>OX383975.1:22453255-24853255 GCA_947532105.1 Athrips mouffetella | reverse complement strand
CCTTTCACGTTTCGTAACCACATTAAATCGTGAAACCATTTTAAGATTTAGTTCAACTCCACTCGTTTTTCTTTTTTATTGATTTAATCCGTAATCTTGCAGAAATTATGAACATTGCAAAATTTTTACCATGATGTCACAACTTCGTCGCTGTATGCCCTCTTCAATTATCAGATGTAGCCAACATGATGATAAAGATAGAAAAATGTTTTAAATAAAAAAAATAATCAGAAAGAAACGATGTCATATAACTCACCGTCACTTTCGTCTTCTCGGAAACCTTCGGGGGGGCTTAAGATATACTTCATGTTGGCATCTATAGAAGTCGATTCAATGTCTGTAAAACAAAAATAAATTTATAATTAATAGGTAAATGATCTGATCTGAGGGATTAATATTTTAACTTTAGGTTTAGCAGCGAAATATAAATACATACATAAATACATAGGTACATAAAGGGTCTTTCATTAAGGACTGGTTTATTTTGAAATGAAATAAAACAAGCTGGGGATGAGGTATTAACATAATTCTTTTTTTATTTGAAAGGCTCCTATATGACATTTTGTGTGAAATATGACATCTTTCAAAATTCCGCCGCGGCTTCTCACGGTGGTACAAATCCGAGCAGTCAAGTTTCGACATCCGCGAGGCCGTACCGTCGAAAGAAAGCGTTACAGATCGATAATAACCATTTTCTAACCCGGATAAGGATGTGGACGACATGTGGTTCCAGCAAGAAGTTGCAGGTCTATGCCAAAAAGTTGTAATCGATCAATGGCCTTAAAATCAATGTAACTTATTCCACTGCTCAAATTCAGCCAGATCTATGCAGCAGAGTCATTGAAAATTGGACCTTTCGGATTTGTGCTCCCGTGAGAAACCGCGGCAGAAATCTGAACGATATTTTATGCCACACAAAATGGTATAAATGATCCTTTCAAATAAAACAATAATTTTGTTCATACCCCACACACAGCTTGTATTATTCCATTTCAACATCGACCCGCCCTTAATGAAATGCCCTTTATAAATGTCCTTGACTTGGGTACAAACATTCATTTAATCATATATTTTTGCCTCCACTAGGATTCGAACCTATTTTGATCTTCACTAAGTACAGTCAGCTGCAAGTCAGTGGTAACACGTTGACCTTGAGCAGGTCTCTTGTTTCAAGCGTTTTGTAATGTAGGAGCTGGTTCAGCTTATACTGGCTTTCTTACCACTTACTTGCTGGCGTACGAACGAAACAAAGATGGGTGCTTCGAACAATCCTTTGGTGCGTCGCCTTATAGAACATTTTTTAGGTAAATATCGTCTTATTATTGTAACACACCTGCGGATATTCCGATGTGAAATGTTCCGCGACCGAAAATTCTTCAAGTACTACGGTATCATTAAAACAATTTTTTATCACTTAATGTCCTCTAGAGGGCGCCACATTCAATTAAATGTAACTTCCTATATCCTTCGCAGATGACTAAGACGCTTCTAACAATATCCCAATTGTCAAATTACGATAAGAAGTTTAGAAGTTACGAGGGAACAGATGAACGTAATATGTACAATTTGTTCGTTCGTTCGTGTATGTATATACATACCGATCAAAATCATAACCCTCCTTTTTGACGAGCTCGGGTAAAAAGATTTTAACCTAGCTAAGGCATCAGAGCGTCATTATTCTTTCGTAGTTTTTATGGATAAAAAACAACTTCTTAATTGATTTAAGGTATTTATTAGCCTACTATGGATACGGTTTTGACGCCTCTTTTCTACGTTTGGAATGTCATTTCGTGCCAAGTGTATATAAGCCCACTGGAGGCAATAACTGATACACCATTGAGCTTTGGGTATGGTATAGGGGGTGAGGGGGGAAGAGGTAGCGAGGGGAGGGAGTGTGAGGAAAGGGGAGTGAGTGGATGTGCTCTTAACTGTACCTTCCTACATAGACGTATCCACGTCAAACTTAAGGTCGTATCAAGGCAACCAATGAATTTCTGTTGTTGTCGCGACATTAGCTTGTCTTGGTTCCTGGCTTTTCTAGCTTTTAAAGCAAGGCAGGGATAGGTTTAGTAACATTATCTTTGTATTTATTTTCTATGTCACAAGTGGGCAAACAAGCTGGTGGGCTTCCTGACAGTAAGACATGAGAGCACGTTGCTTACCCAGAAAGTTCTTTTTAGGTGCTAAATTTTGCTTACCCTTATCTCCATCTTCGGCAGTGTGAACCGAAGCTCTTGTCAAAATCGTTAAATCATTTTCACTAGATTCTTTTCTGGTCTTGCTCAAAGAAAGTGAGTCTGCGGATTGTGGTGCTGAAAAGATATAATTAGGAAAACATAAGCTTAAAAACAGGTCAAGTGAGAGTCGGACTCGCGTACCGAGGGTTGCGATATACTATCTAACGACGTAACTTTTATGGGAAGAAACAACTACTTAATTGATTTCAGGTATTTATATATAAACCTACTGTGGATAAGGTTTTGTCGCCGCTTATTCTACCAATGATGCCTTTATTTTTCTATCTGTAAAACGTTGCTTACCTGTATTTTTACTATCATCTTCGTCTCCCGTATTTACGATAGCATAAGCTGAAGTCGTGAAATGAGCTTCTCTCCATTCTTGGCTATCTTCATATACGGTACTAAGGGAGTGTGGGCAGCGCCGTTCTAAAAATAAAGAAACTTAGTGAAGCGACACGAAACATCTGACGCAGAAACTGCCGCGATCGAAACTCTGACAAGTATTAATTACACCAGCGGAAATTCCGCCAGATGTGTCTCAGGTAACCTGAAGCATTGCGAGCGTAACGAGCGGAACTCTCCGTGTCGGGAAAATTCGTAAGTGTGTCTTTACACTTAAAATTTAAAAGAATATTGACTATACGTGGGTGTCGTAACAGGCGACTAAGGGCTTATGAACCGGAAGATGGGCATCAGCATCTTTCTGTGTACGAGTATCGTACCATCTTATATAGGGTGACTTTTAATTAGTTCTTGATAGAAAAAGTATGAATGTACTCATGATACTGAACAACTTTCCCCAAGAAACATAGGTCGAAATACGAAAATCAAGTTTTGACCTCCCATAGAAACTGCATCAGCTGATAGTGCATTTTGTATGGGAGGTCAAATTTGGTTTTTCGTATTTCGACCTATGATCCTTGGGAAAAGTTGTTCAGTATCATGGGTACATGCATATCTTTTGCTATCAAGAACTAATTAAAAGTCAACTTATATACTGAGGTCACTAATAACAGCGGTCACCAGCCGCAACGCTTATACTAGCGTGGTGAGCATGGTAAATCCTCTTCTAAGTATCACCGTTTTTGCTGGAGTTCTGGAGGCAGGTCCCTGTCCTGCAGTGGACGTGACTTTTCATGGGATGTTATGATGATGATACCCTTACCTTTGATTCCTGCAAGTCCAGCTTGGTCCTTACGTTCAGATGATCCACACTCAGTAACTGCAAAAGAAAATGTTTAATTGTGAAAATACAAGACAGATGGAAAGTAGAACACAATACGGCGTGAATTATCATTGGTTTTGCTCCCAAAGCCCAGTAATTCTACTCATGATAACAAGCAAATTTCCCGAAGAAAAAATATTACTCCAAAGTACTTTCGCCTCTCCCTCCACAGTTGTCGTCACTTGATCCACTTGTTTTGTAAACATTTTTTTCGATAAAAAAATCATTGGGCTTCGGGATTAAAAACGAATTTAAAAAATGACGCTGTAAAAAAATACTAATTAACAAAAAACCCGACTGGGCATATATTAACTAATTGATAGGGGAAGATAAGTTTTGTGTAAATCGATACATACATACAAATATCCTCTCGAAAAACATAACCATTCTGTTTGGGCAGTCGGGTAAAAAACTAAAACTTAAAGTATAATAAAGCGTTGCGAGCGTAACGAGCGGAACTCTCCGTGTCGGGAAAATTCGCAGGTGTGTCGCTACACTTAAAATTTAAAAGTATATTGACTATCCGTGGGTGTCGTAACAGGCGACTTAGGGCTTATGAACCGGAGCATGGGCATCAGCATCTTTCTGTGTATCGCACCATCTTACATACTGAGGTCACTTATAATAGCGGTCGCCAGCCGCAACGCTTACTAAAATAGCGCCAACGTAAAAAGTCCGTTTTGACGTTTCCTTAAACAACAACGCACAAGGTTAATTTTTCTTAGCAGGTCGTAATTTTGCATACGTTTGAAAGCTGTCAGAAAAGACCTATTATGGTGGCCTACCTTTAGCGTGGTGAGTATGGTAAATCCTCTTCTAAGTATCAGCGTTTTTGCTGGAGTTTTGAGGGCAGGTCCCTGTACTGCAGTGGACGTGACTTTTCATGGGATGTTATGATGATGATACCCTTACCTTCGATTCTTGCAAGTCCAGCTTGGTCCTTACATTCAGATGATCCACACTCAGTAACTGCAAAAGGAAATTTTTAACTGTGAAAAATAGTGAAAATACAAGACAGATGGAAAGAAGAACTAAATACGGCGTGAATTTTCATTGGTTTTACTCCCAAAGCCGAGTGATTCTACTCATGATAACAAGCAAATTTCCCGAAGAAAAAATATTTTTCCAAAGAACTTTTCGCCTCTCCCTCTACAGTTAAGTGGTCACTTGATCCACTCGTTTTGTAAACATTTTTTTCGATTAAAAAATCATTGGGCTTCAAGACCAAAATCAATTTAAAAAATCACGCTATAAAAAATACCAATTAACAAAAAACCTGACTGGGCGTAGATTAGCTTTTTGATTGAAGATGACTTTGATAAGGCATGCGAAGCGGGGACGGAATAAATCGATACATACATACAAATATATTCTCGAAAAATATAACCATCTTGTTGGGGCAGTCGGGTAAAAAATTTAAACTTAAAGTAAAATAACTAACCGTTAGTTTTGTCACGAAGAACTTCAGTTATCTCACTTTTGCGAGAGTTTTTGCTTGAAATCAAAGAAGACTCCCCCGTGCTTGCATCATTTGAACTTATTTCTATAACTGCAAAACATAAAACATTCAATAATCAATTTTAACATTTTAGCTTTATTAAGCAAAAATTTGTTAAAAAACTAGAACCTGACTAATGGCAATCTTGCTCTGAAAAGTATGAACCAAGAAAATATTGTAATCTGAAATTGTTATGTACAAGACTGTCAAGAATAGAACCACTCAATAACAGCCTCCGTGGTCTAGTGGTTAGATCCGGAAGTCTTGAGTTCGATTCCCGGTGGGGACACCGTCAAACAGAATTAAATGTTTGCGACCTTCCCAGTTTGGTTAGGACATTGCAGGATGTATATATAGATAGATAGCTAAAACATTTATTCAGTGCCAACAAATACAGCAGAAGAGAAAAAACATTTCTAAATTTACTAAAACTTAAAACTATAAATTTAAAAACACAAAATAAATAAAAGCACTGAAATGGGCGACCAGCTCAGCGTAATGCTGCAGCTCAAGGCCACAGCGATGATTTTCAGCTGGACCAGATCACCGATTGTCTGAAAATTTTGATGATTCCGATGATGATGGATAAGTTTTTGTAGCCGCTTATTCTACCAATGGTGCCTTTATTTTTTTTTCTATGTGGAAAAGGTTGCTTACCTGCATTTTTACTATCATCTTCGTCTCCCGTATTTACGATAGCACAAGCTGAAGTCGTGAAATGAGCTTCTCTCCATTCTTGGCTGTCCTCATAAACGGTACTAAGGGAGTGTTGGCAGCGCCGTTCTAAAAAGAAAGAAACTTAGTGTAGCTTAGTGTAGCGACACGGAACATCTGACGCGGAAACTGCCGCAATCGAAACTCTGTCAAGTATTTATTACACCAGCGGAAATTCCGCCAGATGTGTCACAGGTAATCTAAAGCGTTGCGAGGGTAACGAGCGGAACTCTCCGTATCGAAAGAATTCGCAGGTGTGTCGTTACACTTAAAATTTAAAAGTATATTGACTATCCGTGGGTGTCGTAACAGGCGGCTAAGGGCTTATGAACCGGAGGATGGGCATCAGCATCTTTCTGTGTATCGTACCATCTTATATACTGAGGTCACTAACAACAGCGGTCGCCAGCCGCAACGCTTACTAGCGTGGTGAGTATGGTTGTCCATAGTGATGTTTATAAAATAGCCGTGGAATTACAATAAAAAGCTTAGAAGTTATGAGAGAACAGATGAAAATTTCTGTCAAAAACCATAACCCTACTTTTTGCCGTAGTCGGGTGAAAATGGTGATAAAACTTAAAACAGTTTGCGTCGAGTAATATACAGTCATATCGACTAAATTATTAACGATTTTTAATAGTACCTATGGATTTGCAATAGCTTACTCGAGTTTTCTTCGAAGTCTTCAACTTCACTCTCCAAATGTTCTAATGAAACGCTGACATCATCCTTATCCTCTTCATCATCATCAACTGCCTCAGACAAAAATTTACAGCAACCACTTCCATGTAACAATTCTTCATCTATATCACCAATATCAACGTCTTCTTTTAAAAATATCTTCTTATATAATTTTTTCATACGAATTTCCAATTCTTTGTAGAATTCTTGTGATTCGTCGCGTTTAGTTGCCTCACTTTCGATGATCAAGTCGGGTAACGAGCTGTCACTTTCTGACCTTACTGGTGAACTAGAGAGCGATGCGGGTTGCTGATGTTCTAGTATCGGTGATAGGCCTGTGAAACAAAGAAATGGTTATCTCTAAAGCAATAAAAATCCCTGGTTGGCTATACCTTCGATAGGGCCGTAAGTTCTATGTAGGTAGGTACAGTCAAGCTCCCACACACGTTCATTCCCCCCCTCTGCCCCTCACAGAAATTTGTGGAAACAACCCGCTTCTAGAAAGTTTTTTGGGTGAAGCATAACACCATAACCTACCGCTTTTTAGGGTTCCGATACCAAAATGGTAAAAAAAAGGAACCCTTATGGTGCCGCTCTGTCTGTCTGTCTGTCTGTCACACCTGATTTACACCTTAACCTTTCATATGCGTTTTAGTTTGACAACCATATTTAAAACTATTCTAAATTTCAAGTCGATAGCATGAGTGCTTGCTGAGATATACAGGTGTGACAGACAAACAGACAGACAGACAAAGCGGCACCATAAGGGTTTCTTTTTTTTACCATTTTGGTATCGGAACCGTAAAAATTAAATGAGCTATTCGTAGTACCGAAGAACTGCAAAAAATTTAAACACCGTCAATTTAAACATGGCGTCCACTAGCATGTTACCTTGTCTATCAAAATTATTTTGTAGGTAGATACGGGCAAGAGCATGTGAAACTTGAAACTCTCACTGGTTCAGCTTATATCGCTGTAGGTGAGTATATGTGTTCTGTGAGCTTATACTGGTTTCATTTCGACATGCTTGCTGCCGTGCTTGCGAAGCCGCGCCATTGACGCCTTCTTTATATTTATCAATCTAAATTACGTAAACTAAAATATATCCACATTAAATGATAACATTTGACTTTTATCGTTTTTCAGCGATGATTTAACTAAAAAAGTGAGAAAGATTCTATACGATATGATTCCAAAATGGCTGACGTTGTAAGGTAAAGCAAGAATATAAAATGGTGGAATATAGTAAGTACAACACCTCCACTTGCTATTCAAAGAAAAAACAATAGTTGTAACGACGTTTGAATGCCCGAATCATGCCAAAACTTGAACACACATGAAATGTTGCATTAAAACTAGTTCACAGACAGCTTACCTCTGGTGTCCTTGAACAAAGATCTGAAAAGATAATTATATTTACTCTCTTCCGAATCACTGGAATCATATTTTTTCATAAACTTGCGGACTTGGCTCGCTTGCTTTTCCATTTTGCAAAATATTTAAGTACGCGTCCGTAATATATAAAGTTAGTTTTTCAGTGACTACGTGCACTTTGAACAATAATTGACGTGCTACAGGTACTGATGGCTAAAGATGAGTAAAGTTATTATCAGAAGTTTGCAGTAATTCAGGTGCACCTACGGTTCGAACACAAAAAGTAAAAAAATTGAGGGTAAGAAAATATTTTTTACTGAACAGTTTCAGTAAAAATTATTTTTCTACCCTCAATTTATTCAATTGTTATTTGTTACCACATTACAGGCAATTTAAAATGGAATTAAAATTTTAAAAGGAAATTCGCAACATTGTTATACTATTAGCGCTACTGCGGACTGCAAAAGTAACTTACTTTTGAAACACACTGCCACCACAAAATTTTCCGACCGATTGGCTGAATCTGGAACTAATTTTGCGTCCGAGAGAGAGCGAGAGAGAGAGAGATGGCTATAGGAAGAAAATAAAAACTGGCCAAGTGCGAGTCAGACTCGCGCACCGAGGGTTCAGTACCACTATGTTAAAAATACCGTGTTAGTTATGGACGTGCCGTCACGCTGTAGTGTATGAAATGCGCGCGATTCCGACACGTATTTGACCAGTTTTTATTATTTCATCAAAAGATCAAAAGTGTCTTAAAAAAACCGGCCAAGTGCGAGTCGGACACGCGCACTGAGGGTTCTGTACCACCACATAAATACAATTATATTTAAGTTAATGTGCTAGATTTTTTGAGTCCGACACGCGCTTGACCAAATTTTATTATTTGTTGTTATTTTATAGCTTATGCACTATAAACATACCAATTTTCAAGTTTGTATGTGTTCCCGTTCTTAAATAGAACTAAAACAAAAATCGCCTCACCGACCATCCAACTTGACCCCTCTCTTATAGAATGTTCTTGAAACGGGAGCTTACCACAATTGGTTACCATTAGTTGTGAGAAAAGTTGTTATATTTAATGATTTCAGACTTTTCCCATTATTTGTACTGTGAGACCTAGCTTCTTGCCAAATTTCATAATTTTAGGTCAACGGGAAGTACCCTGTAGGTTTTGCATTTTTGCATAAATGTATGGAGATGAGGACATAAAATGCAATATCTTTTGATTGCGTCGTTGTAAAAAATTGAAATTTTCAGATCTTGTGTGGTTCATGGATCGTAAAATATGGTATTAATTTCAACCTGATTTCTTTACCCGTTCGTGAGATAAAGGGTCTTGACAGACAGACAGACAGACAGACCACAAAGTGATCCTATAAGGGTTCAGTTTTTTTCTTTTGGGGTACGGAACCATAAAAAGACGTTTTTAGTAGGGCAGCCCCCTTGATTTATGATTTACTTACATACTTCAACTTTTATTATGTGTTTTTGTAGCGGCCACAAAAATTAATAATTTGTGACCATTTTAACTATATTGATATTACGGTTCATTAGATACAGCCCGCTGAGAGATAGGCATCGGAAACAAATTTAATAGGGTCCCGTTTTTTAACCTTTGGGTATGGAGCAATCTTTGTAGCTGAAAGCGGTGCTGGACTGTGAGTGTGAATATATACTTGTGAAAAACAAGGTATTACACCCTTTCCAATCATTTATTTTCTCGATGAGAGCGAGTAAGAAAGATACGATAAAAGTGAGTAGGAAAGAGGTAGATTGAACAGAACGTAAGGACTTGACAGCTGTCAAAAAGAAAATAAATGCTTGGAAATAGTATAGTTGAAATCATATGGCTTGATTAGAATTACAGCAGAATTTTTTTATGCAAGAGTGCATGTCGGATCCATACGTGTCTATGTCGCTCCAATGTCAAGCGCATCGCTCCGTCCTGCTCTAACACTGCTGTCATTCTAATCGAACTAAATTATTTCGACTGAACCTAGTTTTACCACACCAATCGAACGATCGATATGGAGGCTTAGCTTATCGATGGTTTGTCGATAAACTTGGATGGTGGAGAGGATCAATTAATAGAGACTAACAAAACATATCTATGATGCGAGTGTGAATGGGTATGATGGAAGGGAAAAGCCTCTTAATGTTGTCTTTAGGATGTTCTGAGTCCCGGTCTAACCCACTTTCACTGGTTTGACTAAAGTTAAAGAAGAGCAAGGGAAGTATGTCAAGATCGCAACAGGAAGCCATAGGATCTATTTGTGTGTTCTAAATCAGAGTGTAATTTGGCATACATTTCTTGTCGAAGTAAGGATATTGGACTTAACCAAAGCAAGACTCCCAGCAATGTATGTCGAATTAGTGTGAGACTTAGGAAAAGGTGCAATAGATACTTAACCTAAGGGAAAGAAATGTGATTTATATAGGGTGACTTTTAATTAGTTCTTGTTAGCAAAAGATATGCATTTACTCATGATACTGAACGGAACATAGGTCGAAAAACGAAAATCAAGTTTTGACCTCCCATAGAAACTGCATCAGCTGATGGCGCATTTTGTATGGGCGGTCAAATTTGGTTTTTCGTATTTCGACCTATGTTCCTTGGGAAAAGTTGTTCAGTATCATGAGTACATGCATATCTTTTGCTTCTTCTTCTTCTCTTCTTTGATTTAAGAGCTTGGCTCTTGTCGATGGAGTAACTTCCAGTCCTCACGTTGTATCTTTTGCTATCAAGAACTTAATAAAAGTCACCCTATATAGAATTCTTCCTAATCAACTGCGTTCCTTTTTTTTGTGTATGTTATAGAACTGAACAACTTTCTCTGAGGATCTTTGGTCGAAATACGAAAAAAAACTTTTACCTCTCATACAAAATCTTCTATCAACTGATACAGTTCTATGGGTGGTTAAAATGTTTCTTACGTATTTCGGACCTATGTTCCTTGGAGAAAGTGCTCAGTATTATGGTGCGAGTAACATGCGCGAAGGAATGCAGTTGATTAGGAATACCCTATATTATGTATAGTGATGATAAAATCATAAAATTGCTATTTTTACAATCACAAGCAGGCCTATGTCCAGCAGTGGACGTCTTTCGGCTGATATGATGATGCAGGATTTGAACCAGCGAAGTAGGTACCTGATACGCCACCGTGGCGATTGTTATTTAGCTGATCGATTTTCTATATATAAAGGGCTTTAAATTATTAGTAAACCTTTTAAAACTTATGCTATGGTCTAAATCAAACAACTTCTCTTCTTCGACTTTTAGAAATTCGCAAAAATAGTCTACTTTTCGTACTTTGACCGATCACAAAATAATGATCATCTTGTAAAGTGTCGAATTTTTTTTTGTGGTTTTCGAGAAGTCGTAGACCAAAAGTTGAGCATTCAGCTCCCCGAATAAGCCCTACAAATAATTTACACCAACTTTTTAAAAACCATCATAAGTATCCATAGATATTTATAATTATCCATCGCACATTTTCAATGATAAAATTACTATCCTAAGCATAAATAAGCGAACCTCTTATCTCCCCGCTAGCAACGAGCTGTAAGTCGTAGCGATACGACGAGGATAAGAATATTAAAACGCAAATCCAAATTTCAGTTTTATTTTCGGAATTTAGTTTCAAAATATGTAATTTCTTGATAGTACAATAAATAAAAAAAAAATAAAAAATAAAAATCTATTAGTACAAAAAAATATAAAAGCTACAAAAAATATTTACAACAAAAGGCACAGATGAATCAGATATTTATCACTATTTCCCTAAACGAAGTCAAACTTACTTCCATTATTATATAAAATAGAGCAACAACTTGACTACACCATTGACTACATTAGGTACAAACGACCGCAGATAAATGATAGAAACTCAAAGTCATTATGATATCACTGAAGCGCGGCTGACTGTTTTTCAATTTTACTTAAGTATACCTCTACCTATACCTTTCTTTATATACCTATTTTTAATTTTAACTATTTATTAGTAAAATGTGAGAGAAAGTGGGGGCTTAGTGTCAATAGTACCATAGGGCATATACAGAGTGTAAGGCAAAAACTAAATGATCATGATAAGATAACGTAACTGAACAACTTTCAGTTAAATGAACTTTTAGGAAAGCAAAAAGGGCGGCTCCATTTTGTATAGAGAGGCTGATTTTTAGGGTTCTGTAGCCAAACGGCAAAAAACGGAACCCTTATAGATTCGTCATGTCTGTCTGTCTGTCTGATATTACTTACTTAGAACTGAATACAATTTTTTTTTCATCAAACCCATAATGTGTGGGGTATCTATGGATGGATAAGTCTTCAAAAATGTTATTGAGGCTTCCAGTATATTTTTTTTCTAAACTGAATAGTTTGCGCGAGAGACACTTCCAAAGTGGTAAAATGTGTGTCCCCCCTCTAACTTGTAAAAAAAGAGAACAATAAAACTAAAAAAATATATGATGTACCATGCAAACTTCCACCGAAAATTGGTTTGAACGAGATCTAGTAAGTAGTTTTTTTTAATACGTCGTAAATGGTAAGCCGCAATTTACCTTTCATTCAATCAACTCAAATATAAGTTTTAGTTACTTACATCACATAATAAAGTTTTTTAGCAATAAAAATACCATAACTATTACTTATATGTACAGGTTTGTACGGAACCCTCAGTGCGCGAGTCCGACTCGTACTTGGTCGGTTTTTAGGGTTCCGTACCTCCGAATAAAAAAATTGAACCCTTATGGGATCACTTTGTTGGCCGTCTGTCTGTCTGTCTGCCAAGACCCTTTTTCTCACGAACAAGAAAAGGTATCAGGTTGAAATTGATAACGAATATTAAGGTCCATAAACCACAAAAGATCTGAAAATTTAAATTTTTTACTACGACGCATTCAAAAGATATGGCTTTTTATGTCCTCATTTCCATACATTTATGCAAAAAAGCAAAACCTACAGGGTACTTCCCGTTGACCTAAAATTATGAAATTTGGTAAAAAGCCAGGTCTCACAGTACAAATAAAGGGAAAAGTCTAAAATAATTAATTATTTCAATTTTTCTCACAACTAATAGAAACCAATTAAGGTGAGTTCCCGTTTCAAGAACTTTTCTATAAAAAAGAGGGGTCAAGTTGGATGGTCATGGAGTTTTTAAAATCAAAGAGCAAAAGCTTTTAGTATATCATATGGTAGATAGGTACGGAACGTTTAGGGCGCGAGTCCGACTCGCACTTGGCCAGTTTTTTTTTTATTTCCTGAATTGTTTATCACTGTAAGTTGTTCAGGGGGTATATTATACGGTAGCTGGAACGTGTCTACCTTATGCGAATCATTTCCTTTCCAACCAATGATATTTAATTTCTAGTTAGCCTTTCAGGGGCTAAATAACGGCTCGCAAAATTAGACTACACTGATAGCGTGTGGTCGTGTTTCAAATTACTTCGATAGTAAAACTGGAAATAAAACATCATTGGTTGCTCAGCTAAGGTAATGGTTCGCATATGGCAGATACGTTCCAGCTACCGTAAGCGTAACAGACCCCTAGGTACTACATTGACTGATCATGCCTTGTGAGGCCGGTATTTCACTGGGACACCATGGCAGCGCAACCAGTCGCCGCCGCTACCAACAAAATTTATACAGCTCTATAGAGAGTTACTCACCTGGTGTCCGTTTGGTTGTGCAATCAATTTGGCGGCGCTACCACTCCCAGTGAAATATAGCCCTTAATACTGTGGCCGCAGGGCGTAGCGACTCTGGTGTCTTTACTGGTGTCTAGTAACGGACACCAGTGGCGCAACCAGTCGCGCCATCGTGGTGTCCCAGTGAAATATCGGCCTTAGTTTTTGCCAACTCAAAATAAGGACATTTTATCACCCATTTGATATTCTAGAATTGGCTTTTTAATTATTTTCTTGATTACAGATGTGTTTCTAATCTTTGACTTTAGGTTACAAATGTTTTATTATTCGGCTTAGGTGAAATATTGATGCTTCATTAATGTACAAAAATTTATGACAGAAAGTTTGGTTCATTTGTCTTTATGACAGTACGGATCAAATAAAAATAAAGGTACACTCTTAAGAAATGATGTTATAATATTAATATAAACCAATAGTTAAATATACATTACAACGATAAAAAAATAGTAAATCAAAAAACAAAATTACACTTTTGCCTTCATCGTGACATAAATGAAAACATAATTAAAAAATAAAAGCAGTAATTTCTAAGTTCTGATAATTATTGCAAAAATAAAAGCAAGGTTTGGTTTTAGATAATAAAAAAAAAATGAGCCCATAAGGCTTTATTTTTGGGCAAGTAGTATTTCAATGTATAAAAAGGGGGTAACGTGAAGGATGTGAATCTGACCATGAAACTGAACAACTTTTCCCCTAAAATATATTGTTGAAAAACGAAAAAATCAACTTTTCAGAGAAATGAATCTTTTGATAAATATATGGAAAGATCAAATTTTTTCATCGACTATGCTCGCTCCCTAAGAAATATTGTTCTATCGTTTATTGAAGTACATACATTTTCTACACCTTGTAGATTTAAAAGATATTGTAGACTTATAGCCATAATTACTTTCCCCTTAGATTTATGAGATTTTCCCCTTGAAGTCAAGGTAATTAATGAAAAACCGTCTATTTACATGATCGAACGAAAATCAGCAGTTAAAAATTTCCAACTACCAATCTTTACAAAAATATATAAATTAAAAAAAGAAAAAGAAATTGACTCGCCGGAATGTAAAATAATCAAAACTGTATCCGGTTTGGGTGCTGTCCTCAATTGTCTCTGTTCTTGGAGTCTGCGTCGATGCGTTCCTAACAATAACATACTCATCGTCTGCTTCTGTTTTAACACTTGCATTTCTATGTTCAAAATCTGTCTGTGTGTGCACATCTTGACTAATTATAACTTCTGTCTGTGTCAATACGTTCCTGAGAGTAACGTGTTCAACCTCTGCTGTTTGTACACTTGCATCTGTTTGTTCAACATTTGTCTGTGAGTGCATATCTTGAGTTATAACAACATCAGTTTGTTGTTTCACATTGACTGTGTTGAAAATGACGTTTTCGATTGCTACCTGTGTTTCTTTATGTTCAGTTTTTGCTTTTTTAACACATTTTTCGGCCTCCGTTTCTTTAGTTTTGATAATTCCTCGTTGAATATCCGTCTTCTTTTTTTTTGTATCTTTACGTTGAAGGAGTTCAGCGGATGATCTTTTGAAAGGTAATATTATAGACTGTTCTAGTAATGGAGATGGAGTGTTCACTGATTTCCGTATTTCAACCTATGTTTCCTGAGGAAAGTTGTTCAGTATCATGAGTACATTCATACCTTTTTCTATCAAGAACTAATTAAAAATCACTTTATATACTAAGCCTGCAGCGACCTTTCAAGTTTCGTAACCACATTAAATCGCAAAACCATTTTAAGATTTGGTTCAACTTCCCTCGTTTTTATTTTTCTTTTGATTTGATCCGTATTCTTGCAGAAATTATGAACATTGCAAAATTTTTACCGTGACGTCACAATTAGTCGCTGTATGCCTTCTTCAATTATCAGATGTAGCCAACATGATGATAAAGATAGAAAAATGTTTCAAATAAAAAAAATATAAGAAAAAAACAATGTCAGATAACTCACCGTCACTTTCGTCTTCTTGGAAACCTTCGGGGGGGCTTAAGATATACTCCATGTTGGCATCTATAGAAGTCGATTCAATGACTGCAAAACAAAAATAAATGTATAATTAATAGGTAAATGATCTGATCTGAGGGATTAATATTTTAACTTTAGGTTTAGCAGCGAAATACATACATAAATACATAAAGGGTCTTTCAGTAAGGACGGGTCGATTTTGAAATGAAATAAAACAAGCTGGGGATGAGCTATTAACACAATTATTTTTTTATTGGAAAGGCTTATATATGCCATTTTGTGTGAAATATGACATCTTTCAAAATTCTGCCGCGGCTTCTCATGGTGGTACAAATCCGAGCAGTCAAGTTTCGACATCCGCGAGGCCGTACCGTGGAAAGTAAGCGTTACAGATCGATGATTACCTTTTTTCTAACCCGGATAAGGATGTGAACGACATGTGGTTCCAGCAAGAAGTTGCAGGTCTATGCCAAAAAGTTGTAATCGATCAATGGCCTTAAAATCAATGTAACTCATTCCACTGCTCAAATTCAGCCAGATCTATGCAGCAGAGACATTGAAAATTGTACCTTTCGGATTTGTGCTCCCGTGAACAACCGCGGCATAAATCTGAACGATATCTTATGCCACACAAAATGGCATAAATGATCCTTTCAAACAAAACATTAATTTCGTTCATACCCCACACACAGCTTGTTTTATTCCATTTCAACATCGACCCGCCCTTAATGAAATACCCTTTATAAATGTCCTTGACTTGGGTACAAACATTCATTTAATCATACATTTTTGCCTCCACTAGAATTCGAACCTATTTTGATCTTTACTAAGTACAGTCAGCTGCAGGTCAGTGGTAACACGTTGACCTTGAGCAGGTCTCTTGTTTCAAGCGATGTATTTATTAGCCTACTATGGATACGGTTTTGTCGCCTCTTTTCTACCAAATCTCTGCTTTCGTTTGGAATGTCATTTCGTGCGAAGTGTATATAAGCCCACTGGAGGCAATAACTGATACACCATTGAGCTTTGGGTGTGGTATAGGGGGTGAGGGGGGAAGAGGTAGCGAGGGGAGGGAGTGTTAGGAAAGGGGAGTGAATGGATGTGCTCTTAACTGTACCTTCCTACATAGACGTATCCACGTCAAACTTAAGGTCGTATCAAGGCAACCAATGAATTTCTGTTGTTGTCGCGACATTAGCTTGTCTTGGTTCCTGGCTTTTCTAGCATATAAAGCAAGCCAGGGATAGGTTTAGTAACATTATCTTTGTATTTATTTTCTATGTCGCAAGTGGGCAAACAAGCTGGTGGGCTTCCTGACAGTAAGTGGTCACCATCGCTCATAGCATACCACACAATAATAAGACATGAGAGCACGTTGCTTACCCAGAAAACTAAGATGATAGTTCTTTTTAGGCTAAATTTTGCTTACCCTTATCTCCACCTTCGGCAGTGTGAACCGTAGCTCTTGTCAAAATCGTTAAATAATTTTCACTAGTTTCTTTTCTGGTATTGCTTAAAGAAAGTGAGTCTGCGGATTGTGGTGCTGAAAAGATATAATTAGGAAAACATAATCTTAAAAACAGGTCAAGTGCGAGTCGGACTCGCGTCTACTATCTAACGACTTAACTTTTATGGGAAGAAGCAACTACTTAATTGATTTCAGGTATTTATATATAAACCTACTATGGATAAGGTTTTGTCGCCGCTTATTCTACCAATGGTGCCTTTATTTTTCTATCTATAAAACGTTGCTTACCTGTATTTTTACTATCATCTTCGTCTCCCGTATTTACGATAGCACAAGCTGAAGTCGTGAAATGAGCTTCTCTCCATTCTTGGCTATCCTCATAAACGGTACTAAGGGAGTGTGGGCAGCGCCGTTCTAAAAATAAAGAAACTTAGTGTAGCGACACGAAACATCTGACGCGGAAACTGCCGCGATCGAAACTCTGAAAAGTATTAATTACACCAGCGGAAATTCCGCCAGATGTGTCTCAGGTAACCTGAAGCATTGCGAGCGTAACGAGCGGAACTCTCCGTGTCGGGAAAATTCGTAAGTATGTCTTTGCACTTAAAATTTAAAAGTATATTGATTATCCGTGGGTGTCGTAACAGGCGACTAAGGGCTTATGAACCGGAGGATGGGCATCAGCATCTTTCTGTGTATCGTACCATCTTATATACTGAGGTCACTAACAACAACGGTCGCCAGCCGCAACGCTTACTAGCGTGGTGAGTATGGTAAATCCTCTCCTAAGTATCACGAGTTTTTGCTGGAGTTCTGGAGGCAGGTCCCTGTCCTGCAGTGGACGTGACATTTCATGGGATGTTATGATGATGATACCCTTACCTTCGATTCCTGCAAGTCCAGATTGGTCCTTACGTTCAGATGATCCACACTCAGTAACTGCAAAAGGAAAATTTTAATTTTGAAAATACAAGACAGATGGAAAGTAGAACACAATACGGCATGAATTCTCATTGGTTTTGCTCCCAAAGTCCAGTGATTCTACTCATGATAACAAGCAAATTTTCCGAAGAAAAAATATGACTCCAAAGAACTTTTCGCCTCTCCCTCTACAGTTAAGTGGTCACTAGATCCACTCGTTTTGTAAAAAAAATGCTCGATTAAAAAATCATTGGGCTTCGGGAATAAAATCAATTTAAAAAATCACGCTGTAAAAAAATACTAATAATCAAAAAACCCGACTGGGCATAGATTAATTATTTGATAGGAGAAGATGAGTATTATAAGGCATGCGAAGCGGGGACGAATTAAATCGATACATCCCTATGAAGGTTTAAAGTGTTATGTTCCGAAATTGTAACATTAAATTGTGAGTAAATAAATAAATACAACACAACACAACACATACAAATATCCTCTCGAAAAACATAACCATCCTGTTGGGGCAGTCGGGTAAAACAAATAAAACTTAAAGTAAAACAACTAACCGTTAGTTTTGTCACGAAGAACTTCAGTCATCTCACTTTGGCGAGAGTTTTTGCTTGAAATCAAAGAAGGCTCCTCCTCGCTTGCATCATTCGAACTTATTTCTATAACTGCAAAATATAAAACATTAAATAATCAATTTAAACCTTTTAGTTTTATTAAGCAAATATTTGTTAAAAAACTAGAACCCGACTTATGGCAATCTTACTCTAAAATGTATGAACCAAGAAAATATTGTAATCTGAAATTTTTATGTACAAAAAGTAGTATTTAATTTGTTCATAGTCATGTTTATAAAATAGTCGTGGAATTAAAATCAGAAGCTTAGAAGTTATGAGGAAACAGATAAACATTTCGGTTGAAAATCATAAACCTCCATTTTGCCGTGTTCGGGTAAAAATTGTGTTTGCGTCGAGTTATTTAAAGTCATAACGACTAAATTATTAACGACTTTTTAAATACTACCTATGGGCATGGACGAACATTAAGGTGATCCGTTTTCCATACAAAAATTCAAATGACTTGCATTCTTACGCGGGACATAAAATTCTGTTGAAAAACGAACGAATACTGCTATTTTTAGTTAAATTTTTCGCTAATAAATACAAAAATACAGTTAATGTACTGAAAGTACTATTTTTGTTAGCAATTTTTGGTTCAATATTACGATTGTGGGCGTGCAGTCAAAACTGTACGGTTGTGCTTTGTGTGCATGTGTGAGTGATCGTACTCATGTAAACACTGACTGACGAGAGTAATTGACTTTAGTGGACATATGGAGATATTTTCCTTATCGAAATTGTTGTTAGGCGTTGAAGTTGCACGATGAAATTTTCGCGAATCAACATTTTGCACATATAAAGTTGGTACTTATTGCATTAAAAAATAAAACCTTATATTTGCAGCAGTGGCTCCATCTAGTTGCGTTTGGGGTCTGAGCTGGCCGTCACAGATCACCTTAACGATTAAAGTCAAATGTATTCGTTCATTTTTCAACAGAATTTTATGTCCTGCGTAAGAATGCAAGTCATTTGAATTTTTGTATGGAAAACGGATCACCTTAAGGCGGTTGCTGGGTGGCAGCACCTTACTTTTAGAAATAAATTTATTGCGTCGCAAATACAAAACTTCTCAGTAGTATTGTTCGTTTGGCGGCAATATAGGGTAGTTATATATGTCCCATATAACCCATGACATCATAGCTTAGCTTATCAATTATAGCTTTGTATTGGTAAAGTGCTAAAAGTGGCCGTTTTTGGCAGTTTTACAATACAAAGCTATTCACGACAAGCTAAGATGTGATGTAATGTATAATAAAATATAGAACTACCCCAAATTGCCGCCAATCAAACAATCCTTATTAAATGTTTTGTATTTATGACGCAATAAATTTATTTCTCAAAGTGGCAGCACTTCTGCTCAGCAACCACCTTAAGGCGAGAGATTCTACACGATAAGATTCCAAGATGGCTGACGTGGTAAGGTAAAGCAAAAATATAAAATGGCGGAATATATTACAACACCTCCACTCGCCATTCAAAGAATAAACAAAAATTGTAACGATGTTTGAATGCCCGAATCATGGTAAAACCTGAAAACACATGAAATTTAGCATTAAAACGAGTTCAAAGACAGCTTACCTCTGGTGTCCCTGAACAAAGATCTGCAAACATAACAATCTTTACTCTCTTCCGAATCACCGGAATCATATTTTTCCATACACTTGCTAACTTGGCTTGCTCGCTTTTCCATTTTGCAAGATATTTAGGTACGCGTACGACAATACTTCGCTAATTATTGCGGTCGCACAAAATGAATAGCTTAGTTAGTTTTTTAGCGACTATGTGCACTTTGAACAATAATTGACGTGCTATTGGTACTGATAGCTGAAGATGAATAAGATGTCAGAAGTTTGCTGCAACATCAGGGGCACGCATCTACGCTTCGAACACAAAAAGTGAAAAAATTGAGGGTAAGAAAATTTTTTCACTGAACAGTTTCAGTAAAAAATATTTTTCTACCCTCAACTTTTTCAATTGTAAAATTTTCTAACCACATTACAGGCAGAAAAAATACAACAAAAATTTTCGTAGGAAATTCTTGAGATTAGTTTAATACTAGTGCCACGGCCGACTGAAAAAGTAACTTACTATCGAAATAACTGCCACAAAATTTTCAGACGGATGGGCTAAATCCTGGAATTAATGCTGCGTCCGAGAGGAAGCGGGTGAAAGAGATGGCTATAGTAAAATTAGAATAGAAAATTAAAACCAGCCAAGAGCGAGTCAGACTCGCGCACCGAGGGTTCCGTCCCACTAAGGTAACAATACCGTCATAGTTATGGTTATGGACGCACCGTCACGCTGCATTGTATATGTATATGTCGTGGCCAGATCGCTGGAAATGATCACTTCATGATGTGGCTGACCACTTCATGAAAGGTTCGGTTATGTTAGGTTGCATTTCATGAAGTAACCAACATGAATTCATGAAGTAACCAACATGAAAGTGGCCACATCATGAAATAGCCAATACCACGATCTGGCCACGACATATGTGGGCAGATCGTTAGAAATGATCACTTCATGATGTGGCTGACCACTTCATGAAAGGTTCGGTTATGTTAGGTTGCATTTCATGAAGTAACCAACATGAATTCATGAAGTAACCAACATGAAAGTGGCCACATTCCTTGATTGTATCAAATGCGCGCGATTACGACACGCATTAGATCAGTTTTTATTATTTGTTGTTATTTTTTAGCTTATGCATTATAAACGTACCAATTTTCAGGCTTCTCTGTTCCCGTTTTTAAAATAGAGCTAAAACAAAAATCTGGTAAAAATCGGCTAAAGAAACACGTTTTTAGCGCCATTTTTTTCTACCATGGTGCCAATTTGTTTGTGAAGCCATTTAGTTTAACTGACGTCATTTAGTGATTTTAATATCCAACAATAAATATATAGGAGGTGAATCAGCCATGGTTAAATATAAACTTTGGTTATGCAAAATCAAGTGTTTATTGTAAACTTAATAGAAATTTATCGTACAATACCAGCTAGCCTATACAAGGGAGCTTCTATACAACATGTGCACTGGGCCGACTCCAAGACAGAAAGAAACCCGTCCGCTCGACGCACGCCGCTTTATATTTAGTTTCGTTAGCAGTGGGGAGGTAGGGATGACGCGACACAGGCAGGTGCGCAGGCAGGTGGGCAGCCCGGTGCAGGTGTTGTTTACACAGCGGTACGTAGACGTTTCGCCGCCGTCACGGCCATGCTGACACGCGTACGTCCTCGTACGCAGAAGCTCTTGTTACACGTTATCTGCAAAAAACAAAGTTCGGATACATAACTCGCTCATCCTGACACCTATATATTTTTTTTTTGCTATGGTCCGGTCATCTTGACCCTTCAGTGGTTATCTGGTCCGGTCTATAAACCCTTCAGAATACCCTAAACGGTCTGGCCCGGCTAATGCGCCCTTCATGACCGTTAATATTTCTGGTCCGATCGCAAATTGATCCTTCAGAATATATAGTACTAGACCACAACCAGACCGGACGATGATTTCGTCCCTATAGCTGCCTGTAGTACGTTCAGATATAAACGCACCTCTTTTTTTTTTTCACATATCTACCTCATCTTACCCATTTTATTGTTTTTATTAGTGTACAATTGCATTGATTACAATTTGCGTTGACTCTGATTCGGAAGATGTCTCTGACATACTACGTCTTAAATTGTTAACTGTAGGTGAGGAGGTTTCATTATCTGTGTCAGTACAGCTATCATCGTTATGAGTTTCATGAACAAAAGAATCATTATTTATGTCAGTACTACCCGCCGTCACGTCATCATCATCGTTTAAGTTCTCTGAGATTTCGATTAAACCTGCCTGTCCACGGGGAACTTCTCGTAAGTTTTCGTGCGAGTATTTGTAAACTCTTTTATTACCATTTATGTGTTTTAACTCATATCGGTCATTATCAAGAATACTAACAATTTGGAATGGGCCTTTATATTTGCGATCAAGTTTGGTTTGATTTCTCTCTTCATTTTTAACAAAAACAAAGTCTCCTACGGAAAACGGTCGTATCTTAGCCTTTCCTTTATTAAAGCGTTCAATGTCAGATTTCACTGATTTCTGAATGTTTGAGGAAGCCTGTAGTCGAGCTTGTCCAAGATCTAATCTTTCGACATCGTGGGGACTAGCGGATACCTTTGATAATTCCAAAGAGCTGCTTTGGATCCCAAACATCAGCTCTAAAGGTGTAAACCCTGTAATTCTACAGCGAGTACTATTGAGAGCTAACTGAATGTCACCTAGTTGATCTTGCCATGAAGAATCTGTGTCGCATTCAATTATGGTTAGCAAACTCTTGAGAGTTCGCATCACGCGCTCAACTTGTCCATTAGCTCTACTAGAACCGGTTGCTATCAAATGCAGCTCAATGTTGTTTTCTTTGCAGAAATTTTTAAAATCAGTATTGTCATAAGAGCGCCCGCGGTCGGCAATTATTCGTTTTGGGGCGCCAAACAACTGTACTGTATTTTTGACAGCTTTTATTGCGTCTGCTGAAGTTAAGGTCGTCGTATGTTCTAAGAGAATAAATTTAGTAAAAGCGTCTATGATAACTGAACAATATTCTTTGCGAACACTTTTTCCACTCAGTTTGCCTGTAAGGTCTAAGTGGATAGTGTGCCATGGGACTGCCAACTTAGGTATGGGGTGTAAACGCACTTGTTGAGCACCGGATGGACCTTTTGAAGCCTTGCAAGTTACACAAGAGTCAATGAATTTTTTCACAAATTTTGACATGTTTTGAAACCAATAAAGGTCATACAATTTGTCGAGTGTTTTTTCATAACCGAGATGTTTTATTTCGCTATGAACAAGGTTAATAAGCGACCAAATCATGGAGCGAGGTAAAATGGGTAGCCATTTCGTAATTCTGCCTCGTTCTATTTTGCGAAAAAGAATCCCCTGCCTTATATCATACGTGCGTGCTAAATCAGTGGGCAAATCGTTAGAACGAATTTTGGAAATCGTATCTGAAATCTCAGGATCACGTAACTGTTCTACAGAAAGCCAATTCTTGTCTAATTCAGAAAAGTTTACGGATTTTATGTTTTTGATTGGGGTTCCAGATTCGACTGGATTTCGGGAAAGGCAGTCGGCGTGTGCCATGACTTTACCTTCTTTGTAAATGATATTAAAATCATATGCCTGTAAGATAGCCCACCATCTGTGAACCCTTGGTGTTAGATCTTTTTTTGAATGTGATGCTTTTAAAGCATTGCAATCAGTGTGAACTGTAAATTTGCGACCGTAAAGATAATGTCTAAAGTGCTCGATAGATTTAACTACTGCTAATGTCTCTAATTCGTATGAATGATACCGACTCTCTGCATCGGTTGTTTTATGGCTGAAGTAGGCAACTACGTGAGGCAAGTTATCATGTTTTTGTATTAAGATAGCCCCATAGCCATCGCTACAAGCGTCGGTATGGAGCTCTATTGGCAGTGAGGGATCGAAGATTTTTAAAACAGGCTCTGTCGTTAGCTGGTTCACAATGTTTTTATGGATGTTTTCGTGTTCAAGTGTCCAACAAATTTTCCCTTTTTCTGAACTCAACGGGTACAAAGGTTTAATTATTTTTGAGAAGTTAGGAATAAATTGACGGAAGTATGTAGCTAGACCTATGAATTGTCGAACTTGTTTAGCGGTTTTAGGTGGAGGAATATTTTTTAATGCTTCTATTTTTCGGGGGTTTGGTCTGATTTCACCCGCTGAAATAACGAAGCCCAAATATTCGGTTTTTTTCTTCATAAAGGAGCATTTTTTTAAGTTAAATGAAAAACCGGCTTGGGACAAGGTATCTAATAAGTGGTCTAAGCGGGCCAAACCTTCTTCAACGGTTTCTGATGCTGAAAGTACGTCATCCATATAAACAAGAATTTTACTGTCATTCATGGGTTTTAATGCAGAATTAATGGCTCTTTGAAATAGTTGAGGTGCATTCTTGAGACCAAACGGCATTGCTAGCCATTCATACTGTCCTGAAGGGGTCACAAAAGCTGTTTTCTCGATTGATTCTTCATGCACTTTGATTTGGTGAAAACCCGAGGTCATGTCGATACTAGAAAAATAATTAGCTCCGTGCAATTTATCAATTTGGTCATTTATTAAGGGTAGAGGGTAGCTGTCAGGGCGGGTGTTACTGTTGAGTTCCCTATAGTCGACACACAAGCGAGGCGAGTCATCCTTCTTCTTTGTTAGCAGCATAGGGCTTGCATAAGGTGAACTACTCTCTCGAATGATTTTTGCATCTAACAACTCTTGGACTTTTTTGTTAACGACATCTTGTTCGGGAGGTGATAACCTGTAAGGTCGCCTGTGCACAGTTTTGTTAGGATCTATTAAGTCAATTTTGAGCTCTCCGGTAGTAACCCGTGAAGTAGGAAGTTGTTTCGCAAAGCTAGAAGAATATTTTTTCAATATTCTTATTAGGTTTTCCTTATCTTGTCCCGTAAGATCTGTATCAATGCAAGAAAGGTCAAGAGGTACTTCGGATTTGGAGCAATTTTTCGATGTTTTTGTTTTGGAGATAACGAGGCTGTCATTTTTTATTTGGACGGAAATACCCTCATTAAGAATGTCTCGGCCTAGTAAGATGTCTTCGTTTAAACAGTTATCGGGGAGTACGTGATAAAGAATGTCAAACGAAGAGCCTTGAATAATCGTTGGGCACAATATTTGTAAGGTGCACAATATGTTGTTGGGACCTACACCTTTTAAATTAATTTGGTCATAAAACTTTTGGCCAGTTAACAACTCACATTTGCTATATTTTATGAGACTACATTCGGAACCAGAGTCAAATATAAAAGGTAATTAAACGTCACTTATCTGTAACACACCTCGCGCTGCTCTGGAACACTGGTTCACGTGCTTGGTGCTGCTGGTGCTCGGGGTAGCGTCTTCATTCTTCCGCCAGCGCCGCGGGCATGCAGTGGCCACGTGTCCTTGGTCGTTGCACACATAGCAGGAAACGGCTGGTTTTGGTTGTCCTATTGTTTTAGCTGAAACAGGTGTTGATTGAGTTAGGAATCTTTGTTTATCCCTACAGTCTTGCCCACGATGACCAATTTTGCCACAGAAGTGGCAGTTCCCACGAAACGCCAGTGATGAACGAAATCTCTTTGTTTCGATCTCAGCATTAGTTGGCTCCTCGCTTTTCCTTTTTAAGGTGAAACTGCGTAGAGTGCGAAAAAGTTGATTTTTGCCAATAATGACAACGGAGTTGAGTTCTCGACGAATTCTGTCATCACACTGAGACAAAACAGATATGGCGAATCCAGTTATCACTGCCTCTGATAGATTTGCTTCGGGAATTTTTTTTATAAGGTGCCATAAACGCATTCCAGCTTCTGCTGGACTTTCTTTGCCGTCCATTTGAAATTTGATTATCGAATCAAAATGGTCCTGCATCGTCATGGGCTTGGAGAATGTGGATATCAACATCTCTTTGATAGTTGCCCAAGACATCTGTTCGGGCTTGATCTTTGCGAGACAGTGAGCAGCTCTGCCTTTAAGAGAGTGGGTGAGAGCCAAAATTAAGTCTATTCCTTCTATATTCTTTTTCTGAATGATCATCTCACTTAACGAACACCAATTGACTATATCTGACTCTGGGGCATCAGGATCAAACGGAATTAATACTGTAGTTGATTTCACGGGTTGAGAAACCAATTTTTCAGAAATTTTTTGTAGAATAGCTTCCATTCCGGAAGATAACATAGTCAAAAATAGCCGTGGGTCAGGGTCCGACACTTCTGATATAGGAGGTGAATCAGCCATGGTTAAATATAAACTTTGGTTATGCAAAATCAAGTGTTTATTGTAAACTTAATAGAAATTTATCGTACAATACCAGCTAGCCTATACAAGGCAGCTTCTATACAACATGTGCACTGGGCCGACTCCAAGACAGAAAGAAACCCGTCCGCTCGACGCACGCCGCTTTATATTTAGTTTCGTTAGCAGTGGGGAGGTAGGGATGACGCGACACAGGCAGGTGCGCAGGCAGGTGGGCAGCCCGGTGCAGGTGTTGTTTACACAGCGGTACGTAGACGTTTCGCCGCCGTCAAATAAATGATTTTGAGTTGAAAAAATTATAATTTTGAGTTGAGTTAGATCATAAAATGATCAATGATGATAAATGATGATGCCGGCTCTTATCAACCACCAACGATTCCTCGCTGTGACTCTTCGATGTCGGAGGTCACAATACTCGCAAAAGAGGTTCGTAGAGTACTCCGAAGCCTAGACGTGAACAAAGCGAGCGGTCCTGATGGAATACCAGCAAAAGTCTTGAGAAACTGTGCGCCTGAGTTGTCTCCTGTGCTAACACGTTTGTACCGCCTCTCTCTAAAAACGAGAACGGTGCCAAAATCTTGGAAGGTTGCCAACGTACAGCCAGTGCCCAAGAAGGGTAGTCGTGCCGACCCCAGCAACTATTGGCCAATCGCCATCACCTCCATACTCTGCAAAGTTATGGAAAGGGTACTCAATGGAAAACTGTTGACATACCTAGAAGCTAACGACCTACTCAGTGACAGTCAGTATGGCTTTCGCCGGGGACGATCAACTGGGGATCTTCTAGTGTATGTCACGCATTGCTGCTCCTCTGACCTCATGGCTATTGATGCCGGGGTTCCTCAGGGGTCGGTTCTCTCTGCGACTCTTTTCCTGCTGCACATCAACGACCTACTTGGTCCTAGTATTGTTGGGTACGCAGATGACAGTACTGTCGTCGAGAGATATATGTCAAGCGCAAAAGCCAGCAGTGACGAAATACGTTCTTTGAGAGAGGCCATTGTAGAGCGTATAAACTCAACCTTAAGTCTTGTCTCCGACTGGGGTGACAAAAATCTGGTAAGTTTCAACGCCACCAAAACGCAGGCGTGTCTGTTCACCGCCAAAAGGAGTCCGTTCAATCTGGCTCCTACGTTTCCAGGTACAAGTGTACCAGTCACCGACAGCCTCGAGCTACTTGGCATGAAGTTGTGTGCAAACCTGAACTTCGGCGCTAACATTGAGTCAAAAGCCCAAACTGCGGCAAAAAAGCTGGGCATCCTCAATAAGGTTAAGCGTTACTTCACTCCTGGACAGCTTCTAGTTTTATATAAAGCCCAAGTCCGATCGTGCATGGAGAATTGCTGTCACCTTTGGGATGGCTCAACCAAATACCAGCTAGCCGCACTTGACTCGATAGATCGCAGAGCCAAGAAGCTCGTTGGTGAAGAGATGCTGGTTGGTGAAAACCAAGTTTCACAGTCTGGCCCACCGTCGCAAAGTTGCATGTCTGTCAGTCTTCTACAGATTGTACTTCGGAGAGCGTGCTCTAGAGCTCCACGAGCTTATTCCACCATCTCCCTTCTACCATCGGGAGTCCAGACGCACCGCAGGATTTTACCCATACTTGGTTGATATTGCGCACATTCGCACAAAGCGCTTTGAAACATCTTTTATAATGCGCACGGCTAAAGAGTGGAATTCTCTGCCTGCGTCTGTGTTCCCGAGTTCATATAACCCGAATCTATTCAAGTCGCGAGTGAATAGGCCTCTTCTGGGTAAGCTCGTTCCATCGTCGACCTCATCTCTGTCTTCAAGACTAGATCGAGGTCAAGAGTAAGCCCATTTTCAATAAAAAAAAATAAAATAAAATAAAATAAAAAATAATACACCAGGGTGACTTTGAAGATGCTGGGTCTTGCAAAGTTTTATAAAAATAATTTAAGCCGTTTTTCTTAAAATTTTAATTCTTTATTTTTAGGGTTCCGAACCCAAAGGGTGAAAAACGGGACCCTATTGGACGGGGTCTGTCGGTTCTGTCTGTCTGTCAGCGGGCTGTATCTCATGAACCGTAATAGGTACAAATTTGAAATTTTCATAAATTGTGTATACGAGTATCTATTGCCGCTACTAAAAAAAATCATAAAAAAAATTAAGCAGGGCTCTCAAACAGCTAAAGGGCGGCGCGAAAAAAATATTTGACCTACCCCATCAAGTGGGGTATCGTTGTTAAAAGCTCATTGAAATTTGAAATTTTCATAAATTGTGTATACGAGTATCTGTTGCCGCTACAAAAAAAATAATAAAAAAAATTAAGCAGGGCTCTCAAACAGCTAAAGGGCGGCGCGAAAAAAATATTTGACCTACCCCATCAAGTGGGGTATCGTTGTTAAAAGCTCATTGAAATTTGAAATTTTCATAAATTGTGTATACGAGTATCTGTTGCCGCTACAAAAAAAATAATAAAAAAAATTAAGCAGGGCTCTCAAACAGCTAAAGGGTGGCGCGAAAAAAATATTTGACCTACCCCATCAAGTGGGGTATCGTTGTTAAAAGCTCATTGAAATTTGAAATTTTCATAAATTGTGTATACGAGTATCTGTTGCCGCTACAAAAAAAATAATAAAAAAAATTAAGCAGGGCTCTCAAACAGCTAAAGGGCGGCGCGAAAAAAATATTTGACCTACCCCATCAAGTGGGGTATCGTTGTTAAAAGCTCATTGAGTAGATACTTTAATACTGTAGTTTTTGTTTAAAAAATATTTATAAACAAAGGCATAAGAAGAAGAAGAAGTCAGCTTTTTTTCAAATTTTGTTTGGGCTGTATCTCATGAACAGTTGAAATTTTCACAGATTATGTATTTCTGTTGCTGCTATAAACAAATACTAAAAATAAAAAAAATGATGGGGGCTTCCCGTGTTAAACGTGTTTTTGGGCGATTTTTGCTTGTTTTTTATTTAGCTATATCGTAAAAACGGGAACATTTACAAGCGTGAAAATTTGTATACTTATTGTGCACTAGCTGTTGCCCGCGACTCCGTCCGCGTGGGGTTCAGAAAAAGTTGCTAATGACTTTTCCCGTGGTTCAAACTATCTTCGTACCAAGTTTTTATCACAATCGGTTTATCGGATTAGTCATAAAAGCGTAACTGACAGACAGACAGTGCAGTTCTCGCCTTTATATTGTTAGGTATACAGAGTACCGATAATACGGATTTTAGTATCCACCGCCCACCGGTCGCCTACTATCTTCGTAAGTGTAAAATCATAGTTGAATTCCACGCGGAGTGACTATGATACGGGTTTCGTTATTTCTTATACAAAACAAAGCCTAACTAAATCTGAGGCTCAGTCACTTTAACTTCTGTGGCTACTAAAAAAAGAGCGGTACAAAGTCCAACGTGTCTAGCTTCACATGCTTTTAACTCTACATGTAACTACATACAAAACTGTTGGACTTCACTTTCGTACAATCTTTGTAACTTATCTCTCCCCTTAAAAGACAATTCCTAAAAAAAACAATGATTCACTTCTCTCTTTATTTTTTGAAGCATTTCGTTTATAAGTACCTACTTCCTAAGTTTTCAAAAATTTAGAAATGTAATATTTTTTTTTTACATTTGTTGCACCGCCATGCCGAAACAGGATTTTTTTCATTATTATTTTTACATTAAAACTAAATATAGATTTTACCAATCTTCAGCTGTACCCACGACTTTTACACAAACAACTGGACCGGATCAAACGGAATTTTCAACAACATATTTGGCTTTCGTACAAAATTATAAGCTTTGTTTGATTTTAGCTCGGTTTCACAGCTTGAAACTTTGAACTCGCCTATTATCTGTTTGAAAGAACCGATGGCAATAAAAAAAGTTCAAATATTGCACGAAAGCAACCCAAATACGTTATTGAAAACCCCGTTTAAGTCGTTCAAGGAGTTTGTGAGGTATTGGTGCGGCCGCTTAAAATTTCGCGAACCTTCTGTCTGAGTCAACCGTTTGCAATGAAATAAAGCTTATATGTTGCACAGAAAGAAGCCCGACGCGTCATTGAAAACCTCGTTTGACTTTGAACCAGTTCCGTAGGTGAGTTCTTGGTTCTGCAGTTTGAAACTTTGCGTATCTTCTGTCAGAGTAAACCTACCTATCGCAATGAAACTAAGCTTATTTATTGCACAGGAGTAAGCCAAACGCGTTATTGAAAGCCACGTTTGCATCTGCTCAAAAGTTTTTGAATTGTTCGCGCCTTCGCTTGAAATTTTGCGTAACTTCTATCTGAGTGAACCGTTTTCAGCTAACCTAAGCTTATATGTTGCACGGAAGTACCTAATCCAAGCACGTCACGGAAATGCCAGTTGGAGTCGGTACATTATTTTGTTCGCTATTGGCGCCGCCTATTGAAACTTCGGGCATTTTCTATCTGAGTGAACCGTTTTCAATGAAAGTAAGCTAATACATTGCAAAGAATTAAGCTAAACACGTTATTGAAAACCCCGTTCAAATCCGTTTAGTAGTTTGTGAGTTATTGGTGCCGCCGCTTGAAATTTAGTTTATTTTTTGTCTGAGTGAACCGTTTGCAATGAAACTGAGCATACATGTTGCATGGAGTAAGCCAAATACGTTACTGAAAACCTCGTTTTAAACGGTTCAGTTGTTTGTGAGATATTGGCGCCTCCCCTGGAAATTTTCAATGAAAGTAAGCTAATATGTTGCAAAGCAGTAAGCTTGACAGTTTATTAAAAACCCCGTTTGAATCCGTTCAATAGTTTGTGAGTTATTTGCGCCGCCGCATGAAACTTAGCGTACCTTCTGTCTGAGTGAACCGTTTGCAATGAAACTAAACTTTTATGTTGGATAAAAGTAAGCCAAGTTCGTAATTGAAAACTCAGTTTGAATCAGTTTGTGAGTTATTATCGTACAGGCAATTTGATACTTTACATTAGTGTAGCTTCTGATTGAGTGAACCGATTTGAATGAAACATAGCCTATATGTTGCTCAGAGCTAAGCTTAATCTATTTGCGAAAACCGCGAGAAAATCCGTTCAGTAGTTTCGGAGTTTATCGAAAACATACAGACAGACAGACAGACAGACAGACGGACAGACAGACAGACAGACAAAAAGTTCAGAAAACATATTTTTGAGTTCTATTAGTCGTTTCTTATCGCCCACACTATTTTTTTTATAAATTTATCAAAAGTACAGACACGCGGTTTCTACTCTTTTATTATATTTATAGATAGATAAGCTGTAAAATAACAACAAGTAATCTTAATCGTAACCGCTATAGATACAGATCTGTAATTTTGTACACAGATTCTATGCACGTCAAAACTACCCATTCAGAAAGGATTTTGGAAAATTCATCTCCCAAGGGGGTGAAATGAGGGATGGAAGTTTGTATGAAAGTCCTTCACACAAATTTGAATTTAAGCTTTTGGTAAAAAATAAAGAAACACGCGTTTAAGCATTTCTTAAAAATCACCCATCCAGGGGTGTGAAAAAGGGAATGATTTTTTTCCGTATGGTGGTATATAAGTCTTTCATTTTTGAAGGTAGAATTATAGAAATTTGGTTTTGAACTCTTGGTAAAAAATAAAAAAGCACATGTTTAAGAATTTTTCAAAATTCATCCCCTAAGGTGGTGAAATAAGGGATGAAAGTTTGTATTAAAATCCTTTGTTTCTTATTTAGATTCACACAAATTTGACTTTATGCTTTTGGTAAAAAATAAAGAAACACGCGTTTAAGCATTTCTTAAAAATCATCCTTCAAGGGGGTAAAAAGGGGATGATTTTTTTCCCGTCTATAAGTTCATTTTCTAAGTAAAATCCACTAAATTTATTATTCAGACATAAGGGTTGTAATTCTGTGGAACGTACATCGCTGTTATTGAAATTTCACCACAAATTAATGAAATTGGGTGAAAAAGTCTAAAAACCAATATGGGTATCGTTTGTATGGTTTATCGGGTCGCTGATTACGAAAACTACAACAATTTCAAATCCAACGTGGTGGACGTGAAATACCATCATCCCTTGGGGATGGGGTTGGGGTGCAATAGGGTTGAAATGTCTAAAAATCAATATGAGTGTCGTTTCTATGTTTATATTTTATAAGGATAGGGATAGCGGTTAAGATGGCGTTAGGGGTAGGGAGAGGGAGAGGGAGAGGGAGAGGGAGAGGGAGAGGGAGAGGGAGAGGGAGAGGGAGAGGGAGAGGGAGAGGGAGAGGGAGAGGGAGAGGGAGAGGGAGAGGGAGAGGGAGAGGGAGAGGGAGAGGGAGAGGGAGAGGGAGAGGGAGAGGGAGAGGGAGAGGGAGAGGGAGAGGGAGAGGGAGAGGGAGAGGGAGAGGGAGAGGGAGAGGGAGAGGGAGAGGGAGAGGGAGAGGGAGAGGGAGAGGGAGAGGGAGAGGGAGAGGGAGAGGGAGAGGGAGAGGGAGAGGGAGAGGGAGAGGGAGAGGGAGAGGGAGAGGGAGAGGGAGAGGGAGAGGGAGAGGGAGAGGGAGAGGGAGAGGGAGAGGGAGAGGGAGAGGGAGAGGGAGAGGGAGAGGGAGAGGGAGAGGGAGAGGGAGAGGGAGAGGGAGAGGGAGAGGGAGAGGGAGAGGGAGAGGGAGAGGGAGAGGGAGAGGGAGAGGGAGAGGGAGAGGGAGAGGGAGAGGGAGAGGGAGAGGGAGAGGGAGAGGGAGAGGGAGAGGGAGAGGGAGAGGGAGAGGGAGAGGGAGAGGGAGAGGGAGAGGGAGAGGGAGAGGGAGAGCGAGAGGGAGAGGGAGAGGGAGAGCAAGAGCGAGAGCGAGAGCGAGAGCTGTGCCCGCGGCTTCGACCGCGTGGAATTCAGACAATTGCAGTATTATGCAGTCTCCGGGAGAGGGAGACTGCATAATACTGCAATTGTCTGAATTCCACGCGGTCGAAGCCGCGGGCACAGCTCGTTATATAATACTGATCAAATGCGATTCGGACTAAAAAACTCTAGCATAGTAAGTTACTGAAATCTCAGATTCAGATTCAGCCTCAGATAATTTTAATCAATGTAGATTCTTTAAAGAATACTTATTGAATGTCATGCAGAATACAATGCAAATAGAGCGAGTCTACGCCGTTTCGGATCGTGCTATGGCAGCGTAAAAGAAACGGCAAGAAGCCACTGCAGCACGGCCTACTTTAAGAGTCGGCTATTTACAATGTGTTTCTTGTGTTTCGCTGGAATATCAGAGCACCATACCTCCTTGTCATTGATATGGTCATCTAATCTATAGTAAGCTTTTTTACATAATGTTTGCTTTACACATTCTTTAAACTTTCTCTCTGGTAATTGCACTATATTGTCAGGTGTTTTGTTGTAGTATCGTATACACAGACTAACGAAAGATGTATTGACTTTAGATAATCTAGTATATGGCTGATCAATTTTGTGCTTATTTCTAGTATTAAAATTATGCCTGTCACAATTTTTAGGTAATTGATTAATGTTCTTTGTAGCGTGCATACTGTTTTCATAAATATATTGGCATGGTACTGCCATAATGTTGATCTCCTTAAACAGTTCTCTCAGGGAATCACGACTTTTCAGGCAATAAATTGCTCTTATAGCCCTCTTTTGTAAAACGAATACTGAATGGATATCAGCTGCCCGGTCCCAAAGCAGTATTAGACATAATGCTATGAAAGTAGCTAAAGTAACCCAGCCTTGCGGTAGCCACATCAGTAAGTTGTCTGATTTTTCTGACAGCATATGCAGCCGAGCTTAATCGACCAGAAAGAGCCGTTATATGAGGGCCCCATTGAAGTTTAGAATCTAGTGTTAACCCTAAGAAAACTGTACTCAACTAATAAAATTAATGTTATGTGGTGATACGGAACCTCAGTGCGCGATATCGACTTGCACTTGGCCTGTTTTTGTTTTATGACAGCTACCTTTAAAATGACAGCCAGCAAGAAACCACTCAGAAGCCTTCGTTAAATTTTTAAAGAAATCTTAAAGTTAAAATATGGTGTTAGTCGTTTATCCACTAGCTAGGCCAAAGCGTGACGGACAGACCGACCGAAAGACGGACATTTTTAGACTTGCTTTGTATGATGTATTCGATCTTATTCTTCTTTCGTGTCGGCAAGAACACGGGCTAAATCTTACTTGCCCAGAAAGCGGCTACCTTGGTAGCCCTCTGGTTATTCGATAAGTGATTAGAACACATTTTTGAGAAAATTAGAAAAAACTTTCTTTTATCGCGAATAAAAAATACGTTTCATACCATCTATTCGAAATTCGCTGAACGGTTTGTCAATAAAGGCGAACAAAATAACTGTTTTCTCCAAGAGACTTTCGTAGCGGGTGAAAATTGGATTTAAAATTTGAACATGAATATAGGTCCTCAGGGACCATACAATATTTTAGGTCACCCATAGAATACATGAAACAGAGGTCACCCATAGAGGTCGAACAAAAATATTGTATGAAAAATTATACTGGCCAGTTGTATTATTAATATTATTGTGAATATAAAAATAAATAAAAAACCGGCCAAGTGCGAGTCGGACTCGCGCACAGAGGGTTCCGTACCACCACATAATCATAATTGTATTAGTTGAAATTTCAGTAAGTTAATGTGCTAGATTTTTTGAGTCCGACACGCGCTTGACAAAATTTTATTATTTGTTGATATTTTATCGCTTATGCACTATAAACATATCAATTTTCAAGTTTGTAAGTGTTCCCGTTTATAAAATAGAACTAAAACAAAAATCGCCTCGGCGACCATTCAACTTGACCCCTCTCTTATATGAATGTTCTTGAAACGGGAGCTCACCACAATTGGTTACCATTAGTTGTGAGAAAAGTTGTAATATTTAATGATTTCAGACTTTTCCCATTATTTGTACTGTGAGACCTAGCTTCTTGCCAAATTTCATAATTTTAGGCCAACGGGAAGTACCCTGTAGGTTTTGGTTTTTTGCATAAATGTATGGAGATGATGACATAAAATGCCATATCTTTTGATTGCGTCGTTGCAAAAAATTTAAATTTTCAAATCTTGTGTGGTTCATGGATCCTAATATATGGTATTAATTTCAACCTGATACCTTTACCGGTTCGTGAGATAAAGGGTCTTGACAGACAGACAGACAGACAGACAGACAGACAGACAGACAGACAGACAGACAGACAGACAGACGGACAACAAAGTGATCCTATAAGGGTTCCGTTTTTTTCTTTTGAGGTACGGAACCCTAAAAAGAACTACGCTCGAAATGTACCTAAACAAGACTACTCGTACCAACCAAAGACGTTCAGTTCATAATTGATTCAAAAGTGTCAATAACATTTTCAGTTGTTTCAAATAATAATTAATATGATTTTTAGTATTGTTTAATCAAGTAATAATATAGTAATTGTATTTTATATTTAAAATTAATGGTGAGCGTGTATCTCAATGAGCCTCTTATTCTTGTTTCATAGAGGGAGATGAAAAGTAGAGTGTATTACGCGGCTGCAAAAATATTTTTACCTTGGGCGACCTATTGAATCTCTGGCTATGTTCAGGATTCTACTTTAGAATCCCTCGCCATGCTCAGGATTCTACTCAAGAATCCTTCATTTCTCTCTGGATTCAAAATAGCGCCCTCCTCGCCTTAAAAATATTATTTTACAGCCTTGTGATACAATCTACTAATCTCGCTCCGCTCGACAGTGTGACTTACAAAACAAGCTCGCGTGTTTTGTACGCTTGATTATGGACCTTAAAATATTGCAAATAGAGCTGTTTATGTGGTAATGGGTTGAAAACTTTATTAATCGATGTCTATTGTAATTTGATCTTCTGTTGTAAATTGCTTTAAAAAAAAACTCATTTATTTTTAAAGAAATTCGTAAAATTAAAGTTTAGGCCCCGTTATAAACCCGAAATTTTTAAAGCTCTTTGTGATACTTTCCGGGCTAAATAAGGTAGAAAGTAAATTTCAATAATATGAGAAGGCATAGATTTAGTTATATAAAAATGGTAATTCGATATTAAAAATAACTATAAACAGAAATAGATGTACTGTCGAAATTCGGTGATATGACAACAGATCTTGTTACTGCAAGTTCATACAGGGGCTTTTTTGCGATCAATATTTTCTTTTTCTTGAAAAACTTTGATTGTCGCTTGCATGTTACCAAGGAGGTTTCAACCCACGCTAAAGCGAAGCGTGGGTTAAAATCTCCTTGCATGCAACGCTTGCATTATGGTAGTACTAATAAATCGCTCTCGAACACAATCTCGATATCCTTTCGGAGAGGTATCAGCTGTCGAGGTGCCATCAGCAACTCAAAATCATGCTAATCAATAAACAACTATGAATCTCAAATACGGTGTCTTTGCCTTCGACATATATAGGACCGACGGAGGAGGTTCATATAAATTATTTGGTCTTTGCTACATACGTCGAACGTCAAATAAGAATTGTTGTTTTTAGATAAAGTTGAATATTAAGTGAAAAATGTGTAAAAATCACAATTCTTATCTCTGAAGTTTTTTTTTCTTAGCCTGTACTGCCCCACTGCTGGGCAAAGGCCTCCCCCTTGTTCCTCCAATTTCTGCCTGAAGTTTGCTAAACGAAAAATCCGAATAACTTACAGTCAATAGACGTTACTGTAAACATGAAAAATATAACATTATTTCTAAGTAGCACAGTTTTTTGGAAATCTACGAAAAACATTCACAAACAAACTTTATTTTATGGCTTCTAAAAACATTATAACGCGAGTCCGACTTGACCGGTTTTTTGTAATGACTTTTTTGCTTTTAGTTTCCTCATATACTTTAACACGTTTTAAGTAAGTGAAATGTCTGGTATAGTTTAAGGTTTATAATATTTATTTAAAATGTTTGCATGTAGTCTTTTTGTCTAGAATAAGTAATACTTCATTGAATTGATAAATAAGGTTAAATTGAATGTACTGCTTCTGCGCTTCTTTGTAAACCTTTTTCCTATGTTACAAAATATATTAATAGTAGAGAGAGTGTAGGTCAATTACTGACCTACTACAACCTCTAAGACCCTGTTTATTAGCGAGAGGCGGGCGACCTTCCCAGATTACAATAACGCAATTCATTGAGCATACGCAATGTTATGTTACACACGCCATACGCGGCGAAAATCCGCGGCTTGCGTCTGCGCATTCTCACACGTCTAGCCAAGTGTGCAGGCAGCTTTAGGGAAAAAAAGTTAACAAAACTATAAGAGAAAGTTTATAAAAAAGTAGGAAAATTATAAAATATCGAAAAAAGACCACACAAAACCAATAATAAATTAGTCATCTGAATTCAATCTCGTATTTCGTAAGCACTATAAAATAGGAACATAATTTAAAAAATAAACATAAGATATACTTAAATAAATAAACAGTAAAATAATTAACAAATAGTGCAATAAAAAAACCAATAACAATTAATTAATTTGAAATAAACATACTTAATTGATTAAATTAGTAAATAATATTTTTATCTAGGGCACTATGGTTTTATATCAGTGAAAAGAAGAAAAATATTCTGAGTAGGACTTAAAAATTACAAAATGTGGTTTATACAACTTTTGTCAGTGATATTTGTGACTGGAACTGCCGGGAGTCTTATAGAAATAAATGGTAAGTCGTGAGTTTTTTTAAGCCAACTATCAGCGGTTTCCAATTCATTTTGAAGTCTTTTTGGTAAGTAATAATGATATATCATCATAAAATTCACACAAAACGTCCACTACAGGACAGCTCCCTCCAAAATTCCCGCAAAGGAGGGAATTTATTTACCACAGTCGCCATGCTTGTAAGCGTTGCGGCCGGCGACCGCTGTTAACTATTGGTGACCGCAGTATGTAAGATGATAGGATAGGTCCTTAGTCGCCTCTTTCGACACCCAAGGCTAGAGATGGGTTGGTACTATTCTTTGCCGGCACCACACGGAAACGATTTTTGTTCTACATCTTTTGGAAATTAAAATAAGTATTTAATGAAATAATTGAAACTTCCATACAATAATTAAATTAAATTTGTGCCCCAACGGGATATTACATGTTGTACATTTTAATCCTGGCTTTTCGCGTGGCCATTGTTGGGGTCTATTACTAGTGACCCCACCACCGGCCCGAATAGAGGACAGTCAGCAGGTGGCGATTTCGCGCCATTACTAATTCATAATTATGTCAAGTTAAGTAAAATTCGGAAATCAATAAGTCAATCCACTCGTAATAAATAAAAAGAAAGAAAGAAAGAAAATAGTTTATTCAAAAAGTTTCAATAGTTTGTTAAAAAATTATAGTTTTAAATAAAATGTAAAATACTACAAAAGAGTTAGACATCTGTTGAACACTTGATTAAAAAAATCGCACAAAATAAGTGGCTATGTCAGTTGATGCGCAGAAGTCGAAAATAATTTTTTTAATCCAGTGTTCAACAGATGTCTAACTTTTTTGTTATTCAGTGTCCGACACTACGAGTAATAATGTGTCCGTCATGTAACGTAAGTGAGCACTAAGAATATAAGGATTTCAGCACTGGGCGAAAAGCTTATCTAACCTCTAATCATGAAAGGCCTTGGTCGTATAAGTCAGACGATTTAAGCAATATTATGTTGATTGCACCATTTTTTTAAACGCTGTATTTTCTATCATCGACCTGTCAGCCTACTTATTTTTGCTATTGTTTAATTTTTTGGCCTCTATGGTATTGTCATTAAAGCGTTGGCTCTCCACTCGGAGGTTCTGTGTTTGGACTCTTGGGACCGTAGACAAGTGGCTTTGTACTATCGAGAATGCTAGTAGAATAGAATGAAAATATACGGGATTGACCAAAGATTTCAGACCTCCTCCTTGCTTCACTCGGAATAGAGACCTTGTTAATTTATTTTAGTAGGGGATGACAATGACATCTACCAACATGTCCCAATCCTATCATCGATGACCACTAGGAAATATTCAAAATAACCCGTCAAATCCATAGAACGACGCCTTCACTACCTTGTAACGAGTAACACAGAAACAGGCAGAGAATTGCACTCTTAAGAGCCCGTCCAGATGAGGGCGTTTTACGCGCGAGTCGACTCGCACGTAAAACGCCCTCATCTGGACGGGCTCTTAACTGTGCGCATTATGAAGCAGTTGCTAAGTTAATCCTTTTTAATGCTAACTCCTAAGTTAATCCTTTTTATTGCCTTTTTAATGCTAACCCCGACTTCCTTCGAGTAAATCTTTTTTTTTTACTATGTATGGGCTTACTCTTGACCTCGATCTAGCTTTGAGGACAGAGATGAGGTCGACGATGGAACGAGCTTGCCCAGAAGAAGCCTATTCACTCGCTACTTAAATAGATTCGGGTTATAAGAGCGCATTATAAAGGATGTTTCAAAGTGCTTTGTGCGGATGTGTGGAATATCAACCAAATATGGGTGATATCCTGCGGTCCGTCTGGATTTCCGATGGTAGAAGGGGGATGGCGGAATAAGCTCATGGAGCTCTTGGGCACACTCTCCGAAGTACAATCTGTAAAAGACCGACAGACATGCAATTTTGCGCCGGTGGGCTAGGCTGGGAAACTTGGTTTTCACTAGCATCTCATCACCAACGAGCTTCTTGGCTCTGCGATCGATCGAGTCTAGAGTGGGTAGTTGGTATTTGGCTGAGCCATCCCAAAGGTGGCAGCCATTCTCCATGCACGATCGGACTTGTGCTTTGTATAAAACTAGCAAGTGTCCAGGAGAGAAATACCGCTTAAACTTATTGAGGATACCCAACTTTTTGGCCGCAGTTTGGGCTTTTGACTCAATGTTGGCGCCGAAGTTCAGGTTTGCACACAGCTTCATGCCAAGAAGCTCGAGGCTGTCGGTGACCGGTACAGGTGTACCTCGAAAAGTAGGAGCAAGATTGAATGGACTCCTTTTGGCAGTGAATAGACACGCTTGTGTTTTGGTGGCGTTGAAATTCACCAGATTTTTGTCACCCCAGTCGGAGACTAGACTTAAGGTTGAGTTTATATGCTCTACCATGGCCTCTCTCGAAGAACGTATTTCGTCACTGCTGGCTTTTGCGCTTGACATATATCTCTCGACGACAGTACTATCATCTGCGTACCCAACAATATTAGGACCAAGTAGGTCGTTGATGTGCAGCAGGAAAAGAGTCGCAGAGAGAACAGACCCCTGAGGAACCCCGGCGTCAATAACCACGTGGTCAGAGGAGCAGCCATCAAGGACTACTCGGATCGACCGTTCACTCAGGAAGTCAGAAATCCAAGAGCAAAAGTCAGCGGGAATGCCGTATGCAGGAAGTTTGCTCAGCAGACTTGCGTGCCATACCCTGTCAAAGGCCTTCGAGATGTCCAGTGATACGGCAAGGGCTTCGCCGTGTTTCTCGATGGGCTCGCTCCAGAAATGCGTAACATACACTAGAAGATCCCCAGTTGATCGTCTCAAGGATATATCTTAAACTTTTGACAAAATAATATTGTATTTCATGTAATTTTTATTTGATTTTGATTTAATTTTATTTGACTGGACATATTTGTAGCTTAACTGTTATTTCGACACAAATTATAATTGTAAAGAAATGAATATGAAATATGATATTTTTAAATTTTCCCCGGTAAAAGTCATTTTTATATATTTTTCTGGATCATAATCTACAACCCTGCTAAACAGCAATATCCGTTCAGCGGTAAGGGCGTGAAAGAATTTTATTATAAACATACAAATTCACCTTTATTATATTAAGGGCCCATCTCACCACTTGCTGCTAAAGGTCCCGATAGTAAGGTGACAGATAAAATATCTGACAGATTAAATGTCTGATTTTTATCTGTATTAATCTGTCAGCTAGAGCAATCAGGCACGTGTTAAACAAAATATTTTCACTATCAGAATGAATTAACTAGCAGATAGGCTATCTATAACTTAAGCCACGATCACACCTAGCTGAACTCAAAAACTAATTCGGCATACATTGCTCGTTGAAGTAAGGATATTGCAGTTATTTTAACAAAGCCTTTCAGCAATGTATGACGAATTAGTCTGCCTGACGAAGGCTAGAAAAACCATTCATGCCATGGCCCCAGACGTATACAATAAACTACCAGAAAATATTACTAGCGCCCAGAGCTTAACCGTATTTAAAAACAAATTAAAAAAATGGCCTGTTGAGCAGGCGTTCTACAGCTACAATGATTTTTTAAATTTTAATAACAATAATTGTTTTGCTATTTAAGTATTTAATACATATATACATACATACATAACATCACGCCTCTTTCCCGTCGGGGTAGGCAGAGACCACAGTCCTCCACCTGCTACGATCTTGACATACTTCCCTTGCTTCCTGTACTTTCATCAATCCGTATTTAATACTTAGTTTTATATTTTATGACCTGTAATGAATATTACCAATAAAGATGTCTATGTCTATAGATGTCTATGAATTCAGCTATGTCTATAGATGTCTATGAATTCAGCTAGTTGTGATCGTGGATTTAGCAGCAAGCGGTGAGACGGGCCCTTAGTGTGATAGTGTGGAATATCAACCAAGTAGTCAGCATATTACAAGGCTGTGGCAGCCAACGACTTGGTTTGTGGACGACCTTACAAATACGTATATTCGTTTATTTATTTGCAGAGACCACGTTCGCATCTCTCCCACCCCTATACGCGTTAGAAGACTGGTACCAATGCCAGAATCCAGGAGATATGTACTGCATTGTAGACGCAGCGTTGTCTTCTGAGCGGCCTTCTTTCAAGCTCATACTGCTACAGGTAACGTTTCTAATACATCATACACATCACATACATACATTCCATGAAACATCCACTGCAGGAAAGGGACCTCCACAATTTCAGCAAGAAACGTGGTAGTTTGGAGAGGATTTACCATAGTCACCACGCTTGTAAGCGTTGCGGCTGACGCCCTCTGTTGTTGGTGACCGTATGTAAGGTGATATGATACACTTTACAGAAATATGCTGCTGCCTATCCTTCAATTTATAAGCCCTTAGTCGCCTCTTACGACACACATGGGTAAAGATGGGTTGGTACTATTCTTTGCGTGCACCACAAGGAAATATATACGTATTTGCGAATAAAGTGAGACTAAGCAGATGTTAATTTGTTTGTCCAGCAAAACTATTATTTGTACAGCAAAATAATTATTTGGGCAGAAATATAATTACTTATAAAAAGCTGACCAACAGACCCTGCGTTAGGTTTAATTTGCTTCTGACTAGAGAACCTAACACAACCTACCTACGGAACCAGTTTCAGTCAGGTTGTGTTTGCCTAACCTAACGGATTCTTGAAATGACTTTACTACTAAGAAATTGTTTTTCGTCGTTCTTCTGCGTCAGCAATCTTCATTGAAGCTCATTTATTTTAGCTCAATTACCGGTCAAATAATATTGTTCTACTCAAATGATAATTTTGCTGTTCAACAATTATTTTTCTGCGAAAATTCATGCATTTTATATATTGCCGATAAAACATATTTTGTTGCACAAATGATTTACTGCAGATTTTTTTTGCCATACCAATTTATTTAAGACGAGTAGCAAAATAAATAATTATTTCTCATTTAATTTTATTTAAATATTATTTTAAACTTTACTTACCAAAGGTACAATCTTTAACTGCCTTGAACCAAATCACAAGGCTAAGCTAGCATTACATCTAAGTACTAACTATGCACTCGTCTTTAACGATCGCTTGCAAATGTCAATCGCAAATAATAAACGTTTTATTAAGTAACTTAAACTAAGGTGCAGTCATGTTTGTTTATTTAAATTTAAAAATTACTTAGCGTTCTTTTCGTGGCCTTAAAGTTAAGGCAGATATAATATTATACAAGTTGTAAAAAAAAAGAACGGCGATCCTTCTAAAGGGCGATTCTACATCACTAATAAATTGTATGAAAAATATAAAAAAAGTACTTTTCCCTAAAAAAAAGTAGTTCTAGCTGATGAAGAAGTGAACCGCCTAGAGGGTTCATTGAAGTCTATGATCAGCTTGTGATGCAAACAAAGATGACTTGTCACTAGCAAGTACTTATTCATTTTAATAAATCCTATACCATTAAACGAAAACGGCTCTAAACATTTCGATAAAATTTACCAAACGGGGGGTTTCGGGGATGAAAAATCGATCTAGGTAGGTCTCATGTCTTGGAAAATTCGTATTCTCAGTGTTTTTAAGTATTTGTCTTTTAGACAAAAACCTACAGCGCCATCTGTTGGTGGGTAGCATAGCTTGCTCACCCGATGATATTTTAATGTTGAGGCGGCTATTATAGAGCGAAGCTCGGTCGCCCAGGTAATAATCAGGTACTAGGTAGACCATAAATTGCCTGAATTTATTACAGTAATTTATGCCGGGAATTCGTACAGTAATTCTGATGTTCGTTCGTACTTCAGCTGATCATTATTAATTTAATACTATCCTAATATAATTATTGTTATAATTGAATTTGTATGCTTGTGTGTGTATTAAGTCTTTAGTAATAGTGTTGTAAACTTGTAATTGATTTAAATTAATGTTGACTTTAAAATTTGCATGCTGTTGAAGGTAGATTTTCGCAGTACTTAAAATAAATCTTATCGTAACATCTAATTATACCGACCGGAAATCAGTGCAAATAAATTATTTGATTTGATTTGCCATAAGACATAATGCTATGGAAGTAGCGAAAGTAAACCAGCCTAGCGGTAGCTACATCAGTAAGCTGTCTGATTTTTCTGACAGCATATGCAGCCGAGCTCAATCGACCAGAAAGAGCCGTTATATGAGGGCCCCATTTTGCAGTTTAGAGTCTATTGTTAACCATAAGAGAACTGTACTATTAACAATATCTAGCCTCGTGTTCCTTAAGAAAAGTTGTTAATTTTTATTGTCTAAAAACTCAAATGGACACAGTTGAGTATGGAGCACCTTATATTGCATGAGTTGTTTCGTTCTTCAATGTTAAGATGGCCGATGCATGTAAGTTAAAGTTCTCCCATACAAAAGACATCAACGCAATTCGAATCGAATTTATTAGAGCCATGCCACACGGTGCGTTGCGGTGCCGCAACGCAAATATTTCAACGCATAGCCGGCCACACGGGCGCTCCGTCACCGCAGCGGTGACGCACAAGAGTTCCGTCGAGCATTTTGTACAAAACTGCAGTCAGTCTAATAGAAAACATGGATCAGAAAAGACGTCTGGCATTGCTCCTATTACTACGTCACCGCCGAAATCGACGCAAAACCACAAGACGGTATTGGATCTGTCCCTTAATTTCATTAAGAAATAGTGATGGACAGTTTTTTTTATTAGAATATCGGGAGTTGCTCTATGACGAAAAGAAGTTTTATAATTTTTTTAGAATGAGTATATCCAGCTTTGAATGTTTATTGGAGTCCTTAGAACCACACATTTTAACATTTTATTTATTTATTTAAATTAAAAATAAAAATATATATATTTTTTGGTTTTTAAACAAACCAACTTTCATGCTTGTAAGTGTTCCCATTTTTTTTGTGACAGACGGACAGACAGACAGACATCGGAGGCATATTAATAGGGTCCCGTTTTTTACCCTTTGGGTACGGAACCCAAAAAAAATTTATGAGCTTGCGTGTGTCTTCCACGTCTGCGGTGCTGCGGTGCGGTGCGGTGTCGCTGCGGCGTCGCAATGAGTACACCCCCGCCCGCTTCGTCTCGGGGGCTGCAGCTCCGTCGTGAGTGCGTTGCGTCACCGCACCGCACCGTGTGAACACTATGATTATTTGTATGTAAAACAACGCAGCGACACCGCTGCGGCACCGCACCGCAACCGCAACGCGTCGTGTGGCAGGCCTCTTCGCGACAAAAGACGACCGAGACGATTAATGTATAAAAACAAAGTTTTTTACCATCTTATAAAAAAAAAGAAAACAACTAAATAATAGAACTAAAATATAACTTTAGTCGAAAACTCGAATTATTGGCTTTTTCCTTCCCAAAAAAAAAAACAGGGCAAAACGTGAGAAATTTTGGGGGTAAAACAATTTAGATTACGGCCAGCAGAATGTTTGATGGAAAAGCAAAAAAAATAGACAAGCGAGACATAAACGCTTTCAACATAAAAGCACAGACTTTGAAGTGCTTACTGAGGACCGGAAAGAATGGAGAAAGAGAGTCAAAGATAAGCTGTCCAAGTACAGTCCACTAGATTAGATTTGATTTACTTATTTCATATTATCACATTTAAAATTACATTAATAGGGAACATCCACGATTTTTTTTATTTAAGTAATTTATTCTCATTCATGTAAATAAACAAACTTGTAAAACTATTTTTCGAATAACTATAATATTAAAAAAGATATAAGCCATCGACGATTTGTTTCTGTCTCTTTCTAGTAAAACGAAATTTAATATGGAGTTTTTATGGCCGTAGTGAATTGTGACGTCACTATTCATGTCGGATCTCCCTGTCTAATTAGTAGTTTTAAATGCTTATATCGGCCGTATTTCTTAGCCGATTTAAATTTCACTTTTTGTCATCTCTACTACGGTATTTTCATATTTTATTAAATAAATGCGACTAAGTATTAAAATTTATGCATGTTCCCTATTATCCAGATGTCCAGATGAATAATCATTATGATGTGCTGTTACTGACCACCATAGATGTTTGCAAACGCCTCCTTCTGATTTAGTTTTACAACATGGATTACTATTACAGGCTAATTCAAAATTCAGATTGACTTATGTTTATTGTATCAACCCTGTACATTCAAAAATTTTTAAAAGAGCGCGTGGGTTTTTATTGTCGCTTCTTTTTTTTCCCACCATGGTGCCAATTTGTTTGTGAAGCGATGTAGTTTAGCTGACGTCATTAAGAGATTTTAATATCCAACAATGAATATACTATTTTGACTTTGTGTATTAATAAATAAAAAAGTACGTATATACAGCATGTATCGGAAAAGTGCGATATAATACTGAAGGGTGTTAATCTACCTATGAAACTGAACAACTTTTCCCGAGGAACATAGGTCAAAAAAACGAAAAACCAAATTTGACCTCCCATACAAAATGCGCTAATTAGCTGATGGAGTTTCTATGAGAGGTCAAAATTGATTTTGTTTTATGACTTATTGATGTTCCCTTTGTAAAGTTGTTCAGTTTCATGAGCAGATTCATACTCTTTAGTATTATCACACCTTTCCGCTACAAGCTGTTTAAAAATATTGCTCGTTTAATAGTATTAGAGAGTATAAGAGTACCTCGTCGACCGAGCATCGCTCTACAATTTATTCCGCCTCAACATAAAAATATCATCGAGTGAGCAAGCTATGCTAACCGCCAACAGATGACGCTGTAGGTTTCTGCCTAATACGCGGTATTTAAAAAAATATTTAAAAACACGTGGAAAACTAATTTCACCAGACATGAGACCTAGCCAGATCGATGCTTCGCCCCCGGAAACCCCCATTTTCTAGAAACCGATTAGAAATATACAGGGTGTTAATTTAATTGCGTGCCATAGCTTAAGGGGTGTTTCAGTTACGATAAAGGAACACAAAAAAAAATAAAAAAAAAATCTACTGAAAAAAAATCTAAAACTCCATTGAAACTTGAACTAACACGGAGCACCGCGCTATCACCGAGCCAGCGCGCGAGTATCAGTGGATAAGGTAGGCACATACATAACTGAAACTCTTTCGCGCGCGATTGATGGCGCGGTGCTCCGGGTCATTGCCTTCCACGTTAGTTTAGTTTCAATGGAATAAAAAAAAATTAAGTAGGATTTTTTTTTATAAATTAACACCCTGTATATTCAAATATATATTTACAAACATTTATACAAATATTGTTCGCTTAAAAGGTTATGTACATCGTGTTCATAAGTTCAAGTGTGAAGCCTTGCCCTCTACATTGTTACACGTTACAAGCACTCAATCGTTACCTTCATCAGTCGGATGAGATTAGTTTCCTGATGGAAGTTATAAATTGTTGGTACTTGTTATAGCCTAACTCGTAATCGAGAATAAAATTAATTTCCTTGTAAGTCAGGTCACAAGGGGATCATTCTAGGTATTTTTTTTAAATGTTACAAGTGAGCAAACGAGCAGGTGGGCCTCCTGATGGTAAGTGGCCTCCACCGCCCATAGCATCTACTGTCTTAGCCAATTAATAAAATTATAAAAAAAAATTCTAATTTTGATTCATATGTTAAAATTTACATGTGCCGGTAATTTCACTGGCCAATAACTAGGCACAGTCATCAAATTTCGATGACATTTACAATGCAGTGATTTGTGGAGATGGAAGAAAATCATTTTCACGTTTCAGCGCCCTATAGCGCCATTAACTAGAAGTAGTGGTTAGGTTTTTGTGCAAAGTCCGTCTGGGGAAGTACTACCCCCTTGCCTATTTCTACCGTGTTTATACTGCTGTGTTTCGTTATAGAGTACGGGACATTTTTTAAAACCGCATAACAACATTTGTCTGTAAAGTTTATTTGCAGATTTCTAGAAAAATAGAAATCTTTTTATTTTTTCCTGTAATATTTACATGAACCTCGATCGACAATAACTAAGTCAGATTTTTCGTTTAGAATACTTCGAAAATAAAGGAATGTTATTTTTAGACGATTTTCATCATAACTATTGAAAATAAAGAGTCGAAAAAAATTACAATTATATTATTGTTCTTTCATATGAAACCCCATTTGATTTCAAAAATTTTCCGTCAATTTGCGCCCCATTAACAATAACAATGATTTTTTCTTTATTGTTTCGAAAGAAAGAAAGAAAGAAAAAATCATTTAAAATAAAGCAAAAATATATTATTGTATTATTACCTACTCTGTTACTTAGTTTAGAATAATTTAACTTTGTATTTATTATGCTTGCGATATGTATTACTTATGTACTATTATTAGATCTCGATCTCGCTTATTAGTATTTACCTCCTTCATGGAACTCTAGGTCTTTTAGTTATAATTTCGTCTTTGCCTATTCTTTGTATATGACTGTATGTTTCCTAAATAAATAAAAAAAATAAAAAAAGGAAAAAGAAAAAAGCAATAAAGTTATAGTAGTAGTAATAGTGATAGTTTTGCAGTAAAGTTGGGCAAGCATATTCTAAAACTATTCCAAATTTCATATCGATAGCGTGATTAGAGTAGTTGCTGAGATAAACAGGTGTGACAGACAGACGGGCAGACCGAAAGACGGACAGACGAAGTCGCACTATAAGGGTGCTTTTTTTAGCATTTTGGTACCGAACCCTAAAAATCTGCCAAGTGCGTATCAGGCCACGCGCAGTGGAGGGTTCCGTAGTTGCCTTATGAATCGTTATTGTAAAGCGGGTTTTGATTTATTTATAAACATTTTCCCTAGAAAAGAACGGCGAGGTCAGCACCTGATTGCTATTTCTATTGTTTTCTGTAGTCTTCTTAGCTGTGATAGTTTTCCGTCTTAAATTCATAGAACCATCAAAAAACGTTTTTTTAGAATTTTCACAATGTTTTTAAGAGACCTATCTAACGACCTCACACATCATGGGGTAAGCGAGAAAAAAACTTTATCTCCACTTTACTCTCAAAAAATATAATTTTATACCACTTACCACTACCGCTTTTTTAGCACTTTGTCGGCGTGGCGGCGGGAAGGTCTCTGAGCCAAGCTGCGGACAGACAGACAGACAGGCAGACGGACAAGACGAAATTATAAAAGTTTCTTGTTGACTACGGAACCCTAAAAATCTGTTGATTCACTTTGCATTGGTGTAAGATTATTATGAAAATAGTGTCGTGCTGTAATATTAAATTCAATAGAGCAGTAAGGTAAAGTCTTGAAAGAAGCTCAGTTCCCAAAGCGAGGTCGCAGCGGCGATCACAGCTAGAAGTGTGTTAACAGCTCAAGTTGTGTAAATATGCGGTAAACGCTACGTGGCTTGCATCCTTATTACAAATTTACTGTGTTATCTACGCTACATCGTGTTGTGTTTGTGTCGTAGACATATAGTAAAACACGCCGTATTGAAAACGGCGCGCGGCGTGTGGTTTTTTATATTATAGGCACTCGCCGGCAACTCCCGCGGCACACTCGCTTTGCACGCTCGTCTCGTGCGTGGTTCCCATACAAAGTTAGTCGATCACGTGACCACTTTACTATAGGGTTATATAAAGTTGCTTGTTTCCATGAGTAGAAGCACTGGGCTTTGGGATTAAAACGAATGAAAATTCACACTATAGTTATAAAAAATAAGAAGTGGTCTCTATAAATGCCTTTAATTTACACAGTAACTTTTACAATAAGATTCACTAAGTTTTAGAACAACTCTCTTCAACGTCTCGAACAAGAATGTCGCACCGACAATACTCCCACTCACAAGCCACCTCCATTTAAAATAAAACGTTCCGGCGATATTGCTGCCCCCTATAATCGATTCTCTTGAAGCAAGTGTACTACCAAACCAATACAGTTTCTTTTAATATTTAAATCTATAAATACTTGATTATTGCGACAGCTAAATAAAGAGAATAATTATCGGGAGCGAAAACATCGTTGGTTTGTAAATATTCTTTGCTTCTCATCTCTCGTGGGCCGTAGCGAAGTAAAGTGTGGTGAACAAACATTGTATTGCATCGACCGGCGCCGGTCGGGTGAAGGTCGATCGTGTAACAATTTTGGCCAATCTTATTGCTATTTAGTCCTGACCTATGAAATTGGCGAATTTTTCTTCCAGATTAATGAGATCATAATTTTTACAAGTCTATAGCTGCTTTCATAATTTGTTTTATGTGTGAATGTTGATTTCAAGGTTATCAACCTAATCATAAAATATTTTTTTTATTTTTAGTTTGACATCTAAAATGAAAGGTTTGATAATTGTTTGTCTTAGATGTCGTCCGTTTTCATCAATAGATTTGTAAAAATGTTTACCGTATTGATATTTTTTAAAAATAAAATTAAAGCCGCTGTAAGATTAATGTCTATCGATTCATACTTAAAAAATATATGTTTAAAATTTTGATTTGTGATTCCTAAAAAAAAATACAAAAGTGTTAATACCTACTGAAAAATTGAGTTACCTAAAATTCTCCACAAAAAACTCAAATTTCATAGTTAAGGACCAAATATAGGGACCATATTCAGATTTAGATTCAGATAATTTTATTCAATGTAGATTCTTTACAGAATACTTATTGAATGTCATGCAGAATACAATGCAAATAGAGCGAGTCTAGACCATGAAACTGAACCAATTTTCCGAAGAAACATAGGTCGAAATACGAAAAGCAATTTTTGACCTCCCATACAAAACGCGCTATCACCTGATGCAGTTTCTATGGGAGGTAAAAAAAATATTTACATATTTCGACCTATGTTCCTTGGGGAAGGTTGTTCAGTTTCATGGTCTGGGTAACATATTACAGACAGAAGACAGACAGATATTCTTTGCTCACGTGCTTCTCAACTCTCGTGTAAAGTTTGGTGACCAAACATCTGATTGCATCGACCGACGCCGGCCGGGTGAAGGTCGATCGCGTAACTATTACAATGTTATTGCCATAGTTTTATAAGTTACGAGCTTTTGCCCGTGATTTCGTCTGCGCAGGATTATAAATTGTAGCCTATGTGTTATTCTGATGTATAAGCTATATTATTGTAAAGTTTCAATTAAATCCATTCAGTAGTTTTTACGTGAAAGACTAACAAACATACATAGTGCTCTGAAGAATTGTTCGAGCTAATACCTGCTGCAGAATTTCACCACCGCACCACTCGCCAGAAGTTAACATTTCATCCTTACCACTTAGATAACTGGCAATCTTCCACCGTACGTTTTACAAGAAACTTCTTACCACGTACGACCGCACTGTGGAATCAGCTTCCTGCGCAGGTATTTCCGGACGGGTACAACAAGGCAGCCTTCAAGAAACGAGCCTACAAATTTCTTAAAGGCCGGCAGCGCACCTGTGATCCCCCTGGTGTTGCAGGTGTCTATGGGCGTCGGTGATCACTTACCATCAGGTGACCCACCTGCTTGTCTGCCTCCCTCTTCTATAAAAAAAAAAACATCCATCCATCCTTACTTACAAACTTTCGCGTTTATAATATTAGTAGGATAGGTTAGTAAGATAGGATGAGCTTTTGCCCGTGACTTCGTGCGCAAGAACTGTTACTAGTATTTTGATTGTCCAAGCTCTGCCCGTGTGGAATCTTGTGCACGAACGACTTAAGGGGCTGATATGAGCAAAATTACCTCCCTTTAACAAAGGACGGAATGCGCGTGATAGAACGGAGCGGATTTGCGCTGTTTTACGTTTCTTGCTTATTTTTGCATTTTCTCAAAATCTGTACCCAAAATATTGATTATAAAATAGCTATACAGGGTGTTAATTTAATTGCGTGCCATACGAGTAGCTTAGGGGGTGTTTCAGTAACGATAAAGGAACACAAAAAAAATATAATAAATTTTATATTTTTTATCATTTATTAGGTATTGCATTTTGACGGTCCTAAGTCCGTTAAAGTATGAAGGGAAAATTGGAGTCACACACAAAAAAGAAAGAGTTTCAGCTATGTATGTGCCTACCTTATCCATTAATATTCGCGCGCTGGCTTGTTGATAGCGCGGTCCTGTAAGGGTCATTCAAATTCAAAATATTTTGTTTCAGACTAATGTCCATAATAGGTGTTATTATCATTGCCCTCCGCGTCAGTTTAGTCTCAATGGAGTTTTATTTTTTTTAACTAGGATTTTTTTAAATATTTTTTTTGTGTTCCTGTATCGTTACTGAAGCACCTCCTAAGTTATGGCACGCAATTAAATTAACACCCTGTATGATAATGCATAATATATTGAATAATGTGTAAAAATTTCAGCATCATAGATTAATGGGTACTTAAGAAAAAGGGTTTAAAAGCAAAAAGTTTATAAAAGGCTTTTGTATTTTAGTGTATATCATATTTAGCTTGACCAATTGGTTATCTTTTGAATTTTACAAAGTATGTTTAGGGAAGTAGCACCCCTTGCGTGTTTATTTCCCAATTTTTTTAACTGTGCACTTCGAGCTGAATGTTTAAGGATAAGGTAGATTTTCCACTTTCAGTTCACCACGCTTGTAAGTTTCCGGTTTTTACGATAGAGCTAAAAAAAAGACGGGTTGCACTCCGGGAGTACTGGAAGAAGTGAAACCTTGCATTTTTGAATATTATGCTTTTTGTAAGGGTCAATCGCCCCATTGCTCGCGTAGGTACTTCTTTGATGTCACTGAATAAAAACCCGTATTGTAATAACAATACGGTTGACAGTTGACGCTTTTTCGATCAGGCTACGGATCTGACGCGAGATCTGATGCGACATCTGACGGGAGTTTAACATTTTTTACCCATCTAAAAAAGTGCCAAGCGCCGCTAAAAAAGTTTTCACTTCAAAAAACACTAAAAACACACGTTCCTTATTTGTTCTTTTTCTTTACCTACTCATTAATTTTATTTTTTGTTACAAAATTTGCAAATGTCAATCTTATACCTAGCTACGGTTTAAAAGATACAGCACTTTAAAGGTCGGACAAACATCGTACGGTCAACCGCTTGTCGGTACAAACTTTTTCAACTCTATTACCACGCCATAAGCTCCAAAAGTGTTTCTACCGATGTGCGGCCGTGTGTACCTCCAAGGACAAACCGACAGACGACGTAGGCTTAGTAATGGGGCCCATTGGCACCCTTTGGGGATGGAACCCTAAAAATACAGAAATATATTTAACAGAGCTTTAACTTTAAAGAAGCTATGTACGTACACATGATACAAACGATTCTCTATCTGAGAACAAAAGTCTGAGTAATGTAAGTCCCTACTAGAGTTCTAGCGTTATTTCCTTTTTACAGCTTTTTCCAATAATGGAAGAATTTATAGAATCTATTCTGTACTTTTATAAATTGCTCACAGCAGATCTCTTTATAGTATTTAGTTCAGTATTCGGCGCAGACGCAATCGTAAATTGGTCAATCCAACGAACGTGTTTGTTGAGTAAAGAGGTATTACGAGATCTCTAAGCTTTAATCGTACGAAGGTGTAGGCCGATGCAACTTGCATAATTTTAATCTGTCATACGTGTGGTGCCGGCAAAGAATAGTATCAACCTTTCTTCCCGTGGGTGTCGTAAGAGGTGACTAAGGGATTATGAACCGGAGATTGGACAGCTACAATACAATACAATACAATACTCTTTTATTGCACACAGATAACCAACAGTACAAAAAAAACATATGTGGACATAAAATTGGAGCACAATAAGGCGGCCTTATTGCTTTATTATGCACAAAATGACCCCCAAATGAAAGCATAGATGTATCCACGTAAATTTTTTTTGTCAGTCTGGGGAAGTACCACCTCCTTGCCTATTTCTGCCGTAAAATAGCAGTGTTTGCACTGCTGTGTTTCGGTTTAAAGGGTCAGGAAGCCAGCGAAATAACCGGCACACGAGACACACCATCTTAGTTCTCGGGGTGGGTAACATGCTTTGCTGTCTTATTAGTATCAAGTTATGCAACTAATAAGACAGCAGGCTCCATAGGCGGTGGTGACCACTTTCCATCAGGTGGTCCATCTGCTCGTTTGCTCACTTGTCACATAAAAAAAAACATTTACCGACTCGAGCAGTTTATAATTTTGAATATGAAGTGGAAAACATTGTCATTTCAAATAGAAATATATTATAGATAAAATGGTTTAATAATTAACGAAGTCGAATGAATGCTATTTTTACCTTAAATATTTCGATCACGTTCTAATTAATATTTTTTCTCTCCCACAGGACTATTCTAAGCAAAATTTAAAGCATTACAACCGCACACTGATCCACCGCGGCGTTTGTGTCACAAAATGCGGCGCGAACGCTTCTTCGTTAGAGGAGGCGGCACAACATTGCGTCTCACAGAGCGTTTCTCAGTATGGGCTACAGGTAGGACACTGTTTATACTTATGGGACTACACAACGCACTGTAACCGCATGAATGTATCTTAAGTGAGGCGTAAACTCTTCGTTGTACATCACAGAGCGTCGCGCAGTATGGGCTACAGGTAAGAAACTGTTTGCACGTTTATGAGACTAAGCAACGCATTGTCCAACGAATATTTCTTTCGAAGATAAAACACAGCAATATGTCTCAGAGAGCTTTGTGGAGTATGAGCTTAAAGGTAGGAAACTGTTTATACTTATGGGAACACACTAGGTTAATTGTCCGTATGTGACACGAAGTGCACCGCAATCACTTCTTTAGAGGAGACAGCAAAAATGAAGATTGTGTTTCACAGAGCGTTGCATAGTATGTGCTACGGGTAAACAACTGTTATGGGACTAAACAACGATCTGTACCGCCCGTATATGACACAAAGTGCGACGCGAAATCCAAAAATAATCCATTCATCATCATATCACGAGCGTAGTGTAAGGTCGGTGAATGACCTTAAAAGCCCTGGTGTCTTCCGCTAAAGATCACTGATATGGCTCATTACGAACACCATGAAACTAACGGGCAATCAGGTGATTCATTCTGCAATATCCTAACCGAACTAGAAAAGTCCCACAAAGCAATTTTTATTATGATAGTATCCCCACCGGAAATCGTACCTAGAATCTTCGGGTCGAGAGCTGAACTCGTTAATCACTGAACCACTACTGAGTTTATCACTAAGTGCAGGGTCAACACTAACGTACCAATGCGACTTATACAGGATGTAAGCTTAAAGGACAAGTTTCCGAAAAATTAAAAGGTGTACTTTCAGGAAATGAAAAACAATCGACCTCTTCATACAAACTATCCAATCCCGACTGACTGACCCGCTCGACTGGCTCATGCTTTCATGCCGTGAGCCGCGTGTTCGATCTAAGCCCAGGGCAACATTTGTATGATGAACATGAGTGTTTTTTCAAAGTCAAAGTCAAATTTATTTATTGCAGTGTTACAGGTATAAATACAAGATGAAATATGTATGAAATATGTGCACTGTAACATACCGAATTCGGCGTGCAATGTTTACTATGTTATACATAGGTAAAACTTATTTCTAACATTAGAAATATTTCTTACTTCTAAAGAACTTAATAATATTTACACAGTAGTATCACATTTTTATCTTTATTTATATCTATTATTATTTATATTTAAGTATATTTACAGCACATTTTTATCTTTATCTAATTAATATTCTTCGATACTATAGTAACATTTGGTATAGAGCAAATAATGTAGTTTCAATTTAAAATTTCTACTGTCTAATTCTTTCATACTATCTAGTAAACTATTGTATAATTTAGGTGCTAGAGCAAAAGCTGTGTTCTTGTAAAATTGCATGTTCGGTTGAATCAAGGGCAAAACATCGATCTTATTTCTTGTTTTTCTAGGATGTCGAGGTTTAACTAATTTAAATTCTTCTAAATTATAGTGGACAAACAAACATGCCTCATATATATACATACAGGGAAGTGTCATTATTTTCAATTTCTTAAAATACGGTACGCAACTTTCTTGTTGTTTTCTGAGTGTGACGTGACCGGAATGATTTCTCTGGTACCTACTCATAGACGACTTTGTGTGAATTGTCCCTGCCTTCCCATGAATCTAAAAACCTTTTCCAAAGAAATACAAAAAAATCTAGTTTGCAAATTTGTATTGAGAGGCTGTTTTTTTCATTTGCTGAAAGTTGTTTAGTTACGATGACTGATCATGCCTTTTCAGTTTTAGGAAGGCGGTCCGTTACACCTGTATATTGCCTAGGCATTGTATAGAATGCCGGATTATACACATTGCCGTTAACATATACATTTCTGTCACAAATTTGATTAATAAACTGGAATCATTAGGAATTAGGGATCTGCAGTTGGATCTTTTTGCAGACTACCTCAAGGATAGGACTCAAAGGATCAAGATTGGCAACTTCATGAGCGGCGAGCTACCAGTCACTTACGGTGTTCCGCAGGGCAGTATCCTCGGCCCTACGATGTTTTTAACTTACATCAACGAGCTTTGCAATTTAAAGCTTATAAATGGAAAAATTATCACTTTTGCCGATGATACTGCCCTGTTGTTCAGCACCGACTCGTGGAGGGAGACCTTTGATTGTGCTCAGAAAGGTTTCAATCTTGTATCTGAATGGTTGTTTAGAAATGTGTTGACACTAAATGTTGGCAAAACAAAATATATGACTTTTTCTATCAGGAAATGTGACCAGCCTGAACCAGATTCCTTTAAAATAGTAGCCCACGCGTGCTCGGCAATTCCAAATTCTGTCTGCTCATGTCGTGTGCTTGAATCTACCTCTTCGGTTAAGTATCTTGGGATTATTATTGATCATGGTCTCAGTTTTGTTCCTTACATAGACTCCCTTACTAAAAGAACACGTAAACTTATTTATGTTTTTAAAAATCTTAGGCATGCCGCAGATAAAAATACGTTGCAGTTAGTTTATTACTCCTTATGCCAGGCCATTCTTGGTTATTGCATAACATCCTGGGGTGGCGTTTATAAATCAAATCTCATAAAGCTGGAACGATCACAGCGAGCAATATTAAAAGTTAGTAATTTCTTACCCTATCGCTTCCCAACTAAAAAACTATATGATTATACGAAGGTGCTATCAGTTAGACAACTGTATATACTAAATGTTATTCTTCTGAAACATTCTTTACTTACCTATGATCCTGACCAATTAGTGAACAGACGCCGCAGTTATAATATATGCGCTAGTGTGTCCTGTCGTACTTCCTTTGCCCAAAGATCTTTCTACTTTCTAGGATCCTACTTATATAACTTTGTTAACAAAGAACTTAATATTTATGAACTTTTGAAAGGAGAAGTCAAGAAAAAGGTTTCCCTTTGGCTCATGTCATTAGATTATGATACGGTAGAAACCTTACTAATGCCATTATGTTGAAGTTACCAAGCCTACATACTACTCATCAATACCTACGCACTATAATATTCATACTTACACTACGTACACTCACGTACACGCACACACACACACACTTTCATACTGACACACACTGAATTAATATTCTAGAATTATTTTAAGTTATATGTATATCTTTATCTCTTGCTATCTTTGTTCTTACTTTTTAAAGGAGTCTTAGCCGTGTGATTTTCGTGATGGGGTTGGGAGCCTGGTGATCTGTCATACAGGTTTTTCCTAGTACGGACACCAGGCTCTCACAAATCAACATTTTTTTATTGTATACCTACAAACTCCAAGTGTACCTACCTGTTATATAGAAATTGTTTTTGTGAGAGCAAATAAACGCTTTATTTATTATTATATTATTATTATTTATTATTTTGCAGGCGCAAGTGCAGTCGGTTGGCTACTGCATGGAAAAAGACGGAAAGCCCGCCACATCGTCGGCCAGGGCTCTAGCTGTCTTCTGCATCGTACTGGTGGCCATATCCCTGACGGCTACTGGACTACACGTTTTGTGCGATCGATGTGCTTTGATTGAAGGTAATTTTCTTTTCTTTATAATCCGCGGTGAAGGCTTTAGACAAGACCTAATCTCTGAAATAGTTCCAGCCAAGTTTTGGAAAAGTAAATTTAAATGGTATTTGCTTTGACACGAATAAGAAGAAGTCCAGCAAGACGCCCTTAAACTCGGTCCCCAAATATCAATAAGGCTAAATTACATGGCTTCTGCATATCCTATCCTACTAATCTATCTATATATATATATAAAAGAAGAAGGTGACTGACTGACTGACTGACTGACTGACTGACATATCAACGCACAGCCCAAACCACTGGGTCAAGAGATTCCAAATTTGGCATGTAGGTTCCTTATGAGGCTTAGGGGTGCACTAAGAAAGGGTTTTACAAAATTCCACCCCTAAGGGGGTAAAATAGGGGATGAAGTTTTGTATGAAAGTCCGTCAGTTTTGAAGTTAGGATCTTCAAAATTTGTGTTTAGGCTGACGACAAAAAATTAATAATTACGTATCTCAGGGTTTTTGAAAATTCGACACCCTTAAGGGTGAAAAGGGGGATGAAGTTGAAAATTCTTTATTTTTAAAGTAAAATCCACATAATTTAATTTAATGATGTAATTCTATGCAACGTTCATCACTGTTATTGAAATTCCACCCCAAATTCAACCCCTAAAAAAGGGAAATGGGGTGAAAAAGTCTAAAAACCAATATGGGTATCGTTTGTATAGTTTATCGGGTCGCTGATTACGAAAACTACAACAATTTTGAAATCCAACGTGATGGACGTGAAATACCATCATCCCCCTGGGGATGGAGTTGGGGTGCGATAGGTTTGAAATGTCTAAAAATCAATATGGGTGTCGTTTGTATGGTTTATCGGATCGCTGATTACGAAAACTACAACAACTTTGAAATCCAACGTGGTGGACGTGAAATACCATCGTCCCCCTGGGGATGGAGATGGGGTGCGATAGGTTTGAAATGTGTAAAAATCAATATGGGTGTCGTTTGTATGGTTTATCGGGTCGCTGATTACGAAAACTACAACAATTTTGAAATCCAACGTGGTGGACGTGAAATACCATCATCCCCCTGGGGATGGAGTTGGGGTGCGATAGGTTTGAAATGTCTAAAAATCAATATGGGTGTCGTTTGTATGGTTCATAGGGTCGCTGATTACGAAAGCTACAATAGCTTTGAAATCCAACGTGGTGGACGTGAAATACCATCGTCCCCTGGGGATGGGGTTGGGGTGCGATAGGTTTGAAATGTCTAAAAATAAATATGGGTGTCATTTCTATGTTAGGGATAGCGGTTAAATTGGCGTAAGGGGTAGGGATAGGGGCAGGGATAGGGACAGGTAGAGGTAGAGGTACAGAGGTAGAGAGGTAGAGAGGTAGAGAGGTAGAGAGGTAGAGAGGTAGAGAGGTAGAGAGGTAGAGAGGTAGAGAGGTAGAGAGGTAGAGAGGTAGAGAGGTAGAGAGGTAGAGAGGTAGAGAGGTAGAGAGGTAGAGAGGTAGAGAGGTAGAGAGGTAGAGAGGTAGAGAGGTAGAGAGGTTGAGAGGTAGAGAGGTAGAGAGGTAGAGAGGTAGAGAGGTAGAGAGGTAGAGAGGTAGAGAGGTAGAGAGGTAGAGAGGTAGAGAGGTAGAGAGGTAGAGAGGTAGAGAGGTAGAGAGGTAGAGAGGTAGAGAGGTAGAGAGGTAGAGAGGTAGAGAGGTAGAGAGGTAGAGAGGTAGAGAGGTAGAGACGTAGAGGCGTAGAGAGGTCGAGAGGTAGAGAGGTAGAGAGGTAGAGGGGTACAGGTAGAGGGAGAGGGAGAAGGAGGGGAAGGGGGAAAGGGAGGGAGTGAGGGAGGGGGAGGGGGTGATGAAAAGGGAGAGGGAGAGGGAGGGGCAGGGGGAGAGGGAGGGGGAGAGACAGGGGGAGGGGGAGAGACAGAGGGAGGGGGAGAGAAAGGGGGAGAGGGAGAGAGAGGAAGAGGATTTTTAGTTTTTCTCAATTACTTCTGCGAATTGGCTCTGTTTTGAAATATTACATAAAGGTGTCTCTCATCTCTCTCTTTACATTTGTTAGGATACTGCTGCTAAGTTCCTCTGTTCTGAGTAATTTATGAGTAACGTCTGTATATTATATAAAATTCAGCTGGATCTTGAATTATACTCATTGATTTGCGCAGGGTTAGTCCTGTTTTCCTTAGTTCAAAATTACCCCGAAATGACGGGAAAATATCTCATTGCTTCGGAAAACCGGTAACAACATAAATACGAAATCCACGCGAGCGAAGCCGCGGGCAACAGCTAGTATATATATAAAAGAAGAAGGTGACTGACTGACTGACTGACATATCAACGCACAGCCCAAAACGATGGGTCTAGGGATTCCAAATTTGGCATGTAGGTTCCTTATGAGGCCTAAGGGTGCATTAAGAGACGGTTTTACGAAATTCCACCCCTAAGGGGGTAAAATAGGGAATGAAAGTTTGTATAAAAGTCCGTCAGTTTTGAAGTTCGGATCTTCAAAATTTGTATTTAGGCTGACGACTAAAAATTAATATTGGTCTCAGGGTTTTTGAAAATTCGGCACCCTTAAGGGTGAAAAGGGGGATGAAGTTGAAAATTCTTTATTTTCAAAGTAAAATCCACATAATTTATTATTTAGGCATTAATGATGTTATTCTATGCAACGTTCATCACTGTTATTGAAATTCCACCCCAAATTCAACCCCTAAAAAAGGGAAATGGGGTGAAAAAGTCTAAAAACCAATATGGGTATCGTTTGTATGGTTTATCGGGTCGCTGATTACGAAAACTACAACAATTTTGAAATCCAACGTGGTGGACGTTAAGTACCATCATTCCCTTGGAATGGGGTTGGGGTGCGATAGGGTTGAAATGTGAATATGGGTGTCGTTTGTATGGTATGTCGGGTCACTGATTACGAAAACTACAACAATTTTGAAATCCAACGTGGTGGACGTGAAATACCATCATCCCCTGGGGATGGAGTTGGGGTGCGATAGGTTTGAAATATCTAAAAATCAATATGGGTGTCGTTTGTATGGTTTATCGGGTCGCTGATTACGAAAGCTACAACAATATTGAAATCCAACGTGGTGGACGTGAAATACCATCATCCCCTGGGGATGGGGTTGGGATGCAATAGGTTTGAAATGTCTTAAAATAAATATGGGTTTCGTTTCTATGTTAGGGATAGCGGTTTAATTAGCGTTAAGGGTAGGGATAGGGGCAGGGATAGGGAGAAGTAGAGGTAGAGGTAGAGAGGTAGAGAGGTAGAGAGGTAGAGAGGTAGAGAGGTGGAGAGGTAGAGAGGTAGAGAGGTGGAGAGGTGGAGAGGTAGAGAGGTAGAGAGGTAGAGAGGTAGAGAGGTAGAGAGGTAGAGAGGTAGAGAGGTAGAGAGGTAGAGAGGTAGAGAGGTAGAGAGGTAGAGAGGTAGAGGCGTAGAGAGGTAGAGGTACAGGTACAGGTAAAGTAGAGGGAGAGGGAGAAGGAGGGGAAGGGGAGAGGGAGGGAGAGACGGAGGGGGGGGGGAGAGGGAGGGGCAGGGGGAGAGAGAGGAGGGGGAGAGGAAGGGGGGAGAGGGAGAGGGTTTTAGTTTTTCTCAATTACTTCTGCGAATTGGCTCTGTTTTGAAATATTACTCAAAGGTGTCTCTCATCTCACTCTTTAAATTTGTAAGGATACTGCTGCTAAGTTCCTCTGTTCTGAGTAATTTATGCGTAACGTCTGTATTATTATTTAAAATTCAGCTGGATCTTGAATTATACTCATTGATTTTCGCAGGGTTAGTCCTGTTTTTCCTTAGTTTAAAATTACCCCGAAATGATGGGATAAATAATAATTTCCCTGGACTAAAATATCTCATTGCTTCGGAAAACCGGTAACAACCTAAATACGAAATCCACGCGAGCGAAGCCGCGGGCAACAGCTAGTAATATTATAAACGCGAAAGTTTGTAAGTATGGATGGATGTTTGTTCCTCTTTCACGTAAAAACTACTGAATGGATTTTAATGAAACTTGGCACACATATAGGTTAGGTCCTGCAATAACACATAGGCTACTTTTTACCGCGGGAAAACACTTCATTCCCACGGGAAAACGCATTTAATGTTAATGAAGAAGGTGACTGACTCACTGACTGACATATCAACGCACATCCCAAACCGCTGTGTCTAGAAATTCCAAATTTTGCATGTAGGTTTAAAAGGGGTAAAAGAGGGGATGAAAGTTTGTATGAAAGTCCGTCAGTTTTGTAGTTAGGTTCTTCAAATTTTGTATTTAGGCTAACGACTAAAAATTAATATTTACGTGTCTCAGGGTTTTTGAGTGGCCTCGCGCTGGCCCTCACGGCGTAGAGGAGCGTCCCCGGGTGGCGGATAGGGGAACGGTCGGTAGTACAGCCTAGCTACGCTAACCGGCTAAGTCCGATGGACTCGCTGACCAACGATGGGTGTGGTCCTCCAGCATTTCGGGGGTTGTGCGGCGGGTTAACGGCCCTCCCACGGAAAAAAGACATTGTTACGAAACCAAGAAGAGATAATACCCGATCTGACCCCAAACACGACGACATACGGCGAGCACTCATGGACCTCCGATTTGCCTCGCGGAATGTACGTTCTCTCTATAGACCGGGAGCCTTGTACCAAGTTAATAAGGAACTACAAAGGTACGGAGTGGGAATAGCGGCGCTCCAGGAAGTCAGATGGCTCGGACAGGGAGAATGTAATGTGGACAATAACTCTATACTTTTCTACAGTGGGGGTGACGCTGGACACCACAGAAGCGGCACTGGTTTTATGGTATCAAAGAAACTAATAGGCAATGTGATAAGATTTGATGCTGTCTCTGACAGAATATGCGTCCTCCGCATCAAGGGTAAATTCGCCAACATGTCAATTCTTAATGCATATGCCCCAACTGAGTTATCGGATGAGAGATCGAAAGATGATATCTATGACGAATTAGAATCTACATACGATCAGTTGCCGAGCTTTGATATAAAGGTTGTTGTGGGTGATTTTAATGCGCAAGTAGGACGGGAAGACGTATTCATACCAACAATTGGACGGCATAGCAAACACGAAAGATCCAATGACAATGGCGTCAGACTTATCAGTTTTGCATCATCTAAAGCCTTAGTGATTAAAAGTACCATGTACCCACACAAGAACATCTATAAAGGTACCTGGAAGTCACCGGATGGCAGAACAGTTAATCAGATAGATCATGTGCTCATAGATGACCGACATAAAAGCACAATATACGACGTTCGAAGCTATAGAGGTGCCGACTGCAACAGCGACCACTACCTACTGGGTATCAAAGTGAAAGTTAGAATTAAAGTAGAGAGAATAAAATTTTGTAAACAAGAAGAACCTATTAACACAGATAGCTTTAAAGATGAGGAATTAAAATACAAATTTGGATTGGAAATAAGCAACAGATTTAATGACCTACCAGTTGAAGAGGTCATAGATAAAGGTTGGGAAGGCTTTGGAGATACGGTGAAATGTGTAGCAACAAAAATACTTGGCCGGAAAAAGAAAAGGAAAAGGAGAAAATGGTGGAATCAGGAGTGCGAAAACATCATAGAGGAAAGGAGGAGATTAAAGATCCTTGCCGAACAAGATATGCAGTGGGACGATAAATACAAGGAAGTAAAGACGGAAGTTAAAAAGGTTATAAGAAGAGCTAAGAGAGAGCACTTAGATACCATAGTTCGGAATATGGAGTCACTCATCAGAGCAAGTGAGTCGAGAAAATTCTATCAAGAAGTGAGATCCTGTAAGAAAGGCTATCAACCCACTGCACAAATACTTGAAGGTGACGATGGCAACCTAATAACGGCTAAAGAAGAAATCAGGGAGCAATGGCGCAACTACTTTAAAGATCTATTGAACTGTCCTCCGCTCGAAGAGCCCGTTCCTCGTTTGACAGAAGACATCGAAGAGGAAGTCGCGCCACCTACGTTTGAGGAGGTGCGACGAGACATTATGAGGCTTAAGAACAACAAAGCCCCGGGTATCGATGGATTACCTTCGGAGGTGTGGAAGTACGGAGGTGGAACAGTCCAATCCAAGCTGTATGAGCTGATACTCAGGATCTGGGAAACTGAGCTACAGCATAGTGAGTGGAATGTTGGTGTCATATGCCCTGTCCACAAAAAAGGCTCCAAAAAGAAGTGCACGAACTACCGCGGTATAGCATTATTACCAACAGCATACAAAATACTAGCTTACGTGCTTCTCAGAAGGCTTCAACCGTACGCAGAGGAAATAATCAGCGACTACCAGTGTGGTTTCCGACCAAATCGCAGCACTATTGACCAGATTTTCCTCCTTAAGCAGATAATGGAGAAGAGATGGGAGTACGCCCAAAGCATTCATGCGGTGTTCGTGGATTTTGCCAAGGCCTATGACAGCATAGACAGAAGTGCGTTATTCACAATCCTAAGGAACTTTAATATTCCGGAAAAACTGGTTGATATGATTCAGGTAGCTACAAAGGAAAGCAGAATGAGAGTCCGAGTGGAAGGCGAACTATCGGACGAATTCTTTGTCGTCACGGGTCTGAAGCAAGGTGACGCCCTGTCACCAATGCTTTTCAATTTGGTGCTAGAATATGCCCTCAGAAAAGTGTTAGCACAAGATGTAGGAGTGCAACTAAATGGAAAGCATAAGGTGATAGGGTACGCAGACGACCTGGCCTTGCTAGGAGAAAACCGTGAAGAAGTGAACTGTCCTGGAAACTGAAGCTCAAAAGGTTGGTCTGAGAATTAGCCACGGAAAAACCGAATATCTCTTCATGAGACGCTATAATATCCGCGTAAGACCTAAGGGACTACAAGTTGGAGATATTGAGTACAAGGGAGTGGCTAATTTCAAATACTTGGGCTGGACTGTGACTGATACCAATACGCGGGACGAGGAAATCGATATTCGCATCCAGAACGCTTTAAGATGTAGCGCCGCCTTACACAAGGTTTTAGTGTCCAAGCTTCTCAGTAAAAGCACTAAAATCAGAGTCTATAAAACTGTCATTAGACCAATACTCATGTACGGATGTGAGGCTTGGACACTAACTCTCAAAGAGGAGAATAAACTCCTGGTAGCCGAAAGGAAAATTCTCCGCAAAATTTTCGGCCCAAGACAGAGGGAAAATGGAACATGGAGACTCCTCAAGAACACCGAAGTCGAAGACCTCCTGGCTGACTCCAACATCATAGGCGAATTTAAGGCGCACAGACTGCGCTGGCTTGGCCACCTTATTAGGATGGATGACGATCATGGTGTCAAAAGAGCCTATCTAGGATGTCCAACAGGCAAAAGACCGGTTGGGCGCCCCCGGTATCGCTGGCAAGATGCGGTGGAAGCAGACCTACGCGAGCTCCAAGCTAGCGACTGGCAAGAGACCGCACGAGACCGGGAGAAGTGGCGAAATCTCGTATTGGAGGCCAAGACTCACTTTGGGTCGCTGAGCCAGCGTAGTAAGTAGTAAGTAAGTAAGGGTTTTTGAAAATTCGACAACCTAAAGGGTGAAACGGGGGATGAAGTTGAAAATCCTTTATTTTTAAAGTAAAATCCACATAATTTATTATTTAGGCATAAGGGTTGTAATTCTATGCAACGTGGTTGTTATTGAAATTCCACCCCAAATTCAACCCTAAAAAAGGGCAAAGGTTGAAAAAGTCTAAAAACCAATATGGGTATCGTTTGTATGGTTTATTGGGTTGCTGATTACGATAACTACAACAATTTTGAAATCCAACGTGGTGAACGTGAAATACCATCATCCCCTGGGGATGGAGTTGGGTAGGGTCTAAAAATCAATATGGGTGTTGTTTCTATGATTATATGAGGATAGGGATAGATAGAGATAGAGGTTAAGATGGCGTTAGGGGTAAGGATAGGGAGAGGGAGAGGGAAGGGAAGGAGGGAGGAGAGGGATGGGGAAATGGGGAGGGAGAGGAAGGGGGAGAGGTAGGGGGAGGGGGAGGGACAGGAATGGTGTGACGGACGGTTGGACAGATTGTTGGACGGACGGACGGACGACAGATAGACGGAAGGGTGGATGCACAGTAAAGAGATAGGTGGATGGATGGATGGTCAGATAGATAGAATCCCACGCGGACGAAGTCTCGGGCAACAGCTAGTCTTAAATATATCAGAAAAACGTACACGGCTGGACATACTTAGACTACCCTTAAAGGTCTCCATGCGCTGCTCGCATCTATCGGCTTCCCGCGATCTTGCCCAGATCGTCCCTCCAACTACTGGGGCGCCTGCCCACGCTACGTCTTTTGGTTTGTGGTCGCCACTCTAGAACCTTTACACCCCATCGGCCGTCAGTTTTTCTTGCGATATGCCCTGACCACTTCCACTTTAGTTTAGAAAGGCTATGTCGTATTGTCGTTAAAACTCATCTCTCTTACTTCAAAGATTTTTTTATTATTTCTTAAGTTCTTTGCTTAGATCATTTTATTTTATGAGTCTGTAGCTAACCCTAACACAGGCTTCGGTCTTTTTCGGGTTGCTACTGCAGCACCTGATTGTTGAGCGCTTAGTAGTGTATTGAGTATTTATTGTCAAACGATTATGTAATAATAATAAATAAATAAATAATCACTAAAACTGAAGAAGAAGAAGTTGTGTATTTAAGGGAGACATATTTTTTTGTTTTGCCTTTTTTCGCATTTCTTTGAAAAAGCAGCATTGAGATTCATGGCTGGATCTTCTGCATGAATGAATGAATAACTCTTTATTGCACACAAATTAATAACTACGAGCTTACATTAAGTCGGTAAATGGCGGTATTATCTCTGTAAGTGATTTCTTTCTTCCAGACAACCCTTTGAAGAAATCAGCAGCAACGAAAGACTGTAGTATAGTGCATTAATATTGACATATACTCGTATAAATATGCATCGTTGTTCTTTATATTTTGAGTAACAAATGGTAACAATGAAGTTATGTACAAAGTAGAAAATCGCAAAATTTCACAACCACAGGCAGGATTCGAACCTGCGTCTTCTGCGTAAGTATCGCAGACGCTTTACCAACTAGGCTACTGTGGTCCTGCCCGATGTTGTGAAATTTAGCGACCTAGACCTCTAAATGCTTGCTAGGTGGCAGCACAAACGCAACGTTGGAATGCGTATAGAGGTCGCTGAATTTCACACATCGGGCAGGACCACAGTAGCCTAGTTGGTAAAGCGTCTGCGGTACTTACGCAGAAGACGCAGGTTCGAATCCTGCCTGTGGTTGTGAAATTTTGCGATTTTCTACTTTGTAGATTTATCCGAACACAGGAAGTGTTAAAATAAAAATCATTTTCAATTATACGTAGTGTTACCAATTTTCAACTCGAAATCTGTCTGCAATGATGGACTAGTTGAGCTAGTACAGCAAAAATGCTTGCTAGGTGGCAGCACAAACGCAACGTTGGAATGCGTATAGAGGTCGCTAAATTTCACAACATCGGGCAGGACCACAGTAGCCTAGTTGGTAAAGCGTCTGCGGTACTTACGCAGAAGACGCAGGTTCGAATCCTGCCTGTGGTTGTGAAATTTTGCGATTTTCTACTTTGTAGATATATCCGAACACAGGTAGTGTTAAAATAAAAATCATTTTCAATGAAGTAATGCTAGCGAAAAAGATGACCGTACTATCCTACTATACGATATATTTTCTATTTTAGGTAACAGATACCTCCTGGCGTTTTCTCTGAAGCAGAACTGGTCGATCCTGACGTACGACCGCTCGCAGCCGCGCTCTGATGACAGGATGAAGGACATCGCTTGTATGGAGGGCGTCAGGTTAGAATACTTGGGCAATGATCATTTATTACCAGTTAATAGACTAAGAGCGCGCGGTTGGCAACTAATTTAGGGTGATGCACGTTAAAGAGTTATGTCCGAATCAACAGGGTTGCCTGGGCGCAACCTGGCAGGTTTTGTGCATTTTTTGGGTGAAAATTACCTTATCGAGTACCAAATGGATACTTAGTACATTCGATAGTACTCATCAAGGAGTGCCTAAATCAACAGGGTTGCCTAACCCAATCCTGGCACATTCGGAAGTCGGCCTGAAAATTACAAAAGTTACCTCATCGATTACCAAGTAGGTACTTATTATAACTGATAGAGCTCTTCAAGAAGGGGCAAAATCAACAGGGTTGCCTCGTCAATTCCTGGCACTTTCGTGAGTCGGCTTGATTTGAGATTGGCAAAAAAAATACAAAACTAACTTACGATAATGAGTAATAAATTGAAAGTTATGCCATTTGAAGGCCCGTCTCTAGATTCCACCTCACTTTCGACAGCTGATCTCTGAAAAATGTTTTAATTACAATACCTATCTCTGCGTTCGGATAATCTTACAAAGCAGATAATCGCAAATGCTATGCAAATGCTTAATAGGTGGTGCCACAAACGCAACGTTGAATGCGTAAAGAGGTAACAAATTTGACAACATTAGGTAGGGCCACGGTTGCCTAGATGGTTAAAGCGTGTCCGTTATTGATGAAGAGGACGCAGGTTGGAATCCTAATGTATCCTTTCGCATTCAACGTTGCGTTTGTGGCACCACCTATTAAGCATTTGCATAGCATTTGCGACTGCGGTAGTGAATTTTGCAATTTTCTACTTCGTAGTTATTCTCTGGTGCAAAACTGGTACTTACTGGTTCCTATATTGGTTTATTAACATAATAACAGCAGGTTCGATTTCGTTTCACTCAACATCACATAGCTGTATGTATTTTTTTATTTTTACCCGTTAAAAGAACAATTGCCCATGTCAAAAATATTTTCGGTATTTTTTTTATATTTTTAAATGATAATTTAGACTATTCTAAGAAACTAATTTGAAGAAAGAATACCATTTAGATCATTAATTATTTTTATAAAGCGATTTTAAGTTTGCGACCGTGTGACGTCATAATCTCACAAGCCAAGAAATATATTGAGAAAACTACAATGAAAGAAAGCTACTCGAGAAACATTACTATTATAGGACAGTATGATAGACGTGATAAGCCTATAGAGCATTTTGTTTCAAAGATATCAAGTTATTTGTAAGAACGTGAGCATGTGACGTCACCGGGTCGCAAACTTAAAATCGTTATATAAAAATGATTAATGATCTAAATGATAAATTTTTAAAATTAGCTTCTGAGAATAGTCTAAATTGTCATTTAAAATTAAAAAAAAATACCAAAAATATTTTTGACATGGCCAATTATTATCAGAAAATCAGGCTTACTATTAATTTACTTAAACGGCTAGATTTTGGCATTTTCAAGTTACGAGTACTAATGATGTAGAATAGAATATAATACCTAACTAGTGATGTAGAATCACCCTTTAGAAGGATAATCGTACTTTTTTTAGACCCTGTACAAATGTCGTTCTATTTCCAGGTTCCTTGGTATGCAGTGCGTGATCTTCTCACATGTTTTATTCATCTGCCTATACTCTTACGTGGACAATCCACTCTATGTTGAAAAGGTCAGTATTCGCAACTTTATTCTGCAATGAGGTGGGGAAAGTAACATTATAATATTTTTTTCTATTATTTTATCTTAGTCTTGAGAACAAAGATGAGGTAACGATGGAACGAGCTTGCCCAGAAGAAGCTTATTAACTCGCGATTTGAATAAATTCGGGTTATATGAACTTGGCAACACAGACGCAGGCAGAGAATTCTACTTTTTAGATGTGCGCATTATAAAAGATGTTTCAAAGCGCTTTGTGCGAATGTGCGGAATATCAACCAAGTATGGGTGATATCGTTTGGACTCTCGATGCTAGAATAAGTGGTGGAATAAGCTCTTGGAGATCTTGAGCACACTCTCCGAAGCACAATCTGTAAAACATCGACAGACATGCAACTTTGAAACGGTGGGCCAGACTGTTTTTCAATTTAACTATGTTTAGCTGACGTCATTAAGAGATTTTAATATGGAACAATGACTAAATGATTTTGAGTTTGAGTTTGTTGTTTCACAAACAAGGCAGTGCGAAAAAAACGGTTATGAAAAACTAGGACATCTTCTGAAAACTGAAATTGTTTGTTTAGAGGCTACACTCCGCATGTTTGGCATGCCTGATTTACAGTGACTGAACAACTTTTACATTCTAATCAATATTCGAAACTGAATAACTTCCCAAACTGCACAAATGTTCAAACTGAACATATTTTGTTATTTTAGACAGAATCCGAAAACCACCTTTTCAAAATGAACAACTTTACAAACTGAACAACTTGCCAAACTGAACCGCCTTCCAAACTAAACAACCAAGTTAAGTTGATTTGGTGCACCCAGGCACAGATCATATAATACTAGTAAACTAGACCCAGGTCACTGAAGTTTACAAATAGTATACATAATGCACCTAGGTGCATTATTCTTCTTCTTCAACACCTTTAAGCCCTGTGGGTTTATATTTAAACCCAGATCGCTTCCTTTCGTCAAGCCCCACGGGTTCACATGTGAACCCAGGTACCGAGTTTCTAAATTATGCCTCATGGCGTAGACACTACTGTTTATTTTGTTTTGGCATGTATGTTAACTTTGGACCTTATAAAATTACATTTCGAATGACATATAAACCATACAGGTAGGAGTGGCTACGTTTAGAATTATTTGCGATTAATTCCCGCGCGCTAAATACCCGACCAACTTCCAGTCTGTTTTTTTTCCTCCAGATGCTTTATTTCCTGATGCGATAGGACTTTAATCTTCTCCCTTGATTTGGTCAAGGTTACTTGGCCTAGGTCTTCCTCTTCTTCCTTATTTTTTTCCTTCCATGAGATTTCCTTGGGTAATTAAATAGGGTGAATTAACTACACTCTGCTCTTTTGTTACTAAAAAAAATCTGCATCGTGTTATAGAACGTTTTTTTCGAAACTGTTTCTTACCTATTTAAGTTTCGAAGTCTGAATTGACCTACAGTTTCAGATGCTGAAGTGTGTTTTTCCTGATTTGGGACTGTTTGCTTTTAGGGTTTGATCGTTTCTTTGTCCGTCTGTCTGCCCAGACCCTATTTCTCATGAACAGATTGAAATAATAAAGTCTGTGTACCCTTTAACAAACATTAAAAGGAAGAACTTGGACTTTAAAAAGCAGTCAAAAGAAACGTCATTTATGTCCCGTATAGAAGTACAATAAAAGTTATGAACCAAATTAAAAACTATAGGGTACTTGCCGTTGATCTAGCATCACGAAAGGCAAAATCAAGCTCTTGCAGCAAGGTAAACGAAAAAATATTGGCAACTTTTATCAGAACTGAGTTTAATAAATTTAAGTTGAGCCACTGCTTAGATAATAGTAAACTGGTTGAACTCGAATTTCAAGTCGGTACATGGTGTACATTGTTATGTTTGGCAGTCCTGCAATATGAAAGAGAGGTCAAGTTTGTGTGGCCCTGTGGCCTATTATTAATAATTTTTATTTCCAGATGTACGATCAATTCGGTTGGCAAGCGGTAATGAACTCCCCTCTCTGGCTGCAAGCGTTCTTCTCTCTATCAGGGTTCCTCACAGCATACACTGTTGTCATCACCACAGATACCAACCCCATCACCTTCTTTAAGTGCATCAGCTCTATCGTTAACAGATATGTACGGTAAGTTATAGGTGTGGGCAAACTACTTGAACAATGACGTGCGCAAAGCTTTCTCCACCACGCGATTATTGTTCAAGTTGTTTGCCCTGCAATATACAGTAGGATTGAATTTAGGAGGCATGATAGTCAAGGCAGAATAAGGGTACAGTCAAGCTTGACACTCTCAGCGCGATTTTAGCTTCTAAAGAACGGTACAATGTGCTCTTGTCTGGGCATACTGATGGCTGATGGACATATTCGTTTGGTGCTGGCTTAGAATAGCACTGACCCTGACTCTTCCCGTAGGTGTTGTAAAAGGCGACTAAGGGATACTGAACCGGAGGATGGTCAGAAGCGTTCTTCTGCGTATCGTATCTACCATCTTACATACTGCGGTCACCAACCACCGCAGTCCATGGTGCTAGCCGCAATGCTAATAAAAGTGGTAACTATGGTATGTCCTCCAAAAATATGCTTTGCACCTTTGCTGTGAAGTCCTGGGGGAGCTCCCTGTCTTGTAGTATACAAACAGACCACTTACGCACATTTTCTCAAAGAGATTCGAACTTCGATGCGATCGAATTTACCTTACCGTACGAGGACTTGTCAAGAGAATTTTCAGTGTCTAAATAACACGTAGGTAGTCAAGATTGACTACGTATCACACCCAGGTTGGATTCTAACCTAAGCAGACAGAAACCTCCATTCCTACTAAGTTGACATAAGTTATTGTTGCAGGGTGACACCTCTGGCAGCGTTTGCCCTGTGGTTCACGATAGCCTGGTTCCCTCTGCTGGGCTCAGGTCCTCAATGGTCGTGGCTCGTGACGCGGGAAGCTACAGACTGCTCTGAGCGCTGGTGGTACCATCTACTCTATGTACACAACCATCTGCCGTTGGGGAAGCTTTGCATGGGACATACGTGGTGAGTTTCCCAGGGTCATTGGTATGGAAGACCTGCATTTTAAAGGGAGTCAACAGATTCTTCAAGCGTGTCATAGTTAATAGTTTAGAAAATAGGTTCCTAATACTCAGCTTACGTCGTCTGACTGTCAGACCCGTTTCCCACTCTTAGGGTCAGCTCCTCAGTGGTCGTGGCTGGTGACGAGAGAAACTGTAGACTGCTCGGAGCGCTTATGGTACCATCTATTCACACAACAATCTGCCGTTGGGGAAGCTTTGCATGGAACGTACGTGGTGAGTTTCTCAGGGTCATCGGTAGAAGACCTGCTAAGTGAAGCAATCAGATTCTTTAAGCGTGTTATAGAGTAACCCAGTTAAAGGTTGATAATATTCGTAATACTTAGCCTACGTCGCCTGTCTGTCCGACCCGTTTTCAACTCCTGGGGTCCTCAGTGGTCGTGGCTGGTGACGAGAGAAGCTTCAGACTGCTAGGAGCGCTGGTGGTATCATCTGCTCTATGTAACCATCTGTCGTTGGGGAAACTATGCATGGGACATACATGGTAAGTTTTCCAGGGTCATCGGTGGAAGACTTGCATACACATTGTAAAAAGCCGACTCTTAAAGTAGGCCGTGCTGCAATGGTTTCTTGCCGTTTCTTTTGAGCTGCCATAGCACGATCCGAAACGGCGTAGACTCACTCTATTTGCATTGTATTCTGCATGACGTTCAATAATAATTCTGTAAAGAATCTACATAAAATAATAAAATTATCTGGATCATATAGAGAAATCAGATTCTTCAAGCGTTTTATAAGGTACCCTATTCAAAGGTTGAAAATAGGATCATAATACACAGCCCACGTCGTCTGTCAGACCTGTTTACCACTCCCAGAGGCAGGTCCTCAGTGGTTGAAACAGGTTTGCTAGTACTGACTCGTCAAGGTTGTCACGACGTTTTCCCCTTCACCAATGCACACCACTGTCCGATTTACTTATTTCTTTAAGTCTGTTGACCTTTTATGTCGGACTTGACCTGCAGCGAATCCTCATGACTAGTAATCTATTTATACTTAATGATGTTCTGATCATCTGAAATAAGCATAATTAAGACAAAATATGAGCTCCATAGTGGTTTGCGATTGTGGACAGGTGCACAAAAAAAAACCGTTTACAAAAGCTTGAGTGAAAGTAAAATGAATATTGTGACGAATCTACTTCTCCCCAAGGTACCTGGCAGCAGACATGCAGCTCCACATTCTAGGCATCTTCACGATCCTGTTCCTGGTGAGATGGAGACATGCCATCATTCCTGTGCTGAGTACCTTCGTCATCAGCTCGGCCGTAGCTTCGGGGCTGGTCGTCTACATGTACGACTTGACGCCGATTATCACTGCGCAATCGCCTGAGTGAGTGACTCCTTTTAGTTTTAAAATCTCGAGTGGTATTTTCTAATTAGTTGTCATGGAGGCATAGCTCTCAACAACTCTGACACCTGCTTTGTGAGGTCGGTCATTGGCCTTATTACGGCCCACACGATATGATGATGATAATGAGTGCTCAAAGACCCAATAAACCTGTCACATATGAATCCTGTCGTGTTTGTTTCTTAAGAGGCTTAAAAATTTAATAAGAAGACTGCTTTGAGAAGACATTATAGTTTAATTTCTTCAGATAGGCTCAAATTTGATACCTATCTTTGTTCTTTCCTCTAACCGTCATATCTAAAACTAACATGTCCAGATATTAAGAAAGAAGAACATTTAGTAAATTGGCATTCAGTGCACACTGCACGCCTTCTTTCACATCAGGGTAGTATGAGTTCTAGCAGCAAGTCGCATACATTACTACAACAGAGGCGGTTAATAACACAGAAATTCTGCTTTTGAATAAATAAATAATAATAAAATAATAAATAATAATGTGCAGAACTCAGGAACAGAACTTAAATAGTTATTTGTTATGCAAGGCAACAAAATTGTTATTTGGCGCAAGTGCCATGTATTGAAAATCGAGCAAGCAAAGGATCTTAGGATTGAGCCACGAGTAAAGCGAGTAGTTCTGGAAAAGAATCCTGGGCGTAGCAAAGAATTTGACTTTCAATCTTTGTATACGACGCACAAAATAACTGTGGCCCTGTCATTGATGCGCAGAAGAAAAAAAACCGGCCAAGTGCGAGTCGGACTCGCGCACTGAGGGTTCCGTACCACCACATAATCATAATTGTAATAGTTGAAATTTCAGTAAGTTAATGTGCTAGATTTTTTGAGTCTGACACGCAGTTGATCAAATTTTATTATTTTTTGTTATTTTATAGCCTATGAATTTAAAATACTTTACTTATTATATATCTTACTTATACTCTAAAATAGTTTTTTAAAATAGAACTAAAACAAAAATCGCCTCCGCGACCATCCAACTTGACCCCTCTCTTATATGAATGATCTTGAAACGGGAGCTCACCACAATTGGTTACCATTAATTGTGAGTAAAGTTGTAATATTTAATTATTTCAGACTTCTCCCTTTATTTGTACTGTGAGTCCTAGCTTCTTGCCAAATTTCATAATTTTTGGTCAACGGGAAGTACCCTGTAGGTTTTGCTTTTTTGCATAAATGTATAGAGATGAGGACATAAAAAGCCATATCTTTTGATTGCGTCTTAGTAAAAAATTTAAATTTTCAGATCTTGTGTGGTTCATGGACCCTAACATATAGTATTAATTTCAACCTGATACCTTTACCCGTTCGTGAGATAAAGGGTCTTGACAGACAGACAGAGAGACAGACAGACAGACGGGCAACAAAGTGATCCTATAAGGGTTCCGTTTTTTTCTTTTGAGGTACGGAACCCTAAAAATGGCCCATTTTTGCACATTTTTGACTTCCGCGCATCAATGACAGGGCCAAAGTTATTTTGTGCGACGTATATGTGATGTGAAATAAATATGGCGGGGGAGAGAGTAGTGGTGCAAGGATTGTGCATTAGCTTCCAACAGCAAGTAACTATAATTAATGGAGTTTTAGGATGGTTTTCCACAAGAGCTGTACGAGGGAGCTAAGCTGTAAGCTGGAAAATTTCTAAACAATAAGGTTGCTCCATTTGACAGCGCATTTGACAAGCTAGTAATATGGAGCAACAGAGAGTAAAGTATTATTTGTGGAGCAATCCTATTCAAATAAGTTTTGACGTTTCCTTATCACCAAAACCCAGGATTTATTTTTCTTTCTCGGATCAAGTTTCAAGGGGAAGGCCTCGGCGAACGTACCAGGACCAAATTCAAGACGTTCTGAATAAAGGCCAGGTTAAAAGTACCCTAAACCGACGAGCATGTATGAAAGGATTGATGAAGGTTCAGGAAGCAAGGGAAGTATGTCAAGATCGTAGCAGGTGAAGAACTGTGGTCTCTGCCTACCCCAACGGGAACAAGGCGTGATGTTATGTATGTATGTATGTATCAAGTTTTTCTTTGCAGCTCATAAATTTTAATACGTTTGACAGCTGTCACAAAGGACCTATTATGATGGCCTTATTTTAGTTGGAACTTCTGCTCCCTCGCACAATAGAAACCAGAAACTGCAGCAACAGGGACAGAGATAGATTCGACGATGGAACTAGCTCACCACCAAGGAGGTTTTAATCCACGCTACGCTCTGGGAAAAGCCAAAAGCAAAGCGTAGTAAAACCTCCTTGCTCACCACAAAGGAGTCATGATTAGTGTTGTGCTATCATTTTAGAGCTCTCCGCACGTTATTCCTGGACTCGAAGCTGATGTCGCTGGTCTACATCCCGAGCTGGATGAACCTGTCCGGGTACATGGGAGGAGTGGCCACGGCTTTCATTCTTCACTACAACCAAGTCAATGGAGTCAAGCTGAGTCACAGCAAGGTAGGGAAGTGCAACCGGTAACACTACAAAATTAAATCAAAATATGCTTTTATGACATTGATCAGCATCATCTCAGAAATGAAATAGTGCTAAACTGATTGCAATTTGCATTAGAACGCCCGGTGGCAAAGACTATCATAATTTTATGAATTTTCAGGCCTATGCGCAGGTTTTTTTTATCCATTAACACAGTTCTCATCAAAATTCTGCCGTTATAAAAATGAAGTTAAAGAATCAAACTATTATATACTACTCAAAACAAAATTAGGGCCAGCAGTTTTTTTTATATATCTTTAATTATTATTTTTCTAATAAAGTTCGATAAAAATTTCCACTGAGCATTATTTGAAACATTTATTATTTCAAATTGTAAACAACAGAACAAGCTACATTTTATGATTTTTATGATATATCAAAAAAACCTGCTGGCCCTAATTTTGTTTTGAGTAGTATATTATCATAATATATTTTTGTTATTCCTGCATCTCAATCACAAAAACTGTATAGACTTTGTCTTATTTGAATGAAGGCAAAATCTGTAAAAAACCGTTTATTTAATTTTGACGCAATTTTTTAAAAATAAATAAATAATTTTTAGTTAAATAGCCCCTTAATTAGCCCCTTGTCATCTCCGATGCAAATGATACAAATGGCATTGCCTCTTTGAATCGCTTTGACCTGAGGCCTGGACGCCTTTGCACCAGCTATGAGCCGGAGCGGGGTCCAAACCCTTATTTCTAAGTCGCTGGCCCTCCTCGGTGATTTTCTTAGCCTCACTGCCCCAACAGCCCGCGATCTTCACCGCGATTGGAACCAACACGTAGTTTTGCTCTAACGATGCGTAATTCGCTCTCTTTTTTACCGCCGCCCTCTAAACCTCCCATACGGTATAACTAGGGCTGCCATCTCTAAAACCTGCCCCCCAGGACCGGAAGCGTAAGTTCCCCGGATTTTGGTGCTTTCACCCCGGACATTTCAATATTTTTTATACTTCACCTTCTCGGAAAGTTCCTCAATCCTGTTTTAAAAATTAAGGAGAAGATACGTCATTTCTATGGTATAAATATGCGGGTCATAAGTTATATGGAAATCCATTGTTAACGTGTTTTAGCGGGATGGAATTTTGTATGAAAATCCATTGTTAACGTGTTTTTTTCTTCTTAAATTTTGATCAAAATCTGTCGATAACCTATTTTAATATCATAATGCCAAAAAAAGAAAAAGTTTTTATCTCTAAGTCCGCGAAATGATGCTAGCCACCTGCACTTTTCTGAAAAAAAAAACATTAATTTGTAAAAATAACATTTGGAACCAAAACGCGCGCGCGAATCAGGTACCTAGGTATTATTGAAAATCACCGGGTGATAAAATCTTACTCAAAAAATTCAAAATTTCTGTTTTTCTTATCAACAGGTTAAAATTCTAATGCATAAATATAAAGAAGCATTTAAATGTTAAATTTCATAAAGTATTACTAAAGTTGTAATACTATCTGAGTAATATTAAAAATTTTAAATATCCAAGTAATATTTTATCAATAACCCAGTGATTTTCAAAAATTGGACCCCTGTTTTCTTTACGAAGTTGTTGGAAGTTTTAATTGTAGTTTTGTTGGTGCGTGTTTTTTACAAAAAAATTCGTCAAATAGCGATAAAGAGTTTTTGACGCCGCCGCCAGAATTACAAGAAAGTGCGCAAGCGGTCATTGAAAGGCTTTTGCCTGAAAAATTTCGAAAAAAAATACATGTGTTTTATACGTTAGAAAAGCGAGAAAAATACGCATTCATTTTCAGAAACTGTTTTGCTTGCTTATTTTAGTGAAAAGCGCATAAAGATAAGCCAAGTAGGTACTCGAACCTTATGGTCTTTGTATTCCATGTTGAAAAGCACCATTTTGGAAAGACATGGCAAAAAACAAACATCATATCTGAAAAGGGAATCTGAAATATTTTCTTCGTAGGTGAAGTATAAAGTACTATGTATCGAAGTAAGAATATTCAAAGCATATTCGATAGAAAGTACGATTCCCAACTCGGGTGTATTGCGCCCTTCGGCTTCGCCTCAGGGCTCAAACGACGCCCTTGTTGGTAATCGGTCACTTTCTCTTGTCGATAAACAATGTAGGTACTATTTCATTCACTTACATCTTGATTAAAATATATTTTACTCCGTACTTGATAGAAGAAAACATAAATTTTAAGCCTCTTTTGCTGCATGAAATAGTGTTTAATCGTTCTTGTGACGACAAGTGAGTAATTGTGCATTATTTTTTAACTTTCTTAGGTATTAAATAAAAGATAAACAAACCCAATATTAGTTACTCAGTTAATAAAATTAAATAGCGTCGGCAGCGCGTGTGGTGAAACACCTAACCCATAGCTTTTACATAAATTATGGGAACGGGATCAGAGGCGCTACCGCCGAACTCAATCGTTATCGATTCTCTCTTTTTTCTATAAAAGAAGAAAAGAGAGATTCGATAACGATTGAGTTCGGCGGTAGGGCCTCTGATCGAAAACCCGGACTTTTAATGTAGTCCGGGTTGCACCCGGACTACAATTTAAACCCCGCCCGGACGCTCCCCGGACGTCTTCCAAACTAGGACAAATCCGGGGAAACCCGGACGGATGGCAGCCCTAGGTATAACTAAGGTGCTGACGCCCATAGCAACCCATAATAAGCACTATCCCTTCTCCCATACCATAGTCATACCAGTGCACTTAGCTGAAAACGTATTACAGGAGCAGGGGCTAAAATATTTGTCATGGAAATTGGCCGGCATGTAACGGCTTGGTATGACCTTGCCGTTAAGGGGCTGATAAGAGCTAAATACGCTTCACTTGAGCAGGTTTTTAACGAAAAGTGATGAATATATGGCCGTGAAAAAAGTTATGTGATAATTAAGCATCTTTACAAGAATATGGCTGATTCTGAAACACGATTAAATATATTTTGTACGCTATAAAAAAAAATCCAAAGTAACTTCTGCTTTTTGCTTTTAAACCGTTTTTCTTAAGTACCCATTAATCTATGATGCCAAAACTTTTACACATTATATAATATATTATGCATAATAATACAGCTGTTTTATAATTAATGTTATGGGTGCAGATTTTGAGACAAATGCAAAAATCAGCGAAAAACGTAAAACAGCGCGAAACCGCTCCGTTCTAGCACGCGCATTCTGCCCTTTGTTAGAAAAGGAGGTAATTCAGCTCTTATCAGCCCCTTAAAGTTAAAGTGGCGAGTGGGTTTACAACAAATAAGACGTTAAGTCTCAAGTTTCCTTGATTACTACCCGGTCATATCGAAACGGCATGGTCGTCGCTAATGTATTAGTGTTTTGTTATTTTTGGCAAATTGAAGCTTTGTTTCTTTGCTCTCTGTTCACTTGAACAAAATAAATTTTACGAATGCGATGTCTAAGACAGCGCAGGCAATTACGGTTGCCATAACGCGTTTGCCATAAAATAACCATTGACTTTGCAACACAAATTCCCGTGCAAAGCGCGTAAAAGAGTAGCCGTCACCCTCATACCGTTAAGGGAACACGCAAAGTAGTTCCGATATTTTTGATTTAGGCAAAGGGTAATGAGGGTAACGGCTACTCTTCCAAGCTACTCTTAAACGGGCTTATCGCGGGAATTTATGTTGCAAAGGTAATGGTTAGTTTATGTCAGACACGTTTCGGCTACTGTAATAAGATTTTAGATTTTGATGTTTTTCGATTTAACTGTCTCATTGTTGATAATTTTTTATGTACCTTGTCTTGATTACAGTGGTTCATAATCCTGTTCCACTCATCACTAACCCTGGGAGGCTGCGTGGTGTTGGCAGGGACGGTCTTCCTGTCGGATGAACCGCTCCCGACGTGGGCTGCGGCAGTATATTCTGCTGTGGATAGGACGCTGGTGGCAGTCTTTTTCAATATCTTCATGTTGGGATGCGTCAGTCGGTGCAAATGTAAGTCATAATCCTGGTCCATTCATTTGTGATCTTGGGAGGCTGCGTGATTGTAATAAGACGTTGGTGGCTGTCTTTTTCAATATCTTTATATTGGAATGCGGCTATTGGTGCAAATGTAAGGCATAATCTTGTTCCACTCATCTTTGACCTAGGGAGGCTGCGTGATGCTAATAAGACGATGGTGGCTGTCTTTTTCAATATCTTCAATTCTTCACGTTGGTTTACGTCGGTTGGTGCAAATATAAGTCATGATCCCTGTTCCATTCTTTCTGACTCTGAAAAGCGGCGTGGTACTACTAGGACGCTGGTGGCTGTCTTCTTCAATATATTCATGGAAGGATGCGTCAGTTGGTGCAAATGTAAGTTATAATCCTGTTCCACTCATCTCTGACCTTGGAAGGCTGCGTGGTGCTAATAGGACACTGGTGGCTGTCTTTTTCAATATCTTCATAATGGGATGCGTTAGTCGGTGCAAATTTAAGTCATAATCCTGTTCCACTTATCTCTGACCTCGGGAAGCTGCGTGATGCTAATAAGACGTTCGTGACTGTCTTCTTCAATATCTTCATGTAAGGATGCGTCAGTTGGGGCAAATGTAAGTCATAATCCTGTTCCACTCATCTCTGCCCTTAGGAGGTAGCGTGATGCTAATAAGACCCTGGTGGCTGTCTATTTGAATATCTTCTAGTTGGGATGCGTCAGTTGGTGTAAATGTAAGTCATAATCCTGTTACACTCTTCACTAACCCTGGGAGGCTGCGTGGTGTTGGCAGGGACGGTCTTCCTGTCGGATGAACCGCTCCCGACGTGGTGTATATTCTGCTGTGGATAGGACGCTGGTGGCTGTCTTCTTCAATATCTTCATGTTGGGATGCGTCAGTCGGTGCAAATGTAAGTCATAATCCTGTTACATTCATTTGTGAGGCTGCGTGATTCTAATAAGACGTTGATGGCTGTTTTTTCAATATCTTCACACTGGAATGCAGCTGTTGGTGCAAATGTAAGCCATAATCTTGTTCCACTCATCTTCGACCAAGGAAGACTGCCTGATGCTAATAAGACGTTGGTGACTGTCTTCTTCAATATCTTCATGTAAGGATACGTCAGTTGGTGCAAAAGTAAGTCATAATCCTGTTCCATTCATCTCTGACTTTGGGAGGCTGCCTGATGCTGATAAGACTTTGGTGGCTGTCTTTTTCAATATATTCATGTTAGGATGCATCAGTCGCTGCAAATGTAAGTCATAAACCGGTTTATTGGCTATGAGAGGCTGCGTGGCGCTTTTTGTTCAACTGTGGAAGAAGACAATGATTTTTTTTATTTATTATATGTTAAGAAATCCATCATAATAACATCCATAACATTCTGTTTTTGTATCAACCGGCTATCTATTTAGTTCAAATGATAACTGTATGTATCCAGGACGTGTCTGCCATATGCGAACCATTTCTTTTGCAACTCGAACTCCCGCACAAAGCCCAGAAGAGTGTACGCAAATAGTTCTGAGATCTTTTACTTTGGTAGAGGGAAATGCTGCGTAGGGCTACTCTCTTACGAATTTTGCTCGAAAATTGGTATTGCAAGGGAATTGGTTATATATGGCAGACGCGTTCTCGCTATCGTACCACTGCCCACCTCTTTAAACGTCGGACGACAGACAGGGTCCTGATCACACCCTTTGGGTACGGAACCCTGCAATTAGTCTCATGATTTATTTAATTTTTATGTCACAGGTTGGTAAACGAGCAGGTGGGCCACCTGGTGGTAAGTGGTCACCACCGTCCATGACACCCAATGTCTTATTAGTCAAATAATTTGACACTAATAAGACAGCAAAGCGTGTTACCCATCCAGAGAATTAAGATGGTATGCCTCATGTGCCGGTAATATCACTGGCCTTACCCTTTAAATCAAAACACAGCACTGCTGCTTCACGACAGTAAAAGGCAAGGGGGTGGTACTTCCCCAGTCGGACTTGCACAAAATCCCTACCACCTACAATATTTCTTTAATTAAACATGAATACTTGTTTGTAGCGGCGTTTCGCGAGCTGCTGGACTGGCGCGGGTTCCACGCGCTGGGCCGGCTGTCCTACTGCGCCTACCTGGTGCACTTCATCGTGCTGCGCCTCACCCTCGCCACCAGCACGCAGCTCTACCACCCCAACCTCTTCTCGCTGGTACGTGCACATCGTAACATCCTATAGAACGTCCACTGCAGGACAGAGAGCTCCCCCCATTACTCCAGCAAAACGCGCGGTACTTTGGAGGGAATTTACCATTATCACCACGCTTGTGAGCGTTGTATCTGACGAACGCTGTTGATGACCACAGAATGCAAAATACAATACACAGAAAGATTTTGCTGCCCGAAATTTTTTTTGGTCTCTATTTTGTCTCGGCGCATTATTTGTCAGTTTTTTGTACCAATTATTTCTGTAAACTAGGCACAACTAGTGTTAACCCATTCATTTAACATAACTAACTTTTCTGACTTTGGCTATTAGAAATAAAGAGCAATCAAAGAATAAGAGGAGAAAGAGTGAGTTATATAAAGAGAGACATTATGAGAGAATGATAGAGATAAAGAGATTGTTATAGTTTTTTTGTAGTAAGTAATTGTTTATTCAATCGCTTACTTTTGCTGTTGTTACAGATCGCCCTGCTAATAACGGCGTCAACCCTAACATACGCCATCTCCATTCCCCTGGTGCTGCTGATCGAACTGCCCTGCATTCAGTTATGGAAGGCCATCTCGGAGCGGGAGCGCACTGGTCGGTCTACCGGACAACCCTCGACGGTCGCCTCTGTCCCCGTCACGCCCAAAGCCTTCGATCTGGTCGCGCACATACGGAGAAGACCTGACGTTTAACTTGCAAGGAATGCAATGTCAAGACGAGATTCGCAAGTCGAGATTTCGCAAGATAATCCTTGGCACGAGCTTGACCTTTCGAGACTTGCCAGAAGAACTGTTTAATGAATAAATAGTAAAATAAAGAATAGCTGTAAAGAAAGGTATAAGTTCAAAGAGTAGAGTATAAGTGAAATTTAAAAAATTTGGCCGTACTTCAGCGGTATCATTATGACTTTTGTGTTACCATTTATCTGTATTTTAATGAAGTCAATGGTTTTAACAACAAATAAAATGTTGCTTTATTTTATAAGAAAGTAAGGTTAACTTCGGTTGGGGAAATGGTATGAAATGACTGATTAATCTGTGCCTTTTGTTGTAAATATTTTTTGTAGCTTTTAAGTTTTTTTTGTACAAAATAAACTGAAACATTGATTTGCGTTTTAATGTTCTTATCCTCGTCGTAATGACTTACAACTCGTTGCTAGCGGGGAGCAAAGAGGTTCGTTTCTTTACGTATAGTAGTAATTACATCATTGAAAATTTACAATGCATACTTGAAATTATCATTTGTCTATTGGGCAGAGCCAGTTGACGAAGCTGAAGACCGAAGATGGCAGAACCGTATCGTCCAAGCCTGAGTTACTGAGGGAGGTCGAGAAGTTCTATGGGCAGTTATACACGTCAACCGGCCCACCCGTAAGTAGTCTGGCCAAGGATCCAAGAGCCAGACTAACCCGACACCATACCGAAGATATCCCGGACGTCAGCTTGTACGAGATTAGTATGGCTCTCAGAGTCTATAAGCTGTTCTCGAGAGTCATTTTTAACCGTCTCGCGCGCAGGCTCGATGACTTCCAGCCTCCCGAACAAGCCGGTTTTCGTAAAGGTTTTAGTACCATAGACCACATTCATACGCTACGGCAAGTTATACAGAAGACCGAAGAGTATAACCAGCCACTTTGCCTAGCGTTTGTGGACTATGAGAAGGCCTTCGATTCGATCGAGACGTGGGCCATGCTACGATCTCTCCAGAGGTGCCAAGTTGACTATCAGTACATTGAAGTGTTGAAGGATCTGTACAAAAACGCCACTATGTCAGTTCGTCTTCAGGACCAGGACTCGAAACCTATCCATTAGCAGCGAGGAGTGAGACAGGGAGACGTCATATCTCCTAAACTGTTCACCGCTGCATTGGAAGACGTCTTGAAACTCCTGGACTGGAAAGGGCTTGGCATCAACATCAATGGCGAGTACATGACCCACCTTCGATTTGCCGACGATATTGTCCTAATGGCTGAGACCCTGCAAGATCTCGGCACGATGCTCAATAACCTTAGTAGAGTTTCAGAACAAGTGGGTCTTAAAATGAACATGGATAAGACGAAAATTATGTCTAACGCCCTTGTTCTACCCACTCCACTCAAAGTTGGAGACCCTACGCTCGAAGTTGTCGATGAATACGTATACCTGGGACAAACAGTCCAGCTGGGTAAATCCCACTTAGAGAAAGAGGTTACTCGTCGAATCCGACTCGGATGGGCAGCGTTCGGGAAGCTCCGCAATATTTTCACGTCCAAAATACCGCAGTGTCTCAAGATGAAAGTCTTTGACAAGTGTGTTGCCAGTGATAACATATGGCACCGAGACGTGGCCGCTCACGATGGGCCTTATCAGGAAGCTCAAAATCACCCAAAGGGCTATGGAAAGGGCTATGCTCGGAGTCTCTCTGCGCGATCGAATCAGAAACGAGGAGATCCGCAGAAGAACTAAAGTAACTGACATAGCCCTAAGAATCGCTAAACTAAAGTGGCAGTGGGCAGGGTACATCGCAAGAAGAACCGATGGCCGATGGGGCGTAAGGGTTCTAGGGTGGCGACCACGTACCGGAAGATGAAGCGTTGGCAGGCCCCCTACAAGGTGGACCGACGATCTGGTTAAGGTCGCGGAAAGCCACTGGATGCGAGCAGCGCAGGACCGGTCGTCATGGAGATCTTTAGGGGAGGCCTATGTCCAGCAGTGGACGTCTTTCGGCTGATATGATGATGACTTGAAATTAAAGATAATTATATCGGACTTTAAAAAATTGGTGTTAAATATTTTTAGGGCTTACTCTGGGGGCTTAATGCAACAATTTTTTTTCCACAAATTCTCGAAAACCGCATAAAAAAATTCCGACTCTCCATACAAAATGATAGTTTTTGATCGGTCAAAGTACGAAAGGTCGACTTTTTCTTGCGAATTCCAAAAAGTCGTTTCTGTAGGTGGTAGGGCTTTTGTGCGAAGTCCGTCTGGGTAAGTACCACCCCTTTGCCTTTTTCTGCCGTAAAGCAGCAGTGTTTGCACTGCTGTGTTTCTGTTTGAAGGGTAAGGGAGCCAGTGAAATTACCGGCACATGAGACATACCATCAAATTTTTCAGAGTGAGTAACGCGCTTTGCTGTCTTATTGGTGTCAATTTTTTTTACTAATAAGGCAGTGAGTGTCATGGGCGGTGGTGACCACTTACCACCAGGTGGCCCACCCGCTCGGTTGCCCACTTTTGACATAAAAAAAAAGTCGAAGAACAGAATTTGTTGCATTTAGCCCATAGAATAAGTTTTTAAAAGGTTCACTAATAATTTAAAGCCCTATAGAAAATCGATCTGCTAAATTACAACCGCCACGGTGGCGCCTCAAGTACTTCACAGGTTCAAATCCCACTTATGATTGTGCAATTTAGCGATTTTATAATTTTATCATCCCAATACATTTTTTTTTATGTTACAAGTGAGCAAACGAGCAAGTGGGCCACCTGATGGAAAGTGGTCACCACCGCCCATAGAGACCGCTGTCTTATTAGTGGCATAACTTGACACTAATAAGACAGTAAAGCAAGTTGCCCACCCTGAGAACTAAGATGGTGTGTCTCGTATGCCGGTAATTTCGCTGGCCCGAAAATTACATAATTATATGGTATTCCCAAAGAATTTGGACTTCTTGCTCCGTTCGGAATAAATAAAATAAATAAATAAACAAATAAATAGTTTATTTATGCAAAACAATTCACAAAAGAACTTAAAATAGGTACTCAACTGGATAGAATACAAACAATGTGTTGAAACCCTGACTCCTAAACTAAGAAAAACCCTGTGACTTGGGAGACAGTGTTCATACCATGGAGACTACATGACATTAATACATTATTACATTAAAATCAAAGCAAAAACTTAGAATTTTAAATTAAATTGCAATAAAATCTTAAATTAATATAAAAAAACCGGTCAAGTGCGAGTCGGACTCGCGCGCCGAGGGTTCCGATATACCTATAGTATTTTTGGAAGCAATAAAGTCCATTTTCAGGACCGCAAAACTAAATTTGTTTGTAAAGGTTTTTTGCAGATTTCTGAAAAACTGTGCAACTTAGAAAGATCGTTTTATTTTTGCTGTAAAGTTTACATAAACCTCTGTCAACTGTAATTAATTCAGATTTTCCCTTACTCAAACTTCGGAGATAAGGGGGGGGGAATGGTATTTTTTTTGACATTTTTCATCATAACTTGAAAACTAAGAAACTTAAAAAAATACAAAAATATATTTTAAAATGTACAAGTAAAGCCCTTTCATATGATACCCCACTCGACCTAGTAGCGACAATTTGAAATTTGGCCCCCCCTATTTTGGCCCCCTTTACATTAATAATCATACTTTTTTCAAAAAATTTTCATGTGCAATTAAGTTGGGCAACTATATTCTAAAACTATTCCAAATTTCAGCTCGATAGCGTAAGTGGTTGTTGAGATATAGAGGTGTGACAGACAGACGGACAGACAGACAGACAGACAGACAGAGCGGCACCATAAGGGTTCCTTTTTTTACCATTTTGGTATCGGAACCCTAAAAAGTGAAATAAATAGAAGGAAGCATGTTGTTTTTGTGTTTAAGTGTGTGTGTGTGTGTGTGTGAGTAAGGTATGTATAGCGTGTGTGTGTGAGTGAAGTGTGTATAGTATGCGTGTGTGAGGAGATTGATGATAATAGATATGATATAATTGGTGGAAAAAAAAATAAGCATATCGGGCCACCGCCGCCGGTTGATGGGTAGTAAACAAGTATTAAGATAAGAAGGTAAGTGGGTAAGGCCCCGTAACTTTGCACAATAACACACTGGACAAGTAACACACATAGTATGGTAACACAACTGAACTGTGTAATGTTTAGTTTATAATACCTATGTAGGAATCTATCAAAATGACTATAGTACCTACATCATTTGTAAGTGTCCCTACTTATAACCTGAAAAATATAATGACAATAAATGGCAAGAAGCTTTAGGTAACACAACGTAACACACGGTAACACACTGGAATGAATCGCGTGGCAATCCTCACCTCAACTTGATTTTTCACTCTTGAATTAGTTTTTTCTATGCGATTCACACAGGAATTCATGAACTTCGAACAGTTTCTATATTGGGAAACTCTTAGGTAATGTTTTTATTTACCCACTTTAAGAGAATTATCACTTTTTCACCAATAAAACAATATCTAAATTTTCTGCAGCACACATCGACGTCACCGTAAACCTCCAAAGATGGCTACTTGACAAAGCTGTCAAATGAAATTTCATGAAGAAATGTTGGTATACTAATAAAATATATAACGGTAGCCATAACAAAAAGAAAATAATATAAAAACGAGTAACACACGCCAAGGCAACACACTGGAAAAAAGTGGGGTCATGACTATTTTGTGGATAAAATATGATAAGATAATTATTTATAACTACATAAAAAGCACTACAATATTCAAAAAAGTTGGGGTTTCAATATTGCAAGAACTTTTCAGATATGTAGGTAACTAAAATCCGTTATTTAACGACTCAAAGTTTAGAAAATGGCGTGGGCTCAGTGAAATTTTCATAGACCAGAAAAAAATGTGGAATTACAAAGTCTAGGTAATGGTGAGCCCTAAATCAATCTGATATACCATAACTGCTATAAATAAGCTCGTAAATACACTGCACAACAAATTTTTAACACAAAAATGCAAAAAAAAATTTTGTTTAGCAAGTATGAGTGTTTGAAGTAAGGAGTCACAGGATTTTTCGAAAAGTGCAAAGTTACGGGGCCTTACCCAAGTAATTCGCATAGGAAACGTATTTGTAAGGTACCTCGAGACTTGGCTCCTATACAGGGATAAGGTTAAGAAGTAAAAATAAAAAATACGAATTTTTTTGGGTTCCAAATAATAAAGTTAAGAAATAATTTTGTTTTTGACAAATATCAATTAGCCGTATGGCAGAATAAAACGTAGCCATGGCCAGTCTAAGAAAAAAAACTGACAACTGTTCTAAGTAGTCTGTGGTCGGTTTATACAGCTGTTAGTTTTTTTTTTTATGATAGGCAATGACTACTCATCACATTCTGCCATACGACCTATCGATATTTGACGAAAACGATGTTTTTTAAAACTCCGTTATTTATGGACGAAAGAAATTGGTATTTTTTATTTATCTTTAATGATCCTATTCCTGTTTATGAGCCAAGTTTCAAGGTACCTTACATATAAGTTTCCTTTGCGAATTCCTCTGTTCCGTTATAATCTTGTTTTGGTAACCAGTCTGTTAACTTTCTTTTAATCTCGTGTTTATTTAGATTTGCTATATTAAGTAACCCGTGCAATTTTATGTATACAGGGTGTTAATTTAATTGCGTGCCAAAGCTTAAGGGGTGGTTCAGCAACGATAAAGGAACTCAAAAAAAATATTTAAAAAAATCCTACTAAAAAATTTTTTTACTTCCATTGAAATTAAACCAACGCGGAGAGCAATGACCTTGAGCACCGCGCTATCAAAAGCTCGCGAAAGAGTTTCAGTTATGTATGTTACCTTATCCACTGATACTGCGTACCACTGGTGCTCCGTCCGGGTCATTGCCCTCCGCGTTAGTTAAGTTTCAATGGAGTTTTAGTTTTTTTAAGTAGGATTTTTTTAAATATTTTTTTTTGTGTTCCTTTATCGTTACTGAAACAACCCTTAAGCTATGGCACGCAATTAAATTAACACCCTGTATATGTGGGCTCAGTACGTAAATCTGGTGTTCATACACTGGTGTTCACATACAAGAATAGAAGGAATACAAATTTATTTTACTATGGGATGACATCCCATTGCGGCCCAAGTTGAAATGTCAAATCATCAAACATGATATAACATCCTCATACAACATTTACAGAATAGAAACATTTATTCGCTTAAAACATGGAAGTAGGATGTTACAATAGATATTACAGAACAGTCATGTTTTGCCCACAAAAGGCATGCAAATATTTTTAGATGATGTTACAAAATTATGTCAATAAATTTCATTAATAATTAATAACATTAAAATCATTACATTCAAATTACATCAAAATTACAATAAAAATAATTCAATTTTGGTCAGAAAGAAATTCCTTAACACTATAATAGTTTTTGTCACTTAGCCATTTATATAATTTTGTCTTGAATTGCTTTATGTCAAGGCTCTTGAATTCGTTAGGAATTTTATTAAATATTCTTATACTCATAAACAACTAGTATTATATTTTTCAGTAAGAACGAAGCCTACGCTGTATTTACAATGACTGAATGAATGTCAGAATACCTTGTGACACATATTTTCATTATTCTTCCTTCTATTACCCTTATACAGGGTGTTAGTGTAAACACTGTGATCCTTGAAACTGTACATTGAGACCATAGAACTAAACAACTTTCCCTAAGGAACATAGCGAAAAATTTTTTTTCATCTCCCATACAAAATGCGCAATCAACTGGTGCAGTTTCTATGGGAAGTCAAAATTACCTACTATAACCTTTCAATAGAAACTGTATCAGATGATAGACAAAAATTTTTTTTTACTTATTTCGACCAATGTTCCTTGGGAAAAGTTGTTCTGTTCTTAGGGCCGAGTAAAATACCCAAAAAAAAGGAACGCAGTTGATTAAGAAGCACCCTATACAAATCACACTTCTTTCCCTTAGGTTAAGTACCTATCTATTACACCTTTCCTAAGTCTGAGACTAATTCGGCATACATTGCTGGGAGTCTTGCTTCGGTTAATTCCAATATCCTTACTTCGACCAGCAATGTATGCCGAATTATTCTCTGATTTATTAAAGGCATGATAGATCCTATAGGGGTAGGGCTACCTGTTGCGATTTTGACATACTTCCCTTGCTCTTCTTTTACTTTAGTCAAACCAGTGAAAGTGGGTTAGACCGGGCCTTAGGGATATCCTAAAGACAACATTTAGAGCCTTTCCCCTTCCAACACCATCAGAGTTTTGCATCATCATCTTGCATCATAGTTTTGTTTTGTTAGTCTCTATTACTTGATCCTCTCTACACAAGCAAACCATCTCAACATTCCTTTCAATTTTAACAACAAACTATCGATATGCTAAGCCTATCGATCGTTCGATTGATGTAGTAAAACTAGGTTCAGTACCAACAGTCGAAATAATTTAGTTTGATTAGAATTACAGCAGTGTGAGAGCAGGACGGAGCGATGCGTAGCACATTGGAGCGACAGAGACACGTGTCGATCCGACCTGCACTCACGCATAGTATTTTTTCTGTTTCCATTTTACATTTTTACTTTCTAGCGGAGCGAGAGCGAGCGTATTCGTGAAAAAAAAAGTTTTTCTAATTTTCTCAAAATTTTTTTTTTTTTTTTTATTGATAATGGGCTTACTCTTGACCTCGATCTAGTCTTGAAGACAGAGATGAGGTTGACGATGGAACGAGCTTACCCAGAAGAAGCCCATTCACTCGCGACTTGAATAGATTCGGGTTATATGAACTCGGGAACACAGACGCAGGCAGAGAATTCCACTCTTTAGCCGTGCGCATTATAAAAGATGTTTCAAAGCGCTTTGTGCGAATGTGCGGAATATCAACCAAGTATGGGTGATATCCTGCGGTGGGTCTGGACTCCCGATGGTAGAAGGGAGATGGTGGAATAAGCTCGTGGAGCTCTAGAGCACACTCTCCGAAGTACAATCTGTAGAAGACCGACAGACATGCAACTTTGCGACGGTGGGCCAGACTGTGAAACTTGGTTTTCACCAGCATCTCATCACCAACGAGCTTCTTGGCTCTGCGATCTATCGAGTCAAGTGCGGCTAGCTGGTATTTGGCTGAGCCATCCCAAAAATGTGTTCTATATCACTTATACATCATAAAAAACAAGTCTCCCAAAAATGTCCGTCCGTCGGTCGGTCGGTCGGTCGGTCGGTCCGTCGGTCCGTCGGTCCGTCGGTCCGTCGGTCGGTCGGTCTGTCCGTCACGCTTTGGCCTAGCGGCTAAACGAATGGTCCGATTGACACCATATTTGGAATTTAGGAGTTTTATGCAAATCCATCGAAGGTTTCTAAGTGGTTTCTGGCTGGCTCTCATTTTGAGGGTAGCTGTCATACAACGAAAATGATAAATTGTAATTTTCTCAAAAACCGCTCATAGAATCTTGATGAAACTTTGCATGACCAAACATCTCCATGTAAGATATCTTGCGCCAGTATCAAATGATCTGTGTAATTTCATATAAGGGGTGTTCCTGTACCACCAAATCGTAAATATGTGATTTACCCAAAATTGGTTCCATTGAGGTTATTTTAATGTTCTATAATTTGGATTCTGACTTGGTTATCTACCTGACTGGATATTCTATTTGAACTTTTTTTTTGCAAAATCCAGTATACATACCATACATCAACTATATCATTATTATTTTTCATTCTGGATTTAGAATAAGTCCAGAAGTATTTCGGATTAGACCTAATTTTCTGTTCGGATAATCTAGTGTAAGTTAAGTAACAGGTCTGTTCCAACTTTTCAGCTCGACTGCGAAGCTTAGAGAATATTCTATAGTCTAATGGTGACCCGTAACGTTTCCAGTTGCGGTGATATTTTCGTTTTTCATTTAGCTGTTTAACTAAGGGTCTACTTACGCAGGGCGCATACCTACTGTTCGAGGTTAATTTTCCTAATGGTACGTGTTTTTTAATTGAGTCGTTTAGTACTGTATAAAAATAATCTACGACTTACTCCAGACTATCCCTCTTACGAAATTCTTCCAGCCAGTTTATTTGAGAAATTTCCAGTTTAATAGCGTCATAATCAGCCAAGTGATATAATAATTTACTGGACTTAGCGTTGGGCTTTAGTTGTATAAGGTAGTCTAAAGACAATTCGATATTTAGCGCAGGATGATGGGAATCTTCACTAGTCAAAGGTTTTGTCGAGCGATGGACAGTGCATTTTGCGTTTGAAAATATTAGATCGAGGAATCTGTTGTTGCTGTCGTTTGGTATGCAGTTGATTCAGATTCAGATAATTTTATTCAATGTAGATTCTTTACAGAATACTTATTGAATGTCATGCAGAATACAATGCAAATAGAGCGAGTCTACGCCGTTTCGGATCGTGCTATGGCAGCGTAAAAGAAACGGCAAGAAACCACTGCAGCACGGCCTACTTTAAGAGTCGGCTTTTTACAATGTGTTTCTTGTGTTTCGCTGGAATATCAGAGCACCATACCTCTTTGTCATTCATATAGTCATCCAATCTATAGTAAGCTTTTTTACATAACGTTTGCTTTACACGTTCTTTAAACTTTCTCTCAGGTAATTGCACTATATTGTCAGGTATTTTGTTGTAGTATCGTATACACAGACCAACGAAAGATGTATTGACTTTAGTTAATCTAGTATATGGTTGATCAATTTTATGCTTATGTCTAGTATTAAAATTATGCCTTTGTATAAATTGTATTGGCGAAGGTGTGTGATATTTAGAAAATCTGAAGTTTGGCATACCAAATCATCGGTGCTGGGGTGAAGGAGCATAGAAGCCGAGTCCGTGTCATAATACCAACTGCCATTAGTCACGTTAAAATCTCCTATCAAAAGGTAGATGTCATCTGGGTGTGAATTAGTGAAATCAGAAAATTCATCGTAGAACGAGGACAGCCTACTGCTATGATCGGGTCCGTGTGGTATATAAGTACAAATAATATGAAGCATGATTGAGTTGCGGCTGGCGGGCGCGAGGGATTGGCGATGATGGCGTAGTGGCGATCCAGCGGCGCGCGCATGGGACGGCACCGCGGCGGCGGCCGGTCGCGTAGGTATGCTCACCCACAACTCATCGGCGGCGGCGGGTGCCGGCGCGCGGCGCGGCGTACTGCACGGGGCACAGCTCCCGCCGCACCGCAACCAACACGCCCCCACCCCGGTTCATGCCTGTCGCGCCAGGATCGTGGTCCTTACGGAAAACGACATAATAATCACTAAAAAATTCGCTACTATAGAAAGTCTCATTGAGCCAAGATTCGGTTATACAGATGACGTCATAAGAACAAGTTATTACCTTAGACAAGAAGTCAATTGATTTCGTACGTAATCCCCGTACATTTTGGTACGCTATGCTTAGGTTAAAGTTAGCCATAATTGAAGAGTAGTTAGGCATTGTTTGTTTCCATTTTTAGGGTTTCGTACCCAAATAGTAAAAACTGGAACCCGAGTAAATATGCTTCCAATGTCCGTCTGTCAGCGGGCTGTATCTCATGAACCGTAATAGGTAGATCGTTGAAATTGTCACAGATTATATATTTTTGTTGCCGTTACAAAAACACATAATAAAAGTTAAAGTATGTAAGTCATAAATTAAGGGGGCTGCCCCAATAAAAACGTGTTTTTAGGCGATTTTAGCTCGAATATTATTTTAGCTCTATCGTAAAAACAGGATCACATATAAGCGTGAAAATTAGTATGTTTATAGTGCATAAGCTATAGAATAACAATCATCATCATCATGATGATTGTTATTATTTATTGTTAGAATAACAATAAATAATAAAAACTAGTCAATACGTGTCGGAATCGCGCGCATTTAATACACTTCAGCGTGACGGCACGTCCATTACTAAGACGGTATTTTTAACGTAACGTCTGTGGTACGGAACCCTGGGTGCACGAGTCTGAATCGCACTTGGCTGGTTTTTATTTTCTTTTCTAATTTTCCTATAGCCATCTTTCTATCTCACTCTCTCTCGTACGCAGCATTAGTTCTAGATTCAGCCAATCGGTGTGTTTCAAAAGTAAGTTACTTTTTCAGTCCGCAGTGGTGCTAATAGTACCTAAACCAATATCACGAATTTCCTTTGAAAATTTTAATTCCATTTTTATTTGCCAGTTATGTGGTAACAAACAACAATTGAATAAATTGACGGTAGAAAAATATTTTTTACTGAAAGTGTTCAGTAAAAAATATTTTCTTACCCTCATTTTTTAACTTTTTGTGTTCGAACCGTAGGTGCACCTGAATTACTCATCAGTACCTATAGCACGTCAATTGTTGTTCAAAGTGCACGTAGTCGCTGAAAAACTAACTTTATATATCATTTTGTGCGACTGTAATAATAAGTGAAGTGTCGTCGTACGTGTACCTAAATATCTTGCAAAATGGAAAAGCTAACGAGCCAAGATTGTAAGTGTATGGATAAATATGATTCGGAAGAGAGTAAATATAATTATCTTTTCAGATCTTTGTTCAATGACACCACAGGTAAGCTGTTTTTGAACTCGTACTTTTACAAAATTTCATGTGTTTTCAGGTTTTGGCACGACTCTTATCTGGCATTCAAACATCGTTACAATTTTAGTTTATTTTTTGAATTGCGAGTGGAAGTGTTGTACATTTTATATTTTTGCTTTAAGTTACATTACCACGTCGGCCATTTTGGAATCATATCGTGTAGGATCTTTCGCACTTTTGTAGTTAAATCATCGCTGAAAAACGATTTTAGTCAAATGTCAATCGTTTAATGTGTTATGATATATTTTAGATTGTGTAATCACAATTAAGATTGATAATATGACGAAGACTTCAATGGCGCGGCTTCGCAAGCAGGGCAGTAAGCATGTAGAAATGAAACCAGTATAAGCTGAACCAGTCACTGCGAGTGTCAAACTTTACATGCTCTTGACTGTACCCACAAAGCTAATTTTGCGACATGCTAACCTTAGATTATGAATAACGGCAGCTTACTGATGCTAACAATGGACGCCATGTTTAAATTGACGGTGTTTCAATATTTCGCACTTTTATACCTTCCAAGATGTACCTATGTACGAAAAGCTCATTTTATTTTTTAATTGTAATTTTCGCAAAATACGCCTGGGAAGTTCGCACGGCAGAAGCGTGTTGAAACAAAACCAGTGTAAGCTGAACCAGCGCTACGCTACGAACGCCCGAAACCAGAGACCAGCTCAAAGTCAAAGTGTTTCCACTTGTTATGTTACTATCACTTCATTCTGACGCAGAACAGCAGGGTTTGCACTCAAAAGTTCCGTTTCGAAGGGTATAGGAGGTAAAGAAATACCTGACACATATAATAGGAAATGACGTAAGGTAGGTCTGTCGAATTACGCCTACTTAAGGTTCGAGTTAAATATCTCTGGTATTTTAAATGAGGAAATATAAAAAGGTATCTGTACCAAAGGGTCGTTTATTAATTATTTAGATTAATCAAAATCAATAATAATATTAACAAAAACCAAAGAAAAATAATTTAAATTTCAAACGGAGTGGTTTTGCCGGAATTAAACTACTAAGGTTTAATTTCGCCTACAATAGTTTTCTTATAATAACTTTCAACTCGGAAGTTATTATAATTTTCTTTATTTAGAAACATTATCAGTCTTAGCAATACTAACTTAATCAGCAGTATTAATATTGTTTTAACGTATTTTTACAGTTACAGAATCAGGTAACAATAATCTTAAATAGCTAAGTAACAACAATAATTATTCAAAAATTTTCAATGGCACATAATATAAACTCATGCAAGCCATCATAAGACATATTTTTTAACAGATTTTTTTTCTAAAACAAGATTTTCCACTAGGCGTTATTATACTAAGGTTCAGGTAATGACGCCTTCTTAAACGAAGTTTTACATTTTGCGACCAATTTAAAACTTTAAAAACAACAAAAATTCTTATCAAAAGACTAAAATAAATACAAAAAATAAATGAAGAATATTTATTACTATATTATTGATATGAGGACACCTGAAACATGAGGTTATTTCATAGGGATAATTACGCCTACGTGATAGTTAATAGCGCCTAAGATACCATATCGTACGTGTGGTATCGCCTAGGCGTAATTACCCATCCAGAACAATTCTAGCAAATTTAATAAATAAATTAACACCGATCGCCCTACGCTTAAGAAAAACTACGGGTAGGGAGAATAATAGTTTCGTTAGCGAACTGGGCTCACATCTTTGTACAAAACCCTTAAAAGGTGTATAAATTTATCGCGAACTTCTTGATTTGTGTTAGTAAAAATCCTCGCAGCGTGTGCTTTTGGGTATATCGGCCAACTACTAGCTCGCGGCGCGGGAAAAGAGCACCACGCGCATGGTTAGCGATGCGGGGCACATTAACCGTAGTGCGTAGATATTAAGTTTTATATTATCGAAACTGTAAATGGGATTTTTGGAGCATAGGCGTAATTATCGTCTAGGCGTATTTCGACAGACCTACCTTATTTTAGTTTTCAAGGTGCGACGAACTTTTGCTCTCTTATTAATGTCTGAGCGTACCATATGAGAGAGGCTAGTAGGCTCTCTGGGTGTTTATGTAGTCACTTTTGAAGTAAAAAAGCGGTGTGTTATGGTGTTATGCTTCACAGTCGTCTAAGAAGTACATCCAAAAAACTTTCTAGAAGCGGGTTGTCTCCGCAACTTTCTGTGAGGGGGAGAGGGAGGGAATGGACATGTGTGGGAGCTTGACGTGCTTTTGACTGTACCTTCCTACATAGACCTTACGGTTGTATCGTAGGTATAGCCAACCAGGGATTTTTATTGCTTTAGAGATAACCATTTCTTTGTTTCACAGGCCTATCGCCGATACTGGAACATCAGCAACCCGCATCGCTCTCTAGTTCACCAGTAAGGTCAGAAAGTGACAGCTCGTTACCCGACTTGATCATCGAAAGAGAGGCAAATAAACACGACGAATCACAAGAATTCTACAACGAATTGGAAGTTCGTATGAAAAAATTATATAAGAAGATATTTTTGAAAGAAGACGTTGATATTGGTGATATAGATGAAGAACTGTTGCATGGAAGTGGTTTCTGTAAATATTTGTCTAAGGCAGTTGATGATGATGAAGAGGATAAGGATGATGACAGCGGTTCAACGGAACATATTATGGAGAGTGAAATTGAAGACTTCAAAGAAAACTCGAGTAAGCTATTGCAAACCCATAGGTACTATTTAAAAAAAAGTTAATAATTAAGTCGTTATGACTTTAAATTACTCGACGCAAACACAATTTTAACCCGACTACTATTATTTAATTTGTGACCCGACTACGGCAAAAAGGAAGTTTATGATTTTTAACCGAAATGTTCATCTGTTTCCTCATAACTTTTGAGCTCCCTATTGTAATTCCACGGATATTTTATAAACATCACTATGGACAAATTAAATACCATTGTACATAACAATTTCAGATTACAATATTTTCTTGGTTCATAATTTTTAGAGCAAGATTGCTATTAGTCGGGTTCTAGTTTTTGAAAAAATTTTTTGCTTATTAAAACTAAAAAAAATAAATTAATTTTTGATTGTTATATGTTTTGCAGTTATAGAAATAAGTTCAAATGATGCAAGCGAGGAGGAGTCTTCTTTGATTTCAAGCAAAAACTCTCGGAAAAGTGAGATAACTGAAGTTCTTCGTGACAAAACTAACGGTTAGTTATTTTTCAACACATTAGCTCATAAAACAGCTCTATTTGCACTTTATTAAGGTCCATAATCCAGCTCATTAAACACGCGTGTTTTGTCATAATATTACTTAACTAGTGTTTTATCTTTGTTTTTTTTTTTAAATCGGCCAAGAGCAAGGAGTTTTTATGCTTATTCTGTTACTAAAATTTTCAAGCTGACTTCGAGAAAATATCATAAATTAATGTTGATTTTATGAAATTATTTATAGTAATTAACTAATTAACAATAAATTTGTCATTTACGTAACAAGATATTCAATATTTGATAATGTATTTCAAGGTAAATGGAATAGGATGTTTGGGTACCGAGTGACAATTACTTTTTTTTATAGCTTGGTTACTAGATTGACTAATAATTGATAAAAGATTGATGGTGTAAGATAACATGGTAATGTTTTGGTGGCTCCTCACGCGACGTATAATCTGTGACCGCTGAAAAAGAAAAAATGCGCGCCATTTTACAAATATTTGTCGTGTTTATTATTGTAATTATTTCTAATAGTGTCGACTTCTACATATAAAAAACTGATCCTGAACCGTCTAAAATACTCATACACGAAATACAATCTTGAAATTTGGTAAAATTAAAGAGAATCATGAACATATGCAGCCGACAAAATGTTCCGGTGGACGTGCGGTGGACGTAAGGTTAGCAAAGTTTAGTATTTTAAAGGTAACCAATTTGATTGGTTTTTATTCGCAAATGTGTTGAAAAACGTCGTAAAAAGCTCGTACGAGTTGGTAATTACACCCTCGGCTCCATTACGCCCTCGCCTGCGGCTCGGGCTGCAATTTCTGAGCCTCGGCTGTAATATCCAAAATAGCGCACTTACATTTTAATGTACTATTACTTTGTTTTATTTTTTTACCCGACTGCCCCAACAGGATGGTTATGTTTTTCGAGAGGATATTTGTATGTATGTATCGATTTACATAAAACTCATCTTCTCCTATCAAACAGTTAATATATTTATTTTTATAAATTGGTTTATTTATGTTATAAATTGGTTTTGTTCCCGAAGCCCAATGATTTTTTAATCGAAAAAAATTTTTGCAAACCGAGTGGATCTAGTGACCACTTAACTGAGGAGGGAGAGGCGAAAAGTTCTTTGGAAAAATATTTTTTCTTCGGGAAATTTGCTTGTTATCATGAGTAGACTCACTGGGCTTTGGGAGTAAAACCAATGAAAATTCACGCCGTGTTGTGTTCTACTTTCCATCTGTCTTGTATTTTCACAATTAAAATTTTCCTTTTGCAGTTACTGAGTGTGGATCATCTGAACGTAAGGACCAAGCTGGACTTGCAGGAATTGAAGGTAAGGGTATCATCATCATAACATCCAATGAAATGTCACGTCCACTGCAGGACAGGGACCTGCCTCCAGAACTCCTGCAAAAACTCGTGATACTTAGGAGAGGATTTACCATACTCACCACGCTAGTAACACTGTTTACCCGTAGTCCCGGTGGATCGACCCATTACCGGGTCCACGGGTAATTTTAATTACCCGTGGTTCCATGGCACTAAGGATTGCTCCCTGAACTTTAAGCGTTGCGGCTGGCGACCGCTGTTGTTAATGACCTCAGTATATAAGACTCATCTAAGCATAGAAGATTAGATGCAAATCCTGTCATCGGTTTATAGACTCTAGAAACGCTATCGGGAGACTGGTTTGTTCACGCGCCGTTCAGGAGCTGGCAGGAATCGGGTCACTTCTGAGCGAGATGATCGACTAATTGTAACAACTTCTTTTCGAAATCGACGCCTTAACGCTTTTCAACTGCAGCAGCAGCTTCATGTTGTACGTAGGGTGGCTGTAAGTGACTCTACAATTAGAAGAAGGTTGAAGGGACGCGGACTAGTACTACACAAGCCATCAAATTTGCTGAAATTAACTGCAGACCATCGAAGAGATCGCCTTAACTTTGCACGTGAGCAAATAAATTGGTAATTTAGGTGCTCACGTGCAAAGTTAGATTTCGCAACTTCCAGTTACTTAGGTACTCATAAATCCATCCAAACTATCCCAATACCAACTAATATTATTAAGACGAAAGTAACTCTATCTGTCTGTTACGCTTTCACGTCTTAATCCGATTTTGAGTGTGGTGCCGGAAAAATACCAAATCATCTCTATCCGTAGGTGATCTAAGAGGTGACCAAGGGATTATGAACCAGAGTATGGGAAGCAAAATTTGTCCGTGTATCGTACCACCTAAACTGCGGTCAATATACTTTTAAATTTTAAGTGTAGCGACACACCTGCAAACTTTCTCGACACGGAGAGTTGCACTCGTTACGCTCTTAACGCTTTATAGGTTACCTGTGACACATCTGGCGAAATTCCAGTAATTAATACTTGACAGAGTTTCGATAGCGGCAGTTTCTGCGTCAGATGTTCCGTGTCGCTGCACTAAGCTACACTAAGTTTCTTTCTTTTTAGAACGCCAACACTCCCTTAGTACTGTTTATGAGGATAGCCAAGAATGGAGAGAAGCTCATTTCACGACTTCAGCTTGTGCTATAGCAAATACGGGAGACGAAGATGATAATAAAAATGCAGGTAAGCATCGTTTTACAGATAGAAAAATAAAGGCACAATTGGTAAAAAAAGCGGCAACAAAACCTTATCCATAGTAGGCTTATAAATACCTAAAATCAATTAAGTAGTTGTTTCTTGCCATAAAGGTTACGTTGTTCTATAGTACCTATATTGTAACCCTCGGCACGCGAGTCCGACACGCACTCGATTTGTTTTTAAGCTTATGTTTTCCTAATTATATATTTTCAGCATCAGAATCCGCAGACTCGCTTTCTTTGAGCAAGACCAGCAAAGAATCTAGTGACAATAATTTCACGATTTTGACAACAAGAGCTACGGTTCACGCTGCCGAAGATGTAGATAAGGGTAAGCAAAATATAGCACATACAAAAGACGTACCATCTTAATTCTCTGGTTAAGCAACGCGCTTTGCTGTCTTATCATTGTGTCTTATGAGCAGTGGTGACCACTTACCATCTGGTGGCTCACCAGTTGGTTTGCCCACTTGTGACATAGAATATAAAAGATAATATTAATTTACCTATCCCTGACTTGTGCTTTATAAGCTAGAAAAGGCAGGAACCAAAACAAGCTAATGTCGCGACAACAACAGAAAATCATTATGGTTGGTCGTATCAAAATACGACCTTAAATTTGACGTGGATACGTCTATGTGGGAAGGTACAGTCAAGAGAACATCTACTCACTCCTCTTTCCTCACAATCGCTCCCCTCGCCAACTCTTCCCCCCTCACCTTCTGTACGCCACCCAAAGCTCAATGTTGTATCAGTTATTGCTTCCAGAGGGCTTATTTATATCCATTTTGCACGAAATGACCCTCCAAACGAAAGCAGAGATGTATCCACGTCAAAAATTCTCCAAGTTCACAGTGTTCACGGTGTGCGAACAAGCTCTTGTATTTTCTTACTGACTGAAAGTACGGTCAACCGCTCGCCGGTAGAAACTATTTCAATTCTATTACCACGCCATAAGGTCCAAAAGTGTTTCTACCGACGTGCGGCCGTGTGTACAATAAATAACCGGCAATTTAAATTAATTATATCTTTGTCAATTTCAGACATAATTTTCGAATTTGATCGCGCTAAGACTCGAAATAAAAGAACATTCCGTATTCAACAAGGAACACTTCCGTAGACAACAGACGTCTTTTCGCGGCTTAATACCCTTATTACTCGTACTAGAAAGCTGTAATTTAATATGGATATACGTTTATCTACACCGACAAATTGATAATATATATATATTTTTTTTTATAGCATACTTATAAGTAAAGTGGGGGATGAATAATTTTTCTCGTCAACCCCATCACGGGGGGTCTTAACGAATAGGTCTTTTAAAATTAATAAGATTTTTCGATTTTGAGGTCCGTTTGCGGAATGACCGCAGTATGTAAGATGGTATATACGGCCGTTCATCAGTAGAAACACTTAGACCTTGAGTGGGTCTTTAGTTTCGGACATTTGTAGCGTAACCCTGGTTCAGCTGATAATTTTTTTTTTTATTGAAAATGGGCTTACTGGTTTTGTTTCTACGTGCTTGCTGCCGTACCTACGATATACTCTCCTCTTCGCTGGACCACACGGATGAACAAGTATTTACTTATCCCTGTATGGTTTTAAATCTGTATGAACCAACGGTTCACCTCAGTAAGCAGGCTTGTTAATGTTGCGGTTGGCACCAAGGGCCTCGGTTGTGATTGACCGCAAGATAAAGACGCTAATATCCATCTTCCGGTTTGAAATCCCTCAAGTCGTTATTAAAAACACCCGCAGATACAAACCCTGGTGTCACAGTTGTTGAGCAGCCAAAGGCCTCTGATATCGCTCACGAAAGACTACATCCGTGGATAGTAGTCGGGGCCATGGGCTTAACGTGCCTTCCGAAGCACGAAATCATCTATTTAAGATTTGCAATATCTTACCAGTTACTTTAAAACATAAATATATGTTGCTTTCGAATAACCATGGGTGTCAGGACTACCTTGTACCATTGCAACATGGTTATGGTACAAGGGCAGTGTCGGAAGGCAGATACCTGTATGTTGTTCCCAGAGTAAACAATTATTATGGAGATAGAACTTTGAATAAACGCATACCTTATCTGGTCAACGCCCTGCCGTCCGACATTGCAAACATACAAAATAAAAAACAATTTTCAATATTGCCTAAGAAACATTTTATTCAAAACATTGTAATATCTTTCCTTTATAGACTCAAAGGTAAAGGTGGAATTTCTTTTAAACTATGCTTATTTTGTTTTCCCATAGTTTCTGTTCCTTATTAATAACTAGTTTTTAAGTATGAACTTGAAGCCGTACGAGCTGTACACTGTCCTCGCAGATAAACCATGTAAGTGGTTTTGTGAGACCCTAAGTAAAAATCATGTAAAAGTTCTAAAAATAAAGATTTTTAGCTATCTAAAAAAATAAACGAAATTTTCAGACAATCGGTGATACATCCTGAAATGTCCTAACCAAACTGGGAAGGTCGCCAAAATTTATTTCTGTTTGACGGTGTCCCCACCGGGAATCGAACCCAAGACTTCCGGATCTAACCACTAGACCACAGAGGCTGTTATTGAGTGGTTCTATTCTTGACAGTCTTGTACATGACAATTTCAGATTACAATATTTTCTTGGTTCATACTTTTCAGAGCAAGAATGCCATTAGTCGGGTTCTATTTTTTAACAAATTTTTGCTTAAAAAAACTAATATATTAAAATTGATTATTGAATGTTTTATGTTTTGCAGTTATAGAAATAAGTTCAAATGATGCAAGCAAGGAGGAGTCTTCTTTGATTTCAAGCAAAAACTCTCGCAAAAGTGAGATAACTGAAGTTCTTCGTGACAAAACTAACGGTTAGTTATTTTACTTTGTTTTATTTTTTTTACCCGACTGCCCCAACAGGATGGTTATGTTTTCCGAGAGTATATTTGTATGTAGGTATGTATCGATTTACATAAAACTCATCTTCTCCTATCAAATAGTTAATATATGCCCAGTCGGGTTTTTTGTTACTTAGTATTATTTTAGAGCGTGATTTTTTAAATTGGTTTTGTTCCCGAAGCCCAATGATTTTTTAATCGATAAAAATGTTTACAAAACGAGTGGATCAAGTGACCACTTAGCTGTGGAGGGAGAGGCGAAAAGTTCTTTGGAGTAATATTTTTTCTTCGGGAAATTTGCTTGTTATCATGAGTAGATTCTCGTAGACTCACTGGGCTTTGGGAGTAAAACCAATGAAAATTCACGCCGTATTGTGTTCTACTTTCCATCTGTCTTGTATTTTCACAATTAAAATTTTCCTTTTGCAGTTACTGAGTGTGGATCATCTGAACGTAAGGACCAAGCTGGACTTGCAGGAATCGAAGGTAAGGGTATCATCATCATAACATCCAATGAAATGTCACGTCCACTGCAGGACAGGGACATGCCTCCAGAACTCCAGCAAAAACGCGTGATACTTAGGAGAGGATTTACCATACTCACCACGCTAGTAAGCGTTGCGGCTGGCGACTGCCGTTGTTGGTGAACTTAGTATGTAAGATGGTACGATACACAGAAAGATGCTGATGCTCATCCTCCGGTTCATAAGCCCTTAATCGCATAAAGATGGATTGGTACACACGGCCGCACATCAGTAGAAACACTTTTGGGCCTTATGGCGTGGTAATAGTGTTGAAAAAGTTTCTACCGACAAGCGGTTGACCGTACTATTGTTTGCTGGCAAAAATATTTCATAATACACTTCTCATCAGAAAAATCGAAACATTTGCGTTTTTATGGTTTCTGTCCTAATTGAACACAAAAGAGTTTACATTGCATGAAAAAAAAATACATGATTGTATAGCTGGCAGTTTGGCCAATATACAAAGCAAAAATTCTTAAATCAAAATTAGAATTTCATTTGTTTATCCTATAAATGAAACGAATCACTGTTTTGAGACAAATGTGTGTAGAGTTTGAGTACATTTTACCTTTAGAACAAAAAATTTGCTCTTATCTTTAAACTTTTTGTTCTTTATTTGTTATAAATAGTTATTTTTTATGCAAGGCAGCAAAAGGTTTATTTGGCGCGAGTGCCTCGTATTGAAACCTGAGCAAGCGAAGGATTCTAGGATTGAACCACGAGCGAAGCGAGTGGTTCAAAAGAAGAATCCTGAGCGTGGCGAAGGTTTCAAGGCACGAGACGCAAAATAACTTTGCTGCCGAGCGAAACACAAAATTTTTCACCTCATTAAAGCGAGGAAATGTTAACATGTAGCAATTCAAATATAAGAAATAATTACTCAAACGTTTTAACGTAAGGGCATAATACCTACATAATGGTACTGACGGCAGCAAGCAAGTGGAAACATAACCAGTATAACCTGAACCAGCGCTTCGCTACAAACCTCCGTACCCAGAGACCAGCTCAAGGTCAAAGAGTTTTCACGGACGAGTGGCCATGTATAGATAAAGAATACTAGACATTAAAAAGGAAATCACTATAATTAAATTATTATTATTTTTGGGACTGCTGTGCTTATGTTCGTGACTCTACCTATAAACTACTTGATAAATTTGCGGAACAAGGTTCATTTTCATTGGATTTCAATATGGAGACAGAGGATAGGCAGTGGCAGGCAAATCTATTTTGTATTGCGTTGATTTGAAGTCAAAGGGCGAGTCCATTAATCTGGGCAAGAGAACAAAAAAAGGCGATCGAATTTTAAATTTACTTTTCATTATCAGCCAGTACCTTACCCACCAGGCATTCACTATTCATAATACTATTTGTTTCTTTCCTATAGCTGCATCCCTCTTTCTCATCTTGAAAACGATAGTGCGTGCCTGGTTTTACAAGCGGCCAGTACTGCAGCATACTACAAAATAATAAGTACATCGCGTTCGAATTTCAAAAACCTTTTGCCCGCTAGGGGCCAAAAATCGCTTTTGGCCGCAGAATTTAACCGACAAAACAAATGTTTCCGAGCTTTGGAGGTGAAAAAGTTTTTTTCTACTTTGCCGGTAGAAGCCACCCAAGTGGTGGCATTGCTGAATTCTGGATTTAGTCAGCGTGTTGTGGCTGAAAGATTGCATCTAAGCCTGTCATCGGTTTATAGAGTCTACGTTGAGAGACTGGTTGGTTCACGCGCCGTTCAGGATCTGGCAGAAATCGGGTCACTTCTGAGCGAGATAATTGACTTATTGTAACAACTTCTTTATGAAATCGACGCCTTAATGCTTTTCAACTGCAGCAGCAGCTTCATGTTGTACATAGGGTGGCTGTAATGACTTTACAATTAGAAGAAGGTTGAAGGAACGCGGACTGGTACCACACGAGCCAGCAAATGTAGAGTGTGCTCTAGAGCTCCACGAGCTTATTCCACCATCTCCCTTCTACCATTGGGAGTCCAGACGCACCGCAGGATATCACCCATACTTGGTTGACATTCCGCACATTCGCACAAAGCGCTTTGAAACATCTTTTATAATGCGCACGGCTAAAGAGTGGAATTCTCTGCCTGCGTCTGTGTTCCCGAGTTCATATAAGTAACCCGAATCTATTCAAGTCGCGAGTGAATAGGCTTCTTCTGGGTAAGCTCGTTCCATCGTCGACCTCATCTCTGTCTTCAAGACTAGACCGAGGTCAAGAGTAAGCCGATTTTCAATTTAAAAAAATGGGCTAAAATTAACTGCAGGCCATCGAAGAGTTCGCCTTAACTTTGCACGTGAGCATATAAATTGGTCATTTAGGTGCTCACGTGCAAAGTTAGATTTCGCAACTTGCAGTTACTTAGGTACTTATAAATCCATCCAAACTATCCCAATACCAACTAATATTATCAAAACGAAAGTTACTCTATTTGTGTGTTACGCTTTCACGACTAAAACCGATTTTGTGTGTTTTTTTTTACTATGTATGGGCTTAGTCTTTACCTCGATTTAGCCTTGAAGACAGAGATTAGGTCAACGATGGAACGAGCTTGCCCAGAAGAAGCCTAATCACTCGCGACTTGAATAGATTCGGGTTATGAGAGCTCGGGAACACAGACGCAGGCAGAGAATTCCACTCCTTAGCTGTGCGCATTCAAAGCGCTTTGTACGGATGTGTGGAATATCAACCAAATATGAGTGATATCCTGCGGTGCGTCTGGATTCCCGATGGTAGAAGGGGGATGGTGGAATAAGCTCATGGAGCTCTTGGGCACACTCTCCGAAGTACAATCTGTAAAAGACCGGCAAAGTACCAAATCATCTCTACCCGTAGGTGTTCTAATAGGTGAGCAAGGGATTATGAACCAAAGTATGGGAAGCAACATCTGTCCGTGTATCGTTCCACCTTAACTGCGGTCAATATACTTTTAAATTTTAAGTATAGCGTCACACCTGCGAATTTTTTCAACACGGAGTGTTCCGCTCGTTACGCTCGCAACGCTTTTTAGGTTACCTATGCCACATCTGGCGAAATTTCCGCTGGTGTAATTAATACTTGACAGAGTTTCGATCGCGGCAGTTTCTGCGTCAGATGTTTTCTGTCGCTGCACTAAGCTACACTTAGTTTCTTTCTTTTTAGAACGGCGCTGCCAACACTCCCTAAGTACCGTTTATGAGGATAGCCAAGAAGGGAGAGAAGCTCATTTCACGACTTCAGCTTGTGCTATAGCAAATACGGGAGACGAAGGTGATAATAAAAATGCAGGTAAGCAACCTTTTACAGATAGAAAAATAAAGGCACCATTGGTAAAAAAAGCGGCAACAAAACTTTATCCATAGTGGGCTTATAAATACCTAAAATCAATTAAGTAGTTGTTTTTTGCCATAAAAGTTACGTCGTTCGATAGTACCTATATCGTAACCCTCGGCACGCGAGTTCGACTCGCACTTGATCTGTTTTTAAGCTTATGTTTTCCTAATTATATCTTTTCAGCATCAGAATCCGCAGACTCGCTTTCTTTGAGCAAGACCAGCAAAGAATCTAGTGAAAATAATTTCACGATTTTGACAACAAGAGCTACGGTTCACGCTGCCGAAGATGTAGATAAGGGTAAGCAAAATATAGCACCTACAAATAGACGTACTATCTTAATTTTCTGGTTAAGCAACTCGCTTCGTTGTCTTATCATTGTGTGCTATGAGCGGTGGTGACCACTTACCATCTATTGGCCCACCAGCTTGTTTACCCACTTGTGAAATAGAATATAAAAGATGTGCCTGATGTGCCTGACTTGTGCTTTATAAGCTAGAAAAACTAGAAAAGGCAGGAACCAAAACAAGCTAATGTCGCGTCAACAACAGAAAAATCATTATGGTTGGTTTGATAAGACCTTAAATTTGACGTGGATACGTCTATGTAGGAAGGTACAGAGCACATCCACTCCTCTTTCCTCACACTCCCTCCCCTCGCTACCTCTTCCCCCCTCACCTCCTGCACGCCATACAAAGCTCAATGTTGCATCAGTTATTGCCAGCAGAGGGCTTATATCCACTTCGCAAGAAATGACCCTCCAAACGAAATCAAAGACTTATCCACGTCAAAAATTCTCGAAGTTGACGGTATCCACGGTGTGTGAACAAGCGCTTGTATTTTCGTACTGACTGAAAGTACAAGCATGTATGAAGGGATTGATGAAAGTTCAGGAAGCAAGGGAAGTATTTTAAGATCGTAGCAGGTGGAGAACTGTGGTCTCTGCCAACCCCGACGGGAACAAAGCGTGATATTATGTATGTATGAAAGTACAATAAATAACAGGCGATATAAATTAATTCCAAATTTTTCAATTTTACACGTCATTTTCAAATTTAATCTTGGTAAGACTCGAAATAAAAGATAATAGAACATTCCGTAGTTAGGAACCCTTTTTATTTCGTTATGTACATCTGTCTGTCTTTTCGCGGCTTAGTTCAAAGACCCTTAAAAACCTGTAATTTAATATGGATATACATTTATCTACGCAGACAAATTGATAAAATAAAATATAAAAAAAAAGTTTTAGCGTACCTTCCCATAAGTAAATCTGGAATAAATATTTTTTATCGTCAACTCACAGACTACTTAGATGATACTGACGTATCGTCAACTACATCATGCGGGGTGTCATTGCAGGTCTTTTAACATTTCGATTTGCGGAATATTTAACTTGAAAACGCAATTTTTTTAGGAGTTGAGAGTACCCCTGCCCCTCCTGCCAGCTAAACGGTTGTTATTGGAAATGAAAAAAAAATCACAGTAGTACTTAGTAAATATGACCAAACTTAAAGGAAAACTATCACACCTAAGTAGGATTCACAAGTTAATGAACTATAGCCGAAAAACTGAAAATAATAAAACTATGAATAGCAATCAGGTGCTCGGACCTTGATGTGTACTACTAGATGAAAAGTTGATGTTATGAACGTTATAAAATACTAAATCTATTCTACTTTTCGATAAAAAAAAAGTCCTAAAAAAACTACGGAACCCTATACTGCTCGTGTCCCGTCACGCACTTGGCCGGTTTTTTTCCTTTAATCGTTAAACTTTCTTTAAATGAAACCCAACCTTTTTATAACTCATAATATCTTTTCAGAACGACAGTCCAAACCTCGTGCTGTTGAAGAAAATGAAGAACGACAAGTGGAGGCTATGAGAAAAGGAGTCCATTATCGGAACATTAATGAATCTTGGAATGAACGCGAACGTTTGCATACAGAAATTACAGGTACTAAAAGAAGCAGCCTGGATTTAAACATAGGCCAGATTTCTATGGAGCGGTGTGAAGAACTAGCTGTAAATACTCCTACATCAATGGATTTTGAATATTGCGAACAATCTGTAAACATTTCATCTCCATTACCAGAAAAATCTATAGTATTACCTTTCAAAAGATCTTCCGCTGAACTCCTTCAACGTAATGATATAAAGAAAAAGAAGACGGATATTCAACGAGGTATTGACAACAGTAACGAAACGCAGACAGAAAACAGTGTTAAAAAAGCAAAAACTGAAGATAAAGACAAACAGGTAGCTCTCAATACAGTCAATGTAGAACAACAAACTCATGTTATAATAACTCAAGATATGCACTCACAAACAAATGTTGAACAAAGAGATGCAAGTGTTCAAACAACAGAGGTTGAACACGTTACTCTCAGGAACGTATTGACGCAGACTCAAGTTATAATTGGTCAAGACGTGCACACACAGACAGATATTGAACATACACATGCAAGTGCTCAAAAAGAAGGAGACGATAAGTATGTTATTGTTAGGAACGCATCGACTCAGACTCCAAGAGCAGAGACAATAGAGGACAGCACCCAAACCGGATATAGTTTTGATTATTTTACGTTCCGGAGAGTAAATTACTTTTTCTTTTTTTAATTTGTATATTTGTTAATATTGGTAGTTGAGAGCAAATATGGATTACTAATTAGAATTGTTAGCTACTGATTATCGGTCGATCGTGTAAATAGAGGGATTTCAATAAATACAGGGAATGTTTTATTAATTTAAAAGGAAAGTAATTGTTAATTGATAATCTTTTAAATCTACAAGGTGTAGAAAACTCATGTAACCAAATAATTTACTAAGGAGTAAATTTGTGTAAAATCGTTAATTTTCATATTTTAGTTAGAATTTTTAGTCTCATAAGTCATAAGTTACATATCACCCGTTTTTAGGGTTCCGTACCTCAAAAGAAAAAAACGGAACCCTTATAGGATCACTTTGTTGTCCGTCTGTCTGTCTGTCTGTCTGTCTGTCTGTCTGTCTGTCTGTCTGTCTGTCAAGACCCTTTATCTCACGAACGGGTAGAGGTATCAGGTTGAAATTAATAATATATATTAGGATCCATGAACCACACAAGATCTGAAAATTTCAATTTTTTACAACGACGCAATCAAAAGATATGGCATTTTATGTCCTCATCTCCATACATTTATGCAAAAATGCAAAACCTACAGGGTACTTCCCGTTGACCTAAAATTATGAAATTCGGCAAGAAGCTAGGTCTCACAGTACAAATAATGAGAAAAGTCTGAAATCATTAAATATTACAACTTTTCTCACAACTAATAGTAACCAATTGTGGTGAGCTCTCGTTTCAAGAACATTCATATAAGAGAGGGGTCAAGTTGGATGGTCGCTGAGGCGATTTTTGTTTTAGTTCTATTTTAAAAACGGGAACACATGCAAACTTGAAAATTGGTAGGTATGTTTATAGTATTCAAATAATAAAATATAGTCAAGCGCGTGTCGGACTAAAAAAATCTAGCACATTAACTTTCTGAAATTTCAACTAATACAATTATGATTATGTGGTGGTACGGAACCCTCTTTGAGCGAGTCCGACTCGCACTTGGCCGGTTTTTTTAAGTGGATATGTCTATGGTTTCTTTTTACTACTACTACATACTACATCGAGCTTTAGATGAGTCAGAGGGTGAGAGGGGGGGTGCGAGGAGGGAAGGTGAGTGGAAGGGGGGTGAAGGGTAGTAAGTTAGGAGAGGGAATGAGGAGAGTTAAAGAAATGGGTGATGGGAGGGGGCGTGAGTGAACGTGGTTGGGAGCTAGATGTGCTCTTGACCGTACCTGCATAGACATACGGCCGTATCAAGCAAGAATACAGCCAACCAGAGGTTTTAAGGGTATATTGTATTTTTTGACCTCACCGTTGTTTGAAATGTTATTGCGGTGATGTATTCAGAGTTTTCTAGCCGTATCCGGTCTTCTTGAGACTTTTTTTTTTGGTTCCGTACCTCAAAAGAAAAAAACGGAACCCTTATAGGATCAATTTGTTGTCCGTCTGTCTGTCTGTCTGTCAAGACCCTTTATCTCACGAACGGGTAAAGGTATCAGGTTGAAATTAATACCATATATTAAGATCTATAAACCACACAAGATCTGAAAATTTAAATTTTTTACAAGGACGCAATCAAAAGATATGGCATTTTATGTCCTCATCTCCATACATTTATGCAAAAAAGCAAAACCTACAGGGTACTTCCCGTTGACCTAAAATTATGAAATTTGGCAAAAAGCTAGGTCTCACAGTACAAATAATGGGAAAAGTCTGAAATCTCACAACTAATAGTAACCAATTGTATTGAGCTCCCGTTTCAAGAACATTCATATAAGAGAAGGGTCAAGTTGGATGGTCGCGGAGGCGATTTTTGTTTTAGTACTATTTTAAAAACAGGAACACTTGCAAACTTGAAAATTGGTATGTTTATAGTGCATAAGCTATAAAATAACAACAAATAATAAAATTTGGTCAAGCGCGTGTCGGACTAAAAAAATCTAGCACATTAACTTACTGAAATTTCTACTAATACAATTATGATTATGTGGTGGTACGGAACCCTCGGTGCGCGAGTCTGACTCGCACTTGGCCGGTTTTTTTTATTAAGTACCTACGACTCTTCAATGAGAATTTGCTTTTGTTTATTTTGTTACTTTGAGTAGAGTTTTTGTTAAGGATTATATATATTATATCATCTTTTTTTTGTTATATCCGCAGGTTAATTTTTATTGTTATTGTAATAAAAACTAAAATTGTCTTGTCAGATTTTTTACTGTATTTAATCTGGGGGCACTAAGCGAAGGGCAAGGGCACTACCAACCTACCTTTTTTCGAAGCGCTTCGTCGTTTCTTTAACCCTCGTAACTTGAATTTGTTTATATCAGATAAACAAAGTTTGTCAATAGTAGATTTGTGAAACATTTTATATCTATCTATATAAACATTTAAAGTTTTGGTTGCATAGCTTTTATACTTTAGATTTTATTGAATAAACCCCTATTTCGTCACTGCTGGTGGTAATGAAATAGACTCAAGTGTAACTTCCAGATAATATTTTTAAACAAACCATTAGTTCATAAAACATCTTCTCCTTACGATGTGATGGAATAAGTAAGTACCATTTAATCTATAACCATCCACGCTTGATGGTTCGATTAGAATTGTGTTGTCAGTGGCTTTAAGTATTTGTTTGAATGCTTGCAGAAATGAAGTCTTTAATAAGAAAGCATCAGATGCCGCTGTGTAAATATGTACATAGCTTATTCATCATCATAAATTTTAACTATGTCATTCTTCTAGCAATGTTCTCGACTAAGTCAGGTCTAATAAATGAGCTCTCTCATTTACTGGCCTCCAACTGCGACAGAACTAGCGTTTAGTGGGGATATTAATTTCTTTATTTACTACTTTTAAGTTAGCAGTCGTGTTGTAGTTTTTGATTTTTTTTATACCTTAAAGAAAATAAATAAATAAATTGCTGTTTTAAATATGATTTTAAGGGACAAAATTAAAATTCAGATTGTACGGTCAACCGCTCGTCAGTGGAAACATTTGCAACTCTATTACCATGCCACAAAGTGCAAAGTGTTTCTTCTGACGTACTCGTACAATATTACTCACTATTCATGTTCATAAATCTTAAATCATGATAATATAGAAAATATTATATTTTACTGATTTTAAAGTATATTTTATTCTGTAAATCATAGGTGAACACTGAAAATCAGCAGTAATGCTGAGGCTTCTTCCTTTCATCCGATTGTAAAGTGTGCTTTAGTATTAAGAATGTGGATCAATATATGACTGCTATTCTATTCTATTTTATTATCAAAGTTAGTTAAGCAAAATAAAAAAACAATTTTGGATTGGGTAACGTATATTTTGTGTATAGATAGATACTTAATATCATCATCAACATTATTATATTTTGGATATGAATCATTACTATTATTTTGAATACTATTCTGTGTATCTATAGGAACTCCAATTTCATTATGAATACTATTAAGTTTGGCTTTAACGTCTCTACCTTTGTCACTAATTGCATTTTAAATGGCATTTTGATACTCCATTTCTATTACGAACGAAATTTTGTGAATCTTTTAAATCTCCATTTTTGTTATGAATGCCATTTTTGTTTTCAGTACTATTTTGACTGTCCATAAAGTCTCCATTTTTCTTTATCTCTTTGGTTTCAGTTCCATTTGACTTCGAATCATTCTTGGTTTTGTCAAGCGATACTACTTTCATCAACTGGCTTATAGGTGTTTCTATTAGTAAATGTATAGGAATAGCAGCCAATATGGACAACACTATCACACTGGACATCAACTCCACCTGTAAAAAAATTCAGACCTGAATATTCTATCGTTTAATACAGCGTTATTTTTTTATCACCCCATATATTTTAAGAGACGTTTCTGCCCATGAAACTGAACAACTTTTCCCAAAGGACAAAATGATGGACATACATTTTTGTATGGGGATTGGGATTGGGAATCCAATTTATTGCATTCCCTGAAAGTTTTACTCACTGAAAGTTGATCAGTTACATTGACTGATCATGCCCTTTCAGTAACATGTATTATATTACGCATCAAATAAACAAAAAAATGTTGGGCTTACTATTGACCTCGATCTAGTTCTGAGGGCAAAGATGAGGTTGACGATGGAACGAGCTTGCCCAAAAAAGGCCTACTCACTCTCTTCAGGTTGTCCTATCTAATTATAGGAAAATAAGTCAACTAGATACTTACAAAATTTAGATAAGACAGATGCATGAGAGTAGTCCTTGTGCTAAATAGGAGTCTAATGACGGGCTCGTGGATGATATACATGCTGTAAGACAATCGTGATGGTAATGCCCAAAGCTGCCACTCACAGATTCCATTGATAAAGTCTGGAACATAAATGTTGAAATTTCTAGTTGACTCGTTTGAGAAGGATATTAATTAATTAAGACATTAAGATTAAGAAAACAACATCGACGTTACTACGTATCTTACTAGTTGCGTGTCCATGAAACATTAAATGAATTTATTAGGATTATCATGAACCAAAAATTTACGGCGTTTATTTTGTTCACATCAAGCGAGCTATTTTTAAAATTGAATAAATTGGCTTTTATTTCAGAACTTAATATCTGAAAACCTTATGGATAGAGATCGGGGGCTTTCTATCGTAAACGTTATTTATTAATTAGAAAAGAATATCAATCCCATATATATATGGTCGTCATGGAGTTCCTGGCCTATGTCCAGCAGTGGACGTCTTTCGGCTGATATGATGATGATGATATAAAAAAGCTGATTGTCTACGTCCCGAGGTGGCCGTTAGAATGTAAATAGACATAGAAACTGACAGTCTTCACTGTGTACATTTTGTTCTTATTTCTGTAGAAAATAATGATCAGCGTGTAGTTTGTACACACGGTCGCTCGTCGGTAGGAACCAAAGAGTCATTTACCTGAGGTAGAAACACTTTGACCTTAAGCGAGTCTCTAGGGCGCTTGTAACGTGGCATTGGTTCAGCTTATACGTACTGGTTTAGTTTCTACCTGCTTGCTGCCGTACTTACAATTCAGTTATCGACGTACTAATTTCAATCCCGTGGGAACGCTTTACGTGACTGCTTAGGTTGTGCAAACACGAAGTGTATATCTATCCACATCCACGTCAAAGCGCAAGGGAGTATTTATAATCCAAAGTAACTCTGTCTGTCTGTCTATCTGTCTGTCTGTCTGTTACGCTTTCACGGCTAAACCGCTGAACCGTTGTTTAGTACCCACTATTATATATTTTTAGCTGACCTGAAACCAGAGGATGGAACGTCAAAGTCCTTTGTTATTTTCCTTTTCACTGCTATTATTTACTCATTAGTACCCCAAGATATAACAACGAAAATATTGACAACCTGTTGTTTTTGAGATTGTTGACATAGTATAGTGAGAGATTTAGATGTAGCAGGAGGAGCTCCATGCAGGACGGGGAGCTCCTTTCAGAATTCCAGCAAAACGTGTGGTAATTAGGAGAGGATTTACCATATTCATATTACGGCTGGCAACCGCTGTTGTTGGTGACCGCATTATGTAAGATGACGACTCACAGAAAGATGTTGCTGCCCATCCTCCGGTTCATAAGCCCTTAGGACACTCACGGGTAGACATGGGTTGATACTACCGGCACCACTTTTGCCAGCGCCACACGGATGAATTTAAACGTTTGTAATGTAGTAAAGCAAACCTTTAAAAAATAGAGTCTGTTTATAGTCTAAGTGAAGAACAACATACCGTCAAATCTATACACCAAGCCAACGATGAAAATAAGCACGGACGTGGACCACAGTGGCTTAAATAAAGCAGAATACAGTGCCCTCATGTAGAGAGGTGCCCGTGGAGCGTCCATGTAGAACACACCGCAGTAATATGGCAGAACCAGAATACTAGCCAGTGATACCCAGAACAGAATTCGCAGCTTCTAAGCAACAAAAATAAATATTTAAATTTTGATTTCAAATGGTTGGTTTACTTAATTGGGTATAGTTAGGGATAATTCAAACAAAGTCATGTGATTCCAAACTAGGCAAAGCCTTTTTTATGGATACCAGAAACTGATATACATACAGGCTTTGCCTTGTTTGGGATCAGATGACCTTGAGTGAAATGTCCCCAAATTAAAAAAAAATACTCACAAATCCAGCCTGGATCTTGTAACCACTAGTCTGCCAGTGGTAGATGAGTAGACCAAGACTGAAGCCCATTATGTAGGAGGCCAAGTTGGTATGACCACGCTTATAGGTGTTGTGAAAGGTTGCATCTTTAATAAAGATATTGCGAAGGGTTCTGTGGATGTAAAGAATTTGTTTTTAACCGCTGGAGCGCTCAAGCTTCCTAAGCAGCTCGCGCCAATAGACAGTCCAGCGACTTCAGCTTCCAAAGCAGCATTTTTTGCCGCTCTTAAGAGGCAATGGGAAAAGATAGATATTTGACAGTGCGCGCAGTCTTTTCGCTTGAAAGAAAGGGATAAAGCGCGCAATCCGAAAAGCATTCGATTGCGACAGATATACTGTGCCTGTTACCAAAACTAAATGACGTAAGCTCCTGTTATAAAATATCGACTTTTTGTAAAAACTAAGTAATAAAATAAAATTGTAGGTTGGGCAAACCCTAGCAACTACAAACACCTTTCTGTATACTTAATTTCACTACTTAAAATACCTCAGATTCCACAAAAAGAGGAATAAATGAAAATTGAAGAGGCAACTTTGGATTTTTATTTTGTCGAGTCGATTTTCACTAATCATGTTTTGGTCTTGGTGATGCCCTCATTTTAATGGTCAAGAACCACATACCTGAAAATCACGGCAAGATACTGGGTAAATAAAAAGACATTTCTCTTTAGAATACCCAAAAAAATTTACCGAAGTTGCTCTTTCGTTCCGTTCACGAAAGTTAAGTTATATGATCCGTGGTCAAAACTTGGATAGGTGGCCGCCATTTGTTAAACATTTCGATGGCTTCTTTGCCTCTCTAAAAGCACGTTAAGACGTTTCTTTTCGCAACAGATATTGATACTAGAAGTAAAGGCGAGTGAGAAACGATTTGGCTGTCATCAACCTTTTGCGGTTCTAAGGCCTAGAACTAATGTTCTATCTCCGATCTCTGATTACATAAGTTAGGCAACCTTTCTGGCTGGAAACTTGATGAGTAATACTAATAACTTGACAATTTAAGAAACACAACAACAAACACAACAGAAAACACGGAAAATGCGCGCTAAGCCATTGACTTATATATTAAGCCCGGTTTATCGAAGCTCTCAAGGTCATTGTCGTTGGTATAGTCACATAATATAATATTTTTTTTTATAGTACTAATCACACAGTACGGAAACTCTTCGCCCCCCTTGGAATGCACCCCCCACCCTCCCGCAACCCACCCGCGTGTTTCTGGTGGTTCAGCCTGGTCAGTTGTAGAGAATTTGCAGACCCATGTTGTTGACAATTTGAAATTTGATATGTCGTTGTTTCGTGGTATGTAGTTTCTAGGGCGTGGTATAACCCTTAATAACCATCAGAATTAGAAGAAGCAAAATATACTATTAATTTTCTATTAGTTGGATTAAACATACTCAGGTGAACATATTACAAGAGCATCCAGATCCTGATAATAGGTGTGGACTGCTGGAATCATTACTCCAACGAGAAACAGCAGTCCCAGGACTATCTTCCTCCCTCGGCCACTCGTCAGCCAGAATACCAGCAAGCCCACGAAGAATAGTTGAGTGTCTGCTGCTAAATACCTGCAAATTTATTTACTTTTATGTTAAAGAGCATGATCAGTCAACGTAACTGAACAACTTACAATGAACAAAACATTCAGAAAAAGACTTTGCATACAAACTGTGTTATCCAGTTAAGAAACGTAACTGGTCATGCCCTTTCAGTTTTAAGGAAACTGTCCCTTAAGCCCTCGATTTCTTTTGAAGCTTATCTTACCAAGTATGTGGCATGCAGTCAGAATAGTCCACGTAGTTGTTGATGAAGAGTAAACTCAGCCACCAGTCACGCTGGCAGTCTACCGATTCCTTTTGCAGCACACTCTAAAAATTTAAGTTATTAGCGGATTTCAAGAGATAATGCCAGATACAAAAAGCGTCTTCATGAATGAAATGAATACTCATACATACTTTCCACAAGGGCCCCGATCCCATGTGCCTCCCCCATGTTGAATAGAGCCCCATCACAACAAATAAAGCTGGGACTAGTCTGTCAAAACAAAAACAAGGTGACTTATTCATCATAAAAAATATCGATACATGAAAACTAGTTTGTTTCGAACACTAGTGCAGTAGGTGGAGGGGGAAACGCATAGAATACATGAAACAGAGTAACGTAATGTAATACGGTAAATTTTTGATTGCTTGGATTTGGCTCTTTTGACTTTTTCGATTCAACAGTAGACAACAAATAGCTAGCGGTTTTTTTATGTAGTGAAAATATGATTCATCGTGTAAATGTGTGCAAACTGGCGACACCGGGACTCGTGCAAGATTGTCAGCACTGCCTTCTAACTCTGTTTCATGTATTCTATGGGGAAACGCGAATTCCCCGTGCACCTACCAGTGGGACACTCCAGTGGGTGGACGGGGCATGCCCCGCATTATCACATGATTACAAAAACTATTTTATAACATTTTTTGTGCAGTCAAGAGCACATCAATATTGTATCATTGGACTTTGTACCGTTCTTATTTCAATAGACGTACGGGCTAGAGTAGAGTCGCACTGCAAGTGTCAAGCTTGATCTGTCGTTGACTGTACAATACAACGTATAACGGAAAGGTGTGATAAAAAAAATATAAAGAGGTTTTTTTTAAAGGATATTGTAAAATGTTACGTTAGAATTAAAAAAAAAAAATGTTGTCCTTTATCATTACGCAGCGCGAGAAATAATTTGAATTTAGAACGTCAGCTGATTGAAAACTGACACTGGTTGTATGAATTTTGAAGACAAAAAAAAATACATAGTGGAACATAGAACCTCCTCCTTTTTTGAAGTCGGTTAAAAACAAAACGAAACGCAAGCGCTTCGTTACAACTAAAGAGATTTTAACCTCGCTGTTCAAATCTCTTTGGTTACAACCCCTGTGCTATGTCACTCAATAGGGTGTTTTCCAGCATCTTGAAAATTCAACTAGATGGCGCTACTGACCATCGTTGAGAAAATGGAAATAACCAATACGAAAACTATTAAGTCAGTTTGGTGGCTACTGTCAAATGTCTGTTATATATTTTCTTCAGGAATAATGTATTTACAAAGCCATGAAAAAGAAATTACCAACAGTGATGAGCGTGCCACCCATTGATACATAGGCCGGTATTTCATTGGGACACCATGGCAGCGCAACCAGTCGCCACCACCAACAAAATGTATACAGTTCTATAGAGAGTTACTCACCTGGTGTCCGTTTGGTTGCGCAACCAATTTGGCGGCGCAACCAGCTCGGATGCTGGTCGCGCTACCACTCCCAGTGAAATATAGCCCTTAATACTGTGGCCGCAGGGTGTGGCGACTCTGGTGTCTTTACTGGTGTCTAGTTACGGACACCAGTGGCGCAACCAGTCGCGCCACCGTGGTGTCGCAGTGAAATATCGGCCTTAAAGAAAGTAGTTGACAAACGTCATAGAAAATTCTATATAGGCTGACTTTTAATTAGTTCTTGATAGAAAAAGGAATGAATGTATTCATGATAGCATTTACTTATATATAAGTACTAGCCCATCGGCACGTTACAATGTCCCCAACTCGTTGGATCCGAAATCTGACGTTTCTAACAAACGTCAGTCGTTGTCAGTCATATTGTCAACATTGGATGCAAATAAACTTACCAACAAAATGGAATGTTCTTAGTTGAAGAAACAATATACACTTATTATTATTATTTTTTATTATTGTTTTTGACTATAATCCAATTAATGAAACTGAAAAACCAGGCCTAAATCACATATAAACAGTAAAAAGTTTGTTTTGTTTTTTCCCGCCATATTATTTCCGTTCCGTGTATTTAGCACCGACCGAAGTACTACACAACGTAGTTCACGCGATTTTTCACAGATGGCGCAATTTTTTCTTGTATGGGGAAATTTTGAACCGCTTGTTCCCAAGACCCTATCTTGACTATATAAATCTATGCATGATAGTGAACAATTTTTCACAAGGAACATAGGTCGAAATACAAAAATCAAGTTTCTGCCTCCCATAGAAACTGCATCATCTAATAGCGCATTTTGTATGGGAGGTCAAATTTGGTTTTTCGTATTTCGACCTATGTTCCTTGGGAAAAGTTGTTCAGTATCATGAGTACATGCATACCTTATGCTATCAAGAACTCATTAAAATTCACCCATTGAATCGAGTCACCCATTGAAGTCAGTCATTGAATCCGCGAGTTTCCAACCTAGTCAATTGACCTGCTCTTTATTCCCATTCTCATTTTCAGTCTCAATCTTAATCGCATTCTTATTTCGACCGTCAAAGTTTTCCGAGCTTGTAAAGTGAAAAAAAATTACCTCCAGAAACGGTAGAATGTGAACTTTAGCATGAGCAATCCGTTAACTTTGTTTCTTTCGGCAAATATCTTCAGGTTGAATGCGAGCAGAAAACTGGAGACGACGAAGTAGACCTGTACCATCAGAGACGAGTTTATCAACGTTAGAGTCAACCTGTTTGTCAATACATCCTGAAAAAAATATAACAACCATCCATTATGACATGCAGACCATTTTATTGGATTTACTGTGGGATTATAGAATAATAATAGTAGACACATATTTTTACACTTTTTAAAATTTTCATCGCTCATTATCATCACAGAAAGAAAAATGTTTATTTTAGTAAAACAATACTAAAAAAGGTAGCCACTCAGCTTATGCTACAGCACCTTGCGCTGCGGTAGCGCTGGTCTTCCGTGACCCCTGAAAGGTGGGTGTAGCAACAGCCGAACGCACAACGAACATAGCTTTACATTTTTACCTTACAATACGAAGACTACAACTTGTAACAAAATTCGCATAGGAAACGTATGTGTAAGGTTCCTCGAAACTTGGCTCATAGACAGGGATAAGGTCAATAAGTAAAAATAAAAAATACGATTTTTTTCGGTTGCAAATAATAAAGTTAAAAAATAATTTTGTTTATGTCAAATATCGATTAGCCGTATTATTATATGGCAGAATGAAACGTAGCCATGGCCAGTCTTAAAAAAAAACTGACAACTGTTTTAAGTAGTCTGTGGTCGGTTTGTATACAGCTTGACCAACTTATCTGGAGAATTTTGTGATGGCGCCACGATCGAAAAGGGTTGCCACCTATTACAAAAATAAACAAATTCAGCCTTTTTTAATACTCTTAACTACATGATGAAATATGACATGACCTTTTACTGTTTGCCTCCTTGCTCACAATCACAGATAAAATATACCTATACAGGGTGTAAAAAAAGTACGATGATCCTTCTTAGGGGTGATTCTACATCACTAATAATTTAATAACTCTCCGGGCGCTTCACTTCTACTTGAGCTAAAACTACTTTTTTTAAGAAAAAGTATTTTTAATATTTTTTGTACAATCTATTAATGATGTAGAATCACGCCTTAGAAGGATTATCGTACTTTTTAGGGATCCGTACCTCAAAATAAAAAAAACGGAACCCTTATTATAAGATCACTTTGTTGTCCGTCTGTCTGTCTGTCAAGACCCTTTTTCTCACGAACGAGAAGAGGTATCAGGTTGAAATTGATAAAGAATATTAAAGTCCATAAACCACACGAGATCTGAAAATTTCATTTTTTTACAACGACGCAATCAAAAGATATGGCTCTTTATGTCCTCATCTCCATACATTTATGCAAAAAAGCAAAACCTACAGGGTACTTCCCGTTGACTTAAAATTATGAAATTTAACAAGAAGCTAGGTCTCACAGTACAAATAAAGGGAAAAGTCTAAAATCATTGAATATTTAAATTTTTCTCACAAATAATAGTAACCAATTAAGGTGAGCTCCCGTTTCAAGAACTTTTCTATAAAGGAGGGGTCAAGTTGGATGGTCGCGGAGTTTTTTAAAATCAAAGAGCAAAACCTTTTAGTATATCATATGGTAGATAGGTACGGAACCCTTAGGGCGCGGGTCCGACTCGCACTTGGCCGGTTTTCCACACCCTGTATAAGTAAATACAAAGATCGATGATAAAGACAACGGCCCTGACTAAACGGTAAGGGTTTTTAGGCAAATTGGCCTCGGAATCATTAAAGCATACAAGTAATATATTAAATGTTTATTTTATTAATAACTAGCTAGTGCCCGCGACTTCGTCTGCGCAGATTTATAAGTTGTAGCCTATGTGTTATTCTGATGGATAAGCTATATTATTGTAAAGTTTCATTGAAATCCATTAAGAAGTTTTGACATGAAAGAGTAACAAAGATCCATCCACCCATACTTACAAACTTTCGCGTTTATAATATTAGTAGGAAGGATAACATATCAAAATAGCTATTTTTATTTTTAGAAATTTTTTTATAGAAAAAGAAGACCCAGTTTATTCCTTTTACTGATAACCTTTCACACAGTAATTAAATTTTGATGCTTGACAAGCATTTTCTAAACGGACGAACATGCTTGACAAGCATTGTAAAAATATAAAATTTTTAACAAGCATTCGCAAGCACGTAGATTGCTTGTCAAGCAAATCAAGCTTCGTTCTAAACGATCAAAATTGCTTGACAAGTACGTTAAACGAGCTTGAATTCATTGAATAATAATCTGGGTAACACTAACCTGTAGCGGCAGCAATGCGTTTGTATACCTACATGAACAAATGGTGCTATTGGAGATTCTTGCTCCTTTTCTTCATCAAAGAATGATTTCAGAGAATCATTTCTCGCACACCACTTACCATCGCTTTTGGAATGATTTTCTCATAAAATACTTGGAAATATGCAGAAAAACAAGAACAGCACAGTCAACACTGACTGATACAAGGAGGTTTAAGTAGCAGCTATTTCGGCTAAAGGGCCGATCACACCTGACTGAATTCACACACTAAGTCAGTTAGTCTCCTACGTAGGAAAGGAAGGTAGAAAGATGGAACTTAGTAAGTCACTAACTGAGTAAGCCGCATAGTAAGCAACGCAGAAAGGAACTTTAGTGAAGGGCCAATACGAATAGAACACCTCATCGTACGGAAAATATTAATAAGGGCTAATTTATGTTGTATAGAAAAACACTAGAATAACTACAAAAAAAACCACAGAATTACCGGTATACTAAAAAACAAACAAGGAATTAAAATTAGGTTGCACCAGTCAAGTAAACACAAAGAATTTGAGTGCTTTATTCATTCTTTTAGTTAGAATAAGTTTTTCATTCAAAATCGTACGAAAAGCGAATAATGATTCCAATGAGAAATAACAATTGAATGCTAAAAGATTATTTGGATAGTACTAAGTAGTACATTCGAATTTTTCGATTGTTGCTTCTTGAAATAATTGTACATCACTATTAAGGAACATCAACATAGTAGGGATCATCATAGTCAGTTCACTAGTTGTGCTATACGTTAGTATACCTCTATATTTTCTGTGCTGGTACACTTTATAGCGCGACTGATATGTTCAGATACTTTGTATAAAGGCTTCTATGAGTATTTTTAATGACCTTAAAATAAATTGAAAAGCAAGCTAAAAACTCGTTTATACTTTTATATTTAGTAGTCGAAGTAGTTTTAGAATACGATTGTCTTACTTTATTGCAATTGAAATAATTATAATATTATTATTATTGTAAAGGGGGCCCAAATGGGTAGGTCAAAGTTTTTAATTGTCAGTACTAAGTCAAGTTAGGTATCATATGAAAGTGCTTCACTTGTACATTCCAAAATAGTTATTTATATTTTTAACGACTCTTAGTTTTCAAGTTATGATGAAAAAGTTTTAAAAAATTACCCCTTCCTTATCCCCGAAGTTTTCCGAAGAAAAAATCTGAATTAATTAAAGTCCATAGAGGTTAATGTGAATAATTCAGAAAAAAAACAATCTCTCTAAGTAGCACAGTTTTTTGGAAATTTGCAACAAATCTTTACAAACAAATTTAGTTTTGCGGTCCTTACAATGGACCTTATTGCTTCTAAAAATACTATAGGTAGGTATATCGGAACCCTCGATGCGCGAGTCCGACTCGCACTTTAACATTTTTTTTTTGTTGTGTATAGATGTATGTATGGTGAAAATCGTTAATTTTTCATGGTATGAGTCCATTGATGAAGTTTTCAGGAGATTGTTTGACACCTTGTACTTGTCCGTAATTTTGTTAGACTTCCTTAAAAGAGATACTTTGTAATCCTGACAAAATTTTCAATTCATGTCTAAATCAGTTGTCCCTTTCATAAAAAAATGTATAGGATCAAAACTGTTTAGTTTTCGCTTCGAGTCGGAAGCAACAGTAGTGTGCGTATGATCGAACACACACATGCGCGCAGTCCATGCGGAGTCGTAGTGCGTCATTTCACCCGAGACGCGTTCTCGCCCGCTCGGAGGAAACTACACCTTTAAAAAAACTGTGTTTTGAATGGAACTTTTTTCTCTCAAGGTATTTTTAATGAACTCTACTAATATAGCTCAGCGCAACGATTGTATAACGGAGGGTTACTCGAGGGGAAGCGAGGGGCGACAGGGAACAGCTCTTCAAGTTTGTATACTCAACAGCACGTCAGTAGAAACACTTTAGACTTACTCGTAATGACATGGTGGTAGAAACTATCATCCGCACATCACTTATTATCCGAAAATCACTCATCATCCGCTCATCATCATCATTCATCCACTCATTAACTATCATCCGCGCATCACTCATCATCATTGATCCACTCATCAACTATCATCCGCGCATCACTCATCATCCGCTCATCATCATTCATCCACTGATCAACTATCATCCGCGCGTCACTTATCATCCGAAAATTACTCATCATCCGCTCATCATCATCAGTCATCCACTCATCCACGCATCACTCATCATCCGCTCATCATCGTTCATCCACTCATTAACTATCATCCGCGCATCACTCATCATCCACTTATCATCATTCATCCACTGATCAACTATCATTTGCATCACTCATCATCATTGATCCACTCATCAACTATAATCCGCGCATCACTCCTCATCCTTTCATCATCATCATTCATCCAGTCATCAACTATCATCCTGCCTAAGTATGGCGCCGTTTGCTTTAAAAAAAAAATCTATTTAAATCCGTGCCATCGCTGTACATTTCCTTGATTTTGTGATCGAAAGATCGAAGGACACATACTAACGACCAAAAGGCAGTCTTATTTCGGAAAGCCATGCCATGGAAATCCGTCTAAAGAGTAAAATCTAACAGACCTGACGAAATAATGTAGCTTGTTTCCTGCCTACGTTTGGCGCCGTTTGCTTCTTTAAAAAAAGTAACCTATTTAAGTCCGTGCCATTGTTGTACATTTCGTTGTTTTTGTGATCGAAATATCAAAGGACACATACTAACGATCAAAAGGCAGTCTTATTTCGGAAAGCCATGCCATGGAAATCCGTCTCAAGAGGAAAATCTAACAGACCTGACGAAATAATGTAGCCTGTTTCCTGCCTAAGTTTGGCGCCGTTTGCTTCTTTTAAAAAAGTAATCCATTTAAATCCGTGCCATCGTTGTACATTTCGTTGTTTTTGTGATCGAAAGATCAAAGGACACACACTAACAATCAAAAGGCAGTTTTATTTCGGAAAGCCATGCCATGGAAATCCGTCTCAAGAGGAAAATCTAACAGACCTGACGAAATAATGTAGCCTTTTTCCTGCCTAAGTTTGGCGCCGTTTGCTTCTTTTAAAAAAGTAATCCATTTAAATCCGTGCCATCGTTGTACATTTCGTTGTTTTTGTGATCGAAAGATCAAAGGACACATACTAAAGATCAAAAGGTAGTCTTATTTCGAAAATCCATGACATAGAAATCCGTCTCAAGAGGAAAATCTAACAGATCTGACGAAATAATGTAGCAAGCAGCACGTGCAAGTTTCCGATCATCGACCCTAAACAGCTCTACCTATTCCGACCACTGCCGATTACCCATCATCTACCGGTCACCCATCATCTACCATTGACTCGTCTTCCGCCGGTCACCCATCAATATCATCCACCGGTCACCCATCTTCGTCCGGACATCAATCACGTACCGAAAATCTATTACTCTGATAACCCTTCTGACCCATCATCTACCTATCTTCCTCCGCCTACCCTTCATCACCAGTCACCCATCACAAAACGAAACTACCTAGGTATGGTATATAAGTAGGTACTTACTTGTTTAAAGGAATAGATATTTTTTGAATTTTTGACGGGATACATAATATTTATCTTTGCGCTTCCCCATTTCTCTAAAACAAACACTTTATAAATACAAGGAAAGAAATATCTTACTTTAGAAAATAGTAAAAAACAAAGTTACCTTGTTACACTATGAAAGCAGAGAATGTGTATACGTTGAAACGCGATCCATAATTTTGGCGCGTCGCGGTGCAAACTGACGTGGTCTCACTTCGAGCTCTTGTGGGTATCGGCCGCGTGTCAGAGCTATTTATTAGACTTCGCGCGGTCATACTAAAAATGTATGGCGTAATCGTAATGGTTTAAAAAAATCATATTAAATATGTTAGCAATATTAAACCGTGATTGCCGTTTTGGTAGTTTTTACGTGGTGCAGCCTTAAGTAAAATATTTTCGGCCAACGATATTTTTACAGTAACAAAATGCTGAAGTCAATTCTTTTTATCTAGAAGTTTATTGATCTTATTTGGATTTTTTTTTCTGTATGTAAGTTTATTTATTGTTTGCCATAGTTTCTCATTATCTTTTGGATATGGTTTTAAAAGACCTCGACTAACAATGAATACTTTCGGGCGAAATGCCCAACCGGGCGAACTCGCCTCGGAGGAAATGACCACCAAAAAATGACATCGGAACATAGTAAGCCACTTAGTTAGGAGGTTTAGTGATGGGCAAATGCGAATGATTGACTCGAATCGAACAACTTGTCGAACAAAAAATAATGGCCTAACTGATGGTATACTTTTTTACTTAAAACAAGCGCTCCTACTAGAAAAACAATTAAAGACCGCTATATTCAAAACTAACAGTGTTGCACTAGTCAAGTATTCTACACGGACACATCTGACTCCGTCGCGCTTCAACTGGCGATTGATTGAGTACCTAACCAAACCGTAAATTTTGAAAATTATTGAATCAGTGTTGCTGCGATAACGAGATCGATGATTGAATTTTAAAAAAACAGTAACTCTACCGAATATTCATATAGAAAATATCGAGAATATCGAATTCTTAAAAGTACCGGTAATAATCGATACTAAATAACCGACCAAGTTCGTACTTCGTGTCAAGCCACGCGCAGTGTAGAGTTAAGGAGTGATCACACCTAGCTGAATTCAAAGACTAATTCGGCATACATTGCTCGTTGAAGTAAGGATATTTCAATTAACATAACCAAGCCTCCCAGCAATGTATGCCGAATTAGTCTTTGAATTCAGCTAGGTGTGATCACTCCTTTACCTAGTTCTTTTTACGATTTTTTTTGTCGCAAAGCAGGTTTATTAACTCTACTGAACAGTCGTATAGAAAATATCTGAACCTTTCAAGTATCGATGGTAATCTATAGTGAATTTTTTAATTTTTTTTTTTAGTACTTATTACACCATGAATAATAATTATTTTTTATCGACAAGTTGTTCATCATCATTCGCAAAATTTACCCATCACTAAACTTCCTAAGTTCTTTACTTGAAGGGAGTAAGGAGGTTTAGTGATGTCCGAGTGCGAATGATTAATTTTAATTTAATTCCGTGTTCGCATCGAAATTAAATTGACCAATACATGGTCTAAGGGACTGGTTTCCGAAAACTGAAAGGGTCAGTCAACGTAACTGAATAATTTTCAGTAAATAAAACTTTCAGAAAATATTAAAATAATCCTCTTTTCCACAAAAAAGCCACGATCACACCTAGCTGAATTCAAAGACTAATTCGGGATACATTGCTCGTTGAAGTAAGGATATTGCAATAACACAACCAAGCCTCCCAGCAATGTACGCCGAATTAGTCTTTGTATCCAGCTAGATGTGATCGTGGCTAAACTGTCCATTTGCAATTTTATATGAAGAGTATTGAAGATGCTGATAGTTTTATTTACTGAAAGTTGTTCAGTTACGGTGAATGACTATGTGCACCTGCAAGACTAGAAAAAGAGAAAAAATGTATCCACTTCATTTACCACAGCCATTGTTTTTGTTTGATCATAAATACTCTCATTCATAAGATTTGGCACGGCAATGTTCAGGTCTCATTTGTCCATTTAAGGTAAATAAAAATAAAAACATCACGGAAATGTATTGTCAGCCTATTAAAGCCACGATCACATCTAGCTGGATTCAAAGACTAATTCGGCATACATTGCTGGGAGGCTTGGTTATGTTATTGCATTATCCTTACTTCAACGAGCAATGTATGCCGAATTAGTCTTTGAATCCAGCTAGCTCTGATCACTCCTTGACTCAACCGAACAGTCGTATACAATTTTTTTATAGTGAATTTTTTAAGTTTATTATTAGTAATTATTATTAAACCAAGATAATGCTTTATTTTTATTTTGCATGGACAAGTTGTTCGATTCGAATTAATCATTCGCAAAATTTTCACATCACTAAACCTTCTAACTCCTTTACTTGAAGGGACTTAGCATGTTTAGTGATGTCCAAGTGCGAATGATTAATTCAACATATCGAACAAAAATATACTTATATTTAAAAAAACGGTCAAGTGCGAGGCAGACTCTCGCTTCGAGGGATTCGATATTCCTGTAGTATTTTTAAAAGCAATAAAAGCCCATCTTTAAGACCGCAAATAAGTTTGTCTGTAATTTTTTCTTCTTTCAATTATCGGTTGTATTTGTCTTGAGGTTGTATCAGCCATTTTTTAACAATCGATAGCATTTTATTGTACAATAATTATTTTCGATAAGGCTATTCAACAGAGTTACTGTATTTCAAGATTAACTACCGACAGCGAAACTATCGCTATCGGAACATCACTATTCAGCAACTGTATTAGTAGGCACTTTTTCTACTTAGCTTCCTAGCTAGAACTCTGAATTCACAAACGTCTTTTTCAACGTAGCCTCCTAGGTAGATTTCTTATTCAGTCGTCAAATTCAAGCAGGTGTAATCGCGGCTTAAGGAGGGAGCCATAACCGTATCCATTTCTTGCGAGGGACCTCCATACTAAAATGTATGTACACTTGTTCACATATGGACTGTTAGGTCGCCCAGTATCCTTGTAAGTGTAAAATGCGACGAAGTGTCATACGGGTTTCTTTATTTCATATACAAAACAAAACCTGTAACTAAATCTGAGGCTCAGTCACTTTAGCTTCTGTAGCTACTGAAAAAAGAGCGGTACAAAGTCCACCGTGTCAAGATACATATGCTTTTGACTGTAGGTACGCATGTACCTGAACACAAAACTGTAATTTTTCTATACAAACTTTGTTGAACACTTATTTCCCCCTTTAAAAGATGATTTCTAAAACATGAAGGTTAACATCTCTCTTTATGTCTTAAAGTATTTTATTTATCTATTTTACCTAAGTTTTCAAAACTCTAGAAGTTTCATACGTATATTTTTTTATGAGGTTTGTATCTTCTGTTCGAGTGAACCGATTACAATGATACACCGCTTTTATATTGCAAGAAAGAACGCCAAACACATTATTGAAAGCCCCGTTTGTAACAGTTAAGTTGTTTATGAGTTATTGGTGCACAGGCCTTGATAATTTGCATTCTTGTTGCTTCTGTTTGCTTCTTTTTGAGTGAATCGATCAGTGGTTTTCGAGTTACTGGTGCCACCGCTTGAAACTTCACGTATCCTTTGTTTCAGTGAACCGTTTGCAATGAACCAAATCTGAGCAATGAAACAAAATTAAGTCTAATGTGTTATTGTTAACCTTATTTCAAGGGGTTGAGTGGTCTGTGAGTTATTGGCGCCGCCGCTTGAAACTTCGATTGTACTCTGTTTGAGTGAACCGATTGCAATGAAACTAAGCTTATATGTTGCACGGAAATAAGCTTAATACATTACCTATCGAAAACCCGGTTCCAATCGGTTCAGTGGTTGGCGAGTTTATCGCGAATACACAACCAGACAAACAGACCAACAGACAAAAATTCCAAAAATGAACCGAATGGTTTCTATTACCTTAGTTTTTTGACCGACTTGTCATAGTCGACTAGGAGACGCTTTACACGACTATGTTTAGGACGGACTCTACAGTTTTACTCTGAGGACTGTCAACAACAAAATGACGTTTTCAAAATGACGTAAGTAGTTCCGCTTTTGGCCATTCTACAGAAAAGTTGGTCAAGCTTGTAGTTTATACAGCTGTTGGTTTTTTTTTATGATGGGCAATCTCATCACATTCTGCCATACGACCTATCGATATTTGACAAAAACCTTTTCTTTTTTTAAACTTCGTCATTTATGGCCGAATAAATTGGTATTTTTAGGGTTCCGTACCTCAAAAGAAAAAAACGGAACCCTTATAGGATCACTTTGTTGTCCGTCTGTCTGTCTGTCTGTCTGTCTGTCTGTCTGTCTGTCTGTCTGTCTGTCTGTCAAGACCCTTTATCTCACGAACGGGTAAAGGTATCAGGTTGAAATTAATACCATATATTAGGATCCATGGGGATCCTAATATATGGTATTAATTTCAGACCTTGTGTGGTCCATACCACACAAGGTCTGAAAATTTCAATTTTTTACAACGACGCAATAAAAAGATATGGCATTTTATGTTCTCATCTCCATACATTTATTCAAAAATGCAAAACCTACAGGGTAGTTCCCGTTGACCTAAAATTATGAAATTTGGCAAGAAGCTAGGTCTTACAGTACAAATAATGGGAAAAGTCTGAAATCATTAAATATTACAACTTTTCTAACAACTAATGGTAACCAATTGTGGTGAGCTCCCGTTTCAAGAACATTCATATAAGAGAGGGGTCAAGTTGGATGGTCACTGAGTTTTTAAAGTCAAAGAGCAAAAGCTTTTAGTATATAATAATTATGGTAGGTAGTACTGGGTAGTATGGGTCATACTGTGCCTGGACGGTGGTGGTATTGCTTATTAAATTTTTAAAAATTTTTGCTTTTTTACTTTTGAAATGTTTTTGATATTTTTAGACGCTTACCTTACAGGTTTCGCCGTCAATATTTAAATAAAATAAAGATAAGAAAATAGTTAATGTTTTTTTTATTTTTATAATATAATTATACTTACTAAACAAAGTTTATTTAATACGTGACAAAGTGTGGAACCATAATCTGATATCAGCGCCATCTTTAGGTACACGGTACAGACTTTTTAACCTAACTTCCTCTGAGACATCCAAAGCTCAAGATAATACCAATTATGGCCGCTAGGATTGCCACTAGGACGACACAGGTAAAAAATAATTAGAACCGTTTGATTGTATGCTATAGGTACTCAAAAATTTTTTCCTGCTTATAATAAATAAATTATATCACGGATTGCTTTGAAAATTAGAAATATGCAACATAAGCGTAAATTGGGTTAGGATGGAGGTAGGATACGCCATCTATACCGTTTAATATAGCTGGTAGGTAGGTATACCTACTGCGTGCAAAATAACTTTGTCTGTGACCGTTAATGCGCAGAAGTCAAAAAATTCGTCGCGGGGGTGAGCACGGCTCCCCCCAGGGGGCGAGCGAATCGCTCATTGGCTCTCCGCCTGTCACCCATGCGCGGAAAATAAAGACTTGTTCTGAACGCGCTGTACCTATTCCAACCTATAGCGTGAGCTGAGGTTGGTCTTAGGTACACTTAACAGCACATCAAGAGAAACACTTTTGCACCTTATGGCATGGTAATAGAGTTGAAAAAGTTTCTACCGACGTGCGGTTGACCGTACGTACACACGGCCGCACATCGGTAGAAACACTTTTGGACCTTATGGCGTGGTAATAGAGTTGAAAAAGTTTCTACCGACAAGCGGTTGACCGTACGTTGACCGACCGTACGTAGCCATGATCACACCTAGCTGTATTCAAAGACTAATTCAGCGTACATTGCTCGTTGAAGTAAGGATATTGCAATTAACATAACCAAGCCTCCCAGCAATGTATGCCGAATTAAGTCTTGGAATTTAGGTAGGTGTGATCGTGGCTTAAACTGTCAAGCTTGATGTGCTAAGCAGGTAATTTAGTTTTATACTATGGTTTTATTGTACACCTTTTGAGATGTACCTACCTACGTCAGCAATCAACTGTAACAAAACGTAAGATGAACATGTTATCTTCAATTATAGGTATAGGTTTTATCAATGAAAAACCTACAGGGTACTTCCCGGTGACCTAAAAATATGAAATTTGGCAAGAAGCTAGGTCTCACGGTACAAATAATGGGAAAAGTCTGAAATCATTAAATATTACAACTTTTCTCACAACTAAAGGTAACCAATTGTGGTGAGCTCCCGTTTCAAGAACATTCATATAAGAGAGGGGTCAAGTTGGATGGTTGCTGAGGCGATTTTTGTTTTAGTTCTATTTAAAAACGGGAACACTTACAAACTTGAAAATTGGTATGTTTATAGGGCATAGGCTATAAAATAATAACAAATAATAAAATTTGGTCAAGCGCGTGTCGGACTCAAAAAATCTAGCACATTAACTTACTGAAATTTCAACTAATACAATTATGTTTATGTGGTGGTACGGAACCCTCAGTGCGCGAGTCCGACTCGCACTTGGCCGGTTTTTTTTATTTATCTTTAATGATCCTATTTCTGTTTATGAGCCAAGTTTCAAGGTACCTTACATATAAGTTTCCTTTGCGAATAGCTAGCGAATAGTGGTTGAAATTGTCACGTGAGGAGACCTATAGGATTACGCCCAATAATCCCGGGCCTCCTCGTGGCATTAAAGCCCTGTTTATGATTCAGCTGATATTTATGAGTTCGTGAAAACAACATGAGATTTATTTTATTTACTGACCTTTTCAAAAAAGTGGGGGTTATCGCTAATTTGTCCTATTGGAACCATCGAGTGCAGTAATATTACTAAAATCATAGCAAAGCCTCTGAAACAAATTTGGAAAAATTAAAAGGAGTAAACTACGAAATTTAATATTTTTTCCATCTACATCATGGAGTACACACGGCCGCACATCGGTAGAAACACTTTTGGACCTTATGGCGTGGTAATAGAGTTGAAAAAGTTTCTACCGACAATCGGTTGACCGTACTATCCTCCTCTGACGAAGAGATCTACATTAAATTGTGTTTTGTAACCTATACTTGGTTGATATTCCACACATTCGTAAAGCGCTTTGAAACATCTTTTACTATGCGCACGGCTAAAGAGTGGAATTCTCTGCCTGCGTCTGTGTTCTCGAGTTCATATAACCCTAATATATTCAAGTCGCGAGTGAATAGGCTTCTTCTGGGCAAGCTCAGATCAGATCGAGCTCAAGAGTAAGCCCATTGACAATAAAAAAATGAACGATCTCACAACCCTGGTGTCAGAGTTGTTAAGCCGCCAAGGGCCTCTGACATGGCTCATTAGCATCTACTTCCTACAGTAGCCGGGACAACAGCTTTCTAAGCCTCCCGAAGCACGAAATCACCTTACTTTTCAGACAATCAGGTGATTTATCATCATCATATCAGCCGAAAGACGTCCACTGCTGGACATAGGCCTCCCCTAAATATCTCCATGACGACCGGTCCTGCGCTGCTCGCATCCAGCGGCTTCCCGCGACCTTGGCCAGATCGTCGGTCCACCTTGAGGGGCCTTTGCCCACTGTAACCTTAAGTTTTTTTCTTTGTGCGTTTTTATGTTATGTTTGTGTGTGCAATAAAGACTTTACATATTAATTAATTCATTCTTTCGTTCCAAAATCTTACGCAACTATCCGTCCCGCTGTCACATTTGTTTGATTCTAATGAAACTATATTATTTCGACTTCATTGTATAAACATAAACTTACTTTATAGCGCTAAAACCTTTCAGTGATGAAAGACGAGGGTCCGGTCCTTCGCCGATAGGAGCGACCAATCTTCTCCAATTACGTTTAAATCCAAAACAGGATATAAATCTGTTCCCTGAAAACAAATTTACGATTTCAATTTATTAAGAGAAATACATTAACCTTCATAACATCCCATAAAACGTTCACTGTAGGACAAAGCAAAAACACGTGGTACTTTTGAGGGAATTTACCATAGTCACCACGCTTGTAAGCATTGACTGGCGACCGCCTGTTGTTGGTGACCGCAGTGTGTAAGAGGTACGATACACAGAAAGATGCTGCTGCCCATCCTCTAGTTCATGAGCCCTTAGTCGCCTCTTACGATTTAACGTTGTGACAGAACCGTGTCGAATATGGTTCAGGAACAAAGAAGAAGATAGATGATTGTACTTACAGGTGGTTTATTTATATACAGAGATATTTATAATATAGGGTATAAACGTTTATAGTAGGGATATTAAAATATAAAGATTTATTTATCGATCAATGAACGATCGATAGATAAGTCATCGAAGTCATGAAAAACGTCAAAACATTGCGAACGCGCAGAATATTTTGAATTTGGAACGTCAGCTGATTGTAGACCGACATTGGCTGTATGAATTTTGAACAAGGAAAAACGAAACGCAAGTGCTTCCGGGGTAAATGCGCATAGGGGACTATATCTTGAGCTGTGGTGACCCGGAAACCGGGAACTATGTATATAATCCTTTTTTTTGTTCATTCCAACGCTTGCCAACACATTTTGCAGCTATGTAAAAAGTAATCGGCTGAACTTGTCAGAAAAAACAAGTTTGTAAAACAATGTTATTCTTTCCGTCAAAATATTCTCTGGTTGTAGTGTCATGGTTGCAAAATGTGTTGGTAAGCGTTGGAATAAAGGAAAAAATGGGTATATGGTTATACTTATATTATAACTTTACTCAAATTAGGTATGATTCATGATAGAAAGATGTCGTTACTTGCATATGGTTATACCTATATTATAACTTTGCTCTAAGTTAGGTATGATTCATGATAGAAAGATGTCGTTACTTGCATATGGTTATACTTATATTATAACTTTACTCTAAGTTAGGTATGATTCATGATATAAAGGTGTCGTCACTTACATATGGTTATACTTGTATTATAACTTTAGTCTAAGTTAGGTATTATTCATGATAGAAAGATGTCGTTACTTGCATATGGTTATACTTATATTATAACTTTACTTTAAGTTAGGTATGGTTCATAATAGGAAGATGTCGTTACTTGCATATGTCACCGAAAAATAACAAGAATCGTAAGTTGAACAACATTAGAAAAATAATAAACTCGTGGGAAATATGGAGATCCTTAGTTCCGTTATGTAAGGCAAATTGTGTTAGATAACGGTTACATGGTGATTCTGGCATCAGTCTGACTGATGCCAGACTGATGGCAGATGCTAATTCATGACTGATGGTATAGTGATAGTATACTGATGGTATACTGATGATATACTGACAGTATACCATCAGTCAGCCCACAAAAACTAAAACATATGCAATGCATTGCTGAAACGTAAGCTATAAAACGTAACCTATAAAACGTCGTAGTAGCTCATTTAACTAGGTTGTAAACTTGCGCTCGTTCCAGTAAACGGAACCCTACCCTGTGCGTGGCCCGTCACTCTCTTCATCGGTATTTCTTCTGTGACGCCATAATGAAATGAGTGTGAAGTTGTTTTTAATTAAATCACATATTAAAACTTGTCTGGGCAGTTAAACCCATTCAAATTCGAGGTCACGGAGGTTAGAAAACCAGTTTGTCTGATTAGTAATTAGTTTTAACAATAAGTCCCGAATGATGATAACAAATCTTTCATCACATAAAAAAATTATACCTGCTTAAGTCTTCTCGGGTTCGGAATTTTAATATTCGCATTTTAATTTAAATAATTTTGTAAATAATTTTTCAATACATTTGCTTAAAAAATGGACTTACAACAACGTAAACATTAGTGCGATTTACTTAAAGTACCTGGGCAACCGAGCTATGCTCTAGGTATGATTAAAATATCATCCGGTGAGCAAGCTATGCTTCTCAACAACAGATGGCGCTGTAAGTTTCTTAAAAGCACTAAAACGCGCTAAGAAATCGTGATTCCTTGAGAGAACTGTTCAAGGAAATCAACATAATGACAGTGCTATGCCAGTATATCTATGAAAATATTATATATGCTAGAAAAAACATACGAATAGCTTAGTTTCATTGCAAATAGTTCACTTAGACAGAAGGTACGCAAAGTTTCAAGCGGTGGCCCCAATAACTAACAAACTACTGGAACGATCCAAAACGGGGTTTTCAATAACGTATTTGTGTTAAATACGTGCAAAATTTAAACTTTGTTTTATCGCGATCGGTCTCAAACAGAAAATATGTAAGTACAAATTTTCGTGTGGCGAAGCCTAGCTGAAATGAAATAAAACATAGAAAATTGCAACAAAATAAACCAAATACGATATTTCCGTTTGAATCGGTCCAGTTCCATTTGTATCATTGTTTGTGTTTAAGTTGTGGGCATAGATGGATTAGTAAAATTTTGATTAAGTATTATGGTAAAAAAATAATAATAAAGAAATTCCCAGCAGTTTCAACATAGCGTAGCATAGCAAAAAGTATGAAAGTTTTGAAAACTTAGATAAAATGGGTACTTACTTAGAAATTAAAAAAAAAAAAAAATTGTTAAATATTTTTTATTTAGGTAAATCTGAACACATACATATACCGGGGAAATAAAATACTTAATGAAATAAAGATTGTTTTTTAGATTGAGAATTGAGAAAGGGATGCTGAGATGGTTTGGTCATGTAGAGAGGATGAATGAAGGAAGATTGACGAAAGAGATCTACAAGGCGACAGTGAATGGAAACGTTGGAAGGGGAAGGCCTCGGCGAACGTACCAGGACCAAATTCAGGACGTTCTGAACAAAGGCTAGGTTAAAAGTGCCCTAAACCGACGAGCATGTATGAAAGGATTGATGAAAGTTCAGGAAGCAAGGGAAGTATGTCAAGATCGTAGCAGGTGGAGAACTGTGGTCGCTGCCTACCCCGACGGGAACAAGGCGTGATGTTATGTATGTATGTATTTGTATAGAATTAAATTCCTACTGTAATGTATGGAGGTACATGTACAATTGAAAGCATGTAAAACAAGGCAAGTTGGACTTTGTACCGCTCTTTTTTCAGTAGCTACAGAAGCTAAAGATCCTCAGATTTACTTAGTTTTGTACAAGAAATAAGAAAGAAAACCCGTGTCACAATTTCGTCCACATGGCATTTGACTATAATTTTACACATACGAGGATAGTGGGCGAACTAACAGTCCAAACAGTCTAAACAAGAGGAGTTTAATTTTCAAAAAATTCTTACTACGAGTATCTCTACCTACTCTGTATAATATTGTAAAAACGAAAATTGCTCTGTCTATCTGTCTGTCATGCTTTAACGACTAATCCAATTAACCGATTGTGATAAAACTTGGTAAGAAGATAGTTTGAACGGTTTGAACCAAAAGCAAGGAGGTTTTTGTTCTGAGGTTTGAACCATGGCAAAAGTCATAAACTACGTTTTTCAGAACCCCACGCGGACGGAGTCGCGGTCAAAAGCTTGTAAAATATAAAATTGATTGAAATATCTATGACGTTTGTCAACTACATTGTTAATTATTGATGGGTGGTACGCTGATCAATCACTGTTGGGAATATCTTTTTTTTATGCTTGGTAAAATGAATGAAATCTTTTTAGTGGATATTAGTATTACTTGTTACGCGCCTTTTTGGTAAAAGCTTGCAATTTGAATGAGTTTGTACCCACAAATGTATTGAAAAATAGCGTAATATGTGGTTAGACACTCGTCCGTTGGGGTTATTAAAAACTCGTGACGATGGCAAACCGTCGACTGCGTCTCGGGTTTACAAAAGCGTCAACTCGTTTTTAATAACCCTACCTACGGAACTTGTATCTTAAACTACTTTTGTGTAGTTTTGTTGACAGTATTTTTGTCATCAGTATCCTGCATTTTTATAATTTCTTTAATTAATTATGAGTGTTGATGTAAGTACTGTGTACTATGGATTCCTGTGTCTGTAGGTTGAAATCAAAAATATTTCTGTTTTTGTCACAAAATCACAATGTAAGTACTTTGTTTACTTCTTCAATGACTAGTCAGGAATCTTGCTGTCTGTATTTATTGATTATCCAATTAATCATCTCAACTCTGGCCCTCATAACATATTTAATAGATCTCCATAATTATAAATAAAATCTGACTGATTTATTATACCTATCTTCTAATACTAAAGGTGTTGTGAGTATAAGCTATTAACGGCGACTTTGTTAACGTGATTTTATTTAATGCGGCTATGTAGATCGGTAAAGTCAAAAGCCCGTCAAGCTCCGACCCACGTCCACTTAATCGTATGGTATTTAATCGTGGTATAATAATAATCTAACAAACCCCGGTGTCTGAGTTGTTGAGCCGCGCAAGGCCTAGGCTATGCTTAAAAAAGCATTGGCACCCCCATGCTAAATCGCCGAACAGCTCATTGTTTTTGCATTGCTCAAAAATTTGATTCTCTATACAAATTGACCGGATCAGATTTTCAGTTTGTATGAATATTCGTTTTATTTTCTGAAAGTTGTAAAACAAAAGTTTTTCAGATATATGGGTGGGACTACCACCCGAGAGGTTTTGCGTATTTAGAACTACATGTTGTATATTGCCTGTGGACGAGACCAAGTTATGTCCAATGACATTGAACCAACGAAGTATATATATAAGTAAAGTATTAATAAAGACAACAGATTTACTTCACAACAAATCATTATTTATCAAAGGTTTAATGATACCTAAGACGACCGCATGTGACTCTTAAGAGGAAGTTGTCAGGGTTACTTAGTAATGTAAACAAAAAAGCAGTCATAAATAAAACTATTTACCTTTTTGATTATCATCTCCATAATATGCTTCTTGCAAGCTTCCGATGATATTGAGCATCAATAAAAAGCCTACAACGACAGCTACACCAATATCCCAGGTATCAAAATCAACTGTCGTATTAGGATTATTACAATAATACTCTTTACTAACTCGCGTTTTTAATTTATAGCTCTCCCAGAATGTTTCATTGAGGCATGCCTCAAGGATGATTCCTGGGTCCTTTGCTTTATTTCGTTGATAAAATTTCAGGCAAGTCTTCGTAAGGCAAATTCCGTACGATAATATTGAATGATTGAAGTGAAGTTCAGTCTTTGCTGAGTACTCCTGTAAAAAAGATTTTATCACACTATTAAGTTAATAAAATACATAGGTATTTAGGTAATCACAAAAAAATATCAATGTCAGAGGCCTTTGGTGGCTGAGGTCGGTTTTTGTAAGTCGGTCAATGTCCTTGCAATCCACACGATATGATAATGATAACAAAAAATATCTCATTTACACAACCTGTTTATGACGCGAAATTACCCTTTTAAGAGATCATTTTACTTGTTTACTGGAATTGACTCACAATAAGACTGCATTTCCTTAAGTTGGAATAATGTAGATTATTTAGAATGCCAGCAGGACTGACCTATGGTATAAGAGCAGGACTGAGCGATACGTGTTTCTGTCGCTCCAATATCACGCAACGCCTGCGCAACGCTATATCATGTTGTCACACAACTGTCATCCTAATCAAGCTACATTATTTCGAATTGACTTTTTTCGTTTTTTTTTTTAATGGACTTGTCGACCGTTAAAATCAGGCGCATGACAGATGCACCCGGTAACCCCACTTCACACCGCGCTTCCGCGTTACCAAATGTCATGCTCCTAATTGTAATGGTCGGCTTCAAGTTTGGCTTGTACTTACTCTGATCATGTCATAGAGCTCGTTGGGTTGGTCGGTGACCAGATCAAACTTTACATAGCAGTAGATTCCTGTCCCGTTGTTCGCGTAGAGGCACGGTTCGTAAGGGTCCAAGTGGAACATTCGGGGCATCCGGTGGTATTCAGTTTCTAATGGGTCAAAATTATACGAGGAAAATACGAGCTAAACAACTGTAAATGGACTATTCATTAAGTTATGATCAGATGTAGATGGCTCCGTAGTGTTTTTAAATCCCGCAATTATTTTTTCGAAAAATTGCTTAGAGTGACGAAGAAAACCAAATATCCTTGACATGTGACCTAAATTTCCCTCTAAAACTAGGGTATTGGAAATTCACCGAAATCGTTAGAGCTGTTTTCGAGAAAGCGAGTACAAATAATAGGGTCAAACTGCATATTACACTCTTGTATGGGAGATAAAAATATTTTTTCGCTTTTCGAATGTTGAGATGAGAGACAATAGAGAGAAATGAAAGCGATTAATGGATTGCGCCAACCTCAAATAAATTGATCTATTTGTCTAACTTGTTCAATTTAATGGGTAGATTATAATTTTCTTTAGGATACAAAATTTTTTTCTTAAACTTTATACAACATTTATATATCATTAATAATAAAATCAAGTGTACTCATATTCTCAATGAAATAAAAATTAATGTTCCATATAATTTCCCGCGAAAGCCAGTTACCCGAATTTTCAATGTAGAAAAGTGCCGAACCAATCTAGGCTTACATCAACCACTCGCCAGAATGTGCTCGCTCTATAATGATGTTAGTGCAAAATTACCCGAAATCGATATTTTTGGTGACTCTCTTACTGTTTTTAAAAACAAATTGCTAAAACACATGTCCTGACTGTTTCTCTGTTTCTCTTATAGATGAGTTATATTTTATTTATCCAATGTTTCTTTAATGTGATATTTATGTAATGGTGTTTATAAAACCCTATTACTGTTAAATTATAGTAAAATTGTTTATAAACTATCCCTAAAATTCCAATTTAGAATTTGTCTTGTTCTTAACTTTATTTTTCACGATAATTACTGTTGATTGATCTTATTTAATTATAATACTGTTGCCGAATATGGTCAATGCTGTGCACACCTATAATTGGCATACATATTCTACCCTTACCTATTTGAATGTATCCACATTGTAATTTTAATATGTTATGCTGTTGGTTTGCCTTAATAAATAAAATAAAATAAAATAAATACAACGTGCCATTTCTTATATTGTTTCTTTATAATATGAGAAAATTCTTATGCGCCGTTTTTTTTAGTAAGTTTTGAAAATTGTGCGTTTGGTTTGAGGAACCCTTCAGCACTAACTGTTGGTAGACTATTATGATCCTACAGAGTGAAGCCACATGATACTAATCAGCGTTTCCTACAAACATGTCAAAATACGAAAAAATAATTTAGTTTTTAGGTGGATAGGATGCATAAATAAATAAAATAAAATAAAATAAAATAAAATAAAATAAAATTTTCTTTATTTCTTTTAACAATGCGTACTAAGAATCTATTACGCAGGTGTCTCCAAGTAAGCTTAGCGCCTGTGTTTGGAGGCACCGCTCCTCTATCGCTAAGAATTATAATCTACTTTTTTTAAAATAAGTTTAAAGACACATAAAGACCACGTAGCGACGTAAGTATGTCAATTTAATTATCAGTATGTGTGTAATAGAAAATGTACATTAGTAATTTATATTATTGTGCTGTAAGTGTGTGTGTGTGTGTGTGTGTGTGAGCGTGTATACGTGTGTGCAGGTGCGTGTGTGTGAGTGTATATGTGTGATAGAGAGAGAGAGTGTATGTGCTTGTGTACTATGGCGAACGGGTATTTAGAAGTAAGTGTAAGAGAGTGAGTTGATAGAAACATAGTTTAATTGTTAGTTTATCTATTAATAAGACATAATGTAATTTAAATAATAAAAACGTTGTATAAAAAAAATATATAGATCAGGTATTATATAATATAAATAACATATTATTATATAACAAAGATTTTATGCAAGTTTGTTTTAGAAAATAAGCCCTAGGTAGTTTAATTTTTCCTTACGTAAGACATTGTTTCATTACATAACGAAAGAAGGTAGGAAGATATTTGAAATGGTGAGCAGCTAGCCCTACGACAGTGTCTTGGGATCGGTAACATGAATATAAGTACAAGTTCCACTAGCTACTCAGCCATCAGTTTCTCCACCACATCATAGGGTTTTGACTGAAGCCATTTGGGTATGATTTTTTTACAGTCATACAATGTTTTAGGATATATATTTAGCTCCTTATTCAGTGTATTGTATAGTTTAGAAGAACGCTTGTGAAATTGTCTGCTAGCGAAAGTTGTGTTGGTCTTAGGTACTTGTGCTACTATATCCTTTCTCCTTTTGGTTAAGACACTGGAGTCATACGAGAGGGTTATGTGTTTTCTTAAGACGGTATGAGAGATATATAGTTTTCTTATAGAAAGCAATTTTGACAGTTGATATAACTTCTCCGTTGAGAACCTTCTTTTTTTGAAGTACATGATTTTGATCAGACTACGCTGTGCACGTTCTATTTCGAGAAATTTAGTTTTTGTAGCTCCTCCCCAGATTGAGATACAATATACTAAAACAGACTGAACCAATGCTATGTAAATCTCTTTAAGGAGATCTTTGGCTTCGTTATTAACATCACTTGGGCCAGCATCTACCCTTGGCACCACATGTCTAAGTGTTTTGAAAATCCAAGACAGTTTCCTAATTCTCATGATAACATATTCAAGATGCTGATGCCAAGACAGTCGCTGGTCCAAGACGACACCAAGATATTTAGTTTTTTCGACTTTCTTGATTAATGGGCAGTCGCAGAGTTCATCACCCGTTTTATTTGTGCAGCTATGAATTTTTATATTAAGATCCTCCCTAGGTTGAGTATTATTATTGATACTAAAGCAAATATAATTAGTCTTTTCAGCGTTTAATGTAAGTATATTGTTGGTTAACCAGCATTGTATTTGCTTTAGTCCCAGTTCCGTACTTTGCCTAACGCTATCCCAGGAATCCCCAGTGAAAACGACGGCGGTGTCATCGGCGTACGAGAAAATCTTAGCATTTCTGATCTGCATTTCACAAAGATCATTAATATAAATTAAAAATAATGTTGGTCCAAGTACACTGCCTTGCGGCACACCGAATGACACCTCCTCGAATTCACTGGTACTATTTTCAAGCTTTACTTTCTGCTTTCTGTTAGAAAGATAGTCTTTAAAAAGGATAAGTGGGGTTCCCCTTATACCTATTGATTCAAGTTTGTGTATAAGAATAGGGAGAGAGACGGTGTCAAATGCTTTTTTTAGATCGAGAAATACAGAAATACATTTTTTGCTTTTATCAAGTTGTTCGACTACTACTGAGCTAAGTGCAGTCACAGCATCCTCAGTTGATCTGCCTTTCCGAAAGCCAAATTGGCAGTTTGAAAGTATATTAAAAGTATCTAAAAATTTAAATTTTTTAAAAATTTAAAAATTGAAAAATGCATGGGTTTGAATGGGAAAGCAAAGTTTTTTTTTTGTGTTTTGACAGAAGATCATTAAGAAAAGTTGTCGTGTTTCATGAGCTGATTGTTCAGGTTCGTTATACCGTTTCTGCTGCACCTAGTATATAGTAAATTTAATGTATGAGTGATAAGTATTAGGTACACACAGTTGCACGTCCATAAAAATACTTTGGGCTTGACCCGAATCTTTGTTTATTGTTTAATTAGTTGCATATTGTACATTATATAATATGACAGGTCTTAGTATAACTTAAGTAGGTACAATAACCCCGTAAGGGGCGTCGCAACAGCTGAGTGCACTATTAAAACTTGTAACAAATGATATAAAAGACTGGATTGAAAGCATTGATAATTGATAATAAATAATACGTAAAATTCAAAATCAAATTACTTACATTAGTCATTCAGAACAATCATAATTTAGTCATCATAATAACAAATTTGTCAAGAATTATTAATCTACTTAAATCATAAAAAAAAAAAAATAATATGTCAAGATATGTCAATAGTAATATTAATTCTAACTTTAACTGAATAATCCGGTTACACTAAATCAAATAAATATGTCGGTCCTTATTATGTTACATCCATTGTTATTATTATACATAATTGAATAAAAGAGGGTAGCTGTCATACAACGAAAATGAAAAATTGAAATTTTCTCAAAAACTACTCATAGAATCTTGATGAAACTTTGCATGACCAAGCATCTCCATGTAAGATATCATGCACCAGTATCAATTGATCTGTGTAATTTCATATAAGGGGTGTTCCTGTACCACCAAAACGTAAATATGTGATTTACCCAAAATTGGTTCCATTGACTTTATTAAAATTCTCTATAATAATAATCCTGGATTGGTTGGCTACCTGACTGGATATTATTTATGATTTTTTCAATAAAATTTAGTACACAGGGTGTACCAAAAACTGAGAGGGCTTGCTCAGTAGACCAAACTGAACAATCCATACTAATATTATAAATGCGAAAGTAACTCTGTCTGTCTGTCTGTCTGTTTGTTTGTTGCTCTTTCACGCCTAAACGGCTGAACGGATTTTGATGAAATTTGGTATGGTGATAGATGGTAACTTGGAGACGGACATAGGCTACTTTTTACCCCGGGAAAATATCTCATTCCCGTGGGAATCTACACATACAATAATACTCTAGCGGGCTCTTTCACGCCTAAACGGCTGAACGGATTTTGATGAAATTTGGTATGGTGATAGATGGTAACTTGGAGACGGACATAGGCTACTTTTTACCCCGAGAAAATATCTCATTCCCGTGGGAATCTACACATACAATAATACTCTAGCGGGGTTGTATCTGCTACAGCACACCGAAACTACTTAACCGATTTTGATGGGACTTCTTTTTTTACTCAACTAAGTATCGCTGATTACGAAAACTACTACAATTTTGAAATCCAACGTGGTAGACGTAAACTACCATTATCCCCTGGGGATAAGGTTGAGGTGCGATAGGGTTGAAATGTCTAAAAATCAATATGGGTGTCGTTTGTAAGGTTTATCGAGCCGCTGATTACAAAAACTACAACAATTTTGAAATCCAACATGGTGGACGTGAAATGCTATCATCCCTTGGGGATGAGGTTGGGGTGCGATAGGGTTGAAATGTCTAAAAATCAATATGGGTGTCGTTTGTAAGGTTTATCGAGCCGCTGATTACAAAAACTACAACAATTTTGAAATCCAACATGGTGGACTTGAAATGCTATCATCCCTTGGGGATGAGGTTGGGGTGCGATAGAGTTGATATGTCTAAAAATCAATATGGGTGTCGTTCGTATGGTTTATCGGGTCGCTGATTACGAAAACTACAATGATTTTGAAATCCAACGTGGTGGACGTGAAATACCACCACCCCTGGGATGGGGTTGGGATTCGATAGGTTTGAAATGTCTAAAAATCAATATGAGTGTCAGTTGTATGTTTATATATAAGGATAGGGATAGCGGTTAAGATGGCGTTAGGGGTAGAAGCAGGGATAGGGGTAGGGTCAGGGATAGGGAGAGGCAGAGGGGGAGGGATAGGGAGAGAGTGTAAGGGAGGGGAAAATGAGGGGAGAGAAAGGGGGAGGGAGGGGTAGAGGGCGTGGGAGGGGGTAGAGGGAGGGGGGTAGAGGGAGGGAGAGGGGGAAGGGGAGGATGAGTGAGGGGAAGGGGGAAAGGGAGGGGAATGGGAGGAGGGCGAGGGGGGAAAGGGAGGGTGATGGGGAGAGGGGAAGGGGGGAAATGGAGGGGGAAGGAAGGGTGAGGGGGGGAAGAGGGAGGGGCGAGGGAGAGGAAGAGAGAGTGGGAGAGGGTGAGGGAGGGGGAGTGGGAATGTAGGGGGGGGGGGATACAAAAGGATAGATAGGGAGGAATAGGGACCTTTTTTACTTTTATGAATACCTCCTCGCTACCCATTCACTTCACTCCCTTTATTGCCTTCTTTTTTAAGTTCGCCTGTAACGGTTGACAATGAAAATTCCGCACTACCTACCAGTTAAATAAAATCAAAAGATAATTAAGTTTGTAGTAAGATGCATTTATTCAACTTGGATAAGTACAAATGCATCTTTTACGTAGGGATCAAGAAGGATAAGCGCTCCGTAAAAGATGTTTCAATTAAGTTCAAGTTCTGTTTTTTTATAAAATCTACGCGGACGAAGTCGCGGGTAACAGCTAGTTATCCATAAGGAACATGTGTAGGGAAATTAAAAAAATGTGCATGCAAGTATCCTACGGTAGTATCCATTGATCTATGAAAATTCATATAAAGGGTGTTCCAGTACTACCAAAAGTTAAACATGTGATTTACTCGAAATCGTTTGAAGTTTGTTTGTTTTAATGTTTGACAATTTGAATTCTGAATTTGATCTGTATATTTCTTTCGAACATTTTTTTGGAAAAACGTAAATAAAAGTTTGTATTTCCATACTATGTGTATGGCATTACAAATTTAAGTTTGCGGTTGATAGTTTTTCTTGAGTATTGCGAGAAAGTAAGTGCAGTGCTGCTGTACCATTTATTTTTATATTCTTTCATGTGCAATTATGTTTGGCGACCATGTTCGTAAACTGTTCCAAATTTCAAGTCGATAGCGTGAGTGGTTGCCGAGATATACAGGTGTGACAGACAGACAGACAAAGTCGCACCATAAGGGTTCCTTTTTTTACCATTTTGGTATCGGAACCCTAAAAAGAGCTGGTTCCTGGTTTTAGACGCGTAGCGCTGCTGGTTTAGTTTATACCGGTTTTGAATCAACAAATCAACCTACGAGTAAGTTTACGTCACCAGCTGATCGTAGAGGTTATTAAACTCCAATTAACCTTGTTTACTTCTTTTAAATTTAGTATTTACTTTTCATGTTTTTAATTTTCTTTGGTAGTGTTTTTTTTGTTTTAGTTGTGATAGTGTATTTTTTTATTAGTGTTAGTATTTTTTTGTTAGAATATCGAATGAAATTTTATGGAATTGACATTAGCAGAGCTTTCACGCAACATTTTTTTAGGTAATATCAATCAATCCTATACATTTTCATTTTTCTACTAGCGTTTACAATTATAGAAAGCCCTATTTGGTTTTCAAGGGACAAACGAACATTAGCCCTTAATAGGGCAGACGTTTATGTAAAGTTATTGTCCGGAATGGACAGAAGGAACATATTTCCCACATAAACTAACCCGATGTGGGAGATCTATACTGCCCATACCATATAAAAACTTTATGGACATCTTATATTTTCACTGAGGTCCGCAAAATGTAAAACGCTGGGTGGAAAACATATTCCTTAACTTCCTGCCTATAGCGCATTTCAACTCTCTTCTATTCTATGATTTGATCCTATTTTAATGAATAAAAGTTTGATTTGATTTTCCTTGGAATACGTTGTTTAATTTCATGGTCTGAATCTACGGTATTAGTTTTTGGGAGATGTTTTTACTCTTGTATACAGAACAAAACATCAAACTATTACGCATGAAACTGAACTTCAAATATAAGAATTTTTGGTCGTCCTACTTATACAAATTCCAGTATTAACGACGCAATGTTACATTCATTGCGTCGTCAATAGGTAATGGAATTATTTATGAACATACTCGTAGGACAAAAAATAACAATTTGTGGTAGTCCTATACAAATTCCAGTATTGACAACGCAATGTTTGTATTCCGTGGTTTGTACGGAGAAGCCAGTTTTTTATTAAATCTTTCTTCTTTTTAATTTTTCAACGTTCTGAATAAAGGCCAGGTTAAAAGTACCCTAAACCGACGAGCATGTATGAAAGGATTGATGAAATTACAGGAAGCAAGGGAAGTATGTCAAGATCGTAGCAGGTGGAGGACTGTGGTCTCTGCCTACCCCAACGGGAAAGAGGCGTGATGTTATGTATGTATGTTCTTTTAATTCTTGGGGAAAGTGGTTAACACGGTACTCAGGTATAGTCAAATGATAAATTATCACGGGTGTAAACACTTTGATTCTTGAATCTGTGCATTCAGACCATGAAACTAAACATATTTTCCTTAAAAAATATTGGTCGAAGTACGATTTTCTTTTACTTCCAATAGAAATACCCTAATATCTTGTTTAATATATATATAAACACTTACCATTTAATTCATAAATATATCCCGAACACAACTCACACAATATCATAAAAATCAACACTGCAGCGATCATTTTATAAAACGACTTTTAAACCACAATGCATCAACGGTTTAAACACACTAAAGTGTACGAAGAGTATAAATTTCTATAAATACAAGTTGATACGACTGAGCTATACCTACAATGTGCTAAAAAAGGGTACCTTAACCTGTTATTTGACTCATTTTGGTTATTAGATGTTTAAGCCGACGAATGCGTAGCGTAGGTCAGTAAAAGGTAATTTATTTTTTTATTTATGTGAACATTACTAATCTAAAACGAGAATATGTGATCGTAGGTACATTACGATGTAAGTGCGCTATTTTCATTACACTCGAGGCTCAGGAATTGATATGTTTTTCAAAAACCTTATGTCCACCGGAACATTTTGTAGGCTGCATATGTTGGTGTCCCGTGTGGTGCCGGCAAAGAATAGTACCAACCCATACATACCCGTAGGTGTCGTAAAAGGCGACTAAGCGTTATAACCTGGAGGATGGGCAGCAGCATCCTCCTGTGTATCATACCATCTTAATTACTGCGGTCACCTACAACCGCGGTCCATGGTGCCAGCCGTAACGCTGACAAGCGAGGTGACTATGGTACTTCCCTTCCACATTTTCCCAGCAAAAATTAGAATTCTGGAGGGAGCTCCCTGTCCTGTAGTGGACATTTCGTGGGATGTTATGATGATATTTTGGTGTTTTCCATTGATTATTAATTAAAGTTTTTTATTTGTAGAAGTCGATACTTTTAGATATAATTACAATACTAAACACCACAAATAAATACGAGTATTTATAAGTATGGCGCGAATTATTTCTTTTATTTATTTGGGAGGCAAAGACTGCCATACATCCTATTCTTTGAGCCATAAAATAAATTGTCAAAAATAGAATATCTTCTTACATAAATGACAAATTGATTGTTAATTAGTTAATGAATATAAATAATTTCATAAAATGAATATTGATTTATCATATTTTCTCGAATACCTACTGCTAAACATGAAAATGTTACTGACGTAATTAGCATAAAAACTCCTTTCTCCTAGCCGATATAAAAAAACCGGCCAAGTGCGAGTCGGACTCGCGCACTGAGGGTTCCGTACCACCACATAAACATAATTGTATTAGTTGAAATTTCAGTAAGTTAATGTGCTAGATTTTTTGAGTCCGACACGCGCTTGACCAAATTTTATTATTTGTTATTATTTTATAGCCTATGCCCTATAAACATACCAATTTTCAAGTTTGTAAGTGTTCCCGTTTTTAAATAGAACTAAAACAAAAATCGCCTCAGCAACCATCCAACTTGACCCCTCTCTTATATGAATGTTCTTGAAACGGGAGCTCACCACAATTGGTTACCATTAGTTGTGAGAAAAGTTGTAATATTTAATGATTTCAGACTTTTCCCATTATTTGTACCGTGAGACCTAGCTTCTTGCCAAATTTCATATTTTTAGGTCACCAGGAAGTACCCTGTAGGTTTTTCATTGATAAAACCTATACCTATAATTGAAGATAACATGTTCATCTTACGTTTTGTAGCAGTTGATTGCTGACGTAGGTACATCTCAAAAGGTGTACAATGAAACCATAGTATAAAACTAAATTACCTGCTTAGCACATCAAGCTTGACAGTTTAAGCCACGATCACACCTACCTAAATTCCAAGACTTAATTCGGCATACATTGCTGGGAGGCTTGGTTATGTTAATTGCAATATCCTTACTTCAACGAGCAATGTACGCTGAATTAGTCTTTGAATACAGCTAGGTGTGATCATGGCTACGTACGGTCGGTCAACGTACGGTCAACCGCTTGTCGGTAGAAACTTTTTCAACTCTATTACCACGCCATAAGGTCCAAAAGTGTTTCTACCGATGTGCGGCCGTGTGTACGTACGGTCAACCGCACGTCGGTAGAAACTTTTTCAACTCTATTACCATGCCATAAGGTGCAAAAGTGTTTCTCCTGATGTGCTGTTAAGTGTACCTAAGACCAACCTAAGCTCACGCTTTAGGTTGGAATAGGTACAGCGCGTTCAGAACAAGTCTTTATTTTCCGCGCATGGGTGACAGGCGGAGAGCCAATGAGCGATTCGCTCGCCCCCTGGGGGGAGCCGTGCTCACCCCCGCGACTAATTTTTTGACTTCTGCGCATTAACGGTCACAGACAAAGTTATTTTGCACGCAGTATACCTACCTACCAGCTATATTAAACGGTATAGATGGCGTATCCTACCTCCATCCTAACCCAATTTACGCTTATGTTGCATATTTCTAATTTTCAAAGCAATCCGTGATATAATTTATTTATTATAAGCAGGAAATTTTTTTTGAGTACCTATAGCATACAATCAAACGGTTCTAATTATTTTTTACCTGTGTCGTACTAGTGGCAATCCTAGCGGCCATAATTGGTATTATCTTGAGCTTTGGATGTCTCAGAGGAAGTTAGGTTAAAAAGTCTGTACCGTGTACCTAAAGATGGCGCTGATATCAGATTATGGTTCCACACTTTGTCACGTATTAAATAAACTTTGTTTAGTAAGTATAATTATATTATAAAAGTAAAAAAAACATTAACTATTTTCTTATCTTTATTTTATTTAAATATTGACGGCGAAACCTGTAAGGTAAGCGTCTAAAAATATCAAAAACATTTCAAAAGTAAAAAAGCAAAAATTTTTAAAAATTTATTAAGCAATACCACCACCGTCCAGGCACAGTATGACCCATACTACCCAGTACTACCTACCATAATTATTATATACTAAAAGCTTCTGCTCTTTGACTTTAAAAACAGTGACCATCCAACTTGACCCCTCTCTTATATGAATGTTCTTGAAACGGGAGCTCACCACAATTGGTTACCATTAGTTGTGAGAAAAGTTGTAATATTTAATGATTTCAGACTTTTCCCATTATTTGTACTGTAAGACCTAGCTTCTTGCCAAATTTCATAATTTTAGGTCAACGGGAACTACCCTGTAGGTTTTGCATTTTTGAATAAATGTATGGAGATGAGAACATAAAATGCCATATCTTTTTATTGCGTCGTTCTAAAAAATTGAAATTTTCAGACCTTGTGTGGTCCATGGATCCTAATATATGGTATTAATTTCAACCTGATACCTTTACCCGTTCGTGAGATAAAGGGTCTTGACAGACAGACAGACAGACAGACAGACAGACAGACAGACAGACAGACAGACAGACAGACAGACAGACAGACAGACAGACAGACGGACAACAAAGTGATCCTATAAGGGTTCCGTTTTTTTCTTTTGAGGTACGGAACCCTAAAAACAAATATAAAACACTTGTGCGGTAATATAATGAAAAAAGCATGTGTTTTTAGTGGACCCTATTCTTTGAGCCATAAAATAAATTGTCAAAATAGAATATCTTCTTACATAAATGACAAATTGATTGTTAATTAGTTAATGAATATAAATAATTTCATAAAATGAATATTGATTTATCATATTTTCTCGAATACCTACTGCTAAACATGAAAATGTTACTGACGTAATTAGCATAAAAACTCCTTTCTCCTAGCCGATATAAAAAAAACAAATATAAAACACTTGTGCGGTAATATAATGAAAAAAGCATGTGTTTTTAGTGGACCTTAATACAGTGCAAAAAGAGCTGTTTTATGAGCAAATGTGTTAACAAATAATTTATGATTTGCCGCCGGATTTAATAACAACGCATATTTATCAAATAAATTTAAAATTAGTTTATCCAAATTCGGAAACGAGTAAGAAAAAAGCGATCAAGTGCGTTTTGGGCCACGCGGAGTGTAGGCTTCCGTAGTATCCTCAGAAATTATTTTTGTTTAGCAAGTATTGAACTTTTCAAAAACATTTTCCCTACACATGTAATTTTTTTTAAGCTTCCGTATCAACTGACAACCGTTTAGCAGGCAGAGGGTGGGGGAGGACACTTAACTATAACAAAAAATTTTGCTTTTAAATTGAATACTTATTTCACAAAAGGATCCATCAATAAAAAAAACTGGTCAAGTGCGAGTCAGACTCGCGCGCCGAGGGTTCCGATATACCTATAGTTTTTTGGAAGCAATAATGTCCAGTTTTGGGACCGCGAAACTAATTATTTGTTTGTAAAAGTTTTTTGCAGATTTCTAACAAATTGTGAAATTTAAAAAGATCGTTTTATTTTTGATGTAATATTTACATAAATTTCTATCGACTGTAATTAATTCAAATTTTTCATTTCACAAACTTCGGAGATAAATGGGGGGGGAAAGGTATTTTTTTTTTGACATTTTTCATCATAACTTGAAAACTTAGAGTCGTAAAAAATATAAAAATATATTTTTGAATGTATAAGTAAAGCCCTTTCATATGATACCCCATTCGACCTAGTAACGTAAATTTGAAATTTTGCCCCCCCTATTTGGGCCCCCTTTACATTCATAATCATAATTTGTGCAATTAAGTTGGGCAACCATATTATAAAACTATTCCAAATTTCAAGTCGATGGCATTAGTGGTTGCTGAGATATACAGGTGTGACAGACGGACGGACAGACGGACAAAGTCACACCATAGGGGTTCCTTTTTTTACCATTTTGGTATCGGAACCCTAAAAAAGTTTCTAAAATACTCTAAATATTTTTTACATCTCTCATATTCGGTAAGTAGGTCCTTATTACCCCCAAATGGGGCTTGTAGGTGACCAATTAGCGCTCTAGGGTAATAATGTAGCTAGAAAAGCCATAGGGCGGTAAGTAATTGTAACGCCCCCGCCCGGCAGCACCTCCACCTCCACGCGCGGCTCCGCCTTGATGGCTGCCTCCAGCAGCGGGGCGGCGGGCGTTTTAATTACTTACCGCCCTAGGGCTTTTCTAGCTACATTATTACCCTATATAGCGCTAATTGGTCACCTACAATTTGGTAGTAATAAGGACCTACTTACCTCACAATCGAGATGTAAAGCATAGTAGTTAGCTCGGGTGTAAGCATCAATTGCACCCTTGAGCTATAGGCGCCCTCGCTGCCCTCGTGCGCCTAAATATCTCGGGCTGCAATTGATGCCTTATATCCCTTGGCTACTAATCTACTATAAAAGACCTATCTAACGACACCCCACACTATGGGAAAATAAAACATTCCCACTTCACGTCTGGGGGAGGTAGTTACACCAAAAATTGTCTTTTGTAATCAGACGGACATGACGAAACTTTAAGAGTTCCTTGTTGACTAAACCTTAAAAAACGGAACGTGTCAGACGGAATGGTCGGAAACTTACTTGGTTTGAATCCTATCTTCAGGGACGATCGCTATGTGTCAGCGCTGACGATGCTGCATCGATACGGTGTGACCTGACTGCTGCAGTCCCACAAGGTGGCATATTATCTTCTCTCTTATTTTCAGTATTCATTGACGAAATCACTTCTCAGTATCATCTCTATGCAGACGATTTTCAGATTTAATGCCGCTCACACTCAAAATTATTTAAATTTTAATGATAATAAAGCATTTATTCAATGAAATTAATTATTAAAAATTTAACAAACTGTACATTCAGGTTTGTTGGCGCAACTTAATCGTTGATGGATATTAAAATCTCTTGATAACGACAGCTAAACCACATTTCTTCACAAACAAAGTGGCACCATGGTGGAAAAATAGATCCAACTATAAAATGACGTCAATTATTGATCATACCGATACTTTCTGTGGACTGACCAATCTCATAGTTTTATGGAGCCAGTCTTGTTTCATTGGCCCACAATTCAAATAGAATTCATGGGATATAGATAGCCCAGCCCCATTTCTACAGATGTACAGCCACATTCCAGTACTGAAGCCTTTCGACTCCCGTTATAAATTTTAATCAACGCTGTATTGTATTAAGTATCTCTTAACGTCCCTTGAAACGTCCACTGCTGGACAGTTAGTTCCTTCTAGAACACCAGCAAAAACATGTGGTACTTAGGAGGGCATTTACATAGTCACCACGCTTGTAAGCGTTGCGGCTGGTGACTGCTGTTGTTGGTGACCGCAGTACGTGAGATGGTACAACACACAAATCCTCCAGTTCATGAGCTCTTAGTCGCCCTTACGACACCCACGGGTAGAAATGGGATGGCAGTATACTTTGCTGGTGCCACACGGACGTATTTCGTATGCAGGCAGGGTGTAAAGAAAAGTACCGATTTCCTTAATGTAACCACAAATGTTGTAATTTTTGTAATGAATATGATTCTGTGCGTGTTTAATTTTATTTTTTGTTACAAATACCATTAACTTTGTGTTTAAAAACTAAATATTTCTTATGAAATTCTATATTTTGTAAGTGTTTATCTATCTAATGGCGTACAACTACATGTATATCTTCAGCTAATCCAATTTGTTATGAAAACCGTTATATTCTTCTTCCAAGCCTCCATTTTTCTGACTATCTTTATCTTTGATTCCATTTGAAGTCATCCCATCTTTAGCGGTATCACCTGATAGACCAATCTTTAACAACTGATTCACAGGCGCTTCTATTAGCAGATGTAAGGGAACAGCAGCCAAGAAGGATAAACAATAAACGCTGGTAAATGTTTCCCACTGAAAAAAAAAACTTATTCATTATATTAAAACCTTATTCGTTTTACCTTTGTGTTTAACTCTGTAACTTTTAAATTTTGAAAAATTGTTCCTTATGTCCGAGGGGTGGAGGGAGACCGAGTCCTGAGACACAGGGTAACCTAGTTTAGGCTCCTGTCTCTCACTACCACACCAACTGTATTCATTACTTTTAAATTACCTCTAAAAATTGTGAGAGAAAATAAACAATTTTTTATTATTATTTTTATTTACATAGTTTTTAGACAAAACGGTTGAACTAACAACTATTGCTTTTTTATTAGAAAAATCTAACGGTAAGAGGATGAAGCACCTAAAGAAGGAGGTGGTCAAGTACAACAGCACGTCAGCAGAAACACTTTGCACTTTATGGCATGTTAATAGAGCTGCAAATGTTTTCACTGACGTGCGGTTGACTGTACTCGTACACAAAATAGTGTTTGAACTTGTGCACACCTACTCTGTAATAATGTAATACTCGCAGCATAATCACTGGCTCTGTTTTATTTAATTAAGCTTCTTATCGTTTTTAGTAGCTTGTCAAGGAGCGGGGCTGCATGCCTCGCATGCTGCCTCCTTTCGTGATCCTGGCTCTATCGTCCTGGCCCAAAATTCCAAATTCCTATTTCAAATGTCTTCTATCTCTGTCTTTCGGTGTCATTCGTGTCAAAAACAGTCAGTTTACCTTTGATTCTGGTCGTGCTCGGACGTGCCCGCGCGCAGCACGACCACCGCCTTGTATTTTGTACCTACTTTGTCATAATAAACTCGTTCCCTTACGTTGGTTTTTGCCTAACCCCTACGACCACGACCCTGTGAGGATCCCCAACTTCTGTCTTCCGCTGAGTAGTTTCCGGTGGCAAGCTGATGGTCTCCCGACCATTGAATAAAAAAAAATTAAGTCAGTCGGGGCAAGTGCCTCTACGGGGCAAGTGCCTCTGGCATCGAATTTAGATAAACTAATCAAATATTAAAACTGAATGCCATCTAGTTTTAAAGCCGGAACTAAATTTAGGCGGAAATATTAATTGTTTATGGCAACACACGTGTCGCCGTGGCGTAAGTCGCCATCTGAATTTTAGTGTCAAATGTACTGTGAAGTCGAGTTGACTGCTGCTCCTCCACGTGTCGAAAAATAATTGATACTCATTGTTTTACGAGTTAAAAATAAGGTAAGATTACTCTTTTATCCTTATACTTTACGTGTCAATATTGCTTTTGTTGTTATTTGGCCAAATAGTTTGTAATTTACATGTTACAAATATTGATTTGAAAGATTTTGAAAGGGTGAAGTGCGTCTAAGCTTCTCGGGGCAAGTGCGTTGCTATGACGCACTTACCTCAAGTCGGGGATTGTCAACCTTTTAGTGAAATGCTTTAAAAATAATTTTCTTGACGAAATAAACCTGGGAGAAGTAAAAAAGAGAGTAAGGGTGTGTCCACATCTCGCGAATGCGCAGCTCGCGAGCGACTCGCAAGCCACCAGCAAGCTGCACGTGTGCAGTTTCTGCAAGTGTTTGGTGCGTCTCTTTTCGCAACTCATACAAGACTCGTATAAAGAGCACGCGCGGCGAGTTTCTTGCGAGCTGGGCATTCGCCAGATGTGGACGCACCGTTCCTAGAATGCGGAACTTGAATGACCGGCAGATTCCGAACTCTGATAACGAGTTTATTAAGGGTAGAAAAGACCCATTTTTAAAAATTTTGTAAAATGTTGGTTATCGGCAAGCATACAGTACGTTAAAAAATAGAAAAAAATAATAATTAGCTACACCATTGTGTCGTCCCCTTTAACCCGCGTTGATTTGAAAGGGACGACACGATGATGTTGATAGTTATAAATTTATACTCTTTTTTGTCGGACTATACTTAAATACTTTTTTTTTTCATTTTAGAAGATATGTAAACTGTTGTTCAATAGTTATTTTCTTTATTTCAGACAAACTTTTCAATATGGTTCGTAACTATAAGAGAAAAAAAGAAGGACCGTCTTGGTCAAAGGAAACTTTATCGAAAGCTGTAGAAGCTGTAAAAAATAACAAAATGTCGGGATACGAAGCGGCAAAAATTTATAAGATCCCCCGAACAACAATTATGGATCATGTCACAGGGCGCAGAGGGCAGAAATCCCTTACACTTGGTAGACCAACCGTCCTATCACCGGATACTGAGAAAATTCTGGCTGAAAATTTGCATATAATGGAAAAGTGGGGATTTGGCCTCTCAAGGGAAGAAGTCATCGAATTGGTTGCTGATTATATTAAATTGAAGAATATCACATCACCTTTTAAAGATGGTGTGCCAGGAAGTGATTGGTTCACCAACTTTGCACGTAGGAATGGTTTGTCTATAAAAAAACCTCAAGCTGTAGAATACGCAAGAAAAAAAGCAGCAGACCCATTCATTATTCATAACTACTTTAACCTACTTGAGGAAACTATCAAAGATTTAAATCTTGAAAATCGACCTGATCGTATTTGGAACCTGGACGAGACATTCTATTGTAGTGACCCAAAAAAAACAAAAGTCGTGGGTTTGAAGGGCTTTGCTTCTACGAGAACTACTTCATCATCTGGAAAGAATAACACTACCGTGTTATTTGCAAGCAGTGCTGCAGGAGAGAAAGGTCCACCATTTATAATATTTAAGGGTAAATACCTGTGGAGTGAGTGGACATCCCCTGAGGCATTTCCGGGAACTACTTTCACAGCAACGAAAAATGGTTGGATTGAAGCAGAAGCTTTTGAACAATTTATGACCAAATCTTTCATACCCATGATAGAAAATAAAGGTGAACCAACCCTTTTACTTTATGATGGACATAGCACTCATGTCCGACTATCAGTAATAGAGAAAGCGAAGCAGAATAACATTACCATAATAAAACTTCCACCCCACTCAAGCCATTTATTACAACCTTTGGATTTGTCGGTATTCAAACCTTTAAAAGATGATTGGGATAAAAGGATTGTGAAATGGCAACGAGCTCATATAGGACAAAATCTGCCAAAAAAAGATTTTTCAGTCATTGTTGGACAAGTATGGCAAAACATGGATAGTCAGATTATCAAAAATGGATTAAAAAAAGGAGGTATATATCCATTTAATCGAGATGTAATATCCGAGAATGAATTTGATCCTGATGCCTTGAAAAGATGGAAAAAATACAAACAGAGCGCTACTCCAAATCCAGAAAATTCAACTTCAAAACCGTTGACACTGAGTTCACTTTGCCTGCAAAAAATAAATACCCTTCTCGTCTTTCAACAACCACACCCGTCGCAAGTCGACAAACCTTCCCCACAACTCCACAAACCTTGTTGTTCGCACAGCTCCTTTGAAAGTCTTCTTCTGCAAAAAATTAAAAGAGTTGAAAACGAGTTGCCAAAGAAAAAGAAAGTAAGAGTATCAGGAAATGCAGAAGTATTAACTCATGACAATGTATTAATCGTTTTAAGTCAGAAAGAAGAAGAAATGAAACGCAAGAAATCAAAGTCAAAGACTGTAACAAAAAAGATTAAACAAACTGAGCTCAATAAAGATTTAGAAGATAAAGCTTTAAAAATTTACCCCACACCTGGCTCTTCTGGAATATCAGAAAATCTAGAAAATGGCCAAAACAGCTCGAAAGAAAAAACAAATGATAGCTGTAGTGATATGGTACATGAAAAAGAACAAATAGGTAAAGAATTAAGTAGAAGGAATGGACAAGAAAAAGGAAAGGGACAGGGAAAAGGAAAGTTACTGGCTAAAGGAAAGGGACCAGGAAAAGGAAAGGCACAGAGCAAAGAAAACAAGCAAGGGAAAGGGCAACGTAAAAAGAAAAATACAAAATTGAGAAGAGTGAAATCTTCCAGTGTCGATACTACATCGGACAGTATGGAGATGAGTGTACATGATGAGTCTGATATTGAAAATACACTCTCAGACATTTTAAATGATTCAAATGCAGCTGAATTAGATGATTATCTCGGTATAAATGAATCAACAAGAGAAGAGGAAATTGAGAAAATAGTGCAAGAAATTAGAGACTTAGAAGACATTCCAGTAAGTGAAGTAAAACAATACAGAAATAGTTATGGAAGCAACACACACACACATAAAATTAAGCAAGAAAAGGGTATAAATAAAAGTAAGGAAGAACCGGCAATTAAGAAACAAAAATGTAAAGAATCTTACCCGTTATTAGAAATAAAAAAATCACCGGAATCGACAGAAAACACTAAAAAGAAAGTCACTATATTGGAATCCTTCTCAATAAATTCTGAGTTCAAAGAAAATTTTCCAAAAATTAAGTTTGACAAAACACATTTTAAAGTTATTGATAAAAAATTTAATTTAGCTGCTACTCAAGCTAGTGTCCAAAATACGATAAAGAACCTTGATGAAAAATATAATGTTGGAGATACAGTACTTACCAGATATTATAATAGGAAAACATGGAAATATTATATAGGGGTATTAGAGGGCAAAATGGAAGGGAAATTCAAGATTTCATTTTTTAAATCGGTTCTCAAACAAGGGAAAGATCTTACATTTGTCCAGCCTAAACGTCAAGATTTAGATATTGTGCCTGCAGACAATATTGTCAAAGTAATTGAACTTTTACAAATCAGTGAGGATCCTCTACAGTATGTTCTAATGGATGATAAAGATGGGAATTATTTTTAAAAAGAAATATTATTGGCAAGACTGACTCAGTTTTTAGTTTTACTATAGTATTTTAGATGCCATTCTTTGTTTTATTTTTATAAATGCCAAATAAATAAACAAGTGCCATATTATGAGAATAAGTTAAAAATATGCATAAGGTAAGACTGACTTATTAATAAAGTTATTTCATTATTTTTGATTATTAATTAAGCACATAGGCTCTTTATTTTTCTGTTTGTTAGTAAAACTTATCTTATTTTTGAGTCAGCTTTTATAATAGAAGATATTTCTTTAGATTATGCTTACACGGTCATTCTTAATTTATCTGCACCTATGGAAGCAACTCAGTAACTTAAAAAAAGGGTGCCCATACATTTTGGTCTGATTTATTTTTCGAGTTGACAGATTGGGTTCCATCCATAGTAAAAAAGTTCGAATCCATGGTAGTATTGTTATTACCAAACACGTTGCAAGGGAATTAAAATAACCGTCAATATATTTTGTTTTTGTATTTTTTTGTTCTATTTACCTTAAAATCCATGTAAAATTTCTTATTACTTTGAATATTTATTAGTTATAAGCAAACCGTTTCGATTTTTTTACTAATTGTAAGTCTGATGTTGTAAGACCTAAAATAATAATGAATAAGCACAATACGTCTACAGTTATTTTTATCACCCAAAGCATCAAATAGATGGCTATAAAATATACGCGCAAATAGTAGAACGATCCAATCTTCCTCAAATTTTCAATAAAAATTAGGCAAATAAAAAGGTTGATAGCCACTGACCAGTAAAGGTATGGCGCACTTACCCCTTTTTGTGTTTGCCAACAGATTTTAAACCTTAAGTGGGTAGTAATAAAGTTTTAAATAGACTGTCTTGTTTGTTTCGATAACGGCTTTTTTTTTAAAGGTACCAAAACGTCAGAAAACCATAGATAATATTATTTTTGAAAGTGTGTCGCACTTGCCCCATTTTTGGGAAAGTGCGTCCACAGGGTATAGTTCACTTCAAATACAAATATTTCCAACAAAAGTGATCCGATTTGCACCATTTATGTCCGTGCAAATTGCGAGTAAAATATGCCGTAATTTAATATTCACTTTAATGCCCAACAGTTGATAGATACTGAAATATTTACTATGATAGTCAACTTTATAAAAAGTATGCCGCACTTGCCCCGACTGACTTAGTTTTGCGAATTGATCACCACTTTACAAGCATTTACCTAAGACTTCGTCTGCATGCATGAATTTGACATTGAAATTTAAAACAATTTTCTAGTGGAAATTTTCAAGTCTGCCTGACATTTAAAATTGTTCCTACTATACCTAAAAGTTTTTAGCATGGTAAAAGCTTATACCAACACATTTTGCAGCCATATCAAGGCTCCATGATTACTAAAGCTGTCAGAAAAAACAAGTTTTTAAAACAATGTTATTTTTTCGGTCAAATATACTCTGGTTCGTCTGGTTCGTAGTAGTTAGTCTGGTTCTATGGCTGCAAAATGTGTTGGTAAGCGTTTGCCATGCTAATTTTTTTAGGTATAGTGCTACAATTTGCAACGTTGTCAGGAGGGCGCTGCTATCATTATATTTTTCTCGTTAAATTTCAAAATTCCTTTGCAGTGGTCTTAGTTCCGATTTTATCCACCTGCTAAAATTACCGTGTCGCACTGTACTTGGTATGCGATGATGAGTTAAGATTAGAAACAGTACGCTCTTAGACAAGTATTAAGGCCGATATTTCACTGGGACACCACCGTGGCGCGACTGGTTGCGCCACTGGTGTCCGTAACTAGACACCAGTAAAGACACCAGAGTCGCCACACCCTGCGGCCACAGTATTAAGGGCTATATTTCACTGGGAGTGGTAGCGCGACCAGCATCCGAACTGGTTGCGCTGCCAAATTGGTTGCGCAACCAAACGGACACCAGTTGAGTAACTTTCTATAGAGCTGTATACATTTTGTTGGTAGCGGCGACTGGGTGCGCTGCCATGGTGTCCCAGTGAAATACCGGCCTAAAGGAATCATAACATAAAATTTATTATAGTTCGTTTCACGAGTCAATACCAAAGCTTACTAACACATTTTGCAGCTATATCAAGATTACCAAGGCTATTGTGCTCTATGATCAATAGTAATCAGCTAAAGCTGACAGAAAGAACAAGTTAGTAACACAATTGAAAATGATTTTTATTTTGACACTTCCTGTGTTAGGATAAATCTACAAAGTAGAAAATCGCCAAATTTCACAACCACAGGCAGGATTCGAACCTGCGTCTTCTGCGTAAGTACCGCAGACGCTTTACCAACTAGGCTACTGTGGTCCTGCCCGATGTTGTGAAACTTAGCGACCTCTATACGCATTCCAACGTTGCGTTTGTGCTGCCACCTAGCAAGCATTTTTGCTGTACTAGCTCAACTAGTCCATCATTGCAGACAGATTTCGAGTTGAAGACGCAGGTTCGAATCCTGCCTGTGGTTGTGAAATTTTGCGATTTTCTACTTTGTTAGTAACAGAATGTTATTTTTTCCGTCAAATATGCTCTGGTTCGTCTGGTTTGTGGTGGTTTGTTTGGTGCTATATCTGCAAAATGTGTTGGTAAGCGTTGGCATTGACTCGTGAAAGGGATTATACAAAACTTACTATATTTATGCGCTCCAGATGCATAAGAGTAGTCCTCGTGCCAGTAAGCAGTTTGATGACGACCACGTGGATGACATACATGCAGTAAGAGAGGCGTGATGGTACAGCCCATAGCTGCCACTCACAGATGCCGTGGATAAAGTCTGGAAAAAAAAAAAAAACAAATCAATTTCTTTTTGCAAATCGTCGGGTTTTAGAGCTTTTCAATGAAGTTTGTCAACTACAAATTTGTATCTGTTGATATCTCTCTGGAAGATGGTACGATGATGACTGCTGGTAATTTATATTTTGAAGCTTAATGTAAGATATGAATTTGTTTAACAAAAACAATATTTACAGGCAGTAATCAAGGTAATTTATTTACTAATCTGGGATACTGATTATATTTGGATTATATGGCGACACTATGATGATATTTCCTTAAGCTGACCTGCAGCGCTATCCAGTAGGACTTCCAAAAGGTGGTTGGAAATACCCTATTTCTCTGACGAAGGCATTTACCTCCTTACCCGACGGTCCGGAAGGGGAAGAAATCATACAAGCGTATAGGTAAGTCTATGTATGTAGGTAAAGTCAAAATCACATCAAGCTCCCACCCGTGTCCATTCACTCCCCCCACCACCCCTCCCGTCACCCCCAAAAAAAGCTTATTCAAAACTATGAGAAAGATTGATACAAACCGTCAAATTTAAACACCAAGCCCATGATAAAAACTACTAGGCTCGTCGACCAAAGTGGCTTAAATAATGCGGAACATAAAGTCCTGATGTAGAGAGAAGCCCGTGGAGCGTCCATGTAGAATACACCACAGACATACAGTAGAACCAGCATACTGGGCAGTGATATCCAGAACAGGAGACGCAGTTTCTGGTGGATAAAACGGGATAATGTTTAAATGTTTGTGTTGAATATAATGAATACACACTAAAAATACAAGACCACAGATTACAAGACAGTGAATTAAGTATTACTGAGCCTGCTACAGGAAATAAGATCGCACTTGTGGTAAATAGGGACAAAACTAAAAGCTGTCATGGTTTCTTGGCCCGAGTCTATGATTATAATCCTAAGTACGGCCAGGTGGACTACGGAAAATAAAATCTCCCGTGGAACACCTAGGTGAACCCCGCGGGTGTACCACGGGCAATATCCGGTCTCGGCAAAGTTGGGTATACTCTGCTTTCGAATTATAAGCTTTCGATGTAAAGTTAGCATAGTATGAGTAATTTTAAAAGGCGTCCGTAACTGGCTATCAATCTTAAAAAAAAACTACAATAGTAAAGTTCGCGATAGCTCAGGAATGCAGTCGAAATGAATTTTTACTAAGCAAAAAGACTTACAAAGCCAGTGTTGATCTTGTAACCAGCGTTGGTCACAGCGTTGGTCAGCGTTGGTTGCGTTGGTCTTGTCTGCCAGTGGTAGATAAGCAGGCCAAGACTGAAACCCATGATGTAGGAAGCCAAGTTGGTGTGGCCACGTTTGTACGTATGGTTGAACGTTGCGTCTTTAATGAACAAGTTGCGACCTGCTCTAAAGAGATCACAAAGAATCAAAAAGCTAGTTACGCAGCAGCTCTTAATGTAGGTACCGTAAATAAAAGGCGAATAAGGGATTTTTAACCAGAGGCTAGGCAGCAGCAGGTATCCGCATATTGTACAAACGGCGGCAGGAAGCAGAAGCACGTTATTCAGCCGACGTGATTCGGTGCATAGTAAAAAAGATTTCATGGGATGTTATAAAGAATTACAAGTATCGCGCTAAGACCCGGAATAAAATAAACTATGGATAAACATACTCAGGTGACGTTATTAAAATAGCATCCAAATCTTGGTAATAAGTGTGAGCTGCTGACATCAGAACTCCATCAAAGAACAGCAGTCCCAGGACTATCTTTCTCCACTTTCTCCACCGGCCACTCGTCAGACAGAACACCAGCAAACCCACATAGAATAACTGAGTGTCTGCTGCTAAATACCTGGAAATTTTAATACAAAAATAAAGAGTGTAAAGAAGTGATCACACATAGCTGAATTCAAAGACTAATTCGGCATACATTGCTGGGAGGCTTGGTTATGTTAATTGCAATATCCTTACTTCAACGAGCAATATATATGCCGAATTAGTCTTTGGATTCAACTGGGTGTGATCACTCCTTAAGGGACAACCTTCCGAGAACTGAAAGGGCATGATCAGTCAACGTAACTAAACTTATTATAGGACAATACTAGCTGGTGCCCGCGAGTTCGTCTGCGCAGAATCTGCTTCACCCGAATTAAATGCCTTTTCCCATGGGAACGAAGTGTTTTCTCGCGGTAAAAAGTAGCCTATGTGTTATTCCAGGACTTAACCTATATGTGTGCCAAGTTTCATTAAAATCCTTTCAGTAGTTTTTACGTGAAAGAGTAACAAACCTACATCCATACATGTTTACAAACTTTTGCATTTATCATATTAGTAGGATAGGATAAATAAAACTTTCAGAAAAAAAAATCACCTCTCCGTACAAAATTGCAAACTGGTTGCATAGTTTTTATGTAGAAGTCGATTTTTTTTTCATTTCTTGTAAGTTGTATTCGCTGTAGGTAAGTTGTTCAGTTTTGTTGACTGTTCATGTTTTCCCCTTTCAGTTTCCGGAAGCCGGCCCCTAACACCCTGCAATAAGAGTTATAATGCAGCTGGTAAACAGTATTAACAGTTTTGCGGGTGCTTGTTTAGTTTTTAAGAAAAATTGTAACATTTTTTTAATAAATATATTCTATCTATCTAAATGTAATGTCTGTGTGCTTTCCGGCAATAGTACAAACCCATCTCTACCAGTGGGTGTCGTAAGAGGTGACTCCTCAGTCACCTCTTACGACACCCACTGTCCCTCGACTATAAAGCGGAACAGGGCAGCAGTATCCTTCTGCGTATCGTACCATCTTGCTTAATTCGGTCACCTACAACCGCGGTCCATGGTGCCAGCCGCAACGCTAACAAGCGTGGTAACACAGGTGACTATGGTGGTGTCCTCTCCACATCGTACGCGTTCATTCTGGAATTTTCAAGGGAGCTCCCAGTCCTGCAGTGGACGTTTCATAGGATTTTATTATGAGGTAAATGTATAATTGTTGAAAAAGCTACAAAGCTTTTAGTTTCAACTTGAAAGTTTTGCTCAACTGCATCGGTCGGATCCCTATTTTTGACAAATCTTACTCCAAATAAAGTAATGTAGGCCAGTCTTATGAGTCTTACCATGTATGTAACATGCAGTAAGAATAGTCCACGTAATTGTTGATAAAAAGTAAACTTAGCCACCAGTCGCGTCGACAGTCTTCTACTTCTCTTTGTACCATATCCTGGAAATTGTAATTCATTAGACTCTAGAGGATATTGGAGCAGACGCGTATCTTGCGCCGCGTAATAGCGTAAGATACGCAGCGCAACTTACGCTCCATGTAGCTGTACCTGGAGTTGCCGGTGGCTTATATGCATACTCACGTGCGATGACGCGCAACGCCACCTGACGCAGCGCTCTAGCGTATCTTGCGCATGGTCTTACGATGTATGAAAATTGTATGAATCGCGATGGCGGCGCGTAACGCGGCACAAGTTGCGTCCCGCAAGAAACGCTAAGTATGATCTGTCTTATTATTATTATCTATCTTTCTTTTATTTTTCTCTCTTCTTTGAAGAGGTTAATTTCCCTACCTCACGGGCCTTAGCCAAGCGAGAAGGGGTCGTTTGATGAGGTCACAGAGGAGGTGAGAAATTTCCTGACTATACGGCACGTGTTGAGAATTGTTGCTTTTTGAAGGGTCTGGGTAATCAAAGGGTGGATGTTCAGGGTTTTCAAACTATTGCGTAGGGTTTTAGGTATTACTCCGGTGGAAGAAATGACTATGGGAACGATGTGAACGGTTTGGACTCGCCATTGGGTTTGTATTTCTATTGCCAAATCGCGGTACTTGGTTAGTTTGGATGTGATGGTAGATTGCAAGTTATGTGTGTTGGGGATCGCTATGTCTATTAAATATGCAATTTTATTTTGTTTATCATGGAGTGTGATATCAGGCCTGTTAAAATGTACCGTCTTGTCGGTCAGTATGGTTCTGTCCCAATAAAGAGTGTAACTGTCAGTGTGGTGTACTGTCTCTGGTTTATATTTATAATATGGTTCCTTTTTCTTTATGAATTTCGTTGAATATGCGAGGTTTTGATGTATTATGGATGCTACTTGATCATGAAGGTGTTTGTAATCGGATTGTACTAAATTTTTACAGGCTCCGGTTACATGCTGTATAGTTTCAGGCGCACTGTTACATTGTCTGCAGAGGTCAGTCGGTTGGTCTAGGTCTTTTGTTATATGTTTCTTATAGTTTCTAGTCGCGATTACTTGGTCTTGGATGGCAATTATAAATCCTTCAGTTTCGGGAAACAGAAAACCGCGCCTGAGCCATGCGTTCGACGTCTCTTGGTCAACATGTGTTTGACTGAGATCGGCCTTGTGTCTACCGTGTAGAGATTTCTGGGTCCAGATTGCCATCTTTTGTTCATCGGTTGTAAGTTGTTCATTGGGTTGGCTGTGTCCGTTGTGCAAATTAAGTGGATTATTATTATTATTAGGCTGTTAATTTAATTGCGTGCCATAGCTTAGGAGGTGTTTCAGTAACGATAAAGGAACACACAAAAAATATAATAAAAGCCTATTAGTAAAAAACTAAATCTTCATTGAAACTCGGAGGGCAATGACCCGGACAGAGCACTGCGCTATCACCGAGCCAGCGCGCAAGTTTCAATGTAGAAGGTAGACACATAACAACATAGATACATAACTGAAACTCATTCGTGCGCTTTTGATAGCGCGGTGCGCCGGGTCATTGCCCTCCGGGTTAGTTTAGTTTCAATGAGGTTTAAATTTTTTTAAGCAGGATTTTTAATATATTTTTTTGTGTTCCTTTATTGTTACTGAAACACCCCCTAAGCTATGGCACGCAATTGAATTAACGCCCTGTATAAATAAAATTAACGTACTTGCCATAAAGGCCCTGATCCAAAATGCCTCCCCCATATTGAATAAAGCCCCATCACAGTAAATAAGACAGGAACTAATCTGTTAAAATAAAAGAGAAGCAACATCGTCAGATTGCCACGAAAATCCAGTTTTTCTAGCATTTTAATACAAGTCGTACTCAGAGTGAGTTGAAGATTGCCATATACAGGTTGAAAATGCAAAAGGGTGTTACAGCTCTAGGGTAACAACCCCCGTGGTCAGGTAATTAGAGCACTTAGCTCTCGGAGGTTTGGGTTAGATTCCCTATTAGGACACTGTCAAACAAAAATTCCTTTGTGCGACCCCCAGTTTGGTTAGGACACTGCAGGATGTATCCACCTGATTGGTAAAAAGTGTGATGATTCCGTGTTTTGGAAGGCACGTTAAGCTGGATGTAAGCGTTAATGAGCCATGTCAGAGGCCTTTGGCGGCTCAACAACTCTTACACCAGTGTTTGTGAGGCTTCTCAGACCACGAAACTAAACAATTTTTTCGAACAAACAAGGGTTGAAATTGGAGAATTCATTTTGGCTTTTCCGATCTCCAAACAACCTTTCAACAGTCAACCATTTAATATGGATAAGCCAAAAAATCTCCTATTTCAAAGTTGTTCAGTTTCGTGGTCTGAAAACAAAGTTTGTCTAGTTTTGGTAATTCTAGCTGTTGTCCACAATTTCGTCCGCTTGGATTAAAAACGGGGATGAATTTCTTAAAATCCGTTCTTAGGACTCTACTACGTTCATAAGCAAATTCTGTTTAAAGTGAGGTACACTATTTTAAGTTTCTATACCAAAGGGTGTGGGATATATGCATTGATATGTGGTCAGTCACAGCAATCCGAAGTTTTGAAATAAAAACGAAAGAAAAATTACCTCCAAAATCGGTAGAATATGACTTTAAGCATAAACAACCAGTTAGTTTTGTGTTTTTCTGCAAATATTTGCAGGTTGAAGGCGAGTAGAAAGCTCGAGACGACAAAGAAGCTCTGTACCATAAGCGGCGCGTTGATGAATGTCTGTGTGATCCTGTTCGTCATTAATTTCTGCAATATATGTAAAAAAAAATCCTATATTCAAGTAAATCGGAACAAATACATACACCCATATTTTTTATCAACCCGTATATTTAAAGAGGTAGATCAGTTCCCAAGGAACAAAGGTTGAAATATGAAAAAAGTGTTTGATATCCCATACAAACAGCACCTGACAACTCATTTTTATAGTTTCATGGACAGCACAACCTCTTAAAATATTCGGGGCGATAACTCTGTTACCGGAGCTTCCCTGTAAGTAATCAGATAAACTTGTAGTGGGAATGCCTCGCTCCTCCAAATTGCATTACAAAGAAAGATTAACAGCATTACTAGCTTTAGAGTCGATTCTAGCAGACATAAACCAAAACCAAACCTGACAGGTCCAAACCTGTTACGGCGGGTTACGATCTTTAAGACTTCGCTATTAGTATCTGAAATGGTGAAATCTATAACAATTTCACAAAGATAAACAGTAACCTTTTTTGTAATTTAAATGTCCACGGGCTACTATACTAGAAAGTTTTATTTACCGAAAGTTGTACAGTTACGTTACCCTTTCAGTATTTTCCAACCTGTCCCTTACACCCGTTGTGTAGCTCTAGTATCTCGGCAACACGCGAGTCTCATCTGGACACGGTCTAAGCTTTTGGGTAATAATTACCGTTTGACCGCAGCATTAAAAATATTTTCGTGTAATTTACTGACCTGTTCAAGAAACTGTGGGTTATCACTAGCGACCGTAATTGGAAGCATCGAGTGTATCAACATCACTAAAATCGTGCCAAAGCACCTGAAAGAATAAGTATTTTGCAATTAGGGGGGTACCTAGTTATACTTTTAATGTATTGCTTTTTCCAAGAGGAATTGACCCTATTACTAAGCCTACGTCGTGTGTCTGCCACTTCGATCTTCGAAGTGCTTTATCGCTTAGACCATAATAGTTAATTGGAATGGGATGAAAGTATACTTTTTAGCCTGGGCTTACATATAGTACAGGACCAGGAAGTACTTATAGTGCATAAGCCATAATAGAAAAAAAGGTGGAAGGAAGGTGGTAGGGCTTTTGTGCAAAATCCGTCTGGGAAAGTACTACCCCCTTGCTTTTTTCTGACGTGAAGCAGCAGTGTTTGCACTGCTGTGTTTCAGTTTGAAGGGCTAGAGATCCAGTGAAATTACTGACACATGAGACATACCATCTTAGTTCTCAAAGTGAGCAACGCGCTTTGCTGTCATATCAGTGTCAAAATATCCCATTAATAAGACAGTGGGCGCTATGGGCGGTGGTGACAATTCACCATCAGGTGGCCCACCTACTCGTTTGCTCACTTGTAACATAAAAAAAATATAAGAGAATCTGGGCAAGCGCGAGTTGAACTGGTCAAAATTTGCCACAGTAGATTACTGAAATTTCAGCAAACATAAAAATCCGTGGTTGGTATAGAATCCTCGGTGCACAAGTCCGACTCGCGTTTAGCTGCTCTGGAAGATAATTTGACTAAACAATGGGAATAGCATGCTCATTTAATGTTATTCAAACTGGACGAAATTATTCAAAAAAAATACCGGCCAAGTGTGAATTGAATAACATAATCTAAACCTAATGAAAATAGATACTACAAAAATTTCTGACCGCGTGGCATCAAGTACGCCACGGGCCAGCAAGGTCTAAGGATCAAATCACACGCAGCATAAGTATATGTTGCTCCACGCATTTTGCGCCGGACTACGCGCCTACAATGCGTTTTCAACACCACTTAGTATTATAATAATCTAAGGGCACCACCCAACGCACAAGTTGTAAAGCGTTGCGTGCTATAATTTTATTATAACAGGTGCATTATAAGCGGCTACGCTTTTTTGGCGGGAACTCGGCGTGGGCTCTTGCCGGCTCGGTTGAAATTTTTGTTTTGTGTCTATGTAGTGATTTAGTGGATAATTAGGGTAGTGTTTTATGCAGTGAATTAACTACGGAGTGTGCAGCGGATGAGGATTTCAAGTGATCTCGTGTTTGAACCCAGTTTGTGTTGTATCAAAAAGTCATGGACATTTTCTTCGTAAAGTCCACTATCGCTTTACGGGGGGAGCAATGAACAATTTCCTCACTTGACACTGGCGGTTCGCCAAATTTTTAACTTCAAAAAAGTGAAAAAATTCCAAAAACTGAAGAATGTTCTAGAACACGACACTGGCAGAAATATCCCCAAATATGGGTCGAAGATTGCCAAATTAATAAAAAAATATCAGCTACAGCCGTTTTGAGCGCTGGATGCTTTGCGTATTTTACGCTAATACGCGGCGCAATGCAGCGTACGTTGCGCCGCGCAACATACGCTTCATATGGTTCTGCCCTAATATTGATTAAGTTTTGATTGTGATAAAAATGGCACAGTTCAATTAATAATTCCCAATTTTTCATATACTTTTCCTGTGAGAACTTCCTCTTGCCAAATTTCATGTGTCTAGATCAACGTGCTATCTACTAGCTACTGTAATTTGAAGCATCGAGTGTACCAACATCACTAATGACTAAAATCGTAATACCCAACTAGTAAGCGTTAGCGCGCTTTTGCTAGGTCTGTGTACCAAACATCTGAAAGAAAATTACAATAGCCGTCTTAAGTTGCGTTATCCTGAGAAGCTCGAATTTTTAGTTCAGTATGGCGAACCGCCAGTGTCGAGTGATGGAATTGTTCATTGCTCCCCCCGTAAAGCGATAGTAGAATTTACGAAGGAAAATTTCTGTGACGTATTGAGACAACACAAACAGGGTTCAAACACGAGATCGCATGAAATATTCATCAGCTGCGCTCTCCGTAGTCAATTCACTGCCTAACACACTATCTTTATGATCCACTAAATCACTACATATACAAGAACAAGAATTTGAACCGAGCAGGCAAGAGCCCACGCCGAGTTCCCGCAAAAAAGTTCAATATTATTTTAAACTTGATACACTTAAAACAGTTTTGACAGAAAGGTACCACTTACTTTATACTACTAAAACCTTTAAGTGATGAAATTCGAGGGTCCGGGCCATCGCCGATAGGAGCAACCAATTTTCTCCAGTTCCGTTGAAACCCAAAACAGGCTAAAAGACGATTCCCTAAAAATTTTCAAAAAAACTAAATAAAGAGTAAAGCCCAAAAGGAAGACAAATGTCTTCCTTTTGTCAAGTTATGCTCCGTCATACATGTGGCACTTAAATTTTACATAATATAACGGCTGTAGGGGGTCAGGTTGGCAAATACTGAAAGGGCATGATCAATCAACGTAACTGAACATCTTTCAGTAAATAAAACTTTCCGGAAACGAAAAGAAGAATCGGCCTCTCCATACAAAATTGCAAACTTGATAGGACAGTCTATACAAGGTTATTTTTTTGGACCTGATTTCCGTATGCCCACGTTATTACAGAGGTCAAAAGCAACAACTTTTTTTCTACCACTTTTCTAACAACGCACGTAAAATTTTCAACTTCCCATACAAAATGGGTCGGTCACGTGACCACTTTAGTATGGGGAGTCGAAAATTTTTTGTGCGTTGTTAGAAAAATCGTAGAACAAAAGTTGTTGCTTTTGACCTCTGTAATAACGTGAGCATACACAAATCAGGGGGGTGATCGTGGTAATTTCAACGATATTACCAAAACAAAAACGTTTGCCTAAAACACTTCGTTAAGACTTAACATGAATTTTGAGACAAACGTTTTTGTTTTGGAAATGTCGTTGAAATTACCACGATCACCCCCCCTGTCCAAAAAAATAACCTAGTATAGAGAGGCCGATTTATTTTTCGTTTCCGGAAAGTTTTATTTACTGAAAGTTGTTCAGGTACGTTGACTGATCATGCCCTTTCAGTATTTGCCAACCTGTCCATTACATCCAGTATATAGGGTGACTTTTAATTAGTTCTTGATAGAAAAAAGTATGAATGTACTGATGATACTGAAAAACTTTCCCCAAGGAACATAGGTCGAACACGAAAATCAAGTTTTGACCATGTTTTGAAACTGCATCAGTTGATAGCGCATTTTGTATGGGAGGTCAAATTTGGTTTTTCGTATTTCGACCTCTGTTCCTTGGGAAAAGTTGTTCAGTATCATGATTACATGCATATCTTTTGCTATCAAGAACTAATTAAAAGTCACCTTATATAAGTATATGTTATAGTAAATCCCATAGAATACATGAAAATCCCCTCCAAAGAACCACCCGTCATTGCTGCAGTTCTGGAGGGAGCTCCCAGTCCTACAGTGAACGTTTTATGGGATTTTATGATGATGTCATGGGAAATGTATGAAATACGTCATTGCACGGAAATGTGTATAATTCCTTAAATAGATAGGAAATGTACGATCTAATAACTTCTCCTGGTACTAGAAATGTAGTAAATTAAACTTACCTAATTTAACTAAACCCAACCTAACCTGACATAACATTGATAAGTACATTTCCGTCGGACCAGCAATAATTCTATGCAATTCATAGGAAACGTATAAGATACCTATAAAAATGAATGAATGAATTGCATAGAATTCTTGAATTTCTTAATTACATAGAATTCATGAATTACACTCATTTCCGATAAAATATAGATAAAACTCTAATGTGTAGAAAAGACCAAAAAGAAGCGACTAGTAAATAATTTTATAAGGTATTGGAATAAATATAACTACTATATAAAAATGCGCCGCTAAAAGTTTATAATGACACTTATATACTTACCCTTTTTATCATTTTTATTTCCAAAGTATACTTCTTGAAGGCTTCCGATAATGTTGAGCACCAATAAAAAACCAATAACAATAGTTACACAGATGTCCAAGACATCAAAATCAATTTTCTTATCCGCATCATCACAAGTAATATCTTTACTAACTAGCGTTTTTAATTTATGGCTTTTCCAAAATGTCTCATTAAGGCATGCTTCAAGGATGACGCCTGGGACCTCTGTTTTATTCCGTTGATAAAATTTCAGACAAGTTTTTGTAAGGCATATTCCGTATGTTAATCTTGAATGATTAAAATGAATTTCAGTCTTTGCCGAGTATTCCTGTAAAGCAATTTTTAGATTAACATTATTTACACACATTCAGTTTTCACGGGAAAACAGAATCAGAAACAGAAACTGCACACAACTTTTGAATAGGTAGGTATATTTATTTATGTTTTGGTAGTTGGATTGTAGGTGCTGTGTAATAAAACATAGTTTTCACCTCCAAAGCCCGGAAACATTTGTTTTGTCGGTTAAATTCTGCGGCCAAAAGCGATTTTTGGCCCCTAGCGGGCAAAAGGTTTTTCTGCGGCCAAAAGCGATTTTTGGCCGCTAGCGAGCAAAAGGTTTTTGAAATTCGAACGTGATGCAGTATGGCAGACCTCCACGCTGCGGTACTGGCTGCTTCACGCTTTAGTGAGGTGAAAAATTTTGTGTTTCGCTCGGCAGCAAAGTTATTTTGCGTTTCGTGCCTTGAAACTTTCGCTTGCTCAGGTTTCAATACAAGGCACTCACGCCAAATAACGCTTTTGCTGCCTTGCATAACAAATAACTATTTTGTGCGCTTATTGCTTTATGAACTTAAATATTGAAATTTTTATTAATATTAATGGGCTACACTCAAACTGGAGGTTAGAACAAGTTCTACCAAGTTATGACCTACTTACCCTAATCATGTCATATAGCTCGTTGGGTTGGTCGGTGACCAGATCAAACTTGACATAGCAGTAGATTCCTGTCCCGTTGTTTGAGTAGAGGCACGGCTCGTAAGGGTCCAAGTGGAACAATCGGGGCATCCGGTGGTACTCAGATTCTAGTAGTCAAAAAGATTAATTTAAAGATAACCTTTAGATGATTATTGTAGATAGATACCTAGTTATTTTGTCTCAATTTGGTGTTATATTTGACGTAATCACAGTTCTACGACTTTACAGGACAGGTTCCAGTTGTGAGTGCTTCGAATGAATGTAGACTGTTCAAATGAAGATATTTGTGTCTGCACTGCTTACTCCAGTGACGTCACCATCCTTCGCGTTCTGCTCTGCAATCGCGTCTGCTGTGCCTATGGCTTAATTTGAATTGAATCCAGAAAGATCCATAAAGTATGAAATCTCGCTTTAGTCATTTTTATCTGTCAAAAGTCATATCAGTCTTAAATAAACTAAAATAAAACTGTAAACTTTTCTTTCTTTCTTGCCCTACTTCGATAGTGTGAGGACACATATTTTGTGTGTATACAATGAAGAAAGCCACACCTAATCAACTACTCTTTATCGAATTTCTTTTCGTCATGTACATGTACACCGTATTCCTAAAGAATGCATTAATTTTCAAAGCACGTTCAGTTAACGAAACTGTACAACTTTCCCTGAGAAACATGGGATGAAATACGAAAAAAAAAAATTACCTCCCATACAAAAAAAAATCGTATTATGCATTAACTTTAAGAGCACGTTCAGTTAATGAATCTGAACAACTTTCAAGAATCATAGGTTAAAATAAGAAAAAAAAATTATGGGTGCGCAAATTGTTTTTCGTATTTCAACCTAAGTTTATTAGGGAAAGTTGTTCAGTTTCGTTAACTGAACTGCACGTGCTCTTAAAAATAATGCATATCCTCAAGAACACGGTATATATGTGGTCTTTTACACATATACATATTAAAAAAAAAATATATATCTTTATTTATAATAGCATTTTGCTTACACCTTAAGTATCTTTTTTTTATATAACAGAGTTATAGTAGGTAGCACAGTGGGCCAAGAAAAAGGTCTATCGAGTTTATGTCATCAAATACCTCCAACCGAGGTGGTATATAGACCATGTTCCTAGCCGGCTGTGTGTATATAGGTATAGTAGTTCCTGGTTCCCAAAGTACGATACCTTGTACTATGGGTAACCGGTACTATGGGTAAATCGGTACTTTTCCTTACTCTATATAGAGAAAAGGGTTTCGTCATTAGGAACTTTGTATTACGTATGAACTTATTGCGATTAAACTGCGTTGCGATTCACTAAAATGAAATAAACTTTTGAAAAACCCTCTTTGAATTTATTCTTTGTGACTGAAAGACCATTATTGAAAATTTAAAAAATATTTTCAATGCACATATTTTGCAGAGTAGGTATAAAATTTTATTAAATGTGACTTTAAAAGAAAAACTTAATGCAAACATATCAAAAATAATAACAGATGAACTAAGGCTGAGATCTAGAAACAAAAATAATGGCAAACTCAGTTTTGCACATTCCGAAATCCTACAATACTGCCATTTGTGAGACACCTATTTAGTTTCATCTCTACAGGGTGTAAAAAAGACGATCCATCTAAGGGATGACTCTACATTTTTTTTTAATTTATTGCACTATCAAGAAATTACATATTGTGAAACTAAATTCCGTACCACGAAAACCCATCAGTTTTATCTGGGTACTGAAGAATGAATTGTGTCAAAAATATAACCAACAAAAATTTAAAAATAATAAGTAAATAAATTTACCATTTAAATTGTAAATGTACGCTGAACATAATTCACACAATATCACCAAGAAAAACACCGAAGCAAACATTCTATAAAAATACTTTAAACCTTTCCGCGTTAACAAAACTAACACACTAAAACGAAAATACATACAAATAAAAATTTATTTAAATAAATACCATTCACTAATTGCAGAAAAAAGCCACTCAAACATTTGCAAATGATTTCGGTTTCTTACAGTCAAAAGACTAGCTCAAAAGGAAGGTCAATGTTCAAGGACAAGAAGGTCAAGACCTGTATACCTACATTGGGGATTATAGGTTATTTACGTACTAAAGAGTAGAAAAAATAACAGCTTTCGAGTGTGTTTCTAAATCTTTGAAAAGGCATGCTTACTCTAGGGATCCAAAATTCCCCTGATTTATTCCTTCCAGAAATACATTTTTCAACACATTTGCTCATAAATAACAGCTCTAATTGCATTGTGTTAAGGTCCTTTAAGGAGCAATGGGTTTTTATGCTTAACCTGGTCGACCGAGCTTCGCTCTATAATAGCTACCTCAACATTAAAATATCATTGGGTGAGCAAGCTATGCTACTCGCCAACAGATGGCGCTGTAGGTTTCTGTCTAAAACGCGGTAATTTTTTTAAATGCCTAAAAACACGGGGAAAACGAATTTCCCCAGACATGAAACTTAGCTAGATCGATTTTTCGTCCCCAAAATTTCATCAAAATAGTTAGAGCCGTTTTCGAGAAACCGTTTACAAATATATACAAGTATTGCTCGTTTAATAGTATAGGATAATAATAGTAACATTTTCATGAAATTAAGCTTTATTCGGGAAAATATGAAAAACTAATAATAACTAATCAACAACAAGATATTAAGTTTTTGATAATTTATTTTCTGGTTAAAAAATAGGATGTTTGGCAGTTTAGTCTTTGCCTCTCAAATAAGTAAAAGAAATAATGCGTGCCATATTTACAAATATTTGAGATGTTTATTATTGTAATTATTTTTAAGTGTCAACTAGTACAAATAAAAAAAGTCCTAAATTTTAAGACACGAAATACAAGACAATCAATGGAAAACACAAACATAGTATGCAGCCTACAAAATGTTCCGGTGGTCATGCGGTGGACATAATTTGTTGAAAAACGTCGTAAAACGCACGTGCGCATTGTCATTCATTACACTCTTGGCTCAATTACGCCCTCGCCTGCGACTCGGGCTGCAATTCCCAGGCATGGTGGGTAATATGCAAAATAGCGCACTTGAATCTTAATGTACTATTAGACCGAAATTAATTTTGAACTTGGTTTTGTTTTATTTTCAATCGTTTTTTTTATTGTTTACTTTGATCGCTTTAAGTAACCTTCATCCTCAACTTTGCTTTTACCAAATTATGGTTATGTTTTAAAAACAACGTCATTTCCCTAAAGTTAAACTAATCTACACTTATAATTATAATAATATAGGTAATAATAATATTAAAGAGGAAAGATTTGTTGAATAGGCTCCGAAACTAGGTACTGGACTGATTTAAAAAAATCTTTCACTATTAGAGAATCTTACATTATGCCTCATGAACATAGGCTATAAAATATTTTCAAAAAAGTTAGGGATCCGTATGAAAACTTTGACAATGTAACCCAGGGTGTGAAAAAAATACCAAATACGAGTAGCATCCTTATATCTTGTACGCTGCGGAAACTATTGAAAATAAGGCAAAGTGATGTAACACAGTTTTATAGAGGACATCAATATCTACAAAATAGTCTTCAATACTTTAATGAATGAAAATACGTTTATTTTGGTGAACAATAATAAGTTTTACAATTTTATAAACATCTGCCAAACTGCACAGCAGTTATATTAATGTCTGACTATTACAGTTATGTTTCAATAACTACTTTATCATGTTATAATATGCATTAGTAACGCCAGTACGAGTGTAACGCCAGTACGAGTATAAACCACATTATCCTTACCCAAATACATAAATAAATGACTTCGTATTCAAGGCCATATCAGTACCTGTAAATGACTTTTTCAATTATTCAAAACGGACATACTATTCAACATTTATCATGAGTGTAATATTTCGCTCTAAGTGACTATAATGCTTTTATTTAAAACAGAGGATACACACGTAAAATTTGGCTCATGGTTTCTGTATGTGTAAATTTGTGTTTCATCACGCCTATATCCCTCACAGGGTAGGCAGAGCATCAAAGAGTGTATGTGATTATGAGAAATCTATCTTTGTCTATTACTTAAGAACATAAAAATTTAATTAAAATAATATCAAAATTTTCTTTTTACTCTTTTTTAGTAACCTCCGACGCAACAAGTAAGAACCTAAACCTTCCCGTGCGAAGCCAAGGCAGACAGCTAGTTAATTAGTAAAATTTCAAACCAGTTTCCCGTGTATAAATTAATGAATTTTGAGAAGATCCAAATACAGACTTATTTTTGGACCCCCGGCCAAATTTTTGTATGTTAAAATGGCAATAGTGGGATTTGTATGGGAGTACCAAAAATTTTCTCGTTTTTCGACCATGTTTCTTTGGGAATGTTGTTCAGATTCGTGTCCTGAGTAACATACTAAAATTTGGCCAGGGATCCAAAAATAACCCTGTATTTTTTAACCGAGTTAAAGTTAAAAAATAAACTAAATATCTAATATACGCCGATGGACGCGGGTCTTGTTATTAAAATGACAAGTTATTTATGAAAATAAAACTATCTTCTGTTATAATATAAAAAACCGGCCAAGTGCGAGTCGGACTCGCGCACTGAGGGTTCCGTACAAACCTGTACGTATACAAGTAAAAGTATATGGTATTTTTATTGCTAAAAAACTTTATTATGTGATGTAAGTAACTTAAATTTATATTTGAGTAGATTGAATGAAAGGTAAAGTGTGGTTTACGATTTATGACGTATTAAAAAAAAAACTACTTACTAGATCTTGCTCAAACCAATTTTCGGTGGAAGTTTGCATGGTCATGTACAATATATATATTTTTTAGTTTTATCATTCTCTTATTTTAGAAGTTACAGGGGGGGACACACACATTTTACCACAAACTATTCATTTTAGAAAAAAAAAATATTAGAAACCTCAATATCCTTTTATAAAGACCTATTCATAGATACCCCACACGTATGGGTTTGATGAAAAAAAAAATCATCACATTTGCTCGCAATGAGTCGCAATCTATACACGAATTGCGGTCAGAAAGTTTTAAAATGCGCCCTAAGGCTTTTTTTATCTGTCATCTTGACTTTTCGTTGACATTCTGTTACTGCTGGCTGTCAGAAGACGCTTCGTTCCGAAATGAGACTTTGATGCAAAGAGGTTCTAAGCTAAAGTTTTTAATAATCTTTTGACTTTAATTTATCTTGTTTTTAAACTGTTCCTATAACAAGAAATTAATTTAAAGTTAGTTACCTACAATTAGTTTTCTTATTTCACAATAGTTTCTATAAAAGTTTTAAATGTTTGCAATTTTGCTTAGGGTGTATGCGTTTTTTTTTACTTCCCAAAAAGTATAAGTTATGAAATATAATATGCGTGTGATTAATAGCGCCATAAAATTGTATTCCTAGACGTGAACAGTTTCAGCGCAGCGTAAATATTATAAAAAATTAAATTTCTGTGTCAATTACCTACTTGAATAAATATTCTAAGATTACTTGTTTTTTATATTCCTCGCAAATGTGATGAAAAACATTGTGTGTAGCACGGGCGGAAGTGCAATTTCGACACTCGGGGCATTAAAGCTAACGCTCGTGCTTTAAATGTCCCCTCTGTCGAAATTGCTTACTTTCCGCCCTGGGTTTCAGTTCTAAGTACGGGGAAGCCTAAAATTTTGTGTCTTTTTTTATTTTTGTGTAAAAATCTTAATCTACTTACCAAGTTTCAACAGTATTTAAACTCTTATAGTTTCGGAAAAAAGTGGCTGTGACATACGGACGGATAGACAGACAGACAGACAGACATGATGAATCTATAAGGGTTCCGTTTTTTGCCATTTGGCTACGGAACCCTAAAAAGGACATAATTATTGAGGTAGTTCTAACAATCAAACTAACAAACATATTAAATAAGTTGACTTAAATTTATTCACTCTTATCTTTATTATATTGAGAAGTGCCTCTGAAAATGCTAAAACTGTTATTTTGTACGTCTCTAAGGATTCCATTTTTGTTGTGAATATTATCACATTGCATGTCTTTAAAATCTCCATTTTTGAAAATTTTGCCATTCTGTAAGTCTGCAATGACTCCATTTTTATTGTCAATGCCGTTCTGTTTGTCATTGATATCTCCGTTTTCTACTTTATGTTTTTCTCCGTCTTGTAATTGTTTAGCAACTCCATTTTTGTTATGGATACCATTCTCTTTGTCTTTTATGTCTCCACTTTGCAGCATCTCTTTGGCTTTGATCGATTCATCTTTGGTTTTATTGACTAATAAACCCACTTTAATAAATTGGTTTAATGGTGCTTCTATCAGTAAATATATAGGAACAGCAGCCACGAGGGTTATAGCATACGTGCTGATTGCTAACTCAATCTGAAAAATAATAGGCTGAATTACAAACATTGTACTTTTCTCTACATATGTTTGAAGCTTTCAGTTTTCCTTACAACCGGGAAAATATAGTTTTACTCGTAAAAAGATAAAGTAAAGTGGTAATTAATGAAGGTGATATTTGTAAAGGAATAAATATAATTATTCAAAGTATCATGTTTGTAACTACGTAATAACAATATTGTTAAGCAGCGCAGTCGCTTTAGTGGTATATTTTATTATTTTAAGTATCCAGATACTTACTGCTTTGAGATAAGTCATATGTATGAGAGTAGTCCTCGTGCCGATAAGGAGTTTTATGATTACCAGATGGATGACATACATGCTGTAAGATAGACGTGATGGTATTGCCCACAGCTGCCACTCACAGATGCCGTTGATTAGACCTGAAAATATTTACCAATTAACGTTGCTGATTAAAAGATTCAGTGTAAAACAAAACATCAAACCAGGTAATATAAACATTCAATCTTAAAACGAATATCGTGAGATACAACGGCAGTTATAATCATCGAATGATTTCTAGCATTATAACTTTCGATCTATCTTTGATACTCTATGCTTGGCATTGTTTGCGTTTGTAGTTTAGAGTTTGCACGTACATTTTTGAGTTATATGAGTGAATACTTCAATAAAAACGCATTGCTGTAACGGTGTTCAATAAGTAGTGAGAATTACCCTTTTTCTTTCTTACAAAATTAAAACTCCTAGATAAAAACCTGTCACATTACACCTACGGAGCTTCTCCAAAATAAATGAAGATGAACTTGCAACTGATGCGTTATCTATCGACTGGTATTCTGGCCTAACTGCTCCTGACGTTGATGAGAAAATTTGCCTGGTAGGCGAAAAGATCGTCCAGTAATATGACAAGCATGCACCTGCACTGACTGTCAAAGTTAAACGTCCGCCAGCTCTGGCTAAAAAGGGGCGTGAAAATGGCCATGAAAAGGAAGTTTTCATAAATATAAAAAAAGGAATCTCGATTCTGAACAAACTACTTTCTCAGTTTCGCTTATTCCGTTAACACGTTGCATATTCTGCTTCCAAGTAACTCTCATTTTAACCTACAGAGCACAGAATATTGTTGCGCGTCGCACCCCGCTACTAGAGACGGCAAATTCAACACTTACCATACAAACTAATCGAGTCTGGGGGCGTCACTCATTTACCCACACTAGTAGAAGAAAAATTTGTATAGCCAAGGTATAGTCTACTATTGGTTGACAGTTGAATAACCTCACTATTGCTTCACGGATGACTCACGACTCATGCATGGTTAAAGTTTTGTGTTCCAAGACACCTGAAGTCGCATATTTAAAGCTGAAATTGTTTGAAATTACTTATTTGTGATATGATACGCCAGAATTTTATTTATTCACGGACGTACTTCGATTTTTTTGTCAATTTCTATCGCTTTTTTTGTCAATTTTAACTTCACAGGCTTAGGCAGCGTACTAGCACCTCGACTATTGTTGTTATTGCCGTCTGTAGTAGCGAGCACGTAGGTATGTTCCCTGCTCAGTGTTTTTTCCCAAAATTAACGACACTGACCAACTACTGTCGAAATAAGTTACTAGTATTTCTTAAACCTTTTTATATTCTATGCAAGGTGTAAAAAAAAGGTATACAAACCCATGAGCATGAGTTCAGTCTCTCAAATGTCAAAATCTTATACAATTTTTACATTTGTGAGACTCAACTCATGTTTTTTTTTGTCTCTGAATCTCGGCCGAAATATGAAAAAAAAATTGACCTCCGATCGTAACTAAATCAGCTGATAGCGCACTTTTTATGGGAGGTCTAAAATTTTTTTTTCGTATTTCAACCTACGTTGCTTTGGGAAAGTTGTTCAGTAAAATGGGTAAAATCACATCCTTTAGGGTTGATATACCCTTTCTGTTACATCTCGAAGTACTATTATTTAATATTTAATCTGTGCTTACGATCAAATTTATACACCAAGCCCACGATAAAGACAAGCAGGGACGTAGACCAAAGTGGCTTAAATAACGCAGAATACAGCGTCCTCATGAAGAGAGATGTCCGTGGAGCGTCCATGTAGAATGCACCGCAGTAATATGGCAGAACCAGCATACTGGGCAGTGATACCCAGAACAGGAGTCGCAGTTTCTGGACAAACAGTATTAAATGATTAGCAAAGTGAAATGCTCTCTGTGCTGATAATACAAATCTGTTTCATTCAAAATATAGGCCTCTAATCCGAACGGCAGACATTGAAGGGGCAGACGGCACCACGTGTTCATGAATTGTAAGTTGTAAGGCTAGTTAAAAGCCGCACGCACTCTATTGCAATAGCTATCATTTGAATTTACCCCACGTTGTGTAGATAAATATTATGAATAATAAAAAAATATATTAATATTTTATATATAATGAAATCAAATCAAATATAGTTTATTCATTGTTGGATATTAAAATCTCTTAATGACGTCAGCTAATTTACATCACTTCACAAACAAGCTTAACCTCTAACGCCTAATGTCAAAATTGCACAAAGAACAATTTCGCATAAATTGTATTATTAATATTGTTATGCAGAAAGATTTTAATGTTTGTTTGGATTAAATTTTGTTTGAATTTGAGCGAATTTATTGAGAAAAGTAAATATAATTTAAATAACATTTACTTATATCTTATTTGCAAATAACAGTAACATTGAGGTCCTCCCAGAAAACAATTAAAAATGCTTGTGTTGGGAGAGTCTCGTATCATTTTACGTTAAAGTAAGTATGTACTTAAAAGATAAACAAATGAAATGAAATAAAAACAAAGCAGGAGTAGGTTAGATAAATTCACAATCATTAAAAAATACAATGAGATGTGGTGTGTGTGTGTGTTTGTGTGTAGGTGAAGTGTACTATGTGTGTGTTCTAAAATTTGGACCTATGTTCCTTGAAAAAAGTTACCTAAAAATTGGCAAATGGGCAGATTCACATCCTTTAGTTGCTACATTACGGCTTCTCTTTCTTCTTTTATTCTTGCAATAACGTAGTTTTATGTGTACTTGATTGTGTTTTGTGTTTAATTGATTTAATGAAAACCAATATTTCATGTAGGTATGCATGTATAGCATAAGTTAGCGATGTAATTGAACTAACAAGCAACGTCAGATGCGGCACGTCTTAAACCCCATAAGGGTTTTAGTGTCAAACTTTATGTAACTCATTGTTAATAAATATTAATATAAATAAATAAAAAATAATAGTATTATCACACATTTCCGTTACACACTTTATATTATTGCATAATCACTAATAGCATAGAGACATACCATTTGTTACAAAAAAACTATCATGATTTACTTACGAAGCCAACGTGAATCTTGAATTCATTAGTTTTCCAGCGGTAGATGAGCAGGCCAAGGCTAAAACCCATGACGTAGGAGGCCAAATTGGTGTGACCACGCTTGTAAGTGTGGTTGAAGTTTTCGTCCTTTATGAATAAGTTGCGGACGCATCTGAGGAAAGCATGTTATATAACGTTGGGTAAACCTACCGGTTCAGTATTTGGACCGGTAGGATATATCATGCATGTTAATAATATGGTCAATGTGGTGAAGCATTGTAGGGTTTTTATGTATGAATCATAGGTCATTATTATGAATGCTTACATAATAAGAAAATATCTTGCAATTCTAAAAGTCTAGAGTTTGTTGATAATATCAAATATTTAGGTCTGACCATTGAAAACAGACATAGTTGGAAGATGCAAATGAATACGGTGTGTAATAAATTAAGAATAATTCTTGGTAAATTTTATCATCCACAAAATGTTATTGACAAGCGCACCCTGTACATGATTTATTACGCACTCGTGGATTCCTTACTTATGAAATAACCTGTTATGGTTTAACATTTAAAACCTATCTATTGCAATAGAATCACAGTGACGAGTTCAAAGTTAAAATTGACCGTAAGCATAATATTATAAGACCTAAAAGGGGGGGGGGGGAAGCTAGTACATGTAGGGGCAAAAAATTACTACGGGAAGAGGACAAGAAGATATATGGTTCCTAAATTATGTAATAAATTTCCAATACTCTTAGATGGAAAAAAAAGTTTGAGTAAAGTTACACTAAAAAGAAGGTCAAGGAATGCATGTTGAAAATGTTAGTATATAGTAAATAAGATATAAAATGTTATAATATTTAAATAATGATTATAATGATTTATTAAAATATTACTTAAGTTAGCCTAAAGGATAAAAAAAACAGCAACAGCAAGAATAAAGTAATTATACGTAATTTCGAAGAACGCCCTTTCCGATGGCTAACCAAAAAAAGTTCAAAACACAATTTGAAAAATGATGCTAAAAGTATTGAGAAAAGATAATCAAAAATTTTTTTTTTTGAAAATTGAAAATCCCAAGAAGAGTTGAGTAAGAACGAGCTTTCTCGACTGACTCGGGCGTCTCGGTGATAGTGCGGCCCTTCACCTTAACCATGCTGAAGTCTAGTATGCAGTTGAAATATTTGATAAAATGGTATACAGCACTTAAAAAATATATAAGTGGAATTTAATCTATCAATTGTATTTTTTTCAACATACTCAGGTGACGTCAAGAGTATAGCATCCAGATCCTGGTAGTAGGTGTGTGCTGCCGACATGAAAACTCCAACGAGGAACAGCAATCCTAGGACAATCTTCCTCCCCCGTCCACTCGTCAGCCAGAATACCAGCAAACCCACGTAAAACAACTGAGTGTCTGCTGCTAAGTACCTGCGCATAAAATATTAATATCACAGACTTCTTTTGACGCACACAATAACTGTGACCCTGTCATTGATGCGCAGAAGTCAAAAATGTGCAAAAATGGTCCAAGTTTTTCTTCTGCGCATCAATGACAGGGCCACAGTTATTTTGAGCGTCGTAAACTTCAATTATTTTGGCCCTGCTCATAGAAATTGAATAACAATTTATTAGACGTTTTTTAAATGCGGATATTGCAGTTGCCGTCGTGACTTTTTGGTGGATTATTTACATTGAGCGAAAAAGTGATAATTACAACGAATGAAAATCACGCAGATGAATATTAAAACTTCTACCCAATCACACTTTTTGACTCCTAATAAATCATGCAAAAAACAAAAACAACAACAAAAAAAGTTGCTGATTAGTAACTACGTGGGTCCTAAAGAATAGGTTGAATCCCAATATCCCCTGTCCGCCTATTTACTTCCAATATATTGGAAATCAGGTTCAATAATAACATAAATTAAAATTTTAATCGGCTTAGAAATACGGCCGATATAAGCATTTAAAACTATAAATTGCGCGCCTATTAGACATAGAGATCCGACATGAATAGTGACGTCGCAGTTCACTACGGCCAAATAAAATCCGTGTTAAATTTCATTTTGCTAGAAAGAGACAGAAACAAATCTTCGCTGGCTTATATCTTCTTTAGTTTCATAGTTATTAGAAAAATTGTTTTACTTTACTGTTTATTACATGAATGAAGATATTTTTTTTTAATATAAAAAATCATGCATGTTCCCTATTCAAGAATTATTCAAGTAAAAGATTGGAATCGCAATGAGAGTAGCTAATGATAGTGACGACATATTTCAAGCTAAATGGTAATTCATATTCTGGTGGAGATGCCACGACGGTATTTGCTGATTGCCAGTGAGTTTTGATTTATAAAATACAAAGCCAAATCTTACCAAGCATGCGGCATGCAGTAAGAATAGTCCACATAGTTGTTAATAAAAAGTAAATATTGCCACCAGTCGCGTCGGCAGTCTTCCACTTCTCTGTGCACCAAATCCTGAAAATAGCAATCATTATATGAATACCCTAGAGAGAGAAGTCGCTTGCGGAAGGAGTTCTTATTCGTTGCGTCGTCTCTTTTACCAACAGAATACCTCCCACATACCTCCCATGACCGGGATTACAGGTCTCAAATGGGCATTTTGTAAAGCCTACTCCTCATTTATAGCCAATCAAGAAAAGTAAAATATATATATATATATATGTGAAACATCAGTTCAAGGTTTACATTTAGTACATTCATTGTTTTTTTATGTCTTTGTATTGTATATTTAACCAAAACACTACGGTACATCGATTTTTGACGTTGATTCCCTGCTGCTCCTAATGCGCTATGATATTTGGAAATATTTTTACAATTAGAAATTAAAAACCCTTGTTTTTTAAATACAACATGCGATTTTTTTTATTTGTTATATTTCATACGAAAAAGTAAGTTTTTCCTCATTTCTGCCGAAATTCCGTCTCATCAAAGGTTGTAACCGCCTCGTTGAAGAGCACTCTTATGTAAACGCTATTGACGTGTTAATAAGGTCGATATTTGCATTGACGATAGCGTAGTTTCTAATTTAAGGACAATAATCGCTTTAAGAAGCTGCCTCCTCATAAACGATGAACACGAAACGCTCAGATTTACTTATCAAAAAAATTGACGTACTTGATATAGAGGTCCTGGTCCTAAGTGCCTCCCCCATGTTAAATAGAGCCCCATCACTGTAAATAATACTGGAAATAGTCTGTAAAATTAAAAATAGGTTAATAGTAGATCATTTCATTCGTTACTTGCATAATGTTTCATTTACTAGCTTAAAATTAATATAAAGTACCCTAAACCGACGAGCATGTATGAAAGGGTTGATGAAAGTACAGGAAGCAAGGGAAGTATGTCAAGATCGTAGCAGGTGTGTCTGCCTACCCCGACGGGAACAAGGCGTGATATTATATGTAGGTATGTATGTAAATTAATATAAGGCGAATCTTAACGGCTTTATATCTTTATTCTTGTGATATTTACAGAAAGTGTAATGCGTGCCTTTCAAAAACGAGATTTTTTGCGATAATATCTCTACAAAAAAAAAGTAAGTCTTTGGCTAGGAGTCCTAATAAAATCGAGTATACAGGGAGTCCAGTAAATAGAGGATATCCCTTAACCCACCAAGAGGCCTCATCATGGCCTACTTACAATAAGCCAAAATAATGATAAAAATTTTGTGGACATTTTCTTTATCTAAAACAGTCTTTTTCAACAGTGAATTAGAACAGAAATTTAAAAAAGTCAAATTTATGCATTTAAGTTTTTTGCATGAAATAAACAGTTTAAATTTTAATTTTTTTTATGCAAGGTCCAAAATGAAACTTTTGTCCTTAAAAAAATCAATAAAAAAAAACATTCAGAAAATGTGTAACAATGATACCATTTTATAATCGGCATAAACTAAGCAAGTTTTTAAAGTGGTGGGGAACGGTACGGTCAACCGCTTGTCGGTAGAAACTTTTTCAACTCTATTACCACGCCATAAGGTTCAAAAGTGTTTCTACTGATGTGCGGCCGTGTGTACCTGTGGTTAATTCTTTTTACACCACAGCCACCAAAGTTAGTGGTTCGTTTTGGTTACTTTAAAAACCTCGCATTATTTTAAATTTCAGTTCTGATTCACTGTTAAAAATAAGACTGTTTTAGATTAAGCAAATATCCACGTAATAAAAAAATAATTTGTAGACACAGCAACAAAAAAACTGCTACAAAGCGGAAAAAATCGAAAAAAAAAGAAAAAAGATAAAACTCTAAACCTTACAACTTTTTATCAGGCTATATTTTGGCATATAGTAGGCCATGATGATGAGGCCTCTTTTTGGGTGAAGGGATATCCTCTATTTCCTGGTCACCCTGTATAGTGTCTTTAGTTTTTTAATGAGAAAGCACTAAAAACTGAGCTAACAAGTGATATTACCTCCAGAATCGGTAAAACAAGACTTTTAGCATGTAGAGCCAGTTGATTTTCTGCTTCTCGGCGATAATTTGGAGATTCATTGCGAGCAGAAAGCTTGAAACGATGAAAAAGCTCTGTACCATTAGAGGCGCGTTCAACAATGTTTGAGTCAACCTGTTCGTTAACATATTCTGTAGAAAAAAACTCTGTGTTAAATGAAAGGTGTAAAAAAGTACAGTCCTTTTAAGGGGCGATTCTGCGTCAATAACAATCATAAAAAAAATCTTTTGTTTTTATAAAAAAATACTATGAATTATTGATAGGTATTAATTATTATTACTACCTTACCAGAACTTACTGAATATTTTCACGAAAATTACTTATACTTACAATATCAGCTGATCGTAGAGGTCAAACTTAATTATTTTTTATGGTGTTTTTATTTTTGCACAATAAATTAAGTGCAGAATCATCCATAAAAGGACCATAATAATTTATTACACCATTTGATTAGATAGCTTTTTTGGGCACACAAGGTTTTTCTTTAAATTATAAGAAATTGTATAAATATTTATGTACACAACTGTTTGTTGCCAAATAGAGAGTTATTTATTGTATTTATTGAAATATAGTATTATAATTTTTTTTATTACTAAAGACTTATTATTGTTAAAGACTACTGCGCTCTAAAGCCCAAGTGACCGGTGTAGCTTTCGCTTCAAAGAATCTTAATCTATGATAAATCTTAATAGCGTATACATTAGGTATGTTTCAGGTGGAAAAATGTAGCATACGATTAAACTTGTTGAAAGTGTAAGTGTAGGTGTATGAATAAATTAGCACTACCTTGAGTCAAAATTGCAAGCTATCATACACAAGAACTCTAAAAGTGTAAAAATTTCCAACCGGAAAAAATGTCTTAAACCATGGATCACACCTGGGCTACTTAAATCCATACGAAATAGAAATAAGCTTCACAAACAATCTTAGAAAAAACCAAATGATCAGGACATAGCAAATAATTATTGTAGATATCGAAATATGTGTAATAACTTAATTAAATTTTTGAAAAAACAATATTATCAAATCGAATTTCAAAAAAGCCAAGGAAACAGCAAAAACAAATGGAATCTTATCAAAGATGTTTGTAATCTCAGTAAAAGTAACCAACCAGCTGACGAGCTACTCAGCATACTTTCCATCCTTTCATCCATAAACTCTGGAAAAACGAAGTATATCTGTTTCAGTAGAACAAATCGCACGAAACCTGAAGACAGCTTTAGACTTCAGATGCACACCTACCCATGCAATAGAAAAGAAGGTATTCCGGATTCATGCGATTGTGACGTACTACTACGTGTAAATAGTATAAAATATCTCGGAGTGGTACTCGATGACAAACTGAACTGGCAAGCCCAGATAGAAGCAGTCACAAATAGTGTCAGAAAACTGATATATATCTTTAAAAATCTCCGCGACGTAGTTGATATAAAAACGATACAATTGACATAATATATGGCTCTTTGTCAAAGCATTTTATCATACTGCATATGTGCCTGGGGTGGAGCAGCAAAGTCGCACCTTATTGAAGTAGAAAGAGGTCAACATGCCGTACTAAAAGTAATGATGAGATTGCCTTTCAGACATCCAACCACGGAACTGTATAATGTATGCGAAGTATTGCCAGTAAGGAGATTGTTTATATATCAAGTTCTGCGGCGCTACCACCGATATACAATACCTATTCTGCCACCCTGCAACAAAAGAATTGTCAAGTGCCCGTTGCCCATACAAAACAATGTACGTGCAAGACAACACTACGACTACTGTGCCCCATGCTGTACAATAAAATTATACCTGATATCAGTCAAACAAAAACCTGCAACAACTACAAATTTAAGAAACGTATATTCAATATTTTAAAAGCCCTTGACTATGATTCAACCGAGAAACTCTTTGAAAGAATAATATAGATAAATTATTATAATAAATTATTGATCCAGTGTTTTTATTGATAGATTGTAAGATTGTTCTTGTTTGATGGGAATGATACGACGGAATTACAGTACTTATACAATTTATTAAAAAGGCACACACCTTACATATTAATGGCGGATGAACAAGAAGGAAGGGCTAGAGGGCGCTGCAATCGCCATACAATATTTGTTGCGTTCAGTTAGCACATTATTAGACAAATGGATGCATTCATTTTAACACCCCCTCTCAACAAATATTTTCCAATATTTTTTACATGTTAAATTTCCTGACATAAAATCATGACCTGCCCTTAACATATAATCATGCATCGCCTTAACAAAATTTTACCAGCTTAGATATATTTTTAATTGAGAGTTGGTTAGTCATGCATTTCAAATTATATACCACCTATAAAATTACATATTAATTTATTCCTCTAGAATAAATAATACAACATAATATGCATGACCAATCAATCAATACACACCTTATTCAAATTTTAAAAATAAAATTTATGAATTTTACAAACAAAGTTGTTCCTAAAGGCTTTGTTAACAGATCTGCAATGTTATCTTCCGTTTTAATATATTTTAATGAAAAACATTTTTGTTTTATTTTGTCAACAATGAAATGATACCTTATATCCAGATGTTTCAATCTTTTATTATTTTCACTATTAAAAACCAATTTAATCACAGATTGATTATCCTCAAAGATTACCGTTCCACTGCTAACAATATCAAAATCAATTAACAAACCCTTAAGCCAACAAGCCTCTGCCACTGCCATACTTAAGGCTATGTATTCAGATTCAGTGGATGATAAACTAACACTAAGTTGTTTCTTACAGCACCATTGAATTGTACAATTATTGAAATTGAAGACATAACCTGTGGTTGACTTCCTATCTAATACATCTCCTGCCCAGTCAGCATCCACAAAACCTTGCAAACCGTTGTCATTGCTGCTATAAACAAGAGCATAGTGTAACGTCCCCTTAACATAGCGTAGAACCCTCTTAAGCGCTTTGAATAACATTACACTAGCACAGTGTTGATACCGACTAAGGAAACATATTGACACACACAAATCTGGCCTTGTACCACAGACTGCATACATTAAGCTCCCAATCAGCTGTCTACACATCCTTTCAATTTCTAAACTTTCAGGCCTCTCCCTTTTCAGCACATCAAAGTTGAAATTTTGATCTATTGGTGTAGAAACAGCTTTACAGTCTGACATGCTGTAAGCTTGTAAGACCTTGGATAAGTATTTTTCCTGAGACAGAATAGTTTTTCCTACCTTCTGCTCCATGTCAATGCCTAAATAACTTTTTGCTAAACCTAGGTCTTTCATTTTAAAACTTTTACATAACTGTAACTTAAAATTTTGTAAAACTTTATGCTCAGTACTAAACATTAAAATATCATCAACAAATAACAACACATATGTTTTACACTTGTTGTCATTTTAAAAAAATAAACAATGATCATTTCTAGACTTTGTAAAACCTTCATTTTCAATGAAATTATTAAACTTTGTGTTCCAGTATTTAGGTGATTTTTTTAGACCATATAATGATTTATTAAGTTTACAGATTTCACCAGATGGAAGTTTTAGATACACCGTTTCATCTATGTCACCATGCAAGAAAGCACCTACTACATCCATCTGATGAACTGGGAGTTGCAGTTTGTTAGCTACAGACATGAAAACCCTAAAAGTTGGTAGTCTTGCCACTGGCGAATAGACTTCTAGGTCACAATCTGACTGTTCAAAGCCTCTTGCTACTAGGCGAGCTTTGTACACTTTTTCACTGCCTACATCCTTCACCTTAAATACCCACTTACTAGAAATTACTTTATTTCCCTCAGGTACAGTTTTAACTTCAGTCCATGTGTTATTTTCTTTTAATGTATCCAACTCAGTCTTTATGGCTTTCTTCCATTCTTCCTTATTTTCAGCATTAATTGCTTCTTCTAATGTTACAGGTTCTACCTCAGAGAGAAGTCCAGTTTCATAATCTGCCATCCATGCCGGTTTCTTTGTTTGTCTTCCACTTCTTAACCGTTTTTCTTCTGGAGAAAGCCCCTGATTTTCTATTACCGTTGTCTCCAACGAGTCTGATGATTCTTGTAGCCACTCTTCATACATTGATGGGGAACTATATTCTACTTTATCACTGAGTTTTTCCTTTTCTGCCGGACTTAAAATATCTTCCAAAGAAATTTCCCCCTCTGGTTCTGGTGTCTGTGTCCTTTCCTCTTCTTCCTCCTCGGGCTCTTCTTTTTGTACAGTACCCAAATCAAGAAAATCAGGAAAGGAACATATTTTCTGGCTATTGCTTCCTTCTTTCTCCTTTTCCTGACTCTTACACAATGCCTGTTTATCAAAGAAGCTCCCCTTGATGAAAGTAACCTCCCTTTTGATCAATACATCATTTTTATCAGGAAAATAGACTCTGAATCCTTTAGTTGTTTCACCATAACCAACAAAATATCCTGGCTCTGCTTTGCTATCCCACTTTTTGCGTTTTTGATTAGGTACATGAACTGACACTTTAGTACCAAATATCTGTAATTTATGTATGTCAAATACACCCTTTTGAAACCATAACTCATATGGAGTTATATTTTGGACTCTGCTTTTACCGGTCCTGTTCAATACAAAAACAGCTGTATTAACGGCTTCTGCCCATAGTGATTTGTCAAAACCACTTGATAAAAAAATCGTTCTAGCCGCTTCTGTTACAGTTCTCATTTCCCGTTCAATACATCCGTTTTGTTCCGGTGTATAGACTACACTTGTCTGGTGAATAATTCCAAAGCTCTCTAACAAAGACTTAAACTCTCTGTTCATGAACTCTGACCCACAGTCAGACCTAATGATCTGAACTTTATACTCCAAGTTTTTAGTCACAAAGTTAAGGAAACTCCTAACCTTATTTATTGTTTCAGATTTATTCCTTAGAAAATATACTGTTCTAAACTTGGTATAATCATCTTTTATTAGCAGATAATATCTGGAACCGCCTAATGATGTTGATTCCATAGGACCGCACAGATCCATATGTAAAACCTGACCTGGTCTCTCAGCCCTATCTTTACTTACTGGAAAAGGTCTCTTATGTGACTTACCCTGTAAACATGGCTCACACATTACTTCACAGTCACTACTGGCTCTGAAATCTATCTCACATCTTTTCAACACACTTTTTACTTGCTCAATGTTTTGATGACACATTTTCTCATGCCATTCTTGCAAACTGTCAATAGACTTTCCTACACAAACACTCTGCTTTTCATGCCTAAATTTCATAAAAAACAAGTTATCTTTCTTATATGCCAAAGAACAAACCTCTTTATTGTTGTTTTTTCTAAAATAACCACAATTATTGTTGACAGATAAATTATAGCCTCTATTCGTGGCTGCACTGACTGAAAATAAATTTAACTTTAACTCAGGGACATGCAACACAGTAGTAGTGGGAAATTGGGGGTTTTGCCTCACTTAACCGTGCGGCAAAACCCCCCAATTTTCACTCGGACTAAAACCCTCTTTGCATCATTAAATTGTGCATGAAAGGAGCCAGATGTGCACTTCCTGATACCCGGCACACTCTAGGTAACAATCTGAGTGGACTGGACAGCAAGTAGGTGACGTAGATTGGCTGATCCTTCCACGATGATAGGTAGACGGATGCTTTATTTGATTTAACTCGTCTGTCTTCTAAGATAGTATATTTACACCTATCTGACTAAAAGAGAGGAAAAGTCGTAACGTATCCGTCAAAAATTAAAAATCAACAAAATTTTAATATACCTATTTCGATTACTGAATTATTTTGAATATCCGTTTTTAGGGCAGTAGAAAGAAGGCTACATACTATATTAAAAGTCGGATTCTTTATGCAATACATTTTATTCTATTTATAAGATTTTTAAAGAAAAGTTACATTTTAAAAGTACATAGTGTTGGACGATAAATACATTGACAAACACTTACATTCTATAAGCCACATTTTTTACGTATTAAAATATTTTATTCTTTATACACCATTTTTTCAAACAAGTCACATTTTTTAAAGCACACATAGTTGGATGATAAATACATTTATATATATCACTAGAAAATCGATATTCTTCATATAAACTTAACAAAGTAGGGCAGTTCTTATCTTCTAAGTTAATAACATTATCAGTTAAAAAAATATCTTTTATCCATTTAAGTTTTTCAAGACCTTTACAATAAATAGTTTTGCCAATTAAAAATTCATCGACATACAAAGATAACTTGTCATATGGTATAAAACCATCGTTCCAGCACATTTTTCTATTTCTTTGAATCCAGTTGACTTGTTTTCTCTCAGTAGTCGAGAGATTATAAAATGGACAAGGAGGTTGAAGCAGGAGAACTTGTAATTGATCCTCACACAAAATTGCTATTTCCTTAAGAATAAATTGATTATCGTCGGTTTTAAATCCTTGGACATCTACGATGGCTATATTAGAATTCATGTTACTTTTCGTACTAAATTACTCAGAGGTCTGTATTCTATCAGGCGATCGTTTATAATTAAACAATAAGCGCTGGTGTTATCAGGGATATCCTTTAGACTTTCTATTTCTAATCGAACATCAACAGGTCCGGTTTTTATATTTTCGTTTTGTCTTGAACAATCTATCACAAACAATGGCGCCTTTTCTTTAAACTTCTGAAGATCGAGCAGGGGATCTACAGGAAGGTTGTAGAACTACTGACGAAATCTAGCGTACATGTCATATAATATACTGTATTTGTTTTCATTAAACTTTAAGTTAAGATCATCGTATGGGTAGTAGCATGAATTTAAAAATAATTTCACATTCGTTATATTACAATGATCAAATGAAGCATTATCTTGATTTTTATTATTTTTTCTGTTTGTTTGCAATCCAAAAATTATGTAACGAGGTTTTTCTAATTGTGAAGTAGTTTTAATAGACCATGAATGTTTAGTGGTTCTGGGCAAAAGTGGATATTCATAAAGATCCCAGTTTCGAAAAGCAATTTGAATAAGTTTATCTTTCTCTAAGTGTTTTATTAAGGCGAGTTTTTGCGAGTCTGATACTTTAATATGCGGCATACGCCACTGAATCTTGTGAATATGTAATTGTACAGAATTTTCTTCATCAGTCACAATACTGTTAAAATTTGTGTTACTTCTGTTGAGTATTAATTCATGTTTACAGTTAATTATTATTTTTCGATAATCTTCCGCAAAACCTAATATTTTGTTTAGCGGCAGCAGAACACTGAATTCACCACTTTGTTTACTAAACCCGTCAACGTTCCAGCCCCATACTTCAGCAGCTTTACTTTCTCCGGTGTTCATTGATACTAAAGATTTCATCGTTGTAGTCATTCCAGCATTTCTAATGCGATCTATTTCTATACCATTCATTTCATATCTGATATCTTGGAAAAGAAAGGCAATAGCATTGTTAACAAAATCGAATTCTTTTACCTTTTTTACACCGCTGACGCTATCTTTAGCAGTTACGCTAAATTTTCCTTCGATATATAGTGCGCTAGCTGAAGGCAAGACATATATATCTTGCTGATGAATAGGTATGCGTATTTCATCATTTTCATTAAAACTGGTATTGTAGGGATTATACGCATGGATTTCATAACTCTCAATAGAATTGTCAAATTGGGGATGATCTGTTATCAGAAGAACGCTCATATTTTAAATCCAAGGGCTTGAAGAAACTCTCTATTACTTTTGGAAATTTTAACAATTTTTTTACGTCTTGGTCGCGGAACGTCACGTCTGATAATGGTACCCTGATGATATTTACTCTCAATTTTATTACTAACGCAGTTATTATTAAATATTAGCATTTTATTTTGCGCAAATGAAGGCTCAATTGAATATTTTCGTTTTCGAAATTTATAAGATTTCCTTTCAAATCTAATATTTTTACTGTAACTGATGACACCACTTTCTTTCTTAAAGGAAAGTAAATAATATTTTTAGGTACTTCTATAATTTGATGTCCTGGAGGAGTATTTAGTACAAACTCATGTATAACATGTGTAGGTGAACCATCTGTGAAGGAACCTTGGACTAAGTCACATTCAATCTGTACCACGGACACTGGAATAATGTTGACAGGCGAGTCGGATTCATGCCATTTATTTGATTCTAATAACGTCTTTGAAAATCCCAACAAAGGACCTATACTATTTTTGACAGCAAAATTAATTGGTTCGCCGCAAAACAAAGCACATTTCATCGTATTAACATTTGGTTTGATTTTAATTTCACACTGTTTTAATTCATTTTTAAGATATGCGAATACGTCTAATAAATCATATGTTCCATAGGGAATCTTTATTTCCTTTTGTTTATTTCCATAAGCGAAAACATTATTACTTTTATTTATATTTGGTATTGAATGAAATGTTGAAAAATACGTGGGACACTCAGAAATATTTGCGACACTAAAAAAAATTGTTCTACAGGTACATATATTTTTATTAAATCTTTTCAAAGTACTCTCCACCAGCCTCTATACAAAGATTCATGCGTCTGAACCAGTTTTCAAAACACTTTTTCCAGTCCGCCGTAGACACCTCGTTTACAGCCTGCTCGAACGCAGCCAGCGCATCTTCCGGCGACGAAAATTGTATCCCCTTGAGCTGATTTTTTATTTTTGGAAATAAAAAGAAGTCACACGGTGCTAGATCAGGGCTGTAAGGAGGGTGACCCAGGAGTTTGACTGGTGTGCTGTCCAGGAAGTCCCTCGTTTTGAGCGCGGTGTGTGCAGGCGCATTGTCGTGGTGGAGCAGTAGTCCGCGGAGCCCTGTGTTTGGTCGCTTGTTGCTCACAACAGAAAAAACTTCTGGTAAACATTTGGTAGTATACCATTCGGCGTTGATGCTTCTTTGATCTCGTAAGGGAATTGAGGCCAAGTGGCCAGTCAAATTATAAAAGCTGGCGATCAAAATCTTCCCCCCGCTTCGAGATCGCTTCACTTTGGTAGGCGTTGGTTCATTTTGAAACACCCAAACTGTCGACTGGCGCTTGGTTTCTGGATCGTATTGATAAATCCAGGACTCATCACCTGTTACGATGTCGTAAACACGCCGAGACGAGCCTGCTTCAAATTTGTTCAGCATATCACGGCACCATTCCACCCGGGCCTGCTTCTGAGCGTCGGTGAGGTAGTGCGGCACCCAGCGCGATACTATCCTCCTCACGCGAAGATGCCCGTGTAGAATCTCGTGAACGCTTCCCGATCCAATCTTTAATATGTGCTGAATCTCCTGATATGTAATTCGCCTATTATCTTGGATTAAATTTTTCACTGCTAGCACGTTTTCTTCCGTAATAGCCGTCAAAGGGCGACCGCTTCTTTCTTCATCCCCCAAGGTTGGTCGACCGCGCCTAAATTCGTTATACCAACGATACACGGTTGCCTTGGAGGGGCCTTCATCCATAAATGCCATTTGAAGTCTATCGAACGATTCATCCGGTTTCAGGCGACACTTGAAATCGTAAAAAATCATAGCTCTAAAATGTTCCCGGCGCAGATCCATTTTTCAGTAAGACACGATACTTTGAATTGGCTCGCAAAAAATGTGGAGGGAAATTTTGAAAATGGAACACACATATTTTTACTTACAAGTAATCATATTTTCGAAAAAGATTCTGACCGGCCAGTCTCCCATATATAAAAACTATTTTTCGCAATACTTTCTGAGTGGCCTGGTATAATAAGCCACACTCATAGGCATAATCTAATATTAGAGGAGGATTTAAGTCACATTGGAGAACGGATTTGTTTCCCGTGATCGTTAGTGTAATAGACATGATGATAAACTGATATTTTTTCAAAGAGAAGTCTTTATTTATTTTGTTGCCAGAATGATTTTAAAAAATTTATACATAAATGACCGCATATGTACGAATTACTTTTTTGCTCGTTATAGTAGTTATACAGAACATTAGATCCAACGTATTGAAGAAATTCCTCAGGCGGTTTCAAATTACCGTAACTATCAAAATATTCTATATAGTTGTTCAACTTAGCATAGGCTACCCAATGAGTACCAGGATTTTCAGAATTGTCGAGATTGATAATGCCACACTCTTTTTTTAAAGGATTTTTTGGAAGCGTATCTCTCATGAATACTCCTCTAAAATATGGTATGTCACTACTGTATTTAAGAATGTCAATGTTTGTAAGCGCTCTTTTAGGTAGCCTCCGAATCAGTTTTTTTTATTTTTTGCGTAAATTCCTAAGCCTTTCCCATGTTCTTTTAGATACAATCCATTCCCGATGCAAAACTCTTCCATTTTCTGATTATGTCTTTTAAGTTCCTGTAGTCGCTGTTTTGCGGATTTAATTGCATTTACAGCTCTAGCTATCCCAGCCGCTCCTCCTGCAATGCCTCCTGCAGCAGATAAGCCGGCAAATATTGGGATCAAAGGTAGAAATCCTCCGACTTTCGGAACAGGAATTACACGAGGCACGTCTACGGATTTTTCAGGATCTGAGGCTATTTCTTTTGCAACAGCAATAGCTAAATCAATAGCTGCTCTTTTGCATTTAGGTTTGAATTTTTCAAGTGGTCTTTTGTAATAGAAACTATGTTTTTAAATGTTTTCTTAATCCCGTTTCCAGTTTTGACTTTTTCTTTTTGTGATTTTTTTCTGATTTTTTTCTTGCACTTTTGAATAATATTACTTTTATCTTTTGTTTTAATTTTTAATTTACTTAAATGAAATTTCATAAATATGCACGCTGCCTCTCAGGTGAGGGGCAAAGTAATAATGAAAATGCAATGGAATGTTACTACTTATAAAACATTTGATTTATCAATCCAAGTGTTTTCTTCGGGAGGTAAACCTAACCATTTCACAAATAATTTCTTTCCTTTTGTTTTTATCACCTTTTCAACAAGATAAATGTTTGGATGCTTAGTTTTTTGCAACTCTTCTGAGTAAAATGAACCCAATATAGGACGGTTTCGAGCATCTTTTATTAAATACGTTATCGGGTTTGTGTTTTGTACCTGAGTTATGGAAAATACTTCAGTAGACCAATTTGGAGTATATCCTTTTTCAAAAGCGCCTTTAAACTTACTGATACGAACAAAATCTCCAACTTTAAAAGACCGTTTACTACTTGATACCTTTTTAGACCATTTTTTTTCATAGTTGCGTAAAATAAACAATTTGTTTTTTTCGTTTACCTGATTAGGTTTCAAGCCAATAGTTCTATGTTTAGTATCGTTATATATTTTTGTTAACGATGAAAGTACATTGTCTTTCCACTTATAGTTCCCCTTTAAACTAAAATGTCTGTATAATTTACCTTTCAAGGTCTTAATAAATCTCTCTATTATCGATGCCTTTTTCGTAGAATATGTCGAGTAATGATTTATTTTATGCCGTTCTAATAGCAATTTCATCTGTTTATTATAAAACTCTGTTCCTAAATCAGTTTGCAAATTTTTGGGTATACGCCCCTTACAAAACAAATCTTGAAAAGCATTACATATACATTCTTGAGTTTTTCGTTTTAACGGATATGTCCAGGCGTATTTCGAAAATGTGTCAATGACTGTTAGTATATAATTGTATTTAGAATTTTCCTTGGAAACTGATTGCATGTCAATAAGATCAGCTTGCCATAGATCGTCTATATCTTTCATTATAACATGTCTTCGGGGGTAGTTTCTCCTCGCTTGTTTATGTATTTCATTTACTACGGTTTCTTTACTCATTTTTTTTTTATTTTCTGCGATAATAAATCAATATTTTTTTCAAGGCTGTTAATTCCCGTTCCTAACTGGGTTAAATTTTCCTGAATTGTTTTTAGTTTCTTACACATGCTTTCTATGATTTTGTCAACATATTGTTTAGGAACACAATCTTGGGGATCAACCGGCGTCCCTATATTCTTTATAGTTTTATTTCCCGCACTTAAACAACCATCATCCAATACTATAATAGCTGATGGCATTGGAGCTGTGTTATAATTAGCTTTTTGTTTTTTAAAAGGATGAATACCAAACTTATCAACATTCATGGCTGATCGACGACTTAAGAATGAATGTATAAAATATTTGACATTCTATTTATCCTTGATAATTCCAGCTTCTTTCAATTCTTCAATAATGGATATAATTTCATTATCATGGCTTGTATTGCCAGCACTTTTCGAAGCAATCAAAACCTTAAGTCTTTCAATAACAAATTTCAACATAAAATCCAACCCAATTAATTCAGCTAACTTCATTAATAATTATTTTGCAAATATTGGTAAACAGCTAGCCCTGCAAATTCCTTCCGATCCAGCGATTAAAGCAAATTACTTTCTTGACAATCTTCCCGCACAGCCTAACTCGTTCGTTTTATTACCCGCTGATCATGATGAAGTTAATAGTATTTTATTAAACCTTAAATCAAGTAGTGCTCCAGGATGGGACAATATTTCTACAAGCTTTCTAAAATCTGTCTCTAAAGAGGTAGTCCCCATCATAACTCATCTAGCGAATCTCTGCTTTGATCAAGGCATTTTTCCAAATTCCTTAAAGCAATCCATTATCACACCCGTGTATAAGAATGGGGACAGAGACGATGTCAGTAACTACAGGCCAATTTCAGTCCTTCCTGTTATAGCAAAGATCCTGGAAAAACTACTAAATAAGAGACTGCTTAACTATTTAAACAAGTTCAATCTATTATCACCTTCCCAGTACGGATTCAGGCATGGAAAATCAACTGAAGATGCAATTATTGCTCTTAGCTCGTTAGTTGTAGAAAAATTGGACAAAAGTAGAAAGTGTCTAGCAGTCTTCTTAGACCTGAAAAAGGCTTTTGACACCGTTTCTCTTCCCATCCTTATACACAAACTAGATAAGAAAGGAATAAGAGGAAACCCACTTTCTCTTTTTATAAGCTATCTCAGTGATAGAAAACAACGAGTTAAGCTGAATGAATTTACTAGTGAAGACGCAGATGTATCATTCGGTGTCCCACAGGGAAGTGTATTAGGGCCCACGCTTTTTCTGATCTATATAAATGATCTCTGCGATTCGAACATCCTAAACGCAAAAATATTTTCATACGCCGATGATACAGCTGTCGTCTTCACAGGCGATACATGGGAAGAAGTCAAAACTAGTGCTGAACTAGGTATGGCTCAGATTGATAAGTGGTTGAAAGGTAACCTACTAACATTAAACACCTCTAAAACGAACTATATCTGTTTTAGCATCACAAGCAGAAATCAGCCTAAAAACGACATGAGCTTGAGAATACATTCTTGCAAGCCCACTATTATTGGCAACTGTAACTGTCCAACTATCCAAAAAGTTACAAAAACTAAATATCTAGGAGTCATGCTTGATGAGAATCTTACTTGGTATCCCCACCTTGAACACGTCATCAATAGGCTTAGAAAACTTGTTTGGATTTTCAAGACACTGCGACACATTGTGCCAGGGAATGTCAAGCAAACGTATTCAAGAAACATATTGAATGAAATTTACATATCCCTTGTACAATCTGTCTTAATATACTGCATCGCTGTATGGGGTGGTGCGGCGAAAACACGTTTTCTTGACCTTGAACGTGCTCAACGAGCATTGATAAAGGTGATGTACTTCAAAAAGAGAAGATTTCCAACTGAAAGCCTTTATCAGATCAGCGATCTTATTTCTGTTAGGAAACTGTATGTAATCCAAATAATTTTAAAAACACACAAATCCTTACCTTATGTTACCGACTGTGGGAATACCAGAAGAAAATACAGAGTAGTTCAGGTCCCATGCGCCAATACTACATTCGCAAGCATACAGTATAATAAAAGATCGGCATACTTATACAATAAAATCAATAAAGAAATTAATATCTACTCGAAGCAATACCATGAATGTAGATCGTTTCTTACAAAATGGCTTAAAAGTAAAACCTACAACGAAACGGAGACTTTATTATTATATACATAATACCTACAGGTTAACACCACTCACAGACACTCACACATACACACACACACTTACACACTCACACTATACAGACTTACACACACACTCACACTATACAGACTCACACACCCACACACACTTTTACGTTATACATTCCACTGACACACAGATACTTGGGCACTCGCCAACATATTCATTTGAAGGAAGAGCGGAGCCTCCTGACACAGGCAACCTGATTGCTTAATAGGAAGTTCCATCCTCGAGTTTTGTACCACATTGTATAAAAATATTAATAAAACATTTTGTATTTGTATTTGTATTGTATTCAATCAACTCATTAGGATCATCCCAATATACTAAATCAACGTTTGATTTATAATGCTTTAAAGTCGGTAATTGACCCCCTTCTTTTATATTTGGATCCGATCCGGAGAAAAGAGGTTTTATAATTTTACAGTATTTCATACCAGAGTTTCCTTGTATCTGACCTGATGGACAGAATCCCCTTTTATGAGCATTTGTACGAATGAGAATATCTTTGTAGACCAGTTTATCCTTCTCGTCTATTATTTCTACATCGGGTTTACTTTTTAATAATAGTTCTGATAATCCAGGTGTCATCTTATAAGAGTTATCACCTATTGTAATCATGGAAAATTTAGAAGAGTCATCTCCAGAAGTTTTAAATGAAAGCGGTAGATTTCCTATAAATAATTTACCGTCATCATTTCGTACACCAAATGCAACATTCAATGTTTTATGATCACTTTGAACTGTTTTGTCGGCTGGAGATTTTGATTCGCTATGATATCCCGATTTTTCGTGAGTTTTGAGATTTTTCTCAAAGTTGATGTCAAATTTTTCATTCTTATCGCAACTCATGTCGCTTGAAGCCGAATCAAAAACGGAAGAATCATTAGATGCCACAGTTTCATTCAATGATTTTTCTAAGCTTTTTTTATCATCTTGCGAAGTATTTGCGGCTATAGCTTCCAATGGGTCTATTATTGGTTTAAATATTTTTCGACGTTTTGAATCTAATTGATGCTCTCTCTCATGCATTTGCTTTATTTTTTGTTTAATACTTTTTACAGAATTTATTATTTGTTTCTTTATTTCTGACTCCATAGTCTGAATAATACAAAAGTCTACACTTCCAATTATTACCGATGTTGAAATATGAATGATCATTTTATGTCTTCTGATATGTATTAGTATTTGCATACGGGTCTAATGCTTACTTCTATTCAAAGTTAACAAAAGTATCAAATGCTTTTCGGTACCTACCATTATTTAATTGACAATCTTTATTGATTATTAAACAGGTAAATGGATCTTTCCATATTTCGGAAGCTAATGATTTAAAGTTGGTCCAGCTTAAGTCAGAATTAACATGCTCATTATATATGTGTCTTAAATTTATATCATCTTGTTTGAAAATTATCAAAAAATTTATGTTATCGCGTATTAACTGTTTCGGAATTTTTGAATAGGTCTGGGACAAATAGAAACAATCTATGTCTTTATGTCGACCCATAGAAAAATAATCGCGAATATGCATTTGATTTTCGCAAGCAATATCATCAAAGATGAAGATAGAATTTTTTAATACTTCATTAGGAGGAATCATATTTTCATTTTTATGAAACTTAAATAATTTGACTTCCGGAATATTTGCAAGCACGTTTTCCAAAAATCGATATTTATCTTGGAAAATTGTTTTTGAATACAGATACAAGTTTTTAAATTTTAATCCATTGTCATGAAGCAATAAACTTATCATAGTATTTGTTTTTCCGCAATTTGAGGGTCCGCATATTATGCAGCGTATAGAATTAGGTAAAAGTGGGCTATGTTTTATGGTAGCAATATCTGAACTAGCTCTGATTTTAGCAATTTCTAGAGATACGGGTTGCTTGATTAGCTTCATATTTAACTGTGATGGTTTTATTTAAAATTCACCCATAAATAGTACGGAGATACCTCATTTGCCAAATTACGATAAGTAGTTTAGAAGTTATGAGGTAGCAGATGAACATACCTATATACATACATACATACTGGTCAAAATCATAACCCTCCTTTTTGCTGCAGTCGGGTGATAAAAATTTGATTATGGTCGACTAACTGCATGTTTAGACATGTCGTCGGAATTTTCTTAAGAATGTGATCATAAGCCATATATGTGTATGGCCCCAATTACAGATTGGTTTCAAATTGCTTTTCTCAATTTTTCGATATTAGCGAATACAAATGCATTAGTCATTAGATTGCATTAGAACAAGTCAGTTGCTTCAGTCAGAGTTTTAATTACTAATCTCACTGGTAAGTATCTTTCAGCTAATATTTATTTTTAGCTAAGTGCCTAATTTTTAATAAATCTATCTTTTTTGTTTTATCATCATCATATCGACTCGAAATCGACCACCGCTAGACATAAGCCACCTTATTGTTTATTTTATTATTATTTTTTTATGTTTTACAGAATAGTTATGTCTCAACAAACTTCGACATTCGACCCTCTTAGCGTGAGCCAAGATGTCGACGGCAATCCCGATGAGGTATATGCCCAAGACATTAATAAATGGATGGAAAAAGTTGAAAAACGAAGGGTGAGTTGGAACAAGAAACAAAAATCCTCTAAAAAAATGAAAATCAACCCATTAGCCTCATTTATCAGAAGAGAGGAAAAGCGGAGGGGGCAGTACCTTATTAAAATAACAATTGAAACACTTGATGAAGGTGAAACCAATCGATCTGTAAATGCCCAGTATTTGGTCATGGACCCGCAAGATGAAGTGCTAAATGAGACGGAAACGATAGTAAAAAAAATGTCAAAAAAAATTTCTGATAATCAAGAACAAGAACATTCGATATTATTTTGGTAAAATTAGTGATCAGTGATTGATAAGATAAGTGAATAAATTTGATTATTAAGACAGTTATTATGTACCTATCAACTAAATAAAAACATTATAAAAATATGTTTTCTTTTTTGTTTCTTCTCTTACACCAATATTGAGGGCGATTCTAGCGCGGTCGCAAATTTAGGGAAAATTTGACAGTTCTAAAGTGTTAGTATCTTTGTTACTGACTAAGGCTGAAAAAAGCAGCTAAGGCAGTAACAAAGACAGCAACACTTTTAGACCTGTCAAATTTGATAAAATTTTATAAGTCTAGATAGTAGCGCCCAGGCTAAAGTCACGCAAATTGTCAATTCTTTTAGGAGGCAACTAAGTATCTTAGTTAGTACTAGATATATTTAATGACTTGTACAGTCAACGATAGTTCAAGCTTGACACTCGCAGCGCGACTCTAACCCATTCGTTTATTGAAATAAGAACGGTACAAAGTTTATCGTGTCAAGCTTGATGGGCTCTTGACTGTACATGTTATTGTATAAATGATATTGAGTAACCTCCTTCAAGGAACGTACTATTTACGCTCATACCATTTACAGGGTGTAAGGGAAAGGTTGGCAAAATTTAAAAGGCATTATCAGTCAACATAACTGAACAACTTTCAGTTAACTAAACTTGCAGGAAATTAAAAAGATCGCCTAACTAACTGCCTAGCCAAGTTTACAATTTTGTATGGAGAGCGATTTTTCATTTCCTGTAAGTTTCATTCACTGGATTGTGTTCAGTTACGCTGACTCGGTTGACTAAACATTTCTTTCCCTTTCAGTTTTACCGACCTGCCCCTTACATTCTTAATCACGCCCCTTTTTCCTTTCAGGTTTAGCAACTTATTTTTTAAAATTAAGGAGGTAGGTAAATTAAAAAATACACCCGCGATATAAGAGTAATATATGTTGGTTTATTTAAGTATAATATTTCACATTACTTTATTCTTAGAACTACAAATTAAGTAATATACCTATATTATTTACAACAACATCGAGTACATACAAGTCTTATTTGATAGCGACACGAACGGACTCGAATATTTTCCTGCTCGCACGCTTAGGGTGTTTTGTTCAGCGAATCGGAACGCCTCGCTCGTCTCATTCGGACTTGGTAAACGAGATAGTCTGAGTGCATCAGAAAAGTATTCGAACTCACGCGCCACTGTCTAGTGTAACTGTTAGCATAATAATCATCGTTTACAAAAGTTTCGGCATACAAATTATCTTAAGTTTTTGTTTACTCTAAAACTAAAAAACAAAAAGTCAAAAACTAAATTGAACTTAGAAAATTGTGGAGTAATGACCCCAAGGTAAGGTTGAAAAGTTCCCTTTAGTTAACTGCCTTTTATCGTCGTTAGAATTCAAAACAAGTTTATTGACTTTTTGGGTGTACACATTATGATTTTTGGATCGAATTATGTACATTGAATCGCGAAAAGTTTCATTATATAATAATGCGTTCTTAAATTTGTCGATATCTAATCTATTCACAATACTTTTTTTTACTCCTTTGGCTTTTCTTATCAAGGACTTTTTCGTGTTTATGCAATATAGTTTTGCTTTTAACCCTACAAACTCAGATATCACTTCTCCACCCATCTCGTCTTTGAAATATCCTGGAATTTGCATATTTAGTCTTGGTATATTAAATATATTATTTGTTTCAAAATTACTGGTGTCGAAGTAGTGACCATATGTTTTTAAATCTTCGTAAAAATCTTCTGTTTGCAAAAAATAAAGCAAACTGTCTGTATCAGTGTAACAAAGGCGAGCATTTTCACCATAAATCTGTTTTATTACAGAGTAGTGAAATTTGTATAAATGAGTTTTAGCCAATTCGAGAATGGAAAAACCTATGTAAATAGGTCTATCCAATACAATTTTTGTTGGTTCTAATTGGATAGCCACTAAATTCTCAGAAATAATTAATAAGTTTTTAAAATTGGGAGCACTTATGTATTTTTCAGCACCATAAAATTTATTTGTTTTATTCGAGCGATCAGTCCAGATATTTGCAAGTTTAACTTCAACTTGATTTCTTCTATTTTCTATAGTCTTTCCAAAAATAGAATTATTTTGCTTTTTGAAGAAATCTTTTTCAAAAGGAGATTTAGCACGTTGTCTGAGAGTAGTATTCAGATTGATATAGGGTGCTAGAAATGCCGCCTGATCAAAACAAAGGATTCTATGAATTTTGAGTAGTACCAAGCCGTTTTTTAAACATTCTTGTAAGTGTTTGCAGTGAATAATATATTTATGCTTGTCATATAAATTTGCCACCAATTTTTTATTTTTCCCTAATGGCATGGGAACTTTCAACTGTTCGGCAGCAAAAGGCAAGTCAGAGTGTTTATCATGAATCTCTAAAGGATAGTGTAAATCTACTTCAAGAATGTAACCTTTCTCACCATCATGAGGAATAGTTTCAACATTAAATGTAGAAATCTCATGTTCTTTTAAGAAATAAAAATTCCCTATGGGCAATTTTGACATCATCGCATAACCATATAAATTCACGCAATCTAAATACGTCAAAAATGTTGAAGGAGATGAAGGATCATAATCAGGTAAATATTTATTATTAGCTTTTGCATATCTTAAGGAACATTGTGCAAGACCTCCTCGAATACCTTGTTCCAACATTTGATAAACCTCAACGTTTGAAATTAAATCTAATTTTACACCCGTGTACAAAAGCATCGCCTCCCAGCTCATCGATGGCGAGGAAACATAAAAACATGGATCTAAATTGTAATGCTTTAAGCTTATACATCTAAATTTTTCAAAGACGTCAGCAAGCAACAATACGTCACATTTCAAGTAAAAATCTGTGTACTCGCCCAAGTTTTTAAATCCGAATTTCTCCCATACGGTAATAGCATGATTATAATCGTCATTAGATATCGACTCTGACGTCAATTTATTAAAAAAACAGGTCTTATCTGGTAATCGAGTTTCCTCATATCTTTCCCAAGAGTTCAAATAATCGTAGCAATACACACCTTTCCGTCGAGCTAAATCAAAAAAATCCTGCTTAACAAAAAAAGATCTAAGGTTTTCAAAGTCATCAGGATCAAGTGTTTGTACTAAATTATCTAAACTGCAACTCAAAAAATTAAAGGAATCGATAAACTTTAACTGCAGCGTATTTTGTCTATCAATTGGTATAAACTTTGTAAAAGATATGAACTTTTCTTTATTTTTTGCTAAAAGACTTATTCGCCCACATATTTTTGAAAGTTCATTTATAAATAAATGAGAATCATAACCAGAAAGATTATGAAATATAATGGGTATGAAACTACAATCTTTGCAATTTAAATTGCAGCTGTTGTGTGCAGGTCCTCTGAATTTTCCGGTGAAATGATCGTGATCTAGAACCATGGGATCTTCAAGATTAAAAGGCTTTTTGCAAATATGACAGCAAGTAGAATTTTTGACTAATATTTTTTCTGTATTTGTCAAAGGCAGCATATCTCGTTTTATGGATAATATTTCATACAACCTTTGAACATCTTTAGATATCGATTCTACAAATTTTTGAGAGCAGTTCAGCCCGCGATATGATACATACTCATTTAACTCGGGGTTAGAATAACAACAAATATAATAACCAAAACAAGTAGCTTCGTGAACTTGCACATTTTCCACATGTTCAGATTTACTCTTGTCAGAGTATTCGCGTAATAAACTTTCAAAGTCACCATAGATCACAATAGGTATTCTTTGAGTTCTCTCATAGTGAGAGAAATGGAGCTTGGACCCTTCTTCGGGAAGAACGGTTTGGATTCTCGCACAATTATGATTGGATAGTTTCTGTTCTGAGCTGAAATACATAAAACACTCTTCACAAAAGTAGAGTTTAGATTTATGTTTAGTTATTTGATTGTGTATCAATTTTTCAATATTTTTGATTAAACTGAAATGACTACGACCATTTCTGTTAAAAAATAACAAATTAACATGCTCTGGTTTCCGTTTGAGTGTTTTATATAAGGGTCCAGTTATTTTATTATATTTATCCAATCCATAAATATTAACACTTATATTAGAATTATTTTTTTCAAATCTTTTAATGTCATTGAAACTTGGGGGAAACGACATACCTGAAATTTCAAATATTTCAGAGTAATGAGGATATGAAGAAACTCTATTCGGGTTTTGCTTTGCAGGATACATATGAGCGACAATACTCCAAAGAAAACAAAATTCATCATCGTTTTTAATATTAAGGCAAGCTTTAGTGTTTTGTATTTTTTTCGGAAGAGGTAAGTATGAACCTGCTTTTAACGGGCTGAATTTAGCAACATTCATTTCTAGGTGACTTATCGATTCAATTGTCCAACCTGATTCAGATTGATCAAATTCTATACATTTACATGATAGAAGATTTGATAGTTCATTATACAACTCTGATAAATCTGTATTTTGAAATACCAAAGAATATTTTGTGTTAAACGATTTCAAAGCTTCAGTGTCATTCTTTGGAAGTTTAAATGTAATAAAAAGTTCTAAATTCATTTTTAGCGATCCATGCTTCTTTCTTAATTTTTCGATAAGGGAGCATACTATTGGAGACGCCTCTGATAAAAACTGTTCTGGCAAAAGATAGTTCGCCAATGGATTTATTTTGTAACTAACTATTCGATTTTTGAATGCAGAAGCTATAATATAAACGTTGCTAAATTCAGTTCGTAATAAACAGTTTGTTTTATGGAGACTACTTCTTTTATGAGATGAAAAGCGAGTAACTTTAACTTGACAATCATTACAAAAGTTCATTTTTTATAAGAACAGAAACTAAAAAATTATAAACACATGTAAATGATGAAAAGCGGAAAATCTAGAGATAGAAAATCAAGATTATTAAGATAGTCAAACCAATCAGATTTATTTATATGTGCAATAGTATAATCTCTTTATGTTGTTGTAAGTAAGTTCAGCCAAGTAATATAAAAATGAAAATATACTTATATGAAATTGATTATAATATACGAATATGCATAATACATTTTGATTATAAGTACAAGGTAGTGCAAATGCTGATAATATAAAAGACGACTGCCTGTATTTACTCCCTATCTCTTCAAATATTGATGCTCGAAGGATAAAGTATTGGGCGAATTGCTTTGAATTGTTCCTTGCTGTCTGCCACTAATTTATTCAGAGAGCGCCACATGGGGTTTTCTGCATTAAGGAGTGATCACACCTAGCTGAATTCAAAGACAAATTCGGCATACATTGCTCGTTGAAGTAAGGATACTGCAATTAACATTACCAAACCTCGCAGCAATGTATGCTGAATTAGTCTTTGAATTCAGCTAGGTGTGATCACTCCTTTAAGGGCAGTCTTAAACTGCACCAATGCATACTTACTCCGCTCTAAGTCGCTGCAGTGACGATGTTCTATGTCGCGAGTATTGAACACCCGGAACTCGACATAGAATTCTCCTCGGCGGGTTGGATCGGACTGATAGGAATTACCGTTACCAGTACGACGGATGAAGAAGTTTTTCAGGGCAGATGCGCGCACTGGTTCCGATTCGTTCTGAAATGTAAAAAAACATTTTATTATTAACTATTGTAATCACCTACGTGAGTCTAGTTATAAACAGTACACAGCAAGAGGATAAACACTTTCTGACGGGAATTTCCTAATATATACAGGGTGTTAATTTGATTGCGTACCATAGCTCAGGGGCGGGATCAGTATCAGTAACTGAACAACTTTTCCCAAGGAACATAGGTCGAAATACGAAAAACCAAATTTGACCTTCCATACAAAATGCGCTATCTGCTGATGCAGTTTCTACGGGAGGCGTAAAATTGATTTTCGTATTTCGACCTATGTTCCTTAGGAAAAGTTTTTTTCAGTTACTATGATACTGATCCCGTCCTGAGCTATGACACACAATCAAATTAACACTCTGTATAAAAACTAACCCTACCTGCTATTCTGCTCGCGGTGGTCCCCTTTATTACTTAATAAAGGGGAGAGTTTTGCCCAGCAGTGGGACACACTACTGGATATTGAAAATACGAATATTAAGAAGAAACAAAAAAAATCATGATATCAGGAGAGTGAGCTACTTGTAGAATTACAAAACAAAAATGAAGTCATTGGCGCAAGTCTAAATAAAAATACTCAAAACTACTTAAAAACGTAATGCATGTACTTACATCAGAATCCGGGAATTGCTGAATTCTTTTTCTCTTCTTAGAGGGCTGCGCGCTAGTTATTTCTTCATCGGATTCAGAATCAGGGCCTAGTAATGGCGCATCAAATATCGTCGGAGGATGCAAAGCAGCCTGAGATTTTTTGGGCCTTCCGGTGCTTGGTTTCTTGACTTTAGGGGTAGTCACCTTTTTCTTTTGAGTAGTAGGCGGCTCTACCTCCTCATTGTCTGACACGAAAGGGTTGGAAAACCTGAAAACAAATAAAAAAATGAATAAAAATATGTAATTATGTACGGTCGACCGCACGTCACTAGAAACTTTTTCAACTCTATTACCATACCATAACATCTAAAACTGTTTCTACTGACGTGCTGCTGAGTATATCTAGTTTTGAAAATTAAAGCATGAAATAATATAAAGAAATTATATTTAGGATACGTACATACTTTCGGATTATCTCTTCAATTTCACTTAAAAAATCAAGAACCTGTAAGAGGTCTGTGCAACTTGACGGCGGAGAAAATAATGATAATTTATTGGCAACTGCACTAATTCAAAAGTCATAAATTCATCACAGCTTACTTACCCATCTAGTCCTTTTGACACAAATACATTAGGTTTATATTTGTTTATCGTTAAATCGCATAACCAAAACTTCACCTATAAGGAGAACAGCTGTAATAAGATACGAAAAACGTAAAAGGATTGACTATGTACTCGCATCGCATCGCGGCTGACCTAGCGGCGCAGTTGGTAGTGAGCTACCCTTCCGCATCGTAAGTTCGATCCTCGACTAGGGCAAAAACATTTGTGTGATGGTGGGCATGGGTGCTTTTTCTAAGTCTGGATGATATTTTAACAATAAAAGATACATTCGACTTTCTATACAAATGATTCAATTAACTTACATAGCATTGCATGAAAAACAAAATCTTTTCTGTCCCATATTCCTTGAGAAAAGTTATCCAGTTTCATGAGTACCTACGTATTCGCATTATAAATAAATTTATAACATATTTATTTTACGCTCTGTCACCAGCTCAACAGCGCCACCTATATTTTCAACAACGTACTTTTAACATGATGAATCTAGTCGGTCCGAATCAATCGCGCTGCAAACCTCTAATCCAATAATAGATGAACCGCAAAGTTTTAGGTCGAATTCGTAAGGTGGTGTTACTTGCGCACATTTTATTCGTAAAACTTACTGATCTATACTTATTGATTGAATATGTATACATAAATTTCAGATTTTTATATAGATAACATATAGGGTGACTTTTAATTAGTTCTTGATAGAAAAAGGTATGAATGTACTCATGATACTGAACAACTTTCCCCAAGGAACATAGGTCGAAATACGAAAATCAAGTTTTGACCTCCCATAGAAACTGCATCAGCTGATAGCGCATTTTGTATGGGAGGACAAATTTGGTTTTTTGTATTTCGACCTATGTTCCTTGGGAAAAGTTGTTTAGTATCATGAGTACATGCATATATTTTGCTATCAAGAACTAATTAAAAGTATATTAAACTACGAAATTTTCAACTTTCTCTACAAATGATTTATTTGACTAGCGTACTATTGAATGGAAAATAAAATCCTTTTGCCCCATATTCCTTGAGAAAAGTTGTCCAGTTTCATGAATACCGACTTCACCCCTCCTCGTTAAGTGTTATACATTGCCGTTTGATAAAAATATATAATACTTATTTTAAAACAGCGCCTCCTACATTTTCAACAACGTACTTTTAATATGACGAATCTAACAGCGGGCGCCACCTCAGCAGCGTGAGCACAACAGCTCCAAAGTTATTATTTATTTAAATTATGTAAAGTGCAGTTTCTAGTATTTTGTGTGTATAATTAGCCGGATAGTCACCTAAATCACGTGCAAAATTGTTTGTGTAGTGTTCGGACAAGATTTAAATGGACAAATTGAGCATGAATATTCCGTGGTTAAATCGGTTGTTAAGTGTTAAACCAAATTTTAAAACTAAGTAAATTCTACGTGCGATTACCTGTAAGTACAGTGACACTATAATGGTGCGACTGATTGGTCGCAAATAAACATTGTTTCTACAGAAACTATAAAAGTATAAATTCAGTGCCGGTTAGCGGATTCAAAATCAGTGAATAGATGTAAACAAGAGCCAGCTGACCAATCAGCTGTCTTTATCAGCCAGCTGTCAGCTGTACTGCCAGCGCCATCTAGTTTTGTCTAAGAAAGACTCATGAGGAGCCATCTAGCGTGAAGTAGCTGAACTTCTAAATTAAAGTACTTGAACCATCGCTAATTTGTATTGTAGTACTGCTACCCAGCACTAGATGTCACTGGATAAAAGTTCTGACGAGGATTCGTGGCGTTTTGAAAGTTCTAAGATTTGACTGCGATATTATTTGTCAAAGATTAATTGTAAATTATTCTGCAAAAAATGTCAAGACAATGTCCTAAGTGTAAAAAAGCGACAACAAATAAGGACATTCTAAAATGTTCAGTATGCCTCAGTACCTATCATGTTGACTGCGCCGTGGTACCAACTAGAAAGCTTTACAATATAATGTCTAAAGAAAAAAAAGATGCCTGGAGATGTTCTTTGTGTGTGTCAAAATCACGACCTAATTCTAATAAAGTAAAGCCTCAACAACCTAATGAAACACCAATTATGAATAAAGAAACCTCAAAAGGCTGTTCTCCAGGTGGATTAACAACGACCCCAAAATTTAAAGATGACCAGGGAACCTCAAGTACTCCATTAGGATCTTCTGAAAAATTATCCTCTTCATTTGATACTTCAAAAACTAAAAGTAATCCTGAAATTTTTAGTAGGACGGTCAGCCCGTTAGAATCGCCTCCAGACCCTATTACATACAGAAAAAAAGACAAATACGTAGTAAATATTGCAACAAGGAATTCATTTGAGACATTATCAGAAGGAGAAGATTATGAAGGGCTGGGAGACAGTACAGACACTGACAAAATGAACAGGAGCTGTCCTGATACCTATCAACATAGAGAACAATTAGAAGTTTTAACAAACAAGTTAGAAAAGTTGCAACAAGAACTAGCTATTGCCGACGAAGAAATAAAATGTTTACTAAACGAGAATCAGAAATTAAAGGAAAACCTTACAAAATCTAATAATACTATTATACATTTGAAACGAATATGTACGCCCGGGCCTAAGAAGTCAATAAGTGATAGAAAAAAAAGGCGCCATCTGTAATAAAAATACAAGAAACACACCAAAACACTTCGTGCACTATGCCCATTCGAGAAGAGATCAGAGAGTTACCTCGTACGCAGAACCAGAGTTTTGACGAATTGAACGTAGTAAAGAAGGATCAATGTGAAAGAGAGTCAAATAATAAAATTTCGGATTCTACGCCGTCTTACACTAGAAAAATTTGTCTTATTAGCAGTAATAATAAGAATAAAATTATACAGACTGCTGAAAAAAATTTAGAATATACACAAATATGCCACTACATTTATCCTGAAGCCGGCGTTCGACAACTTTTAATAGGACTAAGTGATAAATTGAGTGACTTTACATTAGAAGACTATTGTGTGATTTTTATTGGAAATTCCGATTTTTATACCTCTACGAATTATTCAGGCATTGTTGATGATATAAGAAGTTCACTACAAAATGTACAACATACTAATGTTATATTATGCTCGCCGACATACAGATATTTGCAAAATGTAAACCTATTTAATAGTCGTGTTGAAGTGTTCAACAATATGCTGTATTCTGACAATGTTTTCCATAGATATGCGTATGTCCTGGATAGTAACAAGCACTTGGAATTTTCGACAAAAATGTTCAGTTTAAATAAAGGTTTCATAAATAACCGAGGATACGAGACTGTAATCTTGGACATTCATAATTTAATGGCTGATATTGATGGTTATTATACGGTGAATAGCGCGAGGGAACAAGTCAATGAACAAATACGTAATACAAGGGTTGACAACATAGAGTCACCAATACGCAATGAAAAGTTTTTTCGTGAACAACTGGCAGATCACATACAATAATATTCATGTTTTGCATCAAAATATATCGGGATTAATTAATAAATCGGATGTTTTAACAGTTTGCTTGGAGGAATTGAAAGAGGTATATAAAAATATGGATGTATTATGTTTCACGGAGCACAATATGACTACAGAAGATATTAGCTATCTCGATATACCCAACTATAGGCTAGCTACTTATTTTTCTCGCAATAATAGAAAAGGAGGGTCCTGCATATTAGTTAGGAATGATCTAAAGTTTACCATATTAGAGTCAGTGTTAAAATTAAGTAAGAGTAATATTCTAGAATGCTGTGGTATAGAAGTTCCAATCCATAATTTAATCATTGTTTGTATTTACAGAGTCCCGAAAAACAAGGATGCCGCAAAATATTACGACTTATTCTTTGATAATTTAGATGAAATATTATCATTATACGTAAAAAATAGCAAAAAAATTGTTGTATGTGGTGACTTCAATTTAGACATTCTCAATAAAACCAAATATAGTTTAGAATTCGAGCAGCTAGTGTTAAATTATAACTTACGTCTAGCAATACGGGAACCTATAAGACCAAGTAGTGGGACTTGTATAGATAATGTCATACATAATATTAGAGGTGCTAAGGGTGAACTAATAGAGCTAGGTGTATCTGATCATAAAGCACAAATATTGAGCCTTCCAGTTAAGACGACCTGTAATATAGCCCACTGGTACTCTATGAAGCGAGACTATTGTCAAGAGAATTTAATAAAGTTTAGAGAGAGTCTGATAAAATTACCATTTAATGATGTGTATGAGTCTACATCAGCAGGCGAAGCATTTACTTCATTTTATAATCAGTTTATTCTCTTTTATAACTTGTGCTTCCCTGTGATCCGAAAGAGAAACAATGTAGAAATACGCCCAAAATGGATATCGAAAGGTATAAAAAAATGTAGTAAGCGTAAACGTTCCCTGCTTTGGAAATATAGGCAATCAAAGAATATAGATGATAAAAAGGAATTTAAAAGGTTTACTGCAAGATATAGTAGAGTCATAAAGTCAACTCGACGTTCACAAAATACTTTTTATATACAAAACGCACCAAATAAATCAAGGGCAACATGGAGTATTATTAACGGGAGAAAGCAAAATTTTCCAAAGGAAAATTTGTCACATGTTGTGGTCAACAGCAATGTTATACAAGATCCCTGTGATATTGCTCAAGCATTTAATAAGTTCTATACAGCGTATGACGGTGTAAATTGTAACAAAAATGAAAACTATAAAAAATCCTGTAAATGTAATTATTTAAATTCATTTTTTATGACTCCAACAGACGCCACAGAAATAAGTAATGTCATATGTGATTTAAGGAATACCAGTAGTACAGGATATGACAACGTTTGTACTAAAGTATTGAAGTTCGTACGATTTCAAATAGCGCCTATCTTGTGTCACATCATTAATCTTTGCATTGAGCAAGGCACTTATCCCAAAGAATTAAAAACTACTGTTGTTACACCACTACATAAAAAAAGTGATAAATCTTGTATGGAGAATTACAGACCAGTGGCTCTGATTCCTGTTCTTTCAAAAGTGTTCGAAAAGGTAATTTTTAGTCGTCTAAATGGGTATATGGAAAAAAACAACATATTAGTTAAGGAGCAATATGGTTTCAGGAAAAACAGGTCAATAGATTTAGCTATTTATCAATTTTTGAGCATTGTCCACTCTAGACTAGACAAAAAACAGTATATTTCGGCGCTCTACATGGACATGACCAAAGCATTCGATTATGTAGATCACAATATACTGTTGTATAAATTGGAAGAATATGGTGTGAGGGGAACAGCTTTGGACTTGCTTAAGTCTTATTTAACCGATAGGGTGCAGATGGTCAAGATTAATAGAATATGCAGTAGAACGAAGTTAGAAATAGAATATTATTCATCTTTATTAAATGTCAAACAAGGAGTTCCTCAAGGAAGCGTACTAGGACCTCTCCTCTTTATTATCTATATTAATGACATTATAAATTCAAGTGATAATTCAATGATATTATTTGCTGACGATTGCACAATACTGTATTCACATAAAAATTTCATAAATGATAGTTTGACATCTTTAATTAATTGGTTAGGACATAATAATTTAATTGTTAATCTAAATAAAACAAAATTGATGAATTTTAATAGAGTAAGGAATAATTCGAGTAACAATATTATAATTAATAATTCAATAATTGAAGAAACGACTTTAACGAAATTTCTTGGTCTTAATATTAACAATGACATGAAATGGCAAAGCCATATAGATTTTGTAAGTAAAAAAGTAGCACAGCTCTCATATGCTCTTTACCAGTTAGCCAAAAAGGTAGACCAACAAGCGCTGCTTACAGCATATCATGGTTGTGTTGCATCGAGGCTGAGATATGGAGTTATTTTTTGGGGAAATGCTGTTAACTGGGACAGGGTATTTCGAGCGCAAAAAAGGTGTATACGGTCAATGTGTAGATTGAAGAGGCGCACAAGCTGCAGGCAATATTTTAGGGACCTTAAGGTCCTTACACTCCCATCTATGTACATTTACGAGATATCTTTATTTGTAAAGAAAAATGAAAAATTGTTCCCGAAAATTGTAACAGCTCGTCACTGTGATAAGCTACAATATGCGCCCTGTAAAACGGCTCTATACCAAAAAAGTGTGTTGGCGATGGCTCCTAAAATTTATAATAATTTGCCTAAGGAAATACGCGACTCTCCGGCTTTAAATAATTTTAAGAAACATTTATTTAATTATTTGAACGAAATGACATTTTACTCTATTAAGGAATATTTGAAGTAAAACAATAATGCTGTAATTAATTAAAGAATGACTTGTGATGTAACTTATTGATATGTTTGCAATTATTTTTGAATATTTTAAGATTTTAATGTAGTTTTAATTAGATTTTAATGCATGAAAAATCTGTACGCCAAAAGGCAGAGCACATAGATCTTTATTTGTCTGTACTGTTTCATCTCTGACTAACTTGTGTCTCACAGTAATAAATGATTTGATTTGATTTGACTAACTGATCTGAACCGGTCACCACAACACCATGCAAGCAATGAACGATGCATACCTCTAATCCAATCGATGAGCTGTAAAGTTTCATACCTAATTTGTAAGGTGGCGTTACGGGTGCACATTTTATTCGTAAAACTTTTTAAATCTAAACTTACTGATTGAATATTTATACATAAATTTCAGACTTTTATTTTTATAACATGTATTCAAATAAGGTTTTTTTTAAAAAATACTGTTTACGTCGGCGTGTTTTGTTTACAGAGATAATAATTGAAGTCCTAAAACACGCAAGCACTGTTTTGCCTACTGGAAGTATATAAGTCAAATGATATTAATTAGTATTGACCGATCTTACTGAGATGCAATACATGGACTTGCCCAGACCTGTAGCGCAGATCGATTAGATTTGGTCAAGTGTTAGTCTTGGAATGTTGTAGGAGTTGGGCCCTCCGAAAGCATTTCCTGGCGAAGCACGAATTCTTAACGTCTTAAACCAAATAACGTCTTAAACCAAATAACGTCTTAAACTGAAACAGCAACCATGTCCCAAGTGGTGTGCCTAGTTCTTAAGTTCAAAAATCTTAAAATATTAACTAACAAAGGCACACCACATTAAGACTAATGTCATGTGACATGTGTTCAGTGGCACCACTGTCCATAACCCAATCTTCACTGTGTAACACACTATTCAAAGCTGATGACAGCACTGACACAGGAAATGCATTACTTTGACTACTGTTTTTCTTAGCCCAACAGTTCTCAATATTATGACCTTTTTTCCTACAAAAAGTACAAAACTTACTATTCATGTTATTTTTTACAACTTTACAGTCCTTTTTGAAGTGTCCAGTCTTACCACACTTAAAACATTTTCTTGTAAGTCTTCTGTCCATTGTAGCGAATGCTGTCTCCCTTAGCTCTTCCGCTTGGGAGTGGGAAGTGAAGCGTTGCTCTTCTATGAGAAGTCGAGCTATCAGCTGCTCCATTGTCCTCTGTTCTGCTGGCACGGAGTCCCATGCTGAGACGAAGTGTCTATACTGCTCCGGAAGCACACTCGTGATTTTAGTGATAGCCATCTGTGAGCTCACCTCCGCTCCAAGATTTCTAAGTTTGCACAAAAGAGTTTCAAATTTGCTCAGGTATTCTGACATAGTCTCACCATCTGTGAATCGCATTTGGAAGAATTGTTGCTGCAGAATATGCACCGATAAGTCTCCTTTCTGTTCAAAAACTGTGTGGAGCTTTTCCCATATTTCTTTGCTAGATTTACACGAAGCTATATGTGGAATCACATTCTCCGAAACGCGCGAGACAAGGAAGCCTTGTGCCTTGGCGTCTTTTGCCGTCCACTTTTTCAGCTCATCTGCTTTGTCTGGTGGGGGACACGAAGCCGTCCCATCGACAATATCAAATAAATCAGCCGCCCGTAGTAGTACCTTCACTTTAAACTGCCAAGCCGTCCACCCGCTGGCATCTTGCAGTGGTTGTTGAAATTGACCATTCATGGCGTCCATCTTGATTGCATCTGTCCGCAATCTGTATGCCCTACGGAAATGTTCCTTGGGATCGGACTATTGCCACATACACGAAAAACGATTGAGCTTCGACCGCTCCCGGCTCCTGGAATCCTTGACCAGATCCACGCCGCTTCTCTGGTTCCGTCCTTGCTTCCTTGCTTGGCCTCACGACCTTGACCGATCGCTCGCCGGGCCACGTCGCTTGACCGCGACCGATTATTCTCCACCTTACAAAAGCAACCAAAACAATCAACAGGCCATGAGCGTGACTGGGTCGATAACCTATTGATAGATTGTAAGATTGTTCTTGTTTGATGGGAATGATACGACGGAATTACAGTACTTATACAATTTATTAAAAAGGCACACACCTTACATATTAATGGCGGATGAACAAGAAGGAAGGGCTAGAGGGCGCTGCAATCGCCATACAATATTTGTTGCGTTCAGTTAGCACATTATTAGACAAATGGATGCATTCATTTTAACAGTTTTACCTACACTTTTCCTAATTAATTATCTAAATGTATAAACCACCACCCTAAAATGTTCCAAATCACATACTAGCACACTCACATAACTCACACAAATACACTCACCGAGACACTAACACTTACATAAACAGCCAAACACAAACAAACACACATTCATGTTCCTATTAATAGTCGTATTGTAGCTTATAGTTCTTCTAAATTTGCATGTTTATTTTCTTTGTTTATCTTTGTTCTTTTTGTAACATGTATCAGTAAATCGAGATTACGCAGAAGCTTGTAACACAGTTTTAACTAGCACAAGCTTCTGAGTTTCCACACAAAAAACTGTAAAGTTGCAAATAAAGATTTATTTATTTATTATTATTATTATTTATGTTTAGTATTTCTACTTCACTTCGAAGAGGTATTTTATGGCACGGGCCGAAGCCAAGTGCAATTAATTATGATAAAAACTTGCTCACTAATTATTAAGATTCTTTAAAGCGAAAGCTACACCGTTCACTTGGGCTTTAGAGCGCAGTAGTGTTTAATAATAATAAGTCTTTTATTTATTTATTTATGAGCCGGTCGTGTCCCACTGCATGGCAAAGGAATCCCCTCCCATCCATTCTTCCACACATCCCGGTTTTGAGCTAGCGTCTGTTATGGACGAGAGTGTTTGTTCAACTCGTATCGCCATCTCTTTCGAGGTCGACCACGACGTCTTCTGGTTTTTGGCTCCCAAGTGGTGGTTGATTTAGCCCAAAGTAGATTTGGCATGCGGGCAACATGACCGGCCCAATCCCATTTGAGATAAGCGACTTTTTGGGCTACATCTTTGATTTGGGTCAAAGATCGCAGCCTCGTATTTCTAACTCGGTCAACTCAACAAGCCTGACCCCGAGTACCTATGCTGCGCTGCGATAATACTATATTTCAATAAATACAATAAATAACTCTTAAAAGGAGTCTATAAAAAAGTCAGTATAATTAAAGTCGGTTCAGTAGTTTTTGCAGAATGATCTAACAAACAGACAAAACGTCCAAAATCAGTGATTTGGATTCAGGCGGCGGTGCATCAAAGTAGCAATGAATACAATTTTGATTAGATTTATTATTTACCTTTTCCAAATAGTGTGGATTATCGTTAACCAATTCTGCTGGAATTGTCGAATGCACAATTATTACTATGAGCATGCTAAATGCCCTGAAACAAGTTTAAGGAATCAAATGAGTATACATACATGAGTAAAAAAACGTCGTCAAAATACTGAAACTGGATTCAAACAAGTTTTCCCAAAGAACTTAGGACGAATCCCAAAAACGAAAGTGCATAGAAACTGCATCACGTGATGTGCATTTTGTAATCGAAATTAAAATCTTTTTTTTTCGTCTTTCAACCTACTTTTCTTCGGGATTTTTTTATTTCACAGTTTTAGGTACATATTTTAAAAAGTCTCTTTGCCGAGTGGTAATCTTACAGTCAGTCCAGTCAAAACTACATTTGACTGCGAAAATCAGTCAAATCGGACTCGCTTGGCTCGTGCGTTATTCACTCGGGATCGGTTTGGTTTTGTTTGCCTTATCTAACGGACCAATAAAAATACTAAAACAGTTTTGACTGATTTCCGCAGTCAAAAGTGGTTTTGACCGAGTGGTATGAGTTTAACTGTGACAGTATTATACAGCGTTTTGCTCCCAAAGCCCAGTGATTCTACACATGAAAACAAGCAATTTTCCCATAGAAAATAATTTTTACTCGAAATAATGTTTTCGTCTCCCCATATAAAGTGAGCCTTACTCGAAAAAATTTTTCGCCTACAAAATGAGTCGATCACGTGACGATCGATTTAAGTTAGCAAAATGAAGCAATGCTATTGTTTGAAATTTTTCCTGTTCACGGCTCGCTCAGATTTGGTGGAAAACCAACTTAAGGATAGGGCAATGATGGATGGGTAACATTTTATGACAGTCAATTACTGCGAGATTACTGCAGTCAATAAAAAAAATGTCCCCAGCTAGATAAACTCCGTCAGAAAAGTATAATTAGGGTAAATTTCCACCAATGCTGTGCCTGTGAGCTAGAAATAGGGTGGCGCCATTCTCATAGCTTGTCAAATTAAGCAATTCTATTTCTATTTTTTCGAGTCTTACAGCTCATACGAAAACTCTCAAGTCCTGTTAAAATCATTGAGTAGGAAGCCTGCTTTGGGTCTATTTTTCTTTGCTGAGGATCATAATGAGCCGGTTTTGAAAAAAGAAAAATTAGTTTTAATTTTCTTGATAGATAGCGTTGTTGTAGGAAAATGTAACTGTCTACTTATTTTTTCTTATCTGTTGTCTGTCTATGTAAGTGTTGCCTAAGAAGGTTTATTTACTTCACGCTTCATCTATGACAGATTTAAGATCTTTAGCAACTCTCTTCAGCGCCATCTATCGACACCTTTGAATACTCAGTTGACGCTTAGCAGCGAAACCGGCTCATTATTTGTAAGTCTGACAACTGTCAAAATTGACTTTTTATGATGATCTTACTCTCGGTCTTACTTTAGTTCCATTCCGCGAAAATTATTAGCTTGAAAGATAATGTTCTGACCTTTACAAATTAAATTCCTCTTATTTAAAAACTGTTAGTGAAAAAGATAATGATTTAATATTAACATACTTTATACAACTAAAGCCTTTCAGTGATGAGAGACGATCGTTCGGTCCTTCGCAAACAGGTGATATAAATATTTTCCAGTTACGTTGGAACGCAAAACAGGATAAAAGACGATTTCCTGAAAAGTATAAAATAATACATTGTATTGATCAAAAATATCATACGTTCGAATGTGTAGATAATTCAGGTACAGTCAACAACGCAATACAAAAAAAACTGCGAGTTTGATGTGTTTGTGATATTCAAGAATTCAGTCCCAAAACTCCAGCCGGGCTAAAATCCTCAGCGCAACTTGGTTGAGTCGCGTGGAACTGTCACTTTTTATGTATGGTCGCGAGATTATCGGTTTAGTCTATAAAGACTCGCCAAGTCACGGTGCGCATGCTCGACCTACAGAAGCTAGGAGCGCAACATCTTTTTATTGTGCTTACAAAACACCGTTCGAGTAGGGAATACAAAATCAATTTTAGTCTGACATTTTAACATTTATTAAAATCGTATTAATTAATAATCTGTTAACTAATTTCAAATACCTGACAATTAACATTTTCCTTAAATTTTTATAAAAAAAATCGAATCACGAATACAAATTTTGTCTAATGTAGTCAAATTATTCATAAACATAACAAAACTGGCTAAGAGTGAATTGAAATCACGCGTCAAGGGATTCGTAACGTGTATGATATTTTTTGTTGTTTTACCATGTAGGTTGTCTCCTAATCAACTGCGTTACTCGGACTAATACAAAACTACAATCCCTGAGGAACATAGAGAAAAAATACAACGTGTTAATGGAATAAGCAAAACCCTCATAGTCCCCAACTGAATTTTATTAAAATAAATCCATTCCCATAAAAATTACTTAAAAAAGATTTTTTCTTGTAGATATTGTTATTTTAAAGTTTCATCGTTGTTCAAGTAGATTTTTAAGTAGCGATTTTAAGCTATCATGGCGCGTTTGCCTCGCGTTCGCCTCGCGTTCGCGCATGCCACGCCCACTTCCCTCCCGCGCACGTATCCACAGAAATATTTCGAAACGGCAAAAATTTTAATGATAAAAAAAAAGTTAGCCCTATCAAAAACCCGTGAAATTGATTCTACTCGATTCTGAACAAACTGTTTTCTCAGTTTCGCTTATTCCGTTAACACGTTGTAAATATATAGGGTGACTTTTAATTAGTTCTTGATAGAAAAAGGTATGAATGTACTCATAATACTGAACAACTTTCCCCAAGGAACATAGGTCAAAATACAAAAATCAAGTTTTGGCCTCCCATAGAAACTGCATCAGCTGATTAGCGCATTTTGTATGGGAGGTCAAATTTGGTTTTTCGTATTTCGGCCTATGTTCATTGGGAAAAGTTGTTCAGTATCATGAGTACATACATATATTTTGCTATCAAGAACTAATTAAAAGTCACCCTATATATTGACCTCCCATACAAAGTTCTCTAACAGCTAATGCAGTTTCCATATGGCCTTTTGTTATGGGGTCATCCGCAGCATGACCCCATAACAAAAGGCCATATGACATGAGACTATGGAAATAACTGAAGTAGACTAACCTCGCGATGTCCACATCCGTCAGAGCTCTTATTTTTTAACTAGGTATGCTGCAGAACTGAGTCTGTTCGACAATTTATTAATATGCGGTACCTATTGTAATTTGTTGTCTAAGGTAATACCTAGGAACACAGCTGATACCACAAGACTCAATTTATCGTTTTTCACTAATAGGCTTGTAGCAGTTGGCTTTACATTAGGCAAAACCAATTTAACACACTTAGTTTTCTTTTCGTTAAGTAAAAGATTATTTACGGTGAACCACTCAACTACATTAGAGATTGTAATATTTAGTATGTAGTATTATGCGTATATATTCACCTTACAATAAAGCAGCAAAACAAATAGATAGTAAGAGTTTAAATATTGTAGGTCATACGTACGATTGTTTACATAATAATAAAGATAATTGTGAATGCCAGATATGTTGAACTAATAAAATATTTAGGATTAACTATAGATAGGGTGTTTAATTGGAAATCGCATGTGAATGGTTTTTGTAGCAGGTTAAGATCAGTGCTGGGAAAGTTTTACCACCTTCAGAAAGTGTTAAACAAAAAAACTTTATACATGGTGTATTATGCACTAGCTGACTCTATACTCAGTTATGGGCTTAGTTGCTATGGCTTAACATTTAAATCGTACATAGATGAGATTAAGAAGATTCAAACTAGATTTATAAAGAAACTTGTAAGCAAAAAAACCAAAGCAGAAAACAAAGAAGACTACAGTAGACTTTTTAAAATATGTAAGGTTTTACCAATAGATAAAAAAATTAACTATTTATTAGCACTGGAGACATATTATAGTAAAGAATTTAAGGAAGAAAATAATCAAAAATATTGTACTAGGTCTCAGAAAATAGGAAAATTGATACAAAAAGGTGTTAGGAACTATTACGGTCAAAGAACCAGAAAATACATTATACCAAAAGTCTGTAATAAATATGCGATGCTGCTAGAGCCTAAAAAAATTAAAAGTGTACCTACCCTTAAGAAAAAATTAAAACTATGCATGTTATGTTAGTAATTTAGTTATTTTAAATGTATGAGTATGTAGTATATAAGCTTAGCTAAGAAATCATGAAGGAGCGTTATCGCCAACAAACTACTCTGTAGTTTGGCGAAGAAGAAAAAATTGTAAAATAGATTAAGCTTTTGTTAATAAACATATTTAAAAAAAAAAAAATTACGTCGTCAAAATTTGATTGTTGTCTTTTGACTTTAAAAATCAAAGACGTATCATCTGCAAATAGTACTATCTCATTCTTGTCCTTTACAAGGTTTGGCAAATCGTTAATATATACAATAAACAGGAATGGTCCCAGAATTGAGCCTTGTGGAACGCCCATACAAATTTTTGATCCTAGTGACCTTTTCCCATTTACATCAACCTTCTGGATCCTTTCATTTAGATACCACTCCAGAAGGCGTAGAGCCTGGTCTCTAATTCCATAATTGAGTAATTTCCTGATAAGGATATCATGATGCACACAATCGAAAGCCTTGGACAAATCACAGAAAACGCCAATGGCATCACTTGACTCCTCCCAGGCGTCACATTTTTAACAGATTATCATGGTACATTTGATATTTTTTTATGTTAAAAGTGAGCAAACGAGCAGGTGGGCCACCTGATGGTAAGTGGTCACCACCACCGCCCATAGCACCCACTGTCTTATTTGATGTCTCAAAAATTATATTTTATCACTCTGTAATATTCAACAATTGGGTCAGAGTTTTTTCAGCAGCAGCATTCTTTTTGTTTGTTTCTAAAATAAACCTTTTTTCATTTCTTTCTTCTTGCTTTCCCGAAAAGCCCAGGGAATTCTTGAAAATCACCGGGTGATAAAATATCACTTTTGAGACTTTAAAAATTCAAATTTGCGCTGATAAACTGTTGAAAGTTAAATCAGAATACATGAAAATTAACAATCAAAGACTGCTTTATATTTTAAGAAGATCAATCTCAACTTTTGAAAACAAAAATCTATGATTTTTAACTTTTTGAGTGATATTTTATCACCCGGTGATATTCAAGAATTGTTCCCCAGGTACGTTGCATGCCTCATCTTCAAGAAGCAAAGCAATTAATAAAATTTGATGTGCATTTCATGATTTATTGTTTATTGATACACAAAATTCATTATAGGTACGACATGTTACAAAATAATCGAACAAATATAAGATTTTATTTCTTATTTCATCGATTCAGTTCTGACTTTACATTTTTTTCACACATGGAATAACAATAATTAAAAAATATGGACTGGCTGTTGAACTTTGCCTCATTTATACGTTTCTAAATATTATGGCCCAAGTTTTTGTCACTATCTTTTTACTGAAATAAACTATCAATACACACAAACATTAAAAGACTTAAAACCAATTTGTTGTTCATTCTCACTACTTATTGAACAGCCCTCGTACATCAGCTGTCTCTCTGTCCATCTATATTTGCGATCCGTCTGGCTGTCCAGGAACTACAGGTCGATACAGGTTTTTGTTGGTATTCTTCTAAAAACTCATCATCAACCAACTTCATTTGGGTCTAATTGCGAGCCACCTACTTTTTTTAAATGAATGAATCATTCTTACCTACCAAGTGACATCTGTCCACATCTGAAACTTTTTTAAACAAATTCCAACCCAAGGGCATCACATAAAATCTCTCAATAATGCCCGGCACAAAACTTTGATGCTGACCGTAAATGGCTCGAAATATCTATCGCGAGGGAGCGCAGGGCAGGCGTGTGAATTATTGGCTTCCCGCATGTCGTCAATAAGAACGCAGCAAATAACCGGCAGCATCAGATGTACTATTTTCCTATTATTGTACAACAGTACAGGTTCCGTTGTTTTGTTTGATTTTCTTTTAAAACTAATTCAAGCTGTTTTTCCCTTTCATGTTTAGATTCAGATATCTTCATCATTATGTTATTTCATCATAATGTTCTTTGTGACAAGTTTTTCAGTTTTATGGGCAGAGTCTACAGATTCACATCCCACAATACTGATGTGGTTCTACCTTTTTAGTTTCCTTTGTGTTCAAATATCGTACATTATACAATGATATTACAACATTTTTGACATTACAGCTACCCTACTTCATACGTAAAACAGTTCGGCTTTTTCATAGAAAAATTAAAGGAATAATGGATACCCATAGAAGAATATTCCGCAAATAGCATAACTATAAATTTAGCAGCCATTTACTCTACAATATTTCACTGTTTTTGCAGAAAAAATACGCGATTTTATTGTATTGTATATTTATTTAATGGCATCACATCTCATTACAAAACGTATTTCGCCAATGTCAAAGTAAAGGAATTGTTACAAAATTATGGCGATACGCCAATGTCCAGTGAAAGATTAATTTACACAGGAATCCACATCTCGAAGATCGACGACGAGGAAAGCCTGTGCACCACGATGACTCCGATAAGTTGATAGGGAAAATTATTGAAGTCACGAAGTCCGCTTCTCTTCATCCAAAAATTTTGGAAAATGCATGTATTCCAATCATAGATTTATATAGTCAAGATAGGGTCTTGGGAACAAGCGGTTCAAAATTTCCCTATACTAGAAAAAATAGCGCCATCTGTGAAAAATCGCGTGAACTACGTTGTGTAGTACTTCGGTCGGTGCTAAATACACGGAACGGAAATAATATGGCGGGAAAAAACAAAACAAACTTTTTACTGTTTATATGTGATTTAGGCCTGGTTTTTCAGTATCATTAATTGGATTATAGTCAAAAACAATAATAAGAAATAATAATAGTATATTGTTTCTTCAACTAAGAACATTCCATTTTGATGGTAAGTTTATTTGCATCCAATGTTGACAATATGACTGACAACGACTGACGTTTGTTGGTCCTAAACGTCAGATTTCGGACCAACGAATTGGGGACATTGTAACGTGCCGATGGGCTAGTACTTATATATAAGTAAATGATTCCAATCTTCTAATAGATGTTTACTTTGAATGTCGTTTACTGCATAATTTCCAAACAAAATTATTCATTAAACTGTTCAATAAACAGGTAAAACTAAAATTGAAATAAAAACACGACCGCCATCTTCAAATGTTGAAAAACGAACCCTACGCGATTTTAAACAACATTTAGCATGACATAAAAATGTGTCAAAGACGGGGATACAAGTAATGTATTAAAAAATATTACCAAAAAGGTTGATGACCGATGAAGAAGTACATAACCTGCTTGACCTTAAACAACACAATTAGATCAAAAATATTTTTGAGAGTTTCCTAGATAAATCACAAAACCAAAAGCACCCGAAAAATATATATTTTTTAAGATTTAGCTCTAAAAAAGATTTTCTATATGAAAACCAAGCATAATGTCAAAATATTTTTTCCTACCAACCCGCAATTTCGTTTTACTATGGCAACTGTGTGAGCGTGACACAACCGCGACTAATTGACCTCTCGCTCGGTACAATTTAAAATTGTTTTTCTTTCTATTTCACTACTGTTTCTCTTTTTTGGTTTATTAATTATTTTTATCTCTTTGGTTGTCCTTTTACTTATTATTGTCAAAATCCTGCTGCTCACACTACTCATTTAATGTACTAGGGAAGAGCGGGGCCTCCCAATACAGGTTAAACACTTAAAGGGAGTGTCCTAGTAGTTATAAGATATGCACTGTAAAATCGAAATAAAAACCTATTTTTTTTTTATTTTTTTTATTATTAATTTCTCTTCTTCGCAAATCACAGAAATTTATACCGTATATTGACTAAATTTGTGTATCAATATTTTTGCACTAAACACTCCTTACTAAAGCAAAGGGTAGTAAAACCTCCTTGGTGCGTACCCACACACGTATTTAGTAAAGCTAAATATGATATAAAACACTAAAATACAAAAACCATTTCGAGATATTTTTATATCATACCACAGTTTTTATTTTCGACTAGAAAAGTAATTTCATTGCGGTAATATATTCAAAATTGCTGCCAGTTATGACATTCATTTGACAACTGAGTGACGTCATTCCACTAGTAAAAAAAAAAACAATAGAAAACAAAACTTTTATTCTCTGTGCTCTTTCTGTCAAACGATTCGATTTGCCGTTTCGAGTTTGATTGACACATCTGTGTCGAAGCACGTTCGTTTCACTGTGACCACACTGTGGCACTATGTAACGTTCGTTTCATCGTCTATTGTGAAATGACGTCATCAACTTTAAAATTTAAGAAATTAATAAAATATTGATAATCATAATTTGGGCGGAAAAAAACAAATTAGTTTCCTAAAATATTTAAAAAAAAAAAAATATTTAGCTTAGCGAATTAACCGTCATAGAAATTTCTGACTGTAGTAACCTTGGGCACGGATCCCTAAAAATTACTTGTTTACGATAAGGCCGCATTAAAGACCTCCACACGCGTAACAGCTTTGATTTGCCGGGTCTAACAACTTCTATTGACGTCTTATAAGTAAAGAATTTTGAATTATTATACAGGTTGTTAGTTAAATTACGTGCCATAATTTAGGGGTTATTTCAGTAAATATGTACAGAAAAATAAAAATAAAAAAACCGGTCAAGTGCGAGTCGGACTCGCGCGCCGAGGGTTCCGATATACTTTTTGTATTTTTAGAAGCAAAAATGTAAATTTTTAGAACCGCAAAACTAAATTTGTTTGTAAAGGTTATTTGCAGATTTCCAAAAAACTGTGCAACTTAGAAAGATCGCTTTATTTTTGCTGTAATGTTTACATAAACGTCTGTCAACTTTAATTAATTCAGATTATTCCTTTCACAAACTTCGGAGATAATTGTATGGGATTTTTTTTGACATTTTTCATCATAACTTGAAAATTAAGAGACGTAAAAAAATACAAAAATATATTTAAGAATGTACAAGTAAAGGTCTTTTATATGATACCCCATTTGGCCCCCCCCTATTTTGGCCCCCTTTACATTAATAATCATAATTTTTTCAAAATTATTTCATGTGCAATTAAGTTGAGCAACTATATTCTAAAACTATTACAAATTTCAAGTCGATAGCATGAGTGGTTAATGAGATATAGAGGTGTGACAGACAGACAGACAAAGTCGCACCATAAGCTGTGAAAATACGCAGGTACGTTGGAAATAATATCTAAAATGAAATACTTCTAAATTTGAACTTGGCAGGTTTTTGTGCTGTAAGTAACACTTGATTAATTGTGTAATTAGATTTATTATTTATATAATTAAATGAACCTGCCAAGTTCAAATTCAAAAGTATTTCATTTTAGATATTATTTTCAACGTACCTGCGTATTTTCACAGCTATACCATATTTTAAGTTGGGTGTATGGTAAAGTGAATTTCGGCCAGATGAACCGTTGACGTGAATAAGGTGGCGGATAGTGGCTGGATGCGGAAGGCGGAGGACTGGATGTGGTGGCGAGTCTTGGGAATGGCAAATGTTTACTAGTGGATCAGGCTGCTGATGAAGACGATTATGATCGATATTAAAGAGCATCTAAACTTGGCATTTGATCGGACTTCAACCCTTTTTTAGGCAAACAATTAGCCGATAGGAACTTGGCCCCCTTTTTAACAGTTATGTTTTTGGTGGGTTTTCATTTTTTTTGTTCAGTTTGCTATATTATATTTAAAGTAACTATCGCAACGTTGTTTGTATTTTCATAGTTTCGTTAAAACATAGGTACTTGTTTTCATGCATGACTAAGTCTGACCTTCTAGAAATACTACCTTTTTAATATTTGGTACATTAATTTTAGTCTGACTCGCACTTGACAATTTTAAATTTTCCAAATTTTTCCTTTACTTTAATGCTAACGACTACCCCGATGCCAAATTTCAGATTTGTAGGTCTCACAGAAGTATGACCAACAATTTTATGCATAGTAATGACTATATCCTGACTCGCACTTGACCAATTTCTAATTTTCAAATTTTGCTATACTTTTTTAATGCTAACGACTATCTCCATGCCAAATTTCAGATTTTCAGGTCTTAGAGAAGTATTACCAACATTTTATACATAATTTTGACTAAACCCGACTCGCACTTGACCAATTTCTAATTTTTGAATTTTCCCATTACTTTTATCCTTACGACTACCTAAATGCCAAATTTCATAACGCTAGGACAATTGAAAGTGGCCTGGAGGTTTTGATTACCGGTCAGTGAGTGAGTCAGTCAGTCAGTCATTAAGTGCCAAAATTAGCTATTTTCACGGGGTCATATTTCAGGATCTACTGTAGCTATATCTATGAAATTTGGCAAATTGCTTCAGTATTAGTATGTGATTATGTAAGTACAGTTTTATCTCTGTACTTGCAATAGGCAGTGAGCTACAGGGGGTTCAAAAGTGGGTCGAAACGGTTCGTGTAAATAGTGCACGGCATGCGCGTGGCCTGTTGCGGGAACTTGGCCTGCGCACTGCCGTGCGCTTAGATAATACACATGCGTGTGATTATATATATTCTTTATTGCACACAAATAAAATACAGTTTTTAAATGAAAATTGTTTACAAAGGCGAGCTTATCTCTTTAAGAGATCTCTTCCAGCCAACCTATTAGGTGTGGGATAGTTTTAATTAAGTTACTTGGAATGTAAACAAAAGACGTTTAGTCAAATAGTGATTAAATACACTCACCTTTTTGATCACTTTCTTCTCCAAAATAAACTTCTTGTAGGCTTCCGATGATATTGAGCATCAAGAAAAATCCAATGAAGATAGCTACAACAATATCCAAGGTATCGAAGTCTATTATCGTATCAACAGTATCACATGAAAACACCTCGCTAACTTGTGTTTTTAATTTATATTTTTTCCAAAATGTATCATTGAGGCATGCCTCAAGGATCACGCCTGGGTTCTCTGTTATATTTCGTTGGTAAAATTTCAGGCACGTCTCCGTTAAACATATTCCGTATGTTAATCTTGAATGGTTAAAGTGAATTTCCTTCTTTGCTGAGTACTCCTGCAAAAATGGATTAGAGGATGCTTTTAATACTACACCGTCAGAAGAATTCGTCTAGATGAGGAAACTGCTTGAACAAGGCAGCAACAAGGAAATAAGGACACTTTGTGCCATCAGCTTTCGATAAATAGTTATTCTTTCTTTTATGAAAGTAAAGCAACGTTGGCCGTGGTCAAAACGCGGATAGGTGACCGCTAGTGGCATTGTTATAACTAGAGTGTTTCTGGGCTTCGGAAGGCATATTAAACTCACGGCTCAATAACTGCACAAAGTTCACGGTCTGTCACGCACGCAACCTAGATTTAATGACGCACACGTAGCATAAATTAATGCATCAAATCGTTTGTAAAAATTAGAGTCAGTTTGGAAGCGGTACAGATCTAAATATATTATTGAATTTCTTTGTTCTGACTCTGCAGTCCGTTCGCATTATATTACATATCTAGGTAACAGCTTTATAATGCAGCAACTATCAATGACAGTAGTCGTTAAGTCGGTGGGAATTAGGATGCTTGAAAACTCTGAATTGGCAAAACCTAATCTAGGATTTGATCCGATTTGTCTTCTGTAATGCGAAGGTCAGATGACAGTCGCTCGGTGTAAAAACTAGTACCCTCATCAAACCCCCTGGGTAAGGTGTAAAAATGAAAAAAGGCAAGAATTGACGACTTGATGAGCCTTCGATCAATTTTAATTTGAGTTAGGTATCTATCATTTAGGAACGCACTGCAGCAAGCTCGTAGAAACAAAACCAGAGACCCACTCAAAGTGTTTCTACTACCGTGCGGCCGTACGTACATCTTTAGTAGAAGAGTACCGTGTATCTACGGAACAGCCGAACATGGCGTTGCTGAGATCCTCGATCTGATTACCTTGATTATTGCTTACTCACCCTGATTATGTCAAAGAGGTCGCTGGGTTGGTCGGTGACCAGATCAAACTTGACGGAGCAGTAGACTCCTGTCCCATTGTTCGCGTAGAGGCACGGCTCATAAGGGTCCAAGAAGAACAATCGGGGCATCCGGTGGTACTCAGTCTCTAATAATAATATTAAATAATAGGTCTTTACCTATGAAATTGCCGAAATTTTCTTACAGATTAATGAGATCATAATTCCTATAATTCTATTGCTATTTTAGTCATTTGTCTTATATTTGAAAGTTGACTTCAAGGTCATCAATTTACGCATACAATAAAGTTTTTATTTTTAGTTTGATATATAAAATTAAAGGTTCGAAAATTGTTCGTCTTAAATGTCGCCCGATTTCATCATTAGTTTGTTTTATTTTTTACAGATAATATTTTTCGAAATTAAATTTAAGATTCTGTTAGCTTAATGTATTTCCAATAATGCTCAAAAAAATAAAAAATATTGGATTTATAATTCCTAAAGAAAATGCAAAAATGTAAGTACTGAAAATTTAGTTTACCTATAATTCGCCATACAAAACGGCAATTTCATAGATAAAGACCTATTATGTTAAATTATAGTGCGGGAAGGTTTATGCAGAAATCAATTGAGCAAGGAGCGGCTCTACGCGGAAGATTAAAATGCTTCATTTGTAGTGTTAAGTTAGTCTTTGATATTGTTTGGTAAATTAACATTATCCTTGTCTATTATACAGCATGTAACGAAAAGGTCAAGGTCAAGCTGTGGAGATATTTAATAAGTTACCCACTGAATTGAAAAAAATTACTAGTCTTGTTACTTTTAAAAATAAATTGAAAGTTTTTTTACTAGATAGAGTGTGATATATATAGTGTAAGCGATTTATAGGTTCATTTAAATTGTATGGACATTTAAATATTGAGAATTGACATTTAAAGTAATCTGACATTGTAAAAATTTCTAACATTAATTATTATTTTAGTTTATTTTAATTTTAGTAAGTTTATTTCAATTTCAGTCATTTTAATTTTAGTAGTTAATAAGTTTTAATTTTGATACTTATATTGATCGTGATTATTTGATTATTTAGGTTGAGGTTTTACTCCTATGTTCGCACACAGTAATGCACATATTATAAAGATGATGAGGTGTGATAATACAAAAGGGTGTGAATCTGAACTGAACAAATTTCCCAAGGAATATAGGTCATAGAACAAAATCCATTTTCGACCTCCCATAGAAACTGCATCGTATGGGTGGGCATATTTGGTTTTTCGTATTTCGACCTATGTTCCTTAGGAAAAGTTGTTCAATTTCATGGGCAGATTCACACCCTTGAGTATTACACCTTTCCGTTACATGCTTTATTATACTTGTGTATTCTATACTATGCTTTTCTATTTTATCCTTTTCATATGAATATCTTTCAATCTCAGGCCACCCTATACCACCCTGCAAGTGTCGTAGGAGGCGAATATGGAAAGAGGTTAGCTCTGTTTCATAGCCCATGAGCTGCGCCCTCTTACTAACTCTGTTACTATCGTCTCATTTGTGACCCAACACAATCGCTACGTGTAGCTTTTGTTCGATTAAGGTTCTCCTCAACTATCTGTGTGCTAGATACAGCGTGAATTTGTGTTGTTTCGCACCCGAAGCCCAGTGATTCTGCTCATGAAAAGAAGCAACTTTCCCAAAGAAAAAAATGTTTCTTCGGGAAAGTTGCTTGTAATCATGAGTAGAATCACTGGGCTTCGGGTACGAAACCAATACAAATTCACGCTGTATACGTCGTTTAAAATAACTCTGGCTAGAAGTCAAAAATTTTTACATGGGGGTGAGCGCGACAGCTGGCGGGAGGCGTGAAATCGTTCATTGGCTCACTTGTCACCCATGCACAGAAAATAACCGTCATTTTCTAGCAAAAGCCAATGATATTATCTTTAGCAAAAGCTAGAATTCTGGAGGGAGCCCTGTCCTGCAGTGGACTTTTTATGGGATGTTATATTAAGGTGACTTAAATTTGTTACAAAGTAGAATCTAAGGCACTTATTTTGGACATAGATATAGGTATTCTATATTATTAGGCTTTTTATTCAAATCGCGAGTGAAAAGGCTTCTTCTGGGCAAGCTCGTTCCATCGTCAACCTCATCTCTGTCCTCAGGGCTAGATCGTGGTCAAGAGTAAGCCCATTGACAATAAAATATTATAATCATAAAGGGTAAAACGGACAGGTTTCCGTAAAATTAAAGGGCACGATCAGTCAACGTAACTGAACAATTTTCAGAGAATAAATCCTCCAGGAAATGAAAATATTAAATCCGCCTCGCCAATACAAATTCTAAACTTGATTGGACAGTTTGTATGGATGGGCCAATATTTTATTTCACTTTCTGAAAATTTTATTCACTGAAAATTGTTCAGTTACGTTGACTGATCATGCCTTTTCAGTTTTAGGAGACCTGTCCCTTACACCCTGTATATTTTAAAAACATACTATACTTAAAACTATATTATACTTCGAAAAAACTAATTCAAAAATAATAAATAAACTACCAAAGCATTATTAAATAAATAAGAACACACTAACTTACCATTTAAAATATAAATATATCCCGAACATAACGAACACAGAATCGTTAAAACAAACACCACCGGAGAAAACATTTTAAAAATTACAAAAAAAATAAAACGCCGGTCAATCCACTCTGTTTTTTCTAAACATACTAAATCGTGTGAAAGGGAAGTGTTTCTTTAAATGGTTTGATACATAGTGACCTAGAAGTAGATAAAACATGACGGCCTTATTTAAAAAAAATGTATGCATAATTTTGACTCACTTTGGATTTTAGGTGTTTATTTTTGGTCTTATTAAAATGTGACCACAGATGAATAATACTGGCGTCTGCGGTTCTTGAAGAAAATTTTAAAGGATTTTTTTATTTTTATAGATTAGATTAGATTATATTTTATTATCTCACATTATCAATTTCAAATTTACAAAAATTGTCTATATGTCCGAGCATAACGTGATCGTCAAAAATACATTACACAATGAAAAAGGAAAATTCAAAAAATGTCAAAGATAGAAAATAATGTAGAAATATACGAATTTTACAAGTGTCAAAAAATAAACTAAAATGTCTAATAAAAATATAACAAATAATAAAAATCGAATCTTAAAAACATGTCAAGGTAATGATTATTTGAGTATTTAATGTCAAAATAAAATGTGAAATGTCAAATTTACAAAATAATAATTAAATTAATTGTTAATAAAGTGATAGTTTATTTTTTCAGAAAGCAAAACAAATATAAAAACGTATTTCTAAGTAAGAGCCACAGGAACCACAGAATCAAAATTGTGTCCAGTGAATAGCATCAGGGAGCCAATTTTTTATATCGCCGTATTATAAAAATCACTTGAAACTTTATATCATTCATAAAAAATAACAGTCAAAGACAAACAACTTACTTCTTATTTTTACGCACTGGATAACAAAGTCTAACGCCAGTTTGATTGCACTTAATAGTACCAAAATATTCACTTCGATGGCGAAGGCCAGACAGAAGAGGCTTGAGTTTTTTGTATGTAGCCTGAGAGCCAAACTATTTCACTGTATGAAGATTCAACAAAAAATCATTTCAGCATTTTTTTCCGTCATAAATGAGATTAGCTGGTCTATAAAATAATTCATTAGTAATCCACCCAAATTTATGACCGCATGATTTAAAAAAAAAATAATAAAGGTCAAAAAAAATTCTTTACTTTACATTTAATTACATTTATTTACATCTTTTTTTTAAAGTATATAATCCTCCTATATTTGTAATAAAATTACGTAAATCTCAAAGTTGCATTAGACCTATGATAAAAATGCTATCAGATCAGTTTTTCTTTGCACTAAATCCAACAAAAAAAATATGGAAATTGAAACCTCCAGTAATTGAAATTGTACCTTCCAGTTTAAAATTTGGGTGGATTAAAAAATAAAGCTGCATTTAAAGGCCGTTTCATAAATTTGGCCTGATTTGAATTTTTCTCCAAAATATAGGATAGCTTTTAGGGTAATGGGTAAGTTTCCCTCTAAGACCCACGCCGCGCGGCGCGCCGCGTGGTGCAAGTATGCCGACTGATCTCTCTGCTCTTCTTTATACAATGTGTATACAGTTTTATAATAAACAGGTTCATAACAGGAATATTTCCAACGAAAAAATATTACTTACATTATTCGCAGGAAAACCAAAATTTTTAGCCACCAAAAATCAAAACATGACTCAAACTGTCACCAGAACTTCCAAAATTACCTTTTAAGCAAAGCTTAGATTATTATATTCCTTGAACTGATGTTTCACATATATTTTTTTCAACTTTTCTTGACCAACTTTACATGAGGAGTACAAAACGCCTATTTGAGGGGTATATTCCCCTTAAGAACATAAACATTTAATGAAAAATAATATTAAAATTTTCTTTGTACTCTTTTTTAGTAACCTCCGACGCAACAAGATCTACATATATCTACCTGAGCGAAGCCAAGGCGGACCGCTAGTTAATTAATAAAATTCAAACCTGCTCCCTCAATATAAATAAACGAATTTTGAAAAGATCCAAATACGGGCTTCGTTTTGCAACCCCGGCCAAATTTTAGTATGTTAAAATGGCAATAGAGGGATTTGTAGGGGAGGACCATAATTTTTCTCGTTTTTCGACCCATGTTCCTTTGGGAATGTTGTTCAGATTCGTGTCCTGAGTAACATGCTGTTACGAGCTAGCAGTTCGGGATTGGAGTGAAACGCCAATGTAGGTTTTTCCGTTTATTTAGGAGGTATTTATAATCCGAGCTTCTTATGTACACGTCACCAAGTTCGCCCTCTGAGCCTCTTCCACGGTCTTCCCTCCTTGCACTCTACCCTCAGGGATCTCGTTTACGGAGTTTCCCTCTGAGCACTCCTCGCTCTAGGACCTCTTCAACGGAGTCTTCCCTCCTAGCACTCCTCCCTCTGGAACCTCTTCTTTGGAGTCTTCCCTCCGAGTTCCTCTTGCCTCCGGGACTTCTATGCGTGACTTCCCTCCAAGCACTCTTCCCTCCGGGACCTCTTCTATGCGAGACTTCCCTCCGAGCACTCTTCCCTCCAGGACCTCTTCCTCCAGCACCTCTTCCACAGAGTCTTCCCTCTGTACCCACTTGAGTTACTTCTGAGGTTTCCTCTTCCTTAGGACTTTTCTTCTTTTCCTTGTTCCTCACTTGAGATCGCTTTCCACTGAACTACGGCGTAGCCGCTCGGTGGCCCGGCTTGTATATAGCCGTGCTAGTTGTTCCCGAACATTCTAGACTCATTTTTGAATTTAGGTTTTTGTTAGATTTATCTAGTAATTTGCTCTCTTTCTTCAGCTATCCCTTTCTTTTCTTTCTAGAATGTTCTAATCAAATTATAAATGATAAAACATTCATGGGTAGGTGGGGTTCGAACCGGCGACCATCGGCTTGTTAGTCCAACGCTCTATCCCCTGGACCACGCGGCTCTTAGTTGACTTGTCGAAATTTTGATACAGTTCTTTCGCATGACAGCTGGGAACACGATGTCACGTTCGTGACAGTATGGCAGCTGACATCACGACGGCACGTTCGTAACACTACCCCCTCCTTAGTCGTGCTCGTCCTGAGCATCGTTACTCCCAAAATATCGCGCTAGACGATCAACATTCACGACCTTTAACGGGCTTCTAGATGTCCTTCGTATCCAATAAGTAACGTCGTTGATTTTGGTAATCACCTGGTACGGTCCTTCCTGACTTGCTTGTAACTTAGGTGATTTCCCTTTTCTTCGGATAGGATTATGCAGCCAGACTAAAGTTCCCTCTTCAAAACCAGCAGAATTAGCTCTTCGGTCATATCGTGTCTTTGATTTCTCACTAGATTGTAAACCTGCTTACGTATCTGCTCATAAATGTCTGACATTTTTCCGCGTAAGTCACAAACGAATTCGCTGACATCCTTAGGATCATCTGGTGGACAGCCAGACAACAGGTCCGCCGGTAATCTCAACTTCCTTCCAAAATTGGCCATTGCAGGGGTCACAGTCGTACTCTCATGGACAGCCGTTCGATAAGCCATTAAGAAAAGGGGTATGTACTCGTCGCAGTTTTCTTGATGTTTGTCCACTACTTTTGCGAGATTTCGTTCCAAGGTCTGATTAAACCGTTCAACCATTTCGTCCGATTGTGGGTGATATGGAGTCGTTCGTGTCTTATGTATTCCCAAAATTTTACAGACTTCTTGGAATAATTGTGACTCAAAATTCCTCCCTTGATCACTGTGCATCTCCAAAGGAACCCCGAAACGGCATATGACTTCATTTACTAATTTCGTGGCGACTGTGGTAGCTTCTTGGTTCGGTAAAGCAAATACTTCGGGCCATTTTGTAAAGTAATCCATCACCACTAAAATGTATCGGTTACCTGACCTACTTATAGGAAATGGTCCCGCAATATCCAAAGCGATTCGCTCCCATGGTACTCCAACATTGTAAGTCTTCATAGCCGCCTATTTCTCGTCTGAAGTCCTTTAACAGCGGCACAAGTGACACATTTTCGACACCAATCTTTAACATCATCTCTGCAGTGCAACCAGTAAAATGTTTCTTTAACTTTTGTCAAAGTTTTCTTAACATCTAAATGACCTCCAGAAGTACCGTCATGATACGCTCGCAGAACTTCTTTGACTTTAGCGCGAGAAACGACTAACTGCAAATGATATTCCTTTCCATTCAATACTTCCCATTTTCTGCAAAGCAATCCTTCACGTAAAGTAAGACTCTTCCACTGTGCCCAAAGACCCTTTGTGGTGACTCCATACTTCGCTTCTTCATTCCACCTAGGTTTTGAATTACCACTTTTTAACCACTACAAAGTAGGTTTAATTTCGGGATCACTGTTCTGCGCTTGACGCATTGCTTCATTACACCATTCGTTATCAATAGCGTCTGTTCTTATAATTTTTAAGGAGTCTGCTTCGTAAACCTCCTTCCTGCAACAGTGTTTACACTCTTCCGGGCAAGGTCTTCTTGATAACGCGTCCGCATTGCCATGAAATCTTCCGCTACGATGCTCAACCTCGAAGTCAAATTCTCGTAACTGTTCCAAACATCGTGCAACTTGACCTTCCGGATTCTTAAACTGTAGCAACCACTTTAATGCGGCATGATCCGCCCTGACCGAAAATTTTCGACCCAAAAGATACTTCTTGAAATGCTGAAGTACGCGATTACAGTCTCTACTTCTCCTTTGCGTTGTGACAGGACACCTCCAATACCGACATTACTAGCGTCTGCATCCACCACAAATTCCCCTTCAATATCAGGATAATCGAGTATTGGTGTATTACTTAGTCGTTCTTTAAGTGTCTTAAAGGCCTCTTCGCACTCTGCATCCAAAGCAAACGTCCTTTTCTTTTCCGTTAGTCGATGCAATAGTTTAGCAATATCTGCGAAGCTTTTTACAAAACGCCGATAGTAGGAGCATAATCCAAGGAAGGCTCTGACTTATGATTTGTCCTTAGACGTCGGCCATTCCCTCACAGCTGAAGTTTTCGCAGGATCGGTCTCAATTGCTCTTTCAGAAATTACATGTCCCAGATAATTTACTTGTCGTTTAAAGAAAGAACATTTCTTTGGACTTAACTTGAGGTTTGCACCACGTAATCTGTCAAAAACTTTCTGTAGTTTGTTCACATGATCATCAAAATCTCGTCCAACAATGATGATGTTGTCCAGATAGACCAAACACGTTTCACCATGCAGTCCAGCTAAAACTCGTTCCATCAACCTCTCAAATGTCGCAGGAGCATTCCACAAACCAAAAGGCATCACTTTAAACTGCCATATTCCCTTCTCAGTAGAAAACGCAGTTTTCTCTTTATCTTTTGGATCAATGTCAACTTGCCAGTATCAATTTTTCAGATCTAGAGTTGAAAACCACTTCATTTCATGTAAAGTTTCCACGTGTCATCAATTCTCGGTAGTGGATAGCTGTCTTTCTTTGTGACGTCATTGAGTCGCCTTTAATCAACACATAATCTCGTCGAACCATCTTTCTTCTTTACGAGGACAACTGGTGAACACCAAGGACTTGATGAAGGCTCAATAATGTCGTTCTTCCTCATGTCTTCAATCATGTCTTCCACTTCTTTCTCTCGAGCAAATGGAATGCGTCTGGGACTCTGTCTAATAGGTGTCACATCTCCCGTGTTGATCCTGTGTTTGACTAAACCCGTTCTTCCAATATCCCCATCGTTCATGGACAATAAATCCGAAAAGCGCAGTAACAAATTCCTGGCTTTCATGGCTTGCAACTTTGTCAACTCCTTGCCCGATTCTTCCATGATTTTGGCAATCAAACTCTCTTCAGTTTTATCTTCGAACCTTCGGAACACTGTTTTATCCAAGAAACTTCTTCACAAATGCCAACGACCTCCCCCTTCTCAATAATCTGTTCCTCTTCGCTAATATTGAGAACCGGAACTCAAGTCGTAGGAGCTGACCCGACTACAGTCCTTGCTGGTATCCATGATGTTTCTGTACTGGCTTTCTCTATCACAGCACACCTTCGAGGAAATTTACCTTCATTATTTTTAGGCAAAACCATAGGAACTAGGGTTTGTGACCTGGGCTTTAGGACAGTTCTCTTTAAAAAATAGACTTTCCCTGAAGTTCCACCCTTCAACGGTATTTCTTCAGTTCCGCAACGCAAAACCCCGAGTTTCATGTCTATTCTGCACTGATGATTTTGTAGAAAATCCAAGCCAATGATGCAATCGTCTATAATTTCAGCAACGATTACTTCTTGTTGATATAAAGTTTCACCTATTTTAATTGAAACTTTCATCTTCCCTCTTACGGGTATGCGCTGGCCGGTAGCTGTCGTCAACTGCAAATCACTCCCACATTGTAGTGACCCTCTAGCCATTCCTTTGAAACGGCTCAGTAGACGATCATTGATGACAGTCTTTGAAGCTGACAGATGCTTCCATTGACTTGTCCTTCAACCACGAAACTGTTTCCCTCAGAAGTTTGGTTCACTTTTATTGTTGGGAATGCAACTAGCCTGCGCCCATCTCGCAATTCAGGCTGATTTTGTTGTTTTGTTTTTTGTTGTACAGCCGTCGAAACTCTTATATCCCGACGGTTACCACGTCTTGGACAGGAAGTACGGAACTGCCCATGCTCTTCGCACTCGTAGCACATGAAGTTCTTTCGTCGCATCAGAGACTCTACCCTTACAGCAATCTCTCTGACGCGAGCAGTTCGGGAGTTTCGAAGCACAGCTTCTCCTTCCAATGCAAGTGCCAGAGCATCTTTAAAGTTCTTTGGATGCCCAAGCTGCACAGCGGACTGAACTTCCGTATCACGAATTCCATCAATAAAGGCCTGAAGAAGCGTGACATCAATTACACCTGGTTCCGTCCGATAAGCCTTCCGTACCAGTTTTTCTATTTCCACGGCCCATTGCTGCAAACTTTCATTAGAATGCTACGTTCATTCCTTCAGATGTGCCCGAAAAACGTTCTCGAGATGGCTGGATGGATGGTTGTCTCCAAATCTTGATTCTAGGGCACCAAATAGAGTCTCAAACGTAAGGTTCTGACTTGCTCCAACAGCTTCCAAAACATTTAACGCTTGGTCACGGAGTGCCATGGTTAGAGCTGATCGAGCGTCGTTCTCGCTCCAACTATTCGCTTTCATAGCTGTCTCAAATTGTAGCTTGAAGGCCTCCCAAGACGTAGTCCCATCATAGTGTGGCACCTTGACCGCCTTTGCTTAAGCTGGACAGTCAAACGACGCTCCGATTCGGCCGCGAGTCATACAGAGCTCAACCTCCTTCTGGATCTTCGTTTCCGACTCGGAGATTTTCAATTCGACGTTGTCGATCGCCCCTTCTACGTGGCCCAGTCTTCCCTCTACAACTGTGACTCTGTCTGCTGTCTGTTGCACTCCTTTTGTAAAGTCTTTGTGCAGTTCTTGAAGGAAACGAAGCTGCTCTTCCGAACTACAAGCTTTCTCCTCTTTGACAGCACGCGTCTGCTCTTCCTGTCGGCGGGCTTGCTCTTCCTGGCGTCGGACTTGCTCTTCCTGATGAAGGGCGTGGTCTTTCTTCAGCTCCCTAAGATTCTCCTGTACTGCACAAAGCTGAACTTCCATCATTTCCGCCTTTGTCCACCCTAGTTTTAAGAGTCTCCTGTGTATTGTTTTTGTTTTTGTGTGACAATAAAGAATTTATCTATCTATCTATCTATCTATCATTAGTTGAATCTGATGAAGGAGATTTCCAGGATTTTGTTCTGGAGTGCGTTGAACCTCGCTACCGGCAGTCTCTCCAGCCGGCTCTTCTTCTTGCCGTGCTACTGACATGGCTCGGGTGGTTACTCCCTTTTCCTTCGGTACTACTGGCATCTCTTAACTCCAATCCTACTTCTGACACCAAATGTTACGAGCTAGCAGTACGGGATTGGAGTGAAACGCCAATGTAGGATTTTCCGTTTATTTAGGAGTTGTTAATAGAATCAGGCGTTACTTTGCGGAAGTCCATCTCAAAGAAATGAAACAAATATATAGCCACCTTCCGCAACAATGATGGATGCTATGTACTCACTGTGCACCGCCCGCCCGCCCGCAAATAAATGCGCATGCGCAGGCAACTGCAACACAGCAACCACCCAAAAAAACATCTAAAGATTGTCTCGTACCCGTCCAGCATATGAGTATGTCATCAACATATCTGTAGTAATAAAGGATGTTACTATTGCCCACAATGTGCCTATTCTCATAATTATGGCGGAGATCTTTATGGATAATTATGAGAATAGGCACATTGTGGGCAATAGTAACATCCTTTATTACTACAGATATGTTGATGACATACTCATATGCTGGACGGGTACGAGACAATCTTTAGATGTTTTTGTTGAGGATTTAAATAAATGTCATCCGAAAATCAAGTTTAAGTTGGAACTAGAGGAGAATAACTTCTTAGACTTGACGATTACACGGGAACATTGTCAACATGCTTTCCAAATCTATAGGAAACCAACACACACTGATGTAGTTATCCCTGCGGCCTCCTGTCACCCTTGGCAACACAAACTGGCAGCTTTCCATTCTTATGTTAATAGACTGTTAAATTATACTTTGTCAACTCGTGCTTATAACAAGGAATTGCATACTATCTATGCAATAGCTGTTGCAAATGGTTACGACCGGCGAATGGTGGATTCTTTAATTAAGAAAAAGAATAATCAACTGGTGATGGGTCTTCTATATGCGGTGCCACGTGAACGCGTTATTCATCACTATAAGTCAAGCATGGTTTATGCAGGTAGAATATCAGAAAAGGTCAATAGAATCTTGATGAGAAACGACGTTCACGTGGCGTTCAAAACTAACAACACTATTCGCCGGACTGTTTGCAATGGTAAAGAAAAGACTGAGGTTGGCAGGAGGTCAGGGGTGTATAAATTAACTTGTAACGAATGTAACGGGGTATACGATGGTCAAACTGGCCGTAGTTTTGATGTACGTTATAAAGAACACATTTCTGCGTACAGGAATGGCCGTCCGGAGAGATCACATTTTGCAAAACACTTATTAGATTCAAACCATCACTTGCCAGACGGCCATTCATACAATATTCTTCACACTTGTAATAAAGGCTTGAGACTAGGCGTATTGGAACAACAAGAAATAATACGACATAGTAGGACTGGAACTATATTTAATGAACAAATTAACGTTTCCTCCTCTCCACTGTTGCGTATATTTCCGTCTCTTTCTTCCACATGAAAACCACTTTCATATTTTATATGAAAATTGACGGTAGAACGACAAAAACACCTGATCGTATGACTAAAACAACGCGTGACGTGTCTATGCGTCAGCATTGGAGGGGATCAGACTGGTATAAATAGAGGGCGATGGGGCGACGATGCTCACTCGGTGTTTGGCACTGGTCGGTCTAACATCTCCTGAGGATGCCTCGTGTAGAGGCGAAACACGTGTAGAGTGTTTTTTTGGGTGGTTGCTGTGTTGCAGTTGCCTGCGCATGCGCATTTATTTGCGGGCGGGCGGGCAGTGCACAGTGAGTACATAGCATCCATCATTGTTGCGGAAGGTGGCTATATATTTGTTTCATTTCTTTATTTAGGAGTTATTTACAATCCGAGCTTCTTATGTACACGTCACCGAGTTCGCCCTCTGAGCCTCTTCCACGGTCTTCCCTCCTTGCACTCTACCCTCAGGGATCTCGTTTACGGAGTTTCCCTCCGAGCACTCCTCGCTCTAGCCGTGCTACTCGTTCCCAAACATTCTAGACTCATTTTTGAATTTAGGTTTTTGTTAGATTTTTCTAGTAATTTGCTCTCTTTCTTCAGCTATCCCTTTCTTTTCTTTCTATAATGTTCTAATCAAATTATAAATAATAAAACATTCATGGGTAGGTGGGGTTCGAACCGGCAACCATCGGTTTGTTAGTCCAACGCTCTATTCCCTGGACCACGCGGCTCTTAGCTGACTTGTCGAAATTTTGATACAGTTCTTTCGCATGACAGCTGGCAGCACGACGTCACGTTTGTGACAGTATGGCAGCTGACATCACGACGGCACGTTCGTAACAATACTAAAATTTGGCCAGGGATCCAAAAATAACCCTCTATGTAAATAGGACGAGTTAAAATTACACAAATAAAATTAAACTATTGTTAGGCGCAACGGCCAGCGCTGGCAACACCACCAACGTCGCCTATATAAGCAGTCTGCACACCTGTTGGCCTCTCACTAGCTGCTCGAACATTGAAACGATCGGACTTCTTAGGAGCGTTATAGTTAGTTGTAGTACCTAGATCGTATCTTGCCCTTTTAGGTTTTACAAATTATTATGTACCTATCTGACTTAGATATTTTTATTCCATGATGTTGTCGTCGTAGCGTGGCAAAATCTTTGTGAAAATTCATGGAACCAGTGTATTGTTGAAAGTTACGCTTATGTAGGTAAGCGTTCAAGAAGCAAAACTATAACTAAAACCAAAATGATCAGGTACGGCCGAGCAGTAAGTGCTGACGTTTGTGACTATTAATGCACGCAGTTGAATATTATAATGAGGAGACTAACGTTATACAAACCATGTCATCTAAAGTCCGAGAAGTAAATGGTTCTATACCACAAGGCAGTGTATTAGGCTGTTTAATTTTTCTGATTTATATTAATAACTTGCCGAAATTGTTTGATATAGAATGCGTTATGTTTGCAGACGATATCTCATTGATATTCAAATTTAAAAAAGACGAAAACTACACACAAAAAATCCAAGATACTCTAGCCAAAATAATAACGTGGCTTAGCGAACAAAATTTGGAACTAAACTAAAAAAAAAACAAGGTTAATACAATGCCATCCACGTCAAAAAGCACCACTTCATTTAAATATAACAATTGAGAATGAAAAAATTGAAGAATTTCAGGACCATACCTTGTAAGGTTTATCTATAGACTCCAATTTAAACTGGAAAACGCACATATCAAATACAAAAACAAAACTATCACGATTTATGTACGCACTTAGTACTTTGAGAAGAAATACTAGCTTCAAAACTGCTCTAATAGCATATTACGCGTACGTCGAGGCGTGGCTCAGATACGGAACAATTCTTTGGGGGAATGGGTTGCACATCCAAAACCTGTTTGTGACGCAGAAGAAATTCATTCGCGCGGTCATCAATATTAAACAAAGGGATAGCTGTCGACCACACTTTATCAAGCATAAAATCCTTACCTTACCTTCCCTTTACATTCTGGAAATCTCTCTATTTGGTCGGCGTAATATGTAATTTACTTTTAAAAAAGATATCCAACCAAACCGTAACATAAGACAACAATATATATATGATATCAAACTCCCAAACTCAAACATGGAATTAATTCGAAAAGGACCGTACTACTCAGCAATAAAAATTTACAACGCAATTCCGGAAACAATTGAATCTATAGAAAAATATGAAATATTTTACTGTAAACTTAAGGAACATCTTATTAAACAATGTTACTATAAAATAGCAGACTTTTTAAAAATAAAATTACTAAATAAATAATTCGTATTGAAATAATTAAATAATTATAATTAGAAATAAATAAAAACTTAATAATATATAAAATTTTCAATAATTAATTAATTTTAAAAACTGACATGTATAATATTATTTTAGGACAATGGAAATCTAACATTTTAGGTATTAAGATGACATTATGATTTATTGTTATTTTTCTGACTTGATTACCTTACTATTATTTCAAAGCATGCATTATTTAGGTGTATGGGAATTATTTCATTGCTACACCTGAGATAAGGTATCAAATGTGAAACTATACTAGAACTTAAGACCTTTATACATTACTGGTGTAAAAATCACCTTTCACGCTGCTCCTTTTCATGGGACTACGTATGATAAAAGTCCGGAAATTTATCATATGGGGTTTCATAGCTTTCCCCTCTAATGTAATTTTGCAAAATCTCATTGAAAAGATAATACGTCGTTCATCTCGTGTTATTTGTCTGAAATTTGTATTATGTTGAAAGGTACAGATGTCCTCAACAGAGTAACTACTATGGTAGCAAGAGTGCACGCTTGTTATCATACTGGTGCAATAACGTTATGAATAAACTAAGATCACTACTCGTCCGCTTACTATTTCGGACAAATAACAGTTGTGTACTAATGTGCATCGAATTCAGTGTTGTCATTCATGTGCTTAGATACTGATGACGAGTTCCATTATGTGGATGGAGTGCCATAGCGAACCCGTAACTGACTACTTCGGGAGTGACCCGCGGTCGCGCTGTTTCATTCCCGCTGCGTCGTGTGGTGCGGTGCCGCCGGGTAGAGCGCTCGGGCAGTGCTGCAGCAGGGCGCCACAGTACCGGCTCCCACCAGCAGCCCGCAGCCGTCGCATACTCTCGTCGGCCTGCGCTTCAACAGGATGCAAGGCGTTTCTTTGTGTGAAACTATGCACACGTATCAAAAAACTTGGTGAGACCAAACCAATCATTTTACTACATCACGTGTTGCGATGAGACTAATCACAAAAAAGTAAAAAAAGTCTTATCTAGTGCAAGTACTCAAGTACTTATTAAAATTGCAAAACCTAAGATCAAATCTGGTACAGCTGAGATGACTGAGATTAACTCATTAATCCATCAAGCGAAATCCTACTTCACGTTATTCGCTCATACAACCTATGCGTGATCGCATACACATATTCTGTATGCTGTACAGTGTGATGATGATTTGTCAGTTTCGAAAATGACTGACTAACTTTCTGTTTTCTTTGTTTTGACTGGATTGGACAGATGAAAGACAAAGCTTCAGGTTATTTTTATTTGTTGATGTTCAGAGCCTTTTTCCTGCAGGTTCTGATGACTAGAAAGAGATGAAGCCAGGACAGCTACTTCGAGTGATGTGGCTTGGTCATGATCAAAAGCCATCGAGGACGCTGGCATGTCAGGAGAGTCCGTGTTAGGTGCAACCACCGGGCCAGCGGTGGCAACACCACCAACGTCGCCTATATAAGCAGTCTGCACACCTGTTGGGCCTCTCAATCACTGCTCGAACATTTAAACGATCGGACTTCTTAGGAGCGTTATAGTTAGTTGTAGTACCTAGATCGTATCTTCCCTTTTAGGTTTCCTGAATATTGTTCTTGTTGTGCTAATTTAATAGAAGTTCGGTTTTGTCATGAAATGTGATGCTATTCCAATAAAATGTTGGTTAGGTTTATCTGTGCCTAATTCCCTAGGAACCCAAATCCCTTATGGTCTGTAAAACTATCTAATTCACGCCTTTTGTCGCTCGTTTAGTTATTTAAAATGACTGGTTATTTATAAAAAAGAAACTATCTTGTGTAATGAAAGGACATAATTATTGAGGTAGTTCTAACAATCAAACTAACAAACATATTAAATAAGCAGTAAATTTATTCACTCTTATCCTTATTATCTTGAGAGGTGCCTCTGAAAATGCTATAACTTTTATTTCGTACGTCTCTAGGTACATTTTTGTTTTGAATATTATCACGTTGAATGTCTTTAAAATCTCCATTTTTGTAAATTTTGCCATTCTGTAGGTCTGCAATGACTCCATTTTTATTGTCAATGCTGTTCTGCTTGTCATTGATATCTCCGTTTTCTACTTTAGGTTTTTCTCCGTTTTGTTTTTGTTTAGCAACTCCATTTTTGTTATTGTCTTCGATGTTTCTGTCTTTTACGTATCCACTTTGCAGCATCTCTTTGGCTTTGATCGACTCATCTTTGGTTTTATTGACTGATAAACCCACTTTAATAAATTTGTTTAATGGTGCTTCTATCAGTAAATATATAGGAATAGCAGCCACGAGGGTCAAAGCATACGTGCTGATTGCTAACTCAATCTGAAAAATAATAGGCTAAAGTTACACAAATTTTATTGTTTGTATGTTTTGAAGCTTTCAACTTTCCTTGCAACCGGGAAAACATAGTTTTTAGAGGATAATATGAACTGCTAATTCATGTAGGTGATACATGTAAAGTAATAAATCATTATTCAAAGTATCAAGTTTGTAACTACGTAATAAGAATTTTCTTAAGCAACGCAGTCGCTTAAGTGGTACATTTTATTATTTTTAGTATCCAGATACTTACTGCTTTGACATAAGTAATATTCATGAGAGTAGTCCTCGTGCCGACAAGGAGGTTGATGATGACCAGGTGGATGACATACATGCTGTAAGACAAGCGTGATGGTATTGCCCATAGCTGCCACTCACAGATACCGTTGATTACATCTGTAAATATTTACCAATTAACGTTGCTGGTTAGCACGATGAGATTACATTTAAAGATTCTGTGTAAAACACTCATAAACATTAAAGACTTTACAACCAAAATGTTGTTCATTCTAACTAGTTATTGAAGAACAAAGCAATTTCGCGAGCAACTGAGGCCACCAGCGGTCATTTTAAAACTTTTAATGTCCATGATAGATATAATGACATAAACAGGATAACGCCTGACAACTTAAAAGCTAACCCTAAACAAGAGATTGAACAGTTTAGCGCCCTTGTACCTAAACATTCTGATACTAAGTAACCCTCATTTTCCCCCAAAATTAACGACACTGACCCCCCATTGTCGAAATAAGATACTAGCTCTTTTGAAACCTATTTATATTCTATACAAGGTGTAATAAAAAGGGTACAAGGCGTGATATTATGTTTGTATGTACACCAACTCGGAAGGATGTAAATCTGCACTTGAAACTGAATAAAATTCCGTAATCTGTGTCAAAATATGAAACAAAACTGACTTCCAAAAATAAATCAGCTGATAGTACATTTTATATGAGAGATCAATACATTTTTCTTTCGTTCCTTAGAGAAAGTTGTTCAGTATCATGGGTAGAATCGTAATAATATCTTTCAGGGTTGATATGACTGTTACGAAGTTACTTATGAAATTTACTATTATTTTATTTGTGCTTACTATCGAATTTATACACCAAGCCAACCATAAAGGTAAGCAGGGACATAGACCAAAGAGGCTTGAATAATGCAGAATACAGCGTCCTCGTGTAGAGAGATGCCCGTGGAGCGTCCGTGTAGAATACACAGCAGAAATATGGCAGAACCAGCATACTAGGCAGTGATACCCAGAACAGGAGACGCAGTTTCTGGTGAATGAAACGAAAAATGTTATATTTTTATCAATAAATGAATTGAATTGAATGAAACGGTAGGTTATAGCTGAAAGATGGGTGAGAATTTTATTTTCTGGAATATAACGAATACACACTAAAAATACAAGTCAATGAATTAATTATTAGTGAGCCTGCTATAAAAAGTAAGATTGCACTTTTGTTAAAAAGGTATACAAAACTAAAAGTTGTCTAGGCAAAGTAATATATTCCGCTTTCTAATTATAAGCTTTTGATGTAAAGTTGCACAAAGGTTGAGTAATTTTAAATTAGTAGTAATATGGCAGAACCAGCAACTAGCCAGTGACACCCAGAACAGGAGTCGCAATTTCTGGACAAACAGTATTAAATGATTAACAAAGTGAAAAGCTCTGTGTGCTGATAATACAAATCTTCCTTCCCATAGAAACTGCACCAGCTGATTGCGCATTTTGTATGGGAGATGAAATTTTTTCGACCTATGTTCCTTAGGGAAGGTTGTTCAGTTTCACGGTCTCAATGCACAGTTTCAAGGATCACAGTGTTTACACTAACACCCTGTATATATATATTCTTTATTGCACACAAACAAAATAAAATTACAAAATTAAAGGACATATACAAGGGCGGGCTTATCTCTAAAAGAGATTTCTTCCAGCCAACCTAAGGCAGTGAGAAAGTGCACAATAGTGCAGAAAGTATAATTAAAATAATAGTCCATAAATATACAACCAACATAAAGGGTCTATCAACCCTGAAGGATGTGATTTTGCCCATGAAACTGAACAACTTTTCCTAAGGAACAAAGGTCGAAAAACGAAAAAAAATTTTTCACCTCCCATAGAAACTGAATCAGCTGATCGCGCATTTTGTATGGGAGGTCAGTATTTTTTTTTTTCAGATTTCGGCCTATGTTCCTTAGGCAAAGTTGTTCAGTTTCATGGGCAGAATCACATCCTTCAGGGTTGATATACCCTTTCTATTACACCTTGCATATAAATAACTTATAATAAACTCAAATACAGATAAGAATATACTACTTACATAATAATTACACATATACATATATGTACTTATAATTACAGTATATACATAGATAGATGAAAGTTAAATAGATAAATTAACAATGATGATGACTATGAAGTGACTTGCGAGAGGAAATGCTCCTTCACCCTTTTTTTGAAGGAGTCAATGGAGGGACTTTCTTGGACACTTTTCGGTAATTTATTCCACATCAGAGCAGCACGAACCGAGAAAGAGTGGAAAAAGAAATACGTATTGCTTCTAGGCACCACCAACATCTCAGTGATTCAAGGACGCCTAGAGCGAGTGGGAGGGGGAAGGAGCTGGAATCGGGAACGAAGGTAAGAAGGGGAGTGCGGATCATTCAGAATTTTGTATAGGACAGACAGGATGTGCATATCACGACGAAGACGAATAGGAAGCCATTTAAGTTAAGCACGAAAGTGAGACACATGATCATATTTACGCAGACCGAAAATGAAGCGAATAGCTAGGTTTTGAAGGCGCTCCAACTTTTTAAGCAGCTCCTCAGTCACATCCAAATAGCACACGTCGGCGTAGTCGAGGATAGGTAACAGGAGAGATTGCGCAAGCATAACTTTGGTGTTAAAAGGGAGGAAGTAATGGAGACGTTTGAAAGAGTGAAACGTACAGTGCATACGCCTACATACTTCGTTGACGTGAGATGTCCAAGACATGTTGCAGTCAATGATCAGGCCCAAGTTTTTTATCACAGTAAGGGATCTGAATCCCTTCATACATGAGTACAGGAACTAAGCCCCAGTCCAACTTGGACCGGAGTCTGCTGCTACCGAGAATAATCGCTTGAGATTTTTCAGGATTAACAAGCAAGCCGAAAGACTTAGCCCACATCTGGACGGACACAAGATCTTCATTTAAAGCAGCAACAGCCTTGGACATATCAGTCAACTCAAAATGACGATAAATTTGCAAATGAACGCAAATGAATTTGGAAGGGAGAAGAAATTATACGAGATATGTTATTAATGAAGACAGAAAAAAGTGAAGATGAGAGAACGCCGTCTTGAGGAACACCAGCAGTAAGATCAAACCATTCCGAAGAAGCATCGTCGGTTCTCACACACTGCTGACGCCCGAAGAGATAGGAGTAAAACCAGTTTATAACCGTGGACGGTATACTCGTATTAACAGCCCGAAGAGTGCCAAGAAGGATATCGAAGTCAACAGAGTTGAAAGCACTGCTAAAATCTAACAGGGTCGTCGCGGTGAGCTTGGTATTATCCATAACACACCGGACGTCCTCCGTTACATTCAACAGTGCACAAACAGTGCTGTGGGAAAGACGGAAACCGGACTGGAAAGGACATAATAGTTCATTGGATGTTAGAAAGGTGTACAGTTGTTTATGTACAACAGATTCTAGGACTTTAGAGAGGATGGGGAGTATAGAAATGGGACGGTATTGTGAAAAGGAAGTAGGATTTGTGGTTTTCGGTAGGGGAATGACAAACGCTTTCTTCCACGAAGATGGAAAGGCATTGCAACAAGTGGGCCTATGTTGCCAAATAAACATTTCAATTATTATTATTGCGAGAAAGTGAAAAATTAACAATGTGAGAAATCACTGGCGCAATGTCCTCCAGGACGGGAAGGATCATGTCAAGGCCTAGACCATCACTACCGATAGCTTTTGAGGAAATGTCTCGAACACTCTTCTTTATGGCATCAACGGAAACTGGTTTAAAAGAGAAGGGAGTACAGTCGGGTGGAACAAGTTGAGAAAGATAGGAAATAGTTTTTGATTTAGTTAAAAAGTCTTAGATGATAGGTGGAGCGATAAAGTTTTGATTCAACGCATTGAGATCTACGGTGCTTTGACACGCCTCCGTGGTTTTTCCCACACCCAATGACCGTAAGAACCTCCAAACTTGCGCCTGGCAAATATTATGAATTGTTGAATGAATATAACGACGTTTAGCATCCCTACACATTCTGTTGCAGACGTTGCGCAGTTTCTTGTAAGCATCAAGGTTTTCTTGACACGGATGTTTTTTGTGATTAGCTTTAGCCCTGTCACGTTTAGCCTTAGTCCTCCTGATCACTGGCGTTAACCAGGGAGCAGGAGCACGCTTCACCTGCCCAGGCCGTACAGGAGCGTGAATATCATAAATACTAATCAGTTCAGTAGTCAGAGACTCTACCATTTCATCAATGTTATCTGACAATAGCACCAATGACCAGTTAATGTTCCTCACATCCTCTTTCAAACGTTCCAGGTCCATATGCTTAAAATTGCGCTGGAGAAGTACTTTGCCTCTAACCCTGGGAGGACGTAACTTATAGGATAAGTAGACTAAATCATGGTGAGAAAAGGGAGCAGCCATTTGACCATGAGAAAAAGCAAGTTTTGGGTTAGATACAGCAATAATATCAATAAGGGAAGGCCTGCAGTTAGGGAAGTAGTGGGTAGAGGATTTCATGGGAAGAATTTCTATTTGCATAAACATTAATACCATAGAGATACCATTTGTTACAGAAAAACTATAATGATTTACTTACGAAGCCAACGTGAATTTTGAATTCATTAGTTTTCCAGTGGTAGATGAGCAGGCCAAGGCTGAAGCCCATGATGTAGGGAGCCAAGTTGGTGTGACCACGCTTGTAGGTGTGGTTGAAGTTTGCATCCTTTATGAATAAATTGCGGACGCATCTGTGGAAAGCATGTTAAACATATATTCATCGCATCCGCTACAGCAAAAGAACAAAGTAAGGGCACATATAGACATGCTAGTAAAGCATGCTACTACGTAGCAAATGCTACCTAGTAGCATGTGTGTACACGCTTTGCTTGACATAAACATGCTCATTTCTAGCATGCTTATGTCATTGTCAAAAATTTACCGTCGTTAAATTTTCTAGCATGCTATCTGCGGCGCGGGTGGAAGGGGGTGTGCTTTTAGCACGTGTGAACAGGTTTGCTTATGAGCATGCTAGTGTCAATCAGTTGAAAGCTGTCACAGGTGTGTATCGCATCAAAATACAAGTAATAGTGTTATGTGATGAAAATGTGTCGCTGGGGCGACGAAAAAACTATTTTATTAAGTTCAATTCGAAGGGTCACTTGATTTTACATTTTCTCTAACGTCTTATATGTTATATTAGCATGCTACTTAATGGCATGTGTGTCAAGAGTATTTGATTTGAGCATGCTTATTTAGTAGCATGCTAGTAACGAGCATGCTTTTTGCAAGCAAGTGTAGACAGTTAAAGAGCAGGCTCGTTTCTAGCATGCTAGTAAGCATGCTCATTTACTAGCATGTCTATATGTGCCCTAATTTTACGTAGTTTAGAAGTACAGAATGAATAAACCTCGCCCCACGCCATTTCCGATGGGTGAGACCAAATAAAGTTCAAAACACGATTAAAAAAAACCGGTCAAGTGCGAGTCGGACTCGCGCGCCGAGGGTTTCGATATATCTATAGTATTTTTGGAAGCAATAAAGTCCACTTTCAGGACCGCTAAACTAAATTTGTTTGTAAAGGTTTTTTGCAGATTTCTGAAAAACTGTACAACTTAGAAAGATCGTTTTATGTTTGCTGTAAAGTTTACATAAACTTCTGTCAACTTTAATTAATTCAGATTTTTCCTTACTCAAACTTCGGAGATAAGGGGGGGGGAATGGTACTTTTTTTGACATTTTTCATCATAACTTGAAAATTAAAAAATTAAAAAAATACAAAAATATATTTTAAAATGTACAAGTAAAGCCCTTTCATATGATACCCCACTCAACCTAGTAGCGACAATTTGAAATTTGGCCCCCCCTATTTTGGCCCCTACATTAATAATCATAATTTTTTCAAAAATTTTTCATGTTAAAACCATTCCAAATTTCAGGTCGATAGCATAAGTGCCCTTGCAAATGGGCCCTTGTTGCCATAATAAATGAATTTAATTATTATTATTATTATAAGTGGTTGCTGAGATATAGAGGTGTGACAGACAGACGGACCATTTTGGTATCGGAACCCTAAAAATGATGCTAAAAGTATTGAGAAAAGCTTAAAATCTCGAGAAGAGTTGACTCGGGTTTCTCGGTGAGAGTTTGCGGATAAACAATCTATCAAATGTATTTTTTTGAACATACTCAGGTGACGTCAAAAGTACAGCATCCAGATCCTGGTAGTAGGTGTGTGCTGCCGACACGAAAACTCCAACGAGGAACAGCAATCCTAGGACAATCTTCCTCCCCCTTCCACTGGTCAGCCACAATACCAGCAAACCCACGTAAAACAACTGAGTGTCTGCTGCTAAGTACCTGCGCATACAATATTCACATCAGAGACCTATTAGACTTTAAGAGCACTGCATGTTATCCTACGTCATCTAGTACACGAAATTTGCAACTTTGAAGCGACAGTATTGGCCTACTAGGTCCACAAAGCGTTGGTCTGCCAATCCGAAACTTGGCAGGTTTTGTATAAGTGTGAATATCATTTTTTTTTTATTTCATATATTTTGACTTGTTTTTGAATGTGTTAATTGAGTGTAACATATTAATTTCCGGCACAATGTAAAATTGTTTAAGGAATAAATGAAATGAAATGAAATACAGTCGGAGCGCAAAGTGGTTAAGTGACAGATTACACGAATGAAATCTATTCGTAGAAATAGAAGGTACCTATACAAGTAAAAAACAACAGTTCTGCCTTGCATCCTATTGGCAGTTTCGCTAGTCGGATCAGATGTGATTGGACCACAAATTTGGTCGGAATGGCGAAACTGCCAAGAGGATGCAAGGCAGACCTGTTGTTTTTTATGTATTTTTTTATGTATGAATAGATTTAATTCGTGTAATCTGTCACTTAACCACTTTTCGCACCGACTGTACAAAACCTGCCAGGTTTTGGATTGGCAGACCAACGTTTTGTGGACCTAGTAGGCCACTACTATCGCTACAAGGTTGCAAATTTCGTGTAATAGATGACGTAGGATAACATGCAGTGCCCTTACAGTCTATATAACCTACTTCACGTATTTTGGCCCTGCTCATGGACATTTTATAACAATTTATTAGACGTTTTTTAAAGGCGGTTATTGCAGATGCCGACGCGACGTTTCGGCGGATTATACACAGCGTGCGAGAAAGTGATAAGTAATTACAACGAATGTAAATCACGCAGATGAATATCAGAAATTCTACCCAATAACACTTTTTATCTCCTAATAAATTACGCATAAAGAAAGAAACAACAATAAAAAGTAGTTGAATAGGTTGAATCTCAATATTCCCAGTCCGCCTATTTACGTTGCAATATATTTAAAATCAAGTAATTCAAGAATTATTCAAGTACAAAATTGAGATCGCAACGAGAGGTAGCTAATCAATCCAAACAAATTTGAATAGTGACGACATATTTCAAGCCACAATTTTAATTCATATTATAGTGGAGATACCAAACCATTACTGTATTTGCTGATTGCCAGTGAGTTTTAAAAAGCCAAATCTTACCAAGCATGCGGCATGCAGTAAGAATAGTCCACATAGTTGTTAATAAAAAGTAAAATTTGCCACCAGTCGCGTCGGCAGTCTTCCACTTCTCTGTGCACCAATTCCTGAAAATAGAAATCATTATAGGAACCCTAGAGAGAGAAGTCGCTCGTTGAAAGAGCTCTTATTCGTTGCGTCTGATTTACCAACAAAATATTTCCCACATTCCTCCCATGAGCGGGTCGATCGGCGGTATAAAGATACGTGTAGGTAAGTGAAGATTTATTAAGAAGTTGCCTCCTCATAGACTATGAATACGCGCTATATACTTATCAATAAAATTTACGTACTTGATACAGAGGTCCTGGTCCTAAATGCCTCCCCAATGTTAAATAGAGCCCCATCACCGTAAATAATACTGGAACTAGTCTGTAAAATTAAAAATAGGTTAATAGGAAATCATTTCATTCGTTTCTTGCATAATGTTACATTTACTCGGTTTAATTGTTTAATTAATATAATGCGAATACTTACACGTACGTATACCTATACATATTTATTATTGTGATATTTACAGAAAATGTAATGCATGCCTTTCAAAAACGAGATTTTTTTGTGATAAGTAATATCTTTACAAAATGTTTTACGTTATGCTTTAACAAAAAAACTAAGTAAGAGCCACCGCGCACTAGCGATTTTTAGTTGGCCGACAGTTTAGTCGCAATCGTACTTTCTATAGACGAATCGATCACCAAATAAGCGCACTACCATAGGGGTACGGTCAACCGCTTGTCGGTAGAAACTTTTCAACTCTATTACCACGCCATAAGGTCCAAAAGTCTTCTACCGATGTGCGGCCGTGTGTACATACTGATTCCCAGAACGATCAAACTATCGGCCAACAAAAAAATCGCTAGTGCGCGGTGGCTCTAAAATTTGGCTAGGAGTCTTAAAATACATACATACATAACATCACGCCTTGTTCCCGTCGGGGTAGGCAGGGACCACAGTTCTCCACCTGCTACGATCTTGACATACTTCCCTTGCTTCCTGAACCTTCATCAATCCTTTCATACATGCTCGTCTTAAAATAACCGAGTTTATTGTGTCTTTAGTTTTTTTTATTGTGAAAGCACTAAAAACTTAGTTACCAAGTGATATTACCTCCAGAATCGGTAAAACATGACTTTCAGCAAGAAGAGCCAGTTGATTTTTTGCTTCTCGGTGACAATTTGGAGATTCAATGCAAGCAGAAAGCTTGAGACGAGGAAGAAGGTCTGTACCATTAGAGGCGTGCTCATGAACGTCTGACTCAGCCTGTTCGTTAACAAATTCTGAAGAAAAAAATTATATTTAAATAAAAGGTATAAAAAAACTGGCCAAGTGCGTGTCGGGCCACGCGCAGTAGGACCTATCGGGTTCCGTAGTTTTTTACGGTTTGAAATATTTTATAAAATTTATAAATAACATAAACTTTTTACCTCCTATTGCTTAGCGAGGGCCTAGCGCCTGATTGCTATTTCTATTATTTTTAGTTTTTCGTCTATAGCTCATTAAAATCGGTTCAGTAGCTTTTTTGCAGAATGCTCGAACAAACGGACAAAACGTCCATAAATCAGTGAATTGGATTCAGGCGCATCAAAGTAGCATAACTTTTTAACATCCTGATGATCATCACATGAAACGTCCACTACAGGACAGGGAGCCCCCTCCAGAATTCTAGCTTTTGCTAGAAAATGTAGAGGGAAAGTACCATAGTCACCTCGCTTGTTAGCGTTACGGCTGGTAACATTGACCGCGGTTGTAGGTGACCGCAGTAAGTAAGATGTAAGATGCGTATGAAGATTCTGGGTCAGGCTTACCCGACACCACAAGACTACAGGCTCGTTCCACTGAAATTTACAGCAAAGCTCATAACGAGCATATTCGAAGACAGTGGAAGATCACAGGAGCAATAAGGCAGGGGAAGCACAAAAGATCCCATAGGGTCAAAGTGCTCTGAGGTCCACTAAGGAACTCAGCCCCACGTGATAAGATAAGATGTAAGATACAAAGGAGGATGCTGCTGCCCATCCTCCTGTTTCCCTTAGTCGCCTCTTACGACACCCACGGGTATGTATGGGTTGGTACTATTCTTTGCCGGCACCACCAGGACAGTCCCGATGATCACTCAGTGATAATTTTGAATTGGTATCCTGAAAGGAATACAATTTTTATTAGATTTATTAACTTACATTTTCCATATAGTGTGGATTGTCGTTAACCAATGCTACTGGAATTGTCGAATGCACACTTATTATTACGAACATCCCAAATGCCCTGCAACAAGTTAAAGGAATCAGAAGAGTAAACATGAGTAAAAAAAACCGGTAAAGGGCGAGTCGGACTCTCGTGACGAGGGTTCCGATATACCTATACTATTTTTGGAATCAAATAAGTCCATTTTTAGAACCACAAAACTAAATTTGTTTGTAAAGGTTTGTGCTGATTTTAAAAAAAACTGTGCAACTTAGAAAGATCGTTTTATTTTTGCCGTAATATTTGCATAATCTATTTACGATTGTAATTAATTCAGATTTTTCTTTTCACAAACTTTGGAGATAAGGGGTGGCATGGTATTTTTTTTGTCATTTCTCATCATAACTTGAAAACTAAGAGTAAAAAATACAAAAATATATTGTAGAATGTGCAAGTAAAGCCCTTTCATATGATACCCCACTTGACTTAGTAACGATAATTAGAAATTTCGTCCCCCCCCCTATTTAGCATTTGGGCCCCCTTTACATGATTTTTTTAAATTTTTTCATATGCATTTAAATTGGGCAATCATATTATAAAACTATTCCAAATTTCAAGTCGATAGCATGAGTAATTGCTGAGATATGCGTGTGACAGACAGACAGACAAAGTCGCACCATAAGCACCCATAAGGGTTCCGTTTTATGCCATTTGGCTACGGAACACATCGTCCAAAATCTGAAGCCTGGATTCAAACAAGTTTCCCAAAAGAACTGAGGATGATTCCCATATCCCTCGGTGAATTAGGGAGGGGTGGGGACATTTCATATAAGGTCATCTGATCCCAAACTAGGCAAAGCCTGTACCATGGGTACCAGAGACTGATATACATACATAAATAGATAAATAACACCCACACACAGAACAAACACTTGTGTTCATCACACAATGTTTGCCCTGGGCGGGGATCGAACCCGCGGCCCACGGCGTGAGAGGCAGGCTCACTACTAATCACACCAACGGGCTTGTCTTCACCCAGTGGTATGAGTTTTAACTGTGACAGTATTATTATAGTTGCTCTTTTTTTCCAACCCGGATGGGTGGCCGCAAGTGGTTTAACATCTGGAGCGTTTTCAGTGCTTCGAAAGGCAGGTTTTACAATTAGTCCCGTGTCATAGATATTATATAGTCGTTAAGCCAAGTAGACGTCATAGATATTATATAGTCGTTAAGCCAAATTTGGCGACTTGTGAACTCTGAGAGGCAGGTTGGATACTATCCTGCCTGGCTAAAGGAGTGATCACACCTAGCTGAATTCAAAAACTAATTCGGCATACATTGCTGAGAGGCTTGTTTATGTTAATTGCAATATCCTTACTTCAACGAGCAATGTATGCCGAATTAGTCTTTGAATGTGTGATTACTCCTTAATCTAGGATTAGATGTGGTTTCCTGCTGGGTTGTCATGGTCAGATGGCAGTTGTAGTGCCCTCGTCAAACAAATCCCTTAGGTTGGTTGGCCAAGTCCGTAGATGGCAATTAGGGCAATTAATAGAATCTGGCGTTACTTTGCGGAAGTTCATTTCAACAAGTTATAGTAAACTAGCTGGTGCCCGCAACTTCTTCTGCGCGGGTTTATAAATTGTAGCCTACCTATGTGTTATTCTGATGTATAAGCTATATTACTGCAAAGTCATAAAAATACATCCATCCATCCAGCCATCCATACTCACAAACTTTCGCGTTTATAATGTTAGTAGGAAGGAAGTAGGATAGGATAGGAAGGATATTACCTAAATCCGGAACAATCATAGATGCTATTTACCCACTGTGCAACGCCCGCCTGCTCACATTCAAGAGAGTCCAAACACGTTTAGAGTAGTTTGGGTTGATGTTTTGCGATTGCCTGCGCCATGGACGAATAATAATAAGACTGACAATCCCCATACTAGAAAACGTAAGATTCGATTCAGATTCAGATAAGTTTATTCAATGTAGATTCTTTACAGAATACTTGCTGAATGTCATGCAGAATACAATTCAAATAGAGCGAGTCTACGCCGTTTCGGATCGTAACCCGGAGAGGCATAAAACTCATTGAAACTAGATGGCGCTTTCAAATAATCTGGATATTAATTATGGTCTACCGTGTATTCTGCCAAAAATCATTCAACATTTCAACATAGTTTCAATGTAAAGAAAGGCTAACATTGAAATTCGGTTTATTTTTTAGCAGAATACTCGATAAATCATAATAACTTCCCGGACTATTTATTAGCGCCATCTAGTTTTATACTTTTCCGGGTTACGATTTCTAAAAGGGGATGGTGAGTTCTTCTTATTGTTCGACCATGCCTGCGCCTTTGTTTGCGGGCGGGCGGGTGGTGCACATTGAGTACATAGTATCCACCAATTTTGCAGAGGAAGCTACATATTTGTTTGCCATAACTTGCGGAATAAGGGTGATTTTTGAACAGATATAGCAAATACCAACCAATAGCATTGGTCCATTTTCTTAGCGTAGTGCAGCGCACCTTTAAAGCCCGAGTCACACTGAGGCGGTAGCAGAAGCGTTCCGGGGGTGGTATTGTTTGTAAAGTACGAGTTCTTATGCACCCTGGCATGTCACGTCGAACACCGGTCGCGGCGCTGTATTTTCTTCCCGCAACAGGTCCGCTCCCGGACCGCTTTCCCAATCATACCGCCTCTGTGTGACTTGGGCTTAAATCAGCCAAAATGGAGCAATCCATGAAGGAAAAAAAAATTTTTTTTATTTTTTTTTTTTTCCTTCATGGAGCAATCCAATCAATTGTTTGGAATTTTTTCTTTTCACGGCTCGCTCAGCTTTGGTGTAAAACCAACTTTAGGATGGGGCCATGATAGATGGGTAACTTTTTATAACAGTCAATCACTGCAGTCAAGATAAAGACCGTTTGAAAAGTATAATTAGGGTGAATATCCAACAATGCGGTGCCTGACCTTTTTTTTTTTTTTTTTAGGAGGGGAAATCCATTATGGATACCCGGTCGCTGGGGGAAGCGATCGGGTTATGTCAGACTCCACTGACTAAAACCCCCCGGTGATCAACCTCAGCGCATGACGGGTAGCTCTGGGATCTCCTTGGGAACGCGACCAGTGCCACCCTCGCGCGATGCTCGTGCCCTTCCACTATTCTTTATCCTTCCTTACTGCAAGGCAGTAGCAACACAAGGTAGTAACAGGATTGTGCCATTTTCGTAGCTTGTCAAATGCAATTCTATTAGCTGGAATATTCCAGCTCATAGCTTAGCTCCCTCGTATAGTAAATGATGATATAGGTAATGAAAGTCCTGTTATAATCATTGAGTAAGAAGCCTGCTTTGACATATGTAAATTGCCTTTTTACGATGGTGTTAGTTTAGTTCCGTTCTGCGAAAATTATTAGTTACTGGCTGGTGCCCGCGACTTTGTCTGCGCAGGTTTATTAATTGTAGCTTATGTGTTATTCTGATGTATAATAAGCTATAATATTGTAAAGTTTCATTAAAATCCATCCAGTAGTTTTTACGTGAAAGAGTAACAAACATACATGTATCCATACATACATGTTTACAAACTTTCGCGATTATAATACAGGGTTATTTTTGGACCCCTGGCCAAATTTAAGTATGTTGCTCAGAACATGTATCTGGACATCTTTCCCAAAGGAACATGGGTCGAAAAACAAGAAAAAATTTTGCTCATCCGATACAAATCCCTCTATAACCGACACAAGATTTGTATGGGAGGCACAACATTTTTTCTCGTTTTTCGACCCCATGTTCCTTTGGAAAAGTTGTTCAAATTCATGTTCTGAGTAACATAGTAAAATTTGGCCAGGTGTACGAAAATAACCCTGTATTAGTAGGATTAATAAATTCCTCTTATTTTAAAACTGTCAGTGAAAAGATAATGATTAATTATAAACATACCTTATCCAACTAAAACCTTTCAGTGATGAGAGTCGATCGTCCGGTCCTTCGCCAACAGGAGATATAAACATTTTCCAGTTACGTTGGAACGCAAAACAGGATAAAAGACGATTTCCTGAAAAGTATAAAATAATACATTGTATTGATAAAAAATATCATTCGTTCGAATGTGTAGATAATTCAGGTACAGTCAACAACGCAATACAAAAATCTGTGAGTTTAAAGATTTTGAGTGATATTTTATCACCCAGTGATACTCAAGAATTCAATCTCAGAACTCCAGCCGGGCTAAAATGCACACCGCGACTTGATCGAGTCACGTGCAACTGTCACTTTTTATGTATGGACGCAAGAATATCGGTTTAGTCTATAAAGACTCGCCAAGTCACGATGCGCATGCTTGACCTACAGGAGCGAAGAAAAACATCTTTTTATTGTGCATACAAAACACGGACCACATAGAACGGAATACAAAATCAATTTTAGCCTGACATTATCATCATCATCATCCAATTTAAGAGACGGACTCTTGTCAGTATAGCAACTTCTTAAGAATGAATCGATCTCCACGCCTTTCTGTCCTCAGCAATCCTCTTTACCTTCTCATATGACATGACGCTGGCCTTCTCTTTTACTTGGTCTGTGAATCTTATCCTTGGTCTACCTCTTCCTCTCTTACCTTCTACCTTTCCTTCCATGATGTTTTTTATTTCTAAATTAAATTAATAATTCATCATGCCGTATGAGGTGGCCGATCATCTTGCCTCTTCTGTTTTCTTTTTTCTTGAACTCTTTCCAGTACTTCTTCGTTTGTAACTTTTTCAGTCCATCGGATTCCCTCCATCCTTTGCCAACACCACACCTCAAAAGCCACCAATCTCTCCCTGTCCCTTTTTGCCATAGTCCATGTTTCGCTGCCATATAGGGCAATGCTCCTTATATATGATTCAATAAACCTTTTCTTAACGTTTTTTGATATTCTTGATCTTAGTAAGTATGTTTTTTTTTTCTATAAAAGCTTTCTTTGCTATTGATATTCTACTTCTTTATCAGATGTGCATTTTGAATCTTGCGTTATTAAACTTCCCAAATATTTAAAAATCTTCACCTTTTCAACAATTTTGTTTTCAAACATATTTTCTTCATTAGAATTTAAACTTGTTTCTGTTTTAGATGTTACTAACACTTTGGTTTTCTTTATGTTTATTGAAAGCAAAAATTCTCTAAATACTTGATTCATTTTGTCTAGTAATAATTCCAAATCGTTGTGGCTTTCGGCAATAGCGACAATATCATCGGCAAATCTAATAAAAGTTATTTTCTTGCCGTTAATTTTTACTCCAACATCTATTGTGTCCAAAATTTTTTGAATGCCTTTAAGCCTATAGCATTTATTAAAATCATATTGATTAATAATCTGTTATCTAATTTCAAATACTTGACTAGTCTTTTTACCCTTTAACTTTTATAAAAAAAAATCGAATCACGAATAAATTTTTATCGAATGTAGTCAAACTACTATACTCCATCATAAACATAACAAAACTGGCTAAGAGTGAATCGTAATCACGCGCCGAGGGACTCGTAACGTAACACCACAGTATTATTGTTTACTAGCTGGTGCCCGCGACTTCGTCTGCGCAGGTTTATAAATTGTAGCCTATGTGTTATTCTCATGTACAAGCTATATATTGTTTGAGAGTTTCGCGGTCACTAACACTATTATAAAAACAGTTTGACGGGTAGAACCCGTCAAACTGTTTTTATAATAGTACAAGCTATATAATTGTAAAGTTTCATTAAAATCCATTCAGTAGTTTTCACGTGCAATCGGTTAAAACTAAACAATGTTCCCTGAGGAGCATAAAAAATATTGACCTCTAATACAAAGTTCGCTAACGACTGATGCAGTTTATTTTGGAGTTCAAAATTTTTTCGTGTTTCGACGGAATAGTACCAAGCACAGCCTAAAAGAGCCCGCTCGGGATCGGTTTGGTTGTGTTAGCCTTACATATAAAAACTACTAACGGATCAATATAGGGTGACTTTTAATTAGTTCTTGATAGAAAAAGGTATGAATGTACTCATGATACTGAACAACTTTCCCCAAGGAACATAGGTCGAAATACGAAAAACAAGTTTTGACCTCCCATAGAAACTGCGTCAGCTGATAGCGCATTTTGTATGGGAGGTCAAATTTGGTTCTTCGTATTTCGATATATGTTCCTTGGGGAAAGCTGTTCAGTATCATGAGTACATGCATATCTTTTGCTATCAAGAACTAATTAAAAGTCACCCTATATAAGACTATAACTGTTACTCGGGGAAAGTTGTTCAGTTTTATCAGTTTATTACTGAAAGGAATGTAGTTAAATAGGAATCAACCAACGTATATTATATCAATCCAAGATTGATGTTTATGCTATGTTTTACGTTAAAACATCAAACCCCCCTAATTTTTGTTTTAGTATTTAATTTGTTACTTTTTGATAGAAAATGGAGAGATGATGATCACAAATGGCCAAATAGAGGGAAGGCCTTTGCCCAGAAGTGGTAAACTCTACAGGCTACGCATTCAAGCAAGTTATACGATCCTTGCTGAAATAACGTAGGTACTCAGTAAAGTTTCAAACAATGAAATTCAACGGTACCACTCTTTACATTTTTGAAAGATATTGGCGGATATTTGTTCATTTAGTAATCTTGCATTCGAAATAATGATGCTTGATTACAATTACAGTAGTGTTAGAGCAGGCAGGATAGAGCAATAAGTAAGATGTTGGAGTAACAGAGACACGTATCGCCCCGTCACGCGTGTGTCACGCAAATTATGTCAAGTTATCATTATAATCAAGCTACCTTTTGAAAAAGCATCATGGTGCCAATGGCCAAATTTCAAATTGTCGCTACTAGGTCGAGTGGGGTATCATATAAAAGGGCTTTACTTGCACATTTTAAAATACATTTTTGTATTTATTTTAAGTTTCTTAGTTTTCAAATTATGATGAAAAATGTCAAAAAAATTCCATTCCCCCCCCCCTTATCTCCGAAGTTTGAGTAAGGAAAAATCTGAATTAATTACAGTTGACAGAGGTTTATGTAAACTTTACAGCAAAAATAAAACGATCTTTCTAAGTTGCACAGTTTTTCAGAAATCTGCAAAAAACCTTTACAAACAAATTTAGTTTTGCGGTCCTGAAAATGGACTTTATTATCATTCCAAAAATACTAAAGGTATATCGGAACCCTTGGTGCGCGAGTCCGACTCGCACTTGACCGGTATTTTTCCCACCATGACGCCATTTTGTTTGTGAAGCGATGTAGTTTCGCTGACGTTATTAAGACAGTTTAATATCCAACAATGATTAAATGATTTCGAGTTTGAGTTTGCTTACAAAAAGAAATTTGCTTCAAAGATCTGCGTATCCACTCATCGACACAAAATAAACGTAGTTAACCAACGTCATAGAACACTCCGATTGTAGTGACCTTGGGTACGGAATCCTAAAAAAGACTTGTTTACGATTAGGCCGGATTAATGACCTCAACGCGCGTAATAGCTTTGATTTGCCGGGCCTAACAACTTTTAATGACGTCTTATGAAGATTAGTAAAGAATTTTGAAGTATTATACGAGGTGTTAATTAAATTACGTGCTATAGCTTAGAAATTATTTTAGTAACTATGAAAACACAACAAAAAATACGAAAAAAATTAAAAATACTTATTTTCAAGTGTCAAGCTTTCCCTGCTATTGAATCTATTTCATCCACTGATACTCGAGCGCTGGCTCATTGCGATTAAATATTAGTAAACTAACGGCTGCGGGTCATTAGCATTCGGGTCAAACGTCCACTACAGGACAGGCGTCCACTACATAGTCACCACGCTTGTTAGCGTTACGGCTGGCACCATGGATGGATGGTTGTTGGTGACCGCAGTAAGTAAGATGGTATGATACACAGGAGGACGCTACTGCCCATCCTCCAGATTATAACCCTTATTCGCCTCTTACGACACCCACGGGTATGTATGGGTGGTACTGTTCTTTGCCGGCACCACACAGGACCATTCGGGTAATCATTCGGGTAGATTTAGTTAATTTTGTAATAAAAATACTTTTTTAAGTGGGATACTTTTGTTTTTTGTGCTATTATTTATTGAGTTGCTGTCGCTTGACCAAGAATATTAATTTGCATGCGGGCAGACGTTACACAGGGTTGTTCTTAGTAAAATTATGTGATTTGTTTGAGGAGGATGAACTTACCCAACAACAAGTCAGTAGAAACACTTTGCACTTTATGGCATGGTAATAGAGATGCAAATGTTTCCACTGACGTGCGGTAGACCGTACCATCACGCTTGTTACCTCTGCGCTGGATCGAGTAGTTTTTACGTGATAGAGTAACAAACATCCATCCATCTATACTTACAAACTTTCGCGTTTATAATATTAGTAGGGTTACGATTTGTGTTTTTTTTTTAAGTTTTCATTTTTGCCTATTTTATCATCATACTGCGGAGTGTCCGCAGTATGATGACAAAATACGCAAAAACGATACCTGCACATCCTCTAAGGCGACTTTTAACGGCAGCCGAGGGAAGTGACGAGGTGGATTTTTTTTAGCTATTATAGCAAACTTTAAAAAATTCCAAACGTTACTTGATAGAATTTAGTTTTTGATGTGTTTTTTTAAGCCTACCTTCAGTTCTTTTTTATCTTAAGTTTCATTTTTATAGGTGAAAACTTGTTAATGGCCCAGATTCTACCTAATGTATAATGAGTAGGTAATGTGTAAAAAATAAGGCTGTAAGTTTTCCGAACAAAAAAAAATATAATTATGGCAAAATAACGTTGAATCTATATTGGTACCAACAACGTATGTCGAAGATACTAGTATTGTTTTAAAACCACTCATCACTGTTCTAAGGTCATTATACTGGCACGTGTAATTTTTTTAGTAGGTAGTTTTAATTGAAGTTACCCAACAAATTGAAGTTACCTTGGAATCGCGATAAAATAAGTAGAGTCAAAATGTAATTCGTATACTCACCCTTTTGATCACTTTCATCTCCAAAATATGCTTCTTGTAGGCTTCCGATGATATTGAGTATCAATAAAAATCCAATTACGATAGCTACAACAATATCCAAGGTATTGAAGTCTATTTTCGTATCAACAGTATTACAAGAATACTCCTCGCTAACTTGTGTTTTTAATTTATATTTTTTCCAGAATGTATCATTGAGGCATGCCTCAAGGATCACGCCTGGGTCCTCTGTTTTATTTCGTTGGTAAAATTTCAGGCAAGTCTCCGTCAAACATATTCCGTGTGTTAATCTTGAATGGTTAAAGTGAATTTCCTTCTTTGCTGAGTACTCCTGCAAAAACGGATTAAAGGATGATTTTAATACTACACTTTAACTCTTCTTCTAGATGAAGAAGCTGTTTGAACAAGGTGGCAACAAGGAAATTAAGCCACTTTTGTGCCATCAGTTTTCGTTTTCTTAAAACGCTTGTCGCCTATTATTATCTACTTAATTACTCTAAACGTTGGCCGTGGTTAAAACGCGGATAGGTGACCGCTAGTGGCATTGTAATAATTCGATAGTTGGGCTCAGCAACTCTACAAAGTACATTTTCACGCTCGCAACCTAGATTTAATTACGCAAAATAAGTTTCAGCACACGTAGCTAGCATAAATTACTCTGCATCAAATCTTTTGTAAAAATTAAAGTCACTTTGGAAGCTGTACAGATCCTAAATTTTGATGAAATTTTATAGATGTTTTTTACTCTGACTCCGCAGTCCATTTGCATTATATTACATATCTTCGAAGCAGCTAATATTATGCAGCAACTATCAGTGATAGTATTCGTTAAGTCGGTGAGAATTTGGATGTTTATAAGCTCTGACAGCCAGTTTAGCCAATAAATTGACAAAACCTAATCTAGGATTTGATCTGATTCGTCTTCTGTATTGCGCAGATCAGACTGTGTAAAAACTCGTACCCACATCAAATTTATTGGTAAAGTATAAAAATGGAAGGGCAATGACAACTTTTACTTTCAAGCAATCTTAATTTGAGCTAACTATCATTTAGGAACGCACGGCAGCAAGGTCGTAGAAAGTAAACCAGTATTAACTAAAACGGCGCTACGCTACAAACGCCCAAAACCAGAGACCCACTCAAAGTGTTTCTACCAACTTGCGGCCGTATGTACATCTTTTAAAGAAATAGTACCGTGTTTCAAACACATATTATAGACCTTTTATGTAATCACCTTTTGCTGTCTGATTAAGGCCGGTAGTTCACGCGACTGGTAGCGCGACTGGTTGCGCCACTGGTGTCTGTAACTAAACACTAGTAAAGACACCAGTAAAGACACCAGTAAAGACACCAGTAAAGACACCAGTAAAGACACCAGTAAAGACACCAGTAAAGACACCAGTAAAGACACCAGTAAAGACACCAGTAAAGACACCAGTAAAGACTCCAGTAAAGACACCAGTAAAGACACCAGTAAAGACACCAGTAAAGACACCAGTAAAGACACCAGTAAAGACACCAGTAAAGACACCAGTAAAGACAAACCCTGCGGCCACAGTATTAAGGGCTATATTTCACTATGAGTGGTAGCGCGACCAGCATCCGAACTGATTGCGCCGCCAAACACCAGGTGTGTAACTTTCTATAGAGCTGTATACATTTTGTTGGTAGCGACGACTGGTTGCGCTGCCATGGTGTCCCAGTGAAATACCGGCCTAAATCTCAAGATTACCTTGATTCGTGCTTACCCTAATCATGTCATAGAGGTCGCTGGGTTGGTCGGTGACCAGATCAAACTTGACAGAGCAGTAGACTCCAGTCCCGTTGTTCGCGTAGAGGCACGAGTCGTAAGGGTCCAAGTGGAACAATCGGGGCATCCGGTAGTACTCAGTCTCTAATGATATAATAAATATACAGGGTGTTAATTTGATTGCGTGCCATAGCTTAGGGGGTGTTTCAGGAACAATAAAGGAACACAAAAAAAAATGAAAAAAATCCTAATTAAAAAAAAACTAAAACTCCATTGAAACTTAACTAACGCGGAGGGCAATGACCCGGACGGAGCACCGCGCTACCATCGAGCCAACGCGCGAGTATCAGTGGATAAGGTAGGCACATGATACATAACTGAAACTCTTTCGCGCGCTTTTGATAGCGCGGTGCTCCGGGTCATTGCCCTCCGCGTTAGTTTAGTTTCAATGGAGTTTTAATTTTTTCAAGTAGGAATTTTTTAATTTTTTTTTTTGAGTTCCTTTATCGTTACTGAACCACCCCTTAGCTATGGCACGCAATTAAATTAACACCCTGTATATAGTGCGCGGGAAGGTTTATGCACAAACCGACCGAGCAATCAAGGTCATTGTTTAAGTTGTTTGCCGAAGGTTAAACAAAATGCGTCATTTATATAGGCTGACTTTTAATTAGTTCTTGATAGATAAAGGTGTGAATGTACTCATGATACTGAACAACTTTCTCTAAGGAAAATAGGTCAAAATACGAAAAATCGAGTTTTGACCTCCCTTAGAAACTGCATCAGCTGATAGCGCATTTTGTGTGGGAGGTCAAATTTGGTTTTTCGTATTTCGACCTATGTTCCTTGGGAAAAGTTGTTCAGTATCATGAGTATATGCATATCTTTTGCTATCAAGAACTAATTAAAAGTCACCCTATAGTGTTAAGTTCGTCTTTGATATTGTTAAGTAAATGGAAATTATCCTCGTCTATTATAGAGCGAAGGTGTGATAACACTAAAGGGTATCAATCTGCTCATAAAACTGAACAACTTTTTCCAAGGAATATAGAACCAAATAAATTTATTGACCTCCCAGAGAAACTGCATCGGCTGATGGCGCATTTTGTATGGGAGGTCAAATTTGGTTTTTCGTGTTTCAACCTATGTTCCTTGAAAATATTGTTCAATTTCATGGGCAGATTCACACCCTTGAGTGCACACACTTTCTTTTACACGCTGTAACGGACATGGTGTAACGGACAGGTTTCCGTAAAATTAAAGGGTATGATCAGTCAACTTAACTAAACAACTTTCAGAGGATAAAACCTTCAATCTGCCTCGCCATACAAAATTGTAAATTTGATTGGACAGTTTGTATAGAAGGGCTCATATTTTATTTCATTTTCTGAAAGTTTTATTTACTGAAAGTTGTTCAGTTACGATGACTGATCATGCCATTTTAGTTTTAGGAGACCTATCCCTTACACCCTGTATATTTTAAAAACATTTTGTAAGGGACGGTGTACCGAAAACTGAAAGGGCTTGTTCAGTCAACGAATCTGAACAACTTTCCTAAAGAAACATTTCTGGAAAATGAAAAAAGAAATTGTCCTCTACATACAAATTGCTCACTCTGGTCGAACAGTTTGTATGGAGAGGTCAATAATGTTTTTTATTTCCCAAAAATGTTTCTTTAGGAAAGTTGTTCAGTTTCGTTGACTGAACAAGCCATTTAATTTTTTTCTACACCGTCTTTTACACCCTATATTATTAAACTTATATTTGAACTGATTTAAAAATAATAAATAATCAACCAACTCATAGGCGCATTGATCAACGCATATAATTACGCATATTTATTGAATTAAAGTGGACGTCTCTCGGCTGATACCTATGATGATGATTGAATAAAAAAAATAAACACACTTACCATTTAAAATATAAATATATCCCGAACATAACGAACACATAAACGTCAAAACAAATACCACGGGAGCAAACATTTTAAAAATTACAAATAAAATAAAACGCTGGTCAATCCACTTGGGTTTTTTAAAACATACTAAATCGTGTGAAAAGGAAGTGTTTCTTTAAATAGGTACGAGTACAGGTTTCATACATAGTGACCAAGAAGTAGAAAAAACATAGAGGCCGTTTAAAAAATTTTTTTTTGCATATTTTGACTCACTTTGGATTTTAGGTGTTTATTTTTGAATGTTTTTTTTTTACGAACGAACGTACCAGGACCAAATTCAGGACGTTCTGAATAAAGGCCAGTTTAAAAGTACCCTAAACCGACGAGCATGTATGAAAGGATTGATGAAAGTTCAGGAAGCAAGGGAAGTATGTCAAGATCGTAGCAGGTGGAGAACTGTGGTCTCTGCCTACCCCGACGGGAACAAGGCGTGATGTTATGTATGTATGTATGTTTTTTTTTATAGTACAAGTGAGCAAACGAGCAGGTGGGCCACCTGATGGTAAGTGGTCACCACCGCCCATAGCACCCACTGTCTTATTAATGGCATATTTTGACACTAATAAAACAGCAAAGCGCGTTGCTCACTTTGAGAACTAGGATGGTATCTCTCATGTGGCAGTTATTTCACTGGCTGCCTTGCCCTTCAAACCGAAACACAGCAGTGCAAACACTGCTGCTTCACGACAGAAAAAAGCAAGCAAGGGGGTGGTACTTCCCCAGACGGACTTTCCACAAAAGCCCTACCACCTTATTAAAATGTTGCCACAGATAAATAATACTGGCGTCTTGGACTCTTGAAGAAAATTTTAAAGGAATTTGTTTATTTTTTTTATTAATATAATTATATTAGGTCTTTACCTATGAAATTGCCGTTTTGTATGGCGAAGTTTAGGTAAACTCAATTTTCAGTACTAACATTTTTGCATTTTTCTTAGGAATCATAAATCCAATTTTTTTATTTTTTTAAGCATTGTTGGGAAGACATTTAAGCTAACAGGAACTTAAATTTAATTTTCGAAATATATTATCTGTAAAAAAATTTAACAAATCTAATGATGAAATCGGACGACATTTAAGACGAACAATTTTCGAACCATTAATTATATATATCAAACTAAAAATAAAAACTTTATTTTATGCGTCAATTGATAACCTTGAAGTCAACTTTTAAATATAAGACAAATGAAAAAAATAGCATTAGAATTATAGAAATTATGATCTCATTAATCTGTAAGAAAATTTCGGCAATTTCATAGGTAAAGACCTATTAGTTAATTAAGTGTTTTTTTTTTCTTCAGGAAGTAAAACAAATTTTAAAAAACCGGTCAAGTGCGAGTCAGACTCACGCACCGAGGATCCCGATACACCTATAGTATTTTTGGAAGCGGACTGTGTTGCTGTTTATATTTTGTTTGTGAAGGTTTTTACAGATTTGTAAAAAACGGTGCAACTTAGAAAGATCGTTTTATATTTGCTGTAATATTTACATAAATTTCTATCGACTGAAATGAATTCCCTTTTACAAACTTCGGAGATAAGGGGGGGGAAGGGTGTTCTTTTTTGAAATTTTTCATTATAACTTGAAAACTAAGAGTCGTAAAAATATACAAAAATACATTTTAGAATGAACAAGTAAGGCCCTTTCAAATGATAACCCATTTCACCTAGTAGCGACATTATGAAATTTGGACCCCTTTACGTTAATAATCCAGTCATAATTTTTTTTTATTATTTCATGTGCAATTATGTTGGGCAACCATACCAGGCCACTCAGAAAGTATTGCGAAAAATAGTTTTTATATATGGGAGACTGGCCGGTCAGAATCTTTTTCGAAAATATGATTACTTGTAAGTAAAAATATGTGTGTTCCATTTTCAAAATTTCCCTCCACATTTTTTGCGAGCCAATTCAAAGTATCGTGTCTTACTGAAAAATGGATCTGCGCCGGGAACATTTTAGAGCTATGATTTTTTACGATTTCAAGTGTCGCCTGAAACCGGATGAATCGTTCGATAGACTTCAAATGGCATTTATGGATGAAGGCCCCTCCAAGGCAACCGTGTATCGTTGGTATAACGAATTTAGGCGCGGTCGACCAACCTTGGGGGATGAAGAAAGAAGCGGTCGCCCTTTGACGGCTATTACGGAAGAAAACGTGCTAGCAGTGAAAAATTTAATCCAAGATAATAGGCGAATTACATATCAGGAGATTCAGCACATATTAAAGATTGGATCAGGAAGCGTTCACGAGATTCTACACGGGCATCTTCGCGTGAGGAGGATAGTATCGCGCTGGGTGCCGCACTACCTCACCGACGCTCAGAAGCAGGCCCGGGTGGAATGGTGCCGTGATATGCTGAACAAATTTGAAGCAGGCTCGTCTCGGCGTGTTTACGACATCGTAACAGGTGATGAGTCCTGGATTTATCAATACGATCCAGAAACCAAGCGCCAGTCGACAGTTTGGGTGTTTCAAAATGAACCAACGCGTACCAAAGTGAAGCGATCTCGAAGCGGGGGGAAGATTTTGATCGCCAGCTTTTTTAATTTGACTGGCCACTTGGCCTCAATTCCCTTACGAGATCAAAGAAGCATCAACGCCGAATGGTATACTACCAAATGTTTACCAGAAGTTTTTTCTGTTGTGAGCAACAAGCGACCAAACACAGGGCTCCGCGGACTACTGCTCCACCACGACAATGCGCCTGCACACACCGCGCTCAAAACGAGGGACTTCCTGGACAGCACACCAGTCAAACTCCTGGGTCACCCTCCTTACAGCCCTGATCTAGCACCGTGTGACTTCTTTTTATTTCCAAAAATAAAAAATCAGCTCAAGGGGATACAATTTTCGTCGCCGGAAGATGCGCTGGCTGCGTTCGAGCAGGCTGTAAACGAGGTGTCTACGGCGGACTGGAAAAAGTGTTTTGAAAACTGGTTCAGACGCATGAATCTTTGTATAGAGGCTGGTGGAGAGTACTTTGAAAAGATTTAATAAAAATATATGTACCTGTAGAACAATTTTTTTTAGTGTCGCAAATATTTCTGAGTGTCCCACGTATTTTAAAACTATTTTAAATTTTAAGTCGATAGCATGTCTGGTTGCCGAGATATACAGGTGTGACAGACAGAGAGACGGACAGACAGACAGACAAAGTCACACCATAAGGGTTCCTTTTTTTATCATTATGGTATCGGAACCCTAAAAACGTATTTCTAACTGTATAAGATCCACAGGAATCACAGGATCTAATTGGAGCCAATTTTTAGGGTTCCGATACCAAAATGGTAAAAAAAGGAACCCTTATGGTGCGACTTTGTCTGTCTGTCTGTCTGTCACACCTGTATATTTCAGCAACCACTCATGCTATCAAATTAAAATTTGAAATAGTTTTGGAATATGATTGCTCAATTTTATTGAAAACAAAAGAATTATAAAAATACTAGCTGTTGCCCGCGGCTTCGCTCGCGTGGATTTCGTATTTATGTTGTTACCGGTTTTCCGAAGCAATGAGATATTTTCCCGTCATTTCAGGGTAATTTTAAACTAAGGAAAAACAGGACTAACCCTGCGCAAATCAATGAGTATAATTCAAGATCCAGCTGAATTTTATATAATATACAGACGTTACTCATAAATTACTCAGAACAGAGGAACTTAGCAGCAGTATCCTAACAAATGTAAAGAGAGAGATGAGAGACACCTTTATGTAATATTTCAAAACAGAGCCAATTCGCAGAAGTAATTGAGAAAAACTAAAACCCTCTCCCTCTCTCTCCCTCTCCCCCCTTCCTCTCCCCCTCCCTCTGTCTCTCCCCCTCCCCCTCCTCCCTCTCCCCCTGCCCCTCCCTCTCCCCCTCCCTCTCCCCCTCCCTCTCCCCCTCCCTTTTAATCACCCCCTCCCCCTCCCTCACTCCCTCCCTCTCCTTCTTCCCCTCCTTCTCCCTCTCCCTTTACCTCTACCTCTACCTGTACCTGTACCCCTCTACCTCTCTACGTCTCTACGTCTCTACGTCTCTACGTCTCTACGTCTCTACGTCTCTACGTCTCTACGTCTCTACGTCTCTACGTCTCTACCTCTCTACCTCTCTACCTCTCTACCTCTCTACCTCTCTACCTCTCTACCTCTCTACGTCTCTACGTCTCTACGTCTCTACCTCTCTACCTCTCTACCTCTCTACCTCTCTACCTCTCTACCTCTCTACCTCTCTACCTCTCTACCTCTCTACCTCTCTACCTCTCTACCTCTCTACCTCTCTACCTCTCTACCTCTCTACCTCTCTACCTCTCTACCTATCTACCTCTCTACCTCTCTATATAAGGATATTTGTGGTTTTAATACAAGGTACCCTAACAGATTGGTGCTTCCAAGTCTTAGATATAATATATGTAGTTTAAACTGTTACGCAATGTCAGTTAGGATCTATAATCATTTACCACTGGAACTAAAAAACTTGCCGTTACGAGGATTTCAATCCCAGCTCAGACAATGGTTGATATCGAAATGCTTCTATTCGGTTAGAGAATACCTGGAACATGTTCAAAATCTTATTTTATAATTTTTATGACATAATAATATTTGACAATTTACAACTTTTATGACATTATTGAGATTATTTCACGCTTAATTATTATATTTTTGACTGGTAGATTTAATGAATTTGTAATCTTATTTTGAATATAATTAATTTTAAAGAAATTTGCATGCCAAAATATAGGCTAGATATATGGCACTCTACATATTGTACCCTTCATCTACATGTTACCATATCTATAGCAAATAAAACCATTTCCATTTCTACCTCTCTACATCTCTACCTCTCTACCTCTCTACCTCTACCTGTCCCTATCCCTGCCCCTATCCCTACCCCTTACGCCAAATTAACCGCTATCCCTAACATAGAAATGACACCCATATTTATTTTTACACATTTCAAACCTTTCGCACCTCAACCCCATCCCCAGGGGACGATGGTATTTCACGTCCACCATGTTGGATTTCAAAGTTGTTGTAGCTTTCGTAATCAGCGACCCGATAAACCATACAAACGACACCCATATTGATTTTTAGACATTTCAAACCTATCGCACCCCAACTCCATCCCCAGGGGGGTGATGGTATTTCACGTCCACCACGTTGGATTTCAAAATTGTTGTAGTTTTCGAAATCAGCGACCCGATAAACCATACAAACGACACCCATATTGATTTTTAGACATTTCTAACCTATCGCACACCAACTCCATCCCCAGGGGGATGATAGTGTTTCACGTCCACCACGTTGGATTTCAAAATTGTTGTACGAGTAGTTTTCGTAATCAGCGACCCGATAAACCATGCAAACGACACCCATATTAATTTTTAGACATTTCAAACCTATCGCACCCCAACTCCATGCCCAGGGGGATGATGGTATTTCACGTCCACCACGTTTGATTTCAAAATTGTTGTAGTTTACGTAATCAGCGACCTGATAAACCATACAAACGATACCCATTTTGGTCTAATTAGACTTTTTCACCACATTTCTCTTTTTTAGGGGTTGAATTTGAGGTGAAATTTCAATAACAGTGATGAACGTTGCATAGAATTACATCATTAATGCCTAAATAATAAATTATGTGGATTTTAATTTAAAAATAAAGAATGTTCAACTTCATCCCCCTTTTCACCCTTAAGGGTGTCGTATTTTCTAAAACCCTGAGACACGTAATTATTAATTTTTAGTCGTCAGCCTAAATACAAATTTTGAAGATCCTAACTTCAAAACTGACGGACTTTCATACAAACTTTCATCCCCTATTTTACCCCTTAGGGGTGGAATTTTGTAAAACCCTTTCTTAATGCACCCCTAGGCCTCATAAGGAACCTACATGCCAAATTTGGAATCTCTAGACCCAGTGGTTTGGGCTGTGCGTTGATATGTCAGTCAGTCAGTCAGTCACCTTCTTCTTTTATATATATAGATTGTTATTAATACTGTAAAGGAGTTGCTGTACTGTAGTTTGAGAAAGGAAAAATCTGAATATAATACAGTCGATAGATGTTTACGTAAATATTACAGTGAGAATAAAACGATCTCTCTAAATACCTCTCAAACTTTTTCACATTAAATATACTGCGGGGAAAACAACTTGAACAATAATCGCGTGGTGGGGGAAGCTTTGTGCACGTCAATTTGTATGTACGGTCAACCGCTTGTCGGTAGAAACTTTTTCAACTCTATTACCACGCCATAAGGTCCAAAAGTGTTTCTACCGATGTGCGGCCATGTGTACAGTGCGACAAGGCTTATAATGAACGTGGCAAAAAAAGGAACTAACACCGCCACTTTGTCACAGATAATATAATACTATACTAGTACAGATGCCTCACGTCATAGAACGAATTTGTGCCGAAAATTGTTCGGGCTATTTTTTCCATAAGGTATTTTCTTAGAATAAATTGATATCTGGATGTTAAAATTGAATTAATGTCATAGTTTACACCAGCCTAGCGAAACTCCTTAATAAAGAAAAATACTATGGAATTTGAGCAAAAAATTATGGCCGCGTTTTTTTTTTCTTTCTTCCGGACATTCTTTCCTTGTCACGTACTGTCATTAGCTTACAATATGGCGACTGTTTATTTACGATGTGATCACTGGTGTTTATTTTCATAAATTTCCGTGAATTTGTTGTATTTCTTAATCAAATTGTTGTGCACATCTTTGGTTATTTCACGAACAATAGTTTCGGAATCAAAATGCATTATAAAAAATGTGAAATATGTGGATTAAGATCGGGACGGCAATCAGGAGAAAAACGTATATTTATGTCTAGATTTCCGACGGATGAGACGCGGTAAGTAATTTATTTTACTAATTTCATCGTTTACTACGATTTCTAGACATTTCCAATGTTTTTCCCAATAGTATTGCTTGAAAACCAAAGTTGAAATCTAATAACCTAAAAAGTTCTAGAGATGTGGTTGAACATTATCGATAAATAAATATGAACCAAAAATTCGTACGAGAATTTAGAATTTTGGTTGGAATTTAGAACTTTGGTTATTTGCTTACAGGATACTAAATACGATATTTATAAGAATGCACAACCTAATTGAAATTGGATAATCAGGTATTAATAAATAAATAAATAATAAATAAAAAATCATTTATTTCAGGCCAGTGACCCATAATTAATTAATTATAAAAACAAATGTCAAAATCAAAATACAAAAATAAATTAAAATTAAATACAAAAATTAAATAATAATTGAATTCAAAATTAAAATAAAATATTAACAGTATCCTTTCTAACTCTTATATGTTTTTGTTTTTATCATCATGAGCAAAATATTGATAATCTACTTGTTTAAGGGATACCAGGGGTGATTAAAATGCACGACTAAGAGAAATATCAAGATATAAAATAACAAAAAATATAAAATTGATTAATTAATTGGTAAAAACGTTATTATCTTTTGTGTAAAATTTACATGTATCTTTATGAATTTAAAATATTCAAAACCTACTTGGTTACAGAATACAATGGGCTTAATAATACAAAACAGTCGGGAGAAATAATATAAACAAAAGTTGAAGGTCTGGATAAATGATCATTCATCAGGTATAACAATGTGAAATGGCTTTATAATTTTTGTATTAAAAAAATTTAAATTATTTAATTTTATTTTAATTACATGAAATTTGTTTCAGAATATAGCATTTTCACTAGGAGGAGATAGAGCGCTGTTGAAAGCGTTCCTCTTGCGATTTCAGATGAAAAACAAAAACACCATGCAGATAACTAGCTGGTAAAAAAATTAAATTGACATGTATAATTTTTATCATTGTGAATTCATAATATTGGTATCGTTTCTTTTTTTATTTCAGGATACAGCATTTTAGAATCAGTGACACAAGTACATAGACCAGGAGGAGATAGGTGTTGCAAGCGTTCCTTTAGTGACTTGAGATGAAAAATTAAATACCATGAAGATAACTAGCTGGTAACAAATCAAAATGAAAATGTTTAATTTTTATCTTAGTGAATTTAAAATATTGGTAACGTCTTTAATTTAAATTTCAAGATACAGCAATTTGAAACTAATGATAGGAGGAGATAAAGAGGTGTTAAAAGCTTTCATTTTGTAATTTGAAATGAAAAATAAAAACACTATAAAGATACCTAGCTGTTAACAAATTCAAATGTTTATTTTTTTTCTTTTATTTCAGAATACAGCATTTTGAAACCAGTGATACAAGTACAAAGACCAGGAGGAGATAGAGAGGCGTTGAAAGTGATCTTTTAGTGATTTCAGATAAAAAATTTAATACCATGACGATAACTAGCTGGTAACAAATTAAAATGAAAATTTTTTATTTTCATCTTTGTGAATTCAAAATATATGTAACGTTTCTTTTTGAATTTCAGGATACAGCATTTTGAGACTAGTGATACATGTACAAAGACCAGGAGGAGATAGAGGTATTGAAAGCTTTCATCTAATTATTTGAAATGAAAAATAAAAACACCTTAAAGATAACTAGCTGGTAAGAAAATAAAATAAAAATAGTTATTTTTTATTTTTGTGAATCCAAAATATTGGTAACGTTTCTTTTTTAAATTTCAGAATACAGCATTTTAAAACCAGTGATACATGCACAAAGACCGGGAGGAGATAAGAGAGTTGTTGGAAGCGTTCCTCTTGTAATTAAAAAAAAAACGCTATTAAGATAACCGGCTGTTGCGGATACTTTATCAATATATATTAAATTGTTTAATTAAATTAATGTTTTTTTATTTATACGTACTTTTTCCCAAATAAAAAATGAGACCCCATCCACCTGCTTTTTTTTAAAATATCAATATCGATAAATTCAGCAGGCTACCACAGGGCGCAGCTCTAACTTCCGTAGTAACTCCGTAATATTGGCACTATTGCTTTTTTATCTATGTTGGCAAATATTTTAGGGCAAATTGAAGCAAAAGTGACATAAGAAAGTCCCGCCTCTTAAAACGGAGTGATTTATTTCCTCTATGGTTTACACCTTTACCTACCAACCTAGTAGTAACATTTAGTTTAATTATTAGAAACAAAAGCGCCAAATGAATTCGGGCTATTTACTCCGTCGAAAAAACCGTAGTACGGAATGGGAACCCATGACTTTGTGAAACGTCACTTTGACAGTTCTCCTCATACAAGCCAGCGCCCCCACCCGCGTTCATTATAAGCCTTGTCGCACTGTAAAATCGACTCTGCGCAACCAAGGTCATTGTTCAAGTAGTTTGCCCACACCTATACCTACTCTAAAGCCAGTTTGGTTGCACTTAGTTGTACCGAAATCGTCACTTTGACGGTGAAGGCCAGACAGATGAGGCCATTGGCTTGAGTTTTTTCTGTGGGTAAGTTGGGGCTGATAAGAGCTAAATACGCTTCACTTGAGCAGGTTTTTAACGAAAAGTGAGGAATATATGGCCGTGAAAAAAATTTACGTGATAACTAAGCATCTTTCCAAGAATATGGCCGACTCCGAAACACGATTAAATATATTTTGTATGCCATAAAAAAATAAAACCTCTGCTTTTTGCTTTCAAACCGTTTTTCTTAAGTACCCATTAATCTATGATGCCAAAACTTTTACACATTATTCAATACATTATGCATAATAATATAGCTATTTGATAATTAATATTATGGGTACAGATTTTGAGAAAAATGCAAAAATGAGCGAAAAACGTAAAACAGCGCGAATCCGCTCCGTTATAGCATGAGCATTCTGCCCTTTGTTAGAAAGGGAGGTAATTCAGCTCTTATCAGCCCCTTAATAGAATCTGGCATTACTTTGTAAAAGTCCATTTCAACAAGTTATGGTAAATAAAATAATATTACCTAAATCCGCAACAATGATGGAAGCTATATACCCACTGTGCAACGCCCGCCTGCTTATAAATAAATGCATTTGCGCATTCTGCCCTTTGTTAGAAAGGGAGGTAATTCCGCTCTTATCAGCCCCATCCCGCGCCGGTTCCACGCAATACACAAGTAATGAAAAGGTGAGATAATACTGAAGGGTTTGAATCTTCCCATGAAACTGAACAACTTTTCCGCGGTCGAAATACGAAAAACAAAATTTGACCACCCAAACAAAATGCGCTGTCAGCTGATGCAGTTTCCATGGAAGGCCGAAATTGATTTATGTTCCTTTGGAAAAGTTGTTCAGTTTCATAGGCAGAGTGACACCCTTTAGTATTATCACACCTTTCCGTTACATGCTGTATAAGGGTCAATCGACTTTTTGGTTCGTGTATGAGGTGAAAGGTACCCCTATAAAAAAACTAAAACAGAGAACAAAATATGTTTTCTTAAATCTCCTGAGTCACGAACTTTACGGGTACTTATAAAAAAAAAAATATGTCGAAATAATAATATATGGTATTCTGAAGGTTATATGTATAAATTAGTTCTTGATAGCAAAATATATGCATGTACTCATGATACTCAACAACTTTTCCCAAGGAACATAGGTCGAAATACGAAAAACGATATTTGACCTCCCATTGTAGTTTCTATGGGAGGTCAAAACTTGATTTTCGTATTTCGACCCATGTTCCTTGGGGAAAGTTGTTCAGTATCATGAGTACATTCATACCTTTTTCTATCAAGAACTAATTAAAAGTCACCCTATAGAGTACTTGAATACAACGGAGTTTTTATACTATAAGGCCTATATCCAATATACAAGGTTATTTTTTGGACCTGATATGCGTATGCCCACCTTATTACAGAGGTTAAAAGCTACAACTTTTGTTCTACGACTTTACTAACAACGCACGAAAAATTTTCAACTTCCCATTCAAAATGGGTCGGTCACTTTAGTTCCGTTACATGCTGTATAAGGGCACTCAGGAGGGGATTTACCATAGTCACCACGCTTGTACGCGTTGCGGCTAGCGACCGCTGTTGTTGTTGAGCGCAGAATGTAAGATGGTACGATACACAGAAAGATACTGCTACCCATCCTCCGGTTCATTAGAACTTAGTCGCCTCTTACGACACCCACGGGTAGAGATGGGTTGGTACTATTGTTCGCCGGCAACACACGGGACTTCTTCTCCTTAAATACCGGAGACGATTTAATCAACTAGTAGGCTATCGTGGTCCACGTCATGATTATAATATAATAATAATACTTAGGTTGATTAAGAATATAGGGAACCATAGGTCTAGTAGTATTCATGTTTGTACATAAGAAAAATCTGTAAATGACTGTTTGTTTCCTGAATAAATAGTAGTAGATTAGTAGCCAAGGGCTGTAAGGCATCAATTGCAGCCCGAGATATTTAGGCGCACGAGCGCAGCGAGGGCGCCTGTAGTTCGAGGGTGTAATTGATGCTTACACCCGAGCTAACTACTTTGCTTTACATCTCGATTGTGGTAAGGAGGTCCTTATTACCACCAAATTGTAGGTGACCAATTAGCGCTCTAGGGTAATAATGTAGCTAGAAAAGCCCTAGGGCGGTAAGTAATTAAAAAAAAAACTTCACTCTTTCAAAATTTAATTACTTACCGCCCTAGGGCTTTTCTAGCTACATTATTACCCTAGAGCGCTAATTGGTCACCTACAAGCCCCATATGGTGGTAATAAGGACTTACTTACCGAATATGAGAGATGTAAAATATAATAATAAATAATAATATAATAAACCCCCTCTTTTTGGGCTTCGCAGCACTCGGGTAATTCCAGAAGGGAAGTGACAGGACAAAATATGCAGGGCTGACGGCCAATCTTCATTAATGGAAAGGCATCGCAATAAGAAGAACCAGAATTAAAAATAATTTCATACTCTGTTGAATACTAACAATTATTTATAATAGGTACTAAATTCATGTTATTGCCTCTTTAATTTAATAATATTCTCAATGTTGTTTTGAACTTGGTTTTATTCATTGTTTAGACTTTTTTCTTACTGATACTATCTTCGGGGTCATTTGTTTTTTCACAGACTCCTTTACTTCCGTTCGTCAAATTTATAGTTTCCACAATTTTCAAACTCGCTTCATCGATGGTACTTATTATTTTTACATGTTTTTCAACAACGCCATCTGAAGTTTTTATACTTCCAATTGAATTTTCAGTAACTTCCTCATTGATATGTATTGATGGAACTGATTTATAACAAACAGTATCTTCAGTTTCCGTATTTCCTGTTTGTTTTTCAAAATCAGCATCTTCGGTATCTGTACTTTCAGTTGATTTATCATTCTCGTTTTGATTTTCGTTTTTAAATATTTCTGTTTCATTGGATTCTTCGTGAAGTACTTTTTTTCGGATTGTTGTTTTGTTGATCGTTTTATCTTCATTCAAGATGTCATGTTTGGCAAGTATCCCTTTCAAATTTCCATTTCCTTGAGTGTTTTGACCACAATTAAACTGTATACCATTCAATACAAAATCTTTAGTCAGGCTTTTGTTCAAAATGTTTTTGTCATTTTCGTCGGTTTGTCGCCTCGATACAATAAGTTTCACTAGTTGTAGAGATGGCGCTTCAATTAAAAGGTGGAAAAAGAATGCGGCTCCCAAAGAAAGGGTAATGGTACCCATGATGACTTCAACCTGAAAAAAAAAGATAATTATTTACAACTGTACCTACAATTGAGAACAGATATTCTCTTCGATTTCGCAACCACGTTGGTAACCAGATGCCAAAGAAAAAAATATATTTGTACGCAACCTGTTGCAACAAGAGAAGTTTCTTCGTGTCTAGTGGTCTATTGGTTAGAGCGCTCAGATCTCGTTCCGGTGGTTCTGGGTTCGATTCCCAGAGGGGACATTGTCAAATAAAGATCCCTTTGTGCAACCACCGGGAATCGATCCTAGAGCCTTCGGATCGAGAGCCGAGCGCTCTAACCACAAGACCACGGAGTCTGTTGAACTTACTTCACACCATAGCGTTCGTTATATGTAGTTGGGGCCTACCCAAAGCACAGCGTATCGAAAAAAAAAGCTTGCCGCTCCGCAAAACGCGACGTCGAAGCCTAACCCTACGCCACAGAATAAATTAATACTACTATCATAGACTTGAAAGAGCTGGAAGTGCCCGTCTGGTCAGATTTGGCACAGAATAGAGACGAATGGCGTACTTTAATGTCGGAGGCCAAGATCCACTTCAGGTCGCTGAGCCAGCGAAGTAAGTAAGTAAGTAAGTATCATACAGAACGGAAACTCTCCGCTGCCCTTGCAATCCACCCCGCATCTCGCGAGTTTCACGTGGTCCTCCTGAGGGTCATTCCTACTGAAAACGCGGGCCTACGCGACATTCCACCTAGCGCTCATAAGGAGGGCCGTCGGGCTAGTATGCCCAACGAGAAGCTGCCCGGGCAACGAGACGTAGTCTCTGTCCCGTTACCTGCACCGACAATGTAGAAGTGCGGAAGACCCGTTCGTCGCCCAATTTCTAATTCGCACTCGATGTACTCGACAGCACGTCAGTAGAAACACTTTTAGACCTTACGGCGTGGTAATAGAGTTAAAAAAGTTTCTACCGACGAGCGGTTGACCGTACGTAGTGTCCGAGGTGTGGCGCTACATTACAAAAGAAACGGCCAATAAAGTGGGACTCGCGCACCGAGAGTTCCGTACTTCTAATAGTAAATTAGTAGCCAAGGGCTGTAAGGCATCAATTGCAGCCCGAGATATTTAGGCGCACGAGTGCAGCGAGGGCGCCTACTATAGTTCGAGGGTGCAATTGATGCTTACACCCGAGCTAACTACTCTGCTTTACATCTCGATTGTGAGGTAAGTAGGTCCTTATTACCACCAAATTGTAGGTGACCAATTAGCGCTCTAGGGTAATAATGTAGCTAGAAAAGCCCTAGGGCGATAAGTTATTAAAAAAAAACACTTCACTCTTTCAAAACTCAATTACTTACCGCCCTAGGGCTTTTCTAGCTACTTTATTACCCTAGAGCGCTAATTGGTCACCAACAAGCCCCATTTGGGGGTAATAAGGGCTTACTTACCAAATATGAGAGATGTAAAGTAATATTAATCATAGACGATATTTTAGTGGCACGTTTAAACTTCTATGATAAATTTTGTTGATCCCGAATCGCGCTTGACGTTTTATTGTTTGATGTTCTACTGATTCTACTCTAGCTTATGTACTATAAATAATCACACCATAAGTTTGACGTTTGTATGCAAAGAAAATTGACCTCCGAGCGAAGCAAGGAGTTTTTTGTTCTGAGCTTGTATGTATGTGAACCACTCACGCGCTCCACCTGAATATTTTTATTTTGTTTTTTAGTCCGTTGCACCTGGGTACCTGTAGTAACAATGGCCACTTAAGCAATCTATCAAGCAACCTATTAAAATATTCACAAGTTCTACAAGAAATCTAGATACAAGTTGTATTTCTCAAAATGCAAGCCCTAAACAACCGTTGTTTCCGTCATCCGGTATCCGGCCTCCGGAATTTCGACTGTGCTGGTTCGAAGTGCAAATGAGGCATATTTACCTACTCCAAAAAAAGTTATGTACCCTGAATGGAAAATGTATCTGTCACTCTTATAATTTTCTACTTTTCTTTGCTTTTATTATTTGTTAGCTAACTTTTCTGTTAAAAATTCAACTAGCAGGTTCAGCATGAACTGAACACCTAGAATATAACTATATCTAACGCCATTTAGTATTATATAATTATTTTTTTTATGTACTAATTAAACGTCAATTTTCTGGGACGTAAAGCGTTTATCTGGGATCTCATGCTGACCCTGCAGCTAGCTATTACGGTTTTAAAAATACAAACCTTTTAAAAATTGGACAGACAGATAACGTAGGTCCCATTGCCTTACTTTCGGAACCGGAACCTTTAAATGAAAATATAGAATCTGTATGACCATACCGCAAGTATATCAGAGAAGATCACTGTTGACGTAAGGATGCCTGTCATGATCCTGACAATCATGACGTGGATGAGGTAAGTACTATATGCCAGACGAGAGACGACCCTCCAGCCATCCCACTCCACGACGTCACGATACAAATCTGTTATCAGAAAATTTGTGTTAAAACCGCAGTCGTAATAATGTAGCCTTACGGTTTAAGAATATTTATTTCCCAAAAAGAATACATAATTCACTTAGATGAGACTTCTGATCTGTTGATGAGACATTACAACATACATAGCAAAGACGGACGTATCACATAATTTTACAAATATGTGGGTAGTCGTAAACAAAGCAAAATAAAGAAATGATTGACTGGTAAACAACTTTGAGTTAGCTAATTTACTGGTAATGGCAATTCAGAGTAAGAACAATAATAGGGACTTATTTCATAAAATTTTGGATTTTAGTGATTTTTTAAAGCACACTAGTGTTTTTTATTCTTTGACGTCTTTTGGTAGCGAATTATAGATAAAGCCTTGATGAGAATGGTATGACAGCAAGACAGAGGTATGCGTGAGAGCAGGATGGAGCAATACGTGTCTCTGACGCTCCACAGAACAACGATAGGGCAACTCCGCCTGCGCGCGCACCCCCCGATAGAAGCGAAGAGTGTAAAAAAATTTGGTTCCTTCTGACTAGCGCTTATTTTGAATGCACATCATAAACACATTCGTTGCCATAGAGACGCTGTCACTGGAGTGCGATTCTGTAAGGAGATATTTTAAGTTTCGAATCTGAATTTGCAGTGAGTTTACTGGTTTTTTGCATCTTACTCTCTTACATCGTACTATGTTTATCGCACTCAAATGACGCTAGTAGTGTGGGTGCGGAAAGCGTGTTACTCGTAGTTGTAGTAAATACTGATTGAATGAAATAAAGAATTCGTCTCCAGGTGCAGAGCAAGACGCATGGACTTCAAATTCAAATTATTTTTTACACACAATAAAATATTTATTTATTATTATTAATATTTAATATTTAAAAAATAAATAATTAATAATAATAATTAATAATTAAAAAATAAAATTAATAATTATTAAGAAAAATTAATTATTAATTAATTAATTATTAATAATTAATAATTATTTTTTTTTATTTTTATTAATATTTTTTTATTTATTTCAATTATTTTTTATTTGACTTTAGAGCTCTGTGATGACGCTCCAATATATTGCGCATCACTCGGTCTTGCTGACTTTATAATCAAGCTACATATGTTTTCAACTTTACTCAGTTGATTGGTTAAAAGCATTTAAGAAACCGGTCAAGTATACACGGTCGCTCGTCGGTGGAAACACTTTAGGGCTCCCGCACACGACCGAGAATCGGTGACCGATTTTATATCGGCATCCCGCTCTGACGTGTTAGCACCTGAATCTTCCGTCCTTGTCCCGGCCGATAATCGCCCACCGATTCTCGGTCGTGTGCGGGAGCCCAACCTTGAGTGGGTCTCCGGATTCAGGCTTTTGTAGTATAGCCCTGGTTCTTGTAGCTGTGCGTACGAATCATGTTCGCCTACCGAGGGTTCTGTACTGTACCACCATAAAATATTTCTATAAAGCAGATCATCATAACATCCCATGAATCGTCCACTACAGGACAGGGAGCTCCCTCCAGAATTCTAGCTTTTGCTGGAAATATGTGGAGTGGAAGTACCATAGTCACCTCGCTTGTTAGCGTTACGGCTGGCACTATGGACCGCGGTTGTAGGTGACCGCAGTAAGTAAGATGTAAGATACAAAGGAGGATGCTGCTGCCCATCCTCCAGTTAACCCTTAGTCGCCTCTTACGACACCCACGGGTATGTATGGGTTGGTACTATTCTTTGCCGGCACCACACGGGACATAAAGCAGATACATTTTCACTAATCTAAAGTAGCCCACTTTCCCACAGGCTTAATTCTAAGTGTTAAGGGTAAGCGAAAGCTTGGATGCGGATCGCGCAGGGTAGAAAATAACGCGTCTTTCTTGTCGCTTAATTACAAAGAAAACTGAAGTATAGAAATACTGTAAATTTTCATTTTTTTCATTTTCACTGTTCTGTGTCTTAGCGTACGAGTATGCCCTTACTGTTGACTACATACCTTCAAACTTAAATACCACTCCGAAGACAAAGTAGGCAGATATTCCTGTAAAAAGGGGTTTCTCCAGCGCAGCGAACAATGCTCTGATGTAGACAGAGAGTCGCGGGGTGTCCATAAAAAACAAGTTTCCAATTAATGTCACTGCCAGCAAGCTCGGGTATGACAACCATATCAAGAAGCGGCGTGTCTGAGGAGAAAAAGACTACCTATATAGGGTGACTTTTAATTAGTTCTTGATAGCAAAAGATATGCATGTACTCATGATACTGAACAACTTATCCCAAGGTACATAGTTCGAAATACGAAAAACCAAATTTGACCTCCCAGTTTCCCATACAAAATGTGCTATTAGCTGATGCAGTTTCTATGGGAGGTCAAAACTTGATTTTCGTATTTCGACCTTTGTTCCTTGGGGAAAGTTGTTCAGTATCATGAGTACATGCATATCTTTTGCTATCAAGAACTAATGAAAAGTCACCCTATATAGGGTGAAAAGTCTGAAATAGTAGTAGTAGTAATAGTAGTAGTAATGAAAAGTCACCATATTTGTAAGCGTTGCGTTGCGGCTGGCATCCGCTATTTTTAGCGACCGCAGTATGTAAGATGGAACGATACACTCATCCTCCGGTTCATAAGCCCTTAGTCGCCTCTTACGACATCCACGTGTAGAGATGAGTTGGTACTATTCTTCGCCGGCACCAACGAACGAAGAAATCATCATCATCATCATAGCATCCCATAAAACGTCCACTACAGGACAGGGAACCCTCTAGAATTCCAGCTTATGCTGGAAAAATGTAGGTGGGAAGTACCATAGTCACCTCGCTTGTTAGCGTTACGGCTGGCACCATGGACTGCGGTTGTAGGTGAATGCAGTAAGTAAGATGTGCCCATCCTACAGTTTATAACCCTTAGTTGCCTCTTACGACACCCTCGGGTATGTAAGGATTGGTACTATTCTTCGCCGGCACTAACGGACGAAGAAATAATGACATGTTATTTTATTAAACACATAAATATAACAATATCCTCACAGCAGTTTTCTGGATCTTGACGCCTGTAGTTTGCCAATGGAAGATCAGGAGCCCAAGTGCCAATCCAATGACGAAGGCGGCGAGGTTGGTGTGTCCACGCTTGTAAGTGTGATTGAATGTGTTGTCCATAATGAACCAATTCCGTACTGTCCTGAAACAAGTTTGGACGTTTTCCAACATGTACTACCTATGTTTTCGGACTAGTAATGTTACACAGGGTGTAAAGAGAAGTACCGATTTCCTTTTAACCACATGTTGTATAAGGAGAATAAAGTACATTAAACATATTTATATTAAAAAAATACCATATAAAAAATACTTCCTATGAAAAAAAAGTTCAAGTTGCCAACCCTCTTTTAAGAATCACAACTCGCTCCTCCCCCCGGCGCCGCGCACCAATTGTAAACAAGTAAAATACGTACCTACAGGCGCGCCGCGTGTGTGGCAAGGGTTGACACAATTAAATTTTAATATATTTTTTTATTTCTGTTTTTTTATTGTTTAAACATGCTTATTGTTCTATATTCTACTTATAGAACATGTGGTTAAAATGAAATCAGTACTTTTCTTTACACCCTATATAAGGTCCATATGAAATGGTGAACATAATTATAGCATGTTACTCAGACCATGAAAATGAACAACTTTCCTCAAAGAACATAGGTCGAAGTGCGAAAAACTAATTTGGGCTCCCATAAAAACTGCATCAACTAATAGCGCATTTCGTATAGGAGGTCAAGATTTTTTTCTTCGTATTTCGTTCTATCTTCTTTAAAAATTTGTTCAGTTTCATGGTCTAAGTAACATGCTGAAATTATGTTCACTATTTCATAAGAACCCTATATAGGGTGACTTTTAATTCGTTCTTGATAGAAAAAAGTATGAATGTACTCATGATACTGAACAAATTTCACTAAGGAGCATATGCCGAAATACGAAAATCAAGTTTTGACCTCCTATATAGAAACTGCATCAGCTGATAGCGCATTTTGTATGGGAGGTCAAATTTGGTTTTTCGTATTTCGACCTATGTTTCTTGGGAAAAGTTGATCAGTATCATGAGTACAAGCATATCTTTTGCTATTAAGAACTCATTAAAAGTCACCCTATATAAAGTGAAACAGAACAGAATTGTAGTTTATGATACAAGTTCCGTAAGTAGGGTTATTACAAACGAGTTGACGTTTTATAAGCCCGAGACGAAGTCGAGGGTTTACCATCGGCACGAGTTTGTCATAACCCTTACGGACGTGTATCTTACGACGTTTTTCAATACATTTGTGAGAAAACAGGTATAAGTAATATTATATTACTCTATGGTAAGTGGTATAGTATTATATTACTCTATGGTAATATACTTGGTAAAGGAACCAACCATGGGTACTGTCAGCCTCTTGTCGATTTATGTTCTCCTGGTACTCTTCATTTTATTTTAAATATAGGTAGGCAGTCGTCACCCAAGTAAAAAGTCACCACGGTAGTATTTTTACAAAATAATTTTATGATCAGAGTGTAAAAACTCCTTGATATTATACTTTTTTTACTTACCGGACTAGTTCGGTAAGTACTCGTAACTACTTACGAGCAATGTTTACGTCCTTGTAAGTACGTTTTTCGAGCAAATGTATTGAAAAGGATATTATCAACCATGAACCTGATATGAAAATAACACGGAATGGTAAGTTGATCAATTTCCTAACTAGTTTATCAACATTATATACTGCACTGAATTTGCTTCTGGCAGTCACCGGCTGCTGCCGCAGCACGCTCACTACGCTCGCTCAGTAGGCCAGTAGTGCGTTTGGTTAAATTATAACCTAACACAACGTAACTGATCCTACTTGGGATCGGTATCGGTTAGGTTGTGTTTGCCTTACATGGACCTACGAATTTCCTACGAGTTCTTTTTAGGGTTCCGATACCAAAATGGTAAAATAAGAAACCCTTATGGAGCGACTTTGTCTGTCGGTCCGTCTGTCTGTCCATCTGTATGTCACAGCCACTTTTTTCCGAAACTATAAGAACTATACTGTTGAAACTTGGTAAGTAGATGTATTCTGTGAACTACATTAAGATTTTCACACAAAAATATAAAAAAAACAATAAATTTTAGGGTTAGAACTGAAACTCAAAAAAATATTTCCATCAATCCCATACGTGTGGGGTATCTATGGATAGGTCTTCAAAAATGATATTGAGGTATTGTATATAATTTTTTTCTAAACTGAATAGTTTGCGCGAGAGACACTTCCAAAGTGGTAAAATGTGTGCCCCTGTAACTTCTAAAATAAGAGAAAGATAAAACTAAAAATATATATGATGTACATTACCATGCAAACTTCCACCAAAATTTTGGTTTGAACGAAATCTAGTAAGTAGGTTTTTTTAATACTCAAAAATAAAAATTTGGCATGAAACAACTTTTTATAGTACATATAAAGGATTGATGAAAGTACAGGAAGCAAGGGAAGTATGTCAAGATCGTAGCAGGTGGAGGACTGTGGTCTCTGCCTACCCCAACGGGAAATGTGTATGTATGTATATATATAACGGAAAAATTACGAAAACCTTAAATTTTTAGTTACATTACATAATAAAAAAAATTGCAATAAAATACCATAACTTTTACTTATATAACTACAGGTTTGTACGGAAACCTCAGTGCGCGAGTCCGACTCGCACTTTGCCGGTTTTTTTTTAATGCGTCAAGTGGGCAAACGAGCAGATAAGCCAAAAGTTATTTTTGTCATAAAAGTAGTTTTAATTTGATAATAAACATACTCAGGTGAAAATATAAAATGAGCATCCAGGTCCTGATAGTAAGTGTGAACCGCTGGTAGCACCACTCCAGCAGCTAACAGCAATCCCAGCACAATCTTTCTGCATTTTCCAGCTGTGAGCACGCACACTAACACACCGATCACATACAGCTGAAAATCTGCTGCTAAATACCTGAAAATGATAAAAAAATATAATGATAAAATGTATAAATGTTTTCTTCTACAAACTTTAACAACACATATAAACTAAGCCTTACACTTGGAAGTATTAGGATCGTTTGCACTAAACTGAAGAATCGCCCAAGTTCTAATCCTGCTAAGGGCCGTCAAACTATTGCTAGGAGTGTCCTAAAACAAGTTAGGGCTTTCTTCCTTTCTTAAGCTTAGCGCAAACGGCCCTTAGTGTGTAGAAGACATGAGCCTAAACTAAGAAACCCTTTGTCATAGGACTTGTGGTCCTTCCAAAATACAAATTTCAAAAAATAATTAGGAAATGATAAAGTACAGGAGTTGAGGGAAGTATGTCAAGACCGTAGCAGATGGAGAGCTGTAGCCTCTGCTACCCCGACGGGAAAGATGCGTGATGATTGTTAGGCGTTCGCCTTCCATAGCACTTTTTAACTTTTGTTACTCCTTGGAAACACCTGTAATATACTCAGAGATCGGCTGGTCCCATAACCTATAAAATTTCAGCAGAATACTTCAATACACTCTGCTGCAACATCCTGTATTTTATTAAAATACTAGCTTTCCGCCTGCGGTTTCACCCGCATTCAATGCGTTTTACCGTGTGAATGAAGTGTTTTTCCGCGATAAAAAGTAGCCTATGTGGTGTTCCGGGATAACCAATATGTGTGCCAAGTTTCATTAAAATCCATTCTGTAGTTTTTGCGTGAAAGAGTAACAAACATCCATCCATCCATACTTATAAACTTTCGCGTTTATAATATTAGTACTCGTAGGAGTGGGAAGTAGGATACGAGTAGGATTCAGCTAAAATCGTATAATGATAATAATGAATGTATGTAACAAGAAGCGTTTGTTTGCAGAAGGTATTTGATATTTCTTTGAAATTATGCAATGTTGGCTATGGTCAGTCCTGGTGACTGTTACTGGTACAATTTTTCGAGCTTCGGAAAGTTTGATAATGGTGATAGTAGTCGCTAAGCAAAGTCAGAGGCCAACTTCCCTGGCCAACCCGGAAGGCCCTAAATAGACTGCGCACCCAGGTTGGGAGATGTAAAGGCAACCTGAGCCGGTGGGGCTACATAGAAGCTGGCAAAAACATCTGCGACTGCGATGTGATGCCACAAACTATGTCCCACCTCACAGCATGCACATCATGCCCTACAATATGATCTCTAAAGGATCTGTACAAGGCCAGACAAAATGCCATCTGCGTTGCCGAATACTGGTCTGAATGAGTATAGTGTTGCCATCGACACGATAGAAGAAGAAGAAGATGAAGAAGAAGAAGAAGAGGCCATTTGGCGGCTTGAAAACTCTGATAGTTAATGGCCACTAACCTGGGGGTATTTTACGGTAGCTGGAAGACCTGGAACGTGGCTGCCTTAAGCGAATCATTTCTATAGCAATCAATGATGTTTTATTTCTAGATTTTCTATCGAACTAATTTGAAATACGACCACACGCTGTCAGCGTGGTCTGATTTTACGATCTGTTTTTCAGCCGCTGAAAGGAAATCTAGAAATAAAACAACACTGGTCGCAAAGGAAATGGTTCGCATATGACAGACTAGCTGGTGCCCGCGACTTCGTCTGCGCAGGATACATTGTAGCCTATGTGTTATTCTGATGTATATGCTATACTAGCTGTTACCCGCGGCTTCGCTCGCGTGGATTTCGTATTTAGGTTGTTACCGGTTTTCCGAAGCAATGATATATTTGCCCGTCATTTCGGGGTAATTTTAAACTAAGGAAAAACAGTACTAACCCTGCGCAAATCAATGAGTATAATTCAAGATTCAGCTGAATTTTATATAATATACAGACGTTACTCATAAGTAACTCAGAACAGAGGAACTTAGCAGCAGTATCCTAACAAATGTAAAGAGAGAGATGAGAGACACCTTTATGTAATATTTCAAAACAGAGCCAATTCGCAGAAGAAATTGAGAAAAACTAAAACCCTCTCCTTCTCTCCCCTTCCTCTCCCCCTCCCCCTTACAATACAATACAAATATACTTTATTGCACACACAGAAATACAAGAAATAGTTACAGAAATTTACAGAAAAAGAACAGAGTAGTACAAAAGGCGGCCTTATTGCTAAAGTAGCAATCTCTTCCAGGCAACCTTTAGGTGTTGAAATGGGCGTAGGCGTCCCCCTTCCTCTCCCCCTCCCCCTTCCTCTGTCTCTCCCCCCCTCCCTCTCTCCCTCCCTCTACCCCTTCCCCTCCTTCTCCCTCTCCCTCTACCTGTACCTGTACGTATCTGCCTCTCTACCTCTCTACCTCTCTCTACCTCTCTCTACCTCTCTAACTCTCTCTACCTCTCTCTACCTCTACCTCTCTACCTCTACCTCTACCTCTCCCTATTCCTGCCCCTATCCCTACCCCTAACGCCAATTTAACCGCTATCCCTAACATAGAAACGAATCCCTTATTTATTTTTAGACATTTCAAACCAATCGCACCCCAACCGCATCCCCAAGGGATGATGGTATTTCACGTCCACCACGTTGGATTTCAAAGTTGTTGTAGCTTTCGTAATCAGCGACCCTATAAACCATAAAAACGACACCCATATTTATTTTTAGACATTTCAAACCTATCGCACCCCAACTCCATCCCCAGGGGGGTGATGGTATTTCACGTCCACCACATTGGATTTCAAAATTGTTGTAGTTTTCGTAATCAGCGACCCGATAAACCATACAAACGACACCCATATTCACTTTCAACCCTATCGCACCCCAACCCCATCCCAAGGGAATGATGGTATTTAACGTCCACCACGTAGGATTTCAAAATTGTTATAGTTTTCGTAATCAGCGACCCGATAAACCATACAAACGATACCCATATTGGTTTAGACTTTTTCATCCCATTTCCCTTTTTTAGGGGTTGAATTTGGGGTGGAATTTCAATAACAGTGATGAACGTTGCATAGAATTACATCATTAATGCCTAAATAATAAATTATGTGGATTTTACTTTAAAAATAAATAATTTTCAACTTAATCCCCCTTTTCACCCTTAAGGGTGTCGAATTTTCAAAAACCCTGAGACACGTAAATATTTATTTTTAGTCGTCAGCCTAAATACAAATTTTGAAGATCCTAACTTCAAAACTGACGGACTTTCATACAAACTTTCATCCCCTATTTTACCCCCTTAGGGTGGAATTTTGTAAAACCCTTTCTTAGTGCACCCCTAGGTCTTATAAGGAACCTACATGCCAAATTTGAAATCTCTAGACCCAGCGGTTTGGGCTGTGCGTTGATATATCAGTCAGTCAGTGAGTCAGTCAGTCAGTCACCTTCTTCTTTTATATATATAGATTATTGTAAAGTTTCATTAAAATCAATTCAGTAGTTTTTTAGTGAAAGAGTAACAAATATTTATCCATCCATACATACATACTTACAAACTTTCGCGTTTATAATATTAATTGGAAGTTGGATACGTTCCACCTACGGCAACTAATAGGTTTAGGTTTAATAGGTTTAGCTTCTGGGTTGCATAAATCAAATGGCTGTCACTCAATGCCCTCTATAGACTACTTGTATGCTGAGACAAATTATAGATCTCATCAAGATCTTTCTCAGAGATCTTCATTTTGGTTGACAGCTGTCAAATTTAAAATCTCTATAACTTGGAAACTACAGATAGAAAGTAAAGAAATGGAAAGCTAGATCGCCATCTTGATCGCGAACCAGATTAACTGTGTAAGGATAATTGAAGAATATCCCGTAAAGCCTACCACCGCACCGTAAGCTGCCCAAACGTACCTGCCCAGAAAATCATTCAGATATTTTCGGGCGAAATATAACCTCGTGATTTTTTTCAAAGGTACAACTCTGGCTCGAACATTTTGCATGGCGAATCTACGGTACGGTGCGGTACATCTTGCCCACGGACCAGTTTTCGAGGGGGCGAGATGTATCCTAGCCGACAAATATGTATTACGTCTGAGAAACTTATGAAGTTATGATCCATTTTTAGGGTTCCGATACCAAAATGGTAAAAAAAGGAACCCTTGTGTTGCGACTTTGTCTGTCTGTCTGTCACACCTCTATATCTCAGCAACCACTCATGTTATCGAATTGAAATTTAGAATAGTTTTAGCGTATGATTGCCCAACTTAATTGCACATAAAAGAATTAAAATAAAATATGATTATTACTGTAAAGGGGGCCCAAACAGGGGGGGGGGGGGGGGCAAAATTTCAAATGTACCGGGGAACGGTATTTTCTTTGTCATTTTTTTATCTCCGAATTTTGTGAAAGGAAAAATCTGAATTATTTAAAGTCGATAGAAGTTTCAGCAAAAATAAAACGATCTTTTTGAGTTGCACAGTTTTTTAGAAGTTTGCAAAAAACCGTTACAAACAAATTTAGTTTTGCGGTCCTAAAAAGGGACTTTGTTGCTTCCAAAAATACTGATATATCGAAACCCTCGGCGCGCGAGTCCGACTCGCACTTGACCGATTTTTTTCGTTTATTCCAACTGTTACCAACACATTTTGCAGCTACGTCAAAAACAATCGGCTAAAGCTGTCAGAAAAAAGAAGTTTGTAAAAACAATGTTATTCTTTCCGTCAAGTTAACTCTGGTTTTGGTGTCATTGCTGCAAAATAAAATGATAAGCGTTGAAATAAACCAAAAAACAAACTGGATTTTACAAAAAAATATATATTTGCACAAATAAGCGTGCATAATTTGAGAAACCTGATGACCTTCGTTCAAAACAGATAGGCCGGTGTCTTTGCATTCATTCCTTATATTTTTATTACAGAAATCACGTTTCTTATCGCACGATGATATACAATGTTCCATGACATTGAAAACATCCATTTCGTCAACTTTATAGTCCGAGAGCCAGGCAGTAATTTTGTCAGTCATTTTCCTTTTGGGAGATAACTTGTATAATGCTTCAGAAAGTTGAACAATAAAGCCTTTTTCAACAAATTTGCTCTTAAAACTGCTATATTTGCACTGTAGTAAAGTCCATAATCAACCTTATTAAACACGTGTGCTTTTTTCATTATATTTACCGCACTAGTGTTTTAATTTTTGTCTTTTTTTTAATCGGCAAGATTTGCATCTTTTGGAGTTTCTATATCTATAACATTCATAATATTTTCATGAATAAATAAACTGTGTTCGATAATATGATAAATAAATGTTAATCACATGAAAATATTTATATTTATCAACAAACTAACTTTAATAAAATTTGTATTTAAAGTAACCAAATATTCAATATTAAAATAATTTGAAGAGTAGGCTGTTTGTGCAGTTTATCCTGTGCTCATAGACCTGTGCCTCACAAATACGCGTATAATCTGTGCCCGCTGAAAAATAAATTATGCGCGCCATATTTCCAGATATTTCTGATGTTTATTATTGTAGTTATTTCTAAGTGTCGACTTTTACAAAAAAACTGTCCCTCAACCGTCTAAAATACTTATACACGAAATACAATTATGAAAGTTATAAACATCAAAAGAAAACACGGACATTATGCAGCCGAAAAATGTTCCGGTGGACATGCGAAGGACATTAAGGTTAGCAGAGTTTAGTATTTTATTCGCAAATGGGTTGAAAAACGTCGTAAGACGCACGCGTGCGCGTTGTCATTACACTCTCGGCTCCATTACGCCCTCGCCTGCGGCTCGGGCTGCAATTTCTGGGCCGCGAGTATAATGAGCAAAACAGCGCACTAGCATCTTAATGTACTATTAAACTTCAGCTGCAGTTCTGTAGGTGGGCATAAAAAATAAAAATCTCCCGTGGAACACCTAGGTGAACCCCGCGGGTGAACCACGGGCAATACCCGGGCATAAACAATATTTTCAATGACTTCCTCCCGATTGAGAATTTATCAAATTATTGCTTACCTCATATCTAGAAAACAAAAGTTAACTGACTATTAAGTGGTGACGTCATTTTGGTCACACGAACAAGATTTTTTTTTTATAAATTCAATTATTTCTTATCAATTGAAAATTAAATTTGTCTATAATGCTATTGGTAATAAATAAAAATGTCAGCTGGCTGTATCTCGGTGATAAAATTGTCAGCTGATGCCCTGATGATTGTACCGTGGGAGCCAGACTGGAGCATCTAGTGACCAGCTGACGTATCATCCACCTCTGTATAATCAGGCGATTTTTTTATTTAAGATTTTAGGTTAACTTCACGTGATAAATTCTCAATCGGGAGGAAATAGCGAAAACAATTTATTTTTTTCAATGTGTGTTGGAGGCTACCCCTGCTCAACCCACCCACAGCATCGCAGCTGACGTTCATGAAGCTTCATGATACAATCTCTGAAGCATTTTATAAGTTATCGCCCGAGAGAAACTTGGTCATAAAAATTTGTAGCTGACTCGTGGCCTATTACGACGTTATTTAATTTTGCCTTAATTTTATCAAAAGTGGAAAATCCCGAGCGTTTCTTTCGAGTTCACAAAATAAAATTAATTAAATCAAGATTGGATCTAGGCTTGCACGGATTCGACGCACATGAGCAAGAACGCAAAAGACAAATAAACGTAAAAGGCCGCACTAGCATTCCTTGTATCGCCAGGGCTAGGTTACTTGGGGTAACAGAATTAAATAAATCTTGGGGGATAAGTTAAAAGGTAATCTAATCCAAAACTTGGCATCAGAGACTGATATACAAATATAGTATTTAAATAGATAAATAACACCCAGACACAGATCAAACACTTGTGTTCATCACACAAATGTTTGCCCTGGGCGGGGATCGAACCCGAGGCCCACGGCGTTGAAGGCAGGCTCACTACCAACCACACCAACCGACCAGTCATGTAGAATGTCATTCATCAATGTCCCTGCCTTATTCCGATTTTATAGGATTAATGGTTTTTACGGAGTGGGCTACCAGCAACGATCACACCTATACTGGGGTCAATTCTGGCAGACACAACCTAAAACTAAACTAAATTTGACAGTTAAAAATTGTTGCTGTCTTCCACTGATGTGTTTTGATTTAAAGGGTAAGAGAGCCAGTGAAATTACTGGCACATGAGACATAACATCTTAGTTCTCAGGGTAGGCAACGCGCTTTGCTGTCTTAATAGCGTCAAAGTATGTCCCTAATAAGACGGTGCTATGGGCGGTAGAGACCACTTACCATCAGGTGGCCCACCTGCTTGTTTGCTCACTTGGGATAAACTGAGACTAGAAACAAAACCAGAGCAAAAAAACCCTGATTTTATTTCTAAGTGCTTACTGCCGTGAGTACCACTGAAGTTAATAAAGAAATTAATTAATTTATATAGGGTGACTTTTAATTAGTTCTTGATAGCAAAAGATATGCACGTACTAATGGTACTGAACAACTTTTCCCAAGGAACATAGGTCGAAATATGAAAAACCAAATTAGACCTCCCATACAAAATGTGCTATCAGCTGATGCAATTTCTATGGGAGGTCAAAACTTGATTTTCATATTTCGACCTATGTTCCTTGGGGAAAGTTGTTAAGTATCATGAGTACCACTCATACCTTTTTCTATCAAGAACGACTTAAAAGTCACCCTATATAACATACCAAGTCTCCAACAAACATATGGAGTGATCGAAGTAGTTGTTCACGTAGAGAGGGTGAAGCCACCAATTTCTTCGGCAATCGTCTACTTCCTGCACCACCACGGACTGAAAGGAAAGGAAAGGTAAGGTTATAAGGAGAAGAAGAAGCTACGCGATCGTCAATGCAAATATCGACTTCATTGACACGTGAATAGCGTTTATATAAGAGTGGTCTTCAACGTGGCTGTTACGACCAACGTCAAGACTCTCAACCATAGAAAACAGGGTTTTTATTGATTTTATACCACATGAATAATTATTTTTTCAATGTTTTTATTTAAATTTCAGAAACCGTAAAATTTTGTATTTTTGGGTGGAAGAAGCATCAAAATCGCTTTAGACGTTTAGGAGCCAGAAGCAATAAGAGAATTTATGCGTAAAAGATATTAAAGAACTTAAAAGATATTTTCATTTTATTGAATACATAATATATCGATTGGACCATCCGTTATGAGAAGTAAGCCTTCAAATTTAGCTCTTTTTTTCAGTTGAGGTATCCTTGCGCCTTAAGGGTAATCCATCCTGAATGACCCTGAGTCTAAATAACTACGTAACCACTTTTTACAATAAATATAGCATTTATCATATCAGAAAAAATAAATAGTACAGCAGCACTGCACTTACTTCCTCGCGATATACGAGAGTCATCATTCGACAGTGTCCCCACCGGGAATCGAACCCAGGACTTCCGGATCAAGAGCCTAATGCTATGACTACTAGATTATAAAGGGCTGCGGATAGCAAAGAGTAAATATGGTCCAAGTGCAAACTTAAGTTTGTAATTCCATACAAATAATATGGAAATACAAACTTACCTATACCAGATTTATGTAAAAATGTTTGAATAAAATATGCAGTCAGATACCAATTTGAAGCATAAGAATAAGCTCATTAAAATCGATTTTGAGTAAATAACATTTTTAAATTTTAGTAGTAAGGGAACACCCCTTATATGAAATTCCTCAGACCAATGGATACTGCCGAAAGATACCTTGCATGGAGAGTCTTGGTCATGCAAAATTTCATCAAGATCGTTTGAGCCGTTTTTGAGCAAATCGCAATTTTTCATTTCCATTGTATGACAGCAAAAAGAGAGCCAGAAAGAAACCACTCAGTATCCTTCGATGAATTTACAAGAAAATCTTAAATTTAAAATATGGTGTCAATCGGACTATACGTTTAGCCGCTAGGCCAACGCGTGACGGACAGACCGAACGACGGACCGACGGAACGGACCGACCGACCGACCGACGGATGGACATTTTTGGGAGACTTGTTTTTCATTATGTATAAGTGATATAGAACAGGTATTGTAATACCTTTCTCGCTCCGCTCTAAAGTAATAAATGGTACAGCAGCACGGCACTTACTTTCTCGCGATATATACGAGAGTCATCATTCAACAGTGTCCCCGCCAGGAGTCGAACCCAGAACCTCCGGATCAAGAGCCGAATGCTCTAACTACTATATTATAAAGACTGCGTATAGTAATGAGTAAATAAGTACCAACTGCAAACTTAAGTTTGTAATTCCATACAAGTAATATGAAAATACAAACTTACCTATACCAACTAGATTTATGTAAAAAAGATTTGATGAAATATGCAGTCTGGTAGAAAACCGATTTAGAGTCCAAATTGTAGAACATCAAAATAAGCTCAACGAAACCGATTTTGAGTAAATCACATTTTTAAATTTTAGTAGTAAGGGAACACCCCTTATATGAATTTCAAGAGACCAATTGATACTGCTGCAAATACCTTAAATGGAGATGCTTGGTCATGCAAAGTTTAATCAAGATTTTATGAGCCGTTTTTGCGAAAATTACAATTTTTCATTTTCGTTGTATGACAGCTACCCTCAAAATGAGAGCCAGCAGGAAACCACTCAGAATCCTTCGATGAATTTGCATAAAACTCTTAAATTCCAAATATGGTGTCAGTCGGACCATTTGTTTAGCCGCTAGGCCAAAGCGTGACGGACAGACCGACCGACGGACCGACCGACCGACCGACAGACGGACATTTTTGGAAGACTTGTTTTTCATGATGTTTTTGGGCATTCTCCGATATACCGCTCGGTCACAAAGCCCGACCTTGGTTCAATGCGGACTGCGCTCGCGCTGAGGCTCGATGCAGTCTGCATACCAAGCCTGGGTTCAAGCCCGTGACCGCAAAGCTCGAGCTCGGCGGGTTCGCGCGAAGAAAAGAGCATTTAATTCTGCTGCAAAGTCCTGCAAGCGGGTGATCCGGAAGGCCCGTTACGACCACGTCAGTCGCATAGGGACCAAACTTGCATCTTACCCCTCTGGTAGTAAACAATTTTGGTCCCTTTCCAAGTCAGTCGAAAACAACTTCTGCCGTTCTACATTACCTCCCCTGCTGAAACCAGACGGACGGGTCGCTAGCCCACTCCGCAACAGAGAAAGCAAATTTATTTGCATCTCTCATCATATCAGCCGAAAGACGTCGGACTCGCGCACTGAGGGTTCCGTACCACCACATAATCATAATTGTATTAGTTGAAATTTCAGTAAGTTAATGTGCTAGATTTTTGAGTCTGACACGCGCTTGACCATATTTTATTATTTGTTGTTATTTTATAGCTTATGAACTATAAACATACCAATTCTCAAGTTTGTAAGTGTTCTCGTTTTTAAAATAAAACCAAAACGAAAATCGCCTCCACGACCATCTAACTTGACCCCTCTCTTATATGAATGTTCTTGAAACGGGAGCTCACCACAATTGGTTACCTTTAGTTGTGAGTGAAGTTGTAATATTTAATGATTTCAGACTTTTCCCTTTATTTGTACTGTAAGACCTAGCTTCTTGCCAAATTTCATAATTTTAGGTCAACGGGAAGTACCCTGTAGGTTTTCCTTTTTTGCATAAATGTATGGAGATGAGGACATAAAAAGCCATATCTTTTGATTGCGTCGTTGTAAAAAAATTGAAATTTTTAGATCTTGTGTGGTTAATGGACCCTAACATATGGTATTAATTTCAACCTGATACCTTTACCCGTTCTTGAGATAAAGGGTCTTGACAGACAGACAGACGGACAACAAAGTGATCCTATAAGGGTTCCGTTTTTTTCTTTTGAGGTACGGAACCCTAAAAACGGGCAAGTGCAAGTCGGACTCGCGCGCCGAGGGTTCCGATATACCTATAGTATTTTTGGAAGCAATAAAGTCCATTTTCAGGACCGCAAAACTAAATTTGTTTGTAAAGGTTTTTTGCAGATTTCTGAAAAACTGTGCAATTTAGAAAGATCGTTTTATTTTTGCTGTAAAGTTTACATAAACCTCTGTCAACTGTAATTAATTCAGATTTTTCCTTACTCAAACTTCGGAGATAAGGGGGGGGGAATGGTATTTTTTTTGACATTTTTCATCATAACTTGAAAATTAAAAAAATACAAAAATATATTTTAAAATGTACAAGTAAAGCCCTTTCATATGATACCCTACTCGACCTAGTAGCGACAATTTGAAATTTGGCCCCCCCTATTTTGGCCCCCTTTACATTAATAATCATACGTTTTTTAAAAAAAATTCTAAAACTATTCCAAATTTCAGGTCGATAGCATAAGTGGTTGCTGAGATATAGACGTGTGACAGACAGACGGATAGACAGACAGACAGACAGACAGAGCGGCACCATAAAGGTTCCTTTTTTTTACCATTTTGGTATCGGAACCCTAAAAACGAAGTAACAAATAAGCAAGGTGATGTAGCAAAGCGCGCTGCTCACTTTGAGAACTAAGATGGTATGCCTCATGAACCGGTACTAATTTCACTGACTCCCTTGCCCTTCAAACCGGAACACAGCAGTGCAAACATTGCTGCTTCACGGCAGAAAAAAGCAAGGGGGCGGTACTTCCCCAGACGGACTTTTCACAAAAGCCCTACCATCTTCAAAAAAAAGTATTCTGAAAAGAATCCACATTGAATAAAATACCTTATCTGATTCTGACCCGTATGTATGGAATATCGTCAAAACATAGAATTTTCGCGTATGTTAGTCTATAATATGTGCTTCTAAACAAATTACCAAATTTCATATGTGTATGTTTGTGCTTGTATGTTAGGTATGTTTGCCCAAGAATATCTCAGGAACTAATTCTTTTGAAGTTGACCTGGGTATTATTCATCTTCAGGTACAGTCAGGGACTTGATAAGTACTATACGTACAACCATAGAATACGAGTACATGAGCGTACAACGGTACAGTACAAGTTTTGACATTCGCTTTCGTCGACATGACATTTGCGCGTAACATACACTAGAAGATCCCCAGTTGATCGTCCCCGGCGGAAGCCATACTGACGATCACTGAGTAGGTCGTTAGTTTCTAGGTAAGTCAGCAATTTTCCATTTAGTACCCTTTCCATAACTTTGCAGAGTATGGAGGTGATGGCGATCGGACGATAGTTGGTGGGGTCGGCACGACTACCCTTCTTGGGTACTGGCTGTACATTGGCAACCTTCCAAGGTTTAGGCACCGTTCTTGTTTTAAGAGAGAGGCGGTACAAACGCGTCAGCACAGGAGACAACTCAGGCGCACAGTTCCTCAAGACTCTTGCTGGTATTCCATCAGGACCGCTAGCTTTGTTCACGTCTAGACTTCAAAGTACTCTACAAACCTCTTTTGAGTGTATTGTGATCTCCGACATCGAAGAATCACAGCGAGGAATCGTCGGTGGCTGATTAGAGTCTGCATCTAGGCGAGAATTGCTCGCAAATAGAGATGCAAATAAATTTGCTTTCTCTGTTGCGGAGTGGGCTAGTGACCCGTCTGGTTTCAGCAGGGGAGGTAATGTAGGACGGCAGAAGTTTGTTTCGACCGATTTGGATAGGGACCAAAATTGTTTGCTACCAGACGGGTAGGATGCAAGTTTGGTCCCTACGCGACTGACGTGGTCGTAACGGGCCTTCCGGATCACCCGCTTGCAGGACTTTGCAGCAGCATTAAATGCTCTTTTCTTCGCGCGAACCCGCCGAGCTCGAACTTTGCGGTCACGGGCTTGAACCCAGGCTTGGTATGCAGAATGCATTCGAGCCTCAGCGCGAGCGCAGTCCGCATTGAACCAAGGTCGGGCTTTGTGACCGAGCGGTATATCGGAGAATGGAATATAGTATTCCATTCCCTGCCGTATCACATCTGCAACCGCTTCAGCTGAACAGGTGGGGTCGCCCGAAGAAAAACACACTGGCTGCCATGGGTAGGACGCAAAGAAGTGCCGCATCTCATCCCAGTCTGCTGACTCGTATCGCCAAACTCGCCTCGTGCCTCTTGGGCTATCATCCGGAGGAGAGATGATCGACACGGACTTCACCAGACAGTGGTCGGATGTTCCCAGCGGGGCTGATACCGACACGGAGTGTCTGTCCGGATCTGTGGTCAGCAGCAAGTCCAAGCAATTGGGCGTGAGTCCGTCAACGTCTGGCACCCGCGTAGCAACATTCACCAGCTGGGTGAGATCTAGCGACAGTGCTAGTTTGCGCGCCTCTCTCCCAGCATGGTCAGTTTTCTGGTATGGGAACAACCACTCGCTGTGGTGGGCATTAAAGTCCCCCAGAAAATGAAGCTGCGCTGTTGGGTACCGTTGTTGGGCACAATCCGCCTTCCCCATTAGCTGTTCAAAGAGCCTGGATGTCTCCTCGTCACTGCTGTGCGACCGATAGACACCGGAGTAGAGAGATTTCTCGACCCCGGTGTCCACCAGTACCCAGATTGTAGAAAACCCGGAATCTTCAAAGCAACGGAGACGCCGATAGCAAATGTCATCGCGAACGTACACACAGACCCCAGCTCGTTTTTTGAACTTGTGTTCCAACGAGTATCCTGGGTAGTTGAGGTACGCCGCGTCCGACGGTGTTCCTATTTGCGTCTCCGTTAAAAAGAATAAGTGCGGCTTCTCGGTCTCGAGATGATGGTGGACCGGGACGATATTTGAGTGCAACCCCCTGATGTTTGTAAGGTGCACTTTAAGCGGGAGGAAGTGCCGCCGTTTGGTAATCTTAATTATTTTCTTACTTTTTTCATTTTGAGGAGTGTGTGGTGGGGAAATGGAAGAATGGTCGAGACGCTACTCCTTTTTCCAATTGGACGCTTCAGCTCATTTGACCTGTGGGGAACTCATCTGGAGACTGCGGGGACGCCCGAGCCTCCCCGAAATGGGTCCATCGGGTCCTCCCGTCCAGTCGCCAGCTGGCACGATGGAGCATTTCGGGATTTTTCGCTAGTTGGCGGGGCAGCCTTTCCCACGTCGGCTTTCGTGGTACTTGGGCCCCCTACTACCTGCGGTCGGCCAGCGGCAGGGACCGTGCCTCGGATCCCGCTACCCTCCAGTATGAGTTACCCGGTACAAATTTGCTTAGAGACTAAGACCGAATCAGAGCCGCGCTACTGACCACCTCCCATCCCCCAATGGCACTGGCACTCCCGCACTCCGACGGAACACAGCTAAGCTGTTTGGCGTCGGGCTCCGGCGGGAGGGTGGTCGCGAGCCAGGCGGCCAAAGCCTACCACCGCTGTGAGGGACCTTCAGCCGCCGCCACAGTACATAGTGTCCCGCGGCGCCGTTGCCCGGGGTGGACCGCTAGGAGGTAGGCCCCTACCACCCCAAATAGAGTGAAAACATGTATGCTATGATAAAGCGGATTTTGAAACCAATCTCTACTTTTCAAAGCTAGTTTGTTTCTATTTTAGTGGGTTTTGATAGTATTGTAGTTCGTTGGTTTTGACGATTTGGTTATCGTACACAACACTGTACATAGAAAAAATGTGGATTATATTTGAGAAAAAAAACATGAAAAGCGAAATAAAAAACCTTAGCGGGTTTTGAAACCACAAAATTATTTTATTGTTCTAGCTCAGTCAAGTTTTCCTGTTTTAGATTAATCGTATCTTGCCGGGCTGGCCTGTCAGTATAAAAACATACAAATACAAAAGCATTTATTCCCAAACAAAAAAAATATTGCAAAAAAACTGGCCAAGTGCGAGTCGGACTCGCGCACCGAGGGTTCCGTACCACTAAGGTGAAAATACCATCTTAGTTTTGGACGCGCAGTCAAGCAGAAGTGTATTAAAACGCGCAAGTCCGACGGGCACTTGACCAGTTTTTATTATTTTTTGTTATGTTATAGCTTATATACTTACAATTAATAAACCAAATTTCACGCTTGTAATTGTTCCCGTTTTTAAGATAGAGCTAAAACCAAAATCGAGCAAAAATACCTAAAAACAGGTTTTTAGTAAGGGAGCCCCCTTTAATTTATTACTTTTTTATTTTTGAGATACATAATCAGTGAAAATTGCAACTGTCTATCTATCACGGTTCATGAGATATGGCCCGCTGACAGACAGACTGACAGACAACGGAGGCAAATTAATAGGGTCCCGTTTTTCACCCTTTGGATACGGTACCCTAGAAACGTGTTAATTTTACGTAATTCCGTTTGTTCACACGCACGGATTTTGCCTATAAGATGCCTATAAGATGATAGTTTAAAAAAAATATACATAATTGCTTCAATGAATTAGATTCCCATTGTTCCTACGCATTACCTACTTTATTTTATTTTCATGTGTGGCACACAACATGTCTAGTTAAATATTTATTTTGCAGTTTTTGCATTTAATTAAATGTATTTTTTTTTACCTTACCGGTTTCCAACTTATTTATGTATTGCTCAGTTCGTACCAACTTGTTATTGCACTACGCTTGTACGGTCTGGAACACGTCATGCTTGACACCCGCAATACACAGAATATACTAGGTTATTTTGTAAGACCTGATTTCCTTTTGCCCACTTATTAGCGAGGTCAAAAGCAACAACTTTTGTTCTACGACTTTGCTAACAACGCACGAAAAATTTTCAACTTCCCATACAAAATGGGTCGGTCACGTGACGACTTTAGTATGGAGAGTCGAAAATTTTTTGTGCATTGATAGCAAAGTCGTAGAACAAAAGTTGTTGCTTTTGACCTCGCTAATAAGTGGGCAAAAGGAAATCAGGTCCAAAAAAATAACATAGTATAATAGTAAAAAAACAGAACAAGGTCCAATGTGTGAAGCTTGGCGTACTCTTGACTGTACGTACTTCTTTTGATATTTCATAAATATGTCATGAAACGTCTACTGCAATGTAAGACATGGAGTTCCCTCGTTAATCCCAAAACCCGTCGTCAATTTAGAGAGGAAATACTTATAGTAAGGGTGATGAAGGACAAATTTCTATATGATTTGCTCATGTCTGCCTCTTTGACTGAGGATAAGGAGCATCCTCTAGAAGATACAAAAAATATTGGCGGACATCCACACCCCTGCGTTTTAGAAGAATTAAGATTAAACTATTTTGAAATTTGACAATGAAACGTACACCTGGCAGACCACGACTATCTGATTAAATACAATGTATAGGACCACAGAAAAATGGTCTGCCACCATAATAGCCCTGCTTCGTAAAGTAACAGCTCTTCAAAATGCAAAAATTCACTACTTCGTCCCGTGATAATGCAGAGCCCTGCATGTCTGCTTCTTCGATTTTCTACATCTTCAGAAATATTTTAAACAGGAGCCACAAAGGCAGACAAAAAAAACATTATTTAGTATCTTATTTAATTTTTTTTTTGCTTTAACTCAAAAACGCAGCGACGCACAGAAAAACTTGTAAGGACCAAATCGATTCGTATTAAGCTGATCTATCATCCCTATTAATATGAATCATGAGCAAATCATATACCCAAATTGCAGCCAGCACCCTAACTATGAATGAATGAATTTTCAAATGTATGAATGCAGTTTTTCTTTTTATCAAAATCGGTGACATGGTTCCTAAGAACAAATCTTCGTATGTCTTATAGTTTCAGACTTTCCCATACTGACCGATTTGAATGAGACACCCTGTATATCACTGTTTACAATCATGATGTCACTAAAAAGCCAAGAGCATTTCAAGAAGAAATCTCTAAATCTCCAAAATTTATGGTCAGTAATAAGTAACCCACTTATAGATAGGTCACGCGGCCGCACGTCGGTGGAAACAATTCTACTTTGAGCGTGTCTCTGGTTAATCTGACTTCAGCTTACACTGGTTTTGTAACTACGTGCTCACTGCCGTGCGTACCATGGCATCTCCAAGACAACATTATATTTTAAATTCTGATGCATTGATAAATATTGTGAAAATGTCACATATGTTCTAATAACGAGCTATTCGCAGCTTTTTAGTTCGCTTTACTTGTAGATTAAGTCATTTCTAACGTCACTCAAAGAAAATCTACGAGTAAACTTCGTATTATTAAATAATTGGCGCCTTTATTTCGGGTTTAGCCAAACTCTGTCGCCAAACTGATTTGGCTACGAGGAATTCCATTTCCTCGTGGTCAAACTCGTCAAAGTACACTCGCCACCGTAGAGGTTTTACCACCGGATTTTTTAATAGATTTACAATCTTGACAATTCAGGTTGAGATCAGGTCGAGGTGAGGTTGAGTTGAGGTTCAGTCAAGAGCTAGTTGACACCTTGTACTCCGACCTTGTAGTCAAGCTTAACGTGCTCTGACCCGAACCGACATAGACGTATTCACGTAAAAATTGTGGCCGTATCAAGGATCTCTATATACTACGGTTTTTATACGAAGTGCCGTCAGTACATCATCCTTATACGTGCATGAATTCCGATGCATGATACAGTGCACAAGTTCTATTGCCGACGAATCGTATAAGCCTCAAGTTATAGCCCATAAGAAATTCCATTTTTAAAACTATTTAGGCACACCTTCAGGTACTGATCATCAATCTTCATGTTGCGTGATCTTGGAGACAGAATTAGTTTTTTCTAGATCACTTAAGTTCAATTTCAAGCTTTATAGCCAAATATTAAAAAAAGGCCTTTATGGAACAGGTTTACTCGGCAATTATTACGAGTAGCTTGAATTGATGTTTAATAGGTGTACCGCACAAAATATTGCTTGCGTTGTGACCTAGTTTTGGTCGACGGAGATGCTCGTTTTGCGTCGTATTAATTTAGTGTTCTAACATCAACTACTCAAACAACATCAGAGATACACAGCCCCGAATCCTGTGTACCTCCCTCTAATAAACGACTTAACTTTCAACTGTCTATCCTTTTACGAGAAGGCGCCCGTCTGACGACTAGGACCGGCCCCTTCAATAGGTACAGTTTAGAGTATATAACTCTTAGAGATGTTGCTCTCATAACCGAGTGACCGTTGTCCAGGTTGCTTTTTCATTCCGATCGTTTTACACGAACGTGTTAAAACTTACCAAGCACTTTCTGTGCTTCGGAAGGCATGTTAAGCCGTTAGTTCCAGTTATTCTCATTGATAGTGTGATTTTGGTCGGCAATGGAATTGTTAGTTAACAATTTTTCATTAATTATTCATATGGAAACATTTTAAAAAAGAAAAACTAGACAGCAAGGGAAACACTCTTAGATTATTATAATACTAACGAAATACTAAACAGAGACGTCACATTTCGATATCGCCATATAAATTTCATACAAAATGTCGTTTTATAAAACAAGTTTTTTATTTTGTAATTTTGAATTCTGTTTTTACGTACCGCTTTTATTTCAATTGCAACCTGACTGGAGGGTATAACGCGTTATCTTATACTATTGGACGAGCAATATATTATTTGTAGTCGGTTTCTCGAAAACGGCTTAGACGATCGATGAAATTTACCATACGGGGGTTTTCAGGGGCGAAAAATTGATCTAGCTAGGTAAAGATACAGATAAAGATAGTTTATTCGTTGGAAACAGGTTAAAAAAGGTCACATTTTTTTTATCAAGCACAGCCATTTCCTATCACAATACATGATATACAAATAATTTAATTTATTAATATTAAACAGAAAAGAAAAAAAAAATACAGATCACATTAAATTATTAAAATAATATTTATCATAAGAAAATTAAATTAATTCTGATTGAAAATTTATTATATGTCCATCATTATACGATTAAAGTCTTATATAACTAGATTTCCAAAAAAATCTGTCAGTTTATATATACACCTAGCAATTAAATATTCTTTAAGTTTAATTTTAAAAGAACGGTCATTCAGTTCTCTGATATGTTTAGGTACCATATTATAGAGTTTAGGTGCTATACATAAAAAGCTTTTTGACATGAGTGCCGTTTTCGCTGGTGGCACGTAGACTTCGTCGTTATCTCGTCTATTTCTGTTTACAATAACTGCACGCCTTTCAAATAATTGGGGATTTTTTTTTACAAAATTTGCCGATTCTAGAACATATATAGCTGGAAATGTCAATATCTTATATCTAATAAAGTAAGGCCGACAACTATCTGTTAAATCCAGTCCAAACATTGACCTAATGCATCTCTTTTGTGCCCTGAATACAAGCTCTCTATCGGTGGAGTTTCCCCAAAATATTACGCCATATCTTAAACGTGATGCCACTATGCCATGATATGCCGCTAGAAGAGCATCTAAATTTAACTCATGAGACAGTTTGTAAAGAGCATATGCAGACGTGCTTAATTTTTTACAGATGTTCTGGACATGATTTTTCCAGTTTAATTTACTGTCAACTGTGTAATTTTCAATCAAGTGCAAGACATTGCCTCGTAACCCATACAAATCTAACTTCTTCAATAAAGTATCATGATCTACATAGTCAAAAGCTTGAGTCATATCACAATACACTGAACAAACCGGTCTACGTTGATCAACATAGTTAATGACTAGTTTAAGAAAATCGAAAATTGCCATATTTATATTTTTATTACGTCTAAAACCTTTTTGCTCTATTGCTGATATATTATATTTTTCCAAAAAGTCATAAATTTTGCCACCAATATATTTCTCAAATATTTTTGATATAATAGGAGTTAGTGCAATAGGTCTATAATTATTCATTATTACTTTGTTTTCTTTTTTAAATATAGGTTTGACAATTGTGCGTTTTAATTGCTTAGGATAGTCTCCCTCCGATAAACACAAATTAAGAATATAACTCAAAGGTTCACTTATATTATCACATACATTTTTAATTACTTTAGTTGATATTCCGTCATGACCCTCACTTTGGGTCTTTTTAAGTGATTTTATAATTTTTGTTATGTCTTGTGGTATGCTTGGAACCATAAACATGGACTGTTGGTTTGGTTTTATAAACTGAGTTACTTCATTCTTGTCTTTTTGAGTCGGTTTGATTTTATCAACAAAATAATTATTAAATGCGTCAGCTATGTCTTTAGGACGTGTTATTACCTGATTATTATTAATAATTTTAGATATAGATGGCGGAGGTTGCTTCTGTTTGCAGCTGTTTATAATACCCCATGCTGCTTTCATCGGAAACTGCAATTTTGTAAGTATTTTGGGCACGCTTTGAGGACTTAATGATTTTTTTTAGTAGCACAGCATACTTTCTATACATAATTTTATTATTTTTACTGGGCTTTAACCTATATTGCCACAATAGTGCTCTTTTATGTTTGCTGCAAACTTTTACGCCTTTCGAGATCCATTTTAATTTAGGTTTTGTTTTAACAGTTACAATTTTCCAGGGAAAACACAAATCATAGAAAATCTTAAGTTGAGTAATAAATTTTTCATAAGCATTATCGGGATCATTACATTCATAAACATTACATTCATAAACATTCATAGGTCTTATGTCTGGGAAAATTCGTATTCCCTGTGCTTTAAGCATTTTTTAAAAATACCGCGTTTTAGACAGAAACCTACAGCGCCATCTGTTGGCAGGTAGCATAGCTTGCTCACCCGATGATATTCTAATGAAGAGGCGGCTGTCATAAAGCGAAGCTCGGTCGACCAGCTACGAGTACTTATCAATAATATTAAGTATTCAAAAAAGCGCATATTCCTATTTTATCATCAAAGACGTCTTTCTGATCAGATTATTATTCATCGCAAGAAGAACCGATGGCCGATGGGGCGTAAAGGTTCTAGAGTGGCGACCACGTACCGGAAGACGAAGCGTTGGCAGGCCCCTACAAGGTGGACCGACGATCTGGTCAAGGTCGCGGGAAGCCGCTGGATACGAGCAGCACAGGACCGGTCGTCAAGGAGATCTTTAGGGTAGGCATATGTCCAGCAGTGGACGTCGTTCGGCTGATATGATGATGATGATTATTATTCTTTACAAAACTCCCGAGAAAGATATTATGGAAGGCGTCCATGGAGTTCACGTAAAAAATATAAATTAGTTTTTGTACAAACTATGAGCACTTTTGTCTCTGTCTCTCACTACTCATCTTAATTCTGTCTCTATACGACGCGTTACTTGTTCTATGATTTGATTAAGTAACATGCTCGTTTACCCACCTGTGACATAAAAAATAATATTTACGCATTAACGCACGCAATATTTCCTCCAAAATTGATACGAATTAAGATAACCAGTTTGGTAGTATCCTATGTTATTTCTTTGGGCCTTCCTTATTCATAGTGAGGTCAATAGCTACAACTTTTGTTTTACGACTTTTGCAACAACTTACAAAAATGATCGATTTTCCATACAAATTAATAATAATCATTTGTTAATCAGACTACAATGAGGTCCATCTTGTTAGTAACAGTCTTCTTAACCTATGTTAGTACCATAGAATACATGAGGTTAGTACTTAATTGCTAAACAGGATTTGGTACGTTTAATCAGTGTCCACACAAGCGGATTATCAAACCGGGCAACTATCATGGCCGGGATGGTGTAATGTAAGTTACCAATACATTGTGTGTGGAAAGTTGTAATTTTTGTGCGTTGTAAACAAAGTCTTAAAACAAAAGTTGTTGCTTTTGACCTCAATAATAAGTGGACAGACGGAAATCAGGGCCAAAAATAATATACCGCACCACTGGTGCAAACACAAATGAGTATAGTACACACGGCCGCACATCAGTAGACACTTTTGGACCTTATGGCGTGGTAATAGAGTTGAAAAAGTTTCTACCGACAAGCGGTTGGCTGTATTAATTGCAACATTTTTTTGAGTTCCGTACTCAAGAGAGAAAAACGTCCCTATTAATATGCATCCGATTTCTGTCTGTCTGTCTTTCAGCGTAATAGGTACAGTTGAAATTTTCACAGATCATGTATTTCTGTTGCCGTCATAACAAAACATAATAAAAAAATAAAAAAATATTAAGAGGGCGTGTTTTTAGTAAAATTTTTGGTCGACTTTTTTTTTAAACTTACACGCGTGAAAATAGGTACGTTTATAATTCATAAGATATATAATAACATCAAATAATAAAAATTGGTAAAGTCACTTCTGCTTGACTGCGCGTCCATAACTATGACAGTATTTTTGTAGTACGAAACCCTTAGTGGTACGGAACCCTTGGCCGGTTTTTATTGCTTTCTTACACTAAACTTGTTCATAAAGTCAAATTGGACTTAGATAAGATTCCTCGTGAGTGTAACACATAATTATGATGGATAAACTCACGTTATTTGCGGCCTATGCCATAAAAGAGTAGCAAATAAATGATTCTTAAATTTTCTTACAACTAAAACGGGACCGTTTTTGACAACAAAGGTTTTATGGGGTTTTGGACATCACTGAATTAAAAAATCAGTGTTGTCAAGTCGAAATCCTACTAGGTCAAAAAAGGTAAGTAATAACCTAGGACAAATTGTGGTAGGTTTCTTTTTTTTTAAGTGTTCCTTAGGTCCACTTGAACATATCTATAAAGTTGCTTGTCGATCCCGTGTATCCTCCCCCCTCCCCATCCTCAGGTCCCTGATTTTAGTTTTTTTCATTTAAATCTCAGAATTGGTTAAAGATAGATGAAAATTGTTAACGTAACTTTAATTATTATTAAATTACCAACCCATCAATATCAATTTTATTTCGGTATGACCTATGGTACACAACAGAGAACAATGGCGGAACTTAGTGTCGGAGGCCAAGATCCTCTTCGGGTCGCTGAGCCAGCATAAGTAAAGTAAGTAAGTATGACCTATGGTACCTAAAATATAGAGGTAAGTTCGCACTTACGATTGATTACCTCTTAGCAAGCTACAGGTACTGAGCCAATAGTAGTCCAAATGAGTTAATTAGTTGTAAGTGCAAACTTACCTCTATATTTCAGGTAGGTCATATCGAAATAAAAAAGATATCGACGGGTTGATAATTTAATAACGATTAAAGATACGTTAACAATTTTTATCTATCTTTAACCGTTTCTGAGATAAATGATAAAACTAAAATCAGGGATCCGTTTGAGGATAGGGAGGGTGGGGGCGTACACGGGATCGACGAGCAACTTTATAAAAATGTTCAAGGAGACCTAAGGAACACTTTAAAAGAAAAAACCTTCTACCGCAATTTGTCCTAGGTTATTTATTTATACTTTTTGACCTAGTGAGATTTCGACTTGACAACATTGATTTTCGGATTCTGCGATGTCCAAACCTCCATAAAACCTTTGCCGTCTTACTACAAAAAAGTTAGACATCTGTTGAACACTTGTTTAAAAAAATCGTACCAAATAACTCGATCTCTGTCATTGATGCGCAGAAGTCAAAAATTACCTATTTTCTTGGGACTTGACTTCTGCGCATCAACTGACATAGCCAGTTATTTTGTGCGCATTTTTTAAATCAAGTGTCTAACTTTTTTGTAGTAGTAAGACCCTTGTTGTCAAATTTGGTCCCGTTTAAGTTCTGACCCTGAGAAGGAGAGAAAATCTTTTTAGAACAAAACGTGAGTATATCCGTCTAAGTACATAATTAAATTATATTTCTTTTTTTTTGTAAAAATAAAGGTCAGGTTAAGTTTATGTAATTTTATTTACACACGTCTTAATGTTTGAAATATGATTCAAAAAGTTAGTACATAAGGCTGAATTATGCAAAGTATCTATAAAAATTACCATTACTTAAACCGCTGGCGCATTTGATGCAACATTAGTTACACGAAGCACTGGCAGTACAGCGCTTTAGGCTACAAACGTTGCATAAATTTGAGGCGTGAAGTGGTGCGATAAAAACGTCAATTTGATAATATTATTGGTTTTGAGCACTCTACTTCTCTTTTGATTGACGCTCAGACTGAAACAATAAACCACCCTCGCAAAAAAAACGATCTAACACGTTCGTGGAGATTTCTAGGGGAGGCCTACGTTCAGAAGTGGACGTTTTTTGACTGACAATTTTATTATGATGATCATTCACAACCAGTAACTTTTATATTAGTTGTTTACTCAAATAAATCAATGTTTGGTTTGGCAAGCGCCCACAATGTTGAACGCGAGAATACACTCGTTGCGAACAGCGAAGGATCGGTCATCGTGGAGATCGTTAGGGCCTTCTTTTGGAGATCGTTAGAGGAGGCCTACATCCACAAGTGGACGTCTTTCGGCTGATATGATAATGATTCTTAACCATCCAGCACCTTAATATTAGTTAATTACTCAAAAATAATTCTGTCATCCTGAAATAAGCACGTACCTGCCATAAAGGACCATATCCGAAATGTCTCAACCAAGTTGCTGTAACAGCCAACACCACGACGTAGGGAAGGGTTAATCTGTAAATTAATGAGTTTTCCATTAAATTTTGCGCGGAATACGTAAAATATTCCGAAGAATTTTAATTGATATTATGCCGTTGGCAAAATACAACACAATTTTTTTTTTATACTAAGTGAATATCAAATTAACAGTAATATTGAATCCCAATGAAATAGTGAACGTAATTTTAGCATAGTTACTTGGACAATGAAACTAAAGAACTTTTTCTAAGAAACATAGGTCGAAGCATAAAAATAAATTTTTGACCTCCCGAGGTGCCTCATGTGCCGAGGATGGTCACGGTGTTTTTTTAGTCACTTTTTTTTAGGCCTATCGTTACCACCATAATCTTTACTTTGACTTTCACCTTTTGTTTGGTCTCCCTTGTCTCCATATTCAACTTAACACAAAATACTTAACATAAAAAGAAAAAAAATCTTACCTCAGATATCGATGTATCAACATCTTTGGTATATGAAGCCATGAAATCTTACGCTTCTCCGACTCAAGTTGCATGTTATATACTAACAAAAATCCGGTTATGAGAAAGAAAGTCTGCAGTGCCAACGAACCGTTGGCTAAGACTTGATAATACCACAATTTGTAATACTGTAAAAGAAAAACTTATGTTACACGGAGCAATGCTTCTTTTGAACGTCTGAACATTTTAAAATGACTAGTAAAGCCAAATACATCAGACAGTAAACTGTTAGTTAACAAATATCTTGACAGATCGAAGAGATATCAATCACACGAGGTTACGAGGCATACGTTCGTAACCACAATACACACACATAAATCCTTTTGGACTATAGTTCGGCCCACAGAGTTTTGAAGTCCATGCGTGTTGCCCTTGCGCAGGCGGAGTGGCCCTATCGTTGTTCTGTGGTTCCGCCGTTGCGAAAATCGTTTTTGATATAACTTTCGTTTGAAAAAAACCGTTCAAACGGTTTCGGTTTTGTTCAAGAAAAATAATGATCAACAAAAATTTATTAACCTTGTGTGCTGATGTTAAGGTAATATAAAAAATAGGTTGCTCACAATGGCCTTACTTTAGTTAGAAGTATTTAACATCAACTACTTTTTTAAGTTCAAAATTGCAACGCAAAATTTGCGATTATCTCAAGAAATGGCAAATAGCTAGAAAATTTAGGGTTTTAAACACATTTTATTAGGTCCAATCAATGATATTACAATTATATAACATCTTTGGGTCCAATAGACATTTCTTACTTTAAGTTATTTTTAATTTCAAATCTAGCTACTATAATGCTAACCAATTAAATAGTATCATTTTATAAAAAAAACTAATAAATAGACATGTAATATTATACCTATTGATAACACGATTCAATATATCCTTTTTTTATGGTTGTTCATAATAAACTATGAACTATATTAGGCTTAGGTACTCTTACCCTCGATCAAGCCCTGAGGGCAGACATGGAACGAGATTGCCCAGAATCTCCGAGTTTGTGGATATTCCTCATTTAAAAAAGTCTTACCTCTTCGAAAGTGCGTGGGTTCTCTATGTTTACTATGAACGGTAGCAATGAATGAACCATTACTACATTTAACATCAATATTGCCCTGTAAAGTTTTCAAAACGTTCAATAAAGGCAATAGTAAGGGTGATGAAGGACCAATTTCTATATGATTTGCTCATGTCTGCCTCTTTGACTGATATAAGGAGCATCGTCTAAAAGATACAAAAAATATTGGCGGACATCCACACCCTAGCGTTTTTGAGGAATTCAGTTTTAACTATTTTGATGAAACGTACAACTGGCAGACTATGACTATCTGATTAAATACAATGTATAAAACCCCTGAAAAATGGTCTGCTACCATAATAGCCCTGCGTCGTAAAGTTACAGCGCTTCAAAATGCAAAAATTCATTACTTCGTCCCGTGATAATGCAGAGCCCTGCATGTCTGCCTCTTCGATTTTCTACATCTTCAGAAGTATTTCAAACAGGAGCCAGAAATGCAGACAAAAAAAACATGATTTAGTATCTTTTTTTATTTTTTTTTGCTTTAACTCAAAAACGCAGCGACGCACAGAAAAACTTGTAAGGACCAAATCGATTTGTATTGAGCTGATCTATCATCCCTATTAATATGAATCATGAGCAAATTGTGTACCCAAATTGCAGCCAGCACCCTAACTACAATTTAAGTTCAAAACATCATCATAACATAGTTCATAATATCCCATGAAACGTAACTGCAGGACAGAAAGCTCCCCTCCAGAATTCCAGCTTTTGCTGGAATGGAGGGGGAATACCATAGTCACAACGCTCGGTAGGTTGTTGGTGACCACAGTATGTAAGATGGTACGACACACAGAAGTACGCTGCTGCCTATCCCCGAGTTCATAATCCTAGTCGCATCTTACCACAACCATGAGTAGATATAGGTTGGTACAATTTTTTTGGCAACACCACGCTGGCAAAACAATTTTCAATCAATAAAGAAATTAATTCAAAAAAATTATACTTCATGCCATGAAATCCTTTTAGTCTCGTCAAACGTGGCTCAGGACCTTCTGCTGGTGCAATTAGCCTTCTCCAATTGCGGCGTACGGAGAAGCAAAATAACAAAGTTGTACCTGAAATATAGTTGATTTTACAACAAGTGCACAAACAAGTTATAAACTCTGCTTTTCACTTTGATTGTGAGGAAATAAAACGTAAAAGTACTCTCTAAATGTAACTGAAGAATGAGTTGTTCTGCTTTAGTGAAGAATATGTTGACGCATGAAGGGGTGCAGCAGGCCCGCGCGCAGGGCGTACACCACCGCGATTACTTTTTTGCCCTAATTGAAATAAACAAACATAGGCTTCGTTATTTTCTATTATTTCACTACGTTGCTGATAGTTACTGCTATGGTTACTTTATACTTTTAAGTGCTAATAAATTCCTTAAAAAAAATTGAAGGAGGTGATTCGTTCTTGTTAACACGATTTTTATTTTTAAGCTCTTTAGTGCACCAGGCTGCGTGCGCGCAAGCCACGCCCACTTCCCTCCCCTCCTCATCGTTCGCACCGCGCGCCGCTCCGCCGCGTAGCCACAGGAATATTTAAACCCGTGAAATCGATTCTACTCTCCATGCATTCCGAACAAACTATGTATTTTATCAGTTTCGCTGATTCCGTTAACACGTTGTATAAAAAAAACCCTCCTTAATTATTTTTATAAAAAATACCGCCCAAGTGCGAGTCGGACTCGCGCACCGAGGGTTCCGTAAAAACCTGTAGGTATATAAGTAAAAGTTATGGTATTTTTAATGCAATTTTTTTTTATTATGTGATGTAACTAAAAATTTAAGGTTTTCGGAATTTTTCCTTTATGTGTGCTATAAAACATTGCTGCATGCCAAATTTCAAGATTCTAGGTTGATTGGAAGTACCTGTATCCTTTAGGTTTTGATTCCTTTGGGAATCAAATCAAATCAAATCAAAATCGTTTATTCATTGTTGGATATTAAAATCTCTTAATGACGTCAGCTAAACTACATCGCTTCACAAACAATGTGGCGCCATTGTGGGAAAAAAAAGAAGCGACAATAAAAACCCACGCGCTCTTTTAAATATGTTTGAATGTACAAGGTTGATATGATATTTTATGATATTTTCGGGAGTATCAAAATATGCGGCTTAAATGTCTTTTTTTTTGTGTTGACATAGAAGTTTGATTTTGTTACAGCATGGACTTGAGTATTTGATTTGAATTTCAATTTCATACCTCTACGCGTTCATGAGTAAAGGGGTAGTAAGTTTAAAATTATTAAAAATATTTCTATTATATTTTATTATTATTATTATGCAGACTCTCATGTGTCCCACTGCTTATCGCGATCTTGAGTCTCTGTTCTCCAGTCTGATATAAAAGCATCTAAGTCATCGCGCCATTTTCTTACAATTGGCGACGCCGCCCTTCTTCTGGGATTCAGTTCGTAGCTAACTTAGATGCTGACTCTTAGTTAATTTCTTTGTTTATCTTCATTTAATATCAGTCAAGAGTGTTTCTGTTTTAGCATAGAGCTACACGTTTATACCTATATAATTTAATAATGATTTCGCTATAATTAGGTATAACTTACGATTTTTTCCACAAAAGACCTCTTGAAGGCTTCCTAAAATATTGAGCATTAATATGACTGCAATAACTGCACCAACAACAATATCTGCTGTATCAAATTTGATTTTCTCATTTACAGTATCGCAAGTATACGTCTCTACCCGTACTTTTAATTTATAATCTTCCCACAGCGAGTTATTGAGGCATTCCTCAAGGATGAGACTTAGGTCCTCTGTTGTATTTTGTTTATAAAATTGAGTACACTTTTTGGTAAGGCAAAGGCCATAGAATAATTTTGAGTGATTTAAATGCATTTCTGTTTTTGCCGAGTAGTTCTGAAAAATAAAAAGAGTTTGAAATGATAGATATTGTGTTCAAAAGCCTAATATAATACTGCCAATTATATAGCTTACTCTGATCATTTCATAAAGTTTGCTGGGCTCATCAGTGACTAGATCAAAATTAACAGAGCAGTAGAATCCAGAATCGTTGTTTGCGTGGATACAAGTATCATAAGTATCAAAGCTGAATATTGGTGGCATTCGATTATATTCAGTTTCTAAAAGTATAAGAAATAAAACATTACTTGTAGGATTTTTTTAAAGCTATACAGGTGTAAGTAACAAGATAACTCAAGATGTACAATATGCAACTTATTAAACAATAAACTCCCAAAAATTTAAGCTGTGGATTCCCTGGCCAAGTGCGTGTTGGGCCACACACAGTGTGGGTTACATAGTTGCTATAGGAACTATAAGAGCTTTTGTTTTTTTCATAATCTTTTTCTTCTTAACACCCAGTGAGGTCCAGGGCCTGATTGCAATTTTGAAGTTTTTCGATACTCATTAACCTTCTAAACCTACGTAGCTGTGATAGCTTTCCTTTTAATTTAGTTTTTTATACTACTAACGTGTGCCATATTTTCTCACATACCAATAGCAACCGAATAGCTGAAATTAAACGAGATTTTTTTATCCTTCACGTAGTTAATTTTAAGATTTTATTTTACCACTAGCTGTTGCCCGCGGCTTCGCTCGCGTGGATTTCGTATTTATGTTGTTACCGGTTTTCTGAAGCAATGAGATATTTTCCCGTCATTTCGGGGTAATTTTAAACTAAGGAAGAACAGAACTAACCCTGCGCAAATCAATGAGTATAATTCAAGATCCAGCTGAATTTTATACAATATACAGACGTTACTCATAAATTACTCAGAACAGAGGAACTTAGCAGCAGTATCCTAACAAATGTAAAGAGAGAGATGAGAGACACCTTTATGTAATATTTCAAAACAGAGCCAATTCGCAGAAGTAATTGAAAAAACTAAAACCCTCTCTCTCTCTCTCTCCTTCTCCCCCCTTCCTCTCCCCCTCCCCCTCCCTCTGTCTCTTCCCCTCCCCCTCCTCCCTCTCCCCCTGCCCCTCTCTCTCCCCCTCCCTCTACTCTCCCTCTCCTCTCCCTCACCCCCTACCCCTCTCTCTCCCCCTTCCCCTCCTTCTCCCTCTCTCTCTCCCTCTACCTGTACCTGTACCTCTACCTCTCTCCCTTTTTCTCTCTCTACCTCTCTACCTCTCTACCTCTCTACCTCTCTACCTCTCTACCTCTCGACCTCTCTACCTCTCGACCTCTCGATCTCTCGACCTCTACCTCTCTACATCTACCTATACCTCCACCTCTCTACCTCTACCTCTATACCTCTCTATCTCTAGCACTGCCTCTATCCCTACCCCTAACGCCAATTTAACCGCTATCCCTAACATAAAAACGACACCCATATTTATTTTTAGACATTTCAAACCTATCGCACCTCAACCCCATCCCCAGGGGATGATGGTATTTCACGTCCACTACGTTGGATTTCAAAGTTGTTGTAGCTTTCGTAATCAGCGACCCGATAAACCATACAAACGACACCCATATTGATTTTTAGACATTTCAAACCTATCGCACCCCAACTCCATCCCCAGGGGGATGATGGTATTTCACGTCCACCACGTTGGATTTCAACCCCATTTCCCTTTTTTAGGGGTTGAATTTGGGGTGGAATTTCAATAACAGTGATGAACGTTGCATAGAATTACATCATTAGTGCCTAAATAAAAAATTATGTAGATTTTACTTTAAAAATAAAGAATTTTCAACTTCATCCCCCTTTTCACCCTTAAGGGTGTCGAATTTTAAAAAACCCTGAGACATGTGAATATTAATTTTTAGTTGTCAGCCTGAATACAAATTCTTAAAATCCTAACTTCAAACCTGACGGACTTTCATACAAACTTTTATCCCCTATTTTACCCCCTTAGGGGTGGAATTTTGTAAAACCCTTTTTTAGTCCACCTTTAGGCCTCATAAGGAACCTACATGCCAAATTTGGAATCTCTAGACCCAGCCGTTTGGGCTGTGCGTTGATATGTCAGTCAGTCAGTCAGTCACCTTCTTCTTTTATATATATATATATATATTATCTCAGTCAATGATTACCAATTAGTATTATACCAAATTACAGCGTTTTGGTTTAAGGTTACAGCCCTGGACAGACAAACACACAGACATACATGATGAAACTATAGGAGTTTTTAGTTTCCCATGGAACCCTAAGAATGTGGGTTATAATATGCCTTATACAAATTTCACTTCTTTTTGCTTACAAGAAAATAATTTATTTGTTATGTTTCTCAGGGAAAGTTATTTAATTCTATGGTATAAGACAAGCCATACCAAAATTTTGTGTATACAACTTCGGAAAACACTTATAGAAATATAAAAAGAATACGATTGCTTACCATTTAAATAGTAAATTGACGCTAAACAACGTTGCGAAAATAATAATAGAACTAGTAATTTTATAATCATTTTTACAGACACTGCTACTAGGACTCACAAGAGAGGACTCAAGATAAAAATAGATAAAGATTAGTTGAACAATACACCAAGATTAGTTGAACAGACTAAATTAATGACGAAGATATACGTAAGGACATAAAAACCGTCAAAAATCCATTATTGCCTTACTTACTGTACGTAAAAATAAAAAACTGTACGTACTAATAAAAAACAATATGACAAAACATTTTATTACATCTTCAACGTCTGCGCTGAGATCTACCGAGCCATTTATTAGTGAAATTGTTAAAATCCTTTAGACGCATAAAACCACAATGTATACGCAAAACACTAAAGTCGCTCACTCACAAAATATTTTTAATTGTTTTACAAAAAAAATCTTGAGAAAAGTTGCTTCATCATAACATCCCATGAAACGTCCACTGCTGGATTAGGAGGTCCCTAAAAAATTATATCGTCTGCTGGAACAGTATGGAGGGAAATTACCACTGCGGTACAGTAGACTAAGCTGTGCATAAGTTATACAATAACATAATTATATATATATGTCGTAGAGCGACTCTCATTTCGAATTTCCCGCGGTATTTTTAAAGACAAACGTTCGTGCCAGCAGCACCCATGCAGTGGCCCAAGCACGGCGAAGGTACGCCAAACGTCGAATTAGTACTGAATTTCCGTACCAGTGTAGATTGTCGATGTTGGACGATGATGTTGGCAATGATGGCTTTATTTAGATCGTGAGGTTGGTACTACTATTACGAATGGCGCGTAAAGGGGCGTGGTTTGTGTCAGTTTAGCCAACACGTAGCAACGTGAAGACGAGGCCGCCATTTTCAATCATTCTTGTTCGAGATTTTACCACGATAAGTTCTAAAGTGATAGTTGGCCGCGAGATGAAGCCTGCAGCCGCTGGCGGGTGAGCCGTGGCAATCCTGCGATGACAGGAGCGACCCTTTAATGACAGCTAAGTGTTTATGATCGTTTCTGCCCTAGACTATGAGATTTTAGGTTATGATACGCGAATACCTTTTGTGATAGTAAAACACGATGCACTGTGAGTTTGCTGTAGTTGAACATGTGGATGGAATCTTATGAAAGCCTCTAACGTTTGGGGTTGACAGGATTGTGACACTTAGTTAATCTTCTTAAAATAAAACAACAGGTGGGACGACAAAACCTGCATACCACTGTGGTGACCGACGACGTGGTAGAAGAGAATACCGTATGAGAGGTCAATGGCAAGTCAGGATGAATGATCGTTATGCAATTAAGTTACACTCGATTGAATTAGGCGATTGTCAAAGATGTTATCGATGTCTACTACTAATAGTTCGGCCAATATCGTATTCTCTGCTATTCCTGATGTCTATCCGTTGCCCACATAGTGCCATCCATCTTTCGCCCCAGTTCGTGTCTTCGACATATATATATATATATAAGTAAATGAACATAATAATAAAACCTGATCACGTGCGAGTCGGACTTGCGCGCATTTCTTCTGCGCGACTGCACGTGACTAAGACGGTGGTATTTTTACCTTAGTGGTACGGAACCCTCGGTGAAGGAGTCCGACTCGCACTTAGCTGTTCTTTTTTTTTATTCAATGTTTTTATAGTTGTTAGAACTGATATTTATCTTCAGGTCATTAAAGGGTGACTTTTAATTAGTTCTTGATAGCAAAAGATATGCATGTAAGTACTAGTGAGCCTAGTGACTATAATCAATTTTTATTCCAACCAAAGATTTGAGACCTCCTTGCTTCGCTCGGAATAGACCTTGCTAATTTATTTTACTAGGAAATGACATCTGCCAACATGTCCTGCACAGCAGACGAAGGGGCGGGCATACGCGGGCAGGGATTTTTGTCCTGACACCCTGCCATTCAGTCATTGTCCTCCACTATGGCCGGTATTGCAAAAATTATAGTTTTTATCAGAATAAAATTCAAACTTATAATTTTTCAAATTTCTCTACATTTTAAACTAAATACAATCAATCTGAACAACCTTGTCGACTGAATAACTCTTTGAATTGAACAACTATTCAAGCTGTTTTCCATCTAAACCAAAGATTTTGGAAAATACGCGCATAAAAACGAAGCGTTTATCTCATGTCAATGACAATACCTGCAGTACCGGCCACACTGGCGGGCTGTGAAGACAAAAAGCCCTGCCCGCGTATGCCCGATCGCTCCTCCATCTGCTGAGCGCTTTAATGTCACCATCATCGATGATCCCTAGGAAATCATTGCGTCTAAAAATGTCGACTTGCTTTTTTAATGACACAATTGGCTAAAATTTGTTCAAATTTGCTTTTAGTTTATGTTTTAAGTCATATTTGTTTAGATTTTTACAATTATTTAATTTGGTTAGAATGGTTTCGTTTTGCTGTTTTCTCAAATCTCATTTTTATATCTATCATATAAATACTTATAATATGGTTATGGGTAATTTAGTTGTATTTAGGTGGAGACTTTTAATTAGCTTTTAGCTACTTATTATGTTATTGTTAGTAGGTTTTTAGCCGTAAGTCTCCTCAAAATAAATAAAATAAAATAAAATAAATAAATATTCAAAATAACCCGTCAAATCCATAGAACGACGCCTTTACTACCTTGTGACGAATTATTTCTTAGATACCTTGCTAATTTATTTTACTAGGGGATGACATCTGCCAACATGTCCCAAATTTTAATGTCACCATCATTTATGATCCCTAGGAAATATTCAAAATAACCTGTCAAATCCATAGAACGACGCCGTCACTACCTTGACGAATTATTTCAATAATCCTTCTTCTAATTACCCTTAATTTTTTGGGATTCCAACGCTTACAGCGCGTTCAGGACATGTCTGTCTACGACGGTTATTTATGGTTGACAGGCGGAGAGCCAATGAACGATTCGCTTGCCTTGTGGGGGGGGGATGCCGCGCTCACCCCCGCGACAAATTTTTTGACTTCTGCGCATTAACGGTCACAGACAAACTTATTTTGCACGCAGTATATTAACACATTTCGTAGCCTTGACTCTAAAATCAAAGTATACTCGTATTTGACGGAAATAATAACTTTGTTTTATTAACTTGTTTTTTCGGCCAGCGCTTTAGCCGATTGATTTGACATAGCTGCAAAATGTGTTGGAAAGCGTTGGGATAAACGGAAAAATACCAGTATACAAGTACCTCGCTGTACGAATCTCCTTAAAGCCTTAATAGCGCTCAGCTTTACTTGATCAAATTAAAAATGCACTCTGATCGTATGTGCACGCTAAGATGTCACGCGCTTACAGTTTTTGGTCGGGTTCGCGGCCGCACGCGCTCAAAAACTCGATTTTTTTCACTTTTCATTAGTATTATGTGGAATAAAAATAAAATATTCAAGTAAAAATATAGATACCTTTTTTGTGTGTAAAAACTAACAAGTGAACTTTTGCGGTTTTGGAGAAATTTTGCAAATTATCACAAAAACAGTTGCTGCTGGGGAATATTTTCCTAAAACGTGGTTAGCAAAAATATAATTCTGTTCATATAAAAACCTTTTTAAAATCTTGATATATCACCCTATATCTTTTTTCAGTGGTTTTGATGGCCATTTATTTTAATATTTCAACGTAAAGTTAGGCATTTGACCGCTATTAGCGCCTTAACTTACTAGAAAATCTTTTTTGCATTTTGGTCGTACTATTTTTAGCGCAAGATTTATATGGGAAGGCCAAAAAATTCTTATTTTTCATACCCATACATATACATATTCTTTGGAGAAGTTTTTTTGTAATCACGTGTACATGCATATTCTATCTTTGCCGTAAATAACTAATGAGTAGTTGCTAACGAAGACGTTTTCAGTCAGAAAGCTAATTAGGCAGATGCAAAATTAATCCTTGCATGACCTTCTGTGGCTTCCTCAACACAGCCTCGTATATCTTAATTGTTTAAACATAGCTAAGTACAAAGTTCATCTACTAAAACCTGCCCTAATATAATATGCAATGGCTAATGGGTTTAAGGAACGACTTATAAACTGAAATGTAAGATTCCCTCAGAAAAGTTAGAAACTATGACAGCGTATTTTGTATGGGAAGCAAACATTTTTAGACAGTGTGCATAAAGTTGCCACTCTTTTCTAATTATAAACTCTTTGACCCAGGTGGTCTCGGGAGGTGTACGTTTTACAATACGAGTAACCCACATTTCTAACGCTTACCAACACATTTTGCAGCTAAGGCACTAAAATCAGAGTATATTTGACGGAAATAATAACATTGTTTTACAAACTTATTTTTTCTGACAGCTTTAGCCGATTGTTTTTGACATTGCTGCAATGGAATAAACGAAAAATATAGATCCTATAGCTGCCAAAGGCCTCTGACACCCTCGTACATCCGTAGATAGCATAGAGTAACACGATTTTCGCGCGCAAAGCTGCGCGGTTTGACGCGTTGCTCTATGGTAGATAGTAGCCGGGACCAACGGCCTAACGTGCCTTCCGAAGCGCGCAATCATCTTACTTTTCGATCAATCAGGTGATTCAGCCAGCAATGTCGTATCTAAACTAAAGACGTCACAAAAAGTGAATCCTGTTTGACATGTCCTCACTGGGAATCGAACTCAGAACCTCCGAATCGAGAGCCAACCGCTCTATAAGATCACATAAATACTGAGGTTGGTCTGGCCAAAGTCATGTGTTGGTTAAATCTTAATTTACTAACGTTAAATGCTGCAAAAACTAAATATATTTGCTACACCATGACTAACAAAACCCAACCAAATAGTAGCTTTGAGATAAGGATTCATGAATGTCCTAACCCCTCTACCAATAATTGTTTAAGCCCTCTTCTTGAGAAAGTAGATCACATCAAATATCTTGGTGTTTATATTGACCAAAAACTAACATGGTTCAACCATATAGAGCTAACCATGACTAGATTAAGAAAGCTTATTTGGGTTTTCAAAGCCCTCAGGCATGTGGCTGACAAGGAATTACTCACTAAAATTTATATTGCTCTCGCACAATCAATAACCACCTACTGTATTGTGATTTGGGGGGGTGCAGTAAAAACCAAATTGATGGATCTTGAAAGAGCTCAAAGATCACTGCTAAAGGTAATGCACTTTAAAAGACTTCGATACTCAACTGAACAGTTTTATATAGAAAGTGGCGTTTTGACAGTACGTAAATTGTATATCCTACATGTATTAATGAAACAGCACAAGTCACTAGTATATGATCCTCAAGTCCTTATGAAACGTCGTAAAGATATCGTAGCTGTCTCAAAACCTGTGAAATCGACCTTTGCAAGAAGACAATATGAAAAGCAATCAGCTTACTTATATAACATAGTTAATAAAAAAATTACAATTTATTCAAAAAATAGTTTTGAATTAAAACAAACAACGACAGAATGGCTAAAATCTTTAACTTATGATGAAACAGAATCACTTTTAAATATAGTATCTTAATCTTAAACCTTGAATTTAACCATAAACTTTAAAATTAGCATACCTTATATATATCACTTTAACACTCATACACATACAATTATACAAAAACATATCCTGCACACACCCTCACACACACACACACACACACGTTACCTTAAACACACCTTCTTATATACATATATATTCACACACTCTCACGCACATGTACACATACATACTGTAACTTCTTTTGATTTATTACTTTTTCTTTATATTTTTCTTTCCGTTTAATAGTAATTTGATGTTTGTTAGTAACAGACGTTTAGGAAGAGTGGGGTCTCCCAACACAAGTATTAATATACTTAAAGGGAGTTCCCAAAACCAGAACAGTATATTAAGACTTAGTTACAAATAAACATTTTGATTTTTGACTGAGGCTGTCTGAGGTGACCATGTTTTTTCCTCTCCAAATTGTAGAACTCGTTTTTGTTAGTATTCTGGAGGGAGCTCACTGTCTTGCAGTGGACGTATTTTACATTTTCACTGGATGTTGTGATGGTCTGAGTCTTCCGTTTTAGTTTGTACTGTACTGATCTGAGAATCCTTCCTTTAGAATCCTCAAGTCAGATACTTTTAAGATTTGGCCACTTATTTCGTCTAGCAACATAACTCTAATAAAATTATGTTAATTTTAACCCATTTGTTGTGTTTAATCAATAATGTAATATTAATTTGTAGTATCAGGTCCTACTTGGTGGAGAGGTTGACTAATGAATGAAAAACACATTTGGTAGTTTTATTGTTTATTCTAATAAATATTATTTTTACAAAGTCTAATAATTTGGTTTTATTTAATAGATTTAAATCTTGAAATATTTTATTGTAGATCTTGATTTTGATTATGGTTCCATTCTATCCATTTGTTTAACAAATTATTTATACTATAGTTTCAAGTTTTGATTTACGTAATGACCATTGAATTTTCTAAAAAGAGACCCTTGTTAGAAGAATGAATTAAATAAAAAAAATGTGGGGACAATCCCCAAATTTGGAGCACCACCGTCGCCCCAAACAGCTCGTCCTAGGCTCCTCTACCCTAAGTCCTATGTCCGAGGCATACCACCACCCAGAGCGCGGTGATATGACGCTAACTACCCTAACAATCCAACTGGATCGTCAAGATTCTGATCATCCTCGCGAAGCAGGATATCCCATTGAACTACTTAAACTACAGTAAAGACTAGGGTTAGTGTATGTGGAGAGTGGAACTAACTAACCACAGTACAACCCAGAAGGTGATGATGTCTCCCCCCGGTAAGTTCATGCCCCGCGATAAACCCAATTCCCGTGTGTTCCACATCGAAGAAACATCACATACTCGTCCAGGGTTTACAGGGTATTGGACTATTGCTATAGTTACCCATACCAGAGTTGGTCGTCGAGCCCGCCAGGCACACGAATCATACAGTCTTCCTTTGGGAAACAAGGCACTCCTACAAAATGAGCTCTTCCTGTACTCCCTCCGGCCAGACAGTGATCGGCATCATCAAATCCCTAAGTGTGTTTTGAAATAAGTTACACTGAAAATAATTAGCCAACTCCACACGTCCAGATGTGGAGTCTGTACTAGATACGGGTATAGTATTATTGCTTGCATGGCCAGCCTAGATAAATAACGGTTTTATAACGAGAGATATAAAGAGTTTGAAGGGCAATTTCCCTCCCCCCCAGTCACTGAGTGACTTTATTGCACCAACAAGGTCTCCGTATATCCTTCATAGCTCGCACTTGTGATGTGTAGCTAAATCTCTTTTCCGTTACCAACCCACGCGAGACAAGAATTATGAAGAGTAACCCCAGTCTAAACACTAATTTAAAAAAAAAATAATTGAATCTAAATTATAATGGGATTAACCAGCATATTTCGAAGAAGAACATATAAGAAGTAAGTATGACAAAAGGATTATTGAAGATAATCCTTAAATAAAAAGAAGGATGATGGCCAAAAACGAGAAGATACGGGATATTTGTATCTAAGCTAGTTTGGACCAAATATTTATGATTTAAGATCTTAAGGGAAAACAAAATCATCCAGTATTTAAAACCAAGAAAGCTGTGAGAATTTAGTGTAAACAACACTGGCTAAAACTCGATGTTAATTTAAAGGAGGACTCAAAAGAAGTATAAAAATGGGATTATTGTATATACTTAAATATTCGGAACATACAATGAAAGGAAACTAAACATTATAATTTCCGTTCCATTTTAATTTCCAGAATCCACTTTAGTAAAATTAAAGGTGGTTTCACACTGAGTCAAAGTGTAAATCTAAGTATGATAAATTATGACAAGTTTTATTAAGAAAAATTAAAATAGAATCTTATAAGGTTTAGGTTCCTGTATGATTCAATGAAGATAATATAAATTATTTAACTACTTTAGGATAACACACATAAAGTACAGAGGTCCCCCAAGGTCGGAGTGTCGTACAGCCGTCGCAGCCTTGCGGGCGAACGTCGACAACACACTTTACAAGAAGCAACCCACGAACGAATGTAATGTCTCCATCAAAAATATTCTTCCTATTGATTCAGGACATTTTTAATTTATTCCTTATAAACAATTTAATGTCTCTAGATTAAACTAGTATGTTCCTACACAAAAGGAAGCTACTATTGTGGTAATATAATATGATTGCACCCTTTTTAAAGAATATTTATTAGAATATATTTTCAACTCAGAAATTGTATCAAAGAAAATATAATAACAATACAGTTGAAACTGAATTAAACTGAAAGAAGTTATTCTCTAACAAAGTTATTTTAGTACGAGTACTTGCCTTAGCCCAAAATTAGACTTATGTAAGGAGCTTTCAGCTCTATTAGTTTAAGACGAAATACTTTCTTTAACATATTTAAATGTTGGAATATAAGAAAAGTGAGATTATAAAATTCCAACTAAACCAACAAACACAAATATAGATTAATTCCTTATAGAAATGATTTAATAAATATTCTTACCAATTTTCCACTTTGAATCACAATCAAAATTTTATACTGATGTCCGATTTGGCATAACAGTCTTTGTCGTCTGTTCAAATATTCTAAATTTCAAATGATTTTGACATAAAATTGCTTTATTAGAAAAAGACTAGAATTTTATTTTTAGGGCCAAACTTTTATATTATTTTCTAAAAATTTTTATCTTTTATTTATTTAAATATTTATTTCCATTTAGATTTTGGTTTTGATTTATTTTTTATTAAATGTTTCAAAAGAATTGTACAAAATTCAAAATAGCGTCTAGCTGTGTATAAATTTATTTGCAAAATGACTTGTCTGTTGATTATTTGACAATAATGACAAATGTCATCTAGTTTTATTCTTTTCTCAACCTGACCGATCAAAGAAGACCCCATCCAACTAAAAAAACTTCGGAAAACAAACCTTCTTTTACAAATCTAAATCATTTAAAATCCATGAATCTAAACCACTAGTTTTTGGAAACGTTGGAAGGGGAAGGCCTAGGCGAACGTACCAGGACCAAATTCAGGACGTTTTGAATAAAGGCCAGGTTAAAAATACCCTAAACCGACGAGCATGTATGAAAGGATTGATGAAAGTACAGGAAGCAAGGGAAGTATGTCAAGATCGTAGCAGGTGGAGGACTGTGGTCTCTGCCTAACCCGACGGGAAAGAGGCGTGAAGTTATGTATGTATTTTAACATCATGTTGGTATGAAAATAATAACTTCTTTAAAATTACCGCCTATTTTATTTACTTAAAATAAGAATAAGGGTCCGGGAACACCAAAAGGCAGAGCAGACGAGAGCAGTTTTTGATAGCATTGCAAAATGGACTTTAAATTCATAGGAATAAAATGCAAAATTGCCTGAGAGGCATAAAAACTGCTCGCGGCTGCTCGAGCATGCGCGAGCAGTTGCGCGGACGCAAGGTCGCAGTGTTGCCTGCTTAGGATTTAGGGCTAAATATAGCATTTTTTACAATTTGTAATTAACTCGAAAAGGAGTATTTGGTAAATTGTTAAGACCGAATCACACTTTTTTCGTAAATTCATATCCGTAATTAAAATTTTTCGAATTACAATTTATTTTTCGAATTACAAAAAAATATAAAATAAAATTCTTCTGAATGGTAAATTATTAGAAAAGGTTAGAGAATTTCTCCAAAAATATCTCTCCTGCCGGGTCTCTTCCATCTATTTTAAAAATTCAGATATTCCTACATGTTTTCCTTAATTATAACGTATATTGGAGCCTCCATTTAAGCGGAAGTTGCCTTTGTTTGGAGGCTCCGCTCCTCCTTAAACAACGCCGCAGCTGCAGACGGCATACAGCCCACCCAGCTATGTTTCTTCATTATTTTAAGATAAGAATATATTACTTATAAGAAAAATACAGCTGAATGAGCTGCATGCACATTAATGAAGTATTAACAAATTTAAACTTAAAATAAAAAATACTTAACATAAAATAACAAATGAAGCAGTTAAGAAAAACCTAATTGAGCAGGTAAGAGAACCTTATAGCCTAATAACTAAGTAATTACCGCACTCAGAGACGCCACAAAGCCAACCGTTTATCAAGTCTCGTGTTGTCACTTTCTTATTCAATGAAACTGAAAAGGACAGCAAGTGACCCAACGAACGACTACCTACTTCTAAGTGACGTCTCTGATTATGGCAGTAAGTAACATAATATGTATATTTACAGTCATAAATTGAGGGTGTGTTTGTGCGTAAGTTAATCAATTAGCTGAAATTGGATTAAATAATAGTCACAGGTTGTCCAAGTCACAGGGTGTCCTAGTTTGGGAGCCAGGGCTTTCTTTTATTAAATCAAATCAAATCTTTTTTATTTGCTATAGATATGGTTACAACATGATGGTGGTCAGTATAACTAGATTAAGATTTTGTTTAAATAACTTTAATTCACTTATGTTATACCTACTTTTTGTCTCACATAAAACACTTTTATTATTATTATTATTTATTATTATAATACAATCAAACTGCCGTTTATGATTTTTTTAAAGTTGAGTAACTTGATCAACTTATTGTTTGATATTGTTTGAAAGTTTCGCGGTAAGAACCCGTCAAACTGTTTTTATTAATAATAGTGTTGATCAACTTACTAGGATATTGATCAAATTACGAATCTTATAATTTTCTGGTGACATAAACATACTGATATTACCAACAGCAGGTAAGTACAATCAAGAGAACGCACTCAAGCGCAACCTTAGCTTCTACTGTTATTGAAATAAGCACAGTGCAAAGTCCAATGTGTCAAGCTTGAAGTGCTCTTGACTGTAATGAAATAGAAAAAAAACTGGCCAAATGCGAGTCGGACTCGCGCCCTAAGGGTTCCGTACCCATCTACCATATGATATACTTAAAGCTTTTGCTCTTTGATTATAAAAACTCCACGACCATCCAACTTGACCCCTCTTTTATAGAAAAGTTCTTGAAACGGGAGCTCACCTTAATTGGTTACTATTAGTTGTGAGAAAAATTGAAATATTTAATAATTTTAGACTTTTTCCTTTTTTTGTACTGTGAGACCTAGATTCTTGCCAAATTTCATAATTTTAGGTCAACGGGAAGTACCCTGTAGGTTTTGCTTTTTGCATAAATGTATGGAGATGCGGACATAAAAAGCCATATCTTTTTATTGCGTGGCTGTAAAAAATTGAATTTTTTTGATCTTGTGTAGTTTATAGACTTTAATATTCGTTATCAATTTCAACCTGATACCTCTTCTCGTTCGTGAGAAAAAGGGTCTTGACAGACAGACGGACAACAAAGTGATCCTATAACAACAACGGACAACAAAGGGTTCCGTTTTTTTTATTTTGAGGTACGGAACCCTAAAAACACAGTAAATGCAAGAAGAAGTGGCAAGGTTTTGGGCGGAAAATATTTGATCCAACGTGATAGTATTTGTACATTGAAACGAAGAAGAAGTAAATGCTTAGTAAAGAATACTCAATTTTTCTTCTCTTTTCTATCATACACGAGTTTCCCATTTGTATGCAATAGGTGTCCAGCATTTCTCTCTTCGTGGCCTTTGCGTTCAGATGTAAGGAGTTTGACCAGTTGTACGGACGGAGCCTCCACCAGAAGGTGGAAAGGAATGGCTGCTATTAGAGAGATGACTATGGTACTCGTTAGCACTTGCAACTGTAAATAAATACACAATCGGACTCAGTCAGTGACGTTTCGCTAGAACGGGGCCAGTAATACCCAGCTGTCTAACCTTCGTCTAACTCATTTCGCTCACATGGTAATAAGTTGGCATCACGTTAGCACTACATTTATTTATTCTTGGTTTATGCCTGTGATAAGAAATATGACATGTTGAGTGACAGTTACCTGTAACGACCTAATGACTGGTGACAGAGCTAGACCAAGGTTAGACCGTGGTATGACACTTGGTTAAACCCATAGATATATTTGTGGTTAAACCTGGGTTTTGCTGGCCCCATGCTGGCCCCGTGTTAGGAATAAGTCTCTGATTGACACTCAGTAAGTTAATTATTCAGAGATCATAACATAAATCATAGACACATAGACGGATTGGTTCAGTTCAAACATTAGATATAAGCAAATTGAAAGATACCATGAACTTTTAAACAAACTTAGGTAGAACAAGTTTGAAGTTAGTCTGGGGAAGTACGCACAGCAGCAAGCAAGTAGAAACAAAACCAGTATAAGCTAAACCAGTGCTGCGCTAAAAATGCCCTAAACCAGAGACCCGCTTACGGTCAAAGCGTTTCCCGACGTGCGGCTGTGTGTACGTTTCTTGTACCTACCTAATTCTGCCGTAGACCGGTCATCATCGTATCATAACATCCCATAAAACCTCCACTGCAGGACAGGCTCCCTTTAGAATTTTAGCAACAATGCGTGATATATTTTAAAAGGTAAGTACCATAGTCACCACGCTTGTTAGCGTTGCGGCGGCACCATAGACAGTGGTTGTTGGTGACCGCATTATGTAAGATGGTACGATATACAAAAGGACATTGCTGCCCATTTTCCGATTCGTAGTCCCTTAGTCGCCTCTAACAACACCCATGGATAGATATGGGTTAGTACTAATCTTTGCCTGCCGACACCACTCGGGTGGACATAAGACAGGTAATGGGGCATTATTGACAATTAATTCCGCGAAGGAGTATGGGATGAAAGTCATCGTCATCATAACATACTATGAAAAAAATAAATACACATTTGAAATTTGACACACATAAATCATGAGGTCAATAAATTGGCAATGGGCCCTGAGTCAAGTGGCTTTCTACAATCGCAAACGCTATAGAATACAAAGATTTCGGACCTCCTTGCTTCGCTCGGAATAGATACCTTGCTAATTTATTTTACTATGGGATGACATCTGCCAACATGTCCCAATATTTTATGTCAAACTATCAGTGATCACTAGGAAATATTCAAAATAACCCGTCAAATCCATAGAACGACGCCTTCGCTACCTTGTGACGAATTATTTCTTTAATCCTCCTTCTAAGTACCCTTATTTTTCTGTGATAGAATAGAATAAAAATGGGATTGACATTAGCTGTCACGCAACATTTCGATCGCTAATGTCATTCCCGTACATTTTTATTCTATTCTATAGCGTTTGCGATTGTAGAAAGCATCTTGACTCAGGGCCCAGGACGGAATGGGCACTCATATTTATAATACTAGCGCAATTTTTTTTATCAACCTAAAAGCAAACATAAATATAAGAAATAGGTGTTGTAAGTAAAATATGATAACTTAATAAATAAGTAACATACTATTTGTAAAGCGGAGAGGTGCACTAGAGTGGTGCTTACGCCAATAGCCAACTTGATGAAGAACATGTGAAGGAGGTAAGCACTGTAAGACAGTCGAGACGGCAACGTCCAGCCAGACCATTCCAGAAAACCTCGGTACAAATCTGAAATGTACAGAACAACAACTTTATTAAGAGGTCCAATACACGGACGGACGGACGGTCTGGTCTTTATATCCTAGCCGCGTTTGATCCAGACAAATGCATTTCCCTATTTCCTGCCTGGATAATGCCTTAAGAGCGATGTTTTTTTTTTAATCAAAGTCTACTGAAGAAATACCCCTGTCATTTACTTTTTTAACGAAAAATATTAATAAGAGAAATCTATCCGTCATCACATCTATTTTTAAAATAACCAATTTAGTTAATTGCGCCAGCCGCATCGCTTATCCGCCATATGTAGATAACTAGCAAAATAAAGTTTTAACATAACGAGGTCGGTTAATTGCGCCAACCTCATCGCTTAAGGTGATCTGTGACGGCCAGCTTAGCCCCGAACGCAACTAGATGGAGCCACTGCTGCAAATATAAGGTTTTATTTTTTAATGCAATAAGTACCATTTATATATGTGCAAAAAATTGATTCGCGTAAATTTCATCGTGCAACTTCAACGCCTAACAGCAATTTCGATAAGAAAAATATCTCCATATGTCCACTAAAGTCAATTACTCTCGTCAGTCCGTGTTTACATGAGTACGATCACTCACACGTGCACACAAAGCACAACCGTACAGTTTTGACCGCACGCCCACAATCGTAATATTGAACCAAAAATTGCTAACAAAAATAGTACTTTCAGTACATTAACTGTATTTTTGTATTAATTAGCGAAAAATTTAACTAAAATAGCAGTATTCGTTCGTTTTTCAACAGAATTTTATGTACCGCGTAAGAATGCAAGTCATTTGAATTTTTGTATGGAAAACGGATCACCTTAAAGGCGTTTCGATCAGTACCTATTTCCTCCCTATTTAACACACTTTTTTGTTGTCAGTGCTCTGGATCTCAGAGTAATGTTTGCTCTGGGCGGAACTTGCAGTCCGGCAGTAGACTTTTTTATAAGATTAGGTGTTAAAGATGTGATGTTAATGATGACATTGATGACAGCATCCGTGGTATAGTTGTAAGAGTGCTCGGCTTTCGATCCGGAAGCTCTAAGATCTAATATGATCACTGACAAACTAAAAATCCATTTGTGAAACCTCCCCAGATTGGTTAGGACATTGCAGGATGAATCACCTGATTGTCAGAAAAAATGTGTGTTTCCGTGCTTCGGAAGCGATAAGCCGTTGGTCCCTATTACTATCTATGGATGTAGTCGTTAATGAGCTATGTCAGAGGAATTTGACGGCTCTGCTCTACACAGAGTGTGATATTTCTATTAGTCAATAGTTGTTGGCATATATCGGCCAACAAGCATACCTTCCAATTTGAACACCATCCCAATAACAAGTAAGGCGAAAGCCCCACTGAAGGCAGGTTTCACCAGCGCAGCGCAAAAGGTCCTCATGAGAAGGGAGGGTCGAGGGTTGTCACCGTGAACATTGTTACCCATAACAAAGATTAAGGCAACCATAATCGGGACAGACAGGCAGAATATGACACGGTGTTTCAGCTGAAAAGTTTAATGATATTAGTTTTTAGGGTTCCGTACCTCAAAAGAAAAAAACGGAACCCTTATAGGATCACTTTGTTGTCCGTCTGTCTGTCTGTCTGTCTGTCTGTCTGTCTGTCTGTCTGTCTGTCTGTCTGTCTGTCTGTCTGTCTGTCTGTCTGTCAAGACCCTTTATCTCACGAACGGGTAAAGGTATCAGGTTAAAATTAATACCATATACCAGGCCACTCAGAAAGTATTGCGAAAAATAGTTTTTATATATGGGAGACTGGCCGGTCAGAATCTTTTTCGAAAATATGATTACTTGTAAGTAAAAATATGTGTGTTCCATTTTCAAAATTTTCCTCCACATTTTTTGCGAGCCAATTCAAAGTATCGTGTCTTACTGAAAAATGGATCTGCGCCGGGAACATTTTAGAGCTATGATTTTTTACGATTTCAAGTGTCGCCTGAAACCGGATGAATCGTTCGATAGACTTCAAATGGCATTTATGGATGAAGGCCCCTCCAAGGCAACCGTGTATCGTTGGTATAACGAATTTAGGCGCGGTCGACCAACCTTGGGGGATGAAGAAAGAAGCGGTCGCCATTTGACGGCTATTACGGAAGAAAACGTGCTAGCAGTGAAAAATTTAATCCAAGATAATAGGCGAATTACATATCAGGAGATTCAGCACATATTAAAGATTGGATCGGGAAGCGTTCACGAGATTCTACACAGGCATCTTCGCGTGAGGAGGATAGTATCGCGCTGGGTGCCGCACTACCTCACCGACGCTCAGAAGCAGGCCCGGGTGGAATGGTGCCGTGATATGCTGAACAAATTTGAAGCAGGCTCGTCTCGGCGTGTTTACGACATCGTAACAGGTGATGAGTCCTGGATTTATCAATACGATCCAGAAACCAAGCGCCAGTCGACAGTTTGGGTGTTTCAAAATGAACCAACGCCTACCAAAGTGAAGCGATCTCGAAGCGGGGGGAAGATTTTGATCGCCAGCTTTTTTAATTTGACTGGCCACTTGGCCTCAATTCCCTTACGAGATCAAAGAAGCATCAACGCCGAATGGTATACTACCAAATGTTTACCAGAAGTTTTTTCTGTTGTGAGCAACAAGCGACCAAACACAGGGCTCCGCGGACTACTGCTCCACCACGACAATGCGCCTGCACACACCGCGCTCAAAACGAGGGACTTCCTGGACAGCACACCAGTCAAACTCCTGGGTCACCCTCCTTACAGCCCTGATCTAGCACCGTGTGACTTCTTTTTATTTCCAAAAATAAAAAATCAGCTCAAGGGGATACAATTTTCGTCGCCGGAAGATGCGCTGGCTGCGTTCGAGCAGGCTGTAAACGAGGTGTCTACGGCGGACTGGAAAAAGTGTTTTGAAAACTGGTTCAGACGCATGAATCTTTGTATAGAGGCTGGTGGAGAGTACTTTGAAAAGATTTAATAAAAATATATGTACCTGTAGAACAATTTTTTTTAGTGTCGCAAATATTTCTGAGTGTCCCACGTATTAGGATCCATGAACCACACAAGATCTGAAAATTTCAATTTTTACAACGACGCAATCAAAACATATGGCATTTTATGTCCTCATCTCCATACATTTATTCAAAAATGAAAAAAACCTACAGGGTACTTCCCGTTGACCTAAAATTATGAAATTTGGCAAGAAGCTAGGTCTTACAGTACAAATAATGGGAAAAGTCTGAAATCATTAAATATTACAACTTTTCTCACAACTAATGGTAACCAATTGTGGTGAGCTCCCGTTTCAAGAAGATTCATATAAGAGAGGGGTCAAGTTGGATGGTTGCTGAGGCGATTTTTGTTTTAGTTCTATTTAAAAACGGGAACACTTACAAACTTGAAAATTGGTACGTTTATAGGGCATAGGCTATAAAATAACAACAAATAATAAAATTTGGTCAAGCGCGTGTCGGACTCAAAAAATCTAGCACATTAACTTACTGAAATTTCAACTAATACAATTATGTTTATGTGGTGGTACGGAACCCTCAGTGCGCGAGTCCGACTCGCACTTGGCCGGTTTTTTTAAAGTTCCTCCGGTTGCGATCAGTTATTGAACTAAAAACAAATCTGGCTAAGGCTAATATGAACAAGGGTGTGCGTAAACTGCCACCAGGATCAGTCCTCCGACCCAACGTGTAGGAGGAAGGCTCACTACCAACTACACTAACGATCCAGTCTAAATAAATCAAAATTTGTATAATGATGAGTCATTCATCATGGATAAAATACTCACAAAACTATGACTAAACTTGAAGTCAGTAGTTTGCCAGTGGTAAACAATCAGGCCAAGGGCCACACCGATGACGAAACCGGCGAGATTGGTGTATCCAGGCTTGTATGTGTAGTTGAATGTATTGTCAGTTATGAACATGTTTCGGATCGTCCTGCAATGAAATACATATTTTATGTGGTCTTCTGGAAGGAAATATGATTGGCCACTTTATATATACCCTTACGACACAATTTTTTTATTAAGAACATCATAAAAGAAAAAATTGAGGAAAAGAGAGGAAGGGGAAGACCGACGAGAATCTTTATGGATCAAATCAAACAGAAAGTACAGGACGAGTTGTGTCAGGAGGTGAACGAACTAGCGGAAACAAGGAATCATTGGCGATTACTCCAACGACAAGAGCAGGGCTCTTAAGTGCAGAGAGAGTGGTAAGCACGTTCAGATCTCGATCCGGAGGTTCTGGGTTCGATACCAGGTGGGGATAGTGTCAATTAAAATCATTTTGTAAAAATACTTCGTCACCTTTGTTAGGAAATTTCAGGATGAATGAATCTCCTGATAGTTTAAAAGAAAATAATTCCGTGCTAACACCGGCACATGCACGCGCACTTTTATTTTTTTATAATAATTTTGAACATACACTTGTTTTGTTTTGTCATTGATTTTACAATCCACTCGATGTGATGATGATAAAAATAAAAATCCCTGTTTGGCTGTATCCTTGATAAAGCCCTATACTATGTTGTACGTGGATACGTCTAAGTAAATAGGTACAGTCAAGAGCACGTCCAATTCTCATTCTCGTCTACTCACCTCCTCCCCCTCACCTCCTCCCCCTTTTCCTCCCCACTCCACCCCCTACTCCTCCCCACTCACCCCCATTCACCCCCCCTGACCCCACTCCCCCAACCCCCTCGCCTAATCCCCTCCCCGCCTACCCCCCAAGCATCCCCTCACCTTGACCACTGTCTCATCCAAAGCTCGATTCGTACCAATTAGTGCCACCAGAGCGTCTATCCTATATCAATTTTTCACGAAATGACTCCCCAAATGAAAACATAGTCCTACCCACGTCAAAAAACAACTTTGAAACACCTACTAGTAAATCCTGCATCCTCGATTATTAATACATACTCATGAGAAAAGACCAAATTTCCATCCAGGTCGTGATTGTAAGTGATGGCTGCTGGCAACACTACTCCAGCAACAAAGATCAGTCCCAGCAAAACCTTTCTGCACATTCCAGCTGTGAGTGCGCATAGTAAAACGCCGATCACGTAGAGCTGGAAATCTGCTGCTAAATACCTGCCAACAAATTAAATAGCATCCACACTATTTCTTCTTTATGGATCATACATAAGTGTTCACTTTTGGACCAAACTAGAATTTCTTCAGCAACAGTTGTAGAATTGAAAAATAGGATTACTTTTGAAAACAAAAAAGTTAATAGAGTAAAAACATGGTCGTTTAGTTTTAGGTTTTAGCGCACTTGTACTACGATCTAGAGAGACCTCCACAGATGACAATGTCATCATTCTACTTTTTTATAAAAACTTCCATCGCTCGGATTTTCACGTGACCTACTTCAATGCAATGGTTTTAGTTAAGTCTTTCCTTCGACTACTTAATCTATTCTCACGCTCCTCCTGTGTTTCATACATGTCTAGGTTACAGATTAAATCTGTTAGAGTCAATAATATGTAGAGAGAAGGCACTGTCAATATATTCAGGTTTTTAAAATATTCTCTACAAGACTCCCGTTGGGGTATTCGAACAATGGTCCTTATAGCTCTCTTCTGAATGACGAAGGCTTTGGTTAAATTGTATTGATAGCTGTTGCCCCAAAATCTTGCACTTTACCTAAACCGTGACTCTATCAGTGCATAATATACTTGCAACAATTGCTTAGTATTTATATCATTTCTTAAACTCATATCCTTTATAACCACTAATGTACCTGACCATTTTCATTATGGGAATGGTCGGTTACAATACACTAGAAGTTAGGAGAAACATGGCCCTTTCCAAATACATCTTCAAGATTCTGAGGAAAGATTGAATAAATATCGATATTTATCAGTCTCTGACATTGGAAATCCCAAATCCTCGTTTGAGATTTGGTCCTAGACAAAGATTGTTGATAGTCCCAAGTTCCAGGACAAATCTAGGGAAACACACACCTCTGGCTAGGGCAATTAAGGATCCTAAATGAAGTGAGCAAACATGTTGAGTTGTTTAGTTGTTGTCTGTTCGAGTTCACCAAAGTGACTGAAAAATGTCTATCACACGTTAAAATTGTAAAGACGTACTAAATATTGTACTTGCTTGTTGTATTGGTTTTTACTGTAAATTGGCATGCATTTTAATATATTGTAAAACGAATAGAAATTTTAACTATCGTCATTAAATTATTAACTGCTGTTCTATCTAGAAAGGTACTATATTTGATAATTGATGCCACTAAAGTTTATTTCACCTCCAACTTCAACTTCTAGAAAGCCTATGGCAAAGAGTTTCCAAAAATATAAGCATTGTAATTTAACGTATTCGTCTATTTACAATTTTTTTACTAGACCTCTAAACAACTCTGAGGGTTTGTGAGGTCGGTTATCGATCTTACAACCCACACGATATGATATCATCATCATCATCATATTAGCGTTGGCAGGCCCCCCACAAGGTGGACCGACGATCTGGTCAAGGTCGCGGGAAGCCGCTGGATGCGAGCAGCGCAGGACCGGTCGTCATGGAGATCCTTAGGGGAGGCCTATGTCCAGCAGTGGACGTCTTTTGATATGATATACTTATCCTAAATTATACAGGGTGTAAGGGATAGCCTTCCGAAAACTGAAAGGGCATGGTCAGTCAACGTAACTGAACAACTTTCAGCGATTAAAACTTTCAAGAAATGAAACAAAAATCGGTCCAAATCAAGTAAGTAAGTTAAACTGTCCAATCTAGTTTGTAATTTTGTATGAAAAGGCCGATGTTTCTTTGATTACCTTAAAGTTTTATTCTCTGAAAAATGCTTAGTTACTTTGACTAATCACGCCCTTTCAGTATTCGGAAGGCTGTCCCTTACACCCCATATAATAAGGTATATTATATGAGTATTACCAAGTATGTATCATGCAGATAGAGTCATCATCAAGGTTGTTCAGATAAAGTAGGTTGCGCCACCAATATTGTCTACAATCATTTACTTCGGACATCACCACCGTCTGGAAGAAAATGCAATTCCATTGTTAGCTCGGTCTACTTATTTAAGTGCCTGTGGTCGAATAGTGCCTGCTTTCAGAGAGGCAAGCGCTTTCTGGCCGCAGCAGCAATTCAGATCGTTTCCAGAAAGGAAGAAGCCCTAAACTACCCATTTATTGCTCTCACTTAGGCTGTCTTTATTGGCCTGAGTACGTAATATATGAAACAAAAATGTTGAGAAACTAGTTTTAAGGTGCTAAGTGAAAATTCATTCAGGAACGGAGAGGATCAAATATATATTGAAATTATCACATACATGACTCGTGAGCCCATGCTTCAAGAAATTTTCGGGATGCTGAAAATTTTGTACATAACAGGACAAATTACCACAGATTTCTATATCATTAAACCGTTACAATTCCGAAAAAAAAACAAATACGATATACGATGATATGCGATAAACACCGGATCATAAGTTTAATCTCACAAGCCTCAAACATACCTATTACTTAATATAATTCAGAAAATATTAAGACCGATAGTGGAAAAACATAGCATAGATCAGTATAGCTTTAGATAGAATAGAGGAACTAAGGAAGCGATTCTAGCACTTCGGATGATAATAGATAGACGCATGAATCTAAATCTGGATACACATATAGCATTCATCGATCTGGAAAAGGCGTTTTACAACGTAAATTGGAGGAAGATGATGAGAGTTCTCCGTAAAATAGGGGTTGACTATAGAGATAGAAACATTATTTACGAACTGTACAAAGGACAAGAAACCATCAGAGAAGTCGGAGAGGAAAAGGGAAAGGCAAAAATAAGACAAGGTGTAAGACATGGGTGACTGAGCAGGCCATACAAGAAATATTAGAATCAGACAGCGAAAGAATGCAGCAAAATTAATGGACAAAAATTCAGTTTATTAGCTTTGCAGATGATATAGCAGCAGTTGCTCAAAACTGCCAAGATCTGCAAGATTTTCTTACAAAAATGGATAAAACCTTCATACAATTCGGAAAATAAACACTGGAAAGGATTTCTGTCCAATCAAACTGAATAACGTTAAAATAGAACAGGTTTATAAATTCAGATATTCAGGAAGCTTAATCACCAGTCTAGAAGTACACCAGATATCGTTCAAATAATTGCTATGGATAAAAAAGCCTTTTAATAACAAGAAACACCTTCTTAAGGCCAAATTATCTAAGAAAGTAAAAAAGCGCTTAATCAAGGTATACATCTGGAGCATTGTATTGTACGGAAGTGAGACATGGACACTGACACAAAGAGATAGAGAAACGCTAGAAGCATTTGAGATGTGGTGCTGAAGGAGGATGGAAAGAATTAGCTGGACTGAAAGAAAATGAAATGAAATTTAATAAAAAAAATATTTGCATAAAACATGGTAAATAATAGATAGAATTGTTTCAGTATGTGTCCTCATGTCTTACCAGAAATTGGCATGCATGCGAAACAATAGAGAACCGAAGAAGGAAAATTATAGGTCACCTGATACGGCAAGACAAACGAAAAACATTACGGAAGGAAACATTCAAGGAAAGAGGGAACGAGGAAGGCCTAGGCGAAGCTACTTCGACCAAATAAAAGAAAAGGTCAATATCAAGTCGTTCCAGGAAGTATAAAGCAGCTAGCGATACAACGTGATGATTGGAAGTTACTCCATTGACAAGAGCGAAGAAGTAAAAACTACATAGATGGCGCTGCAAAATTTATTTGTTCCATCTATTTGAGTAACGCTGATTGGTTCGTCAATAAAGGCGACCAAAACAGCTTTTTTCTCTGAGACAAGACTTTTTGTCAAGCAGACAAATGTCGCCCTGCGCGCACTTGTTAAGTAAATAAATAAAAGACTACAAACTACAACCAAAAAGGTTCTGTTCCTTATATTTAAAATCAAGAATTTACTCATATAGCGTGATGCAAACACGCTGACAAGTATAAGTAATGTAGTGTTTTAAATTATTCTAAGTAAATGAGAAAACTAATAATTTGAACCGTGTACCTGCCATAATGGGCCAGATCCAAGATGCCTCATCCATGTTGACGTAACAGCCAGTACCACCAAAGAGGGTAGAGTCAATCTATTAACAACAGAGATCATCATTAAACTATCAATCACTCATTATATCGTATGGGTTGCCAGGTCGATGACCGACCTCACAAACCCTGGTGTCAGAGTTGTTGAGCCGCTAAAGGTCTATGACATGGCTCATTAACGACAAAATCCGTAGATGTTGATTGGCAACGAAGCATTTGACCCCAACATTAATTTCTCTGGCAGATTTTATTTGGCAGGATGATAAAGAATCATGAATTAAATGTAAATTCAAAATACAGAAAAAAAAATTACAAAAAAAAAATCATACATTTGATTTTTTATAGAAGGTTTGTCTTATATAGTGTAATACCCCAGCAAAGTTTCATCGACTGAGGATTTAATGCGGGGGTCTTCATACAACGATCCGCTTCGTTGCCTAGACTATACTGGCCGGGACCAACGGCTTAACGTGCTTTCCGAACACAGAATCATCTAGCTTTTTGGAAAATCAGGTGATTCATCCTGCAATGTTCTATATGTAGTGTATTGCCTTTGCCTCGAGCGCTGATGCCGTGCGTCAATCAGTCTGCGATCGACCGTACAGCGAGTAAGGTGTGTGCGCGCGGTGTCTGCGTTGGCGAGTCAAACACAGAGCTTAACAACTAATATAGATCTGCAACGCTACACTAACCAAACTGGAGAGGTCGTACAAAGGGACAGTTTCTCCACCAGGAATCGAACCCTGAACCTCCGGATTGATCACTATAAGAAAGTTATAGCAAGCCCAAAGAATGTAATCTGTCCATGAAACTGAACAACTTTTCCCAGGTAACATTAGGCAAAGGGAAAAGATGGTAAAAAATTTGATCTCCCATACAAAATGCTCTATTAGCTGATGCAGTTTTCTTTGATAAGTCAGGAATGCCACTGTTTTAAATTTTAAAAATGCTTAAAAACACGGGAAATACGATTTTTCCCAGACATGAGACCTAGCTAGATAGATTTTTCGCCCCCGAAAACCCCGTGTGGTAAATTTCATCGAAATCGTTAGAGCCGTTTTCGAGAAACCGATTACAAATATATATATATATACAAATATTGCTCGTTTAGTAGTATAAGTATAGGATTTAAAAAATTCAATATTTTTTTCCTAAGAGTCTGAGAAATAATCAAAAACTTTTAAAAACATTAGTAGGTACCTAGTTATAAGTAATAACACCTATTCAAAGTCTACCTTAAATATCTACTCCTTACTGCCTTCCATATATATTTCCAAGAGACCGTATGTTTTTCCGCGTCGAGTTGCATGTTGTAAGACAACAAAAACCCAGACATAACGAAAAAGGTCTGTAATATAAGAGACACGCCTAATAGTATTTGATAGCCAAACTCGGTGTATGCCTGAAAAGAAAAAAAATTGTTGAAAGCACAGTCACGGGCATTAATATAAGTACAGGTTGTAAAAGCAAAAGCGTGCAACAACAGTGTGCTCAGCTCAAAACTGGACAACTTGTCCAAAGAAACAATAGGTCGAAATAGTTTTTTTTAGCTTCTCCATACAAACCACAGAGCAGTAAATTTATCGTCGCGCTCACCGGTACTAGAGACGACAGTAATAACAAAAGTCATGCCGTGTACATACGGGCATTTGGTGCCAGTAAGCTGCCTAGTGGACGCCAGTGGCTATATATATATATATATATATATATATAGTATATACAACGGGAACAAGGCGTGATGTTATGTATGTATGTATACAACGTGTTAACGGAATAATTGAAACTTAAGATCTCACGATCTTGTGTCCCTTCCCTATGCGTCCTCAAATTATCGCCAAAATTCATTCATATTAAGAGCGAGTAACAACTTTAACAAGTTATCTAAGGTGCTTGATCTTGATCTGTTTAACACTAGTATAGCGAGTGTTAGGCGCCAGTTGAGTGACAGGTTCTTTAATGTGTAATTGTTATTTGTATGTTTTTATCTAAACGTTGCGTCGCGTTGTGATTTATGTGAGCGTTTGATTGTATTTTTGTCTTTTGCTTGTCAAGTTTTGTCATTAGTTGTGAAAACCTTTAATTGGCTGTTTGTAGCTATAGGTATTATTAGTATGTTTATTATAAGCTGTTGGTTCTCTAAAAATTAAATAAATAAATAAGTAAGCGAAACTTAGAAAGTAGTTTGTTAAGAATCGAGAGTAGAATCAATTTCATCGGGTTTTTGATAGGTAATTATTTTTTTAAATTATTATCAAAAATTTTGTCGCTTCTATTCTAAATATTTCTGTGGAAACACGCGCGGACGGCGCGAGGCGAGCGGTTCATAAGCGGTGAGGAGGGGAGGGAGTAAGCGCGGAGCGCGCGGTCTAGAACTACGAAGAAACTAGAACAATGATGAAACTTTAAAATAACAATATCTAAGATTTTTTTTACGGTAATGGATTTATTTTAATAAAAATCAGTTGTGGTGTATAAGGGTTTCGCTTATTCCATTAACACGTTGCATATATTCTTTATTGTGCACAAATAACATAAAATTGTAACAACTAAATTTGCTTCCAAAGGTGAGCTTATCTCTATAAGAGATCTCTTCCAGCCAACCTAGCTGGTGTGAAAGAATGTCATAGAAATGGGCACAGGAATGTGCATTTAGAAGTGTGAAAAGAGAATAAATATATGTGTTTTTAATAAATAGCAGATTATCATTAAATATGTAAAAAAAAGAAACATACTTATACTACACCCTAATATACTTCAAATTACAATATAAATAATAAGGCATATATAAAGAAGGATAAACATACTTTTAAAATACATACATAGGTACATACATAAATACCTATATAAACTAAATATATTATAATGGTTGCAATAGGTAGTGTTATCATGAAGGACTGCTTCAATAACTATACCTAAAAAAAATTGCATGGCAAAAGCTTACCAACACATTTTTAGAAAATGAAAAAAAAATTGGCTTCCCCATACAAACCTTGCACCGTAAATACTGGAATTTGTATGGGACGACCAAAAAAAACTCATTTTTCAACCTATGTTTCTTGGGGAAAGTTGTTCAGTTTCGTGTCCTAAGTACTATACTCAAGTATACCTAGTCGGACATTACAAAATCACGTTGTATGTATCTGGATAACATACTCAAATAAAGCCAAGGTTCTAAAAATAACCAGTACGTAAAATTTTTACTATCACTCTAATAACTTCCTTAAAGGCATAAGAATAAACAATAACACAGTAGAACGGAAACTCCAAACTCCCGCTCCGGACGGGCTCAAGGTCACGATATTAGCCTACACCTTTAAACGGTATACTAAGTCCGGTGTCACGGCCGGTGTCGCCTTACGCTAAATAAATTTACTTAAAACAATTGTTTTAAATTGGCTCCCGTAAAACAATTGTTTTACGGGAGCCTGTAAGTATTTTATTTTATAATTGTAGGTAAGTACTACTTACTTATATGGCTGGATTTGGTATGGTACTTATAATCACTTATTATTTATAAGTATCTATTATGAAGGTGCGTAACATAATAATAAAGGTAAGTATTAATAAATATCATATTTTGTAAAACTTTACTAAAATAATGATTTCAAAGTAAAGAAATACTTATATTTAAGCGATATTTTTATCTTTAGACGTAAGCAATATTTAACAGTAGACAACCTTCGCAACACACCTGGACGACAGAGGGGCGTAACGATGTGAAGGAGGAAGTAGGAATACCGTTCTACTGTGTTATTGTTTATTGAAATATGAGATTTATTATTACTTACCTACATTATTATGTTACGCACCTTCATAATAGATACTTATAAATAATAAGTTATTATAAGTACAATACCAAATCCAGGCATATAAGTAAGTAGTACTTACCTACAAGTATACAATAAAATACTTACAGGCTCACGTAAAATAACTAAGTAAATTTATTCAGCGTTAGGTGACGCCGGCCGTGATAGCCGGACTCAGTATACCGTTTAACGGTGTAGGCTAATATCGTGACCTTGAGCCCGTCCGGAGCGGGAATTTCCGTTCTACTGTGTTACTGTTTATTCTTATGCCGTGGGTGTCGCAAGAGGCGACCAAGGGACTATGAACCGGAGGATGGGCAGCAGCATTCTGCAATAGGGAAGTGTGTAGTGTAGTGCTGCTATGAATCGTATACTATCCTACATTCTGCGGTCACTAACAACCCCGGTCCATTGTGCCAGCCTCAACGTTAACAAGCGTGGTGACTATGGCACTTCCCCTCCGCATTACAGCAAAAGCTGGAACTCTAGCGGGAGTTCCCTGTACTGCAGTGGACATTTCACGGGATGTTATGATGAAGATGATATTAAAACTTTAATTTTAAATATTTTACCTCTTCAGCATAACGAGTGTTGTCTACATTTACATAGAACGGCATAAACGAATGACACGCTATGACCACCAACATGTTTATTGTCCTGTAAATACATACGTCTTATAGTAAGATATTTATATTTATTAAATTCAAAACAGGTATATCCTAATAGGCCTAGTTTTAAACTTACCTTACGCCATAAAATCCTTTAAGCCGTTCTAATCGCGGATTAGAGCTTCCATCTGCAGGGGCAACGAAATTTTTCCAATTACGACGCAATGAAAAACAGCCCAATAAAGTCGTCCCTTCAAAAGTAAACATTATTTATGACACAAATTAAGTAAGAAAAATCTGAAAGGGTAAGACCGAAAAACTGAACAACTTTTTTTCAACAAACAAACATGAGAACCAGGAATAAAATAAACGGATAATAAAAATTTTACATTGGAATCCCTGCAAGTAAGATGGCAGGGATATTATGTTAGAATTTGCGCAAGTTTTGGATCCTAAATTATGCTGATATTAATAAAGTACGAGTATAAGCATATAGGCTGAATTTTGTGTGGTGCCGGCTGTGTGGCTTAAATGGTGACTCTAGAATCTTTAACCGAAAAATGGGCATCAGCATTCTTCTACGTATCGTACCATTGCTGTCAGCAATGCAATGCTAACAAGCGTGGTGAGTCTTATAAAGATCATAATCACCTCCTTTAATATTCTCATTACTGAAATCTTGAAGGCATCCGAGAATATTGAGCAATAATAAAACGCCTAATAGTATCCCTATTGCAATATCTGCTGAATCCATTTTAGTTTCCTTATTGGCATCTTCACAAGTATACTCCTGTACTCGTGCTTTTAATTCATATTCTTCCCATAACGAAATATTGAGGCATCTCTCAAGGGTCACTCCCAGGTCCTCTGTTGTATTTTCTGTATAAAATTGCTTACAAGTTTTGGTGAGGCACAGTCCATAGAACAATTTAGTGTGATTAAAATGATTGTCCGTCTTTGCCGAATAGTTCTGCAAATAGAAAAATAACGAATGAATTACTTTCTAGGGAGACATAACTAGGTAAAAAAAGATGAAGTTACAATAGTATGGATATTAAGAAATCCTCTGATATTACCGGGACGACAGAAATCTTGAGTTCTCTGAATAAGCAACTTGCTTTTCTTGTCTTAGAGTTAAAACACGACCCAAGCAAGACAAAAGTTACTTAAGAATGTGATACACTTATTAGGTGGCCCAAATACAGGGTTTTAATTTAATTGCGTGCCATAGCTTAGGGGGTGTAACAGTAACGATAAAGAAACACAAAAAAAATATAAAAAAAATCCTACTTAACTTTTTTTTATCATCAATGATATATTTTTTTAATAATTTATTAGGTATTATATTTTGACGGTCCTAAGCCCGTTAAAGTATGAAGGAAAAATTGGAGTCACACTCTAAAAAAGAAAGAATTACTTACTTGATACTCGCGCGCTGGCTCGGTGATAGCGCGGTGGCCCTCCGCGTTAGTTTAGTATAAATGAAGTAAAAAATGTTTTAAGTAGGATTTTTTATCATATTTTTTTTGTGTTCCTTTATCGTTACTGAAACACCCCCTAAGCTATGGCACGCAATTAAATTAACACCCTGTATAATAAAATATCATAACATTTTTTATTTCGGATTTATTATAACATCCCTTAGAAATGTCGATACGATAGTCAGCACGCTTGATAGTGCTGCGGGTAGCACAATAGATCGCAGTGATTATGGTGGGTGACTGCGATCTGTCGAGAGATGTACTTACTGCCATTCAAGACCCCTTAATCACCTTTTATGATATACACGGGAGGAGATTCACACAACTTCCCATGAAACGTCCACTGCAGGACAGGAAGCTCCCTCCAGAATTACAGCAAAAAAACGTGGTACAATTTGGAGGGAAGTACCATATAGCATTGCAGCTGGTACTATGAACCGCGGTAATAAAGATGGTACCATACACAGACGGCGCTGTTACTTACTGCCGAGTAAAATACAATTTTTCACCTCACTACAGCAAGGAAAATGTTAACGAATAGTGTCAGTCAGTACCTTATACCATAATTCATCATCACGTTCTAATAAAAATCTTTTGCACGCTAGCGACCAAAAATGAGTTTAGCACACCGATTTCGACCGATAAAGAAAAGTTTTCCGAACTTGTAAGGTGAAAAATACAGGGTGTAAGGGACGGTGTACCGAAAACTGAAACGACGTGCTCAGTCAACGAATCTGAACAACTTTCCCAATAAAAACAAATTTGACCTCTCCACACAAATTGCCCACTCTGGTCGAATAGTTTGTATGGAGAGGTAATTATTTTTCATTTCCCAACATATGTTTCTTTGGGAAAGTTGTTCAGTTTCATTGACTGAGCACGCCCTTTCAGTTTTCGGTACACCGTCCCTTACACCCTCTATTATACCTACCCTGATCAGGTCGTATAATTGTATGGGTTCGTCAGATACCAGATCAAACTTAACCGAGCAGTATATACCAGAACTATCGTTTCCATGAAGACATGTCTCGTAGCGGTCCAGATGGAATACTGGCGGCATTCGCCCGTATTCAGTTTCTAAAAACAAATTAAACAGTAGACTTTAAGGGCACTGTATGTTATCCTAGGTCATCTAGTACACGAAATTTGCAACTTTGTAGCGATAGTAGTGGCCTAGTAGGTCCACAAAACGTTGGTCTGCCAATCCGAAACCTGGCAGGTTTTGTATAGTCGGAGCGCAAGGTTAAGTGACAGATTACACGAATGAAATCTATTCGTAGAAATAGAAGGTACCTATACAAGTTAAAAACAACAGGTCTGCCTTGCATCCTATTGGCAGTTTCGCTAGTCGGACCACAAATGTGGTCAGATGTGATTGGACCACAAATTTGGTCGGACTGGCGAAACTGCCAAGAGGATGCAAGGCAGACCTGTTGTTTTTTACGTAGGGTAACATGCAGTGCCCTTAAAGTCTAGTACTCATAAAATGCTTTGCTATTACTAAATGCAGATTTATTCTGTGTAATTTACCATATTGCTCAAAATATTATATGACCATCACAACGGGTGAATACTGAATACACAGAATGAATATACAAAAACTGGCCAAGTACGTGTCGGGTCACGCGCAGTATAGGGTTCAGTAGTTTTTACGATGTTTTTAGGGTTCCTTACCTCAGATTCAGATTCAGATAATTTTATTCAATGTAGATTCTTTACAGAATACTTATTGAATGTCATGCAGAATACAATGCAAATAGAGCGAGTCTACGCCTCACGCCTCAGTCACGCCTCAGTCTACGCCTCGCCTCAAAAGAAAAAAACCGGCCAAGTGCGAGTCGGACTCGCTCAAAGAGGGTTCTGTACCACCACATAAATATAATTGTATTAGTTGAAATTTCAGTAAGTTAATGTGCTAGATTTTTTTAGTCCAACACGCGCTTGACTATATTTTATTATTTGTTGTTATTTTATAGCTTATGCACTATAAACATACCAATTTTCAAGTTTGCATGTGTTCCCGTTTTTAAAATAGAACTAAAACAAAAATCGCCTTAGCGACCATCCAACTTGACCCCTCTCTTATATGAATGTTCTTGAAACGGGAGCTCACCACAATTGGTTACCATTTGTTGTGAGAAAAGTTGTAATATTTAATGAGTTCAGACTTTTCTCATTATTTGTACTGTGAGACCTAGCATCTTGCCGAATTTCATAATTTTAGGTCAACGGGAAGTACCCTGTAGGTTTTGCATTTTTGCATAAATGTATGGAGATGAGGACATAAAATGCCATATCTTTTGATTGCGTCGTTGTAAAAAATTGAAATTTTCAGATCTTGTGTGGTTCATGGATCCTAATATATGGTAATAATTTCAACTTGATACCTTTACCCGTTCGTGAGATAAAGGGTCTTGACAGACAGACAGACAGACAGACAGACAGACAGACAGACAGACAGACAGACAGACGGACGACAAAGTGATCCTATAAGGGTTCCGTTTTTTTCTTTTGAGGTACGGAACCCTAAAAACGGAACCCTTATAGGATCACTTTGTTGTCCGTCTGTCTGTCTGTCTGACTGTCTATCTGACAGCTGATAGCATAAGCGGATTGAAAATAATTATTTACTATTGTGTTGAAAGCCAGAGCAAGCGAATGATTCTAGGTTAAAAAAATAATAATTCTGAGCGTAGTGAGGGTTTCAAGACACGAGACGAATAACTTTCCTGCCGAGTGAAACACAATTTTTCATCTCACTACAGCAAGGAAAATGCTAGATGCCAAAATAGATGGAATCAAAAGGACTTGCTAATGCCAACAGAAATGTCAAAACAGAATTAATTAGCGTATATTGTCACGCAGATGGCGCAGGGCAGGGCAGAGCAGAGCAGATTTTTGTAATGTATGAACCTTCATAGAGCAGGGTCGCTATTCTCCTAAATTTCTTAACATTGAGTTAATGTTAAGAGTCCGGTATTTGCTATCGGCGAAAACGCGTGTACATTGCATGCTTTCTAAAAGAACTAGAAATTTATTCTATACACAACGAGCAGCGTAAAAATTAGAAAAGAAAATATCTGTCAACTCAACTCAAGGATAAAATTTTATACTTAAGAAAGAAGAGAAAGATATGCAAGATACACGACGCTATGAAACTGAAAGAGATGGATACATTTATCTAAAATACGTCACGCACTCTCACGCATCCACAATGGCGGCCATTATTTACACAAAAATTATTTAGAAATTATAAAAAAGGAGACGCTCTCCTTTTTAAATCTGTGATATATTATACTTAAACAAAACCTTTTAACAGTAAGTAACTAACCTACGGATAAAATAAAACTGAATGTTTACTTTAACCCAATCAAAATTTTGGTAAAACATTGTTGTTTTCTTTTACAGGGTGAAAATCTTTCAGGGCTATAAATAAACCTACCAAATATGGGCACAAAGGTATTGTTATAGCTAATGTATGAGTAGTCTCTCTTACCACCTATAAGTGAACAGAAGTGAAGATTGGAATAGAATTAGTGCAACTGACTGGACCATTCAAATCACACAATACTAGTGAAGTGAATGATAGTGAATGCATACAAAGCTAATCAAACTACCACACTACACATATTATATTGCACGAGCAAAATCTCTGAAGCTTAGTTGCACAAAGCTGCTCGTCGGTGAAATCATTTTAACCTTGAGCGGGTCTCTGGATGAGTTCAAAAAATGTACTACCCAATAATCTGATTCCAAACTGTGGCTTAGCGTCCACCAGGGAAAAATCACAGGATCTAAGATCTTCAGATCAATGTCTTCGACAGTCAAACCGCTGATGGTTCACTGGTCGAATAAATATTAATTATTATTATTTTAACAAATATGAAACAAAAGCAATGAAAAGAGTAAAAATTCTCGAGAAATCTTTAATTAATTCAATAAAACGAAACTGAGATGTAATATTTGGGATTGTGGATATTCCTTGATAAATTTAGTATGTGGTTTACTTAAAAGCTAAACGCCCCAGTACCAAAAGCCCATTAAAAAACTACTTGGATGCTAATGTAAGTAATAAAGTAAAAATTGTAGGGTATATTTGGGAACTGAATAAGCTATCAAATTATTAGATAAGGTATAGCACGTTCAGGATAAGTCGGGCTATGATGGTTATTTTCTGAGCATTGGTGAGAGGCGGAGAGCCGATGAATGATTCGTTAGCCTTCCCCCACATGCAGCGCTCACCCCCGCGACTCATTTTTCAACTTCTGCACATTAATGGTCACAGCCCGAGTTATTTTGTAAGCTGTAAAGAGCTTTTTTGAAAGACAAATATCTATACAAAAATATTACAAAGAGTCTTAAGATTTTTTATGACTACTGGTCAGATTTACCAAATATGCCACTTCTAATTTCTTACTTATTGGGGAGAAATGAAAATATCTTATTATCTTAAACTAATAAATATTTTAAGAGCATATTCTGTACTTTTTGTCATTCCCAGCATATACCAGAGATCAGGAAATAGTCAGGTGTTTTGTAAACAAAATCAAAACATCAAGTTCATGTGTTAAAAATGTAGATATTTCTGACTTTCTGTATGTAAAACGATAGACTAAGTGTTCCTCTGTGTATTGTGGTTACAATGTGTATAATTGGAAATAAATCTTTTTTTATAAGATTTTTTTTATTATAAGAAAAAAGTTTGTTTACAAAACACTGACTCTTTTGTGAACTCTATAATAGGTATTTATAAATTAATATTTTAGGTATTAACAGATATTTTATCTGTCAGCTTCAGTCAGATGGGCTAGCTTTGCGTATTAATAGGTAAAGTCAAGTGCAGGTCAAGCTTAACACTCGCAAAGCAATTCTAGCCTTAGTAATCAAATTAAGAACGGTACAAAGCTCAAAACAATCAATTTATTGATAAAGTTAAGATTTTACAAGTCACAGTAATTTGATTAAATTATATTATACTATGTGTCTAGTTGACCTGCTCTTGACTGTTCAAATGCAGTAAATATATAATAATTAGCGCCATTTAGCGCAAATCGACTAAATTAAGTACTATGTTAGAAACGAACCTGTAGGGCTAATGAATCATCCAAATTTATGAATAAATACCCAGTTGATGGTGATAAAATGTAAATTATCTACATCAGAGCAGATGAAGATAAAATAACATTTACCTACATCTCTCATATTCGGTAAGTAGGTCTTTATTACCACCTTAATGGGGCTTGTAGGTGACCAATTAGCGCTCTAGGGTAATAATGTAGCTAGAAAAGCCCTAGGGCGGTAAGTAAGTACCTACCTCAAAGCCCTAGGGCGGTAAGTAAGTACTTACCTCAAAGCCCTAGGGCGGTAAGTAAGTACTTACCTAAAAGCCCTAGGGCGGTAAGTAAGAAAGTACTTACCTAAAAGCCCTAGGGCGGTAAGTAAGTACCTACTTACCTCACAATCGAGATGTAAAGCAGAGTAGTTAGCTCGGGTGTAAGCATCAATTGCACCCTCGAACTATAGGCGCCCTCGCTGCGCTCGTGCTCCTAAATATATCGGGCTGCAATTGATGCCTTACTGCCCTTGGCTACTAATCTACTATTATCAGCATCAACTGGAACTGCAGAATAAAATGTGGATAAAATAGTAATTAAAACACGAGCCTTATTTTTCATACGTTTATTTCTTTTTCTTATAATGGGTGTAAGAGACAGCCCTCCGAATACTGAGAATACCGAATACTGAAAGGGCATGCATGATCAGTCAACGTAATTGAACAACTTTCAGTGAACAAAACTTTCAGAAAACGAAAAAAAAAATCGGCTTCTCAATACAAACTGTCCAATCAAGTTTGCAATTTTGTATGGAGAGGCCGATTTTTTCTTTCTTTTCCTGAAAGTTTTATTCGCTAAAATATGTTCAGTTACGTTGACTGTTCATGCTCTTTCAGTATTCGGAGGGCTGTACCTTACACCCTGAATAATTAAGAGCAAGCATTTTCATTTCATCATCATTATCAGATCGGCAGCGTGTCATTAAAATATTATTTATATCTTTACACCAGTTAAAAATAAAAAATCTACACGCTAAATCGAATATAAATCAACATTTTTTTCTTTATGCTCAATGCAGTTAATAAAGTTAGTATTTACCTCAATACTTAAAATAGTTTTTGCGTACAATTTTATATTTTCTGATTTGGTGTGGGTTTTAGTTACCCAAACTAATACATCCTGAATGGTCGAAAACATTTCCTGTGAATCTTTGTTAAGGTAAAACAACTTTTCATTTTTTTTTATTGTATTCTCTACTTTTCAAAAACTCACTGGTTTTATTTTTATCATAAAAGTTGTTTTTGTATGTAACACAGTCTTTGAAGATGTGAGTTTATGTTTTTTTTCAATAAATAACCAGTTACATACTGCATGTGTGCCTTTCTTTTTGGGTTATCGCACTTAACTTCATAAGGTATAAATATATCTTTTTCTAAATAGCTTAAATCTATCTTAAGAGATGTATTATTTGCTTCATTTTGCTTGAAAAGTTCTTTCATAGATTTAAACATATTTTTACATGTATCTTTTTCACAATTAGACACCCGGGTCTAATTGTGAATGCGCCCCTGTCAAATTGTTTAAAAACAGGGACGCAAACGCGATCTCAAAAGCTTGTGGAGATGGGTTTGTGTTCCTAAAACCGTGGCTTCTTATGGCTCCAAAAAAGTTTTCTTACGGGTCTTGGTTAAAATGTCGCATCCATATTGATTTAATATTGTAATTTTCAAAAAGTACATCCCTTAAATACTCGATATTGTTAACAGTATGTAAAAAGTTTTTTATTGTTGGTACTGTTGTTTCTTTGTTATTCACTAGGAATGTCATGGAATTCAGTACTACTTTTGCTTTCGACCATACCGTACTATGCTGAGATCTTGGCGTTAATGCGGCTAGAAGAGGTTTCCCGCTTCATTTTTTTGAATTTTCGATACTCCCATTAAGGGAGTCAAACAATTGGTCAAAAAATAAAATGACGTCTGCTGTTTCCTGACACTTTAGGTAAAATATCTTTTTCTGAAACAAAAAAAAATAAATGTTAGAAAAATCACAAACAACTAACCGATACAAACTGTGTAAGAGACGGTGTACCGAAAACTGTAAGGGCGTACTCAGTCAACATAACTGAATAAATTTTCCACAGAATCATTTTTCGGGTATGAAAAAACTTTCGACTTCTCCATACAAACTGTTCGATCAGTGTGAGCAATTTCTATGGCGAGGTCAAAATTTTTTATCATTTGCCAAAAATGTTACTTTTGAAAAGTTGTTTGTCTAGAAACAATATTCTCAATTACCTAAAAATTGTGACAGGCATGGCATAACTTATAAGAGAAATAAGTACTTATTAACTTGATCAACCACATAGTAAATAAACAAAAGTCAAAACATCTTTATTAGTCCTTTTGTACAATTTACAACAAAATAACGGAAAATGTAGCTCAATTACCTGAGATATAATTAAAGAATTCATAAAGTAAATGTTATGTATATAAATGGCACAGCAGCACTGCACTTACTTTCTCGCAATACTCAAGGAAAAACCATCAACCGCAAACTTAAATTTGTAATACCATACACATAGTATGGAATTACAAACTTTTATTTACATTTAAAAAAAAATAATTCGAATGAAATATACAGATTGATTCAGAATTCAAATTGTCAAACATTAAAACAAACAAACCTCAAACAATTTCAAGTAAATCACATGTTTAACTTTTGGTAGCACTGGAACACCCTTTATGTGAATTTTCACAGATCCATGGATACTACCGTAGGATTCTTGCATGGAGATTTTTTAAATTTCCCAACACATGTTCTTTATGGATAATTGTTCAGTTTAGTCTACTGAGCAAGCCCTTCCAGTTTTTGGTACACCCTGTGTACTAAATTTTATTCAAAAAAAATCATAAAGAATATCCAGTCAGGTAGACAACCAATCCAGGATTAATATTATAGAAAATTTTAATAAATCAATCGAACCAATTTTGGGTAAATCACATATTTACGATTTGGTCATACAGGAACACCCCTTATATGAAATTACACAGATCAATTGATACTGGCGCAAGATATCTTATATGGAGATGCTTGGTCATGCAAAGTTTCATCAAGATTCTATGAGCCATTTATGAGAAAAATTAATTTTTTCATTTTCATTGCATGACAGCTACCCTCAAAATGAGAGCCAGCAAGAAACCACTTAGAACCCTTCGATGGATTTGCATAAAACTCCTAAATTCAAAATATGGTGTCAATCAGAACTTTCGTTTAGCTGCTAGGCCAAAGCATGACGGACAGACCGACCGACCGACCGACGGACGGACATTTTTGGGAGACTTGTTTTTTATGATGTATAAGTGATATAGAACACATTTTTAGAAATTTAGAAAAACTTTTTTTCACGAATACAATACCTTTCTCGCTCCGCTCGAAAGTAAAAAGTATATTAGACAAGATGACTACATCAAGAATGTTGCCGTATGATTCAGACTGGTGAAAAAAAAGGTGGCTGAGAATGGGCATTCTGTACTACCGTCGTACTACCATACTGCAGTCAACATCCACTGCTGTTCATTGTATCAGCCATAATGCAAAAAAGTGGTGTCTTGTACAACCCCCAAATATTACAAACAAACACAGAAATATCTTAGCATAATTTGTTTACCTTTTAAAGATTTTTCTGCACTGACAAATTCTGACTTGAAGTTTTTTGGAGGAGGAGCAGATGATGTAGAGGCCACACCAGATGTACCGCATGCATTCTTTCTATCACAATATTTGTTGCATCTCTCAAAATTTTGAAGCCTTAAAAGTAGATAATCACTAATGTTAAAACAGTTTTAGTTCAGAAATATTGAAAACTGAAAGAATAATAAAAGTTTAAGTCATTTAAAAATTACCAGGCATGCTAGGAACAGCTCCATAAGATAAACTTGTTGTCCAAGTTGAATACTTTTTTTCAAGGTTGTTGTTGTAGTCCTATGGCACCCCGCTGGTGCAGAGGGCCTCAATAAGTTGTTTCTACGCCGGCCGGTCCTGCGCAGTTTTCCTTGCATCGCTCCACGACAGTCCAGCTTCCTTCAGCTCCTTGTCCACAGAGCGCCTCCAAGTGTGAGTGGGACGTCCACGTCTCCTTCTGCCTCCCGGCTGCCATTCAAAGGCAATGCTGGCCGAATTTTCCTCCCTTCTTAGAGTGTGACCAATCCACCTCCATTTGCGCTGGGAGATTTCTTGTGCAATTGGAGTTTGCTGGCATTTGGACCACAGTTCTTCATTGGAAATAGTGTTCGGCCAGAAGATACGATAGATGGTCCGCAGAGATTTGTTGATGAAGACCTGGATCTTGTTTGTCAGGCCTTTTGTCACTCTCCACGTCTCGCAGCCGTAGAGAAGCACCAACTTCACAATTGACTTGAAGAGGGAAAGTTTTATGCGTCTGGTGAGAACATTTGATTGCCACACTGGTCTTAACTGGGCAAAGACTGCTTTGGCTTTCTTTATCCTAGCTTCAATATCTTCATCGGACCCACCTGTGTTGGTTACCGTACTACCCAGATATGAGAACGAGTTGACGGTAGCTAGTGGGTTGTTATCCAGAAGCACTGGGGACACGTTATTTGGGAACACACGCATGTCGACGGTCTTGCGAGCGTTGATTCGCAACCCAGTCTGATGAGCAGCTTCTTGTAAATTTTGAAGTTTCGCTTGCAGTTGGGGTAATGTTGGCGAGATCAACACTAAATCGTCAGCGTAGTCCAGGTCATCTAGGGTTCCAACAGAAATAAAGATAATGGTAAACAAGAGCTAAAGGGTAGGTACAATTGAATGTCATCAGCATATGAGTGATACCTACAATGCTTAGTTACCATACTGATGTCAGCATGGTAATACTTCTTTAACTGACGCTTACATAAGCTACCATGAGGCTGAATCAAAGTCATGGCACCCTACAAGCAGTGAGTACACCGAAACTTGAGAGGACCTTTATGTACCTTCAGCTTGTATTTGGCAGCTATTTTCCGGCACAAATTGCTTTAGGAGTGTCAAATTACATTTCAATTCAATTATAATTTTAGATTACTCACGGCTTTTTCCACATTTCGGGACACAACAACTTGTGACAACAACTCCTTACAGAGCCAGCCATGTTCCACAGAAAGAATGTCTAAAGGTCCGGTAGGATCAAAGATTAGCGTTTTTCTTACGTCAATGGGTAGGATGAACAGGGGTCAAACGTTAGAAGAGCAGTTGTTGGTGTCCAGGGGCGAGCAGTTTACGTCTAGCAAAAAACCCGAAAACAACATTCAACAACAACGGAATGTTTTTTTTTGTTCGATTGATTTGACATTAACAGTGTTGCCATAAGCTCATTTCAGTTTGTTTCGTTATGTAACATAAAATTTACGGAATAAAAAAAAAATATGAAAAAATCAAAATTGTTGCACAAATCTGTTAGCATCTGTGTCTTTCCAAAAAGTGCGTTATTGTATTTGGGTAGGTTTTCTAAACAACACCAATCACGGAAAGGAGCGTCCAAGGTCCTTTTTAGAGTACCGTAATTAAAAATGAAAATAAAATAGGGGAGCAGGGGGCAGAGTGAATCAGGGGGCACAGTGGTTATTCATTAATATCTCGCTCGCTATTCATTAAAAACACACACTCACTTCGAACGATTGCATGATCTATCCAATACCCCTCCCTCCCACCGGTCACCGTCACGTTCTCACTGCCAGAGGTCAAGCTGCAGCCGCTCCGCGAAACGTAAGCCACCACTTTTTTTTCTTGATGTTATTTTGTGAATCTTTTTGACAAACTTAGCCATTCAAATTGTATATTTGTTAGTTTTTTTACTAATAACCATTTAATGAGCTACGTAAGTCGTGGTTATTCTATTGCGTCACGATCAATTTTAATAGTAGTTTCAGTTATTGTTTCTAATTTGACCATAAGGGGTACAATGAACTAATTTCATGTGGGGCACTGTGGACTGTGATCCATAGTGCCCCATAAATGTATTATTTAACTTAACCTTTCTGTTTAATTGATTCAGGTAAAAATTATAGGTACACAATCGTATGCACCAATGTTAGGTATTGGTGCATACGGAAAAAAAATAAAAAAATGCTGTTTTATGTTTTTCTTAAAATAAATTTTAATTATGATACCTACTAAATGTAAGTACATAATGACTCAAATGCAACAAAAGAGACTAATTTATGCCAATTAAGCACTAAAAAACTTTAATATGTGATTACCAAGCAAATTGTGTTTTATTTTAATAACACATCAATTAAGTTCAATGTACCCCATATCAATTTTGAAGTAAAATTAAGGTAAATATTCACTGTGCCCCATGGAGATTCACAGTACCCCAAGCCTAAGTCCATAGTGCCCCATAGCTGGGGCACAGTGGACCATTATCCACTTTAAAAAAAATATTCAATTTCTCAGAAACTGTTGCGTTTATTTTTTATTTTTATGTTTTTTTGTATACCTTTAACACCAAGTTACCCCTTGTAAGTAAAATATAAGAACCAGCGTTAAAGATAAATGCAGTAGAGAGCACAAATAAAAAAGTGGTTCACTGTGCCCCCCGCTCCCCTAACCCTTATACAGCGTGTTTTTTTATTCGTTTTAATCCCGAAGCCCAGTGATTCTACTCATGATAACAAGCAAATTTACCGAAGAAAAAAATTTTTAGTTGAGAAGAATTTTTCACCTTCCCATACAAAATGAGTCGATCACGTGACCACTTTAGTATCTCTTTTCCTCGGTCCCTCACTGATGAGGATCGTGACCACATATATTTTCCTTTCATAGACTGCGATAATATGATGTGTGAACCGACCGCTGCATGTTGCCGCCCACTGCCTTCTTTATTGTTTCTGACCATCTCGTAGGTGCCCTACCTTAAGCACGTCTGCCTTCTATTTGGCCTAAAAATAATCTGTTTTTCCAAAAAATGCCTTTAAAACCACACTTAACTTTGACTTAGATCGCATAGTGTGTGCGAAGAAACGCAGGGCACGCTTTCAGTATATACTGAAGAGCCGCGTCGTGATGTTAAGTTCTATCAATATGGACTCATTAGTTCGCATGGCAGTCCAAGGTATGTAGCTGAGTCAGTATGGGCATTCAATGTATGGGGACCAATATTTTCCGGATTAAAGTATGAGCCTTGGCACACTTGTTAGTTAGGTAGACTAGTATTAAAAACGCCCGGGAGTATGGGGCTAAAAGCCAGGTGGGGGGTAGGGGGAGGGGGAAAAGTTTTCCTTATCCGCGAGACCGTGGCTCATCATAACTGCAAAATTTTAGCTACTAGTTTGGTATCGTTTTCAGCTAAACAAAAGATGGTAGATTGTTTTCTGAAACAAAAAAGAAGCATTTACATACAAAAAATAATAATTACTGTCCAAAATAATAAAAAATAAGTTCAATATTTTTTTTGTTAATGGCCATATTGTTTTAACGTTTATCGGTATCGGTTTTAAAAAAATATTTTTAAAATGCCGCATTCATACAGATTCTAAAAATATAAGCTTTGTTGAAAACTATTGTAAAAGAAAACGTAAAAAAAATTTTTACTCAAAGCGGCAGTGACATACAAATTCTTAGAAAAATACAGGACAACAAAAACGACATTATATGTTGGTAAGAACCAGTATCAAGTAAGAATAGAATTTTGTTTTTAAAGAATAGGGGTCAATTCTAATTTTTTTTATATAATAAGAACCCTGAACACCCGTGTATGAACCCTGTGCACCTATAGTTATACCGTCATATTTAAACTTATAGCTGAGCTAAACTTAAAGACAATTTCGAGTAACTCAAAGGTCTGTAATTAATCGATCAACATAGATATGTGCGTAAACTACCTACATGTAGATATATTCTGTCTTTTATGTACATTTGCCTTCGCAAGCGCACAAATCTGTGCACTTAAGTTGCCGCTGCAAGCACCTGCATCTGTGGCCACTGCACTTCTTTTTGCATCTGCATCTGATCATTTCCATGCATGCTTCGGCAACCACTGGCAAGTCTGTCCATGTAAGTTGCCAGCTGTTGCCGACTTTGGTACATCCCCAATTAGATGGATCAGGAAGATTTTGAGTCGGTGACATCTGTTGTTTAAACATGCTTATTGTTCTATATTCTACTTATAGAACATGTGGTTAAAAGGAAATCGGTACTTTTCTTTACACCGTGTATAGCTGGTTCGCAGCGGCTAGGAACAACCTCTCTTATGACGTCCACGAACGCACTGCGAGCGCCCTTTGATTTGCGCCAAAAACCGACAATCGTCGGCTCGCTGCTTAGGCTCGCTGCGTGCCGCTCGTGTAGTGTTCGTTGCAGGCTCGCGAACCACGTACACACTATGTTTTAGGTTACAGTAACGGTTACAGTTATGTGCAACGTTACGGGTTCAGAAATGAGTACCTAAGTTGTAAGCGTCGGCTCGCTGTGAGCCGCAAGCGTACCGCTCGCAGCAGGTTTGCGAACAACGTACACACTATGTTTTTTGGTTACAATACATGCAACGGTTACGGTTACAGCTCGCTAATGAGTACCCAGCTTTAGTCGTACGTCAAATACCTCTGTTCTTCCAAATAATTTTTGGCCATACCAGCTCTACGACGAATTTCAGCGGTGCAGCTCCCATCACAGGTTATCATCGATCAAAGATATACGAATTCACCGACTTTTTCATAACCATCGAGTGCAGCGGTGCTTGGATCGGCACAATTGAAAATGAAGCTGTGCTATTGGGTACCGCTGTTGGGCCCAATCCGCCTTCTCCATCAGGTGCTCCAAGAGCCTGGTCGTCTCCTGGTCACCGCTGTTGTTGTTGTTGTTGTTATCCTAGGGCACCCCGGTGGTGCAAAGGGCCTTCATGAGCTGTCTCCACTTCCCCCTGTCTTGCGCCGTCCTTCTTGCTTCTTCCCACGTCAGTCCAGCAGCCTTGAGCTCGCTCTCGACGGTACGTCGCCAGGAGTGAACGGGTCGCCCAGGTCTTCGTCTGCCACTCATTTATTAGAATTTAATATATGCTAAACGGAATATACATATTTTTGATAAAAATTGTGACAGGCACAGTGTCAACATAAGAAACAAGAATCAACTTGCTTCTCATGTCAGCCGTATTCACAAAATTAGTAAAACATATAAAGGTCAATGTATACGCTTCTATAATAAGGTACCCACTGATATTGAAAGTTTACCGTTAGATAAATTCAAAACTGTAATCAAGCAGAAATTATGTAAGAAGGGTTATTATAAAATATCAGATTATCTAGAAGAGAAAAATCCATGGGATTAGACTACGGTTCTAACAGGCTAATTCAAAATTAAAACTGACCTATGTATGTTGTATATCAACCTTGTACATTCAAACATATTTAAAAGAGCGCGTGGGTTTTTATTGTCGCTTTTTTTTCCCACAATGGCGCCACATTGTTTGTGAAGCGATGTAGTTTAGCTGACGTCATTAAGAGATTTTAATATCCAACAATGAATAAACGATTTTGATGTGATTTGACTCGGCTGCCACTCAAACGATATTGATGCCGCGTTTATGTCGTTACGCCGGAGGGTATGCCCAATCCACCGCCTTTTCCGCTGCGCAATTTCTTGTTTCATAGGCCTTTGCTGGCATCGGGCCCACAAATCTTCATTACTGATCGTGTCCGGCCAGTAGATGCGGAGTATGGACCTAAGGCACTTGTTGACGAACACTTGGAGCTGGTCCGTCAGTGCCTTCGTCACTCTCCACGTTTCGCAGCCAAACAGCAGCACGCTCTTGACGATCGACTCGAAGAAGGTTAGTTTCATACGACGGGTGATTATATTTGATGTCCAGACAGGTTTGAGTTGGGCAAAAGCGCCTTTTGCTTTATTAATTCTAGCTTCAATATCTTCGGTCGAGCCTCCTTGGTTGGTAATGCAGCTGCCAAGGTACGTAAGTTCACCGCTCACCGGTCACCGCTGTGCGACCGGTAAACACTGACGTGGAGAGATTTCTCAATGCCGGTGTCCACCAGAATCCACAACGTTGAAAACCCTGAATCCTTAAAGCAACGGAGATTCCGATAGCAAATGTCATCGCGGATGTACACACAGACCCCTGCTCGTTTCCTTAACTTGTGTTCCAACGAGTAACCCGGGTAGTTGAGGTACGCCACGTCTGACGGTGTTGCTATCTGCGTCTCCGTTACAAAGAATAGGTGCGGCTTCTCGGTCTCGAGGTGATGATGGACCGGATCGAGATTGGAGTGCAACCCGCGGATGTTAATGAGGTGCACTTTTAGCTGGAGGAAGTGCCGCCGTTTGAAAACCTTTTTCTTTTTTAGCATTGCCATGAGGAGTTTTTTGTTGTGGGGAACGGAAAGTCGTCGAGACGCGGCGCGGTTATCAAATGGAACCTTTCGACTTACCAATACATCAAAAGCATGAATTAGCTAGATGGGGATAATCATAAAGAAAACTTCTCTAATTTATGTAATAGGTACTTTTAAATATTTTTCCTTTCATGATTACCTTTTCACGTAACAGTGATAGCTATTATTTTTCTGCTAAAGTTCCCCATCAAAGACTCAAAAGTTCCCAAATTAAAACTAAAGTTTCGAACCGATGTCACATCTCATCCATGTCTCTCTGTACGTAGTGTTACCACCTATGAACATGCTTATGCTACTACTTGCTTTTTGTAATTGTAATTTTTAAATGCATTTCAGTAGAGTATGAGTATTTTTTATTGTATGAAGCATATTTTTAATTTCAAAGTTTTAAACTTAGAATGGATAATTATACTGTGAACTTTTTTTGCATGAGATTGCATTTATTTAACTTACCAACTACGAATCGTTTTCAGAAAGTGAACACCCGGCGAACTACGTTTCTTTCTGAGCCAGTTGCGCCGACTGGTATTTTCTTTGATTGTAGCCGATTTTGCAAAACACCAATTTTACCAACTTCAGACCTCCAATACACAAAGTTTAAATGTAGTATATAGTATTTCTTGACTGCTTGTGTTTATTTGTTTCATATTGCGATGTTTCGAAGCAATTGTATTTTTTTTAGAAAGATAAGAAGATAAATTAAGAAACTAAGTGAAAAGAACCATAGCCTTCTTACCTTCTTACTGACGTGTTACTGGTGTGTGAGTGAGTTTTGTGTCTGTGTGCGTGAACCCTTTTAATAACTCTATACATCGATTCTTCTGTAATATACAACAACGTGTTTTCTAATAAATCAGTCAATGTATCACGATAAAATGTCGTAATTTTTAATAATTTCGCCGGATAGTCGACAGGAACTCTTAACTTGCTTAAGATTTAGGAGAATTGCAACCCAGCGCAAGCTGGGATGCAGTCATGTGTACGCAGACACATGTCTGCGCCTTGTTTCTGCCGGCAATTGTTTCTGAGTGCCACAGAATAAATAACACACTATTGCGTGTGAATTCAGACTCATGCAACTAGAAACAACAAAAAGTTATGCCACAGATAAAATAAATTTTGTATGCTTTTTTAATACATCTGTGGTTAACTGCTCAAATATTGATCAGAAGTACTATTGTCACCACGCTTGTTAGTGTTGCGGCTAACACCAAGGACCGCGATTGCTGGTGACCGCAGAGAGTAAGGTGGTATGATACACAAAAGGACGCTGCTGCCTATCCTCCTGTTCATAATTCCATAATCATCTCTTACGACACCGGTAGCGATGGGTTACTACTTTAGCGCAGGCATTGCCCGTGGTACACCCGCGTGGTTCACCTGGGTGTACCACGGAAGATTTTTTTCTCCCGTGGAACACCTGATCACTTTTGAAATAAAACTAATTCAAAACTATCGCCCGTGGTCCACCTTTTGTCTATGGCAAAAATCTTTCTATTTTTTTTGTTAATGATAGATCTCGTCGCGATCTTCATTTTGGTTGACAGCTGTCAAATTTATAATCACTATAACTCGAAAACTACTGACCCTAGACTACTCTTGTGCTGGGAAAAATAATAGATCTCATCGAGATCTACATTTCGGATGACAGCTGTCAAACTAAAATTCGCTATAACTCGAAAACTACTGACCCTAGACTATTCGTGTGCTGAGACAAATGATAGGTATCGATGAGATCTACATTTCAGATGACAGCTGTCAAACTAAAAATCGCTATAACTCGAAAACTACAGACCCTAGACTATTCGTGTGCTGAGACAAATGATAAGTCTCGATGAGATCTACATGTCGAATGACAGCTGTCAAACTAAAAATCGCTATAACTCGAAAACTACTGATCCTAGACTATTCGTGTGCTGAGACAAATGATGGGTCTCGATGAGATCTACATTTCGGATGACAGCTTAAAAAATTCACAATTAAATTAGCTGTAGGAGCTAAAGTCGCGCTGCGAATGAAAAGCTTGACCTGCTCTTGACTGTACATTATTTTTAAAAGACCTAACCAACGATATCCCACACGATGGGGTTAACAAGAAAAAAAAATCACTCCCACTTTACTTTTATGGGAGGTTCCCAAAAAAAAATTTTTTGAATTTTTTATTTGACCACTTTCTCGGCGTGGATGAAATACATATCTACACTAAATTTTAACTTTCTAGTACTAAGGGTCTCTGGGCTAAGCCGCGGACAGACAGACAGACGGACAGAAAGGCAGACGGATATGACGAAACTATAAGGGTTCCTTGTTAACTACGGAACCCTAAAAAGTTGTTGCATTTAGCCTCCTAATAGAGTTTACAGCTATTTTTAAAATCCCTATGTAGATATTAGATACAGTACATTACAGTTTAGATATGAGAAGGGAGAATTCAAACCTTCTTTCTATTATATTAAAAAAAAAGTCTATTTTTTTTTCACTATAAGTTGTCATTCTTCCTTCCGTAGGTGTGTAATAGTATTCTGTGCCCGCACGTGTTTAGTAACTGCGTCCCAGCTTGCGTTGGTCACCTACGTCTGCGGCCTGCAAAATCTGCGGCCTGCGGCCTGCACCTCAGCTTGCGTTGGCCCTTAGATGGCCTATGTTGGACACGCTGCGTAGCAAAACTCGCGTCGCTTGGCGAGCACGCCCCACGCAGCGCCGCCAGTACTATTTTGATTGAGCGTGTGTACAGTCGCGCGCGAAGTCTCGTTGTTATCAAAACTGCTTCTAATGGTCATTATTTGTTCATATACAGGGTGTTAGGCTAGGATAAATACACAGGGTTTTAAGGTAAGTAGACAGGGTGTTAGAATAGGATCACTATGTGTACAGGGTCTTAGGGTAACTATACAGGGTGTTAGGATAGGATAACTAAACTATACAAGGTGTTAGGGTAAGTATACAGGATGTTAGGGTAAGTGTACAAGGTGTTAGATTAGGATGACTACTATATGTACAGGGTGTTAGGGTAAGTATATAGGGTGTTAGGTTAGAATTACTACAGGGTGTTAGGTTAGGATAAATACACAGGGTTTTAAGGTAAGTAGACAGGGTGTTAGATTAGGATCACTATGTGTACAGGGTCTTAGGGTAACTATACAGGGTGTTAGAATAGGATAACTAAACTATACAAGGTGTTAGGGTAAGTATACAGGGTGTTAGATTAGGATCACTATATGTACAGGGTTTTAGGGTAAGTATACAGGGTGTTAGGTTAGGATTATAATACAGGGTGTTAGGGTAAGTATACAGGGTGTTAGTTTAGTATCAATACATACAGGGTCTTAGGGTAAGTATACAGGATCTTAGGATAGGATAACTATACAGGGTCTTACGATAGAATAACTAAACAGGGTCTTAAGATGATAACATCCAGATTTTAGGATAGAATAACTATACAGGGTGTTAGGATAGGATAGCTACACAGGGTGTTGGGTTAGGATAAATGGTGCCAGGTTAGGATCACTATACATATAATGATCCAAACCTAACACCTTGTATACTTATCCTATCCTAACACCCTGTATTCTTACCTTAACACCCTGAATACTTACCGTAAGACCCTGTACATATAGTGATCCTAATCTAACACCCTGTATATTAATCCTAACCTGTCCCTGTATAATAACCCTAACAACCTGTATAGTTACCTTAACACCCTGTATAGTTACCCTAACAGCCTGTATAGTTACCCCAGCACCCTGTATACTTACCCTAACACCCTGTATAGTTACCCTTACACCCTGTATAGTTACCTTAACACTCTGTATACTTACCCTAACACCCTGTATACTTACCCTAAAACCCTGTATACTTACCCTAAAACCCTGTACAAGTGATACTAACCTAACACCCTGTATAGTTACCCTAACACCCTGTATAGTTACCCCATCACCCTGTATACTTACCATAACACCCTGTATAGTTACCCTAACACCCTGTATAGTTACCCTTACACCTTGTATAGTTACCCTAACACCCTGTATACTTACCCTAACACCCTGTAAAGTAATCCTAACCTAACACCCTGTATACTTACCCTAAAACCCTGTATAAGTGATCCTAACCTAACACCCTGTATACTTACCCTAAAACCCTGTATAAGTGATCCTAACCTAACACCCTGTATACTTACCCTAACACCCTGTATAGTAATCCTAACCTAACACCCAGTATAATAATAATAATATAGCTTTTATTTTTCCCTTACAAAAAAATCTGTCTACAGTATTTCTTAAAATAATGAGTTCTTATTTGTATATGTTAGTTTTATTAGTTTTGTTTCTTAAAAATTATGTTAGTTTTTGTTAGCCTTTTGCGGTGAAAGCCTCCTCCAAATTGAGCCAGTTTTCTCTATCTTGAGCCACTCTATGCCAATTTTTTCCGGCTATTGCTATTATGTCGTCTTTCCATCTTTTCAGTGGTCTCCCTCGTCTCCTCTTTTTATACATTGTGACCATCTGCTATCCGTTACTTTTTGAATATGGCCAGCCCACCTCCATTTAAGGGTCAGGATTTGTTTGGCTACATCTTTTGCCTTTGTCTGTTTTCTAATAGATGCGCTTTTGATCCGGTCTTTCAATTTAATGTTCAAAAAGCTTCGTTCCATTCCCCTTTGACATGATCTTATTTTGTTCAGGTGAGAGACTTTTAGTGGCCAGGTTTGGCATGCATAGGTTAAGCAAGGTGTCAGACATATGTTCATTGCTTTTGTTTTTAGTTTTATTGGTAAAGGTCCCTTGAATATTTCCTTCATTGACCAGTATTTATTCCATGTATTCTTTATTCTTCTATCTATGTCCTTTTCTGTGCATGATTTGAATGATATGAGGTAGCCGAGGTATAAGTATTCTTCAACATATTCTATCGGTTCTGACGCTATTGAAATTGATTTTTTATCTCTGTTTGTCATGACTTTTGTTTTTTCTCTATTTATTTGTAGTCCAGCAGTTTTACTTTGATGACTAAGAGTCTCTAGCATGTATTCCAACTTTTCAGGTTTTTCCGAGATGAGGACGATTTTGATTTTTTATCTCTGTTTGTCATGACTTTTGTTTTTTCTCTATTTATTTGTAGTCCAGCAGTTTTACTTTGATGACTAAGAGTCTCTAGCATGTATTCCAACTTTTCAGGTTTTTCCGAGATGAGGACGATGTCGTCTGCGAATCTCAGGTGTGATAGATACGCGCCATTAATGTTGATGCCCATGTCTTTCCAATCAAGTTTTCTGAAGATGGTTTCCAATACGGCAATAAATAACTTCGGTGAAAGAGGGTCTCCTTGTTTTACACCTCGCTCTACTTGAAATGTTGGTCCTTTAGTTTCCAGTCGTACTCTAGTCATACTTTTAGAATAAATTGTTTTTATTAGTTCAATGTAGTCATATTCAATTCCTTGATTTGTAAGTGCTTGCCAAATAGAGTTATGCGATATAGAATCGAAAGCTTTCGAATAATCAATGAAAGCTATGTATAGCGGTAGGTCATGTTCTGTGTAATTTTCTATGATCAGTTTAAGTGTATGTATATGATCGATGGTGGAGTAATTTTTCATAAAGCCTGCCTGCTCGATCGGTTGATTTTCTTCAATAGTTTTAGTTATGCGTCTAAGTAAAGTTGATGCAAATACTTTGTATATACAGGACATTATGCTGATAGGTCTATAATTTGTTATTAATTTTGGGTCTCCTTTTTTGTACAGAAGAGATATCTCTGAAAGTGTCCATGATTCTGGCAATTCTTTTTTGTACAGAATAAGATTAAATAACTTCGTGAGGGGTTTTACTAGATCGTTTTTTCCAGCCTTTATCATTTCGTTAGTTACCCCATCCGGTCCTGGGCTCTTTCCTGGTTTCAGATTTTTTATTGACAATTCTATTTCACTCTCCATGAAAGGTGGTACCGAACGACTGTTGTTCATTGTGTTGGTAAGGGTTTCCCTATTCTTGTATGCGTCTGCATACAGGTCCTTGTAGAATTTAGTAGCTATCATCATTAGATCCCGTCTATGTGTGACAGTTTTTCCTGAGATATCCGTCAGTTTCGCCATAACGTGTTTTGTATCATCTATCCTTTTGTATGCTTTTTTTACTCCTCCTGTTTCTTCTAGGTATTTACTTATAGTGTTTAGTCTACGGTTTCTTATATTTTTCTTTATCTTCTTATGTATTAATCTATATAGCTTGCTTAGCTCTCTTTTCTCTTCCTTGGTTTTATTTTTCTTATTTTTGAGTGCGTATTTCTGCGTCTTTAGTTCTTCTATTTCTTGAGATATTATTTCTTTATGCTTAATTTTAGTGTATTTTTTTTGGATTCTTTTGAGCCGTTTTTTAGTGTTGTCTCTATTCTGTTATTTAATTTCTGTATGTTTTCTTCGCAGTCGGAGTCAGCGAGAGAGGTAAGTTGTGTATGGTTACTTTCTGTGTCTGCTTTGATTCTGCTTCTAAATTGTGTTCGAGATTTTGCGTTGTTTTGTATACTAACAGTTATTCTGACCAGTCTGTGATCGCTAGGATGTTGCAGTTTACTTATCACGTTCAGGTTTTGTACGTTTTTGGGGATGTTTGTGGCTATAAAGTCTATTTCGTTTTTGACTTTCCGTTTGGCGATAACCAGGTCCATCTTAGTTTTTCTGGCTTTTTGAACATAGTATTACAAATTTTTAGTTTGTATTGAAGGCAAAAATTTATGAATCTTTCTCCTCTTTTATTTCTTCTCCCATAGCCATGATTTCCCATCACTAATTTTTCGTTCATCTTAGGAAATCCTATTTTTGCATTCATGTCTCCCATGAAGATTGTATTATGTGTGCATTTACTCATAGCCTTATCTATGTCAGTATACATGTTTTCTATATCTTCATTTGAAGAAGCAGCAGTCACTCGCAATTTTAACTTGCAGCAAAGCTACTCTGTCAGATATTGCGATGAAGTCTTGTACGATCGTGTCACTTTGTTTTTTAACGAGAAAACCAACGCCTTTTTCTCCTTTGGTTATTCCATAGTAGTAGAGTACATAGCTACCCCTATCTTCAATTTTATATCCTTCTCTTCTTACCTCAGATATGCCAATAATGTTCCATTAAATTTTGGATATTGCATACTCTAGTTCGACAATTCGTTCTTCGTTTGCCAATGATCGAAGGTTAAATGTTGCAATGTAGCATTTATTCGAGTTTTGCGGTTTTGGAGGGTTGTCGTTTACTACCCCCGCGGTTACTAGCCGTACTGGGGGAGGTTTAATTAAATTTATGTTTCTGTGTTCTGTGGTTTTTGAGGGTGCGGCATAAATAGCTGTTTGGAGTGGCTGTCCTAGTTGCTAGTCTTTCGATGGTGAGGGGTTTTCTTCGGTATCTGAAGGAAGTGGTGTGTGAAAATTAAGAAACTTCTCCATAGGGTTTTGGTTTGTCCATGTGTTGTTTGGTTGTATTTTTTTTTACAAACTTGATATTGTGTTGATTGCCTATGAGCGTTTTCCCTTTGGTTTGGTGGTGTTGTTTCTAGTATTCTTTTTTGATTTCTGTTATATTTTCTTTCTCCTTCTAGGCCGTTGCTATTCTTGGTCGGTTCTCGAACTATTAGTTTATCATAGCGTAGATGGACTATTTTTCCAGCTGCTTTCTCTTTTCTAATTTGTTCCTGCAGATTTTTTCTAGTTTCTAGGATTTGCGGGGGAAAATCTTCTTTAATGTAGATGTGTTCTGATTTTTTTTTTTTATTCTTCAGTATATGTACTTTTCTGCCATAGGTTGCTAAGGTTACAACAATAGGCCTCACTTTGTTTTCCATGAATTTTCCCATTCGCCAAACCATCTGTAGTTCCAGTGCATCGTATTCAATGTTTAGTTCATCTTTTAGCGTCGTTAAGATTTTCCTTTCCAGCTCATCATATGATTTTTCTCCTTCGTTTATTCCAAAAAATATTATATTTCTCTGTCTTATATGTTTTTCCATGTTGGAAATCCTTTTTTCTTGATCAGATTTACTTTCTTTTATTTTATTTAGATCATCATGTATCGAGTCGAATTTTTCGTCTATTTTTTCGTTAATTTTCATTGTAATTCTTTCTTCAAGCCTTTGCAGTGATTCTATGGAATCTTTTTTTATGTCAGTTCTCAGTTCTTTTAGTAATTTCTCTAGTTCCGACATCTTACCGCCCTCTATGTGTTTTCCCCGGTACTAATACGTGGCTTTGCTCCGTGAGTCTTACGAAGCGTCGATCGATACCTTGTGAGCTAAGGTGATTCTAATGAAAAATTATAGATGGTGCCACTTAGGATCTTCTCACTAGATCTTATAGGTTATGATAATTAACTTCTTCTAGAATTTCACTGATTGTACTTACATATGATGCACTGTGTATCACAATAGTTTGTTCTTGGTATTATTTTGTTATTTTAATCACTGACTTGCTTTGTGACCTGAATTATTTGTTTGCTATGACCGATGATTTTCTGCACTTTATTTGTTTGGTTTTTACTTCAGATATGGTGTTTTGGTCAAACTTTGTTGTTTAAAAGATAGAACTCACTGAACTATGTTGATAACTAAGCATTTAGATCGATTTTATGACGATTTTGCACTTATTTCACTTTAAAAATAAGGAGCTATGATAAAACCGTTGTTTACGTCGCCACGCCCTCGTGTAGTTACTTACCCTAAAACCCTGTACAAGTGATCCTAACCTAACACCCTTTATAGTTACCCTAACACCCTGTATAGTAATCCTCTCCTAACACCCTGTATACTTACCCTAAGACCCTGTACATATAGTGATCCTATCCTAACACCCTGTATACTTACCCTAAGACCCTGTACATATAGTGATCCTAACCTAACACCCTGTATACTTACCCTAAGACCCTGTACATATAGTGATCCTAATCTAACACCCTGTATACTTACCTTAAAACCCTGTGTATTTATCCTAACCTAACACCCTTTATTCTTACCCTAACACCCTGTACATATAGTAGTCATCCTAACCTAACACCTTGTATACCTACTTACCCTAACATCATGTATAGTTATCCTAGCCTAACACCCTACCAAATAATGACCTTAAGAAGCGTTTTGATAATACCGAGACTTAAAAAAAAACCGTATTTATTACATCACATCCAGGTGTCATCGTGATGTGTGTACCGGACTGTACGATTTCCATACGCCCCGCGTGCGCTCCACTTGACGTAGCGGCGAGGACTGAATTTCGTGAAACAAACACGCCCGAGCGACACGCGCCGAGCGATACGTTGCGTGTTTATGCTGCGTATTTCCAGCCCGCGGCGTGTGGTCGTTCGCCGCGCGACAGCTAGCGGTGCCCTTGTATTTTGCTGAATTTGCTAAGCGCGCGTGGAAACGCGACGTAAGCACGCCTGACGCAGCGTTCGTCCTAAGAAGCCTCAAAACAGGTTCTGAACCCGATTCCCAGGGGGACACTTTTAGGTGAGGTATTATATGAAAGGGCTCTTATTTTTCAAGTTACATAAAAAAATATAAAAATACACCGCCCCACCCCTCCCATTCTCGCTAAAAAAAATGGACTTTATTGCTTCCTAAAAATTTATAGGTATGTTAAAACCCTCGGCGTATAAGTCCAACTCGCACTTGACCGGATCTATCTATGCATATAATAAAAGAGTAGAAATCGCGTGTCTGTACTTTTGATAAATTTATAAAAAAATAAGTGTGGGCGATAAGAAACGACTAAGGGCTCCCGCACACGACCGAGAATCGGTGGGCGATTATCGGCCAGGACAAGGACGGAAGATTCAGGTGATAACACGTCAGAGCGGGATGCCGACAAAAAATCGGTCACCGATTCTCGGTCGTGTGCGGGATCCCTAATACAACTTAAAATATGTTTTCTGAACTTTTTGTCTGTCTGTCTGTATGTATGTTTTCGATAAACTCCGAAACTACAGAACGGATTTTCTCGCGGTTTTCGCAAAGAGATTAAGCTTAGCTCTGAGCAACATATAGGCTATGTGTCATTCAAATCGGTTCACTCAATCAGAAGCTACACTAATGTAAAGTATCAAATTGCCTGAAAGGTAATAACTCACAAACCGATTCAAACTGAGTTTTCAATTACGAGTTTGACTTACTTTTGTGCAACATAAAAGTTTATTTTCATTGCAAACGGTTCACCCAGACAGAAGGTACGCTAAGTTTCATGCGGCGACGCAAATAACTCACAAACTGTTGAACGGATTCAAACGGGGTTTTCAATAAACTGTCTAGCTTATTTCTTTGCAACATATTAGCTTACTTTCATTGAAAACGGCTCACTCAGGCAGGTGCGCGAAATTTCCAGAGGAGGCGCCAAGATCTCAAAAACAACTGAACCGATTAAAACGAAGTTTTCAATAACGTATTAAGCTTACTCCATGCAACATGTATGCTTAGTTTCTTTACAAACGGTTCACTCAGACATAAAATACACTAAGTTTCAAGCGGCGGCACCAATAACTCACAAACTACTAAACGGATTTAAACGGGGTTTTCAATAACGTGTTTAGCTTAATTCTTTGCAATGTATTAGCTTACTTTCATTGAAAACGGTTCACTCAGACAGAAAATGCCCGAAGTTTCAATAGGCGGCGCCAATAGCGAACAAACTACTGTACCGACTCCAACTGGCATTTCCATGACGAGCTTGGATTAGGTACTTCCGTGCAACATATAAGCTTAGGTTAGTTGAAAACGGTTCACTCAGATAGAAGTTACGCAAAATTTCAAGCGAAGGCGCGAACAATTCAAAAACTTTTGAGCAGATTCAAACGTGGCTTTCAATAACGCGTTTGGCTTACTCCTGTGCAATAAATAAGCTTAGTTTCATTGCGATAGGTAGGTTCACTCTGACAGAAGATACGCAAAGTTTCAAGCTGCAGAACCATGAACTCACCTACTGAACTGGTTCAAAGTCAAACGAGGTTTTCAATGACGCGTCGGGCTTTTTTCTGTGCAACATATAAGCTTTATTTCATTGCAAACGGTTCACTCAGACAGTAGGTTCGCGAAATTATAAGCGGCCGCACCAATACCTCACAAACTACTTGAACGACTTAAACAGGGTTTTCAATAACGTATTTGGGTTGCTTTCGTGCAATATTTGAACTTTTTTTTATTGCCATCGGTTCATTCAAACTGATGATAGGGGAGTTCAAAGTTTCAAGCTGTGAAACCGAGCTGAAATCAAACAAAGCTTATAATTTTGTACGGAAGAAAGCCAAATACGTTGTTGAAAATTCCGTTTGATCCGGTCCAGTTGTTTGTGTAAAAGTCGTGGGTACAGCTAAAGATTGGTAAAATCTAGATTTGGTTTTATTATAAAAATAATAATTAAAAAAATCCTGTTTCGGCATGGCGGTGCAACAAATGTAAAAAAGATTATGAAAGTTCTAAAGTTTTCAAAACTTAGGAAGTAGGTAGGTACTTATAAACGAAATACTTCAAAAAATAAAGAGAGAAGTGAATTATTTTTTCTTAGGAATTGTCTTTTAAGGGGAGAGATAAGTTGCAAAGATTGTACGGAAGTGAAGTCCAACAGTTTTGTATGTAGGTACATGTAGAGTTAAAAGCATGTGAAGCTAAACACGTTGGACTTTGTACCGCTCTTTTTTCAGTAGCCACAGAAGATAAAGTGACTTAGCCTCAGATTTAGTTAGGCTTTGTTTTGTATAAGAAATAACGAAACCCGTATCATAGTTACTCCGCGTGGAATTCGACTATGATTTTACACTTACGAGGATAGTGGGCGACCTAACAGTCCACACGTAAACAAGAGGTGTTTAATTTACAAAAATCCGTATTATCGGTACGCTGTATACCTAATAATATAAAGGCGAGAACTGCACCGTCTGTCTGTCTGTTACGCTTTTATGACTAATCCGATAAACTGATTGTGATAAAAACTTGGTACGAAGATAGTTTGAACAGGTTTGAACCATGGGAAAAGTCATTAGCTACTTTTTCTTCACCCCACGCGGACGGAGTCGCGGGCAACAGCTAGTACTATATATATTTAAAATAAATAACCATATTCAAATCCAATAATATTTACTTACCATTGAGGTGATAAATATAACCTGAACTCTGTTGTACGTACAACAATAAACCCAAAAAATTCAGGAAGAACATTATGCAAATAAGTATAGTACTTATCTAGTCCCTGGCAAATAAATAAAACAATGCGTGCGTCTTCTGACAAAAAAAGCAGTTAACTGTGTTTTTATTTAAAATTCGTTTATTAAATACATTCAAGTTTCCAGGTAGTAAGGTAAATATTCATAGACCGTTTAAAAAAAGAAGATAACACCATTTTGACAACGTCGTCTTGAAGTCCGCGGGTCACCATTTTAAGTTATGATCACTAACTGAAGATCATTTATAAATTCTGGTCAATCTCTCCTATTCCGTATTTTTCCTTTGACTTGAGTCTGGCAGGAATGGCTGTTGCCTCTTATAACGGCCGATTGCCATATATTTTTAAAAACTGAAGTGAAGTGTGTCATCATCATCATCATATCAGCCGAAAGACGTCCACTGCTGGACATAGGCCTCCCCTAAAGATCCCCATGACGACCGGTCCTGCGCTGCTCGCATTCAGCGGCTTCCCGCGACCTTGACCAGATCGTCGGTCCACCTTGTGGGGGGCCTGCCAACGCTTCGTCTTCCGGTACGTGGTCGCCACTCTAGAACCCTTACGCCCCATCGGCCATCGGTTCTTCTTGGGAAGTGTGTATTTTGCTTTAATTGTCTAAATAAGATCCAGAAAACAGAAATGAAGCATACTAAACAAAAAACCGGCCAAGTGCGAGTCGGACTCGTCCACTGAGGGTTCCGACAAACCTGTACGTATATAAGTAAAATTTATGGTATCTTTATTGCTATTTTTTTTATGATGTGATTTAACTAAAATTTATATTTGAGTTGATTGAATGAAAGGTAAATTGCGGTTTACGATTTATGACGTATTAAAAAGACTACTTACTAGATTTCGTTCAAACCAATTTTCGGTCGAAGTTTGCATGGTAATGTGCATCATATGTATATATTTTTTTTAGTTTTATCATTCTCTTATTTTAGAAGTTACACGGGGACATACATTTTACCACTTTGGAAGTGTCTCTCACGCAAACTATTAAGTTTAGAAAAAAATTATATTGGAAACCTCTATATCGTTTTTGAAGCCCTATCCATAGATACCCCACACGTAAGGGTTTGATGAAAAATAAAATTTGAGTTTCAGTTCTAAGTATGGGGAACCCTAAAATTTATAGTTTTTTTTTATTTTTGTGTGAAAATCTTAATGCGGTTCACAGAATACATCCACTTACCAAGTTTCAACAGTACAGTTCTTATAGTTTTGGAAAAAAGTGGCTGTGACATACGGACGGACAGACAGACAGACAGACAAACAGACATGACGAATCCATAAGGGTTTCCTTTTTTGCCATTTGGCTACGGAACCCTAAAAATGGTGCGTGTTGTTCCCAGCTGTAAAAGCAATTTAAGCATTTCGAAGCATTTACTAGGAAATATTTAATTCCATCGGTAAGTCTGCTATGATTTGTGCCCCTTATAAATAAAATTGTATGTAAATTTAAAACTGGCCTTACATGTGAAATGGTCAAATGTTATATTTAGAACTCTAATGTATCATTAATTAACTAAAAGCGTCTAAATATACGAATAGAGCTCTGACGGATGTAGACACCGCGAGGTTAGTCTACTTCAGTTATTTCCATAGTCTCATGTCATATAGCCTTTTGTTATGGGGTCATGCTGCGGATGCAAACAGCATTTTTTTTACTACAAAAGCGAGCTGTTCGTGCAATTTATGAAATGAAGCCTAGAGAATCTCTTCGAAATAAATTTAAAGAAATCAACATTTTGACTTTTGTGTCGCAATACATTTATGAGAATTTAATATATGCTAAACGGAATATACATATTTTTGATAAAAATTGTGACAGGCACAGTGTCAACATAAGAAACAAGAATCAACTTGCTTCTCATGTCAGCCGTATTCACAAAATTAGTAAAACATATAAAGGTCAATGTATACGCTTCTATAATAAGGTACCCACTGATATTGAAAGTTTACCGTTAGATAAATTCAAAACTGTAATCAAGCAGAAATTATGTAAGAAGGGTTATTATAAAATATCAGATTATCTAGAAGAGAAAAATCCATGGGATTAGACTACGGTTCTAACAGGCTAATTCAAAATTAAAACTGACCTATGTATGTTGTATATCAACCTTGTACATTCAAACATATTTAAAAGAGCGCGTGGGTTTTTATTGTCGCTTCTTTTTTTTCCCACAATGGCGCCACATTGTTTGTGAAGCGATGTAGTTTAGCTGACGTCATTAAGAGATTTTAATATCCAACAATGAATAAACGATTTTGATTTGATTTGATTTGAATCAAATTACATTTTCATACAGCAATCGGCTTGTTTTACATTTTAAGTACTCGTTATGTGCTGTTAGTAGTTAGTACGAGTAGTTGTCGATATCGATAGGAAGTAACTTGTGGTCAATTTCACATTATTTTCTAATTACAGCTTTCGGAAATAAAAAAAATATGCATACAAAATATTCAGAGGCAAGCAGAATGGTCCTCTTCAAAACATTCTCGAATTTGCAGCTTGCATTTTGACAAAAAGCTATCAAGAAGACCTTGTTAGAAAAAAGCTGCATACATATGCCTTTCCTACTATATTCCCAAATGAACCATTGTATAATGCAGCAGGTACTTTATATAATAATATGCTAGTCGAAATAATTTTAATGCATTTGAAATGTTGTATTTGTAAATGTTGAATAATGTACGTTGAATAATGAATTAGTGTAAAAACATTTCGAAACTATGATATTCTTAAATAATTGTATGTAAAATTAATTCAGTATTCTCTTGTGTAGAATAAACTGTAAATAAATAAATAAAAAATTATTGTTTTTTTTTGTGTGAGAGGTCAAAGTTATTTTTATATTTTGACCTATAATGCTTAGGGAAGGTTGTTCAGTTTGGTTGTTTCTCGGTGATTATACTAGAATGTCCTAGTACTACCAATGAGAATGGTTATTATTGACATAAAAACTGTGTGAAATGAATACTTTGTATTGATTAACAGAATTACCAGGCCACTCAGAAAGTATTGCGAAAAATAGTTTTTATATATGGGAGACTGGCCGGTCAGAAACTTTTTCGAAAATATGATTACTTGTAAGTAAAAATATGTGTGTTCCATTTTCAAAATTTCCCTCCACATTTTTTGCGAGCCAATTCAAAGTATCGTGTCTTACTGAAAAATGGATCTGCGCCGGGAACATTTTAGAGCTATGATTTTTTACGATTTCAAGTGTCGCCTGAAACCGGATGAATCGTTCGATAGACTTCAAATGGCATTTATGGATGAAGGCCCCTCCAAGGCAACCGTGTATCGTTGGTATAACGAATTTAGGCGCGGTCGACCAACCTTGGGGGATGAAGAAAGAAGCGGTCGCCCTTTGACGGCTATTACGGAAGAAAACGTGCTAGCAGTGAAAAATTTAATCCAAGATAATAGGCGAATTACATATCAGGAGATTCAGCACATATTAAAGATTGGATCGGGAAGCGTTCACGAGATTCTACACGGGCATCTTCGCGTGAGGAGGATAGTATCGCGCTGGGTGCCGCACTACCTCACCGACGCTCAGAAGCAGGCCCGGGTGGAATGGTGCCGTGATATGCTGAACAAATTTGAAGCAGGCTCGTCTCGGCGTGTTTACGACATCGTAACAGGTGATGAGTCCTGGATTTATCAATACGATCCAGAAACCAAGCGCCAGTCGACAGTTTGGGTGTTTCAAAATGAACCAACGCCTACCAAAGTGAAGCGATCTCGAAGCGGGGGGAAGATTTTGATCGCCAGCTTTTTTAATTTGACTGGCCACTTGGCCTCAATTCCCTTACGAGATCAAAGAAGCATCAACGCCGAATGGTATACTACCAAATGTTTACCAGAAGTTTTTTCTGTTGTGAGCAACAAGCGACCAAACACAGGGCTCCGCGGACTACTGCTCCACCACGACAATGCGCCTGCACACACCGCGCTCAAAACGAGGGACTTCCTGGACAGCACACCAGTCAAACTCCTGGGTCACCCTCCTTACAGCCCTGATCTAGCACCGTGTGACTTCTTTTTATTTCCAAAAATAAAAAATCAGCTCAAGGGGATACAATTTTCGTCGCCGGAAGATGCGCTGGCTGCGTTCGAGCAGGCTGTAAACGAGGTGTCTACGGCGGACTGGAAAAAGTGTTTTGAAAACTGGTTCAGACGCATGAATCTTTGTATAGAGGCTGGTGGAGAGTACTTTGAAAAGATTTAATAAAAATATATGTACCTGTAGAACAATTTTTTTTAGTGTCGCAAATATTTCTGAGTGTCCCACGTATGTACAGTCAAGGGCACATCAAGCTTGACACATTGGACTTTTTATTATTCTTATTTCAATAGAAGTACGGGCTAGAATCGCATTGCGAGTGTAAAGTTTGACATGTCGTTGACTGCACTTACAAACACGCAGTTCATAGAAAGGCCGCTGTAAAGTTACTTCAAATTCATTGAAAGGACAAAAAAAATCTTATTTACATTAAAATTATGATAAAATCTCTGGTTGGCTGTATCCTTGATCCAAAAATGAGTGTTGCCATCGACATGATAGAAAAAGAAGGCTAAAAGATTTTTGTGGATACGTCTATGGAGGTACAATTAAAAGCACGTCTAGCTTGACACACTCGACTTTTCATTGTGTTTATCTTTGAAAGAAGTGGCAATGTACGCGTCTAGCTTGCTCGGTCTTACATCGACTCACTCGATATCACTTGGTCTTCCTCGATATTATAACGTTCATTTTAGTTCATCTCTTTTTTTGTCGCCTGAACCCTCTGGGTCTCACTCGATTTCAAACAATCTCACTTTGTCTCTCACCGTCTCACCCGATCTTACTTGGTCTCACACTGCTTCACTCGGTCTCTCTCTATCTCACTCGATCTCACTGATATCACACGATCTCACACCATCTCACTTGATATCACTCGATCTCACTTTCGGTTCTAAGAGGTTTCTTGCTGGCTCTCATTTTGAGGGTAGTTTTGAGGGTAACTTTGCATGACCGAGAATCTCTATTCAAGGTATTTTACGGCTATATCCATTGCTCTGCCAAAATTAATGAAAGGGTTGTTCCCATCCAACCAAAATGTTGATATGTGTTTTTGAGGTACTTGCGGCAAGAAATTTATAGGCAACCCTAGGGCGTTGTATGACCCCATGTATAACCTTCCACATAAACCACATTTCGTTCAAATAACAGATAGGTGCATAATCTTGTCGTGGGATCTTAGCCTAGATGATTTTTGTCTTTTAACTACCCATACTTAAGTACCTAATCCGACACGGACAAGAAAATCTTCAAATGATAATTCCTTGCCGTCAGAAAATTTATTTGTTTTTTATTTCGTAAGAAAAAAGACTTAATTTTTCAAAATAGTATTCAATAAATAAATAAAATAAATAAATATTATACAATACAAAATATGAAAATACATCAATTTGCAACGATACTTTTATTAATTCGAAAAGCACATCCCTAGAGCACTACATAATGCAATGTCGATTCTTTGGCGGGAATTTGAAAACGGCGGGCGCTTATTGAATTTTCCCAAAGTTTTTAATTGTTTCTTTAGCAAATTATACTGTAAATTCATTGTAGATAGTGTAAATTTAATGTAAATATGGACGGCAATGAAGGTGGGGGGAAAATCCCCCAAACTCTGAGACAAAAATAAAAGAACCGGAGAGGACTGTAGCGGTACAGGTGGTGGAGGTGAGGAAAGTGATTTTTCAATTTATCTCCCGTACTACAAGCCCAATTACAAAAAACTATATCCTGAAAATTCAGGCAATGCAGAATTTAAAGTTTTTGTTGAGAGTAAAGAAAAAGAAAGTTTGGGTAATAAAAGTCCAATATATCTTAACCATATATTTTCTACAGACGTTAAAGGTGTGGTAGCAATTCGAAGAGTCAATGCGAATAAGATCATAGTTCATAGTTCAAACAATACAATACTGCGAACAATTTTCTAAACAACACCTCCTTCTTGGAGAAGTACAAATTGAAAGCCTATATACCGGCAGCGCAAATTGAACGTACAGGCATTGTAAGGTTTGTCCCTACCAATATTTCGAACAAAGACTTATACAGTAAACTATCATCGTTCTACGAAATAGTGGCTGTACGTCGCTTTACAAAAAAAGTCGGTCAGAGTAAAGTACCACTGCAAACTGTCAGTATTACTTTTCTCTCTAACGTCCTGCCTGACTGTGTACAGTATGATCTGTTTTCATACAGAGTTTTTGACTATGTGCCGCCTCTGCAGCAGTGCTACCGCTGCTTCAAGTTCAACCACTCTGCTAAAGTATGTAATGGGAAGCAGCGATGCAGCTGCTGCGCGGGCGAACACTCGTTTAGAGAATGCGACAAGTCTTTGTATTAGCAACAGTGGCATAAGTTATTTTATTTTTCTTTTTCATCATTTTCTTCATCTTAATAGGACATGTCTTAGCAATAGCCAGATGAGGTCCGCCGCAATTAACGCAGCATAATTAAATGAGTTATGCTGCGTTAATTGCGGCGGACCTCATCTGGCTATTGCTAAGACATGTCCTATTAAAATGAAGAAAATGATGGAAAAGAAAAATAAAATAACTTATGCCACTGTTGCTAATACAAAGAAATTCTAAGATGATTTTCCATCAATTAATCACCTTGAAAGGCCTAAAAAAACAGTGGCAAATGTTAATAAAACTAATGTAAATAACAATGTAAATAAAAATGTACATAACAATGTAAATAAGACCTCCACTGAATCAATGGTAACATCCATTGCTGTCCCACAGGCTTCTCCAAAACCTCTGGACATTAAAACACAATTATTGGCAAACAATGACTTGACTATGGCTATTGTTCGTACTCTTGTTTCACTGGCAAATAAAAGTGATGATTCTCCCATCACTACTACTACAATAAAGGAGTTACTGTTCAAGAATCTATCATAATGGATTTGGGTTCTAACACTCTTTCGCAGTTAAGAATTGCTTAATTTAATATTCAAAGTATAAATAAAAAAAGCCTTTGCTTATACAGTTTTTACAACATAACAATATAGATATTTGTCTGCTCAATGAAACTTTGCTATCAGACAATCGTACAGTTAATATTCCAGGATATAATATTCATTTCCATAATGCTAAGAATGATCATGGAGGTGTTGCCATCCATATTAAACCTTACTTAAAATATAAAACTTTAGAGACCAATTTCTATGAAGATATTCAAACTGTTGCTGTATCCGTTTCAACTGAATGCGGAGATCTTAGTATCTTATGCGTTTATTGCCCACCCACAAGTTGACACATAAGATTTAATAGGTTAAGAAATATAATAAATGATTTGCCTAGGCCTATGTTTGTGTCAGGAGATTTTAATGCACATCACATTGCTTTTGTTTGTGCTACCACTAAAGGGCGAGGTCAACAACTATTTGCCATAATTGATGACTTAGATGGCTTAATGATGGTAATCTTACCACTTTAAACTATCCAAATCGTAACCCTTCCGCTATTGATGTAAGTTTTGTTAGTCCAAACATAGCACCCCTGTGTGAATGGAATGTATGTACATGATGACAATATGGGTAGTTATCACTTTCCAACAGTTACAAGTATAACTCTGTCAGTTGATAGATACCTAATTAATCCTCCTATAGAAAAATTTATATATAAAAAAACCGATTGGAAAAATTATTCTGAACTGTCTAAAGATTTTTTTAAAGATATAACTGCGAATAGTGAGAACCCTATGGAGTCGTATGATAGGTTTTGTGAACAGCTTAATGCTTTAAAAGTGGAATGTGTTCCTAAACTTGTGAAATCTTCTTACTTTAGAAGCAAGCCACCAGCTCCATGGTGGAATGACAGATGTGAACAAAGCGTTATTGAGTCATACAAAGCACTAAAATTCTATAGAAATAATCTTACTATTGAAAATTATATTAATTATAAAAAACTGGATGCTATTAAAAAAGAGTTATCTCTGAAGAAAAGAAATCTGGTTGGACAAGACTGTGTGATATGTTTAATAGAACTACTCCTATAAGCAAGATATGGAATTACATTAAAATGTTCAAAAGAATTAGAACATCCAATAGATCTTATAATGATGAATTCATTGATGCATTCTTAGATAAACTTTCAAATAATAACAATGTTTATTCATGTAATTTAGAAATTTATTTCAACCTTAATAATAACTGTGAGAATACAAAGTTTTTGTTAGATCCATTTTCGTTGAATGAATGAATAAATCTTTAGTTTACAGTCACGCAGAAATACTACCCCTGGTCTGGATGATTTTCCATATACACGTATGTTGATTAAAAACTTAGATAAGACAGTACAAATGGTGTTTTTGGACAATCTCAACACTCTTTGGACTAAACAGATAATACCACAACCTTGGAAAACTCAATGTGTCATTCCAGTTTTGAAACCAGGTAAACCTCCTGATGATGCTAATTCCTATAGACCAATCTCTTTATCTTCATGTTTGGGAAAAAAAATTGAAAATATGTTGAAAACTCGTCTTGATTACTATGTAGAAGCAAATTCCTTAATCCCTCCCATTCAATTTGGTTTCCGCCGTGGTAGAAGCTGTGCTGACAGTTTTTCTCTCTTGTTTCGGACCTGAAAAATGCAAAAAATAATAAGGCTAGTGTTGCTTGTGCTTTCCTAGACATACAAGGTGCATTTCATAATTTGCAACCCACAATTTTGGTTCAGGTATTATCGGATCTGGGTATACCTGGTTTATTGTGTAAATGGATATATAATTTTCCAACTGAACGGACATTATATGTTAAGCATAATAATGTCATGCATGGTCCTAGAAATGTGTCAAAAGGCACTATGCAAGGGGCCACATTATCCCCCTTGCTATATAACTTGTATACTAGTGAGATCTGTAAATATGTATATAGAGCTGGTGTAAATATTTTACAGTTTGCCGATGATTTAGTGATTTATAGTGTTAATTTTAACATTGATCAGGCTATTAATTTGGTTAATTTGACACTAAGAGACTTGAACCTATACTACAATGATAGATTAGCACTTAAAATCAATCCAATGAAAAGTAATGTTCTACTTTTTACTAAGGATCATCCAAATATTGATTTAGTTTATAATAATGAAGTTATTCCAGTAGTAAGTCAACACAAGTTTTTGGGTGTAGTAATTGATTCCAAATTGACATTTGAGAATCATATGCAACATTTAATAGCTAACTCTCTAAAAGCATTCAATATAATAAAATGTCTGGCAGGTGTATCATGGGGTGCAGAGTGCAGACCCCAAAACCTTATGTATATTGTATAAATCCATTGTAAGAAGTCATTTTGATTACAGTTGTATAGCATACCTAGATAGTCCTCATACAAAAAAGTTGGATGTTGTCCAGAACAGGGCTCTTAGAGTGATATCTGGTGCCATGTGCTCTACTCCTGTTAGAGCTATGGAGGTAGAGACTCGTGTTATGCCTCTCATCCTTAGAAGATTACTCTTAGCTAAAAGATTTTGTACCAAATTAATACCACAAAATAAACAAATAACAATTAAAAGTATCTTACCTTTCCCAAACCTTTTTTACTAATATTCCTTTGAAAACAACAGAGTCACTCAATTCATCATCTTCACTTGCTAGCGGTTTACTTCAAAAGAATGTGGACGCCTGCGAAACTGAATTTGGGTTCAATCATGTCACCCCTAACGAAATTGTTAAAGCCTTTAAAAGTATTAAAATGAAAACTACTGAGGACCTATGGGGAATGTCAGTAAAAGTCTGCAGTGCGATCATTGATACTATATCTCCATATTTAGCTGTTATATTCAATGATTGTGTCGATCATGGTACTTTTCCTGACTTAATGAAAAAAAGTAAAGTATTTCCATTATTCAAAGCTGGTGACAAAAAGGATCCCAGTAATTTTAGACCAATATCAGTCTTACCTGTACTTAGTAAAATTTTTGAGAAGGTCATACTCAATCAAATGCTTTCGCACTTTAATAGAAATAACTTACTACATGACCATCAATTTGGTTTTACGAAAGGGCGCAGTACAACGGATGCCGGAACTGCACTTTTAAAATACATTTTTGGCGCGTGGGAAAAATCTGAAGATGCTATTGGTATCTTCTGTGATCTATCCAAAGCATTTGATTGCGTAGATCATAGCACATTGTTGTTAAAACTTGAACATTACGGTGTTAAGAATAATTCACTTAAACTACTTAAGTCATATTTGGAAAACAGGATTCAAAAGGTACAAGTAAACAAAACGAAATCACTGGGATCTGTTGTCAAAATTGGCGTACCTCAAGGGTCCATATTAGGGCCATTTTTATTCCTTATTTATATTAATGACCTCCCTACTGTAGTGAAGAATCTGTCAAAGTTAAGTGTGTTATTTGCTGATGATACTTCATTAATATTCAATGTAAGTAGAAAATCACAAAATTATAACGAAGTCAATGATGCACTTGGACAGATTCATGCATGGTTTACTGTTAACAATTTAGTCCTAAACGCCAAAAAAACTAAATGTATTAAATTTGCACTACCAAATGTAAGGTCTACTTCACATAACATAGTATTGAATAATGAACCATTAGATTTTGTAAATAGTACAGTTTTCTTAGGGTTAATACTAGACTCTAAACTTCAATGGGGCCCTCATATAACGGCTCTTTCTGGTCGATTGAGCTCGGCTGCATATGCTGTCAGAAAAATCAGACAACTTACTGATGTAGCTACCGCAAGGCTGGTTTACTTTAGCTACTTCCATAGCATTATGTCTTATGGCTTACTGCTTTGGGGCCGAGCAGCTGATATACATTCAATATTCGTTTTACAAAAGAGAGCTATAAGAGCAATTTATTGCCTGAAGACTCGTGATTCCCTGAGAGAACTGTTCAAGGAAATCAACATAATGACAGTGCCATGCCAGTATATCTATAAAAATATTATGTATGCTAGAAAGAACATTCATCAATTACCTAAAATTTGTGACAGGCATAATTTTAATACTAGAAATAAGCACAAAATTGATCAACCATATACTAGATTAACTAAAGTCAATACATCTTTCGTTGGTCTGTGTGTACGATACTACAACAAAATACCTGACAATATAGTGCAATTACCTGAGAGAAAGTTTAAAGAATGTGTAAAGCAAACGTTATGTAAAAAAGCTTACTATAGATTAGATGACTATATGAATGACAAAGAGGTATGGTGCTCTGATATTCCAGCGAAACACAAGAAACACATTGTAAAAAGCCGACTCTTAAAGTAGGCCGTGCTGCAGTGGTTTCTTGCCGTTTCTTTTACGCTGTCACAGCACGATCCGAAACGGCGTAGACTCACTCTATTTGATTTGTATTCTGCATGACATTCAATAAATATTCTGTAAAGAATCTACATTGAATAAAATAATCTGAATCTGAATCCAAAGGAATTCACTGGTCCACTGCTGTCTAGTAGTGATCTACTTAGAAACAAGGCTCCAAAATTGTCTGATATCCTCCTGGAAATTTAAAATAATAATTCAAATATTTGTAGTTCAAATATCAGTCCATGTTATTCTTTTCCCTTCCATAGTTTAACTTATTTAGCACCAATAATTCAAGATAAGGTTTTTAATAATCAAGAGCTTCTAGAATTTCTTCATGTACATAATAAATACTACACATTATACACTGATGGTAGCAAGGCTGAGGGTCATGTACGCAGTGCTGTGTATGATCCACAAATCAAGTTTGCTCAGAGCTTTGTTTTGGACAACAACTGTAGTATTTTTACGGCTGAAGCTTATGCTATTTTGGAAGCCCTCAAACGCATTTCTACTGTACAAAGTTGTAAATATTTTTTGATATTGTCTGATTCACTTAGTGTTATTGAATGTTTAGGCAAGATAAAAATTAATTTTAAGACTAATTATTTAGTTTATAAGATAAGAGACTTGTTGCATCGTTTCTCTCAAAAACAGATTGAGATATCCTTTATGTGGGTTCCATCACATAGGGGGATATCAGGAAATGAAATTGCTGATAGGACTGCATTTGAGGGAAATAATAGTCTAAGTGTGGAGAATGTCATTAATGTACCTCTGACCGACTTTTATCCAGCGATTAGAAATCAAACGCTTGAGTATTGGAAGGAAATGTGGAAGAAGGGCCAATAAAATAAAGGAAAGTGGTATGGTAACATACAAATGGACATACCTTCTGCCCCTTGGTACGATGAATTAAGAACTGCAAGCCGAGATTTCATCACGACTATTAACAGACTACTATGTATGTTGTATATCAACCTTGTACATTCAAACATATTTAAAAGAGCGCGTGGGTTTTTATTGTCGCTTCTTTTTTTTCCCACAATGGCGCCACATTGTTTGTGAAGCGATGTAGTTTAGCTGACGTCATTAAGAGATTTTAATATCCAACAATGAATAAACGATTTTGATTTGATTTGATTTGACCGGTTTACAATTTTCAACTCTTTATCTTTCCTCAACAATAGGTATTGGTACAAATATTCTAAAACGGAAAAATGACACTAGGACTTGCTATTTTGGCTGTACCACTAATTTGTAGATTTGCTGCATTGCGTTGCGCACGAGCCGTTCTACCGCTTTAGGCTCTAATGCTGCGCGGGTAGAGGATAGTATTGTATGCGAAGAGTGACCGATGCTTCATATTATAATATCCTGTAAGTATTTCTTTTTAATTTATTTACAGAAGTATGTGTTTTTGTGTTATTTGTATTTGTATAATTAAAAATATAATTTCTCATTTTCATTTATTCTTGATATATAAAACCGAAAAATTTATCATTACAGTTGACATTTTAATTTTGTATAAAATGTATTTAAAATAATATTTAAGAAGTAAAACATTAAACTTACTTCCATTACATATTATCCTTAAAGTACAATTTCGAGTTAACTTATTACGTTACTGAAACTCCGAATTTCAGCAATTCCAATGGGAAAACTTTTTAAGTTTTAGGTAAACTACTTAGAATTAAAGTTCTATTAACAATGCTAATCGATTGATTGCATTAGCATTTTTGTATAGGAAATTTTTTAATTTAATTTAAAAATATTAAATTAAAATATGTTCCGGAGGTCATACGATTTTAATAATTACACATTTATAGGAGAGATTAGTTGTTTAACAAGAATCCAAGAAAAAACAGCCATACTTAATTACTTCCAGGTCAAATACTAATTTCTCTGGCCTATATGTTAACAAATTAAATTAAGCTATAAATACGCATTGATATACAAATTAAATACAATACAATACAAATTAAATACAAATTAAATACAATACAATTAAATACAAATTAAATACAATACAATTAAATACAATACAAGTTAAATACAATACAATACAATACAAATTAAATTAAGCTATAAATACGCATCCTTTTTATCAACGAGGTGAAATTTACCATTTCAGTGGTACCATAAAAGTAGTCAGACACGAGAACCTGCCAGGTTTGAAGGAGGCTGATAATGTTTTTTAAGTTTTGCTAAGTGGTTAGAAGCCCACAATTCTACTTTTCGATGAGGTATTTTAACCGGTCGGACGGGTAAGTTTGGGTGCCAACTGCGGAAATCCTGCCAAGTTGTGCCGCGGCGCGGCCGACCAGATTGTTTAAAGCTGCTAAAGGTCTTCTGGCTCTACAAAGTCCGTTTGTTAATTTTTTTATGTTTACGCTATTTTGTTTTTGGTCCTGAGCTCAGACAAAAGTTTTTTAGTCAGGAGGATTCAGGCGGAAGCGTGTTTTGGCGTCCGCAATATATTTTAATTTTTTTTTAATGATGTTTTAACACTACTGAACAAGATTAGACAGGGTGTCGCCCTGACATCCTTGAGGGTCTTGTATAAAGTCCATGATTAGATAAAAGAAGGGGAACGAAATAAAAATTTTTACCTACCTCATCGAGTGGGGTATCGTTGTTTAGAGCTCGTTGAGAAGATAAATGCTGTATTTTTTGTTTTAAAAAATATTAAAAAGTAAAGGAATTAGATGCCACCAAATTCAGTTTTTTTACAAAATTTTGTTTGGGCTGTTATCTTATGAACAGTAATAGGTAGACTGTTGAAATATTCACAGATAATGTATGCCGCCATGACAAGACATACCAAAAATTAAAAAAGTAATAAATTAAAGGGGACTCCCAAACTAAAAGCCTGTCTTTTTTTGGCGATTTTTTAATCTATTTTTGTTTTAGCTCTATTTTAATAACGGGAACACTTACAAACGTGAAAATATGTACGTTTATAGTGCATGAACTGTTAAACAATAAAAAGTTTCAAAAACTAGTCAAATGCGAGTCAGACTCAAAAAATCTTGCACAGTAAGTTACTGAAATTTCAACTAATACCTACAATCAATATTGTAAGTAGTAACTTACTGTGCTAGATTTTCTGAGTCCGACTCGCACTTGACCAGTTTTTATTATTTTTTGTTATTTTATTGCTCATGCACTATAAACATACATTATTTTGACGTTTGTTCGTGTTCCCGTTTTTAAGATAGAGCTAAAACAAAAATCGAGCAGAAATCGCCTAAAAAGACAGGTTTTTAGTATGGGAGCCCCCCTCAATTTATTACTTTTTTAGTTTTTAGTATTTCTTGTGAAAGCGGCAACAAAAATACATTATCTGTAAATATTTCAACTGTCTACCTATTACTGTTCATAAGATACAGCCCAAACAAAATTTTGTAAAAAAAACTGACTTTGGTGGCATCTAATTCCTTTACTTTTTTAATATTTTTTAAAACAAAAAATACAGCATTTATCTTCTCATCGAGCTCTAAACAACGATTTTTATTTTGTTGCCCTCCTTTTATCTAATCATGGACTTTATACAAAATCCTCAAGGATGTCAGGGCGACACCCTCCCTGATCTTGTTCAGGAGTCCTTAAATATCAAGAAAATGCAAAAAAAATGTATTGCGGACGCTAAAACACGCTTCCGACAAAATGTAGGAGACCGTCTGCAAGACTATTTTCAAAGTCAAAGTCAAAGTCAAACATTTATTGCATCCCATGTTACACATAGAGGTCTTCAAAATATTGTGAAGTACAAACATGGACCCGGTTTGGGCATAGCAATGTAATAGTAATAGGTACTTAAGCTAAGTAGGTATTTATATTTTACATTCTTCTTAGATAGGTACATAAAATTATTTTTTCATCATGTTTTTTTCATTTAAGAACTCTTGTAGCGTATAATAACATTTATCAATCAGAGCTTTTTTTAGTAGTTGCTTAAACTTGTTTATGTTATTTTCGTTTTTTATAGTTAAAGGTAAATTATTATAGATCTTGGCTGACATTGTTAATGGTCCAGATGAGACTATATTCATTTTGGAAAAGGGAAGTGCTAGTCTAGATTGTGGCCGTAAATTTTGTGGTCTAGAGTATTCTGTAAAGAGTTTTGGGTGTTTTTTGACAAAAATACTGACTTCTAAAATGTATATTGATGGTAGAGTTAGAATTTGGAATTTTTTAAAGTAGGGCTTACAACTTGTCATGTTATCAATATTTGCTATGATTCTGATGCACCTTTTTTGCAGAAGAAATAAGTTTGGGGCGTTTGTGCTATTTCCCCATAATAATATTCCATATTGCAGCCACGAGTGAGCATACGCATAATATGCCATTACAGCAGTGTTGGAATCAGTGCATCTTTTGAGCTCGTATAGCGCATATGTGAACCTTGACAATTTTGTAGATATTTTTGCTACGTGGTCTTTCCAGTTAAGATTTTTATCGATGTTTAAGCCTAACAGTGGATAAGTATCAACCGTTTCTATTCCAGTATTTTGGAATTTATACTCAATGTCTAGTGGGAGTTTTTGATGGGGCCTAAACTGTACTAGCTTTGTTTTAGTAAAGTTTATTTTTAAATTGTGTTCTTGGAGCCAGTTTACTATTTTGATCATGGTTTCGTCCAAAGAGTGGTAAAGGTTTGGAGAGTTTAAAGCAGGTATCACTATTGAAATATCGTCCGCAAAAAGGGTACATGTGTTTTCTATTATTTTAGGCAGATCGTTTATATATAATAAAAATAAGACACATCCAAGAACACTGCCTTGTGGTATAGATTTCGTAACGTGTGCTCTATTTGAACTGACATTTACTATATCACCCGTGATGTGATTGTAGTGCTCTATCTATCTCTACACTCTGATAACGGTTTTGGAAGTATGACTTGAACCACTGATGAGCGATACCCCTGATTCCCACCCCGTGTAGCTTTTGTAGTAGAATATCATGCAAGACTCTTTCATAGGCTTTACTCATATCGAGTAGGATGCCTATTGCATATTTTTTACTATCAATTATGTTTAAAATTTCAGATATGTATTTGAAAACGGCTAATGATGTAGAATGGGTTTTTCTGAATCCGTTTTGAGCCTCGCTAAATATACAATATTTTTCACAAAAAGAGTAAATACGATTTGCCATGGCAGTCTCGAATATTTTTGCACATGTGGGAAGTAGAGCTATTGGGCGATAGTTGGCACAATCTGTTTGGTCTCCTTTTTTATATATTGGTTTTATTATAGCTATTTTAAGTAAGTCTGGGACTGTACCTTCGGCAAAAGATTGGTTAACCAGAAAGGACAGTATCGGCGCTAACTCCTCTGCACAATATCTGATCAACAGTGGTGGAAATTTGTCGTGTCCGAAGCTGCGTTTGTTTTTCATATTCTTAATTATTCTAATGATTTCAAATGTAGTTACGGGATTTAGATACATTGAGTTCTCGGATGGTTCTATTACTGGTAGTCTTTTAGGTAGATTTTGTGAGACGTCATTATTATCTGTTACTGATGTAAAGAAGTTGTTTAACGCGTCAGCTATTGTATGTGGATTTTCTATTACTTTGTTTTGAAGAATTAGCTTTATATTGGTTTTCAATTTTGGTTTCAATTTATTAGTTTCTCCTTTAACTATATTCCAAGTGGTTTTCATAATATTGTCGGATGTTTTAATTCGTTTTATGTTATGACATCGTTTTGATACTTTTACCGCCCTTTTCAACATTTTTGAATACTGTTTATAGTTATTTGTAAGAATTAAATTATCCGCTTTATTTACGAATATTTTTTCTAGTCGCTTATTACGACACGACCTTCTTATGCCGGGGGTAAGCCAGTATTTCTTACGTTTGTTATTTAATTTAATTTTAATTTTTTGGATGCATTTATTTATGTATTGTGAAACGAGATATAATTCTCGTTAATATTCCTGTCTATTCTTATTATCTCTTCGAATTTAAATTCACGTAGCTCAATTTTGAAGTTTTGTAGGTTTATTTCATTGAACAATCTTATTTCTTTGTACCAAATTTTTTTGGCTGATATTCGATCAATTGGTATTTGGATGTGAACACCTTTATGATCAGAAAAGCCGTAGTCATGTGTAGAAATATTAGATTGTTTGACATGAAAGTTTGTGGATATCAAGTCTATACATGTTTTACTAGTTTTGTTTGTTCTAGTTGGTTTTTTTACATGTTGGTGGAAGTTGTAAGATTTCATCATGTCTAGTAAATTTGTTGTTTTTGAGGACTTTACTAACACATCGACATTAAAATCGCCACCAATAACTATATTGTGTTTGCTGTATTTTTTATGCAAATATTGCAGAAGCTTAGATAAGGAGTCATAGAAGACATTAGGCATTCTAGTGCTGCTTGGCCAATAGAGTGTGATTAGGATTAAATCTAGACTTACAATATTTACGGCACACAGTTCAAATAAATACTCTACACTAAAATTAGTAATGTCCTGAAGCTCTACATATTCTAATTCCTCCTTGAGAAGTATACATACTCCTCCACCTTCATAGTTAGATCGGCAAAAATAAGATGCCAATACATAGCCATCTACACGTAAGAGATCAAGCTTTGAAGTAGATATCCAGGTTTCACATAGACAAAGGGCTTGGATACTTTGGTCTTCATCTGTAGCAGCTTCCAATAGGTGACGTTTTTTGTTAAGACTAAGTATGTTTTGATATAGGATATTTACGTTATGATCGAAAAAAATCTTTTTTTGGATTTTTGGACTCTGGGTGTAACAGTGGATCTTCGGAGCTAGTGGTTGGTAGTAAACTTAAGTCAGCAACACGTAGCTGGGTCGTATCTTCGTGGATGGTTGCGTTTATCATTTTATTATTGGAGTTTTAGTTTGTGGACATAGGACTTAGCTCTAGCTTTTATTTAGCTCTAATTTGGCGCTTTTGCCAATCTGATTTTTGATGAGAGAATCATTAAGAGATTTTAATATCCAACAATGAATAAACGATTTTGACCTTGACGAGGTAAAATGTAGAATTTTTTATGGCACCATAAAAGTGGTCAGATACGACCACCTGCCAGGTATTAAGTAGGCCTACAAAGTTTTTTAAGCTTTGCTAAGTGATTAGGAGCACAGACTAGTTTTATTTTGCTTTTCCATGAGGTATTTTAACCGGTCCTCTGTCTCTACAAAGTGCGTTTGTTCTGCTTTTTTGTAAGGTAGGCCTCGCTACTGTGGGCCGACAGTCTATGATTGTAGATACTTAAGAAAAACAAAAATAAAATGTTAAACCTAGGGTTTGGTATATTGAATGTAAGGGCTTTGAAAAAGTACTCATTCTAAGAATACGCTAATCATCATTTATTTTGAACTTCTTGTTATCTTTAAATAAAAAAAAACCGGTCAAGTGCGAGTCAGACTCGCGCGCCGAGGGTTCCGATATACCTTTAGTATTTTTGGAAGCAATAAAGTCCATTTTCAGAACCGCAAAACTGAATTTGTTTGTAAAGGTTTTTTGCAGATTTCTGAAAAAACTGTGCAACTTAGAAAGATCGTTTTATTTTTGCTGTAAAGTTTACATAAACCTCTGTCAACTGTAATTAATTCAGATTTTTCCCTACTCAAACTTCGGAGATAAGGGGGGGGGGGAATGGTATTTTTTTTGACATTTTTCATCATAACTTGAAAACTAAGAAACTTAAAAAATACAAAAATATATTTTGAAATGTACAAGTAAAGTTCTTTCATATGATACCCCACTCGACCTAGTAGCGACAATTTGAAGTTTGGCCCCCCATATTTTGGCCCCCTTTACATTAATAATCATACTTTTTTCAAATTTATTTCATGTGCAATTAAGTTGGGCAACTATATTCTAAAACTATTCCAAATTTCAGGTCGATAGCATAAGTGGTTGCTGAGATATACAGACAGAGCGGCACAATAAGGGTTCCTTTTTACCATTTTGGTATCGGAACCCTAAAAAAGATTTTTTAAACATACTAAGTTTAGGCTCGTTCAGATAAGAAATAGTTGATTTTTTTTTGCAAAACATGCGGCTAAAGACTCCTTATATCATCATACAGGGTGTCCCATAATTAGGCCGTCACGCTGACACCGGAGGTAGATGGACTTAAGGCGCATCAAATAAGCTTAACATGCCCACAGAAAAGTGTAATGAGTATTGAGTATGACCAGTTTCATTGATTTTTAAAAATTACAAATATTATTATTTTTTTTTATTTGATATGAATTTTTTCCCCAAAATATAGGATAGCTCTTAGGGTAATAGAGTTTAGATATAAAGTAGAAAATGTATGACTAAAAAGTTAAAAATAAAAAACTAAAAAAACACGTTTTGCCTACCTGAAATGTACTAAAAAGTATAAAATAATTTATACATATAACCTTAAAATAATTGATCCAGTTTAGCGAAATTTTGCCAAGTTTATGAAAGATGTAGAGGTACTCTTGAAACTAGGGCTTGCAAGTCGAATATTCGAATACTTCGAATATTCGCCTCATTTAACCATTCGAATAATAAAGATAGTAAAATTCGAATATTCAAATATTTTTTTGTTTATGTATATTTTTCCATGTAGTCAAATTAAAACAACAGACAGGTAGTAATTGTGCGCAATAAAAAAATCGTTTACGTTTAGCCCTTCTCAGAAACATTCGGTACACTCACCCGCTTCCAGTGGCATGCCAGGCACCGGTGACGGGCACGCCAGTGCTTCAAAATTTTTGTTTCTTTACGGAATCACATACCGAAAATGAGTGTCTTAATAACTATCTGACTATCTAACTGTCTGTGTAGTGGCAGCAAAGAATAGTTCCAACCCATCTCTACCCGTGTGTGTCGTAAGAGGTGACTACGGGCTTGTGGACTCCGGTTGGACAAGAGCATTTTCTGTGTATCGTACTATCTTACATACTTCGGTCACCAACAACAGTTACAAGCGTAGTGACTATGGAAAATCCCCTACAAAGCACCACGCGTTTTCGCTGGAGTTCTGGAGGAAGCTTCATGTCCTGCAGCGGACGTTTTATGGGATGTTATGATGATCATGATAAAACTATCTACCCGAAAAACAGAAAAAAAATCCTAAATTGTAAAATCAGGTGGCGAATACTGAAAGACACCATTATGCGACTGATGACTCTTATTGATTAAAATGATGAAGTCACGTCCAGTTTAACTGAGCTTTGCTAAGAGCCACTTCTTTCTATATTGTAAAGGCAACAGCATAGGCTCTGTGGCAAGAAAACGCATTTCTGCTTAATGCGGAAACAGGCCTTCAATTCATTATTGAGAAATTTAGCTACCCGAGTCTCCGAAAAACAGGATTACTAATACCCCCACCAGATTTAGTCTGCACGATAAAATATCTACAATCGTGACAAATATTACGCAGAGTCACCTTTGAATGTAATTCCATGAGTTTTGAAATCAACGAGAGAAATCTTAGCAAAAGACAAGACTCTATTTAAATGATGAGTATTAATTTTATCTGCAGTAGCAGCAACAAAATCAGGAGCTGTATGCGAAAAACAAATATTAACAAAACAAAATAAAGAACCCGTTTTTTAGCTTCCATGTAAATATTATTTTATTTGTCGGTCGTAGATAAAGTTTTGTATGTAATTATACGTAATTAGTTATTTTAACACTCGATCTATACTATTTTGTAACTCGGCTGCGCCTCGTATCAAAAACTAGATCTCGTGTTAAAATTACTCTCATTACGCAACAGTTGTATAAATAACTATTACAGAACAACTGCAAAAATGATCGCCGATAATGTTTCTGCTGTTCCTTCTATAAGTACTGCCAATTTATCAGATAGCGAAGAGTTTAAAACGCGCTATTTGATATAGGTGATTCTAGAAAAGTATATTTGAGCCTATCTCAAGCTATGACTTTAGTGGTGTTGCTGTATAAAAGAATTTACGGATTGTGTATATTTTATATATATATATATTCTTTATTGTTCACAATAAAACAAAACAGTAGTGATAGAAGAGGTTCACAATGGCGAACTTATCTCTATGAAGAGATCTCTTCCAGCCAACCAGAGTTTAGTGTGAAAAAGTATATGACGGGGACAAGAATAAGTACACATCAAATAAAAATAAGAAATAAGTATAAGTACATATATAATATTATAATAATACATAGTAATAACTACATACATATACCTACTATAGACTACATATATTAATATACCTTCAACATAATACTACATATATTATCAAGATAAGTTCGAGAAGAAGTGCTCTTTCAGCCTTTTCTTGAAAGAAGTGACGGATGGGCTGTCTTGAATATATTTGGGAAGCTGCAGCTTATTTTCTGCCGGCCGGCACCATAACTTTTTAATTTTATTTTATTTTAAGACTTCGTTAGTCAAAGTACAACTGTTCATTTATTTTAATATTTTTTTTATTGATTTTTACGTCATTTACTGGCAAATTAAAGAAATGATTCTTTAAACACTTAATTTTTTTATTATTATTCGAATAATATTCGAATAATTCGAATACTACCCAAAAACTAAATCTAATATTCGAATACTGAAACGAATCGAATGTTTGCTAGCCCTACTTGAAACACACTTTCAGAAATAAATATTCATTATATAATCAACAATTTTTCTGACCATTTTTTATGCAACATAGTTATATTACTATTCACCATGAATAAAAAATATAGATTATTTCTAGAAGCGTGTGGCGATTTAGATTTAAAACTGCTATGTAACTTCTTAGTAGCTTCGCAGTTGCAGTACGCATCAGTAGCTTGGAACCAAAGAGATTTGAACCTCGCTGCGCTAGCGAGGTTCAAATCTCTTTGCTTGGAACCCCTTCTACAAGAAATATATAGCCAATATTGAGCGGATTCAAAACAAATTTACTAAAATTAAATACTTAAAATATAGATTTAAAAACTGTGATCTCGATCTGTTCACGTCACTAGCAAAGAAAAGAGAACACATGGGATGTTATCTTTCTTTACAAAATTATGCACAACTATTAAACTCAATCCGTCTTACTACAAAAAAGTTAGACATCTGTTGAACACTTGATTAAAAAAATCGTACCAAATAACTCTATGTCATTGATGCGCAGAAGTCAAAAATGACTTATTTTCTTATGACTTGACTTCTGCGCATCAACTGACATAGCCAGTTACTTTGTGCGCATTTTTTTAATCAAGTGTTCAACAGATGTCTTACTTTTTTGTAGTAAGACGAAAATGTCCACGTGTAGGGCTTAGAAATAGAAGTGGTACTTTTATCGTTAACTCAAATTGTATCAACTACGCCAGGAATAGATTTGTTTTAAGGGCACCGCAAACTTACAATAATGAATATAATGATATTGATATCTTTTCGAATAATTGTATTAGATTTCAAAATTTAATTAAAAAGTTAAAATAAGGAGTCGTCATTTTCATTAGTTTTATCTTGTTTTGTTTGTTTATAAATGTAAGAATTAAAACACTCACCTATATGTTAGTACATAGATAGATACAAAAAATTTTAGTTAAGATTAAGACTGGTCAAGGGCTGGGACTCAGAGCCAACACTTTGTCCAGGGCCACCGTTAGTTTAACGTGTTTCTTTTAATTTTCAGACTAATTGCTACTGATATAACTTAACGTGTACTTGACTTGGTTTTTTGGTGTCTGGGTCCCAGCTTAACTTACTTATGGTACTCAGCTATTTAAATATCTATATATATCTTTTAGTGGAAACTTTGTTGGCTCATGTATACTATCTATATGTATTATTCTTATGATATAAACTGAATGCTATATGTTTCCCAAATAAATTAAAAAAAAAATGTCCGTGTGCCTGTATGTAAGTCTGCGGCCTAGCTCATTATTATTTATTTGCTATTTTTTTAGGGTACTTCCTCTACAAGTAGTAGGAATTTTTATTCTTGTCTACCCCATAATGTGGGATGTCGTTGGATAGGTCTTTTTTAAAAATAATATGAGTCTGTAAAGATCATTTTTCGATTCAGGAATCCGTTTGCGAAATATTAGCTTGAAAGCGCTCTTTATTGTTGGAGGGTCTCCCCCCTCCTCCATTTCGGCTAAACCTTTGTTATTGGAAATGTGAAATAATTAATTTTTTAGTAGTATTAGTATATTATGAAATTAAATGAAAAACTATCACAGCTAAGATGGCTTTACAGGTCAATGAGCTATAGCTGAAAAACTGAAAATAATAAAAATAGCACTAGCATAGCAATCAGGCGCTAGGACCTCGCTGAGTATTAGGAGTTAAAATGTTTATGTTATAAACGTTATGAAATACTTAATCAATACTACGGAACCCTATACTGCGCGTGGTCCGACACGCACTTGGCTGGTTTTTTTATCTAGGTACACGGCCGCACGTCGGTAGAAACACTTTGTCCTTGAGTGCCGTGCGTACTAGACTCGCTCTATTTTCGTTGTAGGTATTCTGCATTGCAAATTATTCTGATTGTATAAATAAATCTAAGTCAAGCAGGAATACATAATGATTATATATTGGTTTTGAATTATAAAATAAAAAACTAAAAAGAAATAAAATATCTTTATTTAAAGCAGCATAAACAATAAACAAGAATTTGCTATTACATTTATGTATATGTCTTAATGTTTGATAATAGTTCCTAATAATAGTTCTTCTTGTATAGAAAGTGCAAGTCGGACACGCGCGCCGAAGGTTCCGATATACCTAAAGTATTTTAAGAACCAATAAAGTCCATTTTTAGGACCGCAAAACTAAACTTGTTTGTAAAGGTTTTTTGCAAAATTCTAAAAAGCTGTGTAACTAAGAAAGATCGTTTTATTTTTGCTGTAATATTTACATAAACTTCTATCGACTGTAATTCATAAAAAAAATTCCTTTCACAGACTTCGGAGATAAGGGTAAATGGTATGAAACGGCATTTTTTTTTGACATTTTTCATCATAACTTGAAAACTAAGAGTCGTAAAAAAATACAAAAATATATTTTCGAATGTACAAAGAAAGCCCTTTCATTATGTTACCCCACTAGACCTAGTAACGACAATTTGAAATTTTGCTCTTCCTATTTGGGCCCCCTTTACATTAATAATCATATTTTTTTTTTTCAATTACAGTTAAGTTTTGCAACCATATTCTAAAATCATTTCAAATTTCAAGTCGATAGCATGAGTGGTTGCTGAGATATACAGGTGTGACAGACATACATACAGACAAAGTCGCACCATAAGGGTTCCTTTTTTTACAATTTTGATATCGGAACCCTAAAAAGAGGTCAAACTAAGATCCCTTGCTCTTATACAGCGTGAATTTGAATTGGTTTTGCACCCGAAGAGCCCAGTGATTCTCCTCATGAAAAAAAAGCAACTTCCCTGAAGAAAAAAAAATTTTACTCGAAAAAAGATTTCGCCTCCCCATACAAAATGAGTCGATCACGTGACCACTTTACTACGGAGAGGTGAAAAAAATTTTACGAGTACAATATTTTTTTTCTTTGAAAAAGTTGCTTGTTATGAGTAGAATCACTGGGCTTCGGGTGCAAAACCAATACAAATTCACGCTGTATACAACGTGTATCAGAAAGGTATGATAATAATGAAGGGTGTGAATCTGCCCATAAAACTGGACAACTTCCCCCAAAAAACATAGGTCGTAATATGAAAAACCAAATTTGACCTCCCATACAAAATGCGCTATCAGCTGTTGCAGTTCTATGGGAGGTCAAAAATTGATTTTGTTCCTTGGGAAAAGCTTTTCACACCTTTTCAGTTTCATGGGCATATTCAAACTCTTTAGTATTATCACAACGTTCCGTTACACGCTGTATACAGGGTGTTAGGGACAGCCTTCCGAATACTGAAAGGGCATGATCACTCATCGACACTGAACAACTTTCAGCAAACAAAACTTTCAGGAAAAGAAAAAAAATTCGCGTCTCCATACAAAATTGTAAACTTTAAAGGGCAGTTTGTATAAAGAAGCCGATTTTATTGTTCGTTTCCTGATAGTTTTGTTCACTGAAAGTTGTTCAGTGTCGTTGACTGATCAACTTCAGCATGCCCCTTCAGCATTCGGAAGGCTGTTCCTAACACCCTGTATAATAGATTTTCTTGTAATTAACGTTTATTTATCATATTATCGAACGCAGTTTCTTTATTCATGAAAATATTATGAATGTTATAGATATAGAAACTCCTAGCACCTTGCCACTATAAAAAAAAAAACAAAAATCAAACACTAGTGCGGTAATATAATTAAAAAAAGCACACGTGTTTAAATAAGCTGGATTATGGACCTTAGTACAGTACAAATACTCGTATAGATGTTTTATGAGCAAGTGTGTTGAAAAATATATTATTATAGGTTGTTGGTTGCTTGACGCCAGGAAAACTTAAGTTTTCTTTTGTTTCTTATCACCCATAATTTTATTTATATTTGTGTCGTAATCTTTACGTTGAACTTCATTAGATTTATCATTATTTACACCATTTATGGAACTATTTTTATACTTATTGTCTTCATTTCCTTTGTGCTTAGATCTAAAGAGCTTGACCATTTGCAAACATGGTACTTCTACCAATACATGAAAAGGAATGGCTCCCATAAGAGAGATGATTATGGCACTTGTTACAGCCTCCATCTGTAAGTAAATAATAATCTGATTAACGTTAGGTTAAAATTATGTATATTTGTCCCGAAGGGGATTGGATAGGTTATTTTAGGTTGCCTTTCGACTACAACGCACGTGCCAAACGAGCGAAGCGAGCTCGGCGAGTTCCAGAAGCCTGACAAAATTTAATAATGTGCAATGTAGCATTTAAGTGTGCAATCCACTAAGTTTTTGCTATTTTTAATGATTTTTAGTGAGCACATTTTAGTGTGCAATCCAATATTTTTGGTGCTACCATTTAATATTTCATTCAAAGGGCATTAACAGTAATGGCATTAAATACATGTCAATAAAAATTATCATTGGTACTGCGCAACAACATAAGTATGTTGAATAAATAAAATGCAAGAAGCAATGCAACAGCATTGATGACACGTCCGCTTTCGTTTGTCTACTTTCTGCTTGTTTACATTCTGACAGGCTAATCGCAATTAGTTTTTTTCCTAATTAATAAGCATATAATTAAAATTTTGTTGTTGTAGTGTTGATTCTGACCTTTGACAATCTTTTGCACGAACTTTCTTTTGTTTTTTATTGTGAATTTTTCAATATGTTTATATTTTAAATGTTATTGACCAATTTTTTGCAAGAGTTTTAAGTATTATAATGATGAATTTAGCTAATTTTACTACATATGTTTCATTTAAATTTGTCTGGAATGAGTAATGTTTTTCGATTGTTAAAACAAAATAATTTGTATGATTCATGTCGGGTCACAGTTGAACTTTAAATTATGTTAAACATCTTATTGTACTTACCTGTGTTCCGCAAATAAATTAATTGATAAATTGTAAGTGTATAAATAATAGGTCTTTACCTATGAAATTGCCAAAATTTTCTTACAGATTAATGAGATCATTTTTCCTATAATTCTAAAGCAGTTTTTTTTCATTTGTCTTAGATTTGAAAGTTGACTTCAAGGTTATCAATTTACGCACAAAATAAAGTTTTTATTTTTAGTTTAATAGGTTCGAAAATTGTTCGTCTTAAATGTCGTCCGATTTCATCATTAGATTTGTTATACTTTTTTACAGATAATATATTTCGAAAATTAAATTTAAGCTTATGTTAGCTTAATGTCTTCCCTATCATGCTTAAAAAATAAAAAAGTTGGATATTTAATTTCTAAAAAAATTGCAAAAATGTTAGTACTGAAAATTTAGTTTACCTAAAATTCGCTATACAAAACGGCAATTTCATAGGTATAGACCTAATATGTACATACTATACTTAGGAAAGAAGTGTGCACTAGCGTAGTGCTTTCGCCAGTAGAGACCTTGATGAAGGCAAGGTGAAGAAGGAAAGCACTGTAAGAGAGTCGTGACAGAATAACCCAGTCAGACCATTCCAGGAAACCGCGATAACCGCGATATTATAATGGTCGGTTCTTAATCTTTTTAAAATGTTTTCTTGTTTGATGCTGTTAATATATATGTCGAAGACACGAACTGGGGCGGAAGAGGGATGGCACTATGTGGGCAAGGGATAGACATCAGGAATAGCAGAGAACACGATATTGGCCGAACTATTTGTAGCAGACATCGATAACATCTTTGACAATCGCCTAATTCAATCGAGTGTAACTTACTTGCATAACGATCATTCATCCTGACTTGCCATTGACCTCTCATACGGTATTCTCCTCAATCACGTCATCGGTAAACACAGCGGTGTGCAGGACTGCTTGTGCCACCTGTTGTTTTAATGTAAAATTAACTAAGTGGCACAATCCTGACTACCCCAAACGTTAGGGGCTTTCATAAGATTCTATCTACGTGTTCAACTACAGCAAACTCACAGTGCACCGTGTTTTACTATCACAAAAGGTATTCGCGTATCATAACCTAAAATATCACAGTTTAGAAGCAGACAAGATCATAAACACTTAGCTGTCGTTAAAGGGTCGCTCCTGTCATCGCAAAATTGCCACGGCTCATCCGCCAGCGGCTGCAGGCTTCATCTCGCGGCCAACTATGACTTTAGAACTTGACGTGGTAAAATCTCGAACAAGAATGAGCTGTTGAAAATGGCGGCCTCGTCTTCACTTTGCTACGTGTTGGCTAAACTGACACAAACCACGCCCCTTTACGCGCTATTCGTTGTAGTAGTACCAACCTCACGATCTAAATAAAGCCAGCATTGCCAACATCATCGTCCAACATCGACAATCCACACTGGTACGGAAATGCAGTACTAATTAGACGTTTGGCGTACCTTCGCCGTGTTTGGGCCACTGCATGGGTGCTGCTGGCACGAACGTTTGTCTTTGAGAATACCGCGGGAAATTCAAAATGAGAGTCGCACTACGACATATATATTTTTTTATAATAGTTTTTTTTTTTTATTGAAAATGGGCTTACTCTTGACCTCGATCTAGTCTTGAAGACAGAGATGAGGTCGACGATGGAACGAGCTTACCCAGAAGAAGCCTATTCACTCACGACTTGAATAGATTCGGGTTATATGAACTCGGGAACACAGACGCAGGCAGAGAATTCCACTCTTTAGCCGTGCGCATTATAAAAGATGTTTCAAAGCGCTTTGTGCGAATGTGCGGAATATCAACCAAGTATGGGTGATATCCTGCGGTGCGTCTGGACACCCGATGGTAGAAGGGAGATGGTGGAATAAGCTCGTGGAGCTCTAGAGCACACTCTCCGAAGTACAATCTGTAGAAGACCGACAGACATGCAACTTTGCGACGGTGGGCCAGACTGTGAAACTTGGTTTTCACCAGCATCTCATCACCAACGAAAACTCTCTGGTTATATAAGGTTAAAAGTTCATTCTTGTTAATATTTCAATTTTTTTTTTACTTATGTTCTCTTGTCTTTTTCGACGTAGTGTATAATTTTATGTGGATACTTAATTGGCTTATGTGATTACCTGTAACATTATTTTTTATGTATTTATTATAGCTGTATGTTTCCCTATGCTTAAATAAATAAATAAATAAACATCTAAAACAATCAAAACCAATGATAAGCAACCGGGTCATCCAAGTTTATTCAAAAAGAAACAGATTAACAATAAGTATTTAAATAAATAAAGAAAAGAAACCACAGATCAGAAATAAGTCTAGAGAACGCAAACTCCGCCGTTTGTATGAAAACGAAGCAGGTCACAGTTCTCGGTGATATGACAAGCAAACTAAGCGTTTTGAGCTTAGTTTGGGCCGCGGGTTTGGGCACGCAAAGTAGGTACACTTGAGTCATCTATACTTATTTCTGATCTGTGGAAGAAAAATTTGACGCAAGCCGGGATTAACCAGCGATCCTCGGCGTACCGTGCCAATGCTTTTCCAACTGAGCAATCACGTCGTCAATCGAGTCGTTCGAAAGAAAGTTTAGTTGGAAGAGCATTGGAACGATATGCCGAGGGTCGCCGGTTCAATCCTGACTTGCATATTTTTTTTCTGCTCTTTATTTACTTAAATATAAACAGTGGCATCTATCTGTTCCTATAATCGAAATAACATCGTGCAACATCGAAATAACATTGTGCATCAGGCACTCTTACAACAGATTAATAACAAAAAATATATCATAAATAATAAATTTAGTTCTAAAGCCATATGGAATTCTATTTCCCCATTTTGCAGCAATAGCTTAAATAGTAACGATATACCTGAAATAAAAGTCAATGATAAATTACTAAATTCACCGCATGAAATATGTGAAGCTTTTAATAACCATTTTATAAACTTACAAAATAATTCAAACTCTTGCAATAAGTCCAGTCAGTCTCGTCCTGTCATACGGGCGCATCGGACGTGATACTATCGGTCGGTGACTCAAGTAGAGAGCAATGACCTCTAACGTTGTGAAATGTACGACATGCAATATAGTAATCTGCGAAGTGCTAGCTTTCGTCCAAAACAAGGTGGATATCATGGGCGAGGATAGTTTAGTGAAATTGTGTATCTCAGGGTTTTCAAAAGAAGACCTTACAACCGCCAAAAACCTGCTGTTTGAATCAATACCATCAACTCAGCAGCGAAATATAGTTAGAAAAGGGGATGGAAAATTGCAACGTGACTTGTATGATATTGTATCGGTGTTCAAGCAAACAGACCCAGAAAAACTTCCGATATTTGTGGCAAAGAATTTACAAAAACTACCGCCAGTCACCTTCGACCATATTGATGCGACGAGATTATTAAAGGACCTGTTGTTACTACAAAGAGAGGTAAAAAACATAAAAGAGACATACGTTAACGTTGACCAGCTACTTGAAATAAAACATGAGATGACAAATCTAAAACAAGCATCACTCGTTAATTATTTCGACACAAACAACATAGACAGCTATTTTCTTGATAGTGGACCGAAAGGACTACCGCATTTTATGAATAAATCTCATGAGTGTAGTACACCCGACAATAACAAAGCAACAGCTGACCAAAATAAACAGACAGCAGGAGAACCGCGCAGATCAGTGCCGTCCTTATCGCACCAATGTGAGTTGCAATCTCCTGTCCCAAGTCTGTGTGAATCACAGCATACACCGTAAAACGAGTCGCGTAACACCAGCTGCGCGGGCGACGAGAGACAGACAACACAAACGAGTGCAAAAGAGATGCAGCGCCAAAGCAAACAGGTTGATCGTAACGTAGAGTCCAAGCGAAAAACGATCGCGGAGATATTGACGAGTAGCACAGAGTGGAAAACTAATAAAGAACTAGAATGGCAAGTTATAAGAAAAAAGTCAAAAAATCGTCTGCTTGGATCGAAAGGAAAAGCTATTATACAACCGCAGGTTAAATTCAAAGCGGCTGATATGAAAGTGCCACTTTTTATAAATAATGTGGACAAAACGACGACAGAGAAAGATATAATTGATTATATTAAACAAAAGACAAGTATTACAGTTTTAACAAAGAAAATAAATATGCAGAAACAGAAACGCTATGATGCGTATAAAATCTTTGTACCACACGACAGGTTATCTGTGTTCTTGGACGACGGATTATGGCCGGAAGGTATACGTTTCCGCAAATTTATTTATTTTAATAGAAATATGTATGACAAAAATGACAAGAAAAATATAAAACAATAATAATTATGGATAGTCACAGAGTTAAGATGAATAATACAAAAATCATTAGTTTTAATTGTAAATCTGTTACCAGATCAGTGGAGTGTGTACGATCTTTATGTCGATCAGCTGACATTTTAGCGCTCCAAGAAACTTGGTTATTAACACAAGATATACCCTTTTTAGGCAGTATTGATATAAATTTTGAATTTACCGGAAAATCAGCGGTAGATACCAGCTCGGGAATTCTCCGTGGAAGACCATTTGGAGGAGTGGCTTTGTTGTGGCGCAAGAATGTTTTTAATTCGGTGTCCGTCATACCATGCACAAGTCCACGTCTTATTGCGATAAAAATAGTGCTGGCGGATCGCTCGCTTTTAGTATTCTCCGTCTACATGCCCACTGATTCGCAAGAGAACCTGACTGAATTTACGGAATGTTTAGGTGAGATAGCGGCAATTGTGGAGGAATATAAGATAGACTCAGTATTTATAATGGGCGACTTTAATGCTCATCCTGGGGCCCGTTTTTGTAACGAACTCATGGCCTTCTGTTCGGAGCAACGCTGGAGGTGTGTGGACATAGAGATACTGGGATGTGATTCTGATACCTACTCATACGTAAGTGATGTTCATGGAACACGAAGTTGGTTAGACCACTGTGTAGTGTCGGAGGCTGCGTGGAGAGCTGCAAAGGACGCTAAAGTACATTATAACGTATACTGGTCGGACCATTTTCCCTTAGAGTTAACATTCGATTTAAATGTTTTAAGAACTGAAGTAGTAAGTAGTGTCTGTGAGAGTAATAAAGTAAAATGGGGTGAAAGAAACCCACAACAAGTATTATTGTATGAACAGTATTGTATTGCGTAACAGTATTGCTTGTTGATTTTCCAGTAGAATTTAATAAATGTAGTGATAAGCTCTGTACTAACATAGAACATAGGAAGATTATTGACAATATGTATACTAACATTACTGACATATTGAGAGAAGCGGCGTGCTATTGTTCAGGGGATGCAATGCGAAGTAGGAAAAGACCAGTAAAAGGGTGGAATAAGCATGTAAGAGATGCTCACACGAGGGCTCGAATTGGGTTTCAGAACTGGTTATGATACAATAAACCAAAGTCAGGGTCTATTTATGACATTATGGTGGAATCCAGAAAAATTTTCAAACAGACAACGCTGAACAGATAAAAATGGACCTAATAGCATCTCATCACGCCAATAAACATTTTGGAAAGTTCTGGAAGGAAACTAGTAAACTGAGCCCCAGATCGAGCCTTCCGGCGAGCGTAAGAGGTGTTAGCGAGCCATCTAAGATAGCTGAAATTTTTAAAGATCATTTCAGAGTGGAATCTCCTCTCGGTCCATCAAAGAACTTACCATCAAGTAGAAAGCCCACAACAGAGCAGCATATGAGGTTCTCTGCCAAAGAAATCGCTGCAGCTATCAAGAACATGAAGCGAGGAAAATCACCTGGACATGACTCGCTAAGCATTGAACATCTGCAGCACGGAGGCGTTCACTTACCCAGAGTCCTGTCCATGTTGTTCAGCTTCTGCATTGGACACTCTTACCTTCCCGATGAAATGATGAAGACGATTGTGATACCCATTAGTAAGAATAAGACAGGTGATATATCTGATCCCAACAACTATCGGCCCATATCGTTGGCTACAACAATAGCAAAGGTACTGGACAGTATGCTTGACAAACAATTACAAAAACATCTAGAGCTACATGACGCCCAGTTCGGCTTTAGAGCTGGCCTGTCCACAGAATCAGCAGTTCTTTGTCTCAAGCATACTGTCCGCTACTATACGGATAGGAAAACACCTGTATATGCGTGTTTCCTAGATCTGACTAAAGCCTTCGATATGGTGTCTTACGACAAGCTGTGGGAGAAGATGTATGAAGACTCAACATTACCTGCTGAACTGATAGGCGTATTTAAGTACTGGTATAGTAACCAAAGTAACCAAGTAAGGTGGGGCAATGCGTTATCAGAGCCATATGGGTTAGAGTGTGGGGTAAGGCAGGGGGGCTTAACATCGCCTAGGTTATTCAGCCTATATGTCAATAGGTTGATTGGTGAGCTCAGCAGCGCCATGGTGGGTTGTTCAGTAGACGGACAGTTCATTAATCATATCAGTTATGCCGATGACATGGTGCTGCTGTGCCCATCAATCAACGCACTTCGAAAGCTGGTTGGAATATGCGAGTGCTATGCGGAGGCCCATGGCCTCAGGTACAACGCACGAAAAAGTGAGATTATAGTGTTTAAAGCAGGAACGAAATACTATCCCCATGTACCACCTGTTACACTAGCCGGCTCTCTTCTCACGGTGGTGTCAAAATTCAAGTACCTGGGGCACTGGGTCACTGAGACACTCAACGATGACATGGACATCGAGAGGGAGCGTAGGGCGCTGGCTGTAAGAAGTAATATGTTGATTCGCAGATTTGCAAGATGTTCAAGTAGTGTAAAAGTCACTCTGTTTAGGGCATATTGCCAGTCATTTTACACTTGCAGTCTGTGGATCAACTATACTCAGAAGGCATACAGCGCCCTACGTGTCCAATACAATAATGCGTTCAGGATGTTGTTGGGGCTGCCGCGTTATTGCAGTGCATCGGGAATGTTCGCCGCCCACAGAACGAATGGCTTTCACACAATTATACGGGCAAGGGTAGCATCCCTGATAGAGCGGGTGCGCGGCAGCCGTAATAGCCTCCTGACTGTGGTGGCAGAGCGTGTGGATGGCCCGATCCTAGAACATTGGACCTCCATTCATGTCATCCCCTCGAATAGAGCAGCCAAATAACATGTTTTAACATTTTGTGATTTTTATTTTTATATTTTAATCTTGATTATTAATTTACTAACATAGTTTTTAAGTCTAATATTACTAACAAATATGGATTGTACTTATCTGAGTTAAATAAATTGAATTGAATTGAATAAAAATAATTATGACTCTTCAAAGTTAAATCAGAACCAACATACAATATACCTAAAACCAGTTAGTGATTCTGAAATATTTAATATAATTATGTCACTCAGGAATACCAATACATGTGGACATGATGACATATGTACAAAGGTACTAAAACTAGTTGCCTGCTATATTTGTCGTCCCCTATCACATATTATAAATTTATCATTTATTGAAGGGAAATTCCCCGAACAGTTAAAATTATCAATAGTTAAACCACTACACAAAAAAGGCGATAAATTAGATTTAAATAATTATAGACCAATAACAATTATTCCCATAATATCTTAGATCTTTGAAAAATCAATATCCAAAAGGTTAAATGAGTTTCTAGTAGTTTCTAGTCAAATATGGTATTTTATGTCCGGAACAATTTGGCTTTTGTAAAGGATCCTCCACCACTCTGGCATGTTTTAACTTAGTCAAAACTTTAACAGAAAACAACAACGACAAAAATTCTACCATGTCTATCTTTTTAGATATGTCGAAGGCGTTCGATTTAGTTAATCATAAATTATTATTGTACAAATTAGAAAAATATGGTATTAGAGGAAAAGCTAACGAATGGTTGCAAAGTTATTTAAAAAACCGACAACAGTTTACAGAGATTTTAAAAGTTACTTAAAATCAGAAACATTACATTAAACAAAAATTCAAGTCACACTTACTCATCAGCGACACCGGTGTTCCTCAGGGAAGTATCCTCGGGCCCCTACTCTTCCTAGTTTATGTAAACGATCTTCCAACTGCCACCTCTCATAAATCGCTATTATTTGCAGACGACTCTACTCTTATTATAAAATGTGACAGTAAAGATACTTACGAATCCACTATAAATTTAGGTTTAAATAACATTATTCGTTGGTTAGATGATAACTATTTAAAAATTAATTTAAATAAAACAAAGGTCATGCAATTTTATTCATACAATAGTAGCCCTCTGACAATAAACATCAATCACAACGGCCAAACAGTAGAAGAAGTTAATTCATACAAATTTTTAGGCATCACCATAGATAGTAATTTAAATTGGAAAGAACACATTAATAGAATTTGCAATAAATTAGAAAGTTTCGTATTTGCACTAAAAATAATTAGGCAGAATGTTTCTGTTGAAGCTGCACTAGTTGCATACCATGGATATATATCATCGGTACTTAATTACGGCCTTTTAATATGGGGAAACTCAACTGACATAGACAGGGCTTTTAAATTGCAAAAGAAATGCATAAGAGCCATATGCAATGCTTGGTTTATGGATAGTTGTCGACCTCTATTTAAGAAATTAAAAATATTAACTTTAACATCTATGTATATAAGGGAACTTAGTTGTTTCGTAAAAATGAATCCGGATTTTTTCAAAATGCGTCAAGAAGTCACTACAAGACAGGTAAGAAATAAATACAAGGATCTATTGTATCAGTCTCCATGTAAAACAGCAATATATAAGTCAAATGTATATAATATGTGTATAGATGTTCATAATAATTTACCAGAAAATTTAAGAAATATATCTAATGTAAATACTTTTAAAAAAAGTCTTTCGGAATGGTTAAACATTAAATGTTTTTATAATTTAAAAGAATTTTTCAACCACAAAAGTGACTTTGTGTTGAGATAGTTATAGTTACTTACTGTAGTTTTGTTACAATTGTTACCTATGTAGTGTTAAGTTTTTCGTAAGATTGTTTTTAGTAAGATTATTCATTGTTGTTAAGGTAATAGTGTAGTGTCAGTTTTTGTTAAGTTTTTCTATATATTTTATATTTGCACGCTCGCTTGCGAGCAGAATACCTACTAAGTACCATGTACCTATTTACCACCTAAGACATTATGTTCTTGTTAATGTATTCTTGCAAATAAACGTCATTCATTCATTCATTCATTCATTCAAGGAAACCCCACTTTGTTGGTGAGTCAGTTAAAACTGACTCAGTTTTCATACCAAACCAGGAATCCGCTTTCACCGAATGGCTTCCAATTGCGCAAGTAGTTGCGCTGTAAGCGTCTGTTTCACAATCACACAATCAATCATCAATCACGCATAGCCAGTCGCAGGGCCACTCAACTCCGCCGGTGCTGATTTCAGGACGATATATTTTAACCGACTTCAAAAAAAGAGGAGGTTCTATGTTCCACTGTATGTATTTTTTTCATACTCTTATCATAGTCTTGTTCAGTCAAGGAATCCGAAGGTGGCGGGCCAGGTAAAAGTAAAAGCCGACTTTTTTAAGAATTTTATTTTTAAACTTTCGAGTTTCGTTTTGGTGATAAGATGGCCTTGGTGAGGTTAGCAGCTGGTGCTTCCACTAACATCCACAGTACGGCTGCAGTCATGAACGAGAGGAAGATTGTAGCCGACAGGATAACGAACTGAAAAAGAAATCCCTGGTTGGTCTGGTATACCTGATACGGACGTAAGCTTTACGTGGATACGTCTTTACGTAGGTACAGTCAACCCCACTTTCCCCTCAAAACCCCTCTCCCTTCCACTCATCCCCATTCCCCTCACTCATCCTTAGCTCGATGTAGTACTGATTGTTGCCGCCAGAGGGCCTATATCCTCTTCATTGCGAAGACGAAGACTTTAACAAAAGATAGTAATAGAATTATCAACTCCGGACCTTATTGCATGGTAATAGAATTGCGAATATGTTTCCACTGACTTGCGGTTGACTGTACTATCATTGTACTGCTGATCTAACTATAATGAGAACTCGCTCGTCGACACATAAGCCTTGCATCCATTCCGTCCATTCCGTCGATGACCCACATAAATATGTATTCTGTTTTGGAAATAAATTTAAAAAAAAGATAATTATCGTGCTATCGAGCTACCAACTCGTATCTATTTGTGGGTGTCATAATAGGTGACTAAGGGACTACAATTAGGAGGACGAGCAGCAGCGTCCTTCTGCGTACCATTTTACATACTGCGGTCACCATCAACCGCGACGCCAAAATGTGTGGTGACTATGGTACTTCCCCTCCAGACTTTACCAGGCGTTCTTGCCGGGATTTTGGAGAGAGCTCCCTGTCCTACAGTGGACTTCGGCGAATCAACAACTCTGACACCAGGGTTTGTGGGGTCGGTCATCGATCTTTTAACCCTAGGGTGCTGGCTGCCATTTGGGCATATGATTTGCTCATGATTCATATTAATAGGTATGATTGATCAGTTCAATACGAATCGATTTGGTCCTTACAAGTTTTTCTGTGCGTCGCTGCGTTTTTGAGTCAAAGCAAAAAAATAAAAATAAGACACAAAATAATGTTGTTTTGTCTTCCTTTGTGGCTGCTGTTTAAAATACTTCTGAAGATGTAGAAAATCGAAAAGGCAGACATGCAGGGCTCTGCATTATCACGGGACGAAGTAGTGGTTTTTTGCATTTTGAAGCTGAAGATGTAGAAAATCGAAGAGGCAGACATGCAGGGCTCTGCATTATCACGGGACGAAGTAGTGGTTTTTTGCATTTTGAAGCGGTGTAACTTTTCAATGCAGGGCTATTATGATGGCAGACCATTTTTCTGTGGTACTATACATTGTGTTTAATCGGACAGTCATAGTCTGTCAAGTGTACATTTTATTGTCAAATTTCAAAATAGTTAAAACTAAATTCCTCAAAAACGCAGGGGTGTGGATGTCTGCCAATATTTTTTGTATCTTTAAGAGGATGCTTCATATCATCAGTCAAAGAGGCAGACATAAACAAATTATATAGAAGTTCATCAGCACCTTTATTATAATGATGTCTTACCACGTAGTAATCGGTCATATGAACAGGCGTAAGCTGGCTGCCAATAAGCCCTCGTTGGAAGAGTGTGTGTAGTAAGAAAGCGCTGTAGGACACTCTACCTGTCCAGGTAAAGCCACGCCATTCAACTATGCCTCTGTAGACACCTATAAACATTATTTAGTATTAAATTTAATTTAAAAAATACACGGCGTAAGGGAAGGTGTACCGAAAACAATCTATATATGTAACTATGTTAATCCAGAAGAACTCACTTTCAATCTTAAATATGCAGCCAATGATCAACGTAACGACCAGGACCTGAAAGATGGGCTTGTAGACGGCTGCGTATGCGACGCGGAGTGCGGTGGAGGCTGGAGCTCCATCGGAGTAGAACATCCCACCGGAGAGAATCACCGCCACGGCCATGGGGAAGAGTAGCCAGATGAGTAGGCGATAGCTCTGGAAACAGATTTCAATATTGTGTTTTTATAGCGCGTATACAAAAACAGCGGGAATGGGGGAAGAGATAAAAGTAAAATAAATGGCCAAAGCGACACGTCCGGAGCTTCAGTCTTCCATTCAGTTCCATTGTTTTAATCATATTCATCACACTGATATCACACTAACATGCAATAACAACAAACATCCAAACATACCTATGTTTGAATGTTTCCTGTACTTTCATCATCCTTTCATACATGCTCGTCGGTTTAGGATACTTTTAACCTGTAACCTTTGTTTAGAAAATTTAACTAGAAATATTAACTCGCATATACTTAATAACTTCTTATTCCTGAGGTTACAAAACATAAATGCATTTTATTTGCTGATGATGTTTCTGTTATCATACCTTATCAAAATAACTTACTGAACTATGAACTTGACATCAAAAATACAATTAGTGTAATAGTAAATTGGCTATCAAGTAACAACCTAACTGTACGCTTAAATAAAACTAATTTTATACAATTTGAAACAAATCGACATAAGAAACAAACACTTAATATTGACATTAATGGAACAATTGTCCAAGAAGTGAATAAAGATAAATTTCTCGGGGTAACCATCGATGACAGTTTGGATTGGAAAGACCAGGTAGAGTCTGTTAGAGGAAGGTTGCATCGCAAGGCTTACGTACTCAGTAGACTGCAGAATGTTGCTGCTACGTACATACATACATACATAACATCACGCTTCTTTCCCGTCGGGGTAGGCAGAGACCACAGTCCTTCGCCTGCTACGATCTTGACATACTTCCCTTGCTTCCTGTACTTTCATCAATCCTTTCATACATGCTCGTCAGTTTAGGGTACTTTTAACCTGGCCTTTATTCAGAACGTCCTGCATTTGGTCCTGGTACGTTCGCATAGGCCTTCCCCTTCCAACGTTTCCATTCAATATATATAATATAATTGCTGATATATCTACTATTCTTACAGCTTATCACGATTGTATGGCGTCTCTTATGCGGTATGGACTTTTGGTTTGGGGAAATAGTACAGACATAAGTAAAGTTTTCATTGCCCAAAAAAAGTGCGTGAGAGCAATTTGTGGCATATCACCTGGGTAAACCTGCAAACAACTATTTGAATCCTGCCTCTGCCCTGCATGTACTTCCTAGAAGTTGCGTGTTTCGTGAAAAATAATATTGAAAGTGAAGGACATGCATGACAGAAATGTAAGGGATCCCAAAAGATTGGTTTATAACAGTAACCCCAAGTTAACTCATTACTTAAACCAATGTAATGGAATGTGCATAAAAATATATAATGCTGTGCCTAGGGACATAAAATTAGCTCCTAATAATATAATATTTAAATCTAGGCTAAAACTGTGGCTCAAAGAGCACAATTTTTATTCAGTAAAAAGACATTTTTAATTATTGTGATACCTGACATGGACTTTTATGTAATTGTTATTTTTGTTTTGTAATGAATTTTGTCTGATGATAAGTATTTTAATTTAAATGTTGTTGTTGTTAATACTTTACATTTTAAATTTTATTGGACTATGAATTTTGCATGCCAGTCTTATGGTAAAATATGAGTACTTACCTACTTTAAATTGTAACACCATTATCACCATATTTTCAGCAAATAAATTATCTTATCTTATCTTTGTTCGAACTACTTTAAAACATTTTCCTGATTTTTTACTTACAATTAGTCAGAAAATATGTATTTGCATACAATGTCTATTTTTGGGCCTAAATGTGTCATAAAATCGATGTTTTACAATACCTATAATGAAAGAGCTGATGTTTGGTTCATTCCTGTAATGCTAAGCAGTACTTAGTTTTATGAAAAATCTGCCAAAGAAGCTAGGACAAGTTGATACTACGAGTATTGAGCCAATGTGGGGCGCCAAATTATTAGCTAAAATACTAACTTTAGGTTTAGAGAAGTCCTTCGTCTTGCTTTTGCCAGTAGTGCGCGAGGATTCCGCCAGCTAGACCAAGGGTTTAAGTAGACAGGTTGGTGTGACCGCGGGAATAAAGATGGCGGAATGACGGGTCGTAGGCGTAGAGTGTACGGAACGATCTGAGAATTAAAATACTTACTTTATGTATAGAGAAGTCCTTGCCTTCCTTTTGCCAGTGCTGCGCGAGGAATCCGCCAGCTAGACCAAGGGTGTAAGAAGACAGGTTGGTGTGACCGCGGGAATAAAGATGGGGGAATGACAGGTCGTAGGCGTAGAGTGTAGGGTATGATCTCAGAATTAAAATGATTAGCTAAAATACTAACTTTATGTTTAGAGAAGTCCTTGCCTTCCTTTTGCCAGTGGTGCACGAGGAATCCGCCAGCTAGACCGATTGTGTAAGTAGACAGGTTGGTGTGACCGCGGGAATAAAGAAGGCGGAATGTCGGGTCTGCGTAGAGTGTACGCTACGATCTGAGAATTAAAATACTTACTTTATGTTTAGAGAAGTCCTTGCCTTCCTTTTGCCAGTGGTGCGCGAGGAATCCGCCAGCTAGACCGAGGGTGTAAGTAGATAGGTTGGTGTGACCGCGGGAATACAGGAGACGGAATGTCGGGTCGTAGGCATAGAGTGTGCGGTACGATCTGAGAATTAAAATCAATGAATCCTTTGCTAATAAACTAGCAGTATTTGTATTTTATATGTATTCTGTTAAAATATTTATCAAGAAGTTCCACATAACGATGGATCAGCTCCAAAGTCAAAAGTTCAAGTTTGTTTTGTTTCTCTTCATAAATTTAGGCCTGAAATCGATGTTTTTGTTTTCTCCGTTCTTTTGAGTAATTCTTGAAAAAAGCGCGATTTCGAAACCCTAGAACGCCATGTGTTGGTACACTGGGTGCTTGTAACGAAAGAAGGTTTTTGACGGTTCGTTGTGTTTAGTCGTAGTTCCTCCAAGTATTTATATGATAGTAGAAGGACATTAATCACCTAATTCGTGAGAAAGTTTTTCATACAACATAATCAGCTTTTTTTATAGTTTCCGTCATGGGTCCTGCAGGAAAAGTTTTTTATTGAACGACACAGGTTTACCTACATTAACGAATTCACTGTTTACCCTAATGTATATAAATTAATATAAAATCTATGTTTATTTGTTACAAATTAATTAATTTACAATATCCCTCATTTTAATTACCGGAGGATGGATTGTACTCACTCTGGAGTTTGAATGACGACAGCTTCTAAGTCTTGCAAGTAAGTGTGCAAAGCCGGCGTGATGATGGATATCACGAACAGTATTGACAGAGCGATCTTCCGAGCTTTTGCGGTTCTCGCTAGCACGCACACCAGAAGACCAACACAGAACATTTGCGTGTCTGCTGCTAAATACCTGTTAAAGAAAAAATAGACCTTCGCTTCACCACAGATATAAAATATTTTGAGAGCAATTTTCTTAACCAAAATAGGCTAATCAACCCCACTTAAATGATAGTTTGCAGATTTGCACATAGCGCTTTGCAACATGTTTTGTAAGGCGCAGAGCCAAAGCCTTCTAGGGCTGTGTCTGCTGGTATTCCAGAGATTTTTTTGCCATTGAGAGGCAAGAGGTGCCTGTCGGCTGTGGAAAGAGGAGCACTCGTTGAATTTATTCAACAAGTAGAAAGCCTGGACATGACTTGCCCAGTCTTTAAACAGACTACGGACACAGGTCGGTCAGTACAAAGACAGCATAAGTACGAGTATGTTAGGTGGGATTTCACCGACAGCTCCGATAACAAATGTGAATGTGGTGCCTCCCCACAAACAATTGAACACCTAACCTATGTCTTAACACATGTACACGTGATGACCTATTTAAGCCACAAATGTGGCACTAAATGTGGCAACGTTCTGGGCTACAAAAATTTAGTTCTTTTGTAACTGATCGATACGCTAAGAAGAAGAAGAAGAGGTTTTTCTTTACCATATAAATTACATCTTATTCGTATCTTATTTTAATCTTAATACTTCTGGGTGTGCTCGGTCCACCGTCGACCTCATCTTTGTCCCCTAGGACGACTAGACTGGCAAAAGCAAACCTTTAAAGACGCTCAAAGCTATATGTATAGTAACAAATATAATCATCGTAGACACTGACTTGTGAATAATAATATGTGCTTTAGGAATCTAGGGCTTGTCAGAGCAATCAAGTTATAATTTGTGGCACTTGGCAGTCATTTGTATGGACTAGGTTTTACGATATAAGTAATATCTTCATTGAAGACAGGGGCTTAAAGTTACCTACATCATTTGCCACATTTAAATGTTCACTCGCAAGAGTTTTATTTCTAAAATCTGCACAAAAATATCGACATGAATCGAAGCAAGTATATGTTCGCGATTTCAACATAATAGAATAGACCAGTTTAAATTTTTTGTTGTTTATCTTTAGCTAATGCTCTATATAAACTTACAAATTTTAAGTGTCCCCGTTTTTACGATAGGGCTAAAACAAAAATAGAACGAAAATCGTCTAAAAATACATTTTAGTAGGGAAGCCTAGAATGAATTGATTTTTTTTATTATTTGTTTTTAGAAATACATAATCTGTGAAAATTTTTCAACTACCTATTACGGTTCTTGAGATACAGCCCGCTGACAGACAGACATCGGAGGCATATTAATATAGGGTCCCGTTTTTCACCCTTTGGGGACGGAACCCTAGAAAAATTCAACTTCCATAACGACAGTGTTGGTCACTTCTATATTATATTGGTAAGCGAAGGCACCATTATTTTCTCCCATTTCGACCTATTTTAGAAAAAGTTGTTAAGTTTCATGGGCAACTTCATAATCCTTCATCATTCATGATTTTTTCCAACACTAGAAATATCAGCCCAGAATCGAACCCGGAGCTCTTGGCATCTGCACTACATAGCACCAGGCAAGACTTTTTTATGTTCGATGGGCTTACTCTCGACCTTGATAACAAGCTTGCCCAAAATAAGCCTATCCACTCGCGACTTGAACAAATTCGGGCTATACGAACTCGAAAACACAGACGCAGGCAGAGAATTCCTTAGCTGTGCGCAACAAAAAAGATGTTTCAAATAAAACTAAAATTGCTATCATACCAAGTCTGAGGAGCACACCAGGAGTCCTCATACACGTAGTTGTTGATATACAGAATGTTGGCCCACCAGAATTGGCGACAAGCAGCAGCTTCTGAAACGACCACGTGGTCCCAAAGCGGGCCGCTGCCAGCGTGACGCATCCATGTGCTGATCGTAGCTAGGATCAGTGCGTACGCTGGTGATAGTCTGGAATACATCAATACACACATTACTACATCATAGTCGTTAGTTTTTTTTAGTTACAAGTGAGCAAGCGTACAGTTAGGTCACCTGGTGGTAAGTAGTCACCACCGCCCATAGCACCCACTGTCAAACAGAGAGAATTTGAGAATAGTTAGACCTTCAAACTTGGTCTATACACAGAGATAGGGTCATCAATTTATTTAAAATTATACGAAAAAAATTTGAACACAATGCTGTTATCATTTTGTAGGGTTCCGTAGTCAAAAAGGAATCCTGAGGTTAATTTTCGGTCATTAAGTCGTTCGTTTGGGGCGTAAGGGTTCTAGATTGGTGACCACGTACCGGAAAATAAATCTTCGTCTTCTTCTTCTAGACCTTATCCCATCTTAATTGGGGTCGGCCCTCCTGGTCAATCTTATATACTCTGTCCTGTTTTGGACTTCATCAGACACAATATTATTAACTTTCAGATATTTTTGGATCGTCGTCCACCAGGTGGCTGGGGGTCTTCCTGGGCCTCTTTTCCTCGTAGGTATATTCAGGGCAGTCCTGAACATGTGTTCTTCCGGACATCTGAGCATACGCATCTCCGCCACGTGTAATTACTGCTCATGGTTCTTTTTCACTGGCCAGCATTCCGACCCAAAGAGCACAGCAGGGCGTATCTTTCTTTTGTCGCATAGTGTTCCGGATAATGATTTCCACTTTTACCACCCAACATTTACACGATGTGTAACATCCGTTTTGATCTTGCCATCGCAGCTTATGATGGAGCCAAGGTATTTAAATTTATCTACTTTTGGTAGTGGTACGCCATCTATGTAAAAGTTTGCAGGTTGTGAATTGTGGGTTGTTGCAAAACAGCAGCTCATGAACTCGGTCTTGGTTCGACTAATACGGAGGCCCTTTCCTTCCAGAGCCCTCTTCCAATTGTCTAGCTCAGTCTGCAGCTCCTCTTTGTCCTTATTGATAAGTACCAACCACATCGTTGGCATAAAGAATTGACGCCGGAGCTGGGGCTTGTATATTCTTAGTGACATAATTGATGGCAAGGTTGAAAAGTAATGGACTCAGTGCGGAGCCTTGGTGAACACCGGTGTAGATGGCAAACTTCTCGCCAGTTCCTGCGGGGTTTCGGATTTGGGTGGTAACGTCATCGTACATGTCCATCAGCAGTTCGATGTAGTACTCTGGAACGATCTGGGCTTTCAAGGCTTGCCATATGAGATCCCGTGGCACACTGTCGAAAGCTTTCTCCAGATCGATAAATATCATATGGAGATTTTCGGAGTTAGTTTTGGCTTTCTCAACGAGTGTCCGCACGGCGTGAGTAGCGTCTGAGGTTGATCTGCCAACCACGAATCTGCATTGGTTGTCTGTGATGGCGGTAAGGTAATACGCCTGTTAAGTATTCTTTCCCATAGCTTAAGGGTATGTGCTGTGAGTTTGATACCTCTATAGTTTGAGCACTCCCTCACATCGCCTTTATTCTTATAGAATGGGATGAGATAGCTGACTCTCCATGCATCTGGCATTTTCTGTTCCACGAGTATCTTGTTGAAAAAGTTGCACAACCATTCTTTGCCGGGATCGCCCATCATTTTCCAGAAGTCGTTGGGTATATCATCCGGACCCGCAGCTTTGTAATTTTTTTTCATATTGCGTAGAGCCTCACGCACTTCACTTCGGGTTATTGCTTCCATAGGTCCTTCAACTTTTTCTATTTGGGGAAGGTTGCTCCTGGGGTTCTTGTTCCGTAATAGTAATCCGTCCATCTATTGCTTATGTCCCCATCGGTAGTCAGAAGCAATCTTCCTGAGCTTTTTATGTACTTAGCACTAGTAATATCCTTAGTAGCCTCATTTCTGGGCTATGCAATTCTGAAAATAACCTTTCTTGCCGTTTCTTTTACGCTGCCAAAGTACGATCCGCAACGGCGTAAACTCGCTCTATTTGCATTGTATTCTGCATGACATTCAATAAGTATTCTGTAAAGAATCTACATTGAATAAAATTATTTGAATCTGAACCTTTTCAGCGATGACAGACTCGAGGTTTTTATAGAAGCTGTTGTTTGCCTCAGCTCTTGATTGGGCAATTTTGCGCTTTGCATTTTTCTTACTTTCCGCATATACTTGCTTCAGTTCATGTGAAGAAAATAAATAGTTAATAGTTAATTGACGTTACATACCTCAGCCACCTAAGGAGCATTCCCTTAGGCCACTGCGTCCAGCTGATGGCATGCTTTTCTGCGTGCATCTGGAAGTTGTATGCTAGCAGGAAAGCAGACATTACGAAAAATGTATGCGTCACAAGGCTACCATTGAAGAGCAGCTGCTTTGCTGGGTCTACGTATGACTGAAAAAATTGAAAAAACCGGTCAAGTGCGTGTCGGACTTATTTTAGGAACATATTTTAATAGTGCCCCAAAAGATCATGCCAAAAAGCCGTACACATTTTCCCTGCTAATTGACCTTGAAAATATATTTGTATCCGACCTTCCTAAGAAAAAGTTGTAGCCTTCAGTATTATGGGACGCAGTCTAGTTTTAGCAGATTAACATCCTTAAAATCTTTCATGGTTGTACCCCTATTGTTAAACGTTGTATAAGAATGAAGTTTAGAGATTATCTCATTACTTACTTACAATAAATATATAGCTGTTGCCCGCGACTCCGTCCGCGTGGGGTTCAGAAAAAGTAGCTAATGACTTTTCCCATGGTTTGTACCTAGTTTTTATCACAATCGGTTTATCGCATTAGTCATAAAAGCGTAACAGACAGACAGACAGACAGTGCAGTTCTCGCCTTTATATTATTAGGTAGGTATACAGAGTACCGATAATACGGATTTTTGTAAATTAAACACCTCTTGTTTACGTTTGGACTGTTAGGTCGCCCACTATCCTCGTAATCGAATTACACGCGGAGAAACTATGATATGGGTTTCGTTATTTCTTATACAAAACCAAGCCTAACTAAATCTAAGGCTCAGTCACTTTAGCTTCTGTGGCTACTGACAAAAGAGCGGTACAAAGTCCAACGTGTTTAGCTTCACATGCTTTTAACTCTACATGTACCTACATACAAAACTGTTGGACTTCACTTCCGTACAATCTTTGTAACTTATCTTATCTCTCCCCTTAAAAGACAATTCCTAAGAAACAATTATTCACTTCTCTCTTTATTTTTTGAAGTATTTCGTTTATAGGTACCTACCTACTTCCTAAGTTTTCAAAACTTTAGAACTTTCATAATTTTTTTTACATTTGCTGCACCGCCATGCCGAAACAGGATTTTTTTATTATTATTTTTACAATAAAACTAAATCTAGATTTTAGCAATATTTAGCTGTACCCACGACTTTTACACAAACAACTGGACCGGATCAAACGGAATTTTCAACATCGTATTTGGCTTTCTTCCGTACAAAATTATAAGCTTTGTTTGATTTTAGCTCGGTTTCACAGCTTGAAACTTTGAACTTTCCTGTTATCGGTTTAAATAAACCGATGGTAATAAAAAAAAGTTCAAATATTGCACGAAAGCAACCCATATACGTTATTGAAAACCCCGTTTAAGTCGCTCAAGTAGTTTGTGAGGTATTGGTGCGGCCACTTATAATTTCGTGAACCTTCTGTCTGAGTGAAACGTTTGCAATGAAATAAAGCTTATATGTTGCAAAGAAAGAAGCCCGACGCGTCATTGAAAACCTCGTTAGACTTTGAACCAGTTCAGTAGGTGAGTTCTTGGTTCTGCAGCTTGAAACTTTGCGTATCTTCTGTCAGAGTGAACTTACCTAAGCTTATTTATTGCACAGGAGTAAGCCAAACGCGTTATTGAAAGCCACGTTTGAATCTGCTCAAAAGTTTTTGAATTATTCGCACCTTCGCTTGAAACTTTGCGTAACTTCTATCTGAGTGAACCGTTTTCAACTAACCTAAGCTTATATGTTGCACGGAAGTACCTAATCCAAGCACGTCATGGAAATGCCAGTTGGAGTCGGTACAGTAGTTTGTTCGCTATTGGCGCCGCCTATTGAAACTTCGGGCATTTTCTGTCTTTTTGAACCGTTTTCAATGAAAGTAAGCTACTACATTGCAAAGAATTAAGCTAAATACGTTATTGAAAACCCCGTTTAAATCCGTTTAGTAGTTTGTGAGTTATTGGTGCCGCCGCTTGAAACTTAATTTTATATCTGAGTGAACCGTTTGCAATTAAACTAAGCATACATGTTGCATGGAGTAGCCAAATACGTTACTGAAAACCTCGTTTTAATCGGTTCAGTTGTTTGTGAGATATTGGCGCCTCCGCTGGAAAGCACCTGTCTGAGTGAGCCGTTTTCAATGAAAGTAAGCTAATATGTTGCAAAGAAGTAAGCTTGACAGTTTATTGAAAACCCCGTTTGAATCCGCTCAATAGTTTGTTAGTTATTTGCGCCGCCGCATGAAACTTAACGTAACTTCTGTCTGGGTGAACCGTTTGCAATGAAACTAAACTTTTATGATGCACAAAAGTAAGTCAAACTCGTAATTGAAAACTCAGTTTGAATCGGTTTGTGAGTTACTATCTTACAGGCAATTTGATATTTTACATTAGTGTAGCTTCTGATTGAGTGAACCGATTTGAATGAAACATAGCCTATATGTTGCTCAGAGCTAAGCTAAATCTATCTGCGAAAACCGCGAGAAAATCCGTTCAGTAGTTTGAAAACATACAGACAGACAGACAGACAAAAAGTTCAGAAAACATATTTTTGAGTTCTATTAGTCGTTTCTTATCGCCCATACAATTTTTTTTATAAATTTATCAAAAGTACAGACACGCGATTTCTACTCCTTTATTATATGTATAGAATATAGATAAGGTGTAAGGGACGGTGTACCGAAAACTGAAAGGGCGTGCTTAGTCAACGAAACTGAAAACGCCCTTTCTGTTTTCGGTACACCGTACTTTACATCGTGTATGAGTACTTACGGTCTCAATGTAGAGAGGGTTGTCGACGTAAGTAAACGCCATTATTAACACTGTATGAGAGAAAAACACGCACACCATCGTCATTGTCCTACAAACATACGAGGAAATGGGTATTTATTTAGACTTTACAGGGTGTTAATTTAATTGCGTGCCATTAAGCTTAGAGGGTTTTTCAGTAACTATAAAGGAACACAAAAAAAAAATCCTACTTACTTTTTTTTATCATCAATGTTTTTTTTTTATAATTTATCAGGTATCACATTTTGACGGTCCTAAGCCCGTTAAAGTATGAAGAGAAAATTGGAGTCACACACAAAAAAAGAAAGAATTACTTGATACTCGCGCGCTGGCTCGGTGATAGCGCGGTGGCCCTCCGCGTTTGTTTAGTTTCAATGGAGTTTAATTTTTTTTAAGTAAGATTTTTTATATATTTTTTTTGTGTTCCTTTATCGTTACTGAAACACTCCCTAAGCTATGGCACGCAATTAAATTAACAACCTGTATAGGGTGACTTTTAATTAGTTCTTGATAGAAAAAGGTATGAATATACTCATGATACTGAACAACTTTCCCCAAGGAACATAAGTCGAAATACGAAAATCAAGTTTTGACCTCCCATAGAAACTGCATCAGATGATAGCGAATTTTGTATGGGAGGTCCAATTTGGTTTTTCGTTTTTCGACCCATATTCCTTGGGAAAATTTGTTCAGTATCATGATTACATGCATATATTTTGCTATAAAAACTAATTAAAGGTCAACCTTTAGGTATATATTTACAGTATTTCAATTCCACACTAAAACATGCTAATCATTTTATTATGTGATGTTTATGTTAGAAGTACCTTAAGCCATGGAACAATTTCAGTCTGTCTAATCTAGGGTCTGGTCCTCCGCTCGAAGCTGTCAGTTTCTTCCAATTGCGTCTTACAGAAAAACATAACAAATATTGATTCCCTGAAATTGGTAAAATATACAAATTATGTCAACAATCTTTCAGTGTGTTGAATTTACAACGTAAAAGAAAACTTAGTAAAGCTTTTTACCTGATTTCTCATCGATCTTACAAAATATGATATCGTAGAAGCTTCCGATAATATTGAGCAATATTATGACTAAGTATACCACAGCCACGATCGTGTCACTTATATCTATGTTTTTTTCTTCATTTGCTGTTTTGCAATAGTTTATATCAACCCCTTTCCCTTGAAGTTGATAGTTTCTCCATATAGAATCGTTGAGGCATTTCTCAAGGGCCAACTTTAGGTCCACTCTTCTTTCTAATGTACGATTATGTATAAAGTCTTTGCAAGTTTCTGTGACGCATACTCCTCGGTGTACTTGGGTATGGTTAAAATGTTTTGTAGTATACGCTGAATATTCCTAAAAATAAAACATTGTGTTGAGTGATTCTCTTCAATAATTGCAATGGAACTTGAGGTAACCTCTAACTGTCTATCTGTGGATACTTAACATTGTTTTTCAAAATTACTATAATTATTTACTGTGACTGAACAAATCTCAACATGAAGATAACTAAACTCATACCAACGTCATTAAATGATCACCTTCCATACCTTAGTTAGTTAAATTGTATACGATTTAAATTAAAGACAAACAGACTCAACTACATTGAATTTTGCTGAAATCTCACTCTTAACGCAATTGTGTTAAGGAAAGATGTTTAAAATTGTTTTCCGAGGTCGTTTTGATGAATCGCTCTCAAGTCTGAGATTGCATTCAAGATGTATAATTTATAGGATATGTGTAAAGTAGATCTTGAGAGCAATCTCACACGTGATAGAGATTTATTCATACCACTCTTAGTAACATTTGGCTGGGCGTCTAACTAAAACCAGTGTAAACATCTCGCTGTTTGTTACTATGAGTTAAAAGCAAAGCAAAGTTGAAACTTTAACTAGCTTATACAAAAATTGTTGCTATTCGCATCCAAAATAAGCCTTTATTTTTACAAAAGCTGAAATCTCGTACTTGTAATCTTTAACAACCTTCATAATTTTAAACTACATGTCTAATATGTTTATTGATAATTGTGGGTAACTTCATGTATTAGAGATAATTGTCTCAGAGCACAAGTCAATGTTAAGCCACAGGTCTAAGCCGAGTTCACACGAGTTACAGCATTGTCCACTTACCGAGCTGTTAATAAATTTGTAATGCCATACAGATAGTATGGAAATACAAAGTTTTATTTACGTTTTTCCAAAAAAATGGTCGAATGAAATATACAGATCAATTCAGAATTCAAATTGTCAAACATTAAAACAAACAAACCTCAAACGATTTCGAGTAAATCACATGTTTAACTTTTGGTAGTACTGGAACACCCTTTATATGAATTTTCACAGATCAATGGATACTACCGTAGGATACTTGCATGGAGATTTTTTAATTTTCCTACACATGTTCCTTATGGATAATTATTCAGCTTGGTCTACTGAGCAAGCCCTTTCAGTTTTTGGTACACCCTGTGTACTAAATTTTATTGAAAAAAATCATATATAATATCCAGTCAGGTAGACAACCAATCCTGGATTAATATTATAGAAAATTTTAATAAACTCAATGGAACTAATTTAGGGTAAATCACATATTTACGATTTGGTGGTACAGGAACACCCCTTATAAGAAATTACACAGATCAATTGATACTGGCGCAAGATAGCTTACATGGAGATGCTTGGTCATGCAAAGTTGTATCAAGATTCTATGAGCCTTTTTTGAGAAAATTTCAACTTTTCATTTTCGTTGTATGACAGCTACCCTCAAAAAGAGAGCCAGCAAGAAACCACTTAGAACCCTTCGATGGATTTGCATAAAACTCTTAAATTCAAAATATGGTGTCAATCGGACCATTCGTTTAGCCGCTAGGCCAAAGCGTGACGGACAGACCGACTGACGGACCGACCGACCGACCGACCGACCGACCGACGGACGGACATTTTTGGGAGACTTGTTTTTTATGATGTTAGCAAAATTAGCAAAACTTTTTTTTTCACGCTCTCGCTCCGCTCGAAAGTAAAAACTGGCCATAGTTCGAAATACAAAAAAAATATATAGTCCCATATAGAAACTGCATCAGCTGTTAGCGTAATGGTACAACTCAATGGTACCTACTACTGACACCGTTATTTTGTATGTACGAGGTTTTTACTGAAAAAGTGAACATAATTTTAGGATTTTTTTTTTACCTAACAACTTAGATCACGAAACTGAACTTTTTCCAAGTAAACATATAGGACGAAATAGGAAAAAAAAATCGACCTTCCGTACAAAACGCGCTATCTGCTGACGCCGTTTCTATGGGGAGTTGACTTTTTTTGTATTTTGACCTAAGTTTCTTGGGAAATGTTGTTCAGTTTCATGCTCTTAGTAAAACTCTAAAATTATGTTCACTATTTCAGTTGGACTTTTTATACGGTTACCAACAACTGCCGTCTATGGTGCCAGCCGCAACCCTAGCAAGCGTGGTAACTAAATTAAATCCTCTCCAAACTATACCACGGATTTTTCTGTAAAATGAGCTTCCCAGCTTCCCTGTTATGAATTTTTAATGGGATATTACTCATCCCACGAAACGTCCACTGTAGGATAGGGAGCTCCCTCCAGAACTCCAGCAAAAACTCTGGGTACTATGGAGGGGATTTACCACAGTCACCACGCTTGTAAGCGTTGCGGCTGGCGACCGCTGCTGCTGCTGATCCTCCAGTTCATAAGCACTTAGTCGCCTTTTATGACACGGGTAGAAATGGGTCCGAGTGGTACCGGCAAAGAATAGTACCTAGCCATCTCTAATGGGATATTATGATGTGGTATTTTCCGTTGGTGTTTCTGGTTTTTTTATTATCAATTTCAGGACAAATTTGAGGACAGAGATGAGGTCGACAAGGGCACGAGCTTGTCCAGAAGAACTCGCTACTTGAATAGATTCGATAGTTTTATGAACTCGGGAACACAGACAGTTTGAGAGTGTGTGTGACCTAAAACTTTATCTTTTAAATAAATAACAACCTGTATCATGTTCATTAGCGGCGTGTCTCCATACAAGTGGACGTCCAAGACGCAGTAAGTTCCACCAGGGTGTTCCAAACACGATGGGTAGTTGTCTAGCCCATACAAAGGAGGCATTCTGTTGTACTGAGTTTCTGGAACGGAATTTGTATATTAAATAAGCTGGTTGTCGGCTACTTCAATGATGTAGAATTTTAAAAAAAAAGCGGCCAAGGGCGAGTCGGACTCGCGCACCGAGGGCTTTTTACCATTAAGGTAAAAATACTGTCTTAGTTATAGACGCACAGTCACGCAGAATATATTAAAAACGCGCAAGTCCGACACTCACTTGACCAATGTTTATTACTTGTTGTTATTCTATGGCTAATTCTCTATAAACATACCAATTTTGACGCTTGAAAGTGTTCCCATTTTTACGATAGAGGAAAAACAAAAATCGCCTAAAAACACGTTTTTAGTAATCCTTAAATCTTTTTTTTTTATGTTTATTATTTGATGTTATAGCGGCAACAGAAATACATAGTTTGTGAAAATTTCAACTGTCTACCTATTATGGTTCATGAGATACAGCACGCTGACAAACAGACAGACAAACATCGGAGGTACTCGTATATCCCGTTTTTTTAAAAACGCCCACGTGCGTGTCGCCTTCTCCCAAGTATATGTTTTGATTATAAAAACAAAACTTGGAAAGTCTCACGAAATGATTTGTTTGGGTCAGTTGCAACTACCCCCGATTTCAACTCCAACAAAACAAATAAAAAAACGCCCTAAAACGCTTTTCTTTCCAACATTACATTAAATCGATCGCTATTTGTTTTATCGGGTGCAGTTGAAACCGGATGCATTTGAACAGGGGGGAGTTGAAACCGGGGGGAGTTGCAAGGGTTGATAGTGTCCCCACCAGCTGGCTAAGCACAAGGCACTAGATGAAATTATATCTCGGAGATCATCTATCATTTTATATAAGGAATGTTGTCAGCTAAATCAATCACCGGAAGGTGCGAAGAAATGTCAGTGGAAGATTTTTTTTAGACAGAGATAGCTTTTAACATGAATATATAGTCCTAATGAAATTGTGAACGTAATTTTAGCACTTTACTTGGACCATGAAACTGAACAACTTTCCCAAAGGATTAAAATAAGAAAAACCAAGTTATACCTCCCATACAATATGCGCTATCAGCTGATGCAGTTTCTATCGGGGGTCAAAAATTGATTTTCGTATTTCGATTTTAAGTTCCGTGGTGAAAGTTGTTCAGTTACATAGTCTGAGTAACATACTAAAATTATGTTTACTATTTCATTAGGACGTTATACCGGGTGTAAGGGACAACCTTTCGAATACTGAAAGGGCATGATCAGTCAACGTAACTGAACAACTTTCAGCGGACAAACCTTTAGGAAATGAAAAATAAAATCGGCTTCTCCATACAAACTGTCTAATCAAGATTGCAATTTTGTATTGAGAGGCCGATTTTTTTTCCATTTCCTGAAAGACTTAATCCGGCACTGCACTAGACCACAGAGGTTGTATATGTAAACGAGACGTTTATTTTCCTGTTATCTAGTCTAGTTGCTGTAATTGTAGTTAAGCGGTGACCATAACAATTTTCTGCTCTATATACTTATTGTTCAACTTGACCTCAGGGTCAATAATAGCGGTTTTTATTTCCGCGAAACTTGATTTAAATGTTGCAAATTGTTTCGATGTTTAATTGTACAGTCAATGGCACGTTATTATTTTTCATGTCACAAGTTGGGTCACCTGGTGGTAAGTGGTCACCAACGCCTATCCCATAACACCCACTCGTACATGTCTACCATCTACTACAAACTTTAGCCCTTTGATTTTAAAAACACCGGGTCCACTCTAACCTTTCCTCTCATTTTATGAATGTACTTAAAACGAGAGCTCACCTTAATTGGTTATGATTACTAGTGAGAAAATTTGTTAAATGTAACAATTTTAGACCTTTTACTTTGCTTGTGCTATGAGACCTAGCTTCTTGCCTAATTTCATTATTCTAGGTCAACGGGAAGTACCCTATAGGTTTTGGTTTTGTTCATAAACGAATGGAGACATAAATGGCCTTATTTTGTTGTATTTTATCCGTAGATTGCGTTGTCGTAGAATCCTGAAATTTTCATTTTTATCGCAGCTTCCGGACCCATAGACCTAATTTCAAATTGATACCTTTACACGTTCGGGAAAAAAAAGGGTCTTGACAGACAGACAGACAACAAAGTGACCCTATAAGGCTTACGTTTTACGCACGGAACCCTAATAAAAATGAAATTGAAATTTATTTATTGTGGATCACAGGTACATACAAGTTAAAGTTCAGCTATGTCCCGTCTAAAGGCTAACAATATTATTATTTTAACAACACAATACATTACAAAATTAATTTTACAAGTACCTGGGCGACCGAGTTTCGCTCTATAATAGCCGCCTCAACCTCAGAGTAAAAAACTATAGAGTCCGTCATATACATATCCTGTGTGAACTAGTCTCACTGTCGCCCATACCAGTCGGTCAAAAAACTCAGTTAAGTTTTACAAAAATCAAGAAATCTTTAAAAATCTGATGTTTTAGTATTTAACTTTGTTCGCGAAAGTGAAAATATATCTTTTTTTACTTGTGAATTGATCATTAATACTAAGAACGGAAGCGTAAATAATCCGTAATAGCCATTTTATGCGTGATTTTTAACACCGTTTTTTTCCTGAATGGTAAGTGTTTTCACCAGAAAATCTGTGGTAGTAGCATTTATTAGTCCCACATCACATATTTCTCAGAGAGAAAGATAAACATTTTACGTTTATTAGGATTTTATAAAAATCCATACATTTTAGTATGGAGGTACCTCGAAAAAAGTGATACGCTTATGGCTCCCTCCTTAGCAGAAAGAGCTGCTACTTAAACCTCCTTGGCCTCAACATTAAAATATCATCGGGTGAGCAAGCTATGCTACCCGCCAACAGATGGCGCTGTAGGTTTTTGTCTGAAACGCAAATGCTTAAAAACATAGAGAAAAAGATTTTTCCCAGATAGTCGTATGAGACCTGGCTAGATCAATTTTTCGCCCCCAAAAACCCACGTATGGTAAATATCATCGATATAGTTACAGCCGTTTTCGAGAAACCGATTACAAGTATATATATACAAAATATGTTGCTCGTTTAATAGTATAGGATATAACATACAAAGACAAATATACAAGAAACAATCAATATTCTATTTCATAACGAACATTACCTACGTTTTATTAATTTATTACTTTACTAGCTGTTGCCCGCGACTCCGTCCGCGTGGGGTTCAGAAAAAGTAGCTAATGACTTTTCCCATGGTTCAAACTATCTTCGTACCAAGTTTTTATCACAATCGGTTTATCGGATTAGTTATAAAAGCGTAACAGACAGACAGACAGACAGTGCATTTCTCGCCTTTATATTATTAGGTATACAGAGTACCGATAATACGGATGGAACTAACTCGATTTTTGTAAATCAAACACCTCTTGTTTACGTGTGGACTGTTAGGTCGCCCACTATCCTCGTAAGTGTAAAATCATAGTAGAATTCCACGCGGAGTAACTATGATACGGGTTTCGTTATTTCTTATACAAAACAAAGCCTAACTAAATCTGAGGCTCAGTCACTTTAGCTTCTGTGGCTACTGAAAAAAGAGCGGTACAAAGTCCAACGTGTCTATAGCTTCACATGCTTTTAACTCTACATGTACCAACATACAAAACTGTTGGACTTCACTTCCGTACAATCTTTGTAACTTATCTTTCCCCTTAAAAGACAATTCCTAAAAAATAAAGATTCACTTCTCTCTTTATTTTTTTAAGTATTTCGTTTATAAGTACCTACTTCCTAAGTTTTCAAAACTTTAGAACTTTCATAATTTTTTTTACATTTGTTGCACCGCCATGCCAAAACAGGATTTTTTTTATTATTATTTTTACAATAAAACTAAATCTAGATTTTACCAATCTTTAGCTGTACCCACGACTTTTACACAAATAACTGGACCGGATCAAACGGAATTTTCAACAACTTATTTGGCTCTCTCCGTCTCTTCTCTTCTTCTTTATAAGCTTTGTTTGATTTCAGCTCGGTTCCACAGCTTGAAACTTTGAACTCGCCTATTATCTGTTTGAATGAACCGATGGCAATAAGAAAAAGTTCAAATATTGCACGAAAGCAACCCAAATACGTTATTGAAAACCCCGTTTAAGTCGTTCAAGTAGTTGGTCAGGTATTGGTGCGGCCGCTTAAAATTTCGCGAGTCTTCTGTCTGAGTGAACATTTTGCAATTAAATAAAGCTTATGCACAGAAAGAAGCCCGACGCGTCATTGAAAACCTCGTTTGACTTTGAACCAGTTCAGTAGGTGAGTTTTTGTTTCTGCAGCTTGAAACTTTGCGTATCTTCTGTCAGAGTGAACCTACCTATCACAATGAAACTAAGCTTATTTATTGCACAGGAGTAAGCCAAACGCGTTATTGAAAGCCACGTTTGAATCTGCTCAAAAGTTTTTGAATTATTCGCGCCTTCGCTTGAAACTTTGCGTAACTTCTATCTGAGTGAACCGTTTTCAACTAACCTAAGCTTATATGTTGCACGGAATTACCTGATCCAAGCACGTCATGGAAATGCCAGTTGGAGTCGGTACAGTAGTTTGTTCGCTATTGGCACCGCCTATTGAAACTTCGGGTATTTTCTGTCTGAGTGAACCGTTTTCAATGAAAGTGAGCTAAAGCATTACAAAGAATTAGGCTAAACACGTTATTGAAAACCCCATTTAAATCCGTTTAGTAGTTTGGGAGTTATTGGTGCCCCCGCTTGAAACTTAGTGTATTTTATGTCTGAGTGAACCGTTTGCAATGAAACTAAGCATACATGTTGCATGGAGTAAGCCAAATACGTTACTGAAAACCTCGTTTTAATCGGTTCAGTTGTTTGTGAGATACTGGCGCCTCCGCTGGAAATTTCGCGCACCTGAGTGAGCCGTTTTTAATGAAAGTAAGCTAATATGTTGCAAAGAAGTAAGCTTGACAGTTTATTGAAAACCCCGTTTGAATCCGTTGAATAGTTTGTGAGTTATTTGCGCCGCCGCATGAAAATTAGCGTACCTTCTGTCTGAGAGAACCGTTTGCAATGAAACTAAACTTTTATGTTGCACAAAAGTAAGCCAAACTCGTAATTGAAAACTCAGTTTGAATCGGTTTGTGAGTTACTATCGTACAGGCAATTTGATACTTTACATTAGTGTAGCTTCTGATTGAGTGAACTGATTTGAATGAAACATAGCCTATATGTTGCTCAGAGCTAAGCTTTATCTATCTGCGAAAACCGCGAGAAAATCCGTTCAGTAGTTTAGGAGTTTATCGAAAACATACAGACAGACAGACAGACAGACAGACAGACAAAAACTCCAGAAAACATATTTTTGAGTTCTATTAGTCGTTTCTTATCGCCCACACTATTTTTTTTATAAATTCATCAAAAGTACAGACACGCGGTTTCTACTCTTTTATTATATGTATAGATATTGCAATCATTTAATTATCTTGAATCAGAGTAGGTATAATTACATTTATTTACAAGAATGTCATAAACTGTGTTTAATATCATAGTGAACTAAACCTAGCCATAATTTAGCAGACCGCTAATAGTCCGGTCCCTTATAGTCTTATATCGCTAAATTAACCAAGTTGCACCTAATTGCACCAAATTTTTTCCAGGTACTAATACATACATAGCTCTCAAATAATCTCAATTTTTGATAGGAGCCAATTCTTGATTTTGTATGAAATTTTTTTTGAAATTCAAGAATTGGGTCCTATTAAAAATTGAAAGCTATGTACCTAACTAGTGCCTGGAAAAAATTTGGTGAAATTGTAAATCGTGTCTACGTAAAACAGCTAACTGACCGCACTAGTAGCTATAGTTAAACAAGACAATGACATATTTAGGTATCTACCTTGTGATTTGAGTTGCTCAAATGAACCTATTTCTATTCCGAACACATTTTGAAGGTAGAGATATGAAGAAGGCCAGTTTCCTTGCATAAAGTAAAACAAGCCACTTGAGTCTTTTAGTTTATCCTTTTTTTTATGTTACAAGTGAGCAAACGAGCAGGTGGGCCACCTGATGGCAAGTGGTCACCACCGCCCATAGCACCCACTGTCTTATTAATGGCATATTTTGACACTAATAAGACAGCAAAGCGCGTTGCTCACTTTGAGAACTAAGATGGTATATCTCATGTGCTGGTAATTTCACTGGCTCCCTTGCCCTTCAAACCGAAACACAGCAGTGTATACACTGCTGCTTCACGGCAGAAAAAAGCAAGTGGGTGGTACTTCCCCAGACGGACTTTCCACAAAAGCCCTACCACCGTATAGGGCTTCTATGATTCGTATAAAAACTTTTCACAATTTCTGCATGTTACTTAGACTACTAGTTAGTTACCATGAAACTCAACAAATTGTGGAGGGAGCTCCCTGTCCTGGAGTAGACGTTTCACAGAATGCTGAGTCTTTAAGCCATATTAGTACGATCAACCGCTTGTCGGTAGAAACTTTTTCAACTCTATTACCACGCCATAAGGCCCAAAAGTGTTTCTACTAATGTGCGGTCGTGTGTACCAAGTAACATGCTAAAATTTATAGCCCTCAAATTTAAAGCTACGCGATCGTCAATGCAAATATCGACCTTATTAACACGTTAATAGCGTTCACATAAGAGTGTCCTTCAACGTGGCTGTTACGACCAATGTCGAGACTCAATAATAAAATACAGGGTTTTTATTGATTTTGTACCACATAAATAATAATTTTTTCAAATTTTTTAGGTACTTAAATTTCAGAAACCGTAAAATTTTGAAGCATTAAAATCGCTTTATACGTTTAAGAGCCTTAGAAGCAATAAGAGAATTTTTGCGTAAAATAAGAGGAAAGAGAAGATTTTTTCTGTCAAAACTAACAGTTGTAATAAAAAAATAATGAACTTAAAAAAATATATTATAATTTCTTGAAAATACTTTTCATTTTATTGAATACATAATATACCATCCGTTCAGGAGAAGTAAGCCTTCAAAGTTAGCTCTTTTTTGCAGTTGAGGTATCCTTGCGCCTTAAGTTAATTTCTAACAAAGTACAAGTATATTTTTTTTTACTTACCATTGAGACTATAGATCACAGCCAAACTTTGTTTCACTAATAACACCAATATTATAAATAAAATATGCATTTTTTCTAACGCCATTAATAAAAAAAAGTAATACAAATTACTGTTACAAAATTTGGCAAGAATCTTTATTTAGACTTCTATAATAACGAATTATAAATTCATTATTTATTTAATAATTGAATATTCTACCATGCAAATCAGTAACGTATTGTTTGCATGATGAATGGTCAGTTAGACCGTCTTTGTCAACTACAAGAAGACTAGTGCAGATGTATTACGTGTGTACTAAGCCTTGGTAGTTAGAGGAAATAGGGTTGGCAAGCTTTCCTATGGAAGGAACGATAGAGTCAATTACATTATCTAAAGCGCTCAAGGCCTAATGGTAGTTCTTTTACTTTTCCACATGGCGCCACTTAGTTTGTGCTTACACTACGGTCACCAACAACCGAGGTTCATGGTACCAGCCGCAACGCAATCAACACAAATATACCACACATTTTTGCTTTGAAATTCTGAAGTTAACTCACAAGGGATAACATTATCCAAACAAGTGCCAAATTCTTTTACACATAAAGCTTAGATAAAGTACAGCAATAATGTCTACACTTTTAACGATTCTACCCTTGGCTTCTACCAAAACAAAAATGGAGTTTAGAGCTCTGAAATTGATGAACTTATTGATGAACTTAAAACTAGTTAAATCATATTTTTTGAGTCTTAAACACTTGAATGTGGGAGACTGGCGCCTGAGATGAGTCAAAGACCTAACAAGGTACAGGTCACCAGGTACCCACTCCTCGGATTGGTACATATTTTATTATTGCATGGGACTCGTACTATTAAAGGCATACAAAAAAAGAAATAGAAATAACAGCCGGAACACCTGTGAAGACTCTTAATAACCTTCGGGATACAGAAACATTTTTACATATGACCCCTATGTCAATCTAAATATATAAAAGAGCATGTCCTGACTGACTGACTGATTCATCAACGCCGAGCCGTAACCGCTATAGATACAGATCTGAAATTTTGTACACAGGTTCTATGCACGTTAAAACCACCCACTAAGAAAGGGTTTTGGAAAATTTGGTATTTATTTCAAGGTGGTGAAATAAGGGATGAAAGTTTGTATGAAAGTCCTTTGTTTCTTAAGTTAGATTCTTTCAAATTTAACTTTAAGCTTTTGGTAAAAAATAAAGAAAAAGGTGTTTAAGCATTTCTTAAAAATCAGCCTAAGAGGGGGTGAAAAAGGGGTTGATATTTTTTCCGTATGTTGGTCTGTAAGTCTTGGTCTGTAGAAATTTGTTTGTAAGCTTTTGGTAAAAAAGAAAAAGAACGTGGTTTAGAATTTTTCAAAATTCATCCCCTAAGGGGGTGAAGTAAGGGATGAAAGTTTGTATGAAATATGTAGACTATCAACTAAAAATTAAGTTTTACGTGTCTCAGGGTTTTTGAAAATTTTACACCCTAAGGGGTGAAAAGGGGGATGAAGTTGAAACTCTTTCATTTCAAAGTAATATCCACTAAATTTATTATTTCGGCATGCGGGTTGTAATTCTGTGGCACATACATCACTGTTATAGAAATTCCACCCCAAATTCAACTCCTTAAAGAGGGAAATTGGATGAAAAAGTCTAAAAACCAATATGGGTATCGTTTGTATGGTTTATCGGGTCGCTGATTACGAAAACTACCACAATTTTGAAATCTAAGGTGGTGGAGGTGAAATACCATCATCCCCTGGGGATGGGGTTGGGGTGCGATAGGGTTAAAATGTCTAAAAACCAATATGGGTGTCGTATATATGTTTATATAAGGATAGGGATAGCGGTTAAGACGGCGTTAAGGATAGGGATAGGAGTAGGGGTAGGGTTAGGGGTAGGGTTAGGGGCAGGGAGAGGGAGAAGGAGAGGAAGTGGGATGGAGGTAGAGAGAGAGGGAGTGGGAGAGGGAGGGGGAGAGGGAGGGGGAGCGGGAGAGACGCATATTGTCTGAATGTCATGCGGGCGAAGCCGCGGGCACAGCGAGTTTCCCATAGAAATCCCGGAAAATTTATATGGAAGGTAAAAAATTAAAAGTTGTTCAATTTTATGGGCAGATTCACACCCTTCAGTATTATCACACCTTTCCGTTACACGCTGTATGACGCTATATAAAAAAACACTGCTAACAATAAATCCATTCCTTGTTTTGTGGTGTTGTGGTGCCGGTAAAGAATAGTACCATCCCCGAGGGTGTCGTAAAGGCGACTAATGGTTATAAACTGGAGGATGGGCAGCAGCATCCTCCTGTGTATCATACCTTCTGACTTACTGCGGTCACCTACTACCGCGGTCCATGGTGCCAGCCATAACGCTGACAAGGGAGGTGACTATGGTACTTATTATTATTTATGAAATTTCAAATTACATACTTAAAATTACATCCCATACATGAGATCCGGATATGCTTAAAACATGCTTACTTTTGGTGCACTGTATCGGGATGTAGACACTAGTAAATAGGTACTAAGTAGTTGTTATTTAGGTAAAACAAAAATATATATGAATAAAGTATGATATGATAACCTTCCCCTTCCCCTCCACATTTTTATAGCAACAGCTAGAATTCTGGAGGGAGCTCCCTGTCCTGGAGTGGACATTTCATGGGCAGGGCAACATATGATGAGCAACTCTAATTAAAGTCGACTTTAATAAACACTTTTTATTTATTTAATTTTTTATTCATTTATTCACACTTACCAGTCTGAAAATCTTGAAGCATAAATGATAGCCTACCTTATCATTATAGGTTAAAAAAAAACGATCAAGTGTGAGTTGGACTCGCGCGCCGAGTGTTCCGATATATCTAAAGTATTTTAAGACGCAATAAACTCCATTTTAGGACCTCAAAACAAATTTATTTTTTAAGGGTTTTTTGTAGATTTCTCAAAAACTGTGCAACCTCTATCTACTATAATTTGGGGTGGTAGGGATCTAGCTACCTCCAAGCGGTCCATCCCGGGCAATGGCGTCGCAGGACAACATGTTCCGTGGCGACGGTTGCAGGTCCCTCACAGCGGTGGTAGGCTTACCTAATCTGCAGATTATCTGATTTAGTGTGTACAAAGGGCGGGCCTAATGCCGCGCAGCATTATCTACCGGCCAACCTAAAGGCAGAACAGAAAGAGTAGATGCGGTACATTAACCGTAACATAAACATAATATTTCACCACGTGAAGCGCCTTTAGTTTGATGTTAAAACTCCGCATTATTTAGCACTATCTATAGAAAACCTGTTGCGGAGCGAGGTTCAAAACTTTTTGAACTGTTGAGCTAATTCACCGGTTGGTCTCAAACGCAACGCTATTACGCCACTAACAGTCATGTCTGGGCTCTGATCTGACTACGGGCCAACTTTGCATAACTTTCATGATCTAGAAAAAGACAATCAATACGTCATGGCCTTGATCGCTAACAGGCCGTCAAAGAAATTCCTCATTTTCAACCCTGGCACGATTCATTCAAGGAACACTATACTATAATATTTCAATAGTAACTTACTTTTTGGACTTTCAGGTGATTCATCCTAAAATGTCCTAACCAAGAATTATGTTTGACAGTGTTCCCACAGGGAATCGAACCCAGTACCTCCGGTAGTAGTCGTGAAATGGGCCATGCCAGAGGCCTTGGGCAGTTCAATAACTCTGTCACCAGGGTTTTGGAGGTCAGTCATCGATCATACACACGATATGTTGATAATTGTCAACCCTGATCTGATCTACTTCTGGCATGCGCAGGCGACACTTACGGCCTGTCACAGACGTGTAATAGCCGTTAAACGGCCACTATGAGGAAATATCCGCTTCAAAACACCATACTATTACTATTCTGTTTACTTGTGTACTTGTTACTACTGGTTTGTAAACAATAGAAATATTCGAGATAGATGATTCCGGTTTAACACATACGATGAATTCAGGTCCTTCGTTACAGATCATTAATGATCATCATATTATTGGCAATAAGCTTTTGCAGCAATTATGCTTTCGTAGTAATAGCAACATAACGGCGAAGGATATTTTTTGAACATTATTATCTCAAGGAGTCCCTAGACGGTCAAAATGGCTTGACAAGCATTTATGCTTGAGAAGGCTTAGCGTGCTTGCCAAGCATTGGCATTTGTTTTAATTTAGACGCAACAGAGTGAACTAGCTTAACTTGCGATTCTATACAAAAATGAAATTTTGAAAAAGTTAAACCCACTTCAAAATAAAAAGGAACAAATTAAAGGAACCGATTTTGATGAAACTAGCACTGTCATCATAACATCCCATGAAACGTCCACTATAGGACAGGGAGCTCCCTCCAGAATTCTAGCTTTTGCTGGAAAAATGTAGAGGGGAAGTACCATAGTCACCTCGCTTGTTAGCGTTACGGCTGGCACCATAGACGCGGTTGTAGGTGACCGCAGTAAGTAAGATGTAACATACAAAGGAGGATGCTGCTGCCCATCCTCCAGTTTATAACCCTTAGTCGCCTCTTACGACACCCACGGGTATGTATGGGTTGGTACTATTCTTTGTCGGCACCACACGGGACTAGCACTGTACCCTAAGTTAATATTGCGATTCGACTTTTTACTTCATGAGATATGCGTGGACAAACTTACATACGAGTACACTTATGAACTTTGGTACATGTGTATGTTTAGAAGCTTATATCGAAAATTGCGAAATCTGTGTATTTTTGGCAATATTACTAGGACTATATTATTTTTGACAACATTACTAAGACAATATTATTAGGACTTTATAGGAAGGCGCTGTTGACATATATAAGGTGTTTTTTAATTAGACCCAAATATTGTTAGGGTTACCTCAAGGACCTAAATGAATACTATTGGTGTTATTTTTAGGGTTCCGTACCTCAAAAGAAAAAAACGGAACCCTTATAGGATCACTTTGTTGTCCGTCTGTCTGTCAAGACCCTTAATCTCACGAACGGGTAAAGGTATCAGGTTGAAATTAATACCATATATTAGGATCCATGAACCACACAAGATCAGAAAATTTCAATTTTTTACAACGACGCAATCAAAAGATATGGCATTTTATGTCCTCATCTCCATACATTTATTCAAAAATGCAAAACCTACAGGGTACTTCCCGTTGACCTAAAATTATGAAATTTGGCAAGAAGCTAGGTCTCACAGTACAAATAATGGGAAAAGTCTGAAATCAATAAATATTACAACTTTTCTCACAACTAATGGTAACCAATTGTGGTGAGCTCCCGTTTCAAGAAAATTCATATAAGAGAGGGGTCAAGTTGGATGGTCGCTGAGGCGATTTTTGTTTTAGTTTTATTTAAAAACGGGAACACTTACAAACTTGAAAATTGGCTTGTTTATAGTGCATAAGCTATAAAATAACAACAAATAATTAAATTTGGTCAAGCGCGTGTCGGACTAAAAAAATCTAGCACATTAACTTACTGAAATTTCAACTAATACAATTATGTTTATGTCGTGGTACGGAACCCTCAGTTCGCGAGTCCGACTCGCACTTGGCCGGTTTTTTTTTACATTTCTATTCGCTAGTTTTCGAGAAAAGTCCTAAAAACAATACCGTTAAATATCGTAAAATGAACACTCCGTATCAGCAAAGGCGGCAGCGCGGAGTCGTGAGCCAATCACGCGCAAGCCGAGTGCGCGGTTCGGGCGGTTTCGGCTCGGTTTTGGGCTCTTAGTACGGTCAAAATCATTACTACAGGATGATTGCAAATAATTTTTTTTTTGTTTGAAAATTATAAAAAAAAAACTAGCGGGAGGATTTTTCTAAAACTTTGATAAACCTTTTTCTTTATCATAGAATTACACCACCCCTAGAAATATTTGGGTCTAATTTAAAAACACCTTATGTAGGATGTAAGGGACTGCTTTTCGATTACTGAAAAGAGTATGCTCAGTCAATGAATCTGAACAATTTACAGTGAATAAAACTTTTAGGAAATAATATTTAAAATCTGCTAAACTTGATTGGACAGTTTGTATGAAAGGCCGATATTTTGTATTATTTCCTGAATGTTTCAATTACTGAAAGTTGTTCAGTTACGTTGACTGATCATGTCCTTTCAGTTTTTTGGAAGCCGTCTCTTACACCCCATATTTTCAAGAATTCGGACTCCTTGCTTTGCTCGGATATATTTTTCTCTTAATTCCCAGGGCAGCAGCGTTTAATTCAGATTCAGATAAATTTTTATTCAATGTAAATTCTTTACAGAATACTTATTCAATGTCATGCAGAATACAATTCAAATAGAGCGAGTCTACGCCGTTTCGGATCGTGCTATAGTATTGTAGTTCGCTGGCTATAGCAGCGTAAAAGAAACGGCAAGTAACCACTGCAGCACTGCGTACTTTAAAAGTTCGGCTTTTTACAACGTCTTTCTTGTGTTTCGCTGGAATATCAGAGCACCATACTTCTTTGTCATTGATATCTTAGTCATCTAATCCTTGTATAATTCTATCAATTTTCCAAGGATTTTTGTAATTTTAGTAATTTGTAACCGTTGCGTTTGTATCGTAAAACACGCGTCGTCTGGGTGGGCGCTTGCGCATCTCCTTTCCTTCTATATGTACAGCCAGCTCAGTCTTAGTTTTCAATCAGCTGACGTTCCAAATTTAAAATTATCCTGCGTCTTCGCAATGTTTTGGCGTTTCTCCACTTTAGTATCGAGATCGACTCCGACGATCGATAAATCTTTAATTTTATTAATAAATCACTAAAAACTTGCCCTTTTGAAGACAATTAGCTTGCTTATTCATATATCTTTAGAAAAATAACCTAAAGAAGTAGTGCCTTGACAATATGTATGTAATTTCAAATGTCTTTACCTCCTATCTAAAAAAAATATGTACGTTCCGACTAGATCACTCATCATAAGACACTAACTAGTCCACTCTTGACCTTTGGGTCCAGTGCCCGACGAGAAAATCTTCGTGTCACCGGGATATCCGATTTACCCGCACGTCTGTGTCGCACCGCACGTCGTACGTACTAAGACGTGGAAAAAAATACTGTCGTGTTGATCCGTAGTCGCGTTGCAGTCGCGTTGCAGTCTCGTTGCAGTCACGTAGCAGTCGCCTTGTAGTCGCGTTGAAGTCGCGTTGCAGTCGCGTTGCAGTCACATTGCAGCCACGTTGCAGCCGCGTTGCAGTCGCGTTGCAGTCGCGTTGCAGTCCTGTTGCAGTCGCGTTGCAGTCACGTTACAGTCTTGTCGCAGTATAGAGAAAGGCCTAATTCTGGCTTGACCTCTAGGCTGCAGACAGAGATCGTATTATCATTACAGTCGTTCTAAGTAAAAACCAGCGCTCTTGATAAATCCTCTAAGGTAAGGGTAAATAAGGTTGCCATTATATTACCATTACGTACAAAGTTTTTGCAGTATTTTCTTACTAACAATGAGCACAAAAATACGCCTTATTAAGACTGTCTTACACATACTTATTAATAATATAGGGTGTCAAAAAATTTGTGACATGTTAATCTGCCAATGAAACTGATCTTCTAGAAACTTTAACAAGAAAAATAGGGCGAAATTCAAAAAAAAATAAGGCAAGGGTTAGGGCTCCCATACTGGTGACCAACACATTTATAATATGAGAATTTCGAACTTTGTCTCTTGAGCAAAGTTGTTCAGTTTTATGGGCAGATTATTATCAAGTTTTCCGTTTGAGATCATCATTATATCTTTATCCAAAAAACAACACAAACTGACATTATTTCTGGGACACTCTGTATAGTACGATTTATTATTTACGGGCTTATTCTGGCATAAACAATTATATTTCTTCTACAAGCAAACTTCTCCATCGTCACTTACCATCAAATGAGAACAGGTTCCTATTGCAAATAAAATAAATGGTACAGCAGCACTGCACTTACTTTCTCGCAATACTCAAGGAAAAACTATCAACCGCAAACTTAAATTTGTAATGCCATACACATAGTATGGAAATACAAACTTTTATTTACGTTTTTCCAAAAAAAGTTCAAACGAAATATACAGATCAATTCAGAATTCAAATTGTCAAACATTAAAACAAGCAAACTTCAAACGATTTCGAGTAAATCACATGTTTAACCTTTGGTAGTACTGGAACACCCTTTATATTAATTTTCACAGATCAATTGATACTACCGTAGGATACTTGCATGCACATTTTTTTTATTTCCCTACACATGTTCCTTATGGATAATTGTTCAGTTTGATCTACTGAGCAAGCCCTTTCAGTTTTTGGTACAGCCTGTATACTAAATTTTATTGAAAAAAATCATAAGTAATATCCAGTCAGGTAGACAACCAATCCAGGATTAATATAATAGAGAATTTTAATAAACTCAATTTTGGGTAAATCACATATTTACGTTTTGGTGGTACAGGAACACCCCTTATATGAAATCACACAGATCAATTGATACTGGTGCATGATATCTTACATGAAGATGCTTGGTCATGCAAAGTTTCATCAAGATTCTACTCGTATGAGTCGTTTTTGAGAAAATTTCAATTTTTCATTTTAGTTGTATGATAGCTACCCTCAAAATGAGAGCCAGAAGGAAACCACTCAGAATCCTTCGATGGATTTGCATAAAACTCCTAAATTCAAAATATGGTGTCAATCGGACCATTCGTTTAGCCGCTAGGCCAAAGCGTGACGGACAGACCGACCGACCGACGGACCGACCGACCGACGGACCGACCGACCGACGGACGGACATTTTTGGGAGACTTGTTTTTTATGATGTATAAGTGATATAGAACACATTTTTGAGAAAATTAGAAAAACTTTTTTTTTTTCACGAATACAATACCTTTCTCGCTCCGCTCGAAAGTAAAATCTGAAAGGCAAAGAAAAATACCAGCCCGTCTCTACCCGTGGTTGTCGTAAGAAGAGGCTAAAGAACTATAAACCGGGTTAGGATGAAGAGCAGCAGCGACGTTAGCTGTTATTATATCTGCGCACACGTGCTCTCCGTCTGATGCCTACTGCGCTTGTCCTAAGCTTACCAGAACAAATACCATTCGACACCTTGGGCAAAGAATATATAATATTACGCTAACGCTTAGGCACACCCCGCATACTACATACAACGAGCTCGAATTTGAGAAATTGGAAGGTCGCGTAGGCTCGCATATTCAGTACAATAGACCCTCAGCTGGACCACGAAAATCTCGCGGGCGGTGCGCGCGTAGGTGCAGGGTGGTGCCGGTTTGCAAGGGGGGCGGAGAGTGTCCGTTACGTATGATAGTACCTACAATTACTTTATTCTGTTCCTTAGGGTCTTGATTGATAGTTCGCTGAATTGGCACGCTCACGTGGAGAGCATCTGGAAAATTATCTTCGTCATAAGACTCAAGAGTGTCTGCTGATTATGACACGCTACTCAAGGTTTACAACGCACTGTGCAGGGTAAAGGGTGCCTTCAATTTTCTAAGGGAGATGTTATAATGCTTTAACACAGGAATTTAATAAATTCCTGTAAACCATTTAACGGTCAGTTTTGTTCTATAACTTTTCGAAATTAGCAAAAAATACAACTTTCCCTAAAAATTGGGGTTAGTAGCATTTGCCCCCATTTTCAAATGCCCCCGTGTCAAACGCCCCCAGTATCATTTGCCCCCGATAAATTTTATTGAGAGAAATATCTAAAAAATATTTGTTTTACAGTCGAGGACTAAAGTGCTAACAGATTTTTTTTTATTAATCAGTCTTCTGCGTTTAATAATTTATGTATTATTAGAGTGTGATACATTTACGTGGCGTATAAAAAAGTAAATTCACTGGACGTATAATTTTAATATTATTTTTATTTTAGTTTGTTAGCTTCAATTTCAATGAGAGTAAGTTCCTGAACAAAAACGGGTTATTGATAACAATAGCCAAATCCTGTCCAGAGGGTTATCAGTAGTTCTATCACTTTTTCTCACGAATGACTCTGCATACTTCGACCAATCCGACGTCTGTCTGTATGGACGCTCTTATCAGTCATTAGTCTACTTGTTTTGGTCAGGTGGTGAGTACCTTGACTTTAATGCACGTTGCCATAAGACAAGGGGTAGTATTAGTGTATTATCTCAATATGTCGGGTGAAGGTCGCTCTCAGGGTCAAGTGGTAGATAATTTTAAAATTATATTAAATGGTAAAAAAATGACATTGCTACATGCTGGGCATACCTATTATTTTCACAGAAATAATAAACACTCGTCAGTGTGTTTAAAACCTTGACACATCTTTTCCAGTTGTGTGCACAAAATTTTGTCGAAATGTGTTTTGTATTTTAGAAGTTATGACAAAAGTTAATTTGTATGGGAAGTAAAAGCTCCAGGGGACCTTTAAGGGTTTTGTAAGAGTACTAACCTAATATGCAACTATAAAGCTATTCTCTCATACCACAACGAGCCCGAGTAGGTACATCAACAACTTTGTAAAATATGCGCTTACTTGGGCCATTGTTATATTGGAAAATAGTTTTACTACGGCATGTTGAGTTGGTATCATAACGATATCCTAAAAACATTAATTTACCTAAAGTTGTTGATTTTGCATGTTTATTTATATAAATGTTTATTTTAAAGGTTTTTATACATTTAGGTGTTTAATAAAGAAAATTATAAGTAATACTGGGGGCGATTCTAGCGTGGCCGCTAAATTTATGATTAAAATTTGACAGTGATGCTGTCTTTTTCCAGCCTATAGGCGGTAACAAAGATAGAAACATTTTTAGACCTGTCAAATTTTAGCCTTAAATTTAGCGGCCATGCTAGAATCGCCCCCATTTTGTTACTACAGTAGAAATAATGTAAAAAGCTACATAATGTTATTTCTTAGAATGACAGCAGTGTGACAAAAAGACGGAGCGATGCGTAAGATATTGGAGCGACAGAGACACGTATCGCTCCAACTTGCTCTTACGCATACTCGTAGCTCTATCCTGCTGTTGTTTTACAACCTACATCATTTTAATGATGCGTGTTAGATTCAGATTCAGATAATTTTATTCAATGTAGATTCTTTACAGAATACTTATTGAATGTCATGCAGAATACAATGCAAATAGAGCGAGTCTACGCCGTTTCGGATCGTGCTATGGCAGCGTAAAAGAAACGGCAAGAAACCACTGCACTGTTATTGATTTTGCATGTTTGTTCTAATTTATGTCAATTAGCTAAATGAAGCTTAGATAAAGCTTTTGTACATTTAAGGGTAGCATTAAGAAATATTTTTTTTTTTACTTTGTTTTGTTGATTTTGCATGTTTATTTTTATGTTGATTTGAAAGTTACTGTGTATTTAACCGTAACTTCTAGAAAAAAATCGTATTATTTTGTTACTTACTGTCCACAATACTGATTAAATTTTGATTTATGTTATAAATATAAAAATATGTACAGTTATGTCGTATTATTATGCCTTGTTCCATTGTGATATTGATAAAAATATTACACTTTGTGGTTATTTATAAATTACCTACACAAAAATAAGTCCAAATAAGTGAAAAGTATTTAAAACTACAAACACTTGTGCTTGTGATTGTACAGGCAGGTAGGTATTTCTCTGAATAAAATTTATCGGGGGCAAATGACACTGGGGGCGTTCGACACGGGGGCATTCGACAATGGGGGCAAATGCGACTAACCCAAAAATTGGACGGATAGATTTTACATAAAAAGTTAAGAAATATGCAACAAAAGTTGCAATTAGCCCCCAGAATAAGGCCTTAAAAGGTTTTTCACAAATCTATTATTACCCTGTAAGTATATATGTATATCCTAACTGTGCGTGTTTTGCTCAAAGATGTTTTTATGTGTGTAGGTCTTTGGTGTAGGTTATATGCAAATACTGTAATGATTGCCATGACCTTATCGTTTGTGCTTTGTACCTTTGCAGAGGTACTTCCACACTTAAGGAAATTGTTGTAAACAGTTTTCTACAAACATGATTTTCTACTGATAAAGAAATACTTCAAATAAAATTAAATCAAAACGTTTATTTGCTAGAATACTGTAAAAAAAAGGTCTTTAAAAGGTAATCATGTACAAGTATTCGGTCTGTGTACAGGCGTGCAAATTTTTCGTATTACATACTTATTACAAAGGAATATACCTACATGTACATACTATTTTCTTCTCTTAACTAATCAAGTTAAGGGAAGAGGCAATGCACAGACAGGTCCAAATTCAGATGCAGATCTCGTATTAATTGTAGATTCTTTACAGAATACTTATTGAATGTCATGCAGAATACAGTGCAAACGGAACGAGTCTACGCCGTTTCGGATCGTGCGTGCTATGGCAGCGTAAAAGAAACGGCAAGAAACCACTGCAGCACCGGCTTTTACAATGTGTTTCTTGTGTTTCGCTGGAATATCAGAGCACCATACCTCTTTGTCATTGATATAGTCATCTAATTTATAGTAAGCTTTTTTACATAACGTTCGCTTTACACATTGTTTAAAATTGGTTCTCTCTTTTCATTTCTGTGGGTGTCGTAAAAAGCAAGTAATGAGTACTATTGGCCTGGCTTTGAATAGGACGACCCCATGTCTTTCTAGGGTAGTCAAAAAGAGAAAGCGACAAAGAACAGGGTTTTGTTCTGATAGACATACAGGGTGTAATCGTTAATAGTCCTGTAGCCCGTGGACATTCAAATTACGAAAAAGGTTACCGTTTGTTTTTGTGAAATTGTTATAGATTTCGCCATTTCACACACTAAAAACGAAGTCTTAAAGATCGTAACCCGCCGTAACCATATATACTGACCAAACTAAAATCTAATATGTTAGTTGTACACATTTCTAGGTTACCGCATTGTTTCTTTATTGTCATGTTGTACAGCTTTGTTGAATTACCATACGTAATAGTAAGACTATGGAAATTTGCCAAAAACAAATTTATGACCAAATGAGTCTTAAAATCTGAACCGGCCACAGAAACAGTTTTAAAATAGGTATATGGTTTGTTCAGAGGGTCTTTTAACAGATGTATAAATTTGAAACGGTAACTCTTAAATGTAAATTATTGTAAATATGGCCGGACTACAACACTCGTCACTATATATGGTTACGGCGGGTTACGATCTTTAAGACGTCGCTATTAGTATGTGAAATGGTAAAATGTATAGCAATTTCGCAAAGACAAACGGTAACCTTTTTCGTAATTTAAATGTCCACGGGATACAGTACAGACGATTATAAAAAGCCACTTGTCTGCAGCGTCTAGTGTTGAAACACCTTTATAAGTACGCAAGATTTGTCACTTTGAATAAATAATTATTTTATTATTCACGAGATTGTCCTGCGCAATGTTTGGGTTTATATTTTTATTTGTGATATTTATACACCATGGATCTGGACATATTACGTACTTAAACGGTGAGTTTTATGTGAAAAATCTCTTAAAATCTATAAAGAAATATATGTCTGCCACCTAGATCCACACCACTGCCACACATCTAGATTACGATTTATAACTACCGCGATCATAGAAACAGTCAAACAGTAAAAAAAAAAATTGCTTTGTAGCGAAACGTTATAACGTTTATGCGTCTAAGGATTTTATACATATTTTGAAAGCATAGATTCGCTGAATTTATAGTTACCCGACTGCCCCAAAACAGGAGGGTTATTTTATTATTAAGTATTGTGGAAAGATTTTGTGTGCCTTATTTCCATAAAAATCTTCTTGACTTCTTTCTTTAACTTCAGCAAAGCACAGGGTTTTAATAAATTCCTATTAAAACCTTTAGAAAGGTTTAGGGTGAATTTCCACCAGTGCTGCGCGAGGGAGTAAGCTGTGAGTTAGAAAATTCTAGCCAATAGGATTTCTCTATATGACAGCGCATTTGACAAGCTAGGGAAATAGCGCGATTCTATTGGTTGGGAAATTCTCAGCTTACAGCTTAGCTCTCTCGCACAGCAATGGCGGAAATTCACCCTTAAATCCGGACGCAAATAATAATAGGTCTTTACCTATGAAATTGCCGAAATTTTCTTACAGATTAATGAGATCATAATTCCTATAATACTAATGCAATTTTTTTAATTTATCTTATATTTGAAAGATGACTTCAAGGTTATTAACTTACGCATAAAATAAAGTTTTTATTTTTTGTTTGATATATAAAATTTAAGGTTCGAAAATTGTTCGTCTTAATTGTCGTCCGATTTCATCATTAGATTTGTTATATTTTTTACAGATAATATTTTTCCAAAATCAAATTTAAGCTTCTGTTAGCTTAATGTCTTCCCAATAATTCTTAAAAAATAAAAAAAGATTGGATTTATAATTCCTAATAAAAATGCAAAAATGTTAGTACTGAAAATTGAGTTTACCTAAAATTCGCCATACAAAACGGCAATTTCATAGGTAAAGACCTAATACAAAAACTTTTGTTCTGTAACTTTTAGAAAGTTGTAAATTAAATGACTCTCCATGAAGTACGGTACGGTACAAAGAATAAATGAGAAGAGAAGTATAATGGATGTGATAGAAAATCGCAGAAGAAAGATGATAGGCCACCTAATACGACATGATAGATTTATTATAATAACATCATGGAAGGAAAGCGTGGTAGAGGGAGGCCAAGGTTAAGTTATTTATCAGGAATTAAGAAGAAGATAGGCGTCAGATCGTATAAGGAGGTAAAAGGGGCGGCTTTGGACAGAAAAAGATGGAGGGACTTGCACAGTTGAACTGGCAGGGATTAAAGAAGAAGATGTAGTACCGGTAATGTAGAACCAAAAACTACCACAATAAGGACAAAAATTGTACATTCATGAAACTATGGTCATAAGTCACTTGTTTTATGAGATTCACGAAGTTGATGAGAAAAAGTGTAGTGGGAAGACAATTAAAACGTGTAGTGTAATTTAATTTGTATGAAAAGTGATATTTTTTTAGAATATCGAGAATACGTAGAACTAAAGTGGTTGGATTTGCCCCCCATAAAAGTTTAACACGAATTATTATTTAAAGCTTCTGTCCTGCGCATAAAAATTTGAAAAAGTTGAGTAGCTGAATATTACGACTTTAGCGTTCCGAACTAAAATGGAAACGTAACCCTTATGGTGCGACTTCGTTTGTCTGTCTGTTTGTCACACCTGTTTATCTCAATCACGCTGTCGACTTGAAATTTAGAATAGTATACCCAATTTTAATGCAAATAAAAGAATTAAAATAATATTTTCATTATTATTGTAAATAGGAGGGGGCGGACAAAATTACAAATTGTCGTTACTAGGTCAAATTAGAGTCGATAGAGGTTTATGTTTATATTACAGCAAGAATAAAATAATCTCTCTAAGTAGCACAGTTTTTTATGAATCTGCTGAAAACCTTTACAAATAAACTTAGTTTTGCGGTCCTAAAAATGATTTTTCTTGCTTCTAAAATTACTGCAAGTATATCGGTGCCCTCGGCTCGCAAGAACGACTCGCGCTTGACCGTTTTTAGGGTTCCGATACCAAAATGGTAAAAAAAAGGAACCCTTATGGTGCCGCTCTGTCTGTCTGTCTGTCTGTCCGTCTGTCTGTCACACCTCTATATCTCAGCAACCACTTATGCTATCAACCTGAAATTTGGAATAGTTTTAGAATATAGTTGCCCAACTTAATTGCACAAGAAAAAATTTTGAAAAAGTATGATTATTAATATAAAGGGGGCCAAAATAGGGGGGGCCAAATTTCAAATTGTCGCTACTAGGTCGAGTGGGGTATCATATGAAAGGGCTTTACTTGTACATTTTAAAATATATTTTTGTATTTTTTTAAATTTCTTAGTTTTAAAGTTATGATGAAAAATGTCAAGAAAAATACCATTCCCCCCCCCTTATCTCCGAAGTTTGAGTAAGGAAAAATCTGAATTAATTACAGTTGACAGAAGTTTATATAAACTTTACAGCAAAAATAAAACGATCTTTCTAAGTTGCACAGTTTTTCAGAAATCTGCAAAAAACCTTTACAAACAAATTTAGTTTTGCGGTCCTGAAAATGGACTTTATTGCTTCCAAAAATACTATAGGTATATCGGAACCCTCGGCGCGCGAGTCCGACTCGCACTTGACCGGTTTTTTTTTTTATATCGATACACTTTCAGTAACGGGAAAAGAACCATTTTGCCTTTTCTTCCTCTTCTCTTTCTCTATCTCTCTTTTTACAAATATTTCTCTTTTTGAAAATCTAGAATCTGAATATTCTCGGATGCCTGCACTGTTTCACCTGGACCATTATGAGCCATGTATCTATGCAAACAACAACTCCGGAGTCTATTGCTATGTCAAGTTCGATTTGGTCACCGATGAGCCCAGTGAGCTATACGACATAATCAGAGTAAGATTTGTAGCGATTTCTATGTATTTTTTTATATACCTTTACGAATAAAATATTTTTGGGCACCTAAAAATAAAATTTGATTAATCAAATATGAATTTTGCCAAAACCGATTATTAGTTTCTAATTAATGCATTCAAAGCCATTGATGCAGTCAGACTGCTTTCCTAGTAAAATGTAATAATAATAATGACTACTCGTATAGACCTAAAAAATAAGTGTGGCATACGAGTATCAGTGTTATGGACGTCACGTCTGTAAGATGTGTATAAAATTTTATAAATGTACGTAACCATTGCTACTCGTCCAGTCACGTGTCAGTAATTGAACGTCTTACGTTATTCAGACGAGAAGACCAACGTGCTTTATACTTATCATGGCGTCATTGTAAAACAACCTTAAAAGCCATACGTAATTAGGTAAATACTTTAACAATAATAAATATAAATTTTTCAGAATTACTCGGAAAGGACTGTGACACACTTCAATCACACACAATTATCATACGGTATTTGTCTCACGAAGACTTGTACAAAGTATTATAATGAAAATACTACATCGGACCCAGGGCAGGTCCTTGAAGCATGTCTTAACGAATCTATATGGGAAAACTACAAATTGAAAACAAGAGTGTATGATAAATACAGTTGTCACAAGGCGGAAGAAAAGATCGAAATAGATACTAGTGATATAAGTGTAGCCGCTGTTTTCGCTGTTTTATTGATGCTCAACCTTATCGGAAGCTTACATGATTTCTATATCGGAAAAGATTTGGGAAAAGGTACGTTTAAACACATGCCTTAAAAATTTGTGGTTAAATTATGTTTGATATGAAGGATTTTTGGCTATTTATATCATTATTTTTACTTTAATTTCAGGAAATCCCTTCTTGGCATGTTTTTCAATACCTAGAAACTGGAAGAAGATGGTTGCACCTGCCGGAGAAGGTGCAGAACCTCGTTTGACACGGCTTAAAGGATTCTATGGTATAAAGTAAGTTAAATTGTGTAATTCAAAAACAATTATTATTGAGACGCTTCCACTTTGTGCGTGGGTTTATTCCCTTGAGAAATTAGTAAAATCTTTCTATGCTGTTTCGATTAAAGTACTTAATTATTACTCATTATTTTATATTCATTTATTTTGTGTGATTAAAAATGGGCTAAGAAAATAAACTACCTTTTAAATGCATTTTTCTTTTAACAGGGCCATCAATATGTTTCTAGTAATAATGTGTCACTCAATCCTGCCAGCTTTACTAGATGCTGGAAATCCACATTATATAGAGGAGGTTTGAATATTCATAAATTATTAACGACCTTATTTATTAAATACATTTATAAATCAATGTTAACTATCGTGTCAACTACACACACAAACAAACATAAACACACTTCTTTTACTTCATCTTTTCTCCAAGGGCAAGCCACGATGTGATTCTGCTCGTGAAACTGAGCAACTTTTCCTAAAGTAAGGTAAAATTATGTAAAATATAATTGACCTCCCGTGCAAAAAGCGTTATCATCTGCAGCAGTTCTTATGGGAAGTTTTAAAAAATCATTTTTCATTCGACCTATGTATGTTCCTTAAAAGTTGTTCAGTTTCATAGCCAGATTTGCGTCCTCCAGGGTTATTTTTACCCTTTTTGGTACACGTTGCATAAATGTTTGTTTTACTCAGCCATCATTTGTCACATATGTCAACAGGGGCAAAGACTACGTGGGTCTTAACTATCGCCATATGCTCAAGCCAGTGCGAAAATTTATCACTAAGTGCTGAGCACCCACGAGCACAGGCGTTTAAATTACCTACCTAAAAAAAAATGTAATTAAATTAGATTAGCTAACATTGTGAAGTACAAAAATGTTGCAAGTGACTTTATCGATCATAAATTATTCTTCTTGGTTTCCTTCATATCCTAAGGAGCCGCTTAATATCTGGCTCTTCATGTTCGAAGACACTGAGGACATAGTACCCCTACATGTACTTCTAGCATTTTTTTAGGGCATCCTAAATCTTTTTGTCATGTACAAGTTGCCGTAAGCACTTCATTTGCTTGACTCTGCTTCACTTCTGGATCAAAAGTGCTGTAACCTGCAATCAAGCCAGACTTACCCTTAAAAATATAGACCTTTAAACCCTTTTAAGCCTCTTCAACCCTCTTAAGTCTGAGATTGCACTCAAGATGTAATTTATATGTGTAAAATGCATCTTGAGACCAATCTTACACTTGTTGGGGATTTATCAATACGACCCCATAGTGTATTACTAGTGATTCGGTCTGGAGAGGTACCACCCCCTTGCCTATTTCTGCCGTGAAGCAGCAGTGTTTTTACTGCTGTGTTTCGGTTCGAAGGGTAAGGGAGCCAATGAAATTACCGGCACATGAAACCATATTAGTTCTCAAAGTGAGTAACGCGCTTTGCTGTCTTATTCGTGTCAAAATATGCCACTAGTAAGACAGTGGGTGCTATGGGCTGTGGTGACCATTTACCATCAGGTGGTCCATTTACCATCAACTGCTCGTTTGCTCACTTTAAACATAAAAAATAAATCTAAGTTATAGACGTTCTACTTACAAGAAATGACCCATCAGATTCGGTCTCTAATCTGATTTCGTCTACGTGGTCTCCTCTCCGCCCTATAATGCAGCCAAGATCTACATTCGTGCTTGCAAAAGGTAGGATCGTTGTAGGATCTAAACCAATATTTAAAAAAAAAACGATTTGTAATTTCCAAAGTGCTGTGGGAGCGGCAGTAAACTCAAAAAACCATGACATTATCGGAGGTTTTTCAGTTTTTTGCTCCATATCGACCATATCTCAATAAAGGAATGGTCAAACTGGTATACTCAATTACTCAGTATACATACTTTTAACCAAAACAAGCTCTATACAGGGTTATTTTTAGACCCCTAGCCAAATTTTTGTATGAGACTCAGAACACAAATCTGAACAAATTTTCCAAAGAAACACTAAAATTAAAAAGGAAAACTAATTCCAAGGAAAACTAATTTTGTTTTTGGGTTTCCCTTACAAACCTTGCACCAGCAACAGTGGAATTTGAATGCGACTATCAAATTTTTTTTTCGTTTTTCGATCCATGTTTCTTTGCGTAAGTTGTTCACTTTCATGGTCTGAGCAACATACTAAAATTTGGCTAGGGGTCCAAAAATAACCCTGTAAAGCTATTGGTTCTAAAGATAAAGTTGATCGAAAATAGGCCATTTTCTCCAAAAAGCGTTTTTTTTTTTTCGAAATGGACACTTATTTTGTGAAATATCTTCTAAAATACGCATTGGGTACACCGCCGCTTCCACAGTACTTCGGAAATTGCAATTCTGGTTTTTTAATACCTATTGGTTTAGGTCCTAACAACATATGATAAATTCAGAACGATCGTACATTTTGCAAGCAAGACCCATTTTCCTTGTCGAACTTGGCTGCATTATTAGGAGAAATACCTTCTAAAACAAGACATTGGTCATGAGCAAGCACACACACGGTTTCATAAAGGGCGCCCCTGTACGTTAACATAAAATATTTAGAATATTCCTTACAATAAGTATTTTGCTTTGCAGTTCAGTCTTTATCCTGATCAAGACGATTAATGCTTTTCTTTTTCTGGCAGGCGTATCGTCAAAATCCACTAATGGCCAACGGAACCGCTATTGTCCAAACATTCTTCGTAATGTCTGGATTTCTGTTAATTTTTAACATGCTCATCGATGCAGAGAAGAACAAACACAATTGGATCACCTTTTTCAAGTCTATTATAAATAGATGGATGAGGTAAATATTTATCATACATTGTCTTCCGTCTTATTCTAAACATATTATATTTTGTTTTTTGTATAATAAAATCGGAAACTCGGCCAATCTATACATTGAAAATATTTGCAAATAAATAGCTTTAGGGGGGGGGGGCACTTAATCAGACCACTATGGAATTAATGGAGCGGAACTAATGGAATGGAATGGAATGAATGGATGGAACTAATTCAGACCATTTTTGCAATTTTTGTCTGTTTGTCCGATTGTCTGTTTCTTTGATCGCGATTCACGCAAAACCACTAAACATTTGAATAGGGTTTTCAATAATGAGTTGGTCTTATTTTGTTGTATTATATTCAAGGCATTGTTTCATTGCAATTGGTCCATTCAAACATAAAGCATAGTTTTAAACTGTTGTCCGCGATTCACTCACAAACTACCGAATCGATTCAAATGGGATTTTAAATTTCCTTTAAAGCCTTGGCAAGGGCTTCGGGACTTGCCAAATTTTGACATTTAAACCCTGTAGCAGTTTTCCATAGAGTTTCCGGAAAATGGAAAATTCATGTAAAATGTATTGCAATTTATCTGAAATTAGACAGCGCATTTGCTCTGAAAATGGCGCATCCCATTGGTTGGAATTTTCCCAGCTCACTGCTCAGCACATCACTGGTGGAAGAGCAGCATCTTGTATCTTGTGCATTAGCTCGCTAGTATGTGAAATGACGCATTTAAATTGACGTCAATGAAATATATCAATGAATGATTTTGGTTTTGAGTTTTGTGACTGTACACCAAACAGCACGTCAGTAGATACAATCTCGCCTTTATGGAATGGTATAAGAGTGGCAAATCTTTTACCGACTTGTGGCTGACCGTACCATCATAAACTGATCGTTGTTTTGTTTTGCAGATTGACTCCTGCATACATGGCGGTGCTAGCATTCACAGCAACATGGCTGAGACACTGTGGCTCCGGACCATTATGGCAGGTAAATTGATTTATAATAATTTAAGAAATTTTACAGATAAACGCTCTACATCACAAATCACACAACCCGAATTGGCTCTCGTTTATGTGCAGTGAGGTTCAAAACTCTTTGTGTGCCCTTGGTGTGCCCGTAGTCAAGTCCTCGTAATTAGTTTAGCCACTTCCGTAGAAACGAAATATCATGATAATTCATCATCATATGAAAAAGCGAAGGTTACAACCTCCTTCAAAATATCGCATGAAACGTAAACGAGCCTACAAATATCTTAAAGGCCGGCAGCGCACCTGTGACCCCCCTGGTGTTGCGGGTGTCTATGGGCGTCGGTGATCATTTACCATCAAGTGACCCGTCTGCTCGTCTGCCTCCCTCTTTTATAAAAAAAAAGTTCACTGCATGAAAGGGAACTCCCTCCAGAACGCAGCGAGGTTCAAATCTCTTTGCTCCAGAACACAAGGACAAAAGGTGTGGTATATTTTGGAGGGGAAGTACCATAGTTACTTCGCTTGTGAGCATTGCGGCTGGCTTCATGGACCACGGTTGTTGATGACCGCATTGCGTAAGATGGTATGATACGCAGAACGACGCTGCTGCCTTTCCTCCGGTTCTTATTCGTCTCTTACGACACCCAAGGAGATGGGTTGGATTGGTACTGGCAACCGCATGTCAGTGGAAACATTTGCAACTCTATTGCCATGGCATAAGGTCCAAACTGTTTCTACTGACATGCATTTGGGTGTACTATAATTTGCCGGCACTACGTCAAAGACCAAAAGGACATTGATGATTCACAAAAGGGACTTTTCAATGACATTCGTTATCTATGTTTTTTTTAATGGTGGACTCGCACTTGACCGGTTTTTTTAATGGTACTTCTTCTTCTTCTTCTAATGGTCTTCTTCTTCACAGAGTATTGTTGTAGAAGAGATCAAAGATTGCCGACGCGACTGGTGGCTCCATCCTTTGTATTTGAACAATTATGTTGATTACTCAAGATGTATGCCACATACTTGGTAAGCCATTTCGATTTTTACATTATTTCAGAAGTTTAATCCAATCTGTAATGACTATACATACACCCTATCTTTTTATCATCCCGGATATTCAAAGAGGTGATTCTGAAAAACTTTTGCCAAGGAACATAAGTCGAAATAGGAAGAAAAATCGACTTTCCATACAAACTGCACCAGCTAGACAAAGCCGAATTTTTGTTTTGTATTTCGACTTCGACCTATGTTCCTTGTGAAAAGTTGTTCAGTTTCATGGGCAGAACCAGCTCTTCAAATATCCGGGGTAGATATGAGCGCCGATGGCTATAAGGTCGGCGGCGGCGCGCCGACTTTTTAGGGTCGGCGGCGGCGGTGAAATCGGCGGCATGACCTCTAAAGCATTTTTTTGTAAGAAATGACCGGAAATCGTAAAAACCATATAGGGTTGGCACAAAAATACTTAATTCCTTACTTTCTTTTAAAATTTGGAAATATGTACCAAAAGAAATTAAAATGGTTCTCAAAAATACTGAATATTGTAATTTGAAAATTTTGAATATTTTTAACCTAATATGTGTTGTGGCAAAAATAAATGGTTTAAATGGTTAAAAAATGTCCTGATAGTGATGAAACAGGCCGGTGGAAATCTCCATACTCTGCAAGACTATGGAGCGAGTATTTAATAACTAAGTCGTGGCATAACTTGAAGCTAATGACTTTATTTTTATGTCACAAGAGGGTAAACGAGCAGGTGGGCCAACTGATGGTGAATGGTCACCACCACCCAAAGCATACACTGTCTTATGAGTGGCATAATTGACACTAATAAAACAGCAAAACGCGTTGCCCATATTGAGAACTAAGGCGGTACATCTCATGTGTCGGTAATTTCAGTAGCTCGTTTACCCTACAAACCGAAACACAACGGTGTAAACACTGTTACTTTACGACAGAAGTCACACAAGCAAACAATCTTCCATCGTATGAAATACCTGGCCTTTGCAATTGGATATTAAACTTATTGAGTGTACGATTGAATCAAGTGGTCTTGGAAGATTGCTAGTCTGATCAGAGGGCTATCAATGACGGAGTTCCTCAAGGATCCGTTCTGTCCGCAACTCTATTCCTGATGCACATAAACTGGTGCCTGGAATCTTTGGTTATGCAGACGACAGCACAGTTACGGATAGATACATACCCAATGCAAAAGCCAGTGTGGCACAAATACCGTCTTGTCGGTCGATAGACCATGGTTGAACGTTTGTTTCTGGCCCTTCACTCAGTGTCCGACTGTGGCGGCCAAAACATAGGCGTGTTTCTTTACAGTCAAACGAAGTCCCTACAATCTGACTCCAGAGTTCCGAAATGTATTCGTACCGATATCAGACCACCTCGAGCTCCTTGGTATGATGCACTTATCGTCCAATCTGTACTTTTGGCATTTTATTGAGTCCTTGGCCAAATCTGCAGCTAAGAAACTTGGCATACTCTCCAACGCCAGGCGGTACATCACACTGGGACAGCTTCTACAGCCATTTCTACCCTATCAGACTTGTGCTTGTGCTTCAAACAGAAGTCCGGTATGGAGTACTGATGAGTCTGCAAAATACCAGCTGGCCAATATTATTGCAATCGACAAACGTACTAGGAAGCTCATTGGTTATGAGACTCTTGTCGAAACAAAGAAACTGTAGAGCCTTGAACACCGACACATAGTGCCTTATGTACTTATCAGTATTCTATAGAATACATCTTGTTGAGTGCGTCTGAAATGTACACTCAACAGCTCGTCAGTAGAAACACTTTTGGACCTTATGGCGCTGTAATAGAGATGAAAAAGTTTCTACCGACGTGCGGTTGACCGTACGACCTTATACCACCATTCCCCTTCCTCCTACGTGCGGCTAGACGAGGATTGGGGTTCCACCCTTATATCATCAACATACCACCATTCAATCTGGTTCCTACTTTTCGAGGTACACCTGTACCAATTACCGACAGCCACGAACTACTTGGCATGAAGTTATGTGCAAACCTGAACTTCGGCGCTAACATTGAGTCAAAAGCCCGAACTGCGGCAAAAAAGTGAGGCGTTCTCAATAAGGTTAAGCGTTACTTCTTTCCGACAACTTACAATTTTATATAAAGTCCAAGTCCGATCCTGCATGAAGATTTCCTTTGGGATGGCTCAGCTAAATACCAACAGACGCACTTTATTCGATATAGATCGAAGAGCCTAGAAGCTCATTAGTGATGAAGCTCATTAGAGGTAAAAATCAAGTTTCACAGTCTGGTCGTCGCAAAGTTGCATATCTGTCGGTCTTTTTTTAGATATTACTTTGGAGAGTTTGGTCAAGAGCTCCACGGGCTTATTCCACCACTACCTTATACCATCGGGAGTCTGAGGGTTGGAGGGACGCACCGCAGAAAATTCCCCTATGAATATTGGTTGATATTCCGCACATTCGCACAAAGCGCTTTGAAACATCTTTTATAATGCGCACGGCTAAAGAATTGAATTTTCTACCTGCGTTAGCGTCCCCCAGTTTATATAACCCGAATCTCTTCAAGTCGCGAGTGAATAGGCTTCTTCTGGGCAATCTCGTTCCATCGTTGACCTCATCTCTGTCTTCAGGACTAGATCGAGGTCAAGAGTAAGCCCATTGACAAAATAAAAAAGCGTGTCTTTTTCTGGTAAAGTCCATTCCATCGTTTACTTCATCTCTTGTCTTCAGGGCTAGATAGAGGTCAAAGTAATCGAATTTTGCTATTTTTTTTATGAAATGTGCGTGTTAGACATAGCCCTTTCATGTGTATGAGTAACATGTGATTATGAAAAAAAAAACTGGCATATGAAAACAAATCTGATAAAATTATTTTAACTATTAACATTACTGACTGTACGGACGACAGACTGTACTAATATTCTAATACTTTTAAGGAAAAATAAACAAATGTTTAATTTTAGTCAGGTTTTCAAACACAAGTTTTTATTAGCTTATCCTCATTTCACAAAAAATTGCAATTTTTGCAAAAATTGCAAGATTACCTAAATCTTCAAAAATATTGCTGAAACCATTCAGTAATCGGGGCTCTCTAAGAATCATGCTACAAATTAGGTATCCAGCAGGTAGGATCAATATCTGAACTAAAGCGAGTAAGAGAAGCAAGAGAAGAGAATTTGAATCAGCGCTTAAAAAGTATGGATTTAATAACTCTTTCCTCGCTCGGCGCGCCGTGGCCATCCGCGGCGGCGGCGGCGCAGGAAATTTGTTCGGCGGCGGCGGCGCGCCGGTGCGGCGCTCATATCTAATCCGGGGTTATAAAAAGATAACACTGTATTTGAAATTGTTTGACTGTTTGTTGGTTTTAATGACTTTAATATTCTTTTCTATTCAGGTACATGGGAGCAGACTTTCAGCTCTATTTCCTGGGAGTGACAGTCTACCTACTGACGAGAGGAATCTGGAGGAAGATCGTCCTGGCTCTCTTGCTCATCGCTGGAGTGATCATGCCAGCTGTCCACACCTATTACCAAGACTTGGATGGAGTCCTATTATTGATCCCTGAGTACAGTCACCTACACCTTTTTTGAACATAGTTTTGGCTTCGGCTGATAATTTGGCTTGTAATAGGCTAAGATCCCACGACAAGATTATGCACCTATCTGTTATTTGAACGAAATGTGGTTTATATGGAAGGTTATAATACATGGGGTCATACAACGCCTTAGGGTTGCCTATATATTTCTTGCCGCAAGTACCTACTTCAAAAACACCTATCAACATATTGGTTGTATGGGAAACAACCCTTATATTAATTTTGGCAGAGCAATGGATATTGCCGTAAGATACCTTGAATAGAGATTCTCGGTCTTGCAAAGTTTCATCAAAATAGGTTCTGCTGTTTCCGAAATAATTTCAATTTTTTTTTGTATGACAGCAACCCTAAAAATGAGCGTAGCCGCTAAACGACAGGTCCGAATCGCACCAAATTTAAAATTAAGGAGTTTTAGGCAAATTTATTACAGCATTTTGAGGAGTTTCTTGCTGGCTCTCATTTTGAGGGTAGCTGTCATACAAAAAAAAATTGCAATTATCTCGGAAACAGCTTTAACGATTTTGATGAAACTTTGCATGACCGTGAATCTCTATTCAAGGTATCTTACAGCAATATCCATTGTTCTGCCAAAATTAATGAAAGCGTTGTTCCCATACAACCAAAATGTTGATATGTGTTTTTGAGGTACTTGCGGCAAGAATTGAACCACCCCTTTTCTTAGTAATGTAACTAAGGGATAGTTACATTACTAAGAAAAGGGGTGGTTCAATTCTTAGCTGGCATCACACGGTCTAACTTCAACACCATCTTCTTATTTTTCTTGTACGGTTTCTGGTACTTCATTGATCCTATGGCCAACAGTAATTTTTTTTGTCTGTTTTCTTAGGGCTGGCCGTAACATTTTTCACGGAGTGCCGACTTTCAACAACACTTACAAACGGGGGCATACCAACCTTGCCTCCTTCATCATCGGAATGTTCTTCGGTATGGTCGTCTACCATTTGCAGAACAACGATGCTGCTTGCAACAAGAGTGGTGTAAGTACATGCAACTCCTAATTAATGCAAAATGATTCCTTCACTCTTTTTCATTTGTTTCTACGGGGTTGACTTTTTAGAGGATTTGACAAAGATTTTTATGGCAACTGCTATCTGGGGCTTTAGACAAGTGACTTACTTCGTAAGTACCAGTTAAACATAATATAAATATGTACAACTATAAATAGAATGTCATTCTCTTTTCGTTTATTATCCGGTACTTTGACCGAGAAAAGGACGCTCATAGGTGCGTTCATGTCTCTGTGGTCCAAGTCCAGTAAGCAAAATAAAACTGAAAACATCTTCAAAATGTTTTGTCAGTCTTTTTACATTCAAAGGTTCACAACAAATGGCAATTTCCATTCCACCATATCGTGAGTTGCCAGTAAGGCCGATCCCACCAAAAACATAACTGTTAAAAAGGGGGCCAAGTTCCTATCGGCTAATTGTTTGCCTAAAAAAGGGTTGAAATCCGATCCAATGCCAAGTTTAGATGCACTTTAATATCGATCATAATCGTCTTCATCAGCAGCCTGATCCACTAGTAAACATTTGCCATTCCCAAGACTCGCCACCACATCCAGTCCTCCGCCTTCCGCATCCAGCCACTATCCGCCACCTTATTCACGTCAACGGTTCATCTGGCCGAAACTCACTTTACCATACACCCAACTTAAAATATGGTATAGCTGTAAAATACGCAGGTACGTTGAAAATAATATCTAAAATGAAATACTTCTAAATTTGAACTTGGCAGGTTTTTGTGCTGTAAGTAACACTTGATTAATTGTGTAATTAGATCTATTATTTATATAACTAAATTAACCTGCCAAGTTCAAATTCAAAAGTATTTCATTTTAGATATTATTTTCAACGTGGTGGCGAGTCTTGGGAATGGCAAATGTTTACTAGTGGATCAGGCTGCTGATGAAGACGATTATGATCGATATTAAAGTGCATCTAAACTTGGCATTGGATCGGATTTCAACCCTTTTTAGGCAAACAATTAGCCGATAGGAACTTTGCCCCCTTTTTAACAGTTATGTTTTTAGTGGGAATTCATTTCTTTTTGTTCAGTTTGCTATATTATATTTATAGTAACTATCGCAACGTTGTTTGTATTTTCCTGGTATTTTCATAGTTTCGTTAAAACATAGGTACTTGTTTTCATGCATGACTAAGTCTGACCTTCTAGAAATACTACCTTTTTAATATTTGGTACATTAATTTTAGTCTGACTCGCACTTGACTATTTTCCATTTTCCAAATTTTTCTTTTACTTTAATGCTAACGACTACCCCGATGCCAAATTTCAGATTTGTAGGTCTCACAGAAGTATGACCAACAATTTTATGCATAGTAATGACTATATCCTGGTTGGCATTATCCTGACTCGCACTTGACCAATTTCCAATTTTAAAATTTTTGCTATACTTTTTTTAATGCTAACGACTATCCCCATGCCAAATTTCAGATTTTCAGGTCTTAGAGAAGTATTACCAACATTTTATACATAATTTTGACTAAAACCCGACTCGCACTTGACCAATTTCTAATTTTTGAATTTTTCCATTACTTTTATCCTAACGACTACCACCTATAAACTAGGCCAAAAAAATTTATTAAAAATAAATTATATTTATAAAAATACATAAAAAACTTTTTTCCATAAATAAAACACGCATAAATTATTCAAAGCCTACTATTTATTATTTACAATAAATTCACATTATAGCTACAAATTTTAATCATTTAATAAAAAAATTAATGAGCTTTTGTGATTGCATACTCTTTACTAATTTCTGAATCCTTGGTTCAGTCAGTGCTACTCAAAGCCGAAAACATGTCGTCATTTTTATGTTTTAAGTTTTTCAAATGGAGTATCATCTGCCCGTCAATTATTTTACTGAGCATACTAAACGAAGAAAAGTTTTTTTATCGATCTTGCTAAGCTCCACGGACCACTTGGGATGCTTCCAGGGACCACCAGTGGTTCGCGGACCACCGGTAAAGAACCACTTAGCTAAGGAGGAGATAAGTTCTAAGTGGAGAAAACTCATCTCCACAGGTAATCTAGTCCGCTAATTGTCAGAAAAATGGGATGTCTTTTCTCCTCACCCAGCCCAGCTTTTGTGAATTCCAGAAATATCGACGCGTGTTCCCGATTACAGTCCCAGCAATGTTAGCAATAGTCTTGTCAGGAGCGTACTTCTTCCGAGACGCGCCCAGAGCCTCGGTCTACATCAGAACAGTCTTTGCATTAATCACTAAGCCTTTGTTTGGTTTTATTGTGGGGATTCTTATCGTCGGAATGGTGTTAAAGTTGGAAAGTGAGTATTTAAGACCTCTAATAAAACATTCTATTAATTACGCCTCTTACTAAAGTGGCATGGGCAGGGCACATCGCTAGAAGAACCGATGGCCGATGGGGCGTAAGGGTTCAAGAGTGGTGACCACGTACCGGAAGACGAAGCGTTGGCAGGCCCTCTAAAAGGTGGACCGACGATCTGGTCAAGGTCGCGGGAAGCCACTGGATGCGAGTAGCGCAGGACCTGTCGACATGGAGATCTTTAGGGGAGGCCTATGTCCAGCAGTGGACGTCTTTCGGCCATTATGATGATGATGATGATGAATTACGCCACTTTCCCTTATGAGGCTCAGGAAAAAATATTTTTGAGGATTTTAACTCGCATCTTCTGGGCGTACGGTCTGCATGGGTAACCAAAGACCGTTAAGGTTCTTTCAAGGGGGCTTTCCTTTTAATTTCCTAAATTATTGTTTGTTATTAAATTTATTAGTGAACATCATCATCATATCGTGTGGGTTGCAAGGTCGATGACCGACCTCACAAACCCTGGTGTCAAAGTTGTTGAGCCGCCAAAGGCCTCTGACATGGCTCATTAACGACTACATCCGTAGATAGGACAAACCGGTGACTTCCGAAACTATATTATTTACATTCGTGTGTGGCCAACAAAGAATTTGTTCGTTCATTATTTAACAGTTCCTGGGCAACCGAGCTTCGCTCTATAATAGCCGCTGCCACCTGAAAATATCATCGCGTAAACAAGCTATGCCACTCGCCAACAGATGGCGCTGTAAGTTTCTGTTTAAAAGGCGGCATTTACAAAATGCTCAAAAACACGGTGAAAACGAATTTTCCCAGACATAAGACCTAGCTATATCAATTTTTTGCCCCTAAAAACCCCCGTATGGTAAATTTCATAGACATCGTTAGAGCCGTTTTCGAGAAACCGATTACAAATATCTATATATATATACAAATATTGCTCGTTTAATAGTTTAGGATTTAAATTATTAATTCTTGTCTTTCAGATGTTTACCGCCGTATCCTAGAATGGCCAGGCTGGGCAGTACCGTCGCGCGTTTCTTACTGCGCATACATACTCCATATTGCACTGATAAAGTACCTGAATGGTACTAGGACGACTCTTGTTCATTTGTCTATTATACATTTTGTAAGTACTTTCAAATAAGTTGATGAATCAAAAATCATAAGGCTGCATGAAAATCATAACATCCTACGAAACTTCCACCACAGTAGTGTGGAGGGGAAGTACCATGGTCACCACGCTTGTTAGCGTTATGGCTGGCACCATAGACCGCGGTAGTTAGTGACTGCAGAATAGAAGATGATACGATGAACAGAAGGATGCTGCTGGCCATCCTCTGGTTCACTAACCCTTAGTCGCCTCTTACGACACCCACAGGTACGGATGGGCTGGTACTATTCTTTGCCGGCACCACACGGGGAAACGTTTACTAACTACAGATCTAAGTGTGCGTCCACATTGAATGCGCGGTGACGAGTCTGGGCGTGTTGTGGCCACAGTGACACGCGAGCTGTTGTAGCGTTTACATACATACATAATGTCACGCCTTGTTCCAGTCGGGGTAGGCAGAGACCACAGTTCTCCACCTGCTACGATCTTGACATACTTCCCTTGCTTACTGAACTTTCATCAATCCTTTCATACATGCTCGTCGGTTTAGGGTACTTTTAACCTGGCCTTTATTCAGAACGTCCTGAATTTGGGCCTGGTACGTTCGCCGAGGCCTTCCCCTTCCAACGTTTCCATTCCCTCTTGCCTTGTAGATATCTTTCGTCAATCTTCCTTCATTCATCCTCTCTACATGACTAAACCATCTCAGCATCCCTTTCTCAATTTTAGTCACTACGTCTTCTTTTACGCCACAACCTTCTCTTATCACACTATTTCTAATCCTGTCACTCAATTTCACACCAATCATACTCCTCAACGCTCTCATTTCTACTGCATTAATTCTACTTTCATGCTTTTTCTGCCATACCCAACTTTCACTGCCGTACATCAGTGTTGGTACCAAAACGCCCCTATGAACAGCCAGACGAGCCTTGTGAGACACCTTCTGACTCTTCATAAAAGCATGCAGAGCAACATTCACCATGTTTACAGCATTCACTCTTCTTTCGATATCACTTTCACACTTTCCATCTCTCGTAAACTTAGAACCCAGATACACAAACTCCTTCACTTGTTCGACTTACACCTATTAATATAGTATACTCTGTCATACACTCTTCTCTTTGAAGTACCATTACTTTCGTCTTGCTTACATTTATTTTAATTCCTTTCCTATCAAAAGCCACATTCATCTTTGTTACCATCTCCTGTAACTCGTCAGCAGATGACGCAAGTATAACTTGGTCATCAGCGTAGAGAAGACATTTGATGAGTAACTCATTCATTCTCAGTCCACACATGCTCTCTTTCAGATCAGTCAAACAATTATCCATGAATAGGTTAAACAGCCAAGGTGACGCTACACATCCCTGTCTAACACCTTTTTCGATGCTAAACCATTCAGTGTACGCCCCGTTTATTCTGACGCAAGCACTGGAATCCTCATAGAGGGATTTCAGTGCTTGAATCAGATGACCGTTCACCCCATACGTAGACAATGCCGACCACAATTCATTCCTCATCACTCGGTCATAGGCCTTTACCAAATCCACGAACGCGCAGTAGACTTTTTGGTTTTTGGCCAAAAACTTTTCATCTATGCACCGCAAGGAAAAGACCTGATCTGTACATCCCATTCCCTTTCTAAATCCCTTCTTGTACATCCCATATTTTTTCGTCAGTATCTTCCATCACTCTTTCAATCAAAACCTTTGCATACAGTTTGCCGACGACGGTGAGAAGACTTATCCCGCGGTAATTTTTGCAGTCCTGTTGTGACCCTTTTCCCTTCTACAGCGGCACAATCACAGCCTTGCACCAGTAGCGTTTACGCCGAGCGGTAAGACCAAACTTGTGTGATCCTTCCGCCACCGGCGCATCAGAGTGCTTATTATTTTACTGGGCCCGTAGTACGGCCATAACGTACGGATAGGAACGTTTGAAAACTACTCGTGCTATCTCGCTCAGTTCCGTCGCGCTTGGCTCCCGTCTTAGCAAGGAATATATACAACGTGTTAATGGAATAAGTGAAACCCTCATACACCCCAAGTGATTTTTATACAAAATAAATCCATTCCCGTAAAAAAATCTTAAAAGATTTTTTTTTTCTAGATATTGTTATTTTAAATTTTCATCATAGTTCTAGTTTCATCGTTGTTCTAGTCCGCGCACTCCGCGCACGCCACTTCCACTTCCCTCCCCTCCTCACCGCTCAAGAACCGCGAGGCGCCGGCCGCCAGCGCGCGTATCCACAGAAATATTTAGAATAGAAGCGGCAAAAATGTAAATAACAAAAAAAATATGACCCTCTATCAAAAACCCGTGAAATTGATTCTACTCTCGATTCTGAACTACTCGACTATTTTCACAGTTTCGCTTATTCCGTTAACATATTGTATATGTACTCTCTAGCCTTAGTCACTACACTATGGACGCAACGGAGCGTTCGCTTCGCACCCGTCATCGCAACCGCGCTAGACTTGCACTGTGAATGTAAAAGCAATGGAAGACGTTTCTATAGGTAGGTATATAAAAAACTTTAGATTGTCTCTGGCACTCTCAGACAATCTCAGGTAATTCTTGTGTTTACAGCTGGAAGGCCTCAGCAGCAGCATTGTTCTCAGCTTTATGTTTGCCATGCCACTCCACCTGCTGGTCGAAGCCCCGTTCTACGCCCTCGTCAAAATTAAGATAGGAAAGAAGACGAAGAAAGAAATACCCACCATCTCGCTTACAGCTGACCTTAATAATAACAAAGTCAAGGATTTTACTAAAAGCGTTGTGTGAATAATTCAATGACTGGTAGATATTATGTTTCAGAGTAATGTTACTGTAAGTAATTTAAATGAGTGAATTAAATGTGCACACTTTTACGAAAAAGACAATATAAACAACATTACAGGCCTCATCACTGCTGAATGTAAGATGTTTGATTTGAAAATGTTAATAAACTTCATTTAATAATTATTTTAAAGAACAAGATACAAGCTAACAAATAGGTTCTAACACAATGCAATGAGGACATCCAAACGCGCTGTATTTTATTTTGTAAACACTTGACGGTGTGGACCACTCAATACTGCTTAAAAGTATTAAAAAAAAACCGGTCAAGTGCGAGTCCGATATATCTATAGTATTTTTGGAAGCAATAAAGTCCATTTTCAGGACCGCAAAACTAAATTTGTTTGTAAAGGTTTTTTGCAGATTTCTGAAAAACTGTGCAACTTAGAAATATCGTTTTATTTTTGCTGTAAAGTTTACATAAACTTCTGTCAACTATAATTAATTCAGATTTTTCCTTACTCAAACTTCGGAGTTTCGGAGGGGGGGGAATGGTATTTTTTTTGAAATTTTTCATCATAACTTGAAAACTAAGAAACTTAAAAAAATACAAAAATAGATTTTAAAATGTACAAGTAAAGCCCTTTCATACGATATCCCACTCGACCTAGTAGCGACAATTTGAAATTTGGCACCCCCTATTTTGGCCCCCTTTACATTAATAATCATACTTTTTTCAAAAAAATTTCATGTGCAATTAAGTTGGGCAACTATATTCTAAAACCTTTCCAAATTTCAGGTCAGTAGTGGTTGCTGAGATATAGAGGTGTGACAGACAAACGGACAGACAGACACAGAGCGCCACCGTAAGGGTTCCTTTTTTTTACCATTTTGGTATCGGAACCCTAAAAACGAAGTATTATGGTACACCTTATGATTTAAAACAGCGCGTGGATTTTTAGTGTCGCTTCTTTTATTCCCACCATGGTGCCACTTTGCTTGTGAAGCTCGGACCATTATACTTGGTCCGAGTTGTAAAGGGATATAGTTTAGCTGGCATCATTAAGAGATTTTAATATCCAACAATGAATAAACTATTTTTGATTTTTTGATGATCACTGAGCAGTGTACCGCAACTTATGGCCTTCTCAAGGCTACAACCTTAAGTTCTAAATATAGACATAATACAATATACAGTTTGGTGTCTCTCAAGGAAGGGCCACGACTGTTTTAAATTTTTAATATATATATAAAAGGCATACTTTAATATAAGTACTACATTGTGATAACAATGGTGATATTCGTAACACTAGCAAAAGTATGTATGTACCATCTTTTAGCTTAAGTATTATTTATAAACGATTGTTATTATTTATAAAGTATTATTTATAAACGATTGAACCTGTATGTAGTAAATAATTATTATATTTAACTATTTGCGCCTGAATTTGTTTATCGAGACTACAAAAAATATAAGCTTATTCCCAACTTGACACGTTCTCACCTCGGAACGCAAAACCAAATGCTTCCAAAAATTCTTGAAATTACTGTCAAAAGAACAATACCTATCTTCATAAATACTGAGAATATAAATACGTATTATATATTGTATTTCTGTAATTTTCGTGGAATAAAGATAACAATATTTATTTATTTAAAATAATTTATATTAGATTATAAATAAAGGACATATATTAAACTACTTCTAGCAAGTTTCTTGCATTCATTTATACAAATATAAAATACCAAAAAATAAATATCTTAGAAAACCCAATAAAAAAAATATATTTAGAATATGCTCAAGACCACGATAGTTGGAGAAACAAAGGGGAGGGGATTACCCAGCAGTAAGACGAATAGGCTATAGAATAATAGTACATTAAGATGCACGTGCGCTATTTTGGATATTACGGCCGAGGCTCAGAAATTGCAGCCCGAGCCGCAGGCGAGGGCGTAATGGAGCCGAGGGTGTAATCACCAAAGCGCACAAGCTTCTTACGACGTTTTTCAACACATTTGCGAATAAAAACAAATCAAAATCGCTTACCTTTTTTCCTAAGGAAATTTCGTAGACGTTTTCCTCACATTTCTAGGTCACCCGATACACCGGACTTGTGTTTTGTTCAAGTATTTTCGACGTTCTACACTTATCACTGTTTTTCTTATTTGTAGAAGTCATTTATTTTTTAATTACATTAAACACATTTCACAACAAGAAATATCTGTTAAAATGGCGCGCGTATTACTTTTTTCGAAGACACAGATTATACATGCGCGCGCAGGAGACAATGACTAAGCTATCAAACAGACTACTTTTCAATTTATTTGAAAATTGAATATTTTGTTACTTTAAAGACAAATTTGTAGTTAGTTAGTTGATTAAAATCAATATTTTAGTTTAATTAACGTTTATTTATCATATTATCGAACACAGTTTCTTAATTCATTAAATTATTATGAATGTTATAAATATAGAAACTCCTTGCACCTTGCCGCTATAAAAAACAAAACAAAAATAAAACACTAACCTGTCAAATAGCTTACTCAGCAAGGAGGTCTTTGTTCTGAGGCTCACTCCCTTGAATTATTTGATATTGAATATTTTGTTACTTTAAAGACAAATTTGTAGTAAGTTGGTTGATTAATATAAGTATTTCCATGTAATTAACATTTATTTATCATATTATCGAACACAGTTTACTTTTTCATGAAAATATTATGAATGATATAGATATAGAAACTCCTTTCATCTTGCCGATTAAAAAAAAGACAAAAATTACAACACTAGTGAAATTATAGTAAAGAAAAAAGCACGCGTGTTTAATAAGATGGATTATGGACCTTAATACAGTGCAAATAGAGCTGTTTTATGAGCAAATGTGTTGAAAAATAATATAAGTGAAAAGTATTTAATACTCTAAAACGACGAGCATGTATAAAAGGATTGATGAAAGTACAGGAAGCGAGGGAAGTATGTCAAAAAAAAATTAAAGCTGTTTATTACAATCAAAAACAAAAATAAAATTACAAAAAACCATGCGCTTAATCTTTAAATTAAAAGAAAATATTATGTCAAGATCGTAGTAGGTGGAGGACTGTGGTCTCTGCCTACCCCGACAGGAACAAGGCGTTATATTATGTATGTGTATGTAAGTATTTATGATTATAGTACAAGTTACAATTATTATGTAATGTTTTTATCTTGAAATAGTTAACAATAATTGATGTCGTTTATTTCATTGTCCATTATCATTTTCCCTTTCTACAAAAAAGGTATGTCTTGTGATTCCGCGGATGGATTTTGAAGTCCCTTGGTATTCAGATTATTACTTATTAGCTTAAGGAATAAATAGGCCAGCCACATAATATTTATTTTCCTTAGACCTGTCACGGAATCCGAGGTATATAATATCATTATGTCTCTGAAGAACAGTACCGCGAGTGGTTTCGATACCATGATTACAAGGATCCTAAAGGCATGTGCCACTCTTATTTGCAATCCTTTAACACATTTAATAAACCTTTCCTTATCAGAAGGCATATTTCCTGATAGCCTCAAAATTAGTGTGATCAAACCCTTATTTAAAAAAGGTGATAATTTGGATCCTGACAATTATAGGCCTATTTCATTAGTCCCTATACTATCCAAAGTTTTCGAAAGAGCGATGCAGACTAGATTAAAGGACTTTCTAGGCAAGCATAACATACTTCAGCCAGAACAATATGGCTTTCGTCAAGGCTTGTCGACCGTACATGCATGTTTTGATCTAGTGCGTATCATTACTCAAAATCTTAATAGGGGTACACCCACAGTGGCCTTGTTTCTTGACATGACCAAAGCATTCGATTTAGTGAACCACGTATTGCTCTTACAAAAGTTAAAACTATATGGGATTCGTGGTCCAGCATTTGATTGGCTAGAAAGCTTTCTTAAAAATAGGCAACAATGTACTGAGATATGTAATGTTAATGAATCGAATGGCATTATCACGAAGCAAAGCTATCGTTCCAATTTTAGAGTCACTAATAAAGGTGTGCCGCAAGGTAGTGTTCTTGGGCCGTTACTGTTTCTTTTGTACGTAAACGATCTTCCTAAGGCTACTTGTCATAGTTGTGTTCAATTCGCAGATGACACAACACTCATAATAGAATGTAAAAATAAAGATGGACCTACGTTTGAAAACGACATAAATAATGCTCTTAGTGAATTGGTTAAATGGTTAAATAATATTGACTTACGTATAAATGTTAGTAAAACTAAGTTCATGCAATTTATCTCGTATAATGCTAACCCATATCCGATCCAAGTGAGTGATAACAACGAAATGGTTGATGAAACTGACACTTTCAAATTTCTTGGTATCACGATAGACAGGCATTTGAACTGGAAATGTCATATTGAGCTGGTTTGTAACAGATTAAATCGCTTTGTTTATGCACTCAAAAGGTTGAGACAAACTATATCAGTTGAAGCAGCTTTAATGGCCTATCATGGCTATGTCTCCTCTATCCTTGGCTATGGACTGATACTGTGGGGTAATTCTGTAGATATTGACAGGGCCTTTAAACTCCAGAAGAAATGCATCCGCGCAATATGCAACGCTAAATTCGATGACAGCTGTAGACCTCTTTTTAAACAACTTAATATACTACCCCTTCCTTGTATGTATATTAGAGACGTGTGTATTTTTGTTGCCTTAAACCCAAATTATTGGAAAACTCGTGGAGAAGTTACGTTACGACAAACAAGATCAAAGATTATGAATTTACTGTATCAACCTCTTGCTAGGAAAGACATTTACAAGAGGAACATATTTAATATGAGCATTTTGTTATTTAATAAGCTACCTGACAATTTTAAAATTATGACTAAAGATGCACTGAAAAATTGTTTGACAAAATGGCTATTAAAACATTGCTTTTACAGTGTGAAAGAATTTCTAGATTTTAAAGTTAATGAATAGTTTAATTTTGACATATTTAATATTGACACACTGTATATAATTTTAATTCACATTAGATATATTTGCATGCTTACGTGTAAGCTGAAAACACTGTACTCTTCTAACTTAAGATCCTCAACTACTGTTTTCTTGCGAATAAAGATATTTGTATTTGTATTTGTAAGAAATTTAATTCTGAATAGTTTATTGGTAAAAATGTCAACTACAAATAGCAAATATATATTCTGAATTTTATCGATCTGCATATATCATTAGAACATTTTTTGGAAAACTTCCGTAGGTACTATATTTTAAGTCCGCAGTTGATACTTTTTACCATATATTTTCTGTAGCAGAAGGCAGTGACTTACAAGATCTTAAAAATTGACAATCAAATATTATTTTATATTTTACAGTTTTTTATCAATAAATTTAAAAAGAATTGAAAAGGCATAATCTGTGACTTTATTTTTTGGATGACGTTTTATTAACACTCAATGATATAAAAAAGACTATTATATCCCGTAATATAACAAATGACTTTCAATTAAATACTAAAGTACCCAACTATTGATTTATTGATATATCCTTTTGATTTATTTTTTATACTATAGGTAATATGTTAGAGGGTAGCCTAAAATAACAGATATATATTTTTTTTGGCAGAAATTGACTTCCAAAAAGTTAGGGGTTTAGTCAAAAAGTGACTAAACCTCTAACTTCTAATAACCAAATTTTTTAAGCAAAATTATGAAAAAACAACTTAAGGATACAATTCTCTGACTTAAGTATGCACCGTTTTTTTTTTCGCGTTGACGTTTTATGATGGTCGCGTTTAAAATTCGCAACAAAAAAAGGCATTGTTCATTAACCAAGAATCTTAGAAGCTAAAAAGCCTATTTTAACTTCTTTTAACGCGATAAATATGCAACTGAAATATCGTCTCGACGCATAATGACCTAATTTCTAAACGCATAATGTCCTAAACGCGTAACCTCCTAAACGCATAATACCCTTATCGCATAACGCCCTAAACGCATAATGCCTTAGGGCATGAAGTCGCAAATGAAGTCGAAAAAGTCATAGGTGTAACTTACTTTCTTATTTTCGCTGTCTCAAAGACCCAAAAAAGAATTTTGACCTTCGATACCTAACAGTTTAAGCACTATTAAATAGTCTACAAATTAAACATCTAGACATATTTTGTGAGTCATTCATTAATCATTAGAATTTCTAAAGGCGTTGTATTACTTCCTTGACTAACTACTGAAATTGTTAACTATGAACATTATTAACTATGATTATTACATTCGAGAACGTCATTGCAAAATGTTGGACTTGCTATTTTTATTTGTGATACTTTTACACCATGCTTCTACGCATATTGAGTACTTAAACGGTAAGTTTATCATGCTAAAAATGAAATAAATTACATAATTTTTATTAGGTAATGTTTACTTTTGCTTTGGCTAGAATAAATTAATAAGCTCCATTGCATCTTGTATTTGGATGGTATTTGATGTAAACGGAAATATGCGTTGGTGGTTTAGTGACCCTGGTCCCAAAGGGCGCAGGTTCAAATCTTAGTAGACGCTAAAATTTTGTATATATTTATACCCGAGTCTAAAGACAATGCCCTCATTATATGTCTCAGGTGGTAGTTCCAGCCACGTAACTAAACAACCTTTGGAAATAAAAATAATAAAAAAATTGTCTCCATACAAAATTTAATCTGATCCGGTCAATTTGTATGGAGAATCGAAATTTTAACTTTCGAGCGGAGTGAGATAGGTATTTAATTCGAGAAAACAAAAGATTTTCTAATTTTCTCTAAAATTTCTTCTATATCACTATACGAGTACATCATAAAAAAGCCATTCATAGAAAAGTAAAGTCTCCCAAAAATGTCTGTCCGTCACGCATTGGCTTTGGCTAGCGGCTAAACGAATAGTCCGATTGACACCATATTTTAAATTTAAGAGCTTTATGTAAACCTATTGAAGGATTTTAAGTGGTTTCTTGATGGCTCTTATTTTTAGGGTAGCCGTCATACAGCGAAAATGAAAATTTTTAATTTGCGCGAAATTGCTTATACGATCTTGATGAAACTTTGCATGACCAAGAATCTCCATGTAAGGTATCTTGCGGCTGTATCCACTGGTCTAAGGAAGCTCGTATAAGGGGTGCTCCCTTACTACTAAAATGTAAAAATCAAAATCGGTTTCATTGAGCATATTTTAATTTTCTATAAATTGGATTCTGAATTGGTCATCTTCCTGACTGGATATTGTATTTGATTCTTTTTTTACAAAAATCTAGTATACAGGCTGTACTAAAAACTAAAAGTGCTTGCTCAGTAGACTAAACTGAACAACTTTCTCTGAGAAATATGTGTTCGGAAATGAAAACAAAAACCATGCAATTATCTTGCGGTAGTATCCATTGTTCTGTGAAAATTTGTATAAAGGTTGTTCCAGTACTGCCAAAATTATAACATTCACTTATTTATTTATTTAACTGTTTATTGTAATCATAAAAATACAAATAAAACAAACATTTAGAGAACAGACACAACAGGTGCTGCTTATTTCAGCTTGGAAATTACTTCCAGCAGACCTTGGACATGTGATTTACTCGAAATCGTTTACGGGTAGTATGATAAATAATTTGAATTCTAATTTGATCTGCATTTTTCGTTTGAACATTTTTAGGAAAAGCCTAAAAATTTTTTATTTCTATACTATATGTATAGCATTACAAATTAAAGTTTTTAGTTAATACTTTTTACTTTCTTATCGCGTGAAAGTAAGTAGTGCTGCTGTACCATTTACTTTATTTAAATTTCCATAACTTTTAGAACAAACATGGGTAGAACTACCCCCCGAGAGGTTTTGCGTATAGGTATAGAATTTACATGTTGTATAACAGGCACAGTGTCAACAAAAGAAACAGGAATCAACTTGCTTCTCATGTCAGCCGTGTTCACAAAATTAGTAAAACATATAAAGGTAAATGTATACGCTTCTATAATAAGGTACCCACTGATATTGAAAGTTTACCGTTAGATAAAGCTGTTATCAAGCAGAAATTGTATAAGAAGGGTTATTATAAAATATCAGATTATCTAGAAGAGAATAATGCATGGTATTAGGCTACGGTTCTAACAGGCTAATTCAAAATTAAAACTGACTTATTTCGTTGTATATCAAAACATATTTAAAAGAGCGCGTGGGTTTTTATTGTCACTTCTTTTTTTTCCACTATGGCGCCACATTGTTTGTGAAGCGATGTAGTTTAGCTGACATCATTAAGAGATTTTAATATCCAACAATGAATAAACGATTTTGACTTTGACAGGGGTCTTGATGTGAGACTAGCTAGTGTAATACTAATAACTTACTTGATATTTATTTATTTATTTTATCCACTCTAATTTGTCTTGTTTAGCACGGACCCTAATAACAACTTTTTCTTTTTGAAAATATAGATTCTGAATATTCTCGGATGCCTGCACTGTTTCACTTGGACCATTACGAGCCATGTATCTATGGAAACAACAACTCCGGAGTCTACTGCTTAGTCAAGTTCCATCTAGTCACAGATGAACCCAGCGAGTTGTATGACATGATCAGAGTAAGATTATTTTTTATTATCAATAGGCTTACTCTTGACCTCGATCTAGTATTGAGGACAGAGATGAGGTCGACGATAGGATGAGCTTGCCCAGAATAAGCCTATTTACTCGCGACTTGAATAGATTGACGCAGGTAGAGCATTCCACTCTTTAGGGTTTACTCAACATTAAGCCCGCGTCACACAGAGGCGGTAGCGGAAGCGTTCCGGGGCCGGTATTTTTTGTAAAGTATGAGTTCTTATGCCCCCTGTCACATTGAAAAGCGGTCGCGGCGCTGTATTTTGTTCCCGCCAAACCGCCCCGGACCGCTTTCGCAATCATACCGCCTCTGTCTGACTTGAGCTTTAAGTGTCTGAAATGTTATCATATCACTAAACACCGCATATTTTTTATCACCAGAAGGATATTATGGAGGCTCGTGTGGAAAAATTAGCGACAAAAGAAAATTCCACGTGCTTGTTTTTAGGGTTCCGTACCTCAAAATAAAAAAAAACCGGCCAAGTGCGATTCGGACTCGCGCCCTAAGGGTTCCGTACCTATCTACCATATGATGTACTAAAAGCTTTTGCTCTTTGATTTTAAAAACTCCGTGACCATCCAACTTGACCCCTCTTTTATAGAACTACTATTAGTTGTGAGAAAAATTTAAATATTTAATGATTTTAGACTTTTCCCTTTATTTGTACTGTGAGACCTAGCTTCTTGCCAAATTTCATAATTTTAGGTCAACGGGAAGTACCCTGTAGGTTTTGCTTTTTTGCATATTTGTATGGAGATGAGGACATAAAAAGCCATATCATTTGATTGCGTCGTTGTAAAAAATTGAAATTTTCAGATCTTGTGTGGTTTATATACTTTAATATTCGTTATCAATTTCCATCTGATACCTCTTCTCGTTTGTGAGAAAAAGGGTCTTGAAAGACAGACAGACAGACGGACAACAAAGTGATCCTATAAGGGTTCCGTTTTTTTATTTTGAGGTACGGAACCTTAAAAATGGAACCCTTATAGGATCACATTGTTGTCCGTCTGTCTGTCTGTCAAGACCCTGATGATTTTAGACTTTTCCCTTTATTTGTACTGTGAGACCTAGCTTCTTGCCAAATTTCATAATTTTAGGTCAACGGGAAGTACCCTGTAGGTTTTGTTTTTTGCATATTTGTATGGAGATACATACTTACATACATACATAACATCACGCCTTGTTCCCGTTGGGGTAGGCAGAGACCACAGTTCTCCACCTGCTACGATCTTGACATACTTCCCTTGCTTCCTGAACCTTCATCAATCCTTTCATACATGCTCGTCGGTTTAGGGTACTTTTAACCTGGCCTTTATTCAGAACGTCTTGGAACGTCTTTGAACGTATCAGGTCGAAATTAATAACATATATTAGGATCTATGAATCACACAAGATCTGAAAATTTCAATTTTTCACAATGACGCATTCAGAAGATATGGCATTTTATGTCCTCATCTCCATACATTTATTCAAAAATGCAAAACCTACAGGGTACTTCCCGTTGACATAAAATTATGAAACTTGGCAAGAAGGTAGGTCTCACAGTACAAATAATGGGAAAAGTCTGAAATCATTAAATAATACAACTTTTCTCACAACTAATGGTAACCAATTGTGGTGAGCTCCCGTTATAAGAACATTCATATAAGACAGGGGTCAAGTTGGATGGTCGCTGAGGCGATTTTTGATTTAGTTCTATTTTAAAACTGGAACACTTACAAACTTGAAAATTGGTATTTTTATAGTGCATAAGCTGTAAAATATCAACAAATAATAAAATTTGGTCAAGCGCGTGTCGGACTCAAAAAATCTAGCACATTAACTTACTGAAGTTTCAACTAATACAATTATGATTATGTGGTGGTACGGAACCTTCGGTGCGCGAGTCCGACTCGCACTTGGCCGGTTTTTTTTTTATAATCTTTTTACTAGTTCGTGACCCTGTAGTATAATTAATAATCTGGGCTCGTGACTTAGCGTTTAGTAGCAGTTTTAGTAGTTTTACGATTTTACGAGAAAAGAATTTTTGAAACAAGAAAAGAATATTTGACTTTTCCCCAGATTTTTGAGAAGTCCCAAAAGTCGTAGAACAAAATTTGTTGTATATAGCCTCAAAATAAACCCTCAAAAGGTTTTACTCTAATTTATTATAGTGTTGTTAGCGTGTAACGGAAAGGTGTGATAATACTAAAGGGTGTGAATCTGCCCTTGAAACTGAACAACTTTTCCTGATGAACATAGGTCACAGAACAAAGTCAATTTTTGACCTCCCATAGTAACTGTTTGTATGGGATGACAAAATTGGTTTCCGTTCTGTCACACGTTGTATAATGTTCACCGGTGTTCGAACTTTTGAGGAAATGATCAGTCATCGAAACTGAACAACTTTCTCATAGAATCTTGAAATCTCATCTTAAGCGTCCCCACACTGCCGACTAGGTCCTAGGTCTAGGAACTAGGTCCAATCAATTTCTTAGTTTAGTATAGAGAGGCTAACTTTATTTTTTCTTTTTCAAGGTTTTTTTATTTCTTATTATTTGATTTACGAGTATCACATCGGTGTAAAAATTCTTCATTATTGAAAGAACCAACAATAACTTATTATTTAATTGATGTATGATAACTTTACAGAATTACTCTGAGTGGACTGTGGCACACTTTAATCACACACAGTTATCGTATGGTGTATGTCTTACAAAAACTTGTTCAAAGTATTATGATGAAAATACAACATCGGAACCAGGGCAGGTCCTTGAAGCATGTCTTAACGAATCACTTTGGGAAAACTACAAACTAAAAACAAGAGTCTATAATAAATACAGTTGTCACAAGGCAGAAGAAAAGATTGAAATAGATACTAGTGATATAAGTGTAGCTGCGGTTTTCGGTGTTTTGTTGATGCTCAACCTAATCGGAAGCCTTCATGATTTCTACATCGTAAAAGACCCTGCAAAAGGTACGAATATTCATTATATTTATATTATTCGTATAATTTTATAATTCAAAACATACCTTCAAACTCCACGACTGGACAGGGAGCCCCCCCCCTCAGAATTTTTAGGGTACAGAGTACAGAATTGCGAGGTACAGTATGGTAATAAGAAGGATTTTAGGGTTAGAGTGTCCGATATGTATAATGAATTAATGAGAATCAGTATAGGTGTAGCAAATTCAATAAACCAAGTATCCACGTTATTCTTTATGACATAAGAATGAGGCATAGTAAGTTTTTTTTGCTTTGTTTCGTAATGGACTTCCAAAAAACCTCATTACCTATTTTGGCTAAAATTTATGTTAAATTGATAAAATAGACAATGAAGAATACGCTGTTAAGTTTTTTTATGAATTGATTGAGGGCTTTCGACAAAAAACGAGTTTTAGTGAAACACTTTGAGGAAAAAGGTCCGTTACGTAACGATTTTTAAGGAGGAATAAACATTAACTGTGCTTGTTTAGAATTTAATATTGTTTACCAAAATGTTGTAAAAACACAAATGTTACATTCCATACTAAATATTATATCGAACCCCGGTTCTACAATCTTTTAATTTGCTTAATTTTGTCTATTACGTCACTTTCGTGTCTGATGCAATCTTATTTTTTTCTTTGATCAACAAATGATATACATTTTTTCACCATTTTATAGCTTCAAAGTAAAGAGTAGATTTTTGCTCATTTCATAAATACCGCATGTTAATGTTTATTTTGATTATTAAATTAAAATAATTAAAGTATTTGCTACAAAATTATGAGACCGTTCCGTAATAGGAATTCTCTCGTTACGTAACAGACATGTAAAGGTGTATGTAAATGACTAAGAGAAATTGTTACTGGAATTTTAAAATAAAACATTTTTTTCGCATGACTGAAAGGATGTTTTATTTATTACTTAGATGAGATCACAACAAATAAGATAAATCTCACTGACCATAACAGACAGGTTTATTGGAGCCCTAAAAGAAAAAAAATGTTTTATATTGGTTTAGTCGCCTTTTTTTAGATTTGTCTTCTTCACTAAGGTCTGCAATCTTTTTTTGACATTTTTTAAGTCTTTCTAGTTCTTTCTTTTTATGAGCTTCGTATTGCGTTGGGTTTTGTTTAAGTTTTTCCCTGTACCTCTTAGCTCTTTCTCTTGGCGTTAACGCCATTTTCGATTTACAAGCACCTATGAACACAAAATAACAAAATAATTAGTACATTGGTAGCCAGCTCAAATTGGTTAAAAACATTTATAACTTCTTTTTTAAGTAGACGTAAAAAAATCAGTAGGAATGAGTCCTTATTAGTCCATTATGTCACTTTATTTGTCCACTAATACATAACGTTGTGTAATGGACGTGACGTAATGACGCCGGCCGGTATTTTATACTAGATTTAGGTTATTTCTAACACTATAGTTTAATGATTTTGTAAGTAAATGAAAGAAATAGTAAAAAACATGCATATACAAAATGACTGAGAGTCAGAAATTCAAAACTGACCTTTGCTTTGAGCAAACGTGCTGGACACAAATTTTTGGCCACTAAAATACGTAACGTGTAACACCGAGTTTTTCTGAGGTTTTACTGACAATGTTCGCAAGATAGCTACTTCCATAGACAACATAATGTTGCTGTTATCAAAATCCGAAAACAATTTGGTATTTTTTTGCGGGGAAGTGGAAAAAATGAGACCGTTACGTGTGACGGACAGTCCGCCATATCAGATTCTGAAGACAACACAAATATTGTCTTAAATAGATTTTTTACCTTTAGCGAAGGTCTCTAAAGGTTTAAAATTGAATACCAAGCAAAATATCTTTCAAATGACACATATAACTTTGTAAAAAATAGCAAGTATTCGTTAAAAATACACTATGAACTTGACAAGGTGGGGGTGGGACATCCAAAAAAACGCATATTTTCTTGTGTTTATTTGCATTATTTACTAGAATGTAAAATACTTTTTACAGTTGATAGACGCTATCTTTTGACAAAAGTGAACACTGTAGTATACAAATTGCAGTTTCCGAGCCGAGAACCATCAAAGGTCTTAATATAACCGTTTAAAGTTAGAGGACAAGGCGATTTCGTCATAAGCAAAAAAAACTTACTTTTTTTTTTTTTTAGGGTACAGAGTACAGAATTGCGAGGTACAGTATGGTAATAAGAAGGATTTTAGGGTTAGAGTGTCCGATATGTATAATGAATTAATGAGAATCAGTATAGGTGTAGCAAATTCAATAAACCAAGTATCCACGTTATTCTTTATGACATAAGAATGATATATCGTTTGAATTATCAAAATTGGACATTTACTTACGAAGATATTAAGTAATAAACATAAGCCGTTTCTAACGCCAAAAATCAATGATCGTGGGTGCGTCTGACGTCACTGTGACGGAACCGAGCGCACCGGGCTCTATATTACTTCACCGGTCGATGGAGCGGCGGCGACGCGGACGACAGTAATATTTGGTAATTTATGTAAAACTAGCTGTTACCCGCGACTTCGTCCGCGTAGATTTTATAAAAAAACAGAACTCGAACTTAATTGAAACATATTTTACGGAGCGCTTATCCTTCTTGATCCCTACGTAAAAGATGCATTTGTACTTATCCAAGTTGAATAAATGCATCTTACTACAAACTTAATTATCTTTTGATTTTATTTAACTGGTAGGTAGTGCGGAATTTTCATTGTAAACCGTTACAGGCGAACTTAAAAAAGAAGGCAATAAAGGGAGTGAAGTGAATGGGTAGCGAGGAGGTATTCATAAAAGTAAAAAAGGTCCCTATTCCTCCCTATCTATCCTTTTGTATCCCCCCCCTACATTCCCACTTCCCTTTCCCTCACCCTCTCCCACTCTCTCTTCCTCTCCCTCGCCCCTCCCTCTTCCCCCCCTCACCCTTCCTTCCCCCTCCATTTCCCCCCTTCCCCTCTCCCCATCACCCTCCCTTTCCCCCTTCGCCCTCCTCCCATTCCCCTCCCTTTCCCCCTTCCCCTCACTCATCCTCCCCTTCCCCCTCTCCCTCCCTCTACCCCCTCCCACGCCCTCTACCCCTCCCTCCCCCTTTCTCTCCCCTCATTTTCCCCTCCCTTACACTCTCTCCCTATCCCTCCCCCTCTCCCTCTCCCTATCCCTGACCCTACCCCTATCCCTGCTTCTACCCCTAACGCCATCTTAACCGCTATCCCTATCCTTATATAAACATACAACTGACACTCATATTGATTTTTAGACATTTCAAACCTATCGAATCCCAACCCCATCCCAGGGGTGGTGGTATTTCACGTCCACCACGTTGGATTTCAAAATCATTGTAGTTTTCGTAATCAGCGACCCGATAAACCATACGAACGACACCCATATTGATTTTTAGACATATCAACTCTATCGCACCCCAATCTCATCCCCAAGGGATGTTAGCATTTCACGTCCACCATGTTGGATTTCAAAATTGTTGTAGTTTTTGTAATCAGCGGCTCGATAAACCTTACAAACGACACCCATATTGATTTTTAGACATTTCAACCCTATCGCACCTCAACCTTATCCCCAGGGGATAATGGTAGTTTACGTCTACCACGTTGGATTTCAAAATTGTAGTAGTTTTCGTAATCAGCGATACTTAGTTGAGTAAAAAAAGAAGTCCCATCAAAATCGGTAAAGTAGTTTCCGTGTGCTGTAGCAGATACAACCCCGCTAGAGTATTATTGTATGTGTAGATTCCCACGGGAATGAGATATTTTCCCGGAGTAAAAAGTAGCCTATGTCCGTCTCCAAGTTACCATCTATCACCATACCAAATTTCATCAAAATCCGTTCAGCCGTTTAGGCGTGAAAGAGCCCGCTAGAGTATTATTGTATGTGTAGATTCCCACGGGAATGAGATATTTTCCCGGGGTAAAAAGTAGCCTATGTCCGTCTCCAAGTTACCATCCATCACCATACCAAATTTCATCAAAATCCGTTCAGCCGTTTAGGCGTGAAAGAGCAACAAACAAACAGACAGACAGACAGACAGAGTTACTTTCGCATTTATAATATTAGTATGGATAAGTGTTGTTAGAGTGTAATTTTGTGATATTCAAGTAATCTAAACTTACATAATATTAGAAGCTGGTTTTGTGCAAGCTCAATTAGATAAACTTCAAAGATAATAAGCTAATTCAGGCATAGTGAAACTTTTGGGAGTATTTCTAAATATTTCGTTACAGAAATCTCAGAGGCCAACCTTCCAAACTGAACAACCATCGAAAATGAACAACTTTTTAAACTGAAGAATTAGACAAACTGAACAACTTATAAAATAAAGTTGAACAACTCTTCAATCTAAACCACTATAAAGTAAACAACTTCTTCAACTGAACAAGCTCGTGAACTGAACAAATTTCCAAAACTTGCACTAAATCAACATAGCTAGGTTGTTCGGTTTTTGAGGTTGTTCAGTTTGGAAGGTTGCTCAGCCTAGAACGTTGTTTCGTTTGAAAGGTTATTCAGGTTGAAACTTTGTTCATTTTGAAATGTTGTCCACTCTAGAACTTGTTTAATAGGACGGTTGTTCAGTTTGAAAGTTTGTACAGTTCGAATAGTTGTTCATTTTGGATGGTTGTTCAGCTTTGGAGGTGGTGCAGTTTTAAAATTTGGTGGGTTAAATAAGTAACACAGTTTGAAAAGTTGTTCATTTTGAAGAGTTGTTCACTTAAAAGAGTTGTTGTGTTTGGAATGTTGGTCAGTCTGTCAAGTTGTTTTGCTAAGAAGGTGGTTTAGTTTGGAAGGTTGTTCAGTTTTGAAAAGTTGTTAAGTTTTAAACGTTTTTCAGTTTGAAGAGTTGTTCACTTAAAAGAGTTGTTCAATTTGGAATTTTGGTCGGGCTGTCAAGTTGTTTAGCTTAGAATGTGGTTCAGTTTGGAAGGTTGTCCAGTTTTGAAAAATTGTTCAGTTATGAAGGTTGATTAATTTGGAATTTTGGTGGGGCTGTCAAGTTGTTTAGCTTAGAATGTGGTTAAGTTTGGAAGGTGGTTCAGTTTTGAAAAGTTGTTAAGTTTTGAAGGTTAAAACCTGAACCTTATCCGCATACTTTACCTAGGTAAAGTGGTTTATTTAGCTTACAGATTTACCGTGACTAAGGCTTCTTTCTTGTACTTATACTTCCCACTGGCATAATCCCCGTGCCTAGCAGGCGAGTTGGGGATCGCAGTTGTAGTTATTGCACTGGTGAACGCTGCTGCCAATTCCATGGATTAGGTATATTCCTTTAGTCGCCTTGTATGATTCTACGATAGGTAGGTACGTAGATATCTCCAAAAACTCATAAAAAGTACGTAGGTATGTTCTTATTAAAATAGCCAGCTTAAATAAGATACTCGTACATAGTAGGTACCAACTTATTTCCATATCAACAAAATTATATCTAGGTACAGTTATGTAAGTACGTACATCGAAATGATCTTTACAGCAATGTCTTGTAGCCTGAGCAAAAAGTGGAGTTTTAACACCACTTTTTACAACGGAACACAATTTTTTACGAAGTTTTGGAACTTTATGCAAGTTAAAAATCGTTTTTCTGGCGTTTTAATTGAAATGTTTGTACATTTCGGCACAATACAATATTAAAAAATACCTACAATTTATGAATAAGACACAAATCGGACATTGAATTTGTTTTAAAGTCACAATTAACTTAAAGAAACACTGCGCGCCTTATTGGCCGCAACGGCTAACTGGCAGCGACGGTCCCAGTGACGTCAACCACTCTGCGCCGCGGCAACTCGACGATCGGCACATTAATTTGATTGCTATTAGCTCATTTTTGGTCGTATGATAAAAATAATTATACCAATGTTTTGGAAATTTTATGGACTTTAATACTTCATTCAAAACTTGAATCCTGATTGATTGTCTGATTTCAGGAAATCCGTTCCTTGCATGTTTTTCAATTCGTAAAAACTGGAAAAAGATGGTTGCCCCTGCAGGAGAAGGTTCAGAACCTCGTTTAACACGACTGAAAGGATTCTATGGTATCAAGTACGTTTCCATTGCTTCTTTTGTGTGGGTTTCTTCTCGTATGAGAATAAGTGAAATACGCGGTGAATTCTTGAATATGAAGATTAATAGTAAACTGATCAAAAATTAACGGTCAAGACCGATTTTTCTAGGCGGGGTTCCGTGCCCAAAGGTGTCAAACGATTCCGTACCCTGTAGCTAAGGCCGCACGTCGCCGTTCTGTCTGTTTGTCCGTCCGACCTTTTCGGCTTTAGCTTTTTTAGCTGTATCTTTTGAACCTTTTTAGCTATCCGGTAAAAAAAATTATACACCTACGGTATTCGTCATGGTAGCAAATATCCAAACACATAATAAAAACTAAGAAAAGTAGATAAGAAACGCGTTTTTAGGGTTTTTTGTTTCAACTTTATTGTAAAAACTAGCCGGTTTTTAAACCGCGCCTTTAATTTTTTTTTAAATTTTTTGAATGAACAGCAAAAGTTTGGTAACCTAACTACAGTACTATTTTGTACCATTCGTTTAAAATGAGAATAGTACCTACTTGACTATGGCTAACTGCAAAGGGCTTATGATTTTCGAGGTAACTAACAAATGAAACGGCAACTAACAGTTGGCATCTAATAAATTTATCTGGCAGCGATTAAATATTTTAGCAACAATTATATTAGATGAGCTTCAAAATGCAAGGATTTATAAAAACTAATTAATGGCTGATTCTTTAAGGTAGCAAATATATTAAACAGGGACAATGAAATCATAGGCGAGGTACTATAAATAATGACTTGGCGACTAATATTAACAGTGGGCTAACAAAGATTGTATTATTGGCAACAATAGGCTCCCATATAAAAATACCTACACTTTTGGGCTGCGATTTGTAGGCAGCTGTAAAAATTAAAACAGGTACTATAATTAAGTATTTGGATTTCAGTATTTTTGTTTGTAGAATCATAATTTAATAAAAACGGCGACAAGCGTACTCTTTGCATATAAACAGAGTGCGGGTCGAATATATTTAAAAATTTTATATTTTTCTGTGCTGTGAGGGTCTTCACTCCTATTTCTGTTTGCTAGGGGTGACAAGGGAACCTAGCCTTGGAACATGACCTTGGGAACATGACCTTGGAGCTTTAATTATAAATCTTTTCTTAGTAATCAATTAATCATACTTCCGCGTGCTTCCGAGCATTTTTACAATGACTACTGCTTTTCTCAAAGTGACTACTACCACCACGAAGCGGGGGTTCGAAGGAGCGCAGTCCCCCAAAAAGGGGGGCTCGAGGGGCGGTGCCTCCCGCCATAAAAAACAAACTTCAGACAGGACGACACATACACGGTAGGTTATGTTAGGTTCCCTTGTGACTCCTCGCAGACAGAAATATGGGGGACCCGCACAGTCCCCGTCAAACTAACCTGCAGTCAGGAGGATTTTAACGGAGCTTTAATTACAAATAATGAACTAAGAGGAACACTCAGCTCGGCATAAATAAACAAATATTGCGGGTTGAATAAATAATAGAACATTAAGATGCACGTGTGCTATTTTGGAAATTACGGCCGAGGGTGTAATCACCAAAGCACACAAGCTTCTTACAACGTTTTTCAACACATTTGCTAATAAAAACGAATCAAATTCGCTTACCTGCAATTTCTGACATGGAATAAATACACCACAAAGAGCTAGGTTTATACTTATTCGCCAGCTCATTGAAATAAGCCAAAAAGACATTCTCTGAAAACGAATTGGCATTTTTGCTGTTCTTCCATTCAATGAACTTTCTTTTTTTTTTTCTTTTGATTTTGCTGGAAGGAGACTCTCACTTGCATTTTGTGCCCCAGTAAATATTTCCTGTGGGGTTAAATTAAGTTCTTCTTCATTGCTTGAAACCGACGAACGACATTGTTAGTTAGTTACAAAAATCAAAGCAAATGAAAATACTTCTGAAAAATGGCGCGCGGAATTCGTGTTACGCGCGCATTTCTTTTTTCAAATGAGGAGCTGTGACGAAGCAGTGGCAATGCTCCCAAACAGCGTAGTCATTGAAAAAGTACAAAAACTTTAAATTAATTGCTTACAAAATCAATTAATTTTAAGTAAACTATTACATTGCTATGCCCAAACCGGGTCCATGTTTGTACTTCACAATATTTTTAAGACCTCTATGTGTAACATGGGATGCAATAAATGTTTGAATTTGACTTTGATTATTGTAAAGTGTTGTCAAATTTAACTTATCTCATTCAACAAACTGTTTAATTATATTTTCATCAGCATTAGGTATGTATTTACGAAAATGTCATAAATATTTTAGACATTAGAACTCCTTGCTCTTTGTTAATATGAAAAAAATAACTAGTGCTGTAATATATAATGAGAAAAGCACGCGTTTTTAATAAGCTGGATTATGGACCTAAATACAGTGCAAATAGAGCTGTTTTATGAGCAAATGTGTTGAAAAGACAATTAATGTACCTTTATGCCTTTTACTCTTTCGCCATTGTAGGAAAATTTAAAGTCATATAATAAAAATCCTAAGTAAAACAATTTTTTTTGCATGTCTGTATTTGCTTTATTTAGAGCTCTTAAAATGTCGCACAAAGTATGTTTTTTATGACCATGTTCATATTTTTTTCTCACCTTAGTTAACTTTATATACAACCTCATTTTATTATTTAAGAAAGCCTATTTTCTAGTTTTTAGCCGGCGTTAAGTGTTCGCTTAAAAATGAATTCAGTTACCAAAACAATAAATCGATGCCAGTTTAAATTAAAACAAAGCTTACAACTGATTATAAAGCCTATTTTCTACTTAAAATTATCCTTCACTGTAGCTGCCAACCTATTATTTTTGTTACCTGCTTTAATATTTTTTGAAATCCTAATTCCGTTTAATTTATCGCCGCGTTAAATACATACCACTTTAAAGTGGGTCCCAATAGTTGTCCAAAACTAAATTTAAACAGAGTGAAGTTAGTTTGAAGTTAGTTTGGCAGTGAGGCTCAGTCCTATTAGTCCAGTCATAGAGTAATATAATACTGGGTCTAGTCAATCAATCTACGATATGAGGATGCATTAAATGCACATTTAGAGAAATTAATTTTAAATAGTAATATAGGCTATTTGAAGCTATAAATAATTAAATCCGGCAATTTTTTTAAAACACATTTTTTGTTAAAGTACCAGTATAAGCTGACCTGTGCTACATGGTAAATATTATACAAGTTGAGTTCACCTTATACTGGTATTAAAAATATAAACGTTATGTCGGGGATTACTGTGGTTTTAAAATTTTGAATGTGTTACTGGTGATTTAACAAATAATCACCTAATGTGCATTTATTCCACTTTCTCCATACAAACTTTCGTAGATTGACTGGACTATAAACAAAACCAGCTGAACCAGCGCTACGCTACAAACTTTCAAAACCAGAGACCCGCTCAAGGTCATTGTTTCCACCGGCGGCCGTGTGTACATGCTTTTAATGTCATTTTTTTCTACAGGGCCCTCTTTATGTTTCAAGTGATAATGTGTCACTCACTACTGCCTGCCGCTTTAGTTCCTGCAAATCCACATTATCTTGAGGAGGTAGGTACTCCTACTCCTACATATTTCTTTTCCAATTTCCTATACTGACCACGATACCGCGCGACCATCGGCGAGCCCTGCGAATTTTCAATACAGCCTCTACACACCTCTGGGTGTTGGACGTTGGTACTCAACGCAACGTTGAAATTGTGTAGGATCATTGACACTGCTGATGACAGCCATTTACTCCAAAAGGATTTAGATAGCATTATAAATTGGTGTTCTGATAATAGCATGGATTTAAACAGTAGTAAATGTTCAGAACGCTTGCGTATACCACCACGCACACACTGCACTCCGTACATTAATAACTCTAATATCCTTAAAATGGCTAATCGTCGCAATATCCATCTGGCCTGCCTATTATTTGGTCTTGTGAAGTATCAACTCCCTCTGTATCTTCATAAGAAGCTGGTATGGTCCCGCGACGTGCAGGCCCGCTTAACGCGCATTCTTTCCTACAAAATAGTTTAGTAGTTAGTATTTATATAGTTTTAGAATTGCTTATATTTAATTTTATCACAAAATTTGGACGATTTTTTCATTTTTATTTTTAGTTTACTTATAGCAATTATTTTATTTTATAAATTCATTTAATAATAATTAACAAATCGAATGAAGTGTATTCTATTATTATCTGTAGGTGTTTACCCACACGCATTATAGTAGCATCGTAGTAAATTTGTTATAACATCGTGTAGACGATTTTCTTGTCACCGTAGCGACAAAAGACGAGTAGCGAATAAACCTGAATGTGCATGCCGACTGCGGGCGCGCGAGCCGGGCGAACAGGTTAGACGTTCGTAATCCCGATGCGATAGCATACCATCATCACTTCACATTATTTTTTTCTTCCCTCAACACACTTACACTTATTTTGTATTTATCATCTGCTTCTTAGACACATTTTAAGTTTGTATGTATGTACCTAAAATAAAATAAATAAATAAAATAAATAAAATCTTTATTTACCAAGTTTACAAACGTACATTATAGGGTAGTTTCACATAAATTAGGTAATACTAGTTGATTAAGAAAAACAACCCTACTTCCTGAACTAGGAAACCTGTATCTCAGGAAGCAGCGTTCAAGCTGATTGATTACAACAACAGTACTTGTTACAGTAAAGTTCAACCCAGAGTGGACGTAGTTATATTTTTTTTTTTTTTTTTTTTTTTAATTGAAACTGATGATGTATGTTTATTTTAAGCACACTAGCGTCCGTGCCTCACTCAGCGCAGGGTCCACTGAAAACCAGCGTCGCAGCATGCGTGCTGCGGCTTTTGCTGAGTGAGGCCCTTTTATCACTGCCGATGTCACAGCACTGATTTTATTTTTATTTTCTTTTCTACTTTTGTATTCTACCCTTACGATAATATTTATTTGATAATGCTACATATTTATTGTATTTTTTATAGAATTGTGTTGTGATGTCTTAGTGTTAATAAAAATTTCTGATTTCTAATTTCTAAATGCAAACACATAAAATTAACACGTGCACACAATTTCCTTCGAACTTGTTACAATATATCTGGCAATACTTTAATAGAATGTGATAATATTCGTGACTTTGGAGTAATATTCGATACTAAATTAACTTTCATTCCCCAGATAGGCTTCAAGAATGCTTGGATTTATTCTCCGAAACGGAAAACTATTCAAGAAGCCATCTACCAAAATTTGTATCTTTAACGCGTACGTTAGAAGCATCTTGGAGTACTGTAGTCCAGTGTGGTTACCTCACTATTCTGTTCACCAATTGCGTATTGAGAGGATTCAAAAGAGATTCTTACGGCACCTTTCCTATTTCTGTGGGCTAATGAAAAGACTGCCATCCTATTCTGACAGACTTGAGCATTTTGAAATTGATAGCTTGATTGTTCGTAGACAAGTTGCTGACATGATTTTTTTGTATAACATATTGAATAACCGTGTAGATTCTCCTGATTTACTATCTGCTATATATTTCCGTATTCCTCGTCGTATTCCACGACAACCGCTAGGATTACTATATCTTCCAAGTTCCAGAACCAACCTTAAATATAATTCCCCTTTGCCCAGAATGTCTAGCGATTACAACAAACTAGGTCAGACTATTGACATCTTTAATTGCACTATGCCCGTCTTCCGTACAGAAGTATTTAACTTTCTTAGAAGTTAGCGTAAATTATATTTAGTTTAGTTAACAATTCCAATTTATTTTTTATATTGTAAATTTATTTTTATATATTCATTTAATAAGGTGATGTTGTACTGCCAATTGCATGCTGTGGCACCTAAAGACAGTGCATTTACCTTTAATTTATATCTAAGTTTTTGTGGTTTGTACTAATGTAACTGTTACTAGTTGTCCTAAACAAATAAAATAAAAATAACGTGTATGGCAAAATCGCAGGTCGCGCCGCCGCCGGTCGCGCGGTCCCGTGGCCCTGCCGATGCCGTTAGAGCTTGAGTAAAGATAGCCGACGTGGCCGATGGAGACCCCGAAAGCCTTCGACAAAGAGTTGCCCAAAATTGTGGTCGATCGTGAACAGTGAAAAGAAGGGGCCTTTGCCCAGCAGTGCGGTGGGTTGGAACGCATAACGACTACAAAAAAGCGATCTGAGTACCAATTTCTTCGCGCGGTAGCGTAATATTATTATTATTTCCGAAACTGTAAGGCCATAATCAAAAAACGTATTAAGCGCCAACCCACAGACATATAAAGGGGTTAGCAGACAGCGTGTAATTTACTAGTTATATACAGATATTTACGTTTTCTTTCCTTGTTTTACCTTACTGTAATTAACTAGTGTCATCTTATCCTTTCACCTGTTGCAACACTGACGCCAACGCCAAAGTCAACCCGTGGCATTTTTATTCTGCGACGCCATATTATAAGCTACATAAGCTACATTCGAGTACTAGTCCATGTAACCAGAGACGGTTTTAGGAATAACAGCACGCAATCATATTTGTTCGAGATTTCTCATAATTTGTATATTATAATTTTAAGGTTATTAATTCTTAGTGTTTGTTGGTTTTTATTTGTATCTTAAATTTTATAGATTTTTTATATTTATTTAATTTTGCAACTTAATTAATAATGTAATGTACTGTTTTAGTTTTTAAGGATATTCTGAAATGAAACAAATGAAATGAAAATGTAGTTGAAGCGCCTTTTCGTAAGGTCTACTAGCATGTCACCGCTCTCATTCTCCCCACATGCTCATGAATTTATCTTACACCCAACACGAATCCTCCCTCAACGACATCACATACTATTCCAAACTGACAAGACGTACGCACGGTAGAAAGCACGAGAAATAAAACCAGTGTAAGCTGATCTAGCGCTACGCTACAACGCTACTTTAACAGTCTAAAGACGGTTAGTTCGGTAATCGATATGAGGTAAATATTTAGGCAGAAGTTTATTTCAATTCTAATCGATTATAAAAACAATTACCCTGGATGCGGCCCATACTTTGTTACGTTATCTATGTGTGTGTATTTGCCACGCTATTGAAGAGCTTATCTTCAGTCTGCTAACCCCCCTTAAGGGCTCCCGCACACGACCGAGAATCGGTGACCGATTTTTTGTCGACATCCCGCTCTGACGTGTTATCACCTGCATCTTCCCTCCTTGTTCTGGCCGATAATCGCCCACCGATTCTCGGTCGTGTGCGGGAGCCCTTATATGTCTGTGCGCCAACCAAGACTAGGCGAGCAAGTAGCAAAGTTATCAGAAAATAATTACTGATTTGGCTGTGGAATCTTGAGGAAGAATCTAAGTTATTTTACATGTACCTACTGTCTCCCTCCATCTTAATATTCTGCTGTTATTTTTCTGATAGTCGAATCGTCATTTCCCAATGTTGACCAACGGAGCCGTTGTGATCCAGACATACTTCGTAATGTCAGGATTTTTGTTAGTCTATAACATGCTGATCCATGCAGAGAAGAACAAACAAAACTGGTCCACTTTTTTCGAGGCCATTTCTAATAGATGGATAAGGTAAATATGCTTATATCCTATAGTATTAAACGAGTAATATTTGTGTATGTCGCAGACAAATCGTATAATTCGTCGTTTTACATTATGCCTTGACAATCTACAAAATGTCGAGAAATTTTTATTTCGTCATTTTACATAAAGCCTGGCATTTCACACAACGGCGCGTGATTCGTTTCTGGCACTCGCCGGCTGCAGCAGGGGCACGCTCGCTTCGCTTGCTCAGCTCGTGAGTTGTGGTCGTAAGAAGCCTACCCTGTTGGTTGGATATATCGTGGCTAACGAAGCTAAGATGCACCAATTGCCATCTGCCGGCGCCACTTTACAATTTACCGACCGTTTACAGTTTGCTCGCGAAGTAACAATTTGTCTGCCACATATACCGTGGACTCGAGTAACTCTGATGTCTAGTTGGAGTTAAAAAAAAGTGGTTAGTCATATAGTCCGAAAACGTTTACTTTTCTAAATCTTTGAAAATTTCAAATTTATTTAAAAAATCTCCAGTGTAATATATTGTAAATGTTATAAATGTCTCGAAAGATTTTAACCTTCGATTCTGATGTCTAATTGGAGTAAAAAAAAATATTTAACGTAAAGTCCGAAAACGTTTACTTTTAAATCTTAGAAATTTTCCAATTTGCTTTGAAAAATCTGCAGTGAAACAAACCCTTATAAATGGGATTCATCACATTCATAAGGGTTTCATTCACTACTACGCTACGGTGTATAATTAGACCTATATATGTTCATACAACATTATTTACTTATAACATCAACAGAACCTAGTTAAAGTTTTTGGAGTTACGCGGGACTACAATGTATAAAACATTTTAGTTATCTCTCGAAAACACCTCTAACGCTATACTAAACTGGTTTTTGGGGGGCGAAAAATCGATCTAGCTAGCTCGGCTAAGTACGCAATGCTTTTTTTACCCTACAGCTGTTGGTTCGATGTGCATAAAATTACAAAGAGTATAGTTTGGTCACCCAAGTACCTAAAGGAGTTGTTCCCGGGTTCTTATAACGAATCTTTTTTTCTAGTCAATGGGGTAATTTTTGCCCTCGATCTAGCCCTGAGACAGGTTATAAGAACCCGAATCTGGGCAAGCTCGTTCCTACGTTGACCTCATTGCAGTCCTCAGGACTAGAGGAGGGCAAGAAATGGGTCAAGCAAGAGTAAGCCCAAAGACAGTTAAAAAATTACCGTAAACGCTACACAACCACCTCGCATTAATCCCTTGCTTCTACGATTATACAACGGAATAAACGAAACTGAGAAAACAGTTTGTTCAAAATCGAGAGTAGAATCAATTTCACGGGTTTTTGATAGGGATATTTTGTGTTTGTTTATAGGTCTTTACCTATGAAATTGCCGTTTTGTATGGCGAATTTTAGGTAAACTCAATTTTCAGTAAGTACGAACATTTTTGCGTTTTTTTTTTTAGGAATTAAAAATCCAAATTTATATATTTTTTCAAATATGATTGGTAAGACATTAATCTAACAGAAGCTTAAATTTAATTTTCTAAAAATATTATCTGTCAAAAAATATAACAAATCTAATGATGAAATCGGACGACACTTAAGACGAACAATTTTCGAACCTTGAATTTTATCTATCAAACTAAAAATAAAAACTTTATTTTATGCGTAAATTGTTAACCTTGAAGTCAACTTTAAAATATAAGACAAATGAAAAAAATTGCTTTAGAATTATAGGAATTATGATCTCATTAATCTGTAAGAAAATTTCGGCAATGTCATATCGTAAAGACCTATTATTTCTGTGGATACCCGCGCTGGCGGCGGGCAGTTTATGAACGGTGAGGAGGGGGGGAAGTAGGCGTGGCGTGCGCGTAAGCGAGGCGGACGCGCCATGATAGCTTGAAAATCTTCTAGAACAACGATGAAACTTTAAAATAACATTAACTAGAAAAAAAATCTTTATTTTTTCAGATTCTTTTTTACGGGAATGGATTTATTTTGATAAAATCAGTTGGGGTGTATGAGGGTTTCGCTTATTTTGTATACTTTACAAAGTGTGCCGAAAAGGTGTGATAATATTAAAGGATGTGAGTCTGCGCATGAAACTGAACAATTTTTTTAAGGAACATAGAACGAAACACGAAAATAAATTTTCGACCTCCCATAGAAACTGCATCAGTTGATAGCGCATATTGTATGGGAGGAGGTCAAATTTGGTTTTTCGTATTTCGACCTATGCTGCTTGGGAAAAGTTGTTCAGTTTCATAGGCAGATTCACACCCTTCAGTATTGTCACACCTTTCCGTTACATGTTGTATTTTGGCGTTCTGTTTGTCAGGTTGACTCCCGTTTACATGGCGATGCTAGCATTTACAGCAACATGGCTGAGACATTGTGGCTCCGGACCATTATGGCAGGTAAATAAGTAGAAATTTTTGAACCTATACCCAAATGCTATATTACTCAGAACATGAAACAATTTTGAATATCACCGAGTGACGTAATATTACTTGAAAAATTCAAAATCCCTGAGTTTTCTTCCAAAACTTATGATTCAGGACTGAAGACTCAGGATTCGAGACTGAAGACTCAGGATGGCGACGTTTTGCAATCGGGCGCGCCAAATTGTAATACGGTGGATTCTTCAATCCGGCTGCGACAAATATATAGTATATTATAGTTGTTATAGCGGCAACAGAAATACATAGTCTGTGAAAATTTAAACTGTCTACGTATTACTGTTGAGATACAGCCCATAATTCTTTACAATTCTATAACAAATGTGACCTGTAACCACATCGTTATCAAAGGTATTGTAGTGTATTGTATTGTATTGTATTGTATTGTATTGTATTGTATTGTATTGTATTGTATTGTATTGTATTGTATTGTATTGTATTGTATTGTATTGTATTGTATTGTATTGTATTGTATTGTATTGTATTGTATTGTATTGTATTGTATTGTATTGTATTGTATTGTATTGTATTGTATTGTATTGTATTGTATTGTATTGTATTGTATTGTATTGTATTGTATTGTATTTTATTGTATTGTATTGTATTGTATTGTATTGTATTGTATTGTATTGTATTGTATTGTATTGTATTCTATTGTATTGCACTGCACTGCACTGTACTGTACTGCACTGCACTGCACTGTACTGTATTATTTTTAAATATTTTTTAAAAAATAAATACAGTATTTTATGTACCTACTCAACGAGCTCTAAACAACAATACCCCATTCGATGGGTTACGTCAAATTGCTTTTCGCGCCCCATCTTTGGCTGTTTTGGAGCCCCCCTTCATTTTTAGGGTTCCGATACCAAAATGGTAAAAAAAGGAACCCTTATGGTGCCTGTCTGTCCGTCTGTCTGTCACACCTCTATATCTCAGCAACCACTTATGCTATCGACCTGAAATTTGGAATAGTTTTAGTATTTAGTTGTCCAACTTAATTGCACATGAAACAATTTTGAAAAAAGTATGATTATTAATGTAAAGGGGGCCAAAATAGGGGGGGCCAAATTTCAAATTGTCGCTACTAGGTCGAGTGGGGTATCATATGAAAGGGCTTTACTTGTTTATTTTAAAATATATTTTTGTATTTTTTTAAGTTCCTTAGTTTTCAAGTTATAATGAAAAATTACAAAAAAAATACCATTCCCCCCCTTATCTCCGAAGTTTGAGTAAGAAAAAATCTGAATTAATTACAGTAGACAGAGGTTTATGTAAACTTTACAGCAAAAATAAAACGATCTTTCTAAGTTGCACAGTTTTTCAGAAATCTGCAAAAAACCTTTACAAACAAGTTTAGTTTTGCGGTCCTGAAAATGGACTTTATTGCTTCCAAAAATACTATAAGTATATGGGAACCCTCGGCGCGCGAGTCCTACTCGCACTTGACCGGTTTTTTTATTATTTGTTGTTTTAGTGGCAACAGATATGATTTGGGTACGGAACCGATTGGTTACAGATCGGTTATTCCCAGGCGGGGTGCCGACAAATTTCAACCTTGAGTACAGAATATAAAGTCCATAATTGCAATATGCCGCTTAGAACACGTTTTTGAATGGATGAAGACTGAGTAGGGATGCCACTTTACGGGATAATTAGAGAGACGCGTTGTGTTTCAGAGTGTAGTTGGAGAAGAGATCCAAGACTGCCGAAGAGACTGGTGGCTCCATCTATTGTACCTGAACAATTATGTTGACTACTCAAGATGTATGCCGCATACTTGGTGAGCTATTTTAATTTTTACTCATTAGATTTGTTAAAGAAAAGGTATTCGAAGCCTTGCCTCTGAAACAGAACTACTTTTCAAGAAAGGGGGAAAAGTAAAGAAAAAAATTATGATGTCCCATACAAAATACGCTATCAGCTGATACACTTTCTATAATAGAATGTAAATCTATTCAAAAGATGCTTAGAGAACGTTTTTCGCTCACGTCATCTCGGTAATGGGTATATATGGTATCAATGCATTCAGTGTCATGTCTTGAAGTAACATATATGAGATGACAAGCGCGCGTGTGGTGGGGGTGGAAACTGTGGCGTCATAAAGACGGTCATACAAAAAAAAAACTAAAATCTCTTACACGTACCATGTGGGGTATCAGATGAAAGGGCTTTACGAGTACATTACAAATATATAACATACTATAACATTTTCACTTCTTTGCCTAACAAATTACTAGAAAACGTCCAAAAATTTCGCACTTCATAGTTGAATTTAAACTGCTCTACATTGAAAATGTCTGAATGGATTTCTACAAAATACATACCAAATAACCCTGAATATTCTTTTTATAGTGTACAAAAATAATTAACCAGATATATCAAAAAATAAGAGAAGTACAACTATTTGAATAACAGTATCATTTAATGCTTTTACAACAATTACCCAGCGACAAATAAATAGGCAAAAACGCGTTACTGCTTACTGAATCTACCAAGAAATATAGTGGGAGAGCCCGTTGCAAAATATTATTAATATCTTTTTTAAAGTTTAACAACAAATACCAAAAAAAGTAATAAATTAAGGGGGCTCCCATACTAAAGACCTTTCTTTTTACACGATTTTTGTTTTAGCTCTATCTTAAAAACGGGAACACTTACAAACGAGAAAATTGGTTTGGTTATAGTGCAAAAGCTATGAAATAACAACAAATAATAAAATCTGGTCAAGCGTGTGTCGGACTGAAAAAATCTAGCACAGTATCTTACTGAAATTTCAACAACAATTATGATTATTTGGTGGTGCGGAACCCTCGGTGCGCGAGTCCGACTCTCACTTGGCCGGATTTTATTGTATTTGTTATTATTGCAAAAACTACTTAATTAATAAGTGTCCAATGTTTGATTGACTTAAAGTGTTAAGAGGTAACTTTGACCTATCGTAAGTCAAGCCAAGTATTCCCAAGAATAAATATATCAAAATAATTTACTAAACAAAAAACCTTTTGTTTCCTTGCAATGTAAGTATTTAATTAAAAATGTAAACGTTACCAATAAAAATGGGTACCTACTGTACTTATTTAACTCGTTGTATGTCGCAGGGTAATTGTTATACAAACAGGAAATTATACTGTTATTCAACTTGATGTACTTCTCTTAATAGGTCTTTACCTATGAAATTGCCGAAATTTTCTTACAGATTAGTGAGATCATAATTCCTATAATACTAATGCATTTTTTTTCATTTGACTTATATTTGAAAGTTAACTTCAAGGTTATTAATTTACGCATAAAATAAAGTTTTTATTTTTAGTTTGATATATAAAATTTAAGGTTCGAAAATTGTTCGTCTTAATTGTCGTCCGATTTCATCATTAGATTTGTTATATTTTTTTATAGATAATATTTTTCGAAAATTAAATTTAAGCTTCTGTTAGCTTAATGTCTTCCCAATAATTCTTAAAAAAATAAAAAAGATTGGATTTATAATTCATGAGAAAAATGCAAAAATTTTAGTACTGAAAATTGAGTTTACCTAAAATTCGCCATACAAAACGGCAATTTCATAGGTAAAGACCTAATATTTTATGATATGTTTAAGTAATTGTTCTTAGACACTATAAAAATGAAGTTTAGAATTTTTTGGTATGTATTTTGTAAAAATCTGTTCAGTCGTTTTTAATATAGAGCGGTTCAATGTCAACTCTGAATTGTGAATTTTTTTGACGTTTTCTAATAAATTGACCATTGTTAAATAGACCAAGTAGCAAAAATGTTGTAGTGTGTTATATATTTGTAATTGTTGACGATCAAGGTCAATAGGACCATTTAGATTTAAGATTAGCACATAAGATTGCATTGTACATACATAAAATACACCCTTAGTTAGTAGGTTTTACCTTTTCCTATTAGAAATTAGAGTCGTTTATATAGTAGAACGCAACTAGCGTTAACCACGCCGAGCTGAGTCTTCTCGCTCATGAGCCTCTCGCTCTAACTTTGTAAATATTTGTATTATATTTTGAAGCTTTGTTTTTGATAGAATTTATGTAACTAAAGTTCCTTGTATGATCTCATTCAATGTAACTAAAGTTCCTACACCGCCTCAATGTAAATTTAAGTTAAAGAAACTTGTATGGCACCTAGGGCAACTAGTTTTGTATAAATACCTAAACCTTCTCTCATCTTCTCATTTCTCGATAGATTTTGCTGAAACTTTCAGATATTGTAAATTAACTACCATTTGGTACTTTGTCAAAGTTTTATGAGTCTAGGTTTCAAATTGTACAGTCTAGGCTACCTAGAATATCTAAATACCTAACTTGTCTTTAATGCCTAAACCTTTAGTCCGATCTCGATGTATCTTTGCAATTACAAGTAAAAGCACTATTTGAAGAGTTACGTAAAGTTTCAATAGCCTAGGTTTAGAAATGTAAGCCCTAGAGTCATTTTAAAATGTAAGATTTTACCAATCACCAAATTAGCTGTAATTTCGTAGAATATGCTTTGTAAGTACTTGATAGGAACGGTGCCATAATCATTTTTTAGACGTTTCCAATAAGAATTTGACATTCCATTTAGATTCTAATAAGATTTCGATCATGTAAATGTCACTTTGAAATTACGTAATAAACATCCCCTTGGATCATGCTCTCCCCCCGCGAGGAGTCGCTCCCCGCGCTCAGCCCCCACCTAGCAAAATGGACGCTACAGTACAAATATGGCGTCGATTTCGCGGTTTCCGCATTCCACACGCAGCAACTGGGCAGTAACATCTAAGAAGAAGTAGCGACCAGAGCATTATCCAGCTACGGTTTCAAGAAGCTTCAAAAAGTGTTTTTATTTGCATCGACATCCATCCCGGTCTGTCGTCGGCTGAACAGGACGTCGGTCGGCGGCGAAGGTTTCTGGACTGTGTTAGCGAGCTAGCGAACGAGGAAGCAAGAAGACTGCCTACATTGGGTGAGAGGTAACGGTGTATACAAGGTACAAGGTATAAGGTACAGTGTTAAGGTTGGTAAGGTAAGAGTAAGTATCTGGTCTAGGCCCCGCCTAGCGAGTACAGGTCCGAAGAAGGGAGGCAACCACGCTTCGAAAATTCGGCTTTGGTTCCTTCCTTGTTCTTTTTATTAACAAAAGGGCGCGAATCACCGTGAAAGGTGCTCGCATCCTTTTTAGTAATCTACTCGTAAAGTCCTTTCATTAGATACCCCACGTGGTATGTTTAAGAGATTTTTTTTGTATGATTGTCTTTATGACGTCACAGTTTCCACCCCCACCACACGCGCGCTTGTCATCTCATATATGTTAGTTCAGGACATGACACTGAATGCATTGATACCGTATATGCCCATTTCCGAGATGACTTGAACGGGGACTAACCTATAAACCTCAATTTGCAATCTACTATACTATTGGAAGTTAAAAATATTTTTTCGTAACTCAGTTTTTCCCATGTCAAAAATTTAATAACATTTTGTTTGCATTAAAGGAAAATTGACGTAAAATACACGAAAAGCTACATAAGCTAGGTCATATTTGTTTAACCAGAAGCACAGTAAATATATAAGCTAAAGCAGTATGGAAACTCGGGCCTTTTTTAGGGTTCCGATACCAAAATGGTAAAAAAAAGGAACCCTTATGGTGCCGCTCTGTCTGTCTGTCTGTCCGTCTGTCTGTCACACCTCTATATCTCAGCAACCACTTATGCTATCAACCTGAAATTTGGAATAGTTTTAGAATATAGTTGCCCAACTTAATTGCACAAGAAAAAATTTTGAATAAAGTATGATTATTAATATAAAGGGGGCCAAAATAGGGGGGGCCAAATTTCAAATTGTCGCTACTAGGTCGAGTGGGGTATCATATGAAAGGGCTTTACTTGTACATTTTAAAATATATTTTTGTATTCTTTTAAATTTCTTAGTTTCAAAGTTATGATGAAAAATGTCAAGAAAAATACCATTCCCCCCCCCTTATCTCCGAAGTTTGAGTAAGGAAAAATCTGAATTAATTACAGTTGACAGAAGTTTATATAAACTTTACAGCAAAAATAAAACGATCTTTCTAAGTTGCACAGTTTTTCAGAAATCTGCAAAAAACCTTTACAAACAAATTTAGTTTTGCGGTCCTGAAAATGGACTTTATTGCTTCCAAAAATACTATAGGTATATCGGAACCCTCGGCGCGCGAGTCCGACTCGCACTTGACCGGTTTTTGAAAAAAGAACTATTCTGCGTCGGAGCGTCAGGGTTGTAACCCAGAAGTTTTGTAATAAGAATAGTATGATGAACTCAAATATTGGGTGCTTCTATCAACTGTGCTCCTTTCAGCATGTTTTCGGACCGTAAAACTAAACAACTTTCCGTAAGAAGTCAAAATACGAAAAAAAAAATTTTTATGTCCATTAGCATTAGAAACTGCGTCAGCCGATAGCGCGTTTTGTATGGGGGAAAAATGTTTTCGTCTTTCGACCTAGGTTCTTTTAAGGAAAGCTATTCAATTTTATGGTCCTGGGACTGCTGATCGTGTCAAATTAAAGTTAAAATTAAATTTAGCAGATAGTCTTGCATAAAATATTAAAGGTTAAGCCACTTAGTCGCCTTTTAGCACCCAAGAAAAGGTTAAGTTACCTCTATCACACAAGGGCAGATCGAAACACTTAATCGCCTTTTACGACACAAGGAAAGGTTAAGTCACTAACGCAGTCACTCACACAAGGTCAGATAAAGACTCTTAGTCGCCTTTTATGACACAAGGGCAGATTAAGATACTTAGTCGCCTTTTATCGTACAAGGACAGGGACATACTTATAGGGACCCTATATGTACTTACCTATTTGTTTGTTTTATGGTTTTGGCACCCAGGACTTAATTCAGCGCGAAACTGCTTATTTTCCTGTAGCGGTGTGCGCATGTGTGAGTGCGCCTGTTTTGGACGTTTGTTAGGAGTTTCCATACTGCTTTAGCTTATATATTTACTGTGCCAGAAGCCAGGGATCCATCCAGCTTCTTAGATCATATTTGCGTTTGCCAGATTTCAATCCGTTTCAACACAATTACCATCGTCCTCAGATGAATGAATAGGTCCATTGAGTTTATATTCTGGCGAAACGAAAACTATTTATATCGCTATGACTTTGCCTCGATTCTCATTGGTTTTTCTACGCAAGTAACTTTACAAAAGGAAAAAAAAAAACATTTTACTTGCAAAATTTTGTGCACTCCATCCATACTATAGTGGTTACGTGATTGACCCATTTTTTAAGGAAAGTCAAAAAGTTTTTTTGCGCGTAATTTTTTTTTCTTTGGAAAAGTTGTTTGTTATCATTATTTAAGGACAGAACAGCCAATAGAAGTTACAATAGTATCATCACCACCAAACAAATACCTACAATACTAAATCTAAATGTACTTCTTGTCAAGGCAGCCACAACATTCAATTCAATTAAATTAAAAAGAATAGTGAGTACGAGTACAATCATTGGGTTTCGGGAGCAAAACTAATGAAAATTCAAGAACGGAATCTTTGACGGTACCACAGATAATATAATACTATACTAATACAGATGCCTCACGTGATAGAACGAATTTGTGCCGAAAATTGTTCGGACTATTTTTTCCATGGTATTTTCTTAGAATAAATTGATATCTGGATGTTAAAATTGAATTAATGTCATAGTTTACACCTTTACCTACCAACCTAGTAGTAACATTTAGTTTAATTATTAGAAACAAAAGGGCCAAATGAATTCGGGCTATTTACTCCGTCGAAAAAACCGTAGTACGGAATGGGACCCCAACACGGTACATACTTTTCTTATGTAAAAAAGCTGACTCTAGATTAGATGACTATATTAATGACAAAGAGGTATGGTTCTCTGGTATTCCAACACATTGTAAAAAGCCTACTCTTATAGTAGGCCGTGCTGCAGTGGTTTCTGGCCGTATCTTTCACGCTGCCATAGCACCAAAGAATACTATACTCTCTCTGACGAGGCATAGCACGATCCGAAACGGTGCAGACTCGATCTACGAGTATTTGTATTGTAATCTGCATGACATTCAATAAGTAGGTATTCTGTGAAGAATCTACATTGAATAAAATTATCTAAATCTGTAGGGCTGTTAGTGTATCATAGGTTTTTAATGACTATTAAAATCTTGTATTCATTCTGTTCTCCTTAGGTATTTGGGAGCGGACTTCCAGCTTTATACCCTTGGTCTGATGGTCTACCTACTGACGAGAGGTGTCTGGAGGAAGATCATCCTGGCTCTCTTGCTCATCGCTGGAGTGATCATGCCAGCTGTCCACACCTATTACCAGGATCTGGATGGAGTCATGTTAATGACACCTGAGTATGGCCACCTAATATCTTATTAAATATAAAAATGTATTCCTTGGCATATACAAGGTTATTGTTTGGACCTGATTTCCTTTTGCCCACTTATTAGTGAGGTCAAAAGCAACAACTTTTGTTCTACGACTTTGCTAACAACGCACAAAAAATTTTCGACTCCATACTAAAGTGGTCACGTGACCGACCCATTTTGTATGGGAAGTTGAAAATTTTTCGTGCGTTGTTAGTAAAGTCGTAGAACAAAAGTTGTTGCTTTTGACCTCACTAATAAGTGGGCAAAAGGAAATCAGGTCCAAAAAATAACCTAGTAAGTATATTGGCTTGAATGCCTAAAATTTTCACAACAGTACGAAGGTGGTAGATATAATCTTAATAATAATCGATTTTTTAATTGATTAGGGTGTTTTCAAGTAGTTTATCGAAGGTCAACAAGAAAGCGTTGCTAGTTATAACTAGAAAAATAGAAATTGAAAAAGGTAATAAGACCCGGACAAGCAGGGACAACCCCAGTGTCTTCGAACACGAAGAAGGCCAGATCCATATCATAGTCTTTCTGCCAATTTTTGTACACAATATTTTTAACCGTTTAGTCGTGACGGCGGCATAGAAAAATGTAAACATCTAAGATATACAACGTGTTAACAGAATAAACGAAACTTAGAAAATAGTTTGTTCAGAATCGAGAGTAGAATCAATTTCACGGATTTTTGATAGGGGTATTTTTTTGTATTTATTATTTAAACTTTTGCCGCTTCTAAATATTGCTGTGGCTACGCGGTACATGAAGCGGCGCGTCGCGCGGTCCATGAGCGGTCATGAGGGAAGGGAAGTGGGTGTGGCGTGCGTGCACGAGTCAAGAGCTTAAAAATCTACTAGAACAACGATGAAAATTTAAATTAACAATATCTAGAAAATATTTTATTTTAAAGATTTTTACGGGAGTAGATTTATTTTAAAAGATAAAAAGATATTTATTTTCCATATAAAAGTACAATTAAGATTTAAAAAATATACATTTAGACTTAAAATTACAAAAAGGAGGTAGCTCAGCTTTATGCTGTGATGGGGCCGAGGACACATACAGCGCTGGTTTTCAGCTACTCCTCTTAGTAAAAATCTGTTTAGTGCGGTCAATTAGCTGTTTCACGTAGACACGCCTTACAATTTCACCAAATTTTTTCTAGGTACTAGTTAGGTACATAGCTCCCAATTTTTAATAGGAGCCAATTCTTGAATTTCAAAAAATTTCCTTGAAAAATTTCAGAATTGGCTCCTATTAAAAATTGAGAGCTATAGTTACCTAACTAGTACCTAGAAAAAATTTGGTGCAATTTGGCGATATAAGACGTTAAGCGACCGGACTAGTTGGGCTGTATGAGGGTTTCGCTTATTCCAGAACACGTTGCATAGTATCATTGTAAAGTTTTCAATATCTTTATCCTTAGGGCAGGACGTCATATATTTCACGGGCAGCCAACATTTAACAGCATATACAAACGCGGGCATACCAACCTTGCTTCCTTTATCATTGGAATGTTCTTCGGTATGGTCGTCTACCATTTGCAGAACAACGATGTTGCTGTTACCAGGATTGCTGTGAGTCTGTACCATCACCAACTAAATTGCTCCAGCCATATTCCTATTGTACGGAGTTGACTAGTAAGAAATTTGACGAGGGCACAAGTTATACGAGACAAGTGATAATTAAATTTTCTCAGAACTTAAACGGGACCATTTTTGACAACAAAAGTTTTATAGGGTTTTGGTCATCACAGAATCCAGAAATCAATATTATCAAGTCGAAATCCTACTAACTTAAAAAAGATAGGAATTAGGAAATAACCTAGGACAATTTACGACATAAGGTTTCTTGATTTTAAAATGTTCCTTAGGGCCCAAGATCGACGAGCAACTTTCTAGATATGTTCAGGAGGACCTAAGGAACACTTTTAAAATAATAAACCTCTTGCCGTAAATTGTCCTAGGCTATTTCCTATCTTTTTTTAGCTAGAATTTTGACTTGACAACATAGATTTTTCGATTCTGCGATGTCTAAAACCCCATACAAACCTTTATTGTCAAATAGTGACCCTATTTGACAATAAAGGTTTGTATTGTCAAATAGGGTCTCGTTTAAGTTCCTACCCCAGATTAGTAAGTTAATGTACAGAGTAGTTCCTACCCTGCCTGAGATGGACAAACCAATTCAGAATTTCATCTTAGTTTTATATGTCGAATATGTCAGTTACTATAATTTAATCTGTGATCAAAGAATAATAATACACTACGCTTTCTGTGACTGTGACAGATCAACTGTCAAAGAACCCCCGCAGCCCAGAAAGATAACCATTCCAAATCCTAAATTTGTTAGGTTAGGTTTTTGAGAAACCTGACTCTGCATAAATTTGACAAGTAGTCGGGCCTAACCTTAAAAATGTTCTAAGGGCCTAACGTCTCAAATGCTCAAGTTGCCGTACCAGAACTTGGCTATCAGAGTTTCAAAAACAATACTGATCATAAACAGTGATACAGCATGCTTTTTACCCGTACTACTTAATGCCACAAGGAATTAAAGATTCCTTCCTGTCCATACTAGTCAGGACAGTAGTACGGACACGAGGAACAACCCTGCCAAAGTTGACAGGTAGTCGGGCCCAACGTCTCAAATGCTCAAGTTACCGTACCATAAGCGGTTACCTCGGCACAAATGTTTGTCCTGCATCGTCAGCACGAGGCTCCAGACGAACGCGTTATTTCATCTTGCACATTTGATCTCAGAAATAAATTTTATCTAGGAGCTCATGCTAGCCCTGCTAAACGGGAATCAATCTTCGTCATGGAAGTCAGGAACAGGCGCAGCCAGTATTATATTATCTGTGGCGCAGCGGGGTTGTTCCTGGTGTCCATGAGGTTCCAAACTAATTTTGAAATAGGCACTGTCAAAAGATTCTAACAAGAATACCACTTAAATAATCTGTTTTCCAGAAATATCGCCATTTGTTCCCGATCACAGTCCCGGCAATGTTAGCAATAATTATGTCGGGAGCGTACTTTTTTCAAGACGCACCCAGAGCCTCGGTCTACATCAGAATAGTCTTTGCTTTAACCACTAAGCCTCTGTATGGTTTCTTTGTGGGAATACTCATTGTTGGAATGGTGTTTAAGATGGAAAGTGAGTACTCAAGCTTATGCTTTTCTTAGATCGCTATGAAGAAGAATATCAAAAGTGAATTATTACGTTACCACGTGTTAGGTAATTTTCTTTCATCGCTATCTATCTTGGATGGAAAAAATATATTATTTTTTTTTTGTTTTGATAATGGTTTTTAGGGTTCCGATACCAAAATGGTAAAAAAAAGGAACCCTTATGGTGCCGTTTGGTCTGTCTGTCTGTCACACCTGTATATCTCACCAACCACTCATGCTATCAACTTGAAATTTGGAATAGTTTTAGAATATGGTTGCCCAACTACATTGCATATAAAACAATTAAAAAAGAATTAGGATTATTAATGGAAAGGGGCCCGAATAGGGGGGTCAAATTTTCAAATTGTGGTTACTAGGTTGTGTGGGGTATCATACGAAAGGACTTTACTTGTACATTCTAAAATATATTTCTGTATTTTTTTACGACTCTTAGTTTTGAAGTTATGATGAAAAATGTCAAAAAAATACCGTTCCCTCCGCTTGTCTCCGAAGTTTGTGAAAGGAAAAATCTGAATTAATTACAGTCGATAGAAGTTTCTTTCTAAGTTGCACAGTTTTTTAGTAATCTGCAACAATCCTTTACAAACAAATTTAGTTTTGCGGTCCTAAAATGGACTTTATCGCTTCCAAAAATACTATAGATATATCGGAACCCTCGGCCTTTTTCCATGTGGTAGGCACGACCACATCTATTACCGAGGGAGTCATAAAAGGCAACTTAGGGTTCGTGAATCAAGGATGGCAACGCCTTTCTTTCTGCGTATTGGACATTCGGACCACCGTATTGCAGCCAAAAACCATCGCGGTTTTGGCCCTCAAAATGACCACGTAATTTTTTTTTTGTGAAATTCTGGGAGAGGTCCTTAGCCATCAATGGGCTTTTACAAGGTGTTATGATGATGACAGTATTAAGTACCTAAATATGTTCCATTTAAAATGCTATAAGTAATATGCTTATGACCTTCAGATGTTGGCTGACCGGGTCTTCTACAGCCATTCTCTTAGAGTTGGCTGCGGGTACGGGGGAGAGGTATTTATCGTATCCCGAGCAGATTCTCACCGGGCACTAGGCCCGGCGGTCATGAGAGGGACTTATGCTCCTGATGAACGGAATTGTCAACCTGGTTATGCTTCAAGAGTGGACTAGAATTTTGTGTGTGTTTGAATTTTTGTTTTCATCAGCCTCTTTTGAGTTAAAAGATTTTTACCGCCGTATGTTTCAGATGTTTACCGCCGTATCCAAGAATGGCCAGGCTGGGCAGTACCATCACGCGTCTCTTACTGTTCTTACATACTTCATATTGCACTCATCAAGCACCTAATTGCTACAAGAACGACACTAGTAACTCTATCAATGTCACATGCCGTAAGTCCCTACAAGCTCCAGTGAATTGAGGATGAGATGATATGAGAAGAATAGTACCAACCCATCTCTACCCGTGGGTGTCGTACGAGGCAACTAAGGGCTTATGAACCGGAGGATGGCCAGCAGCATCTTTCTGTGTATCGTACCATCTTACATACTGCGGTCAGCAACAACAGCGGTCGTCAACTATAACGCTTACACGCGTGGTGACTGTGATAAATCCCCTCTCAAGAGCTCCATGAGCTCATTTCACCATCCCATTTCTACCATCGGGAGTCCAGACGTACTGCAGGATATCACCCACACTTGGTTAATATTCCACACATTCGCACAAAGCGCTTTGAAACATCTTTTACTATGCGCACGGCTAAAGAGTGGAATTCTCTGCCTGCGTCTGTGTTCCCGAGTTCATATAACCCTAAGCTCTTCATTTCGCGAGTGAATAGGCTTCTTCTGGGCAAGCTTGTCCCATCGTCGACCTCATCTCTGTCCTCAAGACTAGATCGAGGTCAAAATAAATAAAATAAATGGTACAGCAGCACTGCACTTACTTTCTCGCGATAGGCAATTAAAAAGTATCAACTGCAAACTTAAATTTGTAATGCTATTTAATAGTATGGAAATACAAACTTAGATTCAAGTTTTTCAAAAAAAATGTTCTCATGAAATATTCAGATCAATTCAGAATTCAAATTGTCAAACATTGAGACAAACTAACAGTAAACGATTTCGGGAAAATTGTATGCTTTAATTTTGGCAGAACTGGAACAGCCTGTATATCAATTTTTACAGATCAATGGATACTACCGTAAGATACTTGCATAGAATTTCCCAACACATATTTCTTAGGAAAAGTTGTGCAGTTTAGTCTACTGAGCAAGCCCTTTCAGTTTTTAGTACACCCTGTATACTAGATTATTGCAAAAAAAAATCTAATAGAATATCCAGTCAGGTAGATAACGAATTCAGAATCCAAATTGTAGAACATTAAAATAAAATCAATGAAACCAATTTTGAGTAAATCACATTTTTACATTTTAGTAATAAGGGAACACCCCTTGTATGAAATTCCTCAGACAATTAGATACTGTCGTGAGATACCTTGCATGGTGATTCTTGGTCATGCAAAGTTTCATCTAAATTTTTTGAGCCCTTTTTGAGCAAATTGCAATTTTTATTCTCAAAATGAGAGCCAGCAAAAAACCACTAAGAATCCTTCGATGGGCTTACATAAAAATCTTAAATTTAAAATATGGTGTCAATCGGACTATTCGTTTATAGTCCTTGAGCCCGTGACAAAATCACCTACCTGTCATGAGAACATCTTAAGATGTATGGCAACAGATCGGCAAAGTGGTGCTGAGCAAGAATCAGTTACATTTGGCATCCGAAATTTGCCGGAAGTCCGAGAATTTCTTCCACTTCCGGTCAAATTTTGGGGGTGCAAATTACTTGTCATGAGAACACTCTGAAACCCTCGGCAACATGTAGTCCTTCATTGACAGAGTAGAAAAATACAAGTCTGCCAGTTCCTAGTTTGCCGGAAGTACTTGGTAGACGGTCTCAAAGGATGGCCGCCAGCCGCCACCCAGTAAACAGATCTAAGTTTTTCACAATAAAATTAAATACGTATTAATAATCGTGCAAGTCTGCTGCGGCTATGGTTTTTTAGCTTCACTAGTCATCGTAACTGAGTACTCCGAGGGTCTGATGATGACCAGCTGTCAAGCAACTGGATCTAAGGACCAACTACACCCAAGAGCTCCAGATGTCAACTCAAATGCGTTGAAAGTGGCTGCCTTTCCTGGAATTACCGTTCCTGGAACTGCTGGCTCGAGGGTCTGATGATGACCAGCTATCAAGCAACTGGATCTGAGGGCCAACTACATCCAAGAGCTCCAGATTTGGACTAAAATGCATTGTAGGTGGCTGCCATTCCTAGACTTGCTGGCTCGAGAGTCTGATGATGACCAGCTGTCAAGCAACTGGATCTAAGGATGAACTACACCCAAGAGCTCCAGATTTCTACTCAAATGCTTTGTAGGTGGCTGCCGTTCTTGGACCTGCTGGCTCGAGGGTCTGATACTGACCAGCATCTAAGCAAATAGCTGTATTTGAACTTGACGACTACTCAATTAAATTGTGAACTTAATTATAACTAGAAATTTTCAAAGAATACTAAATACTAAATCTAAATATATATGTCGTAGAGCGACTCTCATTTCGAATTTCCCGCGGTATTTTCAAAGACAAACGTTCATGCCATCAGCACCCATGCAGTAGCCCAAGCACGGCGAAGCTACGCCAAACGTCAAATTAGTACTGAATTTCCGTACCAGTGTAGATTGTCGATGTTGGACGATGATGTTGGAAATGATGGCTTTATTTAGATCGTGAGGTTGGTACTACTATTACGAACGGCGCGTGTCAGTTTAGCCAACACGTAGCAACGTGAAGACGAGGCCGGTATTTTCAACAACTCATTTTTGTTCGAGATTTTACCACGTTAAGTTCTAAAGTGATAGATGAAGCCTGCAGCCGCTGGCGGATGAGTCGTGGAAATTCCGCGATGACAGGTGCGACCCTTTAATCGAGCTAAGTGTTTATGATCTTTTCTGCTTTAAACTGGGAGATTTTAGGTTATGATACGCGAATACCTTTTGTGATAGTAAAACACGGTGCACTGTGAGTTTGCTGTAGTTGAACATGTGGATAGATTCTTATGAAAGCCTCTAATATTATTTGGGGTTGACAGGATTGTGGCACTTAATTAACCGTCTTAAAATAAAACAACAGGTGGGACAACTAAATCTGCATACCGCTGTGGTTACCGACGACGTGATGGAGGAGAATACCGTATGAGAGGTCGATGGCAGGTCAGGATGAATGATCGTTATGTAAGTAAGTCACACTCGAATGAATAAGGCTTGAATAAGTCCTTTGTTTCTTGAGCTAGATTCACACAAATTTGAATTTAAGCTTTTGCTAAAAAATTAAGAAACATGTGTTTAAGCATTTTTTTTAAATCACCCTTGAAGGGGGTGAAAAAGGGGATGATTTTTTTCCGTATGTTGATCTATGTCTTTCATTTTCAAAGGTAGAATTATACAGATTTAGGTTTCATTTCTTGGAAAAGAATAAAAAAGTACGTGTTTTAGAATTTTTCAAAATTCATCTTCTAAGAAATAAGGGATGAAAGTTTGTATGAAAGTCCTTTGTTTCTTGAGTTAGATTCACACAAATTTAACTTAAAGCTTTTGGTAGAAAATAAAGAAACATGTGTTTCAGCATTTCTTAAAAACCACCCTTCAAGGGGGTGAAAAAGGGGATGTTTTTTTTTCCGTAAGTTGGTCTATAAGTCTTTCATTTTTAAAGGTAGAATAATAGAAATTTGGTTCTGAGCTCTTGGTAAAAAATGAAAAAGTACCTGTTTTAGAATTTTTTTAAATTCATCCCCTAAAGGGGTGTAATCAGGGATAAAAGTTTGTATGAAAATTCTACAATTTTGACATGCGGTAATTGAAAATTTGGAGGGAAAGGGGGAGAGGGAGAGAGAGAGGGAGAGGCAGAGAGAGACGGAGCTGCACAATACTGCACATTGTCTGAATTCCACGCGGGCGAAGCCGCGGGCATAGCTAGTTGTTTTTATATTTAAGTAAAACCGAGTCGCCAGCCCAACATAAACCCCAAGGGTTTCCAGGGTTGTTTAGACATAATATAATATTAAGTTTATCTTGATAAAAATAAACAGTTTTATTTTTTTATTATTATTGGCCAAGTACGCCCAAGAGGTCCAGATTTTCACTCAAATGCTTGGAAATTCGAATAAAATACTTTTTTTAAATGATTTTGAATGATGATGATTCTATTGACAATTAGGTATCATAAACAAGCCATCCAGCAAGCCAGTCGATTCCAAAAACGCTAAAACGGTAACACTGCTCGCGACATTTACTTCATCTGTGGCTTGCGATGCGAAGTTGCGTGCGAGCCCTATTAAGGTTAAGAAAATTTTGTCCGTTCGATTCCATTGGCTGGGCATAGGAGGTAAGCTAAGCTTGTTTATGATACCTAATTGTCAATAAAAATTAATCTTATTTGATAGCTGGTCATCATCAGACCCTCGAGCCAGCAGGTCCAGGAACGGCAGCCACCTACAAAGCGTTTGAGTCGAAATCTGGAGCTCTTGGGTGTTGTTGGTCCTTAGATCCAGTTGCTTGACATCTGGTCATCATCAGACTCTCGAGCCAGCAAGTCTAGGAACGGCAGCCACCTACAATGCATTTTAGTCAAAATCTGGAGCTCTTGGGTGTAGTTGGCCCTCAGATCCAGTTGCTTGATAGCTGGTCATCATCAGACCCTTGGAGTAATCAGTTCCGATGACTAGTGAAGCTAAGAAACCAAAGCCGTAGCAGACTTGCACGATTATTAATACGTATTTAATTTTATAGTAAAATCTTAGATCTGTTTACTGGGTGGCGGCCATCCTTTGAGTCCGTCTACCAAGTACTTCCGGCAAACTAGGAACTGGCAGACTTGTATTTTTCTACTCTGTCAATGAAGGACTACATGTTGCCGAGGGTTTCAGAGTGTTCTCATGACACGTAACTTGCACCCCCAAATTTTGACCGGAAGTGGAAGAAATTCTCCGACTTCCGGCAAATTTCGGATGCCAAATGTAACTGATTCTTGCTCAGCACCACTTTTGCGATCTGTTGCCATACATCTTAAGATGTTCTCATGACAGGTAAGTGATTTTGTCACGGGCTCAAGGACTATTAGCCGCTAGGCCAAAGCGTGACGGACAGACCGACCGACGGACCGACCGACCGACGGACCGACGGACCGACCGACCGACCGACAGACGGACATTTTTGGAAGACTTGCTTTTTATGATGTATAAGTGTTATAGAACAAATTTTTGACAAAATTAGAAAAACTTTTTTTTTCACGAATACAATACCTTTCTCGCTCCGCTCGAAAGTAAAAAGAGATGCATCCTGCCCTGCCCTGCGCCATCTGCGTCTCAGCTTACCTCACCCTGACGGTGCTTGTTATGTATCTGTCAAACCACGGACTATACAGCGTGTACGGAAAAGTATGATAATACTAAAGGATGTGAATCTGCCCATAAAACTGAACAAATTTTTCCAAGAAACATGTATAGCCACAGATTAGATAATAGTAAACTGATAGAACAAAATTTTCTACCTCCCATTAAAAATGCAACAGCTGATAGCGCATTTTGTATCGGAGGTCAAATTTGGTTTTTCGTATTTCTACCTATTGCAGTGAAATAAATTTATTAAATTAAAAATGTACTGCAATTACCTAAAATAGAGGAAGAGTAAACTTACCTTAAACTAACCAAACAAACAAAGAAATACAACACACAATATTTTAATAAAATCAAATAGAACACAGTTTAGTATGATTTGGATTTATAATTCACAAATATATAAACAACGAAATAAAGTTAAAATACGATTGAACGATTCGTGATTAAATTCAAAAAATAATATAGTTGTAAGTATTAAAAATCATTGATAGGCATTATGTGTGTGTTAGCGAACACTTTCTCACAAGTCAATCTGTATCCTTTCTAAAAATTTCTAACTACGAGCTAGCTGCCTTTTTTGCTAGGAAAAATAAAACCAGAGGAGGAACACTAATACTGGTGCATACAGGCCGAAAATTTGAAGATATATCTTATTGTAAAACCATTGCTAAAATTGAGTGTTTTGAGTTATGTGGGGTGAAAGATTTAGAAACTAATATTTATATTTTCTGCTGCTACCAGAACAACAGTAGATTCGACTTATTTATGGAAAAATTAGAATTACTTTTACAAAAATTTTTTGACAAGAAAGTCATTATATTAGGCGACTTCAATATTAACATTCTTAAAGAAAACAGTAAAAAAGATGATTTTTTAAACCTATTAAGATGTTACAATTTTAGGCACCTTATAAACTCAGTTACTTTTATAAGAAATTCCTCAGAATCTTGCATTGATAACATAATAACTAATATGGTAGAGGATTCTGTTCAGCACATTTCAGTAGACCATAACGGGCTAACCGACGGGCATGCGGCAATATCAGCAAAATTGTCTGTAGAAACATGTACTCGAAAAAAATGGAAAGAACAGGTAGTTTTTGTAGAGCGTAGGGTAATAAATAAACAAAGAATGGAGAATTTTAGAGGAGAAATCAATAAAGTGAGATGGAGCGATTTAGGAATGAATGGGTTTTTAACGTCTTTCAATCACATCTTCAAAACAAATTTTAGGAAAAAGATTCACGTTAAAAATATTGAATAGTTCAGGTGGATCACTAAAGGAATAAAAATCGCTAGCCAGATGAAAAGAGTTTTAACCCATTTAGACAAAACGAATAATGACCCAAGTTTATTTGAGTACAAAGCTGCTTACATGAGAGTTTATCGGAGGGTATTGCAAGAGGCTAGATTAATTACCGTGCAGAAAAAAATCAGTATGGAGAAATATAGTACAAAAGGTATTTGGAAAATCGTAAATAGACAAAACAATAGAAAACGGGCCAGAAAAAGCACTAAATTCATTTTTACAGTAAATGATGTTATTGTGGACGACCTATCTAAGATAGCGGAAGTCTTCTCAAGTCACTTTGACGGTGGTAGATTGTTCTCCTTGGGAAATTGCGATTTAGCGATGCAATTACTAGAAAACCACGTCGAAAAAATACGATTTGATATGGAAAACTGGACTGTTACAGCACAAGAAGTAGAAAAAGTTGTTCAAAGTATGAAAAATAAATCTTCATACGGATTTGATGAGATACCAATATCTATCTACAAAGATGGCATTGATATTTTGGCAGAGCCCATGGCTCAATTCTTCAACCAATGCCTGGAATCTGGTACTTTTCCTGAACAGCTTAAAATTGCCAAGATTGTACCCGTACATAAAAAGGACTCTACATTAGACCCAAAAAACTATCGACCAATCTCCTTGCTACCATCTACCAACGATATCAAAAGTTTTTGAAAAAATTATAAACAGAAAATTAGTTTCCCATTTAATAAAATATAACATACTAAATCAACAACAATTTGGTTATCAAAGAGGAGTCGGGACATCAGATGCCATGTACAGTTTAATAGAGGATGTTACCAATAATCTTAACAACAAACTGAAAGTGGCTGGGTTGTTCCTTGATCTCAGCTCAGCATTTGACATGGTCAACCACTCTATATTATTAAGAAAATTAGAGTACTACGGCGTAAGAGGTACAGTGCATAAACTTTTTGTATCTTATTTGCAAAATAGGATTACGGGTATGAGTGATGATGGTGCTGAGATCAGGAAAAATTCGGATCATACTAATATATCCAGAGGCGTCCCACAGGGCTCTATACTAGGACCAACTCTGTTTTTGATTTTTTTAAATGACATAGTCAATTTTCTAACTTCTGCAGTACCTGGTGTAAAACTCGTATTGTTAACTGACGACACAAACGCCGTATTATCAGGCAAAAATGTTGAAGAGGTTTCTAAGTCAGCTAATCAAGCTTTAGAAGCTTTTTCTACATGGTTAGGTATAAACGATCTTGCGCTCAATATTAACAAAACAAATGCTATTTTATTTAAACCTACCTCTAGGAACAGTGAACCGCTACACTTATGCTTAAATAATCATAAAGTTAAACAAGTACATGTTAACAAATTTTTGGGAGTCTATATAGACTCATTTTTGAGTTGGAAGGAGGAGTTGAACGCAATAGATGGTTCTATCAGCTCGGCTTGCTACGCTCTACGAAGTCTAAGAGAGGTTTTAAAAAGAGAGCAGCTTATAGAAATATACTACGCACTGGTAGAGTCAAACCTAAGATATAGCATCATGTTTTGGGGCAACAGTTATAAATACAATTTAAATAAAGCTTTTACTTTACAAAAGAGAGCAATAAGAGTCATAGCACGTATTCCACCCTGGGAATCATGCCGGGAATATTTTGTAAAATATGAAATTCTTACAGTTCCTAGTCTTTACGTGATGGTACTGCTTACCGATATATTAAAAAACAGAAATAAATATGAATCTGAACAAGAAATGAAACTACGTTTGACCACAAGAAGAAAAGACATAGTTTTGCCATTCAGGCCTTGCCTAAACAAACATTGCTAAACATTGCCCCAAGTACCAAGCTATTGTTTTGTTTAACCGGATGCCGTCAGCTTTAAAAATAGTAACTAATGTAATTGAGTTCAAAAATGAATTGAGAACATTTTTATTGACAAAGCCTTTTTACTCTATAGATGAAATAATAAATTAAATTTGTTCTTTACATTCATAAATTTTTTAATCACAATCTTCTGGTGTTTTGGAAGCAATATACTTGCTATTTGTACTTGACATGTTTAATGTTTTTGATTATTGATTTGTGACATAAATTTTTTATTTTTATTTATAACTTGACATTTTTAACTTTTTTTATGTATTTTTGTTGACAATTTAATATTTAATTCATTTTTAAATTGTATTTTAGTTTTAAATTGATATTTTAAATTAACTTAGATGTTCCTAATGTACCTGATCTTTTTTATTTTTTTGTTCGTGCAATTTTTTGTAAATGATAAATTTTAAATATTCGCACACAGTATAACTGTTACATGAATAAATGAATGATGATGATGATTATAACACTAAAAAAATTTGGAATTAATTCCAAATTTTACCGATACGTGCGACAGGTAAAACGCTTCGTCTATAGCTAGTAGGTATTTTCGCTTGATAAAACCAGTGTTAACTTTAAGTGGCCACCTAACTTATTACTACAGCGTCTAGCTAATTATGGTTATAGTTGTATCTTCCGCTAAGAATCGCGGATTGAAGTTCTAATGGAATTAAATTACTGCCAAAGATTCGGAACCAAAAAAATCATGGCGCGACCGGAGGCGCTTTTTGGAATTTCGAAAAACGGTTCAAAACGGGTAAAAAAATTATCTGGTATCCAGTAGTGTTGACGAGTGCAGTTGACCAAAGCTTCAGAAGGTGCAGTATGTTCCCGTAGCAGAGCAGAAGAAGCGGAGCAGCTGCTGAAGTCTGTGGTGTCGTAGACCCAAACGGTTTCTTGCGCAAAGGTGCAGCTGTCAAATGATACCCACAAATGTCTCTAGTGGGCTTTATGGAGCAGGTTCCTGCTGCCCGTAATCGGGCAGCTTTAACTGCGCAAATAAAATAGAGAAACAAGAAAGTGGTAACCTAATGAAGGAAAGAGGAATAAATTGTACGAGCAACATTACTTAAAAAATTGTAGGCAGCAAAATCGGTAAGAAAACTGAGCTTCTCTGACTGTAGCTCGTAGACAAAACTTTTAAAATGATTTAGATTAGGATTCTCTTGGTTTCTAGTCTCAAGGTTTTTCTTGGCGTATTTTATGATTTAGAAAATATTTTACTAAGTCTTTGATTCAATATTTTACGTATCCAAACAAATAATAAGCACAGAGAAAGGAAAATCCAAATTTTGAATCTACTGTCAATGAATACAAACAGCCAGTCAATACATCGAGAAAGAAGCAAAAAGTATCGAACACACAAAAACCGGCCAAGTGCGAGTCGGACTCGCTCATTGAGGGTTCCGTACCACCACATAAACATAATTGTATTAGTTGAAATTTCAGTTAGTTAATGTGCTAGATTTTTTGAGTCCGACACGCGCTTGACCAAATTTTATTATTTGTTGTTATTTTATAGCCTATGCCCTATAAACATACCAATTTTCAAGTTTGTAAGTGTTCCCGTTTTTAAATAGAACTAAAACAAAAATCGCCTCAGCAACCATCCAACTTGACCCCTCTCTTATATGAATGTTCTTGAAACGGGAGCTCACCACAATTGGTTACCATTAGTTGTGAGAAAAGTTGTAATATTTAATGATTTCAGACTTTTCCCATTATTTGTACTGTGAGACCTAGCTTCTTGCCAAATTTCATAATTTTAGGTCAACGGGAAGTACCCTGTAGGTTTTTCATTTTTGAATAAATGTATGGAAATGAGGACATAAAATGCCATATCTTTTGATTGCGTCGTTGTAAAAAATTGAAATTTTCAGATCTTGTGTGGTTCATGGATCCTAATATATGGTATTAATTTCAACCTGATACCTTTACCCGTTGGAGAGATAAAGGGTCTTGACAGACAGACAGACAGACGGACAACAAAGTGATCCTATAAGGGTTCCGTTTTTTTCTTTTGAGGTACGGAACCCTATAAACGAATATAAGCGGATAACGCTACACTATGTTCCGTGGGAAAAGTTGTTCAGTTTCATGGGCAGGTTCAAGGTGGTAGGGCTTTTGTGCAAAGTCCGTCAGGGGAAGTACCACCCCCTTGCCTATTTATGCCGTGAAATAGCAGTGTTTGCACTGCTGTGTTTCGGTTTGAAGTGTGCGGGAGCTAGCGAAATTACTGGCACACGAGACACATCATCTTAGTTCCCGGGGTGGGTAACGCGCTTAGCTGTCTTATTAGTGTCAAGTTATGCCACTAATAAGACAGCGGGCTCCATGGGCGGTGGTGACCACTTTCCATCAGGTCGTTTGCTCACTTGTCACAAAAAAAAATTCACCTTTCCGTTATGTATACGTGTATGTATACAATACAATAATACTTTTCAACACATTTGCTCATAAAACAGCTCTATTTGCACTGTATTTAGGTCCATAATCCAGCTTATTAAAAACGCGTGCTTTTCTCATTATATATTATAGCACTAGTTATATAATTTTCATTTTTTTTATATTAACAAAGAGCAAGGAGTTCTAATGTCTAAAATATTTATAACATTTTCGTAAATTTAAACCTAATGTTGATGAAAAAATATTATATAAACAGTTTGTTGCATGAGATTAGTTAAATTTGACAACAAATTAACATTAATTGATTTTGTAAGCAATAAATTTTAAGTTTTTGTGCTTTTTCAATGACTACGCTGTTTGGGAGCATTACCACTGCTTCGTCACAGCTCCTCATTTGAAAAAAGAAATGCGCGCGCAACAAGAATTCCGCGCGCCATTTTTCAGAAGTATTTTCATTTGCTTTGATTTTTGTGACTACGATGGTTTCAAGCAATGAAGAAGAACTTAATTTAACCCCGCAGGAAATAATTACTGGGGCACAAAATGCAAGTGAGAGTCTCCTTCCAGCAAAATCAAATAAAAAATACATTTTCTTGCCTACGAAAAGTTTATTGCATGGAAGAACAGCAAAAATGCCAATTCGTTTTCATAGAATGACTTTTTGGCTTATTTCAATGAGCTGGCGAATAAGCATAAACCTAGCTCTTTGTGGTGTATTTATTCCACGTTGAAAAGTATTGTGAGAACGAAAAATGGAGGCTCAGGAATCGCAGCCCGAACCGCAAAAAGGTAAGTGAATTTGATTCGTTTTACTTAAAACTGATAGTAGAGTAAGTGCAGCAGTGTTTATAAGAGAAAGTAATGATCACAAATAATAAACAATATATTAGTACAAATTTACAGAAAAGTCCATTCACAAGTGACAATCAAAAATCTAACAAAGAACAGTTGCTTAGAAACCAACATGTCACATTGGTATCACATTGTCTTTGCTCTAACACCTTCTCTCAATGTTCAGACCAATGCTATTCATAAGCTTCCGGAGCCTTGGCCTGGCCATAGGTTTCGTTAGAAGATCCGCCAACTGCAGTTCACTTGTCGTCTTCTTGACTGACAATTCACCACTTGTCACCAACTCTCTGACAAAGAAATGACGAATTCTTATATGCTTCGTTCGTCGGTGAAATTCTGGATTCTCAGCCAATCTAATAGCAGCCTCATTATCCACTAGTAGTGTAGGCACATCCTTCAGCTTCGTTAGATATCCAATGAGCCGCAATAACCATATTGACTCTCTGGCACCTTCGCTAGCAGCCACAATCTCAGCTTCTGTTGTACTGATAGCCACTGAAGTCTGTCTCTGGCTAAACCAAGAAACTGCACCGCCACTATATAAACATAGTACTCCAGTTGTTGATCTTCCTGTACTAACATCACCACCGTGATCGGCGTCACTGTAACACTCGATTACACCTGGTTTGTAATTCCTCTTGTATATTATACCAAGATCAAGAGTGTACTGTATGTATCTCAAAATGCGCTTTACTTTTACACAATCTGCTTGACTTGGGTTCTCCAGACTTCTCGATACGACACTCACTGCGAAAGCAATGTCAGGTCTCGTTCCGACCATGAGATAGGCTAGTGCTCCAACTACCTGTCTGTAGTTCTGTAGAATGAACTCATCCGACTTCGTATCATTCTGTACCACATCCTCCTTTACTATGGGCGTAGAAACTGGACGACAATTCTCCATCCCAAATCTGCGTAAAATTTTCTTCGCATATGATGTCTGATGAATGACAATTCCGTCATTACCTTCTCTGCTTTCAATCTCAATTCCAAGGAAGTAACTTGCAGGTTTTGTAGTTATCTTGAAAGTTTGTTTCAGTTCTTTTAGAAAGTCATCTATAATTTTCTGATTAGTGGCAGCTACCAATCCATCGTCAACGTACAGGGCTACGATCAGCTTGCCACCCTTGTTCTCTTTCTTAAAGAGGCAGGGATCAGCCTCACTAACTTCAAAACCAGTTGCTTCAAAGAAATCAAGAATTCTCTTATTCCAACATCTTGGAGCTTGTTTCAAACCATACAAGCTTTTCCTCAGAAGACAAACTCGACCAGATCCATCGTCGTAGCCTTCCGGTTGCTTCATATAAATTTCCTCGTTATCTAACGACCCATAAAGGAATGCAGTCGAAACATCAAATTGGCACATCTTCAAATTTTCCGACGCTGCAATGCTCAAAACTGCTCTCACTGTTGATAGTTTTGCTACAGGGCTAAAAGTTTGATTATAATCTTCACCTTTCTTCTGGCGAAATCCCTTTACCACAAGCCTTGCCTTGTATTTATCGACTGTGCCGTCAGCATTCAGCTTAACTTTAAAGACCCATTTGCATGGTATTGCCTTTCTGTTTTTTGGTAACTTTTCCAAAATCCATGTTTCGTTTTCCTTTAACGAATTTATTTCACTCTCCATCGCCTTTACCCAGAGTTCCTTCTCTTTGCAAGATACGGCTTCCTTGTAGCACATAGGCTCAACGTATCCGTCAGTTGTCATGACATAATCTTTGAATTTTGCTGGAGGTTTCAATAATGAACGATCTCTAAGAATCCTGATGCTTTGTTCATTGGCTAAGTTTTCAATTGTGTCATTGTTCTCATCAACGTCGCCAACAGCTTCTTCATTTTCATGATGGACCTCTACATTATCCTCCTCTAATTCAATAGATTCTTCATGAATCGATAATGCATCATCGTATTCACCTATTGATGAAGTTTCCGCAACGATTTCATTATTTACTGGAGTCTCTTGTATTGCTATGGGAGTTTCTACATTCACTTCATATTCCTTTCGAACTTGAAGAGGAATTTCCATTTCATTGGTTTCATCATGCTCAGTTAAATCCTCTGTATCCATTCTGGATTTAAGTGGCATTTCATCAAAGCTCACATCTCTAGACCTTACAAGAGAATTCGACTTCTTATCCCAAAGTCGGTAACCGTCATCATTATCATAGCCAATCAGTACACACTTTATTGCTTTCCTCTGCATTTTCTTCCGTTTCTGTTTGGGAATATGCATGTAGCAACTCGAGCCTATAATCCTAAGATGTTTTATCTGGGGTTTCTTCTTCAACCACAGTTCAAACGGAGTCTTAAGATCCACATTAGTTGGTCCAGTTCTGTTTAAGATATAAACGGCCGACTGCACTAATTCAGCCCATAAGTGTTGTGGCAACTCTTCATGAGCATGCATCATAGCTCTAGCTGCCTCTACAATTGTACGGTTTTCTCTCTCTGAACAGCCATTCTGTTCTGGTGTATAGGGCATAATCAGTCTTTGATGAATTCCATATTTCTTCAGCTCTTTCCTTACTTGCTCGTTATCGAATTCCCCACCGTTATCGCTCAAAAATTCCTTTATTGTATGGCCTGCCACTTTAGCTTCTGCCAGCATTTGTCGAAGTTTCTCAGGTACTTCGGACTTTTGTTTCATAAAATAGACATAGCGAAAACGAGTAAATTCGTCTTTGAAAAGAACAAAATATCTTAATTTTGAACATGAATATGGGAAAGGACCGCACACATCAGAGTGAATCCGCTCTCCAGGCATGGTAGCTTTCTCTCTCACTCCGAATTTCCGTCTATGTGCTTTGCCAAAAATACAGCCTTCACACAAATCACCATTGTCCTTTGCTTTAACATTCAGTTCCTTTTCTATAAGGCGTTTCACATGCCTTTTGTCTTGATGACCCATCCTCTCATGGTAAAGCTGTAGGGTATCCAGCGTATTTGTAGTACAATTCACGCTTCGTACTGGTACTATGGGAGTACACTTCAACTTAAATAATCCACCATTTCTCTCTCGGATTCCTGTCACCTCGGTTTTGCCGTTAATCTTCATAATACATGAAGTTACTCGTGACTCAAACAGGCTTTTAGCATTACAGTCATGTGCAGCTAAAACAGAAAACAGATTCTTGCTAATAGTAGGTACTAGCCAGACATCCCTCAGAAAGAAAATATTTCCACCTTCGGCTTTCATCTTGATGGAGCCTTTTCCAGAAGCTGTCACCATCTTCCCGTCTGCCGTGGTTACTGTGTGAGGCTCAACGAAATGTTCAAAGTCTTCAAAGAGATCCTCTCTCATCGTGACGTGGTGTGTGGCTCCGTTATCCACGAACCAGTTCACACGATCAACTCTTGAATCCGTTGAATTAACCAGTGTAAGCATCATACTGGTGCTTGCGGCACTGCTACCTCCATCTTTCTTCTTGGGGCAATCCCGTTTAAAATGTCCTGTTTCTTTACACAAATAGCATTTAAAACTTTTCTTCGAAGCAGTTTCCTTGGGTTTCTTACTGCCTTTTTTATTTGTACTTCCAGTGACAAGTACTTCCACGTTCGACGATTCATCTTTGCTGCCCATTAATGCCTTCTCGTGAGCACAAAGTTGACTAGTAATATTCTCGATTGTCCGTTCCTTCTTTGACATTAACATCCAACTCGATTTAAATGAAAAATATTGTTCTGGAAGTGTGTCCAGAATTTTACAAATAAGAAGAACCTCCGGTAACTCTCCAAAATCATCTAGTTTTTTAAGTTCCGAGTTCAATTTGTGCCAAATATTCTTCAATTTAGAAATGTGAGTAGCCATGTCATCGCTGATGTCCTTTTTCAGTTGGAAAAACTCCATACAGATCTCATATAGGCGATTGTCGTTCACGCCTTCATATAGCCTGTGTAGCTCGTCCCAGACATCTTTCGGATTGGTGAATCGAATTACTTTGTCGAGCATCTCGTCACTAATATTGTTCGTAATCATCAATAGAGCGGTGCTCTCCAGTTTGATATAGTCAGCTAACTGCTTGTCATACTCCACCGAGGCTGCTGTTCCGTCACCAGCATCATCACCAGTCACCACAGACCTTTCCGGCTTTTTCTTTTTCCCAAGCACGATGTCCATGCACCCATCCATGCCCCGCAGCAGCGCAGACATACGGTACTTCCAGGACACCCAGTTACTACCATCAAGCTTACTGATCGAAATCTTGCACAGCTCCATAATTATTTTATTTCTCTTATTTAAGGCATAAAAGGGTCCATAACCACTTAAAACTGATAGTAGAGTAAGTGCAGCAGTGTTTATAAGAGAAAGTAATGATCACAAATAATAAACAATATATTAGTACTAATTTACAGAAAAGTCCATTCACAAGTGACAATCAAAAATCTAACAAAGAACAGTTGCTTAGAAACCAACATGTCACATTGGTATCACATTGTCTTTGCTCTAACAGTTTTTATTCGCAAATGTGTTGAAAAACGTCGTAAGAAGCTTGTGCGCTTTGGTGATTACACCCTTGGCTCTATTACGCCCTCGCCTGCGGCTCGGGCTGCAATTTCAGAGCCTCGGCCGTAATATCCAAAATAGCGCACGTGCATCTTAATGTACTATTATTGCACACCAAGAAATACAAGAAATAGTTACAGAAATATACAGAAAAAGAACAGAGTAGTACAAAAGGCGGCCTATGTATACTACAAACGAGCAATATTTTGTAATCGCGTTCTGGAAAACGCCTCGAAGCGATACGTGTCTCTCTCGCCTCAATCGAATACACGGTCGCCAACCAAGCGCGGACAGAGGTGACCTTGGTCGGTCCCGATCGTGTAGTTCGTGGTTTACAACCATTTCTCCATACAACTCGAATGGTTGCCGACCAAGGTGACCTCTGTCGGGACCCATGTTGCCAACCGTGTATCCGGTACTTTACGCATCACTCCGTCCCGCTGTCACAATGCTGTTTAAGGCTATTCTCACTGTGTTCTCCAAAATTAGGCGTTTTTTGAGACGATATAATCATCCTCCTTGTCATTGATATAGTCATCTAATCTATAGTAAGCTTTTTTAACATAACGTTTGCTTTACACATTCTTTAAACTTTCTCTCAGGTAATTGCACTATATTGTCAGGTATTTTGTTGTAGCATCGTATACACAGACCAAGAAATTAATCTGAAAAAAATATACCTATGTTGAGGATCCAAGTCTAAGCTATAGTTTGTACATTTATATTTTCGACTCAATTTAAAATACCATAAAAAAAAAGCAAAGTGCTTTTTTTTCCAAAATCACACAAAATTCGATATTTCTCCTAAACGGATGGATAGATATACAAAATTTTTGCAGTAAATTATTTGGTGTAACTTTGTTGTCAAACTGTACATACCGTTTTAAAATCAGTCCATATCTTGATATGTAAATCCTTTGTCTCAGTCTGCACGACCAATAAGTTTGTACGACTAATTGGTCGTGCTTCTAATTAAGCTAAATTATTTAGACTTGTATTATTTATGTTCTCAGTTGGAGTGCTTCAGTAGCAGCATCTCTCTCAGCTTTTTGTTCGCTGTACCACTCCACCTGCTGGTCGAAGCCCCATTCTGCGCCCTCGCCAAAATGAAGAAAGGGAATAAGATGGAGAAGGAAATATCGTCCATCTCGCTCGCAGCTGACCTTAATAATAACAAAGGTTTTGTTAAGAGCGTTGTGTGAAATCTAAAATAAAACTTACCGATTTCGCAATTCGACTACCTAAAAAGTATTTTTTTTTATTTAAAACAGTTTTTTTATTTTTTCGTTATAATGGAATCTAATTTTTACTATAGTCTGACCGCATTCGCTGTAGCACGCCTTAGATATGCGCGGGGGGTGGGGAAGGGGGAAGGAAAGAGCAACAACTACAGTTGAAATAATGTAGCTTGATTAGAATGACAGAAGTGTTGAAGAGCGAGACGGAGCGATGCGCTTTACATTTGAGCGACAGAGACAAGTATTGATCCGACCTGCTCTCGCACATAGTTTTTCCCAAAGAGATTTGAACCTCGCTACGCTCGGTCATAGAGGGATTTGAAGGCTTGTCAAGTGTTGCACTTTTGAAACGTCAAGTTGGAACCAGGTTTGTTTTGGTTCTTTTTACACTTCTGCTAATTTAAAAAGTTATCTGATTGTTCTCTTGACAACTAGTATGACGTTGTCTTTACTTTCAGTCGTCTATGAAACTATTTGTTTTGATGTTGTCGTGAGCGAACCGGCTCTGTAGTTTTTATAATTTTACTGTTATTAAAATACTTATATCTACTCAAATAAGTGTTGTACACAAAAGCCTAAATGCTGAACAATACATAAATCGTACCGGCATGCGGATCTCATTCTTCTAGGAAACAGGACATCGAAGAATTCTTATGCTTTCATTTGTAAGTAATATTTAAAAGCTTATTTTTGTAAAAAAATGTGTAATACTCATTAATTTTCATTTTTATTGTTGTCAGAAACAAACATTACCTGTTTGGCATAGTTTAAAAAAAAAAGTTTTTCTTATTAGTAACATGGGGTCAATGTTGTGGGTTTCACGATTATTTGTTTTTTTTTATGTCTACTTTATAAGTAATAACTTATTGTGAAACTGTTTGTTGACCTAAATAAATGAAAAAAAAAAAAAAAAAAAAAAAAAAAGTGACAACAAATTATATTAAAGATTAGGTAAATCAATTTAAAAAAACCTTCCACAAAGAAATATACTGCAAATTACAAGAAAAATTCAAGAATATCTGCATAACGCGAATGATTTTGATTATCCACCATTAGAGATGTAAATAGTGGTTATCGATAATGTCTAAAAAGTTATCAAATTAAATCAGATGCTCACTTCATAATTCTAGTACGGTCTCTGTAAATGGTTATATTGCTACATGTTAATCTACCGAGTAATATAAAAACTGGCCAAGTGCGTGTTGGACTTGGTAGATTTAGGGTTCCGTTGTGTTGTCTAATTCATCAATATATTGCTATTTGTTAGTAAAATATATGTAATAATAAACATTATCACCAAAGACAATGCGATTCTTCCCTAGACCTCTAGCCAAAAAATTTGAAAAATATTGTACATAAGTGAAACCTATGTCAAATAATAGACCTAATCATCACTAACGTCTTTTACTATGGCACCAAAAAATCGGTCTCCGTGAAAAAAAGTATTGACTATTGACCTTTGCAAATTTCAGGAAATGTGTGATTTTATTATTATTAAATTAATTTATTTTAAAGACATAATTTCTACTTCTGTGTCAACTAAACGAATGACAAAACTTGTATAATACAGGGTGTTCAAAAATGTTTATTTTAAAAACATCTTACTCGGAGTAATGATTGGCATCACTAATAGGTACATAGGGTCTTCATGCCCTGACACCATGCTAATCTGTTGTGGGCTATTTTATCACTAAACAACTCGTGAGTGTTACAAGCGTGATTTTAACTTCTACAGCAATTAAAATAAGATCGGTACACCGTCCAATGTGTCAAGCTTGACGTACTCTTGACTGTACCATATCATCGGTAGTCAATATTTATTTATTTTCAGGTCCCTTCAAGTTTTAAAGATAAACTAGAACTGCATAGCAGCGGCATTGCAACTAGGCAATAAAACTACTAAATAAACAACACTTGCAGAGAGACTTGAGTGAAAATGGTGACGAAAATAAGAGTTATTATTAGGTAGTAGGTAACTTTATTAGTAGATTCATAACTTTTTAAATATACTTCGTAACGTTCTGTAATTTTATTTTAGGTATTAGGTAACTTTATAAGTAGATTCATAACTTTTTAAATATACTTCGTAACGTTCTGTAATTTTATTTAAGGTAGTAGGTAACTTTATTAGTAGATTCACTTTTTAAATAAACTTCGTAACGTTCTGTAATTTTATTCATTTACTCTTCATTTGAATTAAATGAGAGAATAAATAAAGCAGCTTAATTCATTTCTGATGAATTCCTTTTTTTTATAATATTAGCTATAAATACAGAAATACGAGAAAGACACTACGCACCCATTGGAATAGACTCCTTCACCATACGCGACCCGCGCCCGCGCGATTGCCGGGTTCTTTATCGAGTCTAGTTGTACTGCGTGGACGTGCGTAAGTCTCTGTCATTTTCAAATTCTGACGATTTGTGGTTTCGCGCTTGATGTATGAATTGTTCGGGGTGCGCTTTTATAAACATAAGTGCAACGACAAATGTTGGTTCTATTCATTTGATTTCTCTTCAAAGATCATTATTGTAAATAGCATACAAAACATTCGAATTCAAGACGATTTTTTTAAAAGTCACAATATTTTGAATTCATCATGAGCGTCTAACATCTGCTCAAAGCCTCGTCAATATTTAATGTGTGAATGTTAATACTATCGTTTTAAAAAAGTCGAAATACTACATTATCGCACTCGTCATATCGAGTGCCTGCACATCTCTAGCTGGTCAAAAAGCGTTACAGCGACGTTTGAAAGTAAGTAGATAATCATAAACATGTTTATCTCTTTTTTTCTAATATGACTCTTAACATGAGTAAAAAGTCAAGCTATAGCCGACACTTTTCGGATCCCTCTATGACCGAGCGCAGCGAGGTTAAAATCTCTTTGGTTTTTCCTGCTGACATTCTAATCATGTTTTATTATTTCGACTGTAGTTGCCGCCGTGAGCGATGACGAGCGATGGCCCCCCCGTCTCGCCGCTCGCATACCTAAGGCGCGGTACAGCGGTTGCGGTCAGACTATAGGTCACATGTTTCCTTTTCTCCTGATTTTTGGTATTTCTTGCGATTAAGAAACCTTACAGCACCATCTGTTGGTCTACTTCGATTTCGCTTACACAGGAAATAGCTCGGTTGCAGAGATACTTATTCTTTGTCACTCCGACAATGAAAACGAATCTAACAAAACCTCATACGAGTAAATGTTCAAATCCATCATGATATTTAGTAGTTACGAAGGAACGTAGGATCTTATACAGCGTGTTAACGAAATAAGCGAAACAGAGAAAATAGTTTGTCAGAATCGAGAGTAGAATCAATTTCATGGTTTTTTTTGTCATTTTTATTTCTTAAATTTTCGCCGCTTCTAAATATGGCTGCACCTACGCGCGCGGGCGGCGCGCGGTTCATGAGCGGTGAGGAGGGGAGGGAAGGGGGCGTGTCATGCGCACTCCATGCATGAAGCACTAAAGAGCTTAAAAATCTACTGGAACATCGATGAAACTTTAAAATAACAATATCATCAGAATTTTTTTAAGATGAATAAGGAATGGATTTATTTAAAAATCTGTTGGGGTATGAGGGTTTCGGTTATTCCATTAACACGTATGCATTAAGGGCAAACATTATAACCCATCTTCTGGGCTTAGCTGCAGACGGATAGTAAAAAAATGTTTTACTCGGCGATCAACTTTAATTTAAATTAATTGTATTATAGTATCCTACAAATAAAATAATTCAATAATGTTAAAAAAAAAATGGGATAATTTCAATCTTAAAATAATACACCTAAGTAATTCTATTTTTATTTCCGAGTAACAAAGACTCATACATTATAAAAAGCACCAATCAATAAATAAATACATGCAATAATTGAATAAATAATTTAATAAAATTAAAATCAAAACAAACATAAACATAATATTTTAGTTAATGAAACCTCGTCTCGTCTAGTACCTTAAATTCTTACATTAATAATTTTCTATAATAATATTACAACTAAAATCTATTTTTAATAGGTACGTCACTAAAATTATACACAGGTTGTTTAGTATATATCTGCACCCTTTGTTGCTCTACCAATAAAACTGAATAACTTTCCCTATGGAACATAAATTAAAATAAGGAAACAATTTTTTGACCTCCCATATAAAATACGCTATCAGATGTAGTTTCTATGAGACCTTGATTTTTTTTTATATTTCGACCTATGTGGGAAAGTTGTTCAGTTTTATGGGTAGAGCAACCACTTGAAGTTTGCAGACATATACGAAACACCCTGTATAGGAACTGCAGCAGAGGTGTTGCCACTATAACGTCACAGATACTCGTACAAAACTTTTCATCAGTATTGTTCGTTTGGCGACAGTCTGGGGTTTTCAACCATCTTATCATATAATAGCTTAGCTTATCATGTCAACCCGAAAGATTTAAACCATCGATTCTGCTGTCACATTGGAGTAAAAAATGTGGTATAATATACAGTCCGAAATCGCATATTTTTAAGGTATTCATTATTTAAGTAAGTAGGTATATAAAGAAAGTTGAAAAAATTCTAGTGAAGTAAACCTTAATGAATGTGACGCGTAGCATAGTCGTATCGTGTCCGAGTGATTCGTCAAGTATTATGTCACTTTCTCGACTAAGGATTTGTTTATAAGGAAGTAAAAAAACTTAATTAAATTGTTTTGTTAATAAGTTAAAATTACGTATTCATATAACATTATTTACTTGCAACATTTAATTGTCAGAAGTAATTACACATGAATAATAATAACAAAATGTCAACCCAAAAATACAAATGACAAACATAAAAATAATAATTGTCACAAATTAATCGAATAACCCGCCCCTGATCGTTCCCGGTGCAAAGGTGCCCAATTACACTAGCTGCGTTGCCGCGCTGAATGGCGACGGCCAACCTTTGCATCAGGAACGATCCAACAACATCAATACCTGGAATACCTGGTTAAAGTTTATCTCGGTAAGGCCCACGGTGTATAATAAATAATTGAAAATGGAAAAACGGCCATTATTAGCACCTTACCTACCAATAGGTTATAATCTGATGGGTGGGTCATAAAATGCAGAACTAAACAAACAACGATGAAAAGTTTTGTATCTGTGACGCAATTCTACTTCATTTTTTTTATTGTCAATGGGCTTACTCTTGACCTCGATCGAGTCTAGAGGACAGTCAGGAAACAATCCTTACGGCATCAAATTACCGGTCAAGGACGTGTTTCATCTGATATGGTGAGCCCAAAATGGCTCCCCAGAGCACACGGTCCGCAACAATCCTGCCGTCTATCGAAGCAAGGTGGTCATAAGGTGAAACAATGATCTAGTCATAGAAAGTAATGCGTTTACTTTCCATGACTAGATCATTGTTCCACTGGTTGACGGGTCGTCATAGAGATCTTCAAGGTTGGCAATTGTCCATGAGTACGGTTCTAAAGTTGCGACCGTTGTCGATTCGTTAATCGTATCAAAGACGTAGCGAGGTCCTCATAAGGTGGAACAACGATATGGTCATGGAAAGCAAACGCATGAAAGATTGTCATGGAGATCTTTATGGTTGGCAGTGGCCCATGAGTACATCTAGAGGACGTCTTTCAGCTGGTAGGGGTTCTAGGGTAGCGACTACGAATCGAAAGACGTAGCGAGGTCCTCATAAGGTGGACCAACGATCTGGTCATGGGATATAAACACAGGACAGATCGTCATGGAGATTTTTATGGTCCATGACTAAGTCTAGAGGAAGTCTTTCAGCTGATAGGGTTTCTAGAGTAGCGACTACGAATCGAAAGACGTAGCGAGATCCTCATAAGGTGGACCAACGATCTGATCATGGGATTTAAATGCAGGACAGGTCGACATGGAGATCTTCATGGTTCGAATTGGTCCATGAGAACGTCTAGAGGACACCTTTCAGCTGGTAGCCTACAGACCAGGACCAGATCAGTGGTAGGAGATTTAGACAGCTAAACGCCAGTTTGAATACTATCTTTGATCTAATTATGTGATTCTTTCCTTGTCTGTCAAAAATCTTTCATATTTATCTAACAGGTCATTAACATAACAGGTGGAATCCCTACGGGAGAAAATAATCGCCCGTGACAACGCAGGTAGACCACGAGCAATGACCGTTCTGGGATAGTTCATACGGCGCCACATATCATGCAAATTTTTGGACAATTAAGCTCTATATGACCCCCCATCGCACACAATCCTCAACTATCCCGGCGAACCGCTCGGCATACAAGTCGTTGCTAGGCACGGCGAAGGACTCCAATCCTTCCTCCCCGCTGACCTTCGGAGCTTGTTCCGCTTCCACCAGCACTATTGGCAGCAGGAACATGCCTAGGAGAACCATGAATGGCTGCATCTGGAAAAACAGGAGAATACTTTGTATTAAACAAGACAAAATTCAGGACGTTCTTAATAAAAGGCCAGATCAAAAGTAACCTAAACTGACGAGCGCGTACGAAAGGGTTGATGAAAGTAAAGGAAGCGAGGGAAGTATGTCGAGATCGTAGTAGGTCAATAGGCTGTGATCTCTGCTCACCCCGATGGGAAAGAGGCGTGATTTTATGATATAGATTTATGACCCCCCAAACAAAATCATAGTCGTATCCACGTCAAAAACACAGAATAAAGTAGTAGTACTATCATACAGAAAGGACACATTCCGCCCCCCTTGAAATCTACCCCGCACCCCCGCGTGCACCTTCCCGCGAGATTCTCGTAGTCCTTTTGAGGGTCTTTTGTACAGAATATGCGAGCCTACACGACCTTACAATTTCAATTTACCGCTCAATGTTGTAGTGTCTGGTATGTCAAAAGTAAACTGACGGACGACTGACCTCTTTCAACTCTTCATCGAACACCTCTCTCGGATACACCTCAGTAACATCGACGCCCAGCCGATGCAGCGCTTCACTCAGCTGCATATGATAATGATTCACTAGACGGTCGTGGTGTTCAGCGCGGAACTTGCTGTCGGTGCCGGTGAGCTCGAAATAGATGAAGTCTGCTGCAGGGGAGCCTACGTGGATCGTTTGGTAGTCCACTGGTATCGCGAGGACTTTGTCACCCTGGAAAATTTAAAAGAAAATTACGTTTTAGTACACTTAAATTTGTGCAATGGGCCAGTCAACATACCTACTAGCTTAATTTTGGTGTAGGTACTGTTTTTCGAGTGTATGTATGTATGTATTTCCATTATATTGCAGTTACTTAGAAAAGTTAGGATGTCAAAATACCATGATTACCATCTCGAAGAGGTAGCTGACAAAAATGGCGGTCAATCCGGAGTTCAGATTTTGTGAATTTATAAACCGGAAATTGAGAAGTGGCTGGAGAGTTGGACAGGGTCACAGATCATATAATACTAGTAAACTAGACAGGGTCACAGTAAATATATAAGCTAAAGCAGTATGGAAACTCCTAACAAACGTCCAAAACTGGCGCACTTACACATGCGGACACCGCTACAGGAAAATAAGCAGTTTTCGCGCTGATGTCAGTCGTGGGTGCCAAAACCATAATACAAACAAATAGGTACATATATGGTCCCTATAAGTATGTCCCTCTCCTTGTGCGATAAAAGGCGACTAAGTATCTTAATCTGCCCTTGTGTCATAAAAGGCGACTAAGTGACTTAACCTTTTCTTGTGTCGTAAAAGGCGTCTACGTGTGAAAAAAAAAACGAAAAATTGAAAACATGCTGAAAGGAACAAAGTTGACAGAAGCACCCAATATTTGAGTTCATCACACTATTCTTATTTCAAAAATTCTGGGTTAGAACCCTGCTCCGACGCAGAATAGTTCTTTTTTCAAAAAAAGGACCGAGTTTCCATACTGCTTTAGCTTATATACGAGTATTTACTGTGACAGGGTTCTGTAGCCAGTAGTACGCAAGCCACACGTCGGTGAAAAGTGGAAACCTTTGGCCTTGAGGTCTCTGGTTTTGGGCGTTTGTAGCGTAACCCTGGTTCAGCTTATACTGGTTTTGTTTCTACGTTCTTGCTGCCGTGCGTACAAACATCAATGTAAGTAACTATGCATCATGTATCTGTCTGTATTTTAGAAGCCTACAATGTTATCTTTCTAGGAATTATCTAATCACATTGCATTCATCTCATACTTCAAAGTATTTAAACAAAGAGAATAGGTAATGAAAGAGCAGTAAATAGTGCATAATATCAATGATAATGGGAAAATGGATCACGGCACAAATATTTACATTATAGCAAAGCACGATCGTTCGTAAATTATTTACGATACAAGAGCGAAACAGAAATAAAGTAATCGTCAAATTTGTCGTTTAAAACGTGTTATAATTTTATTTTTCAATGAAAACGTAACCATTATAGCCTCCGACTTAAAAAAACGAGCAGTTTGTATGTTAATCTGACTATCGTGGTCGAGTCATCATGGATCCCTGTGATGGATCCCAAGCGGTCGCACAGATTTCAATAGGGAGTATTCATCTATTTTTTTTATTTGTTTAATTTACTTCTTACATCGTAATACCATGGTAAAATATAGAAATACTTTTGGAAATGTTTAAATAATTTCATAAAGTAATATTTGAAAAATCGATTAAATTTGACATGGATAAACGCCGCCATTGTATAGGCTTGTAAAGGTAAAACCTGAAGATCTTCAGTTTCAATCGCTATTAGATGATGGAAAATGCTAAAAATACTGTTTATTTTTTTTATTGTCTTATGCCAAAGTGCCCAAATACTATGAGTAGTTTACAGATAATGTGGTTTTTGCGGATCCGAGAGATGTGAAAACACGAAAAAAATGGTATAAGGTGATGAGAAGAACTGAAGTATTTTCAATATCGTATTTAAATTGTTGTGATGATCACTTTAATGTAAGTTTATCATGTTTGTATAGTTAACATGCGTGTCGAGCCACGCGCATAGGGTTCCATAGTTATCTTAGAAATGATTATTGTTAAGCAGGTTCCTAACGAACAGCGAGATTCAGCGCCTGATTGCAATTTTCATTGTTTTCAGTATTTTGACTATTTCTCGTTAACCTGTAAAGCTAACTTAGCTGTTTTTCTTTTAAATTCTTCATATTCATGTGGTGATAAGCACTGTATATTTTTCCACGTTTCCATATTAACCGTTTAGCTGGCAGGGGGACACGACCCTAACAATAAATTGCCCTTTTGAGCAATTCTTTTCGCAAACGAATCCCTAATTCATAAGACCAGCCACGCGCAGTAAAGGGTTCTGTAGTTTTTTTTACGATTTTTTATCGCAGAGCAGGTTTTGCTTAAGTATTTGATAACGTTTAAAACATAAGCTTTTTACCTCCTAATATGCTCAGCGAGGTCCTAGCGCCTGACTGATATTACAATTTTTATTATTTCCGCTATAGCTACCTTCTTTAAAGCCTACTTAGCTGTCTGTGATAGTTGTCCTTTCAATTTCATCATATATACTACTACTTCAATTTTTATACATTTCCAATAACAACAGTTTAACTGGCAGGAAAGGCGGGGTGATTCCAACAAACAATTCATAATTCATTTATTTGCATTCAAATGGTAATGTATAAAGTTCTTAAGTTCTAGTATAGTTTCACATCGGATACCTTATCTCAGGTGTAGCAATAAAATAATTCCCATATACCTAAATAATGCATGCTTTGAAATAACAGTAAGGTAATCAAGTCATAAAAATAACAATAAATCATAATGTCATCTTAATACCTAAAACGTTAACAATTTTGCTTTCAAGCTAAATTATTACGCAAACGGATCCCTAAACCGAAAAATTATCTTCGCAAACTCACATTATTTTTAAAAGACCTATATAACGACACTCCACACAATGGGGTGAACAAAAAAAAATTCACCCCCACTTTACTTGTAGGGTACCCTACTACCCTACCCTAAAAAAAATATTTTGTTAGCTTTTATTTTACCACTTTCTCGGCGTGAATAAAATACGTATTCATACAAAATTTCAGCTTTCTTGTACGAAGGGTCTCTGAGCTAAGCCGAATTTTTCTTCCAAATACAACAGCACAGTATGAATATCGACAGCGCGTGACGTCACGTTTCGATTCGACCAATGGCGAGGCTTTTTGCAAATTCGAACTTCCCTCGCTTATTTATCACTTTTTAATCAATATTTTGAGCATTTAAATCCACACTAAACAAGAAAATAATGGTTTAGGTGTAATGTCAGGGCAATAAAGTATCGGAAATAAAAAAAAATAAGTTTATTTATATGACATGCATACTCCCTATTCAATCTGTGTTAATTAAAAACTAGTTTAATACGGATGGTTCTTAGCTATATTTCATTAAAATCTATTGAGCGGTTTAAAAGTTATGACGTCTTTTTGAAACTGGTGTAGAGACTTGATAGGATTCGTAGTAAATATATTTTGTAAATTCACTTTAATTGATCTTAAGTTTAAAAGCTTAAACTCACATGAATATATTTCCGGCGTCTTAAGATTTTTCCGAAAGTAAAAACAAAATTTTCTAATTTGCTTTCATAATGTTTGATATTAGGAGTTGGCCGTAATCATTCAGCCATTTCTTACCTGGAGGAGCCGAAACGTTGCATGTTTCATAAATATTTATTTGATTTAAGGAAAACAAGGATCTCAAATGTAATATTTTTAGAATCATCTCCGTTTCTCTCTGTCATCACAATGCGTTTCAGAAAAAATCCAAAGTGGTAAAATGTGCGTCCCCCTTCCGTGTAGATAAAACTAAAAAAAAACCGGCCAAGTGCGAGTCGGACTCGTGCACCGAGGGTTCCGTACCACCACATAATCATAATTGTATTAGTTGAAATTTCAGTAAGTTAATGTGCTAGATTTTTTGAGTCCGACACTCGCATGACCAAATTTTATTATTTGTTGTTATTTTATAGCTTATGCACTATTAACATACCAATTTTCAAGTTTGTAAGTTTTCCCGTTTTTAAAATAGAACTAAAACAAAAATCGCCTCCGCACCATCCAACTTGACCCCTCTCATATATGAATGTTCTTGAAACGGGAGCTCACCACAATTGGTTACCATTAGTTATGAGAAAAGTTGTAATATTTAATGATTTCAGACTTTTCCCATGATTTGTACTGTGAGACCTAGCTTCTTGCCAAATATCATAATTTTAGGTCAACGGGAAGTACCCTGTAAGTTTTGCATTTTTTCATAAATGTATGGAGATGAGGACATAAAAAACCATATCTTTTGATTGCGTCGTTGTAAAAAATTTAAATTTTTAGATCTTGTGTGGTTCATGGACCCTAATATATGGTATTGATTTCAACCTGATACCTCTACCCGTTCGTGAGATAAAGGGTCTTGACAGACAGACAGACAGATGGACAACAAAGTGATCCTATAAGGGTTCCGTTTTTTTCTTTTGAGGTACGGAACCCTAAAAAGAATGATAAAACTAAAAAAATATATATGATGTAGGTACATTACCATGCAAACTTTCACCGAAAATAGGTTTGAACGAGATCTAGTAAGTAATTTTTAGGGTTCCGTACCTCAAAAGAAAAAAACGGAACCCTTATAGGATCACTTTGTTGTCCGTCTGTCTGTCTGTCTGTCTGTCTGTCTGTCTGTCTGTCTGTCTGTCTGTCTGTCTGTCAAGACCCTTTATCTCACGAACGGGTAAAGGTATCAGGTTGAAATTCATACCATATATTAGGATCCATGAACCACACAAGATCTGAAAATTTCAATTTTTTACAACAACGCAATCAAAAGATATGGCATTTTATGTCCTCATCTCCATACATTTATTCAAAAATGAAAAACCTACAGGGTACTTCCCGTTGACCTAAAATTATGAAATTTGGCAAGAAGCTAGGTCTCACAGTACAAATAATGGGAAATGTCTGAAATCATTAAATATTACAACTTTTCTCACAACTAATGGTAACCAATTGTGGTGAGCTCCCGTTTCAAGAACATTCATATAAGAGAGGGGTCAAGTTGGATGGTTGTTGAGGCGATTTTTGTTTTAGTTCTATTTAAAAACGGGAACACTTACAAACTTGAAAATTGGTATGTTTATAGGGCATAGGCTATAAAATAACAACAAATAATAAAATTTGGTCAAGCGCGTGTCGGACTCAAAAAATCTAGCACATTAACTTACTGAAATTTCAACTAATACAATTATGTTTATGTGGTGGTACGGAACCCTCAGTGCGCGAGTCCGACTCGCACTTGGCCGGTTTTTTTTTTATACTTACGTCATAAATCCTAAACTGCAATTTACCTTTCATTCAATCAACTCAAATCAGCTAATTTAATTAATATAATGTGGTGGTGCGGAACCCTCAGTGCGCGAGCCCGACGCGCACTTAGCCAGATTTTTTAAATCTCTAAAATCAGGTGCTACTATTCAAGAATTGAGCTCCTAGTATATACAGCGTGTAACGGAAAGGTGGGATAGTACTGAACGGTGTGAATCTGCCCATAAAACTGGACAACTTTTCCTAAGGAACATAGGTCGAAATACGAAAAACCAATTTGATCTCCCATACAAAATGCGCTATCAGCTGTTACGGTTTCTATGGGAGATTAAAAATTTATTTTGGTCTATGGCCTATGTTCCTTGGAAAAATTCAGTTTCATGGGCTGATTAATAAATACCCTTTAGTATTATCACACCTTTCCATAACACGCTATATACAGGATGTTAATTTAATTGCGTGCCATAGCTTAGGGGGTGTTGCAGTAACGATGAAGGAACACATAAAAAATATAAAAAATATCGTATTAAAAAAAAATTAAACAATTGAAACTAAACTAACGCGGAGGGCAATGACCCGGAGCACCGCGCTATCACCGAGCCAGCTCGCGAGTATACATACATGTGCCTTATCTTACCTTATCCACTGATACGTGGGATAAGTGGGATTTTTTTATATTTTTATGTATTCCTTTATCATTACCAAAACATCCCCTAAGCTATGGCACGCAATTAAATTAACACCCTGTATATACTTACAACGTGTTAACAAAATAAGCGAAACTGAGGAAATAGTTTGTTCAGAATCGAGAGTAGAATCAATTTCACGAGTTTTTGATAGGGGTAATTTTTATTACTTAAATATTTCCCGCTTCTATTCTAAATATTTCTGTGGATACGCGCGCTGGCGGCGAGGCGCCACGCGGATCATGAGCGGTGAGGAGGGGAAGGAAGCGTGCGTGGCGGGCGCGGAGCGCGCGGACTAGAACAAGTAAGTAACTAGAACGATGATGAAACTTTAAAATAACAATATCTAGAAAAAAGTCTTTTTTTTATTTATTTTTACGGGAATGGATTTATTTTAATAAAAATCTGTTGGGGTGTATGAGGATTTCGCTTATTCCATTAACACGTTGTATAATATCATTTACCAGAATAAATATTTATTATAATGGTTTTTTTTTTTTTTGGTTTTTGGAATTGTTGCCACTTATTTGCTGCCGTGTGTACATGGTGGTGGGTAATTTTTAAGAATAATATAAGATTAGAAGTAAAGTGAGTGCATAATAATCGCCAACAAACAGTTTTACTGTTTGGCGCTACAGAACAAAAATGTAATGTGATTTAAATAATGATGTTGAATAAATAAATAAAAAAATATATTATTGTCATGTTTTTCTATCAGTTGATGATGATGATATTTAATTCTTTTGCGAAGGATGAATAAATACAACAGTTTCCGTATTATTTTGCGCGATAGAAATCTAACCGGTCATCATGGCACCAATTTGGGCCCGCGCAGACCGACCGGCAAAATGCTCGCGCATGCTCGAGCATGCTCGAGCATGCTCGAGCATGCGCGAGCATGACGATGACTGCTCTCGGGGTTACCATGCCGTGTTGTCAGTTTGTTGTGAACATTCAACTAGGTAGTAGATTTATTTGTAGTTTTCACTCAAAAGCACGTCAAGCTTAACACTTGCAGCGTTTCTCTAGTATCAACCTAACCTACGTCAAGTAAATATGGTACAAAGTCCAATGTGTTAAGATCGACGTGCTCCTGATTGTACCTACTCTGTGACAAACGAGATCCAACTACAGTAAAAAAGGTTAAATCTAGCCCAAAATTAACTAAGATGGCAACACTACGACAAAGCGCCTGCCTACTGCCGCGCGGCTGCTCGAGCATGCTCGAGCATGCTCGAGCATGCTCGAGCATGCGCGAGCAGTTTTAGTGCCTCTCAGGCAATTTTCAATTTTATTCATATGAATATAAAGTCCATTTTGCAATGTTATCAAAAACTGCTCTCGTCTGCTCTGCCGCTTGGTGTGCGCGGAGCCTTTGGTGTCATTATAGTGACTAATGACCTTGTGATGTAGATGATTGTACCTACACATGTATTTATACCTGTTTTGTATTTACAATGTACTTATTTATCCATCTATGTAATTTTTACATAGATGGATAAATAAGTACACCACGTACACGAGTAAGGACACGGAGCTTGAAGTAGCAGAACTTCCTGCTAAGATGAGAGCCATAAGCGTAGATAATACTCGTAGATCCCATTTCTTGGAGGGGGACCTCCTAATTAAAATGTATGGATATTTATCAAATCTCAAAAACGTCAAATTATTTTCTTTCCTTTTGAGAAATATGTGACGTGGGACTAAAAAATGTTATTACCCACTGTTTTTCTGGTAAAAATACTTACCATTCAGGAAAAAACAGTGTTAAAAATCACACATAAATGGCTATTACGGATTATTTACGCTTCCGTTCTTATTATTAATGATAAATTGACAAATAAAAAAAACCGGCCAAGTGCGAGTCGGACTCGCGCACCGAGGGTTCCGTACCACCACATAATCATAATTGTATTAGTTGAAATTTCAGTAAGTTAATGTACTAGATTTTTTGAGTCCGACACGCGCTTGACCAAATTTTATTATTTGTTGTTATTTTATAGCTTATGCACTATAAACAAATCAATTTTCAAGTTTGTAAGTGTTCCCATTTTTTAAAATAGAACTAAAACAAAAATCGCCTCCTTGACCATTCAACTTGACCCCTCTCTTATATGAATGTTCTTGAAACGGGAGCTCACCACAATTGGTTATCATTAGTTGTGAGAAAAGTTGTAATATTTAATGATTTCAGACTTTTCCCATTATTTGTACTGTGAGACCTAGTTTCTTGCCAAATTTCATAATTTTAGGTCAACGGGAAGTACCCTGTAGGTTTTGCATTTTTGCATAAATGTATGGAGATGAAGACATAAAATGCCATATCTTTTGATTGCGTCGTTGTAAAAAATTGAAATTTTCAGATTTTGTGTGGTTCATAGATCCTAATATATGGTATTAATTTCAACCTGATACCTTTACCCGTTCGTGAGATAAAGGGTCTTGACATACAGACAGACGGACAACAAAGTGATCCTATAAGGGTTCCGTTTTTTCTTTTGAGGTACGGAACCCTAAAATGATATATTTTCACTTTCGCAAATAAAGGTTAGCGAAAATATTAGATTTTTAAAGATTTTAAGGGTTCCGTACCTCAAAATAAAAAAACGGAACCCTTATAGCATCACTTTGTTGTCCGTCTGTCTGTCTGTCAAGACATTTTTTCTCACGAACTAGAAGAGCTATCAGGTTAAAATTGATAACGAATGTTAAAGTCCATTAACCACACAAGATCTGAAAAATTTTTTTTTTTACAACGACGCAATCCAAAGATATGGCTTTTTATGTCCTCATCTCCGTACATTTATGCAAAAAAGCAAAACCTACAGGGTACTTCCCGTGGATCTAAAATTATGAAATTTGGCAAGAAGCTAGATCTCACAGTACAAATAAAGGGAACAGTCTAAAATCATTAAATATTTCAATTTTTCTCGCAACTAATAGTAACCAATAAAGGTGAGCTCCCGTTTCAAGAACTTTTCTATAAAAGAGGGGTCAAGTTGGATGGTCGCGGAGTTTTTAAAATCAAAGAGCAAAAGCTTTTAGTATATCATATGGTAAATAGGTGCGAAACCCTTAGGGCGCGAGTCCGACTCGCACTTGGCCGATTTTCTTTTTATTGTTGTAAAACTTAACCGGGTTTTTGACCGACTAGTATAGACTAGGAGAAGTTTTACACTTCAGTACCTCATACTGACTATGTATATGACGGACTCTACTCTGTGATTAAGCACGTAAAAATGTTAGTGATTTTTAGGGTGCCGTACCTTAAAATAAAAAAAACGGAACCCTTATAGGATCACTTTGTTGTCCGTCTGTCTGTCTGTCAAGACCCTTTTTCTCACGTACGATAAGAGCTATCAGGTTGAAATTGATAACGAATATTAAGTTCCATAAACCACACAAGATCTGAAAATTTCAATTTTTTACAACGACGCAATCAAAAGATATGGCTTTTTATGTCCTCATCTCCATACATTTATGCAAAAAAGCAAAACCTACAGGGTACTTCCCGTTGACCTTAAAGCCCGCGTCACACAGAGGCGGTAGCGGAAGCGTTCCGGGGGCGGTATTTTTTGTAAAGTATGGGTTCTTATGCACCCTGTCACATTGAAAAGCGGTCGCGGCGCGGCATTTTGTTCCCGCCAAACCGCCCCGGACCGCTTTCGCAATCATACCGCCTCTGTCTGACTTGAGCTTACATTATAAAATTTGGCAAGAAGCTAGGTCTCACAGTAAAAATAAAGGGAAAAGGCTTAAATCATTAAATATTTAAATTTTTCTTAAAACTAATAGTAATCAATTAAGGTGAGCTCCCGTTTTAAGAACTTTTCTATGAAAGAGGGGTCAAGTTGGATGGTCGCGGAGTTTTAAAAATCAAAGAGCAAAAGCTTTTAGTATATCATATGGTAGATAGGTACGAAACCCTTAGGGCGCGAGTCCGACTCGCACTTGGCCGGTTTTTTTGGGTTCCGTACCTCAAAAGAAAAAAACGGAACCCTTATAGGATCACTTTGTTGTCCGTATGTCTGTCTGTCAAGACCTTTTATCTCACGAACGGGTAGAGGTATCAGATTGAAATTGATAGCATATATTAGGATCCATGAACCACACAAGATCGGAAAATTTATTTTTTTACAACGATGCAATCCAAAGATATGGCATTTTATGTCCTCATCTCCATACATTTATGCACTAAAGCAAAACCTATAGGGTACTTTCCGTTGACCTAAAATTATGAAATGTGGTAAAAAGCTAGGTCTTACAGTACAAATAAAGAGAAAAGTATGAAATCATTAAATATTACAACTTTTCTCACAACTAATGGTAACCAATTGAGGTGAGCTCCCGTTTCAAGAACATTTATATAAGAGAGGGGCAAGTTGAATGGTCACGGAAGCGATTTTTGTTTAGTTCTATTTTAAAAACGGGAACACTTACAAACTTGAAAATTGGTAGGTATGTTTATAGTGCGTAAGCTATAAAATAACAACAAATAATAAAATTTGGTCAAGCGCGTGTCGGACTCAATAAATCTAATAATCTATAAATCAATAATCTAGCACATTAACTTACTGAAATTTAAACTAATACAATTATGATTATGTGGTGGTACGGAACCCTCGGTGCGCGAGTCCGACTCGCACTTGGCCGGTTTTTTTTCTGTTAGCATTTGTCTAGGCAACGGCCTCCTCTCTTCCTTTCCACTGACCACGATCGAGTGCGATTTTTGGCCACTGTTTGTTGAAGGTATAGTTCGTCGCTCCAACGCTACCGAGGTCTTCCTCGACTAGAATTTAAAAAAGCATAATAGACAGTCCAATGTCGACACATTGACGTGCTTACATAACACACATATGGAAATATAAATATCGAAAGTAACACAACTATGAATCAGCCCAATTTATAATCGTGCAAAAAGTTTTGTTAATGACGAGAGCTTGACTTCGCTGACTTTACATAAAAAAGTTCCAAGTCGAATGAGATTAAGTCCTTTCCTTCCGTATTATAAGAAAGTTTTAAATAGGTCTCTCATTGGTGTAATTTTTTTCCTACATAAAATGCTGGCCCAGTATTTAAATAGTATAAATTATAAATTCAATAAATACTATAATATTCATTTTATACAAGGTGTTAGGTAAATAACGCAAAACCTCTTGGATGGTAGCGCTGGACATGAAACTGAACAACTTTTTTTCTACGAATTTTGGAAATTCGCAAAAAACTATTTTGCTTCTGCATACAAATCGACCAGCTGACCGAGCCAATTTGTATTCAAAAGCCCGAGAAGTTTTGCGTTATTTACCTAACAGGCTAACACCCTGTATACTCCTTTTATTTTATAAAAAAAAGTAGCCTAAAACTCCGGAATCCCGGAACTGAATCGCTCAATAAAGAAACCAAATTCCGGAATTTAAAAATGGTCCGATATCCAAGACCTAATCATGACATCATCACTATGAATATTTATTCAATACAATAGTTTGCATAACAATTTCAGATGACAATATTTTCTTGTTTCATACTTTTTAGAGCAAGATTTTTCTGTAGTCGGGTTTTAGTTTTTGAACTTATTTTTTATTATGAATGCTAGCACAGAAAAATAAGGGTAAGTAATTAAAAGGAGGATTAAAGAAATAATATGTTGGCAAGAAGATTTGCTATGACGTCTAATCAAGTTAAAATAACACTCTTTAAGGCGTACTGTCAGTCGCTCTATACCGCTCACCTGTGGTCTAGGTATAAGCAGAGTACATTTCACACTATACGAGTACAATATAATAACGCCTTTCGTGCTATCCTTGGACTACAGTGGCGGTGTAGTGCGACTGGCATGTACGAAGAACATAAAGTTGACGATTTCCCAGCTGTTCTAAAGAGGCTTAAGATTTCCTTTTACAATCGACTGTCTAAATGTAGTAATGCTCTAATTGTAGCTGTCTTCAGTAAATTTATATTTAAGACTACTTGGACGAATTATGTACGTAAATGAAATGAATTGAATTTGAAATTTTTTAAAAGAACTAATTAACTTATAGTTAATTTTATATTTTGAGAATTTTATTGTTTATTGTATATTATTAATTTATTTGTGACTTTATTTTTATAATATGAGACCAAGCATCTCGAAATAAAATGATTTTAATTTTAATTTAATTTAATAATTCGTCAAAAGGTAGTGAAGACGTCGTTCTATGGATTTGACGGGTTATTTTAAATATTTACTAGTGATCATTGAGGGCACATCGCAAGAAGAACCGATGGCCGATGGGGCGTAAGGGTTCTAGAGTGGCGACCACGTACCGGAAGACGAAGCGTTGGCAGGCCCCCCACAAGGTGGACCGAAGATCTGGTCAAGGTCGCGGGAAGCCGCTGGATGCGAGCAGCGCGGGACCGGTCGTCATGGAGATCTTTAGGGGAGGCCTATGTCCAGCAGTGGACGTCTTTCGGCTGATATGATAATGATGATCATTGATGATGTGACATAAAAATTTGGGACATGTTGGCAGATGTCATCCCATAGTAAAATAAATTAGCACGGTTATTCCGAGCGAAGCAAGGAGGTCCGAAATCTTTAAATACCAAATAGGTATGTTTATTATCTCTAGTGAGTGACAAGAGCAACTATACGTAACCTTGGCCCAGTTTAACCAATTGACCTTTTCCGCATCACCGATCTCATAAAAAAACGCATCAACAAACCAACAATAGAGGATTTAGCTATCATAGAGATTCAGTCAATGACAAGTCAAGCTTGACACTCGCAGTGCGACTTTAGCCCGTACGTCTATTGAAATAAGAACGGTACAAAGTCCAATGTGCTCTTGACTGTACACCCGTGCCTAACCTTAACCCCATTTCCTTCAAGAACTGAAATACAATGCATCTATTATCTGATTTGTCTGGTTACACGTTGTCGACTTCCTGGGAGTATAGACAACGCGCTATATACAGCGTGAATTTGTATTGGTTTCGATCGCGAAGCCCAGCGATTCTAATCATGAAAACAAGCGATTCTAATGATGAAAACAAGCAACTCCAACGAAAAAAAATATTTTTTTACTCAAAAAAAGTTTTTCTTCTCCCCATAGTAAAGTAGTCAAGTGATCGACTCGTTTTGTATGGGAAGGCGAAAAATTTGTTTCGAGTAAAAAATTTGTTTCGAGTAAAAAAATTTTTTCTCGGGAAAGTTGCTTGTTTCCATGAGAAGAATCACTGGGCTTCGGGAACGAAACCAATACAAATTCACACTGAAGTTAGGGTGCGTCGCTGCTGCGTTTTTGAGTTAAAACAAAAAAAATAAAAATAAGATACCAAATTATGTTTTTTTTTTCTGCCTTTGTGGCTGCTGTCTGTTTAAAATACTTCTGAAGATGTAGAAAATCGAAGAGGCAGACATGCAGGGCTCTGCATTATCACGGGACGAAGTAGTGGTAGGGTTCTGATACCAAAATGGTAAAAAAAAGGAACCCTTATGGTGCGACTCTGTCTGTCTGTCTGTGTCGGTCTGTCTGTCACACCTACATAATCTACGCAACCACTATGCTATCGACTTGAAATTTGGAATAGTTTTAGAATATGGTTGCCCAACTTACTTGCACATGAAAGAATAAAAAAAATGATTATTAATGTAAAGGGGGCCCGCATAGGGGGCGCAAAACTTCAAATTGTCGTTACTAGGTTGAATGGGATATCATGTGAAAGGACTTTACTTGTAAATATATATTCTTGACATTTTCAAAATATATGTCCATTACCACCAAATGTGATGTCCTCCTAAAACTTTTCAAAAAATAGTATGATGTGACTAAAATATAGATTATTTTGACAATTCACAGTCTAATCTCGACTTAACTACAGATGTTTTCGGAAGAAAAGCAGTAGAATTCGATCAACATATTAACTTAATTTGAATTTGAAAATAAGAAAGCAAACCTTCATCAAACATTTTTTTTCGTCCCCCTGCTTACACGAAATTTTAAAACAATAAAATATATAAGATTTTCCCCTAAACTTAATGTTTTTTTAACTCAAAGTTAAAACATAGTTCCAGAGTTATGCTAATTGCATGCTTCATTTAAATAGAGATTAAATAAATTAAAAAATAATATTTAAATAAATGTCCTCAACATTAAAGTCAATTTCTTGACAATGATTTACTGACGTATTTGAGCACCTTTTTTAACACAAAAACAGTAAAAAATATTCATTAATATGTAACTAGCATCACTGGTCGTGTGACGCAAAGAGATATGACTATGACGTCGCCATTTTGTATGTCAGTGCCACAGGCAGACAAAATATTTTTACAAGTTTCCTAACGGTTTCTTCCTTTAAAATGTAAGTAGTTTTTAGGAATACATGTACCGCTTTTGTACTATGCTTGAATTATGATTCAAGCTATAGTTAACAGACCCATCATATTTGTAAACGTGATTTATTTAGAAGTAAAATTAGTTGTTAGGTTACGTTTTACAAATAAGTGACAAACAATTTAATGACAATTACTGACGTATTATGTATGCCACTTAACAGTTAAGTCAGAATTTTGATTATGTTTGTCACTTGTAACTGACACACAGATCATTACATAGTACTGACTGATCTCTTCATATTTTTAGGTGGTTACATAATATTAAACTTTGCTAAACACTGCCTAATTTTTACAATTTCCTGACATTTCCTGACAAAAAAATTAAGTGAAAATTTCGTTACGTACATATATTTTGAAAACGACCCATTTATATTTTTTTAAGACTCTTAGTTTTCAAGTTATGATGAAAAATGTCAGAAAAAATACCATTCCCCCCACTCTTATCTCAAGTTTGTGAAAGGAGAATCTGAATTAATTACAGTCCATAGAAGTTAAGTTAAATATTACAGCAAAAATAAAACGATCTTTCTAAGTTGCACAGTTTTTTTGAAATCTGCAAAAAACCTTTACAAACAAATTTAGTTTTGTAGTCCTAAAAATAGACTTTATTGCTTCCAAAAATACTAAAGGTATATCGGAACTCTTGGTGCGCGAGTCCGACTCGCACTTGACAGTTTTTTTTTATATTTGGCAGCATCAATCAATAGGTTAGCACGGTACATACAAGTTTTTATTAGGCCTCGTCGAATTTAAGATCAAGGTCATTAATTTAAAAATGATGTAATGATTTGTATTATGCGTAGGGTAGTCAACACAACAGCACGTCAGTAGAAACATTTTGACTTTATGGCGTGAGTAGAGCACAGAATGTAAAGGTGAATATAAAATAGTTACACGGCCTAACATGGGTCTGGTTCCGTGACCTTTGTTCTTTGGGAAAAGTTGTTCAGTTTCATGGGCAGATTCACAACCTTCAGTATTATCACTCCTTTTCGTTACACGCAAAGATTTCGGAACTCCTTGCTTCACTCGGAATATATACCTTGCTTATTTATTTTAGTAGGGGATGACATCTGCCAACATGTCACAACCCCATCAATCGATGATCCATAGAAAATATTCAAAATAACCTGTCAAATCCATAGTAAAACGCCTACACCACCTAGTGACGAATTATTTCTTTAATCCTCCTTCTAAGTACCTTGATTTTTCTGTGGTTACACCTGCTTACACGCTTTAAACATGGAGTTGACAAGTGGATCCTTGTATTATAATTAGCTTAATAGTACTATTTTATTATCAGAGGAAGTACTTAAGCTCAACGATTGTGGCTATGCATACAATAAATAACATTCAAACTCAAACAGTCAACAATTACGCACTTGTCATATAAATTAAGATAAATACTTATGTTATGAGCATTGTACAAAGCGTCTTTAGCGAAGTCCATTGCTGCCATTTTCTGATGACAAATAAAGTGATATCAAAAGATTTCACGAATCACGGCATATTGCTGATTTAGGGCCTTTCTTTGGGTGTGGTAAATATAATGTAAGTACTGAAAATCTGTAATCTGTAAGTGTTCCCAAATAAACGTTTTATCTATCTATTTAAAGGACCTTTACCTTAAAGCCCGCGTCACACAGAGGCGGTAGCGGAAGCGTTCCGTAAAGAGGTGGTTCTATCCATGAAACTGAACAACTTTTATTTGACTTCCCATACAAATTGCATCAGCTGACATCACATTTTGTATGGAATTTTTTTTTTCCGCATTTCGACCCACGTTTCTTATAAAAGTTACTCAGGTTTATGGGCAGAACACCCACCCTCTTAATTTCGCTTTATGTCAACTGCCGCTACTCTGTTATATCATTTGTTACTCTCTACAACGAGTTAATGATGCGGGGTGATAAAAAATAACAATAACGAGAAGTTTTGTCCTACACAAATTCAATGGCCATAATTGTACACATGTATGTACACACTGCTGCACGTCGGTGTAACCACTTTGACCTTGATCAGGTCTCTGGTTTTGCGCACTTGTAGCGAATGGTAGTTCAGCTTACGCTGGTTTAGCGAAAGGTCTTAAAATCCCATAAAAGTACAGTGCAAATGTGAAGGTAGTTATTATTAAACTTACCTGTTTCTTATACAGCATGTTACTCGGCCGGTAGTCTCCATGGATGATGACATTCTTCCCCAGAGGGTCCCTGATTTTCCACATCCCCTCCTCCCCAGTGCTCTCCAAGAAAGACAGTATCTTGGATCTGTACTCCTCTTTCACAACACCAAGATTTTTCTCCACTATACTACCCCACAGTTTCTTCACCGATTCGTCCTGCACTGGCCTAACAAACACCAAATCTTTACACACATCCTTAAACCCTACCGGATCAGATTTTTGATAAGTAAAGGAAAGAGCATGGAATTTGGCTAAAGCTTCGATAGAGCTGGCCGCATGAGCCCAGTCTACTGATTCGAATCTACTGTAGCTTCCATACCCTTGAGCTACCAAATTCTCTAAAACAACCGTTTCTTCATATAACTTCATGCTGCACCCATAGAATTTTGGAAATACAAATCTATCTTCTTCCGCTAAATCTTGTTTTACTTCTAATTGTCTATAAACTTTGGAAATCTGATTGTAGAAGAATGTTTCTAAGTAGTACATTCGTGTCGCGTGCATAACATTTCGTAGTTTTTCTCCAACGCATGCTACTTTTGCGAAAAGTTCTAAGTTTTCTTTTTCAGGGGATGTTATAGTTACGAGGAAAAGCTCTGAGGTATAGTTGGCGCCTCCGCTGGTGATGGCTTTGATTTTTACTTCGTGTTTTGGGATGTTCTCTTCGATCGCGATTTTGTCGATGAGTTCGCGGAGGATAGCTTTAACGTCCGCCATGATTGGTAATCGCGATGTGACTGCAGTAATGGAGCTGCGCGGGCGACTGAGTCGAATGATCTATCGCTATTAGATTGAGTAACATTGTTGACAATTTGTGCGCGATCTATGTTCGGATTGCGCCTAATTTTACTAAGGTCAATGTTGATTGCCAACAAGAGTTTTAAAACTTGTTAGACGAAGTCTTGTACAGAGTGTATTATGTATTCCGTTGGCATAGTAGGTACTTGCTATGCAGTAGATAGACGTGAACAATAAAAAAAAACCGGTCAAGTGCGAGTCGGACTCGCGCGCCGAGGGTTCCGATATACCTATAGTATTTTTGGAAGCAATAAAGTCCATTTTCAGGACCGCAAAACTAAATTTGTTTGTAAAGGTTTTTTGCAGATTTCTGAAAAACTGTGCAACTAAGAAAGATCGTTTTATTTTTGCTGTAAAGTTTACATAAACCTCTGTCAACTGTAATTAATTCAGATTTTCCCTTACTCAAACTTCGGAGATAAGGGGGGGGGAATGGTATTTTTTTTGACATTTTTCATCATAACTTGAAAACTAAGAAACTTAAAAAAATACAAAAATATATTTTAAAATGTACAAGTAAAGTCCTTTCATATGATACCCCACTCGACCTAGTAGCGACAATTTGAAATTTGGCCCCCCCTATTTTGGCCCCCTTTACATTAATAATCATACTTTTTTCAAAAAATTTTCATGTGCAATTAAGTTGGGCAACTATATTCTAAAACTATTCCAAATTTCAGCTCGATAGCGTAAGTGGTTGCTGAGATATAGAGGTGTGACAGACAGACGGACAGACAGACAGACAGACAGACAGAGCGGCACCATAAGGGTTCCTTTTTTTTACCATTTTGGTATCGGAACCCTAAAAATCACAATACGAAGTAGTACTAAGTATACTAAATGAAGTTTCGTATTTATTACCGTGTCGTGTCGGTGAGAGTAATAAAATAACAATAAATATAGGACATATCTCACACAAGGTCTTTTATAATAATAGGTCTTTACCTATGAATTTTCCGAAATTTTCTTACAGATTAATGAGATCATAATATTCATAATTCCTATAATTCTAATGCATTTTTTAGGGTTCCGATACCAAAATGGTAAAAAAAAGGAACCCTTATGGTGCCGCTCTGTCTGTCCGTCTGTCTGTCACACCTCTATATCTCAGCAACCACTTATGCTATCAACCTGAAATTTGGAATAGTTTTAGAATACGTGGGACACTCAGAAATATTTGCGACACTAAAAAAAATTGTTCTACAGGTACATATATTTTTATTAAATCTTTTCAAAGTACTCTCCACCAGCCTCTATACAAAGATTCATGCGTCTGAACCAGTTTTCAAAACACTTTTTCCAGTCCGCCGTAGACACCTCGTTTACAGCCTGCTCGAACGCAGCCAGCGCATCTTCCGGCGACGAAAATTGTATCCCCTTGAGCTGATTTTTTATTTTTGGAAATAAAAAGAAGTCACACGGTGCTAGATCAGGGCTGTAAGGAGGGTGACCCAGGAGTTTGACTGGTGTGCTGTCCAGGAAGTCCCTCGTTTTGAGCGCGGTGTGTGCAGGCGCATTGTCGTGGTGGAGCAGTAGTCCGCGGAGCCCTGTGTTTGGTCGCTTGTTGCTCACAACAGAAAAAACTTCTGGTAAACATTTGGTAGTATACCATTCGGCGTTGATGCTTCTTTGATCTCGTAAGGGAATTGAGGCCAAGTGGCCAGTCAAATTAAAAAAGCTGGCGATCAAAATCTTCCCCCCGCTTCGAGATCGCTTCACTTTGGTAGGCGTTGGTTCATTTTGAAACACCCAAACTGTCGACTGGCGCTTGGTTTCTGGATCGTATTGATAAATAAAGGACTCATCACCTGTTACGATGTCGTAAACACGCCGAGACGAGCCTGCTTCAAATTTGTTCAGCATATCACGGCACCATTCCACCCGGGCCTGCTTCTGAGCGTCGGTGAGGTAGTGCGGCACCCAGCGCGATACTATCCTCCTCACGCGAAGATGCCCGTGTAGAATCTCGTGAACGCTTCCCGATCCAATCTTTAATATGTGCTGAATCTCCTGATATGTAATTCGCCTATTATCTTGGATTAAATTTTTCACTGCTAGCACGTTTTCTTCCGTAATAGCCGTCAAAGGGCGACCGCTTCTTTCTTCATCCCCCAAGGTTGGTCGACCGCGCCTAAATTCGTTATACCAACGATACACGGTTGCCTTGGAGGGGCCTTCATCCATAAATGCCATTTGAAGTCTATCGAACGATTCATCCGGTTTCAGGCGACACTTGAAATCGTAAAAAATCATAGCTCTAAAATGTTCCCGGCGCAGATCCATTTTTCAGTAAGACACGATACTTTGAATTGGCTCGCAAAAAATGTGGAGGGAAATTTTGAAAATGGAACACACATATTTTTACTTACAAGTAATCATATTTTCGAAAAAGATTCTGACCGGCCAGTCTCCCATATATAAAAACTATTTTTCGCAATACTTTCTGAGTGGCCTGGTATAGTTGCCCAACTTAATTGCACAAGAAAAAATTTTGAAAAAAGTATGATTATTAATATAAAGGGGGCCAAAATAGGGGGGGCCAAATTTCAAATTGTCGCTACTAGGTCGAGTGGGGTATCATATGAAAGGGCTTTACTTGTACATTTTAAAATATATTTTTGTATTTTTTTAAATTTCTTAGTTTTAAAGTTATGATGAAAAATGTCAAGAAAAATACCATTCCCCCCCCCTTATCTCCGAAGTTTGAGTAAGGAAAAATCTGAATTAATTACAGTTGACAGAAGTTTATATAAACTTTACAGCAAAAATAAAACGATCTTTCTAAGTTGCACAGTTTTTCAGAAATCTGCAAAAAACCTTTACAAACAAATTTAGTTTTGCGGTCCTGAAAATGGACTTTATTGCTTCCAAAAATACTATAGGTATATCGGAACCCTCGGCGCGCGAGTCCGACTCGCACTTGACCGGTTTTTTTTTCATTTGTCTTATATTTGAAAGTTGACTTCAAGGTTATCAAATTACGCATAAAATAAAGTTTTTATTTTTAGTTTGATATATAAAATTAAAGGTTCGAAAATTGTTTTAAATGTCGTCCAATTTCATCATTAGATTTGTTACAGATAATATTTTTCGAAAATTAAATTTAAGATTCTGTTAGCTTAATGTCTTTCCAATAATGTTAAAAAAAAATGAAAAAATTGGATTTATAATTCCTAAGAAAAATGCAAAAATGTTAGTACTGAAAATTGAGTTTACCTAAAATTCTTCATACAAAACGGCAATTTCATAGGTAAAGGCCTATTATTACACAGAGTGAATTTTTATGTCTTGTTTTGCTCCCGAAGCAGTGATTCTACTTATGATTAATATGAAATATGAAATATATTTATTATGTAAGGAATTTGGGTACATAATTCAGCAGTTGAATTGCCTTGGTGCGTTTCACCAAACTCTACCTTTGCAGGTGTTCACATATTATAGTTTTAGTTAAAACTATAAAACTATAAAAATATTATTTGAAAATGTTTTTCTACTCCATTGTTATGTGATCACATGATCGACTCATTTTGTATTATGAGACAAGTCACAAGTAAGCAAACGAAGAGCCACCTTTTTTTTATTGGAGATGGGCTTACTCTTGACCTCGATCTAGTCTTGAAGACAGAGATGCACACAGTATAACTGTTAAATGAATAAATGAATGATGATGATGATGATGAGGTCGACGATGGAAGGAGCTTGCCCAGAAGAAGCCTATTCACTCGCGACTTGAAGAGATTCGGGTTATATGAACTTGGGAACACAGACGCAGGCAGAGAATTCCACTCTTTAGCCGTGCGCATTATAAAAGATGTTTCAAAGAGCTTTGTGCGAATGTGCGAATGTCTTTTTATTCTCCCGAAGCAGTGATTCTTTTCATGATTAATAAAAATTATTATATTATTATAATAATATTTGAAAATGTTTTTCTACTCCATTGTTATATGATCACGTGATCGACACATTTTTAGGGTTCCGATACCAAAATGGTAAAAAAAATGAACCCTTATGGTGCGACTTTGTCTGTCTGTCTGTCACACCTGTATATCTCAGCAACCACTCATGCTATCGACTTGAAATTTGGAAATGTTTTAGAATTTGGCTGCCCAACTTAATTACACATGAAAGATTAAGAAAAATATATTATTATTAATGTGAAGGGGGTCCAAATAGGAGGGCAAAATTTCAAATTATCGTAATTGTCGTTAATAGGTCGAGTGGGGTATCATATGAAAGTGCTTAACTTGTACATTCTAAAATATATTTTTATATTTTTTTACAACTTTTAGTTTTCAAGTTCTGATGAAAAATGACAAAAAATACTATTCCCCCTTATCTCCGAAGTTAGTGAAAGGAAAAATCTGAATTAATTACAGTCGATAGAAGTTTATATAAATATTACAGCAAAAATGAAACAATCCTTCTAACTTGCACAGTATTTTAGAAATCTGCAAAAAAGCTTTACAAACAAATTTAGTTATGCGGTTCTAAAAATTGACTTTATTGCTTCCAAAAATACTATTGGCATATCAGAACCCTCGGCGATCGAGTCCGACTCGCACTTGACCGGTTTTTTTATTATGAGACAAGTAAGCAAACGATGGGCCACCAGATGGGGAGTGGCTTTTTAGCTGGAAATCTGGAGGGACCTGTCATGTGCATGAGCGTTTCGCCAACAAACCGCGCTGCAGTTTGGCGTGCTGTAATTTAATAAGTAGCTTGTACTTTTCATTTTTATAAAATAAATAAAAATAAAAAAAATGTAGTGGAAGTTTCATGGGATGTTATGATGATGATGATTTTTATTAAACATGCTTATAAAATCGATCATTATTATAAGTGATAAACAAAAAACCACACACATGTAGGTATTTATAGCTTGTAATAACAAAAACTCGTTATCTGTAGTGCACCAAGGGCATGTTTGTTTATCTAGACACATCAGACAGTCATCTAACAAACATCCATACATAAATGTATTACGTTAATTAATGTAAAGTTGTATACCTACTAACGCATTTTTCCTAGTTTTCCGATAATAGTGATAAAGCCACCACTTTTCGTGCTTCGGCAGGCACTTTACTGTCTCTCATGTGTAGTGAATAAAAAAACCGTTCAAGTTCGAGTCGGACTCGCGTGCCGAGGGTTCCGGTTATGGTCGGTATTTTTAAACGCAATCCATTCTTAGGACCGCAAAAGTAAATTTGTTTGTTAAGGTTTTTTTCAGATTTCTAAAAAACGGTGCTAATTAGAGGTATCGTTTTATTTTTCCTGCAATATTTACATAAATGTTTATCGACTTTAATTAAAGTCGTAAAAAAATGAATACCTAGATAAATCAATTTTTTCATAATAATATGATACCCCACGCGACCTATCAAAAATTTCAAATTTTGACCCTCTCATTTAGAATAATACCTTTAGCCCCCTTTCATCATAACATCCCATAATACGTCCACTACAGGACAGGAAGCTCCCTCCAGAATTCCAGCTCTTGCTAGAAGAATGTGGACGGGAAGTACCTTAGTCACACGCTTGTTAGCGTTACGGCTGGCACCATGGACCGCAATTATTGGAGACCGCAGTATGTAAGATGTTACGATACACGGAAGGACGCTGCTGACCATCTTCCGGTTTATAATCCCTTAGTCGCCTCTTACGACACCCACGCCCCCTTTACAATAATCTATATATATAAAAGAAGAAGGTGACTGACTGACTGACTGACTGACTGACTGACATATCAACGCACAGCCCAAACCGCTGGGTCTAGTGATTCCAAATTTGGCATGTAGGTTCCTTATGAGGCCTAGGGGTGCACTAAGAAAGGGTTTTACAAAATTTTACCCTATTATTTGGGGGTAAAATAGGGGATGAAAGTTTGTATGAAAGTCCGTCAGTTTTGAAGTTAGGATCTTCAAAATTTGTATTTAGGCTCACGACTAAAAATTAATAATTACGTGTCTCAGGGTTTTTGTAAATTCGACACCCTTAAGGGTGAAAAGGGGGATGAAGTTGAAAATTTTTTATTCTTAAAGTAAAATCTACATAATTTATTATTTAGGCGTTAATGATGTAATTCTATGCAACGTTCATCACTGTTATTAAAATTCCACCCCAAATTCAACCCCTAAAAAAGGGAAATGGGGTGAAAAAGTCTGAAAACCAATATGGGTATCGTTTGTATTGTTTATCGGGTCGCTGATTACGAAAACTACAACAATTTTGAAATCAAACGTGGTGGACGTGAAATACCATCATCCCCCTGGGGATGGAGTTGGGGTGCGATAGGTTCGAAATGTCTAAAAATCAATATGGGTATCGTTTGTATGGTTTATCGGGTCGCTGATTACGAAAACTATAACAATTTTGAAATCCAACGTGGTGGACGTGAAATACCATCATCCCCCTGGGAATGGAGTTGGGGTGCGATAGGTTTGAAATGTCTAAAAATCAATATGGGTGTCGTTTGTATGGTTTATCGGGTCGCTGATTACGAAAACTACAACAATTTTGAAATCCAACGTGGTGGACGTGAAATACCATCATCCCCCTGGGGATGGAGTTGGGGTGCGATAGGTTTGAAATGTCTAAAAATCAATATGGGTGTCGTTTGTATGGTTTATCGGGTCGCTGATTACGAAAACTACAACAATTTTGAAATCCAACGTGGTAGACGTGAAATACCATCATCCCCTTGGGGATGGAGTTGGGGTGCGATAGGTTTGAAATGTCTAAAAATAAATATGGGTGTCATTTCTATGTTAGGGATAGCGGTTAAATTGGCGTAAGGGGTAGGGATAGGGACAGGTAGAGGTAGAGAGGTAGAGAGGTAGAGAGGTAGAGAGGTAGAGAGGTAGAGAGGTAGAGTGGTAGAGAGGTAGAGAGGTAGAGAGGTAGAGAGGTAGAGAGGTAGAGAGGTAGAGAGGTAGAGAGGTAGAGAGGTAGAGAGGTAGAGAGGTAGAGAGGTAGAGAGGTAGAGAGGTAGAGAGGTAGAGAGGTAGAGAGGTAGAGAGGTAGAGAGGTAGAGAGGTAGAGAGGTAGAGAGGTAGAGAGGTAGAGAGGTAGAGAGGTAGAGAGGTAGAGAGGTAGAGAGGTAGAGAGGTAGAGAGGTAGGGAGGTAGAGATGTAGAGAGGTAGAGAGGTAGAGAGGTAGAGATGTAGAGAGGTAGAGACGTAGAGACGTAGAGACGTAGAGTGGTCGAGAGGTAGAGAGGTAGAGAGGTAGAGGGGTACAGGTACAGGTAGAGGTAGAGGGAGAAGGAGGGGAAGGGGGAGAGACAGGGGGAGGGGGAGGGGGAGAGACAGAGGGAGGGGAGAGGAATGGGGGAGAGGGAGAGAGAGGGAGAGGGTTTTAGTTTTTCTCAATTACTTCTGCGAATTGGCTCTGTTTTGAAATATTACATAAAGGTGTCTCTCATCTCTCTCTTTACATTTGTTAGGATACTGCTGCTAAGTTCCTCTGTTCTGAGTAATTTATGAGTAACGTCTGTATATTATATAAAATTCAGCTGGATCTTGAATTATACTCATTGATTTGCGCAGGGTTAGTCCTGTTTTTCCTTAGTTTAAAATTACCCCGAAATGACGGGAAAATATCTCATTGCTTCGGAAAACCGGTAACAACATAAATACGAAATCCACGCGAGCGAAGCCGCGGGCAACAGCTAGTAATAAAAATATTTTTTAAATTATTTTATTTGCAATATAGTTGGGCAATCATATTCTAAAACTATTCTAAATTTCAAGTCGATAGAATGAGTGGTTGCTTGTGTCTTTTTTGGGTATGTTGAAGACAAATATCTTTTTATTTACTCAGTATCTTGCCGTGATTTTCGAGTATGTTTCTTGACCATTAAAGTGAAGTAAAATCATCAAGACCAAAACATGATTAGTGAAAATCGATTCGACTAAATAAAAATCCAAAGTTGCCTCTTCAATTTTCATTTATTCCTCTTTTTGTGGAATCTGAGGTGTTTTAAGTAGTGAAATTAAGTATACAGAAAGGTATTTGTAGTTGCTAGGGTTTGCCCAACCTAAAATTTTTATTTATTACTTAGTTTTAACAAAAAGTCCATATTTTATATCAGGCGCTTACGTCATTTAGTTTTGGTAACAAGCACAGTATATCTGTCGCAATTTAATGCGTTGCAGATTGCGCACTTTACCCCTTTCTTTCAAGCGAAAAGACTGCGCGCGCTGTCAAATATCTATCTTTTCACATATGCTCATAAAGGTTTCGTTATTACCATTTTGGTTCGGAACCCTAAAAAGGTCCTGATTAAATAATGGACATAATTTTAGCGTGTAACTTTTTCTAGGGAATATAGGTCGAACGAAGTACCTACACAAAAAAGAATCAACTTCTCTTAGAAACTGCATCGGGTGTTTAAGTAGTTTATGTACCTACATACGACTATCGCTAAAATAGTACCGTCAGTTTTATTTTCGAGCGAAGCGAGAAAGTTATTGTATTCGTGAAAAAAAGTTTTTCTAATTTTCTCAAAAATGTGTTCTATATCACTTATACATCATAAAAATCAAGTCTCCCAAAAATGTCCATCCGTCGGTCGGTCGGTCCGTCTGTCGGACTGTCCGTCACGCTGTGGCCTAGCGGCCAAACGAATGGTCCGGTTGACACCTTATTTTGAATTCAAGAGTTTTATGCAAATCCATCAGGATTCTGAGTGGTTTCCTGCTGGCTCTGATTTTGAGAGTAGCTGTCATACAACGAAAATTAAAAACTGTAATTTTCGCAAAAACGGCTCATAAAATCTTGATGAAACTTTGCATGACCAAGAATCTCCATGCAAGGTATCTTGCGCTAGTATCCACTTGTCTGTGGAAGTTCATATAAGGGGTGTTCCCTTATTCCTAAAATGTCAATCAACTTTTAAGGCACTCCTTTTAACGCTTCATGTGAAGATAATTTTAAAAAATCTAGATGCAGAAAATGTTTACTTCTTGATATTTTCAGGTTAAAAATATAACCTAGTTTCTAAATTCATTAATTGCCGCGATGTTTAAGCCATATTTATCGAAATTTTAACGAAATTAGCTAGATATGCAAATTGCTATTCTACTGTGTTACCAAATTAAATTATCATTTTAAAGAAATAAAACACACAATTCTTATTGTTTTATAATATTTATTCGTTTGCAATATCATATCATATCATTTTATTCATAGAACAATTCATGATTGTGTTTGAATATCACAATTTAAAAAAAAATACACAAATTAAAATAATAAAACCACTTAAACAATATAAGATAAAAGTGCACCTACAACCAAACAGGATGAAGTTAAGACTCCACAATATCATGCCATTTAATATAAAAATAATAATAAACAACAATATCAAAAATTTACTTCAAATTACTACTTATGTCAAAACGAACTAAAATTAATAATGTAAAAAATTCCCTAAATCTGATGTCAAAATTCCTGTAAATCTGATGTCCAAAATTCTCTTAATCTAATGTCAAAAATTCTATAAATCTATTGTCAAAATGATAGATAATAATGTCAAAAATTTCTACATATAAAAATTAAAAATCCTCTACCTTATAACAGCACTTTTCCAATAATAAAGCCTTCAGTTTTTTCTTAAAATCTTTAATGTCTGTCAAAATCTTTAACTCTACAGGCAGCTTATTGAATAAATTTACTGATTGATACTGGGGGCAGTGCTTAACGATATTCAAACTAGGATATATTATGTGAGTAAGGTCCCGTCTTCTAGTAGCCTCTCTTTGAATTTGATCTTCATCAGTCTCAAAATTCTTTCGCCTTTTGAATAATCCTGTTAATAAGACTAGTATGTACAGACTGGGTACTGTTAATATACCTAACTCTTTAAAGTGCTCTGCGCATGACTCCCATGGTGGAAGGCGTATCATTACGCGAAGAGCTCTTTTTTGTAAAACAAAAGCGGCTCCCATATTATATTGAAAACTATTTCCCCACAAAGCGATACTATATCTGAGTTTAGATTCAACCAAAGCATAATAGACAGAAATCAACTGATTCAAAGTTAGGACATCCCGTAAACTACGCAAGGCGTAACATGCAGAACTAATTGAGTTTTCTAGTGATGCAAGCTCAACTTTCCAGTTTAGAAAATGATCCATATGAATGCCTAGAAACTTAACATTATCCACTGTTTGAATACGTTTACCCTGCAATTGTACATCTAGTTCATCCTGATTTCGCGAAGTAGTTTTAAAAAATAATATGTTTGTTTTGGCATAATTTATCTGTAAGGCATTCGCTGTAAACCAATTGTGAAAATCTGTCAGCTTAAGGTTAACTTGATGATTTAGCAAGCAGATATTATCGCATGAGACAATGGCGTTCGTATCATCAGCAAAATTAACTATCGAAATGGAAGAGTCTTCTTTACACATATAGTTTATGAGATCATTAATAAATATTATGAAAAAGATAGGTCCCAACACTGAACCCTGAGGAACACCTCTCGTAACTTTCACAATCTTCGAATTTTGTACTAATTCTTTACCGTCATCTGTAGTATCCGTTATTTCGATAAATTGAACACGGTTTTTAAGATATGCCTTAAAGAGTTCTAAATTACCATTTCTGATACCATAATGCTCTAGTTTGGCTATCAGTAAATCATGGTCTACAGAGTCAAATGCTGCACTTAAATCAAGAAAGAGACCAGCAACTTTTTTCTTGTTATTTAAATTTTTCGCAATATCACCTATCAGAGCATCTATAGCATCACCAGTCCCAATACCCTTTTGGAAACCAAACTGCCTAGGATGTAATATAAGGTATCGATCCAAGTGTGAAAGCAACCGAGATTTGATAATTTTTTCTAAAATTTTTGAAATAGTCAAACAGTTTGCCTTAAGTTAAAATCAGCGTTAGTATTACCTAAGAAATCACAGAAATATAGCACTTTATACTTACTGTGTTACTTTGGTAGTATTGAATACTTATCTTTTAAAATATTCTGGGTTTAATTACAACAGTCTTCACTATTACACCCTATATAAGAAAAGAGATCTTAAGGCACAACAACAGATAAGTTTTGTACGTAAATAAGAAACCAATATGAACGCAAACTATCAAAACACTCTTAAAATCTTGGGGGAAATAGGTAACGCAAGAGAAATATTTTCGGTAACGCCAGATAAAGTATTGAAAATACTGTTTCTTCCTTTTTAAAACAACAAATTATATACTTACTTTGAAAAGGGTTATTATCTTGAAAATTTAAATAAACTTGTGCAATCTACAAGATTAGATTCTTTTGTAATGTTGCCATACTTTCTCCAGAGTTACTGATAACGCGAGAGATCTTTTTGGCAACGCGGGGGAAAAAAACACAAGGTTTTGACTCGTAAATCAGGTATAATAGTAATTATTTAAAATCTTTCGGTGGATCAAGATAAACAGACTCAAAAGACATTCAACTTATATAATTTCATCAAATTAATAAAAAAAACTTAACAAAATTTGGGTTGTCAGGCAGCGGAATGACAATAAAACCACGCACACCCTTCGACCGCTAGCCGCACACTGGCGGCGATTTCGTGCGAGGTTCGCACCGTTTCTTTATGCCTACGTGACCTTGGACAGGTATTCAACGTTCATAACGGTCGGTAGGCGCCATCTCTTGATAAGTGTGTGTATTTTATACGTAACGCAGTAGAAGTGATATCTGACGCAATTTGAGGGACATAGTTTAGAAAAATTATAAAAAAAAATTTAATGTAAATACCATAATACTATCAAGGAAATAAAATACTTTGTCAATAAACGCATTTATCAACAATAGGGAACATGCACGAATTTTTTTTATGTAAGAAATTTATTCTCATTCATTTAATAAACAGTCTTGTAAAACTATTTTTCGAATAACTATTAAACTAAAAAACTTATAAGCCATCGAAGATTTGTTTCTGTCTCTTTCTAGCAAAACGAAATTTAATATGGAGTTTGTATGGCCGTAGTGAATCGTGACGTCGCTATTCATGTCGGATCTCTCTGTCTAATTAGTAGTTTTAAATGCTTATATCGGCCGTATTTCTTAGCCGATTTAAATTTAAATTTTACTTTTTATCATCTCTACTACGGTATTTTCATATTTTGTTAATAAATACGAGTAAAAAAATTATGCATGTTCCCTATTTCAAACGTAATTATTTCTAAGGGGTTATTGAAGATAATAAATTGACCCATTTACTGAAAATTGGTTTCATTGAGGTTATTTTAATCTACACTACCTACATCTACAGTAGGTATATGTATGTAGTTATTACTATGTATTATTATAATATTATATATGTACTTATACTTATTTCTTATTTGATGTGTACTTATTCTTGTCCCCGTCATATACTTTTTCACACTAAACTCTGGTTGGCTGGAAGAGATCTCTTCATAGAGATAAGCTCGCCATTGTGAACCTCTTCTATCACTACTGTTTTGTTTTATTGTGCACAAATCATATACATCTACACTAATATATAAAGAGGAAAGATTTGTACCTATTTTTGTATGTTTGTAATGAATAGGCTCCGAAACTACTGGACCGATTTGAAAAATTATTTCACCATTAGAAACCTGCATTATCCGGGATGAACATAGGCTATAAAATATTTTAAAAAAAGTTAGGGTTCCGTATGAAAACTTCGATAATGTAACCCAAGGTGTGAAAAAAATACTAAATAGCATCCTTATATCGAGTACGCTGCCGAAACTATTAACAATAGAGCAAAGTAATGTACTACAGAATTATAGAAACCATCAATATCTACAAAAAAGTCCGCAATACCATATGTCTAACTATTACAGTTATGTCACAATAACTACTTTTTCATGTTAAAATATGTAATAGTAACGCCGGTACAAACTATATAGGCCACATTATTCGTACCTATTAATCCTTATCCAAATAAATGATTTCTTATTCAAGGCTATATCAGTACCTGTAAATAACTATTTGAATTATTCAAATCGGACATACCATTCAAAAGTTATCATGAGTGTAATCGTTATCAAAATTGAAATTAAAGAAACAGCGCCCTAAGTGACTGTAATGGTTTTATCTACAACAGAGAATAGACACGAAAAATTTGACTGGTCAAGTGCGTGTCGTTCCGTGTGGTAGCGCCAAAGAATAGTGCCAACCCATCTCAACCTGTAGGTGTCGTAAGAGGCGACTAAGGGTTTACAAACCGGAAGATGGGCAGCGACATCTTTCCGTGTATCGCACCATCTTACATACTGCGGTCACCAACAACCGCGGTCCATGGTGCCAGCCTTAATGCTAACAAGCGTGGTGACTAAGATACTTCCCCTCCACATTCTTCTAGCAAGGGCTCGAATTCTGGAGAGCTCCCTGTCCTGTAGTGGACGTATTATGGGATGTTTTGATGAAGTGCGTGTCAGCTCGAGCGAATTTAATGCACTTCTGCGTGACTAAGATGGTATGACTGCCCATAACTAGGACAGTATTTTTACCTTAGTGGTACGGAACCCTCGGTGGGAGTCCAACTTGCGCTTGGCTGGTTTCTTTAGTAACCCCCGATGCAACAAGAACCTATATCTACCCGTGCGAAGCCGGGGCGAACCGCTAGTACCATATATTAGGATTCATGAACCACACAAGATCTGAAAATTTCAATTTTTTACAACGACGCTTTCAAGAGATATGGCATTTTATGTCCTCATCTCCATACAGTTATTCAAAAATGCAAAACCTACAGGGTACTTCCCGTTGACCTAAAATTATGAAATTTGGCAAGAAGCTAGGTACAAATAAAGGGAAAAGTCTGAAATCATTAAATATTACAACTTTTCTCACAACTAATGGTAACCAATTGTGGTGAGCTCCCGTTTCAAGAACATTCATATAAGAGAGGGGTCAAGTTGGATGGTCGCGGAGGCGATTTATGTTTTAGTTCTATTTTAAAAAAGGGATCACTTACAAACTTGAAAATTGGTATGTTTATAGTGCATAAGCTATAAAATAACAAAAAATAATAAAATTTGGTCAAGCGCGTGTCGGACTCAAAAAATCTAGCACATTAACTTACTGAAATTTCAACTAATACAATTATGATTATGTGGTGGTACGGAACCCTCGGTGCGCGAGTCCGACTCGCACTTGGCCGGTTTTTTTAGACTAAAAACACTGTCATGTTTAATAAAGTAGGTAAGCACTTTATATGCTGCGGACTTATTGACTGTCCTAACGTCCCACCCAACAGATTTTGAATTATTTGTTTATTTCAAAGAACATTGCATGGAAACAGGAAGACCCTAAGCCCTAAGATTTCATGCAAGGAACAAAAGGAACACAATAACTGGCGTAGGTACACGCAACAGCACGTCAGTAGAAACACTTTTGGACCTTATGGCGTGGTAATAGAGTTGAAAAAGTTTCTACCGACGAGCGGTTGACTGTACAATAAATGACGTAGATACAATAAATGGTAGCGTAGATACAATAAATGGCGTACAATAAATGGGGTAGGTCAGATAAACAATCGGCGCTTACTTGTACATAGATATACAATCGGCGATTAATATGACGATAATTTTTACATGATCTATACTAATAACAAACAGCAGATAACAAAAACTGTATGATGAAACCTTGCAAAGTAATATGGGTATTTACACGATATTTAATAATAAAAAACCAGGTCTTGGAAACATGTTTTTTTAAACGTTTTTGCCATAAGAGAACGATTTAATTAGACTTTCTCCTAATGTAACCTTATACAACGTGTTAACGGAATAAGCGAAACCCTCATACACCCCAACTGATTTTTATTAAAATATAAATATAAATCCATTCCCGTAAAAAAAACTACAAAAAGTTTTTTTTTATTTAGATATTGGGTGTGATTCTAGCGTGGCCGCTAAATTTAAGGCTATAATTTGACAGGTATAAAAATGTTGCTACCTTTGTTACCGCCTATAGGCTGAAAAAAGACAGCATCACTTTTAGAGCTGTCAAATTTTAATAATACTTACTTTTTTATTACTTATTTAAATTATTTATGTATTGTTATTCTTATAATATATATAAATCTCCGCTCACGATGGGCCTTATCAGAAAGCTCAAAGTCACCCAAAGGGCTATGGAAAGGGCTATGCTCGGAGTATCTCTGCGCGATCGAATCAGAAATGAGGAGATCCGCAGAAGAACTAAAGTAACTGACATAGCCCTGAGAATCGCTAAACTGAAGTGGCAGTGGGCAGGGCACATGGCAAGAAGAAAGAACCGATGGCCGATGGGGCGTGAGGGTTCTAGAGTGGCGACCACTAACCGGAAGACGAAGCGTTGGCAGGCCCCCCACAAGGTGGACCGACGATCTGGTCAAGGTCGCGGGAAGCCGCTGGATGCGAGCAGCGCAGGACCGGTCGTCATGGAGTTCTTTAGGGGAGGCCTATGTCCAGCAGTGGACGTCTTTCGGCTGATATGATGATGATATAAATCTCAATATTTGTGTTTGCAAAGTAACTGTGACCTGAGCCCTTTTCTGTATGTAGCATGGTATGAAGTAACGAATGAAAGCGTAAGTGAAGCTTCATTAACATTACTTTCAGTCTCCTTCTCACAACCACACAAATGGCCAACCTAAATTTACACGATGATCTTGACAAAGCATATACAGTTCCATGTCACGCTCACAATTATCCTGAAGAATGCACTATTGACACCTTATTTAATTTTGGGATCCTAAATTATAACATAAGAAGCCTTCAGAGAAATTTCGACGCGTTTTTAGTTCTTTTAGCTCGACTCAAGATTGACTTTCATGTCATAGGCCTCACTGAATGCCATTTAGGAACATGTTCTTTTATTAGAAACATTGATGGCTTCTCTCATTTTGCTACAAATGATATCACGAATCAGGCCTGTGGTGTAGTTGTATGTTAAATCAAATTTAAATGTGAACGTATCTGAACCAAACTTAATGGATTGTGATGGTCTCTACATCACCATAGCTCAATCGATAAGTTTACTTGCAATCTACCGCTCTCCTGCATTTCTTTAGATTCATTTATCAACTCATCCGAAAGAAAGCAGGTTACACTCATTGCCGGGGATATTAACCTTAATATCCTGAACAGCAATGAAGACGTGGATAATTATCTCTGTCTGACATCAGTACTTGGTCTAAAGCCTGCAATAAATATTGCCACTAGAAATGCTAATTGCCTCGACCACATATTTGTTAAATCAAATCTTAGTGCGGTTGGTATTGTCTGCCGATGCGATTTGACGGACCACGATCTTACAATGGCAGGCATAAGGAACAAACCGCATAGCAAGAGGATTGTTAATAAAATTGATTATGACGCCGTAGAGAAAGAGTTGAAGGAGACGGACTGGACAGCCATTTTAACAATGACGGATGCATCGGAAGCGGCTTCTGGTTTCATGCTTGTTTTGGAAAATATTGTACACCGGAATACGGTGCGTAAAAAAGTAAGTCGCTCTAAGTTTGTGCTAAAGGACTGGATGACTCCCGGTCTTCTGAGATGTGCACGCCTCCGGGATTATTTACATTCAAAAGTAAAAGGTGACCCAAACAACTCTCTTCTTTCATTATCCTACAAACGTTATCGCAATTTTTATAACGAGTTAATATCCAACCTTAGATCACAGCACAATAGTTCACAATTAGATCAAAATAAGAAGGAACCCAAACAGTTTTGGAAAGTAATAAAAGATATATGCGATATCAACACCAAGACTGAGCGTAATTCTGATCTTCTTACACTTAAGGAAACTCCGACTGAATCGTTAACTGAATGTAATAACTTTTTTGCTGCACACAATGTATAGCCAAAATAAACAAATGAATAAAATTTTGAAACTTATATGACATTATACCCTCGGGTGTGGTGTTCAAAGACCTCCTTGCTTCCTTTTTTCCTTTTAATTTCATCATAATAATAGGTAATATACAACGTGTAACGGAAAGGTGCAATAATACTGAAGGGTGTGAATCTTCCCATGAAACTGAACAACTTTTCGAAACTTGGTCGAAATACGAAAAACAATTTTGACCCCATACAAAATGCACTATCAGCTAATGCATTTTCTATGGGAGGTAAAAAAATTATTTTGATGTATGACCTATGTTCCTTGGGAAAAGATGTTCAGTTTCATAGGCAGATTCACACTCTATAATATTATCACACCTTTCCGTTAAACGCTGTATACTACTACTGTAATTTTTTTCACATTTCCAATAACAACCGTTTAGCCGGCAGGGGGGAGACCCATGTGAATTTTTTCACATTTCCAATAACAAACGTTTAGCCGGCAGGGGGGAGACCCATGTGAATTTTTTCACATTTCCAATCCAATAACAAACGTTTAGCCGGCAGGGGGGAGACCCATGTGAATTTTTTCACATTTCCAATAACAACCGTTTAGCCGGCAGGGGGGAGACCCATGTAAATTTTTTCACATTTCCAATAACAACCGTTTAGCCGGCAGGGGGGAGACATATGTGAATTTTTTCACATTTCCAATAACAAACGTTTAGCCGGCAGGGGGGAGACCCATGTGATTTTTTTCACATTTCCAATAACAAACGTTTAGCCGGCAGGGGGGAGACATATGTGATTTTTTCACATATAAATAAGTATACCGTAAAACTGGCACACGACCCCAACAAAAAATTGCGCTTTCAAGCTTAACATTTCGCAAACGGTTCCCTGATCTTTGCAGACTCACATTATTTTTAAAAGATCTATCGAACGACACCCCACACTATGGGGTAGACAATAAAAAACATTTCACCCCCACTTTACTTGTTGGGGAGGTACCCTAAAATATATTTTTCAAGATTGTATTTTACCACTTGGTCGGCGTAAACAAAATGTACTCGTATATCCGTACTAATTTTCAGTTTTCTAGTACCAAGGGTCTCTGAGCTAAGTCGCGGACAGACAGACATACACAGACGTGACGTCCGTACGTGACGAAACTATAAGGGCTCCTTTTTGACTACGGTACCCTAAAAACTAAAGTCTTGGTCATTTTTATGGTCAATGGGCTTACTCTTGACCTCAATCTAGCCCTGAGGACAGAGATGAGGTTGACTATGGAACAAGCTTGCACAGAAGAAGTCTGCCTACTTACTACCTATGACTTCATTTTATCACAGCAACAAAAAAAAAATTTGGACTCGCGCACCGAGGGTTCCGATATACCTACGGTATTTTTGGAAACAATAAAGTCCATTTTTAGGACCGCATAAGAAAAATTGTTAGTAAATGTTTTTTGCTGATTTCTAAAAACTTAGAAAGACTATATTTCAGCAATAATAAAACTTAGATCAATTCATTTTTGCTGTAGTATGTACGTAAACTTCTATCGACTGCAATTAATTCAGATTTTTCCTTTTACAAACTTCGGAGATAAGGGCTGGGGCTTAGATTATGAATAACGGCAGCTTAGGATGGGCTGGGGAATGGTCACGGAGCAAAGAAGGGAAGGCTCCGTGGGAATGGTATTTTTTTTGACATTTTTCATCACAACTTGAAAACTAAAAGTCGTAAAAAAATAGAAAAATATATTTTAGAATTTACTTACAAGTAAAGCCCTTTCATATGATACCCCACTCGACCTAGTAACAATAATTTGAAATTTATCCCCCCTATTTGGGCCCCCTTTACAGTAATAAATATTTCATTTTTATTCTTTCATATGGAATTAAGTTGGGCAACCATATTCTAAAACTATTCCAAATTTCAAGTCGATAGCATGAGTGGCTGCTGAGATATAGAGGTGTGACAGACAGACAGACAAAGTCGCACCATGGGTTCCTTTTTTTACCATTTTGGTATCGGAGCCCTAAAAAATATACATACCCCCTTATTTTTTTATCACCCCGGATATTTTAAGATGAAACTGAACAACTATTCCCAAGGAAAATAGATCGAATCACTAAGAAAAATATTTAACTTCCCATAGAAATTGCATCAACTAACAGGGGAGATTTTTTTTTTATTCGACCCACGTTCCTTATAAAAGTTGCTCAGTTTCATGGGCATAACACCCACCCTCTTAAAACATATGGGATGATAAAAAATAACAATAACGAGAGTTTTTGTCATACATAAATGCAATGGCCACAATTGTACACAAGAATGAACACACGCACGGCGGCGGTGTAACCACTTTGACCTTGATCAGGTCTCTGGTTTTGGGCACTTGTAGCGAATCGCTACAAGCACCTTAAGTAGCGAACGCTAATCAGCTTATGCTGATTTAGCGAAAGTTCTCAAAATCTCATAAAAGTACAGTGTAATTGTGAAGGTAGTTATAATTAAACTCACCTGCTTCTTATACAGCATGTTGCTCGGCCGGAAGTCTCCATGGATGATGACATTCTTCCCCAGAGGGTATCTGAGCTTCCACATCCCGTCCTCCCCCGTTTTCTCCAAGAAAGACAGTATCTTGGGTCTGTACTCCTCTTTCCCAAAACCAAGACTTTTCTCCACCATACTATCCAACAGTTCCTTCGCCAATTCGTTCTCCTCTGGCTTAACAAACATCAAATCTTTACACACATTCTTAAATCCTGCCGGGTCAGATTTTTGATAAGCAAAGGAAAGAGCATGGAATTTGGCTAAAGCTTCGATAGAGCTGGCCGCATGAGCCCAGTCTACTGATTCAAATCTACTATAGCTTCCATACCCTTGCGCTACCAAATTCTCTAAAACCACTGTTTCTTCATAAAACTTCGTGCTGCACCCATAAAATTTTGGAAATACAAATCTGTCTTCTTCCGTTAAATCTTGTTTTATTTCTAATTCTCTATAAACTTTAGAAATCTGATTGTAGAAGAATGTTTCTAAGTGGTACATTCGTGTCGCTTGCATAATATTTCGTAGTTTTTCTCCAACGCATGCTACTTTTGCGAAAAGTTCTAAGTTTTCTTTTTCAGGGGATGTTATAGTTACGAGGAAAAGCTCTGAGGTATAATTGGCGCCTCCGCTGGTGATGGCTTTGATTTGTACTTCGTGGTTTAAGAAGTTCTCTTCGATCACGATTTTGTCAATGAGTTCGCGGAGGATAGCTTTAACGTCTGCCATGATTGGTAATCGCAATGTGACTGTAATAATGGAGCTGCGCGGACGACTGAGTCTAGCGATCTATTGCTATCAGATTAAATAAGTAAAATTTATGACAATTTGTGCGCGATGTACTCGTATGATCGGATTGCGCCTAATTTAATAAGGTCAATGCAACTGGACAAGTTGATTGCCAACGAGAGTTGTAAAACTTGTTAGACGAAATCCTGTACAGAGTATTTTATGTATTCCGTTGGCATAGTATTTGATTCATTTTATTTAATACCCTGCGATGAAGTAGATAGACGATAAAAATAGAGAATAAAAAACTTACAATACTGAGTAAGTAAGTCACAGTACTAAGTATACTAAACTAGCTGTTGCCCGCGGCTTCGCTCGCGTGGATTTTGTATTTTTTTTGCTTTCCAATCCGTTGCTCCAAACTTTTGCCCTATCGGATCACCCTACCCCATTCCCTACCTCTACCCCTGCCCCTATTCTACCCTATCCCTACCCCTGGCCCTACCCCTATCCTTACCCGTACCCCTATCCCTACCCCTATCCCTATACCCTATCCCTACCCCTACCCCTACCCCTACCCCTACCCCTATCCCTACCCCTACCCCTACCCCTACCCCTACCCCTATCCCTACCCCTACCCCTACCCCTATCCCTACCCCTACCCCTATCCCTACCCCTATCCCTACCCCTATCCCTACCCTTATCCCTACCCCTACCCCTATCCCTACCCCTATCCCTACCCCTACCCCTATCCCTATTCCTATCCCAACCCCTACCCCTACTCTTCCCCCTTTCCCCATCCTTTCCCCGTGCCCGACCGTTTTTGGACGTTTTCGCCCCATTTCTCCCTTTTATGCGGTTGAATTCTGAAATAATCTGAAACACGTATTTACTCAGGTACGAATAAAAAGGTCCAACTTATAGCTTGCTTCCCCCTACGAACTTTCAACCCCCGTAGCCTTGGCACACATGCTTTCAAGAATTCTCATGAGCACTATAATTTTATTAATTTACCATTTTCGTAATTGACCTCCAAATAAGACAGAAACGACACCCATATTGATATTTAAACATTTCAACCCTATCGCACCCGAACCCCATCCCCAGGGGATGATGGTAATTCACGTCCACCACGTTGGATTACAAAATCGTTGTTGTTTTCGTAATCAGCGACTCGACAAACCATACTTACAAACGATATCCATATTTGTTTTTAGACTTTTTCACCCCAGTTCCTCCTTTCAGGGGTTGAGTTCTGAAAAAAAGCCTTGAACACGTGTGTACTCATCTATTAATAGGAGTACTCCTGTGAAGTAACGAATGAAATTAGCATTTTTTGGTAGCCGTTACGAAACTAGTCGACACTGAAAAGACGACACCAGTAACATTTTTGGTCGCTGTTACGACGTTATCTCGGTCGCTGCGACTAAAGTGGGGCATTTCTCGACACGGTGACATTTGGTTTTTAAATTATGACGCTGTGTGGTAACATTGCGCCGACTAATTCAGAAATCATTCGTCAATTCTCTTCATTCTTTGCAACCTACAAAACAAGTAAAATGACAAAGTAAACTCTGTGCAATGTGAAGACAAATTGAAAGGTTCGTCATAGTTATTTTGACACCGTAAATTTATTTTTGAAATAAATTAGTTTTAAATTTGTAGTGATATCGTGATGTTAGTGGGAAAAGAAATTTGTCGTATTGTTTAACAAAATACATTGAAAATCATCGATGGGCCTTCATATAATTGCAATTTAACCAGTTTATTGAAATGTTTACATGGTTTTCACTACAAGTTTTATTTTTTATTTTATTTTTTATTTTTTTTATTTATTAAGGACTGCCAGTGAACGATACATTCAAACATTCATAGTGTTTTAAGATTATTGAAAAAAGATGTAAATGTACATTCTATTTAAGGCAATCACAGCATGCACATTTGAAGACGTTTCCCTAAACTAAAAGAAACGTACAATATTAAAATTAACTAAAATTCCTAAATTTAAATTTTAAACAATAACAAAACCTAACGAAAGAATTACTAAGCATCCCTAAAAAAATCCAAAACTTTTTTCTTAAAAGAAGAGAGAGACTCACTGAAAATGTCAACCAACTGTCCAAGGGTATTGTATAAGTTTGATAGACGGCATACGGCGTGATGGCTGCGTAGGTTTGTTCGAGCAATAGGAACACTAAATAAGGTAGAAGGGTAGCGCGGAGGTCTACGTGGAACACGTATTTGAAATAGACTGAGAAGTTGAGGGCAGTCAATCCAATTTCTAAATAATTTGAAGAGGAAAGACATATCCTGGAGTTGTCTTCTAGCCTTCAAGGTGTACATGTGAAAGTATTCTAATTTATCACTGTATCTGGGAAGGGTTCTCAATTTGCCGCAGGTGTAAGCCAAATGCCTTAAAAAACGTTTCTGGATACGCTCAATGCGCAAATCGTGAACGTTATACAGAGGACACCAAGCCACACTTCCGTATTCCAGAATGCTACGGACGAAAGAATTAAATAATTGGATCTTGGTCCGTGGGTTTTGAAAAACTTTTCCATTTCTAATTATAAATCCGAGCATTCTTGAAGCTCTTGAAATGATGTCATCCGTATGTGGAACAAAAGTTAGCTTAGAGTCAATTAGTATTCCCAGATCGCGCAACTTATTAACTTCCTCAAAACATTTCCCATTAACGTAATAAAGAGTCCGAAGGATATTTTGTTTGCGTGTGAATTTAATATGATAGCATTTGTCCACATTTAATGGCATTTTATTTTGTGCGCTCCACTCGGCCAGGTTATCTAAATCCATTTGAAGATTAACGGAGTCCTGATCTTTTTCGATAACCTTAACTAGCTTAAGATCATCAGCGTAAAGGTATACTTTACTATACTTTACAACATCAATTATGTCATTAACGAAGATGTTAAAGAGCAATGGGCCCAAGTGTGAACCTTGTGGCACACCAGAAAACACACGAAAAGAGCTAGATTGAAAACCTCTGATCACCACGTATTGAGATCTGTCTGCGAGATAGGACTCAAGCCAAAGTAGCATTGGACCACCAAACCCGTACCTCGAAAGTTTAGAGATCAACGTGGAATGGCAGACTCTGTCGAATGCCTTTGAAAAATCTGTGTAAATGGCGTCGACTTCTTTATGATTATCCACTGCTTCAACCACGGAATCGATAAACGTTACTAAGTTCGTATTGGTTGATCTCGCCTGTACAAAACCATGTTGGTAATCAGTTAGCATTTGCTTCATATGACTTTGCATATAAGGACAAATCAGGGCTTCAAAAACTTTTGCGAATGTGGACAGCAATGAAATTGGTCTATAGTTTATGACTTGGTCCATATCGCCTTTTTTGAGTATTGGAACGATCTTAGCTCTTTTCCATTCATGTGGGAAGATGCCAGAGGATAGGGATTTGTTATAAATAAGCATCAGTGGAAGGCGGAGCGAATAGGCACAGTTGACAATAAATACTGGAGGTACACCATCAGGGCCAGCTCCTTTGTTGACGTCAAGTCTTTTTAAGCGTCTAAGTATCTCGAACTGTAGTAAACTGATATTATTGAAACTACACTCGCCAGAGAAGCCCTTATTAGCACGTCGATTAAAGTTATTAGCAACAGGCTTCGAAAAAACAGAGGAAAAATGCTCACCGAACATATTACAAATTTCCTTTCCATCAGTTGACACTCTATTGGAGTAAGTCATCTTAGCAGGATAGTAGGAGTCAGATTTTTTTTTCGATTTCATATATGCCCAAAAATATTTTGGGTTTTTAGAGATGCTTTGTTCAATCTTATTTACATAAATTTTATAACATCTAGTTGTGAGAGCAGAACAATGGTTGCTTAGGTATTATTAACAAAGATATTTCATCACGTGGATTTTTATGAATTTTGTACTTTTGCAATAGCTTATGCTTCTCTTTTAGTCTTCTTATCAGATTTTTTGTAAACCAAATGGGATATTTTTTGTTGCGAAGTTTAGATTTAGGGACAATTTTCTCTATTATGCGATTCAAGTGAATGTAAAAAACTCCAACCATATCATTGACATCTTGGCATTTCAGGAACTCACCAAGCCAGTCGATTTTATCCAACTCAGCATTAACTAACGCATAATCTACCTTATGAAAGTTGTATCTAGTTGTTTTGTCATTCGGTTTGAATTCATCAGTTCCAGAATCCTCCAACGAGATAAGCAATGGTGGATGGTAGCCATCCACTTTAGATAAGCTTTGAAAGGATTTGGTTACCCTGGTCTCGGAAATGTTACTTAATACTAAATCTAATATTTTGTTTTGCTTATTGGCAATACTATTGAATTGGGTTAAGTTATTTAAAGACACAAAGTCAATGAATAACTGAGCGGTGGATGAACCATTATGATCGGGTATTAGGTTATTGTTAGAACATTTACAAGGCCAGTCGATGCAGCTCAAATTAAAGTCCCCAAGCAAGCATAACCTATCAAAGCTTTCGGAAACTCCATTGAAGTGGTCTATGAAGGAACCAAGTGTATTTTTATTTATCGGCGGTGGTAAGTAAATGGCACACAGGGTAACAATGTGCCTATTGTTCAAGTCTATTTGAACCCAAAGGTCTTCATGATCTACACTTTCAGCAGATAACAAACGAGTTGAGTTGAGGTTTTTTGAGACAGCAACAAGCACACCACCACCCTCCTTGATTTTGCCTTTTTTGTTAAGTTTATTCCTGTGCTTTCTATAAACTACGTAACGACAGTCAAAAAGTTCAGCGTCTTGAATACCTTCATTCAACCAAGTTTCCGTTAAAACTATGACATCATGATTAGAGTTAGTTAAATTACAATAAAATTCATGTGTTTTGGTGCGCAGACCTCTAACATTTTGATAATATAAATTTAACGGATTGAATTTTATAATAATCTTTTAAAACGTGTACATAATATATATATATCAAGCTAATTTGTCCAAAGTAGCCCTATCCTTCACGTATATAAAGTCAGAGTCTTCTGTTTTTCTCATAAAGATTTTTCCGTTTTTAATCCACACAAATTTGTATTTTTTTTCCTTTCCAGTTTGTCTTGCTGCAGCATGAAGAGCTTGGTTAGTCGGTGATAGATGTTCCATAACAAAGATTGGTTTTCTGTCTCCACCAAAACCTATGTGACTAGTGCTGAGTTTATCCTTAGGATTAGTTCTGTTGAACTTCATAACGCTGGCTAATAGAGTATCTCGTATTCTAGGTGTAGCTAACTTTACAATCAATGATCTGGGTCGGTTGTCATTATTGTTATTTTTCGCAACCCGAGTATAATGATGAATATCCGAGTCTTGTAGTTCGCAGTCGACCGATTTGGACAATTGCTTTATAATTGTAACCAAATTTTCGTTCCTATGCTCGGGTATACACTGAATTTCTAAGTTACAAGAACGGCTGCTTTGCTCTACACCCTGTAATCTGCCATTCAAACTCCTAATTGTTTCATTTAAGACAGCGTTTTCTTTCTTCAAACCATCGATGTCTTTTATATGTTCGTCAAGATTTTTTTTTACACTATCGTACTCCTCACTAAGAAAGGATACCGTATTTTCCAATTCAGAGACATTTTGCGTAATCGTTTTTATTTCTGACATCACCAGTTGTTTTAAACTACCTTGTAAATCTTTTAGTAAACTTACTCTCAAGCTATCTATTTCTTCTCTTAAGATTTCTCTAATATCATCCTTTGTAAGCAATGTTGGTGATTTAGAGTTCATTTGCTGCTCGGATACCGGTATCTTCGGATTTTTTGTTCCACTCGCTTTACCTCCACTTCCACGCACCATATTAATGTTATTATTATCACACGGTAGTGTGGTATTGTGTGGCCGAATGGGCGAGTTGATATCGCTCACCTTTGGCTTGGCGCATATGCAGGCAGGACAGGACCATATATCTTTCTGTTCTGAACTTATTATCTTAAAAGCCTCCTTGGAAATTCCAAGACAGTCAGTATCATACGTCTTACTGCATTCGGCACATTTCATAAAAAAACTAGAAATAATTTTCTTACCGCAGCCGTTGCAGTCGAGAGGCATATTTATTTGTCGGGAATCCAACTCTAAACTCAAGCGAATAAAAACAGTTGTTGGTAGTAAACGGGCCGGTCAGTGTATGCGGTACGTACTCGTACGATTAGCGATAAGTCAGACAGGATCAATGAGTAATTTAAATCGAAGATATATCTTAAGGTGAAAAGATTTTACAAAACGGTTTTCACTATAGGTTAGCTCAGATTTTATAGATTAGGATTGTAATACTTTGCAAACGAGAACATTAATTTAAAACAGTGATTACTAATAAAATTCGCGGAACAAAACGAAACACGTCTTCTTTGAATGAATATACCCACAGTTCCAATTCATTTTCTGGACTCCAGACCTTTTAGTTTAATCAAACTGTACACTTTTACGCTAATAATATGATATTTAATCAAAAATAATCCATAAACTTACAAAAACATTACCTTTTTAATAAAATTATTCGACACTGCGTCGACTTGCAGAAACAAAGTAACTGAATTTATAATATGGTGTCTCTCACTTTATTCTTTCCAGCGGTTCTGAAACTTGACAATGCCATTCTCAATTGTCCTTACTAAAGAGGGTTCGGCTTAATTGATATCCATGGGACCCAGTACATGGGTCGAAAATTCTATTTTGCACTGGCTACGAACAAAAAAAATAGTGATCTGGAACAGTTGAGAAAAGATGAGTTTAGCGTCCCTGCTTCGAACTGGAGAACAATGAAATGCAAGATTAAAATATAAGGCAAAGCGATTGTGCGCCGTCAGGTCTGTTGAGCTGCACGCTTTCAATGTGAAGGATACGTTTGCATTTAAAGCATTTGAACACTGTGGCCAAATCGATGTTATTTTTGAAATCGAATTTGTGCCTAATTACTGTACTGATTTATATTGAACAATTTGTAAAAGTTTGTGTCCATAATGCACTGAGGAAAATAGTAATAAGGGTAATACGTGGTGAAAAGTAATAAGCGCTAAATATGACATTCGTATACCTACAGTGTGTAACAGCCAGACAAAATGGCGCGTTGCGTACGGGTGATGATTTATTATGGAAGAATAAAAACAATTGTTTAGTTTAATTACTTAATCACGTCCTTAGTGTTTGCCAATCCGTCTGTTACACCCTTTATAATCGTATTGTGACTTGTGTGCTTCAAGCAATCTTGCAAAATACAATAATCGTTATTACAGGTATTATAAAACACGTGAAATTAATAGGAAACATCCAGCTCTAAAGCCCATCGAAGGAGATTTACCTAATGTAAACGCTGATTTAATGTAAAGACGATTGTCCGATGCTGAAGACCGTGCATTTGATATATTATCTGAAATTTATTGATATATGTTTTTTTACGAAACGATACGTAAATTTAATTACCTACATATTTACTTTTACTAGACTATAAATATATATATTCTATCCTCAAATAAAAAAAATAACTACATTTTTTATTGATTATGTTTTAAAAAGAAAAAGATGATCTACGTATATATATATCCACGTAACATTATAAATTACGCAATTACTTACTAGGAGCTTCATTTTGTCTTACTAATAAATCGTTGATTTTCCTGTAGTAAGTCGATGTAGTCCGGAAATTACGTTTTTTCGGCTGCTTACTCATGTTTAGTTGGCATACAATTTAGAAATATTTGAGAACCAGGAGCAGCTGGTTGATATTTTTATGCTAATTTTGGTAAAATTTTGTTTTGAAACTATCACGTAAAATTACGAAACTTTGTGTACATGAATATTATTCCAGTAACATAGTTGCCACACCGTTGCAATACAGTTAATCTATGATCGTTAGCTTGTTGAAAACTCAACGCAATGTGTGTAAAATAAAGTCGACACAAATCCGTACATATCGTGTTGAACATCGACTACAAACAGTTACTGAAACACTTTCCGGTCAAACTGTGTCAACACTGTTACAACACACGTAAACCAAACTGAAGTCATCACAAATGCATACACATTTTGTCGACACAACGACTACAAAGAGTTACTGAAACACGTTCCGGTCAAACAGTGTAAACACTGATACCACACATATAAACCGAAACGCACACAGTCGCATTGTTTCGAAACAATAACGGAACTTTGTCAATTTGTTGCTGACACAAATATTTTGCGTCCAAAAAATGCTATCTGGTAGTCTAACTTATCTTAATTCCCCATACAAACTTTGAACCCCTTTTCACCCCTTTGGGGGTTGAATTTTTGAAAAGGCTGACACATGTGTAAATTTTTATTCAGTTCTCAGTCGAAGTTGTTGTAAGTATTTAGCCCCACAACAAATTCCAAATTCCTTAATTTAGCCCCCAGAATAAGCCCTTATAAGGGTGTTAACCAATTTTTAAAGCCGGAAACAAGTAGAATAATAACACTCAGACACAGCACAAGTAAACTGAGTCCAGAAGACTTACATTATAGGTAGTTACTGTGAGAACCCTTCTACGAGAGCCCTCACAGTTTTTCTGAAATGAAAAATATTAAAATAGCTGAAAAGATGGTTTATTGAATAACTTAAATTAGCACGCGCGTTTACAGTTGCTCGGAGCCTTAGAAATCAGATGAATATAGCCGTGAAGCGGCACAAGCTCTGGTAGAAGACCAGGGATGCTTCAGCCTCAAGAGTCGGCATACAATTGAATAAAAAAACTACACATCGTTGTAATTGACAAAATTTAATTTTTTTCATGATAAAAACACCATGAAGGCTCTACAGTACCTATATCTAAATATATAAAAGAGCATGTCCTGACTGACTGACTGACTGATTCATCAACGCCGAGCCGTAACCGCTATAGATACACATCTGAAATTTTGTACACAGGTTCTATGCACGTCAAAACCACCCACTAAGAAAGGATTTTCGAAAATTCATCTCCCAAGGGGGTGAAAAAAGGGATGAAAGTTTGTATGAAAGTCCTTTTTTTCTTGAGCTAGATTCACACGAATTTGAATTTAAGCTTCTGGTAAAAAATAAAGAAACACGTGTTTAAGCATTTCTTAAAAAATCACCCTTCAAGGGGGTGAAAAAGGGGATGACTTTTTTCCCTATGTTGGTCTATCCGTATAAGTCTTTCATTTTTAAAGGTAGAATTATAGAAATTTGGTTCCGAGCTCATGGTAAAAAATAAAAAGTACGTTTAAGACTTTTTCAACATTCATCCCCTAAGGGGGTGAGATAAGGGATGACAGTTTGTATGAAACCCTTTGTTTCTTGAGTTAGATTCACACAAATTTAACTTTAAGCTTTTGGTTAAAAATAAAGAAACACGTATTTAAGCATTTCTTAAAAATCACCCTAAAAGGGGGTGAAAAAGGGGATGATCTTTTTTCCGTATGTTGGTCTATAAGTCTTTTATTTTTAATGTTAGAATTATAGAAATTTGTTTTTGAGCTTTTGGTAAAAAATAAAAAAGTACGTGTTTAAATTCATCCCCTAAGGGGGTGAAATAAGGGATATAAGTTTGTATAAAAGTCCGTCAGTTTTGAAGTAAGGATCTTCAAAATTTGTAGTTAGACTGACGATTAAAAATTTAGTTTTACGTGTCTCAGGGTTTTTGAAAATTCTACACATAAGGGGTGAAAAGGGGGATAAAGTTGAAACTTCTTCATTTCAAAGTAATATCCACTAAATTTATTATTTAGACATTAGGGTTGTTATTCCGTGAAACATACATCACTGTTATTGAAATTCCAAATATTTGAAGAGGCAAATGGGGTGAAAAAGTCCAAAAAACCAATATGGGTATCGTTTGTATGGTTTATCGGGTCGCTGATTACGAAAACTAATAGGCCAGGGTATTTAGAAACTTTTATATGAGTGGGTTTGAAGTAAATATAAATGTGACTTTACCAACTTTTCAAGAAACATAGGTCAAAATACAAAAAAATAATTCGACCTCCCATACAAAATGTCCTGCCAGCTGATGCAGTTTGCATAAATAGAAGATTTTTTTGTATTTCAACCTATGTCCTTGGGAAAAGTTGATCAGTTTCATGATTAGAACTACCTCTTATAGTAGGCTTCCCTCCCCAACCGCGAACTTGAACACCCGTCCCCGCCGGCGAGGTCGTGGTCGCCCCAAGTTAGTTTACTATTATTTAATCTGTGCCCCCAGTTTAGTTCAGTCCCATACTTTGGGAACTATCGGCATATTCCAGGCCCTTTCTCTCCTCTCCCCGGCAACAACCTAAGCCGAGGTCCGAGCCCCGCGAGGCGCCCGCCGGCTTGTAGCCTACCGAGTTTTTCTGGGTAGAGCCTTCCGCTCCCCAACCGTCCGATTAAGTTGTAACAGCCACTTAGGGTGTTTACGCACTACGTCTGATCCGAACCCGTGAAAATAAGAATCAATAGTGAAATCAGCTTCCATCATATGATTTCACTATTGATTGTTATTTTCACGGGTTCGGATCGGAAGTAGTGCGTAAACACTCTTAGGCTAACAACATAAGAACATTAAAAAAAACACCTCTTAAAATATACGGTGTGATAAAAAATAAGGGTGTATATAGGGTGACTTTTAATTAGTTCTTGATAGAAAAACGTATGAATGTACTCATGATACTGAACAACTTTCCCCAAGCAATATAGGCCGAAATACGAAAATCAAGTTTTGCCCTCCCATAGAAACTGCATCAGCTGATATCGCATTTTGTATGGGAGGTCTTATTTGGTTTTTCGTATTTCGACCTATGTTCCTTGGGAAAAGTTGTTTAGTATCATGAGTAAATGCATATTTTTGCTATCAAGAACTAATTAAAAGTCACCCTGTATAAGTAGAATAAGTACCGAAGTACATACGACAATAGCTAAAATTTTAATAGAGTATGAATCATATAATTTATTATATTACTCATATCATATAAGGTTTTATTAATAACACTACGACGTTAGCTATGTCCCATCACTTTCGTTATCAAGAGATTCCATTAAAAGATATATATTTAATCGATTCACATTTTGATACTAGAAGGATATCATATCACGTACTTACAAACTAATCAGTAAAGTATCAAGCTTATTAGCGGATTAAAAAATGACTCAAATCGGGAGTTTCCGTCCCGATAGGTACTACTTTTTTTTTAACTATGTATGGGCTTACTCTTGACCTCGATCTAGCCAATGTCTCATTTATTCTCTTGTTTTTAATTAGTAAAAAGCTAGGATTTCTCATAAGAAAACTAAGTTTTCTAACAGGAATATTTAATTCCCTGTAAAATACTGGTTAGCTAACTTGGTTATTTACGAGGAATAAAGTTTTCCATTAGAAAACCAGGTTATTTAACAGGAATATTTTTTCCTTTTAGAATACTGGTTATCATATATAGTTATGTAACAGGATCAAGCCGCCTTGAGGACAGAGATGAGGTCAAGGATGGAACGAGCTTGCCCAGAAGAAGCCTATTCACTCGCGACTTAAATAGATTCGGGTGATAAGAGCTCGGGAAGACAGACGACGCAGGCAGAGAATTCCACTCCTTAGCTGTGCGCATTATAAAGGATGTTTCAAAGCGCTTTGTGCGGATGTGTGGAATATCAACCAAATATGGGTGATATCCTGCGGGTCTGGATTCCCGATGGTAGAAGGGGGATGGCGGAATAAGCTCATGGAGCTCTTGGCACTAAGGCAATAAGCTCATGAACTACTGTAGAAAAGAGCATGTGCTCTTGTTGCCACCACTCGGAACGAAATTTGTACAAGTAAGTAGGTACTTACATTTGTATAAAATCGGGTAAAAGTTGTTGAAAAGAACCAAAATATTTTAATTATGTTTGCCATCGCTAACAGACCTCATTCCGTTTCAGCCATTAGAGTCTTTGCATATCTCTATACGAAATAGAATAATTTTTAAATTATTTCCAAATAATACTAAATTTAACAGTAAGCAAATAGAGTAATGTTTAAACATCACTCACAATGAATCACACAACTTATTATTCTAACTCAATGAAAATCACACAATTTATTCTAACTAAAATTATAGTCATCCAAAAAAACCGATCAAGTGCAAGTCGGACTCGCGCGCCGAGGGTTCCGGTATAGGTACCTATAGTATTTTTGGAAGCAATAAAGTCTATTTTTAAAAAAGGTTTTTTGCAGATTTTTAAAAACTGTGTAACTTAGAATAGTTATTTATGCAACTGTTGCGTAATGAGAGTAATTTTAACACGAGATCTGGTTTTTGATACGAGGCGCAGCCGAGTATCAAAATAGTATAGATCGAGTGTTAAAATGACTAATTACGTATAGTTGCATACAAAACTTTATCTACGACCGACAAAATAAAATAAAATTTTAAAGAGTAGTGATCAATTTATTGAACTAAGAGGACAGTTAGTTAGTACAGTTAATTAAAGTTATTCCCGAAGTTATTCCAGATCCAGAGCTTGTGGATGGAGTTGCTTTAACATTAATTTCATGTATATGGTTACTGACAGCCTCTTGTAGACTCATGTTCTCCTGGTACATACTTTCCATTTTGTTCAAATCACTTCTTTTGTTGCTACGGTCACTTTATATAGAAGCGAGCCAACTGTTAGCCTCTTGTCGATTTATGTACTCCTGGTACTCTCCGTTTTCTTTTAAATATAGGTAGGCAGTCGTCACCCCAGTAAAAAGTATTTTTACAAAATTACTTTAAAGTAGGCTGTATGTAGTACTGTGGTAGTATTGCCTTAGCCTATGCAGATTGAAAATTATGTATTATAACAGTTGCGGAATGAAAATCCATACTCCATTTCCGTACTGCTCGTAGTATGGAACAGTGTGGAAATGAAAATGACAGCGGAAAATGACCTCAATTTCGAATCTGTCATTGGTTTCGAATTTGGAATATTCCGGTACGGGAGTAGATAAAGATCGTCTTAACTTTTTTTTACTGTAATTAATTCAGATTTTTCCTTTCACAAACTTCGGAGATAAGGGGGGGGGGGAGACAAGTTTGACATTTATTATTAGGAAATGTATTTTCCTTAAAAACACCTATCCTGTGAAATTTTCAACCAGCTACCTATGTCGGTTTAAAAGATACAACTATCGACCTAGTAAAACACGACCCATTTTCGACATTATGCCCCACTGGAGTCTCTGTTGCGTCCTGCCGGGGTACCCCATAAAAGCTCGGCCTTGGTTCTCCTAAGTACTATTAGAAACGCAGTTTAATATTTTAATCGCATGGGTTTTATACTAGTTTATGATTGGGTTGTTAGAGTTGGCCAAGCCCGTTGGTGTGGTTGGTAGTGAGCCTGCCTCACATGCCGAGGGCCGCGGGTTCGAACCCCGCCCAGGGCAAACATTTGTGTGATGAACACAAGTGTTTGTCCTGTGTCTGGGTGTTATTTATCAATTTATGTATGTATGTCAGTCTCTGGTACCCATAGTACAGGCTTTGCCTAGTTTGGGATCAGATGACCTTGTTGTAATGTTCCCCAAAATTTATTTATAATATTTATTTATTTATAGTTGTTACGGGTGTTACTAACACAAAAATGAAACACATAAATTATAATATTTCCCTTTTATTATCTCAGGAATTGTTTGTTTTCATATTAATATAATATCATAGTTTCATTACAGTGATTACAAGTCAGCAGGTAATGACGAATGCACGAACGCTAGTACACGACCGGCTCTTCAAACATTCCACATAAATATCAGAAAAACAATCAAATAACACGCCAACATTTCAAACTTAACCGATAACGACGCCAATTCTGCCTACCCATACTATACATAGATTGTACGAGGCCAATATTGCATAAGCGTACTGTACCATAGAATCATAGACAATTTAGTTTTTCAATGCTAAGGGATGCACCTATGCAGCCAAGTTTAATGTAAAGAGACAGATTGGATCGTTGTCAAGGTCAGTTTGAAAGGCGTTTGGCTTAAAATTAACCACACAACATTTCGAACACAAATGTCGCAACAAAAACACAGCCTTAAACTTTTTACAACACCTGCGATTAGGTCGTTAGTGCAGCTACCCACTACCGCACAGCATCGTCACAGATTAGCTGATGACCGTCTTAAAAAGCGAATAAACCGGGAAACTCACATATAGACACATACAGATCTCCAGTAAGACATTTTAGCGTAAGCTACGAGTATACTATTATCTCATATGTTTTGTTGTGTGTTTGTTTATATTTTGTTTAACTGTATTGTAGAATCAATAGATTATTCATTAAGATGCTGATGTAATTCGCACGCCTAATAGGTAGAAATCGTTTAAGGTCTGTGACATAATTTATTCATATAAATAGGTACATTGAGTGATTGATTGTTATACCTACTGGGTTATTTTTGGATCCCTGCCAAAATTTTTGTATATTGCTTACGACACAAAACTGATCATTTTTTCCGAAGATATTTATGATTATGATTTAAAAACGAAAAAATTTAGGCGTCCTGAGACCTTAGAAAAGTGGCTTTCTATAATCGTAAACGGCCAGTAAAATAAAAATGTATGAGATTGACATAAGCTAACGAAACGTTGCGTGACAGCTAATGTCAATCCCATTCATGTGCATTCTATTCCACTAGCATTTGCGATTATAGAAAGCAACTTGTCTAGGTACCCTGTACAAACTGTACGTTATTAAAAAGCAAAAAAATCGTTTTTCAATCAATGTTTCTTTGTGAAAGTTGTTCAGAATTTAGTTCTGAGTAACATGATAAAACTTGGCTGGGGGTCTTAAAATAATTGTGTAAGTATTATCTACGGTTTACCTCAAGATCTATGTGTGAGAGTTCCGGTTTTACGGCGTTTACCGGTCTTTATTTAATTTGTGATCAAGTACCGAAATTCAGTATTAATTTATTTTGGTCGTAAACGCTATATCGTTACAAACGTACACAACTTCTTTATATATAAACATTTATTTTTATAAGTACCTAGTAGAATTTATCTAACCTTGCATTTAACTAAAACGATTTAGTGCATAAATATTTTTAATCGTTTTTTATTTCTTTTAAATAAGCATAAAATTATCTTTAAAACAGTATTTTAACGGTTCAAGTAGAAATCAACGTTAATTATTAAAATGCAATCAGGCTTAAAAGTAGTAGATAACGGAAATAAGCAAATACGAGGCGAAACACTAGTTTTTAGGCGATATGTTAGTTAATAAACAGTTATAACATTTAAACTAACTATTATATAAACTTTTGCTTTTTGAGCCCGCGTAATCACATCCGAAACTACCAAGCTGGAGATAATTTTTATTTTCATAGAAAATTTATTTCTTCCATGGCAACACTTAAGTTTTCTGCATTTAAGAAGAAAATATGCCAGTAAAAATATCAGAGTGCGCCATCTTGGTTTGGTAGTTTCGGTAACGCTCAACTGATCTAAAATAGCTATAGGTAGATAAACTACATACAAGGCTAAGGGCCCGTTTACAACGCCGATAAATGTGCCCACCGGCAATTTACAGTCAAACGGAACGATACGATGTCCAAGTGTATCAAAGTTGACATGTTCTTGACTGTACAGCAGGCATGTAAACATCAAGTGGTTTACAATAGCGAACACAAAGTGACGCGACTGAATATATTAATCCACTGAATAGACGGGGGGTTACCTTACAAACGGTCCGGTAACACAAAATTTTTGATTATGTTGTCTAGGATGGTTCGTAAGTGTTTAAAATGCAAAATGCACAATTCCTCCCCATTTGCGCCCGTCGTCGGCCGCCATATTTTTCACTTATATCATCGTTTAGGTGCATTTTAGGTAGAAAAGTGTTCTGTACAATATTGTAGAGAATTAAATTTCCTATAATTTACGTTTTAAATTTTGTTTCTAGGACTGACCGTGACGGAGAAACGTCTTTTTTAAAATACGAAAAAAAGACAAATTTTTCAGAATTTCTGAAACTTACAACTTTAGAACACTGTAATTCAGTTATGGCCTACTCTAGGAAAACAAGTATCATCATTATAAAATGTAAATTATTATAGGAAATTTAATTCCCTACAACATTGAACAAAACACTTTTCTGAATAAAGCGCCGAATTTTATTTTTTGATTTTTCAACATGGCGGCGGGCGTAAAGGGGGGAAATTGTGCATTTTAAACACTTACTAACCATAAATTCTAGACAACATATCAAAAATTTAAGAGTTACCGGTCTGTTTGTAAGGTAACTTTCCACTTTTATTCTCTAATCAGTGGATTATATCAACGAGCGCAATCTGCGCAATCTAAGGTTTTTCGTACGGTCCAGAGCAGATGAAGCTTGACAACTGAAGCGCTACTTTAAATCCTAACAAGTATATAAGTAACGTGCCTAGCTTGATGTGCTCTTGGCTGTACTTGTTTGATTCACCTAAACTTGATTACATAATAATTATTGTATCTTCAAACAATTTTAGTTCCATCGCTAGCAAAACAAACGATCTTGATATGAAAAACATTGTACTATAATTATGTTTTACAATATATATTTTTTGTAAATAATTTAATAGCAGTACTTTTCTGATATTATCCTGCAGGACCATCCAGACTCACAAGCGAGAAGTATGAGAATGTGGATAGGTTCTCGCCCGGCTCGTCTCGGGCGTGTGGATACGTGCTCGCGTTTTTGCGAGACTTCTTGGCTCGAGTGTTGATGCGATATGAAACTAGACTTAAATTCAATGACAAATAAAAATAATGATAGTCACAAGCTCAGAAGTTTTATCGGCAATATTGTGAGAAAATGTAGAAATTGAAAATGGCGCTATTCAAATTTTTGGGATTCGTCCTTAAATGATGTTAACGGGACCCTATTACCTATGCTATTACTTAATTTTTCAGTCAATCTGTCCGACGTTCAATAGTCTGAATCAGAGTTTAAGGGACAGCCTTCCGAAAACTGAAAGTGCATGATCAGTCAACGATACTGAACAACTTTCAGTGAAAAAAACTTTCAGGAAATGAAAAAACTCGGCCTCTACAAACTGTCCAATCAAGATTATGAAGATGCAGATTTTTACTAAGAGTTTCACTTGCCCTTTCAGTTTTCGGACAGCTTTTAATAGAAAAAAATCGAACTCATGGAAAAATTCAGAGCCAATAGCAACCATAATGCTAAAGTTGGGCCAATTCAAGTTGATAATCCGAGGTTTCTTTTATCGATATAACTTCTAAGTTGTGAATAATAGTCCTCACGAATTTCACTTTTATTGAGCTGATCACGTACCTATATTTTTTTTCTCTAGCTTCATCTTGCTACTTGACAATTTAATTATTAGATCATAAGAATCTGAGGACAACTCTAAATAACTTCTCATTATATTATACTGTGGTTAGTTGCATAATTTTTGTGAGTGCAAATATTACAATAAACATCTATTAATGTAATTTACAGTCACTGCATTTACATTAGGTACTATTTTAATTAAATTATAGTTCGACCAACCAGTTTTGAAACTCAAGGTCAGATCAGGTCAAGGTGAAACACCAAATTGTTTATAAAAGCTAAACGCACTGACTTTACACAATTCAACAATTATGAACAATAAAAAGAACAGTTTGCTGTTTCACAGAAACAGGATACTACTTATACTTCGTTGCATATAATTATACAAAGCGACTAAAACACCAAAAACTGTAATAGTATATTTATGCTTAAAATTTCATCAATATTTATTGACGGAAAAACTAACATCAATCCATTGCAAAGAAAGCATATTACGTGTAATTTGTTTACAAGATATTTTAGATTACCAATGCCTTCAAAAAGACTTTAATATAACAGGATTTACGTTCAACGATCTTTTGTGAAAAATATTTCAATACAGCTAATTAATTATGTGTTAGGTTAAAGGGTTTTACTACCAAAACCTCTGTCTATTACCTACTTTTTATATTTACGATCGGATGAGCCGTGACAACGGAATGCAACGATAGCATTAGCATAACAATTGCTTTGATTGAATCGACGCATAGCTATTAAAACTAATCATAATTTTGATAAATATTAAGATCTACTCAACGTTGTACATTCGTGGTGGCATTTTTTTACCACCGAGGTTTCTGGAACTTTCAATATCCGTATATCAAAGATATAAGTATGATAATTCCTTTATATTAGTACACTACAAAAGCTAAGGCGCGCGGTCTTTTTAATACTGAATATTGAATCTAAGATTAAAGCCAGATCTTGGAGTTTATAAGCAAAATTGTTGTCTCACTCATTTACACTTCATACCTAAGCCGCGTGAAAGAGACATCATCGTGCTGCATGCTCCAGTGGTCAAATTGTACCGCGCACCGTCACTACCGACTTAAGCTAACGATAACCTGTATTTTAACGTTATTTTTTAGCTTTAAATACACATATACACGTCAACGTCAAGAATTAGAGTTTATTTATTCCGCTATCACTGAAAGATACATACATATTACTTGATAACAGACAGGATCGACCGGGCTGCGCTCGCTATCCATAAGCTACAAGTACCTACTACTCAAACTATTGGTCGATTTTTCAACCCACAACCTAATTTTGTCAATGATATTATGATTTTGACTTGTTAATTCTACAAAAACTGTAAATAGTTTGTTGGATATCTCCTGATAAAAAACATCCAATATTCACGACACATTTTTCGAAAACCTGATTAATTTTTCATTTTTACATATTAAAATTAGCTAAGGGTTGAAAAATTACCTCGTATCGTATATAATGCAGTTTCTCACCAGTCGGACAATCGGATACATAATTTTTCAATAGTTTGTCAGGACATAAGGTGAAAACCGCACCAATAGATCTCCAAGCCCATAGATAATATAGAAATTGACTGGAAAAAATAGATATTCTCATAATTTTTAACAACATAATAAATGTTTTTAAAAATAACGATTTACAACTACGATAGAACAAGTTGATATATCTATTAAAGAAAATATTACAAGCAAGTATTAAGATTGTTTAGACGTAGTTAAGCTCGGCCATTTTAAATTATAAGGATTTAAAATGTCGGAGTTCCTTTTCACCTCTCGCTCATTTGACATTTCCGTATATATTGTCCAGCGGCTTCCCGCGACCTTAACAAGATCCTCGGTCCACCTGCCCATGCTACGTCTTCCGGTACGTGGTGGTCGCCACTCTAGAAACTTTACCCCCTGATAATTAGTATCGAAACATGTAATAAATGAGTTTACTATATAAGCGAGGGGCGAATGGGATCGCCGAAACTTTTAATCCCTGAATGACCCGAGTGATACTCAAACGCCTTTATTTCAAGATGGCGACTACGCGGCCCGGCGAGCCTCAAACAACAGCGCCTAAGAAAGAGATAACAACTTTAAGATATTACCCATAAACACACTGGTATTTTAGTATTATTACACGTTCAGTTTACAAAGTACTTTATGGTATTCCTCGTAGCCAAATCAGTTTGGCGAAAAAGTTTGGCTACGAGGAACAACCCTTTATAACCTATCGCCTAGGAACCGCTTGGTGAGACATTTCATCTTTGCCGCCATTTTGCTACCTCAATTTCCCGCCACATCAAAAACCAGAGACAAAGTTTTCTTTTTTTACATAAATATCGCGTTTTTAGGATCAAGCTTTTACAGCCTAGCAGAAAGCAGAAAGTTATAAAAGTCAAGATAATAAAGCTTGACTGAAATGACAGCAATGTAACAGCAGGGCGGAGCGATGCGTTAGACTTTGGAGCGAAAGAAACACGTATAACTTCATCCTGCTCTGACGCATAGCTCCTGTCCTGCTCTCACACTTGTCAAGCAACATTATTTCGACTGAAGGAAATGTCTCTACAAGCAAGCATTAAAGTAGTTATTGTACCTGAGGCAGCGTCGCCCGTGCGCACATAAGCCAGTGTTGCCAGATGCATCTACAAGTGCTACAATTACTTTAAAACTACCATTTTAGTAGATTTTACTTACTTAAATTATTTTTCTTTGCGGATATGTGAGTGGCACAACAATACCAGATTCTAAAGATTGGCTTACTGAAAGCTGAAAGGGTACTAGTATGAGGAAACAGTCGTAATGTAGGTATCGTCAGGCTAGAGGCTAACCCTGATGTCAAAGTTTTAAAAACTGCCAAATGGCTTCTTACATAATTAAACGAACACTGTCTAAGATAGTAGCCCGGGACCAAAAGATTGAATAATAGGGCCTGGTCAATTTGCATTTAGTATTGGATCAGGTTTGCTCTCTGGGTTGCGGAGGTCATATCAGTTAGGTAGCAGAGTCCTTAAAAATGTCTATATGGATGGTGCAATAAAGTAATTTTACATCTCTCATATTCGGTAAGTAAGTCCTTATGGGGGTCCAAATGGGGCTTGTAGGTGACCAATTAGCGCTCTAGGGTAATAATGTAGCTAGAAAAGCCCTAGGGCGGTAAGTAATTAAATTTTGAAAGAGTGAAGTGTTTTTTTTTTAATTACTTACCTCCCTAGGGCTTTTCTAGCTACATTATTACCCTAAAGCGCTAATTGGTCACCTACAATTTGGTGGTAATAAGGACCTACTTACCTCACAATCGAGATGTAAAGCAGAGTAGTTAGCTCGGGTGTAAGCATCAATTGCACCCTCGAACTATAGGCGCCCTCGCTGCGCTCGTGCGCCTAAATATCTCGGGCTGCATTTGATGCCTTACAGCCCTTGGCTACTAATCTACTATTAATTAAAAATTTCAAATATTAAAAAAAATACAGACACCCTAAACTAACCCTTTCAGCTTCAGTATACCGACAAACATAAAATCCCATCCACAATCTCAGTAAAGAAGCTCGGCGCGAATATCCGAAAAACATCAATGTGGATTGTTTTTTGCGTCTAATACACCACAAATGTAAATGATGTCTCGGCGAACGTAGTGAGACTTCTCGGCATGAATGTGGATGGGCTGTAAAATTTTCAACGCACCTTGGGTAACTATAAGCTTCATTCTCACTCGCAGCTCATTAAATATAGGCTGAAGACACAGGTAGCGTAAGCACGGCAGCAAACACGAAGAAACAAAACCAGTATCAGCTGAACCAGCGCTACGCTACAAGCGCCTGTAACCAGAGACCCGCTGAAGGTCAAAGTGTTTCCACCGACGTGCGGCCGTGTGTACGAAAAGGCACTAAAGAAGACATATTGTGCCGTAGACTACTAGCATTTAAATACTTTTAAGCTAAACTATATGCGAATGATAAGAGGATTGACAATCCCCTTCAATAAATCGTAAACAGAAAAAACAAAACCAGACGGCGCTGGAAAGTTTGATAGTATATCAAGTTTAAAGAGAGGAGAAAGAAAGAAAAAGAAGAGGTTTTCTTGTAGGACGAGAGACAGATCGACATTTGTTGTCCCTTTCAGAGTGCCGCCTTTTTCAACTTAGGAACATAGTGTGTCTACATGACGCAAGGTAACACTAACTTCGTAAGGGATATACCTATCCCTTTCGGTGACACGCTCGGCCACCAAATTTCAAAAAGTAGGTAGTGTATTACTTTGTCTAAGCTATAAAATATGCTGTTGGAAAGCATACAGAATTTATATAAAATTATGTTTAATTTTCGTGTCTTCTCCCGGATTCATTACGATAAAACCCAAATCGATTCACATCGCGAGTGAAGTCTTTTTCTGCATGAGCTCGTTCCACGGTTGACCTCATTTCTGTCCCTAAATTGAGGTCAAAAATATTTATTTTCTATCTGGAAGGATCCTTATTAGACTATCATATAGAGTTACGAATTAGCGCCATCTTGTTTTGTGCTGTTCCGGGTAACTATTTCTTGTAGGAAGACGTCAATCCTCTTTTATTATACATCCACGAAACTGAAGGATTTTTTTAACCCCTACCCCACAATCTGTTTTAAGTTGTTCAAGATATTTAAGCGTGGAATGGTGATGGACGTTAAGACAAGAATTGAGAGAAAACTCAAGCTAAGCAAGTTTCTCCAAGATACAACATCTCTAAGACAAAATTAAGCTAATAAAACGAAATAATTATAGCGTTTCTTTTTTTTATCTTAGTTATGTTTCTTAGAAAATAAAGTTCAGTGTCTCGAATATTATTTATACATTGTTTGACCCTTCGAAGAATTTATTAAAGAAAATTTTGTATGTTGCGACATCTTTTACTTGTTAACATGATTTTTCAAATATACATTCTACAGCCATTCGCGCTAGTTATCAACCATACATTTTGACAGATATATATAATCGTTTCTTCTGCCGACCATACCACGTGTACAGTTCACATACAAAATAATTACAACAAAATAACAAACATACAGAAATGCATAATTGCGGTTGTACTTCGACAGGCATCGAATTTTCTATACAAATTATTTTTTATTATCATACAAAGTTAAACTGGTAAAATAATTTACAGCTATCATACGACGGATAGCAAAAAAAATATCCATAAATGGCATACCTAAAAAATATAATAATATTTTTTTAACACTGGCAAAATTGACAACGACCAATCACGAAACAAGTAGGTATAACGTGCACAGGATAAGTTTGGCTGTGACGGTTATTTTCTGCGCATGGGTGACAGGTGAAGAGCCAGTGAACGCTATCCCCCGCGATTCATTTTTTGAGTTCTGCGCATTAACGGTCAAAGCCAGAGTTATTTTGTACGACGTATATTTATACTTTAAATAACGTAGCTATTGCCATTTACAGAAAATATAACCTACCTAAGCACATCAAATATACAAGCGTAAAACTAAAATACAAATCTAAGTTTAAAAAAAAAAAACCGCTTCCATGTGATGCGATATAAAATTATCTTATATGACTTTACACAGTGGAAATATTATTGACTGAATCAAAACAATAATTTACATTCAAATTATTATACAAAATATTAAATAACAAATATTTTCGTGAGCATAAGAAGACGTACATAGTGGCACCATATTTAAGCAAAGCCGTAAGCAAAGTGAAGGCGTTTAACAAAAAGGGCATAAACAACTCTATAGAATGTCAATCCGGAAATGAAACTGAACAACTTTTTCCTTGTAACATAGGTTGAGATAAGATTTTTTTTATTTCCTCAGAAACGCATCAGCTGATGGAGCATTTGTATGGGAATTCAAAATATTTTACGTTTTTCGGCCTAGAGAAAAGTTGTTCAGTTTCATGGGCAGACACATCCTTCAAACTTGTTATACCCTTTCTGTTCCACCTTAGTTAGGGCTAAACATACATTAGAAATTATGTATTCACAAACAATTAAATTGACTCAAGAATCTGTACTAACTTTTCTGACAGGCAAATTCGTGTAGTCGGTAGAGCCTCTACCATCTGTGCCGTAAGTCACGGATTTAATCCCCGCCCAAGGCAAACATTTGTGTGATGAACATAAGTGTTTGGAGTCTGGGTGTTATTTATCTATTTGCCTTTTCCTAGTTTAGGATCAGATGACCTAGTCTGAAATTACCCTCATACTTAAACCGAGTAGACAAGCTACGTTAAAAACGGTTAAGACCTTATTTTAAAGGTGGTGATTTTGAGTCAATTGAATCGCTCGTTAGGGTAATAGCGTTAGGCCTTGACATACATAACAACGACCAGTATATTACAAGATTTACATTTATAGAACAGTTTCCGATTTAATGTTACGATCGAGAAATGTAGCTCGATTAGATTGAAAGCAGTGTGAGAGCAGGACGGAGCGATGCGTAAGATATTGGAACGATAGAGACACGTATCGCTCAGTCTTGCTCTGACGCACTTGCTCGACCTGCTGGCATTCTAATCAAGCTACTGTGTTAAGACTGTAGCTTTCTGATAGTCAGAAGTCCGAAGGAGATCATGACTAAAGAGGTTACATTATTATACACCACGTACAGAAGCAAATAATTTGCAATATATCCTTTAGATTATCAAATCACGCGATGGAAAAGACTATCTGTCCTATTCCAATTTTTCTGTACTATTTTGATATTATTTTAACCGCTAATTAAATTGTATCCTGGTCACGGCACCAAATAAGTAACGTTACGGCAATATTTGTTCACATTTTAAGCTGTATTAAAGCGGTCGTAGAATAAAAAAACATATTTCTACAAAGGAAATAAAAAATGAAAATCCATCAACTTTCATAATTGAATTTGCTACCCCTAGATACACGTGGTACATAACCCGGTACATAAGACTTTCCTCAATTGACTAGTCGCGTTTAAAATGGACTTGACTTTTATAAACTGTATCTAGAACAAATGTGCCTTCAAACTGAGCGAACTAAAATCGCAACATGACCTTTGCAACTGTCTTCTTCTAACAAACGACAAAACTGGTGTGTGAAAGCAGAATAACTAGCTTTTTACTCGTGTTACCCTTTTAATTTGTCAATCGCTCTAGTTTAATAAATTGGACGAATGGTTTCTTTAAAAATGCAACATAACCATGTTTTTATTTCAAAACCTCTTCTCAAACAGTCGAGTTAAAGTTTCACCGTTTTTCCCAGGCCAACCAATTGGTGACATTGTAGTACGAAATTATCTAATATTATATAGTACACGTCTCTATACGTGTATTTTGCTTATTTTGACGAAATATCTACAAAAAAAAGCAGAAGTCACATATATCCTTCGAATTACTTCAACTCTCGAGATAACGATATGTTTGTGATAAATTAGACGATTTAGTACTGTCATAACTGCCATCTAAGTAGGCCGTATATCAAACCACCGATCGAAACTGACCAATCACTTTTCTTGCAGCGATATTTTCAAAGCTAAGGCTATTTCAGCTTCTTCCTGCCTCCTTCTGGCTTCTGCCGCTTGTGCCGAGCGCTTGGATTCTTCTGCCGCCCAGGCTAGCTGCTGTTCTTCTGTCGCCAAGAACTCCACACTTCTGGACTCGACAGTACCGCTCTTGTTCTTTTCCTTCTTCTGCTTTGTTCGTCCTATGCCGCCTATTGTGTGGACGAGGGATTTCGCGTATTTAACAGGTTTAGGCGACTTCTCCTTCTTACTCGGCAGAGTACTATGCGTGGGCCAGGTCTCGTTCAAGTTTTTATTTTGATCCGTATTCCAATCCGTCGCCCAGTCGTCCGATTTGTTCGCCCAGTTGTCGGTCTTCCATTCGGTGCTAGATTTCGTGGTATTGCTGGACCAGGCGTCTGTTTTGGAATTGGCGTGTGTTGACCAGGAATCTGTTTTGTTTGGAGGTGGCTTCGACCAAGCGTCTTCTGCTGACCAGCTGTCGTTAGGCCACGCCGCCCAAGAGTCGTTATTATTGGAATTGGTAGTGTTGTTTGTGGTAGATTTGAGGCTAGATTTGAAGTCTGATCGAGCGGCGAAAGGATCGTACGGGACGGGTGGAGCAGAAACGCGGCCGCTGCGCTTCTCTGGCGGCGCGAAGCTTCCGTTGAGAGTCGAGCTCGCAAAGAAGTCGTCAGTTTCGAAGCCGGCGACGGAGGTAGGTCTACCAAAGGGATCGACTTTCTTCGCATCTGTGACGTCGGAGAACGGGTCTTCGATGTTGAAGGGGTCTTCGTATCGGTAGTCTTTGAAAGGGTCTTCGGTGAACTCCATGGCGCGGGTCTGGACAGAGAGTAGGGGGTGAGGTTGCAGTCACGGTCGCGTGAGGTTGAGGTTGAGGCTAGGGGGTGAGGTTAGGGGTTAGGAAGTGGGGGTGTACGCACGGGTTGTCGTCGCCGCCGCGTCCGCCTAGCGCTGCAAGTGGGGGAAGCACACGGCAGTGTTAGCTTATTAGTGGAGTGAGTCGTGTTACATGATAAGATAACGGTTTGAGTGCACATCATTGTCTTAATTTTATTTAACGTTTTTAAGCATTATCAAGAGGAGAAGTGTTTATATTATGGATACTAACAAAATGAGACAGTTTTATGCTTTATTAATTGTAACACTTATTGTTAGTTTGTGGGAGAAATAAACTTTATTTGATTTGATTATGCCATAATATTTTTTAATGAGAAATCACATCACTCATTCACACAATATAATTTTAAACTTGTTTTATAGTGTATATTTCACTATTAAACACAAAAGAAAAGTTTCTGTAATAATAAAATATTTACTACAAACTAATTTTTCAGTACAACTTGTTCAGATCAAGATAAGATAGAATGAATGAACATATTTCCGCTTTATAATCTCTACAATTTCACGGTTTCTAATAAAACGTAAAAACATTCGCGTATATACAATTAGTGACAGTCGTCCGAATACTGAAGGGGCATGATCAATAAACGACACTGAACAACTTTCAGTGAACAAAACAAAATTCGCGTCTCCATACAAAAATGTAAACTTGATCGGGCAGTTTGTATGGAGAAGCCAATTTTTTTTTTCGTTTCCTGAAAGTTGTTCAGTGTCTGATCAATGATCATGCCCCTTCAGTATTCGGAAGGCTATCCCTAACACCCTGTATAGGCAGTTTCAAAACACTGATGATTTTTTAAGAATCTTAAGCAATATGATGTGCACTCACACAATAATATAAGATAGAAATTGTTGTATAATACAAGAAAATGTTAATATTATTAAAATTTATTATTAAAAGGGATGAAATAAATAGGTTTTAAATGAAAATAAATAAATAAATAATATTCAAAATAGAAGAGGATGGAAAGCTTGAGCACTAAATAAAGCGACTTTTAGCCGAAACATGCACAGAATACTACAAGAAAGAAAAAGATTTTGCGAAGACGCCCTGGGCCTATAGACAAGCAGCTTTCTACAATCGCAAACGCTAAAAGAATAGAATGAAAATGTATGAGAAAATTAATAGTATCGATTTTTTTTTATAGAAGGTTTGTCTCATGTAGTGTAATACCCCAGCAAAGTTTCATCGACTGAGGATTTAATGAGGGGGTCTTCATACAACGATCCGCTTCGTTGCCTAGACTAGTAATGCTAACGAGCGAGGTGACTATGGTACTTCCCCTCTACATTTTTCCAGCAAAAGCTAAAATTCTGGAGGGAGCTCCCTGGCCTGTAGTGGACGTTTAATGGGATGATATGATGATAGTCTGACCGCAACCGCTGCATAGGTATGCTCCCGGCGAGACGGGGACGCACATCGCTCGTCCCCGCTCCCGGCGGCTACTAGTTTCAGTTCTAAGTATGGGGAACCCCCAAAATTTATTGTTTTTTTTCTATTTTATTGTGAAAATATTAATGCGGTTCACAGAATACATCTACTTACCAAGTTTCAACAAATAGTTCTTATAGTTTCGGAAAAAGTGGCTGTGACATACGGACGGACAGACAGACAGACAGACATGACGAATCCATAAGGGTTCCGTTTTTTACCATTTGGCTACGGAACCCTAAAAAGAAATCTGCTGCTCCATACAAAATAACTTTTATCGGAGAGTATTGGGAGGCGATGTTTTTTGTTCCCGGTGATATGCTCTATAAAAGTTGTTCAGTCTTATCGACTGATCATGCCCTTTCAGTTTGTGCCAACCTGTCCCTTACACCCTGTACAATGGCAGCCACTATGAATGGACCGCAATAAGTCTAGATAACGCAAACTCCGCCGTTTGTATGAAAACGAAGCGTGTCACAGTTCTCGGTGATATGACAAGCCCATGACAAGCAAACTAAGCGTTTTGAGCTTAGTTTGGGCCACGGGTTTGGGCACGCAAAGTAGGTACACTCGAGTCATCTAGACTTATTTCTGATCTGTGGCTATGACTATACTGAGTGATGAAATAAATGTGTGCATGAAAAAGCGTGTAAAATTAAGTGAACACATGCCGTGTGCAAACAAAAAATTAAAACACCCTCTACCAGGAAAATAAACATTATTAAACTCAAACTCATTTAATTTAAAATCATTTAATCATTATTGGATATTAAAATCTCTTAATGACGTCAGCTAAAACACATCGCTTCACAAAGTGGCGCTATGGTGGGAAAAAAAGGAGCGACAATAAAAACCCACGCTAAAAACGATTTTGGGCTTTCCTGCAGCCAACTAGCGCCCCCATCAGTAAAAAAATATTACTCGCTAAATAAAAAACTTATCGAAAATCTGTCTTACAAAATTAAAGTAAAGGGACCCTAGTTTATTTAGAACCTATCAATCCTAAAAAATATAGTTCACTGTAGCTACAGATACAAAAACTGCTAAAAGTGGCCGTTTTTCGGTGTAAGGATACAGGGTGTAAGAGACAGCCTTCCGAATACTGGAAGTGCATGATGATCAGTCAACGTAACTGAACAACTTTCAGCGAATAAAACTTTCAGAAAATTAAAAATAATCGGCCTCTCCATACAAACTGTCCAATCAAATTTGCAATTTTGTATGGAGGCCGATTTCTTTTTTCATTTCCTGTAAGTTTTATTCGTTGAAAGTTGTTCAGTTACGTTGACTGATCATGCCCTAGGAAGGCTTTCCCTTGGCACCCTGTATTTTTCTATTTATTTGTAAATTTTCAAAAGTTCTAAACCCGAAGGTCAGTGATTCTAAAGAAAACAATTTTTCCGGAGAAAATTGTTTAATCGAAAGCAAGTTTTTGACTTCCCAAATAAAATGGGAAATCTAAAAGTTTTCTCGATTAAAAACCCTGTTTTATCAAAAACCTGATTTTATAAAAAAACTGCGACATATATAGCCTTTTTACTTACACTTAATACCACTACATGCCTTCTTATTTAGCGAACACTAAGGTATTTTACAATGGAGTACCCACAACGACTTTGTACACATATTTTATTTTCCTGGTGTAGAGAGAATGGCATTTTAAACGAGAGACAGAGAAAGTAGAATATTCATCACGTAATTTAAGTTAGTTTTACGTACGAGTAGTTGTTCTTCTTATTCGCCATAGTGCACTGCGGTCAAAATAATGTGGCTTGATTATAATCACAAGAGTGTGAGAGCAGGACGAAGCGATGCGTAAGACATTGGAGCGACAGAGACAACTATTGCTCTGTCGTGCTCTGACGCAAACCTCTGTCTTGTTGTTATTCTAATCAAGCAACACTATTTCACATTTAGTTAGAAATAAAATTATTTAAACAAATGAATAAAATTCCATTCTCTATTTAAAATTTAAAAATAAAAAGTGCGTTTCATTTTACGTACATTTTACTTTCTCTGCAGCATACGAGAAAAAAATAAAAATAATACTTTAATTTAGCCGTCCGAATGACATCCGCAGACTCCATGCCGCTATTTAAAGGGGGAAAGGAGGGGGAACTAAGGAGGGAAACAAATAATAAAAAAAACACAACTTCAAAAAATATCTGGAAAACAAATAAGCTCAAAAATTAAGGAACGCATTTGAATTTTTTTAATTGCGTTTAAATAATCTCATTCTTGCTTACTGCAAAAAAAATATGCTATATGACTCTATAGGGGAGGCCTTTGCCCAGCAGTGGGACACTACATAAGCTAGCAATAATAATAATAATGACTTTATTATTTTAAATTCGAATGCGTCCAAAAGACATAGACATCAATAAAATTGCATACATTGTAAAAATTAAAGAAAGTCGATTCAATAATATTGAGACGAGCATTCTTTTTTATTTATAATAGTAAAAACTTGTTGAATCTAAACCAAAACAGAAAGTAACCTTATTAAAACTCAGAAAAAAAACCTAACCATTGAAATTTACTAGTAATTCATTCGATTCAATGAAAACTCATTGTAACTAGATAAAAACTCATTGTTACTCAAAATCATTAATAACTTGTTTTAAGTTAATGTTATAAAATCATAATAAATTATAGGAACTAACTTGCATACCTATATATACCAAATTAAAGCTGGCAAGTTAAAGGGTACCTTGTGTTATAAGAAGTTGAATTAAACTTACTGAGAATTATTCATTTTAAAATCAACTCATTCAAACTCATAACTTATCAAAACTGTTTAATTACTCATTGAATAAAACCCATTGAAAATTTGAAACGTACTAATAACATGTTAAAAATTACTAAAATCTGTTAACAATTCATTAAAAAATCTGGAACAAGTTATTACGATGTTCTGATAACTTATTAAAACCAACTGATAATTCGTTAAAAGCCATTAATAAGTCATTTAAGTCTACGAATAAGTCATTTAAGTCTACGAATAAGTCATTTAAATCTACTAATAATTTATTATTTCTTACTAATGATTCTTTAAAACTCATTAATAACTCATTCATACTGGCTATTAATTCAAATAAATATATAGCTCTTAATTACATACAAACATAACATCACGCCTCTTTCCCGTCGGCGTAAGCAGAGACCACAGTCCTCTACCTGCTACGATCTTGACATACATCCCTCGCTTCCTGTACTTTCATCTATACTTTCATACATGCTCTTCGGTTTAGGGTACTTTTAACCTAACTCATTAAAAGTCATTCAAGCTACGAATAAATTATAAGTCAGGAACTCTAATTGGGAACAAATTCCACACAAAAAGTGGCCCTACGTGAAATCAAAAGCACGTATATTCAAAATACGAATCAATTGGTTCAATTTCAGAACGAGAGCAGTTCGCGCGCGTACTGCAATGTCAGCTAGTGGTAGTTGAGTAATTGACGCGGTGACACGACTTCTTCTAATACACGACTTTTGTTGGGTAATTTTTTGAGCGCAGTTAAATTTCCTGACTTATTATTTATTCGTAGCATTCAAGCCTGCAAATAACTCATTAAAACCATCTTATAACTCATTTGTAAACAGTAATAACTTTAGTAATTTGAACTTCTGCCAATAATTTATCGGCATGTAACAGTGCTAGGCTCGTAGTATCGTACCTTGTGTTGTATGGGGTTGGGGCGCGGCGGCGCGGGGCGGGGCGGCGGCTGCTTGCTGCTCTTGGGGGGCAGGCCGGGCGCGGGGGGGTGCGCGGGGGACGCGGGGGGCGCGCTGTCCCGCGTGGGCGCGTGGAGAACTGCGAACGGGTCGTTCTCCCACGCGCTCTGCAATATTTCATACGTGTTGAAGTGGGTACGTCTATGCTTCCTTTTGGGAGGTCATTTCTTGCAAAATATAGGCCATCTGGCGGCATTAATTAGTACTACATCGAGCTTTGGACGAGGGGAAGGGTGTGAGCGGGGGAGGGGAGCAGGGGTTGAAGGGAATGAAGTGAGGGGGCGGGTGAGGGAGGTGGAAGGAGGGGTAGTGAGGAGATAGGGATCTGGGTGAGGGGAAAGAGATGAAAAGAGCCGGGTGAGGGCAAGGGTATGAGGGGAGCCGGATGATCTGGGTGAAAGGAAGAGGAATAGAACTAGCTGAGGGGAAAGAGAAGAGCCGGGTGACAGGAAGAGGATGAGGGAAGCCGGATGAGGGGAACGGGATGAAAAGAGCCGAATGCTTTTTTTAGACATTTTTCGTAACAACTTAAAAATTAAATATCGTAAAATATACAAAAATCCTATTTTGGAATTTCACTTGATCTTATAACGACAATTTAAAATTTTGCCCTCAATAATTGATATAATGATAAAAATATTTGTTTAGTTTTTTTCATTTGGTAAAAAGTTGGGCAAGCATATTTTAAAACTATTCCAAACAAGTCGATAGCGTCGTGATAGACAGACAAATAAAGTTTTTACCATTTTAGTTCAAAACCCTAAAAATTACAAAATTCATAAACAAGTCTAGCAGGATTCGAACCTGAGTCTAATGCTTTGTAAGAAAGAAAGTCAACTATTTCTTCATTTCAACTCTTTCTGAAAGTCAACTATTTCTATTCAAGTCGCGAGTGAATAGGCTTCTTCTGGGCAAGCTCGTTCCATCGTCGACCTCATCTCTGTCATCAAGACTAGATCGAGGTCAAGAGTAAGCCCATTGAAGATAAAAAAATACAAAAAATTCTATAGCTGCATTCCTTGACTGGCCCGTTGGTGTGGTTGGTAGTGAGCGTGCCTTCTACGCCGTAGGTCGCGGGTTCGATCCCCGCCCAGGGCATAAAAATATGTGATCAACACGAGTGCTTGTCCTTCTGGGAACTAAATATCTACTTATTTATGTAAATCGGTCTGTGCTACCCATAGTACAGGCTTTGCCTAGTTTGGGATATGATCTGAATTATTCCTCAATATTTATCTTTATTATTCCTACGAGACGTCAAAACTTGGCCTATGTAAATCAGCCGCAAAAAGAACTAGAATCTTATCACAGATTTAATAGAACGAACAGTTATATAGACTCACATCGTTTTGTTTGGGTTTATTATCGGTGGGTGCGAAGGCGTCGCCGGCGAAGGGATCCGAACTCGCGAACGGGTCTGCGCCGAAACCATCCTAAAGGAACAAAACAAACACATGTATGTCACACATATAACGATTAGTGGAAAATGGGTGTGTAAGTAACGTTTAAAAGAAAACAGCCAAAAGAGGATAATGTGTAGTCATCATTCAGATGGAAATGCCAAATAAGACTAGTAAATTAAAATTTTCAACAAACAATTTTGACACACTATTTGCGTTGACATAATAACAAAAGTGAAGCACCAATTTTTTGTCAGACTGCATTTATGGGACTTATATTTTGTGGTTGGTAGCATTTTGTAAATTTTTAATAACAATCATTGTCATTTGCTTTGCAAAAATTTGCAAATAATATATAGCAAATAATTGTAATCTTGATCTGAATAACAGCTGGGTGACAGCAGATATTACAGCGACAGACACTCGACTTGAACGGATCCTACATTATTTGCGACCCATCCAAGACTGGGATAGGGCTGTGGTCAAAAAGGTACACTCAACCGCACGTCAGTAGAAACACTTTTGGACCTTATGGAGTGGTAATAGAGTTGAAAAAGTTTCTACCGGTGAGCGGTTGACCGTACCCTCCTCCCATTTGCCGAAAAGCTGCCGCCAAGACACGATCTTTCCTGGTCTATAGGAAAGTCTCTAAATAGACTGCGATCGGGCGTTGGCTGCGGGGAACTTAGGAACAGGTGGGGCTTCTCTGATAACGACAAGTGTGAAAAACGCTAGGGCAATTTTATTTTAAAAAAAATCATCCTCATTCATGTAATAAACAGTAAAGTAAAACAATTTTTCGAATAACTATGAAATTAAAGAAGATATAAGCCATCGACGATTTGTTTCTGGCTCTTTCTAGCAAAACTAAATTTAACACGGAGTTTATATGACCGTAGTGACATGTGAAGTCACCGTACATGTCGGATCTCTATGTCTAATCGGCGCGTAATTACTTATACCGGCCGTATTTCTTAGCCGATTTAGGGCGGCCACATACAGTCGGAATTCCGAAACGGAATTTCGAAACGGAATATCGATTCGAAATTCCGTATAAACAACACACACATACGTTTAATTCCGTTCGGAATAACAAGGCTTAGTTGAGAGACGCCAGATTAGATTAGATTAGATTTATTTATTTCATACTATCAAATTCAAAATTACATAAATTGTTCAGATGTCAATGAATAATATGATCGTCAAATAATATAAAAACAAAAACTAATCAATAAAGAAATACAAACATGTCAAAAGGCGGCAAATACAAAATCATCTTATAGTCATAATAAAAATATTCAATGTCAAAATAAATATAAAATGTCAAATTAACTAATAAAATAAACGATACTGAAAAGTATTGAATAATTAAAGAAAAATTAAATGTCAAGATAAAAATGTCAATTAATTATTTTGATTTTAACATTAAATATTTATTTTATTAACCCTTTCGCACCTGAATGATACGATCGTGAGTTCCCACTTTGTAAAAATAAAACATGCGCGCGAAATCCATTTCTTCGGACCAAACCGAAATCACACGATGGTGCGTTCGCCTGTCAGAAGATACTAATTTATTTTGACGGTATATTGCACTAGTTATTGAGTGGACGCCGGAAAGATGGCTGCATTCATTGACCCCATACCAGGACGCCGTAAGTAATTTTGTTTTTTTGACAGAATTATTACAATATTTACAATATTTTTGAATAATTATCTCATTAACAGTTTCTTTAACCTATAAAAGTAACAGAAACATCAATATTTTTTAAAATCACTTGAGATATTCTATGCTAAAATTATGAACGCACTTGCGTGACATCCAGGTTTCTGTTGTACCAACTCACGATAGTGCGTTCAAACATTTTCATACCATTTGTTAAGGCTTTCATTACTTTTAGGTATGAAATTAAACAAGGACATTGTGCTCGAAATCTATGAAGATGGAAATTACTCAGATTTAGATATAGATGATGCTGAAAAAAAAATTGCTCCGTACAACTGGACATTGAGGTGTCCTAAGTGTTCCTGGTGGAAGTTATGTTTATTTTGACTGTTATTTTACATCTATTCCTACCATTGTTGGACGAGGTAACGAAACTGAACTTCCATGGAACAGGAATGATCATGGCTAATGGAGTAACGGATAGGCAACAAATTATTTTTAAAGATGACAAAATGGTGACAAGAGGTGAAGTTGAACAATAAGTGTCTAATGACATAGTTTTGGTCAAATGGAAGGATAGCAAGGCAGTGTTGACTGCATCTTATTGTACTGGAAGCAAAGTTATTGAAATAGTGAATCGGTACGATTAAAAACAGACATCCTATGTTGATGTTGATGCACCAAAAATTGTAACATCTTACAACTCATAGATGAGTGGGAGTTGATGTTTTGGATCAATCCATGGAGTACCTACTATTGGACTTTCATGAAGACCCGCAAGTGGACGTTAAACGTTTTGCTTCATTTTTTGGATTTAGCCATGGTAAATGCATGGCGACTATACAGATGCAATTCGCTGGCCAAAAGAGTTTCGAAAAACCGTATTCAAGATCTCCTCACACTCACATCTGAAATTGCTGAGACTCTATTGTGCACTCCTGACAGGGAAAGGCGTGATTCATGTTCAGTGGCTGAAAGCGAATCAAGCACCTTGACCAGATACAAATCAGGAAATGATCCATCTGATGGAAAGAGATACGATGGCTATGATCAACTTCCTATATTTGATGATTCGAAGGCTCCACGTACATTCGTTTGAAATTATGTTCTTCAAAAAACGTGTTTCTCAGTATGAAAATAAAGTACAATTGTTTAATGTATCGTTTATATTAAAACCTTCGACGTTTTGGCTCATAAATATTTGACAAACTATGAACGCACGTTCGTGATTAGGTAAAAATAAACCCTCGATAGCACGATCGTGCGCCTAGCATTTTAGTAAACTGGCATTTTTTTCACTATTTTTCCCTCACCAAAGTCATCCTACTTATCTCGATTTTTCAGAAAATTTCATAGTTTGAAGTAAAAAAAAATCTCAGGTGCGAAAGGGTTAAAGAATTTAAATATGAGTCTACGACAGTAGCTTATTCATTTATATTTTAAGATATTCATTTACAGTGTAAAATTCATCATCCAACAAAAGGTTTTTTAATTGCCGATAGAAGGTGTTATTGTTGGTCAAGTTCCTCAAGTCTGCCGGTAGTCGCTCGTAATAATAAGGTCCAATCACACGCGGGTTTTTTGACGCCAGCTCAGTTCGGCGAGGGACGCTAGCAAGTCTTCCCACATTTCTTAACGAATGGCCTCCACCTGTGCGGGTGCTATAATAATCTATATTTCGGCGCACGTAAGAGATTACCTCATACAGGTACATGGAAACCATGGTCATTATCCCATTTTTATAAAATAAGGACCTGCACGTTTGCCGTGTTTTGATCCCTGCTAGTATCCGCAGTGCACGCTTCTGTAAGACAAATACTCTCTTGGAGTCTGTCGAGTTGCCCCATAGCATTATGCCATATGAGAGGATGGAATGGAAATATGCAAAATATCTGTCGTAATACGTTTTCAGAGACGATAGGTCTTAATTTGCGTAAAGCGTATGTGGCACTACTGAGTCTATCGCAAAGCGCGTCTATATGGTTCTTCCAGTTTATGTTTGAATCCAGTGTAAATCCCAGAAATTTACATGTGTTACATACTGAGACAGGACAATTAATACAAAGTGGTTTTTCAATAGCTTTAGCAGAGAAAATAATGATATTAGATTTAGTTGCATTTAGTACTAATCCATTTGAGTTGAACCATTCACATAGCTGATTGTATGTGTGGTTAATTTTCATGTTGAGTTGTTCGTAATCACGACCACACAACACAACTGTAGTATCGTCCGCAAACAATACAACTAAACCGTCTTTGATGTGATGGGGCAAATCATTAATGAATAGCAAAAACAATGTATTTCCTAATGCTGAACCTTGTGGTATACCTACAGTGACATCACTCGCTTGTGACTTATACTTGCGACCATTTGATGCGATCTCAACTGACTGTTTACGTCCTTCTAAGAATGATTTTAACAATTTGTGAGAATTACCTTTGATGCCGTACTGATGCAACTTTTTAAGAAGAAGGTCGTTTTCAATGACATCAAAAGCTTTCGTTAAGTCGCAAAAAATACCTGCAGTCTTGTATTTATCGTCCATGCTGGTGAGTATCGAATCAATGACTTGATGTGCTGCCATGGTAGTGGATTTGTTTTTTCTGTAAGCATATTGTTTGTCAGTCAGTAAGTCGTTTTGCTCTAGATGTTCCATCAAGCTTGTGGACAAAATAGACTCAATAATTTTAGAAATATTGGGGACGATTGTGATGGGTCTATGACTATCAACTTGGGTTCTGTCTCCTTTACCCTTATAGACGGGACAGACTCGAGTGCTCTTTAAAACCTCTGGGTATACACCTTCATTGAACATATTATTAATAAGTGTCACTAAAATATCTGCTATCAGTGGCCATACCGACATAAGTATATTGATTGATATATCATATATGTCAATAGACCAGTCGCTGAAGAATATCAAGTTATAAAATTATTAGAGTATCTTGTTTTTTGATATGTTGTTAACGACATACTTTTAAGTAATTTTCTAAAAATTCAGAAACCCATGAATCCGGCTTTATGTTTAATGTAGGTATTTACATTTCTTTAAAAAAAACTTTATATATAGAATTAGAGTAGAAAAATATTAAGACATCTCATATGTAATGTTAATATCTTTATGCTATTATGTTTTCAGAAATGTAATTTAATCGGCCCATATCTAAGTGAAAAAATGTTAGTAATCTTGCCAGTGCAGTTTTTAAGTCTCTGGTATTTCTAAAATAGCATTTAAATCTCTTAATTAACTTACATATAAAAGTTTAGAAAAGAATGTTTATTGCTTTTATATTTTTTTTATATTATTGTTATAGTTGGGCCATTGTTAAATTAGAGTTCATAAATTGGAAGGTACTTACTCATAATAATGTACTTGATTACTAAACAAAAGTGTAGAAGCTTATTTTATCAGCGTTATTGCTTTTGGTGACACTGTGGTAGAGAACAGAAGGTGGCGTAGTAGGTGGGTACCCAAACGCAGGACGCGCTGGCTGCACATGCTTCGGAGCCCCGGTTAGGGTTGGCGGTCAGCGCGTAGCGTTATCAGATTTTTCTATAAAGGGCATTGATTAAAGTTGGCGTCGTTTTCGAACTTTAGCGGCCACTTATGAAACTTCTGAATTTTGAAAGATTAGGTAACAGGGCACAATTCTTAGTATGGGCACCATATAGCTCAATAATATCGGGGCTGAGATAACGGGGTTCAAAGATTACCACCAAAAATTTTTTTTCTACCAAATTAAGACAAGATAGGTCTTAGTAATTTATCATTGGTCATTTTCCGATGTGATGTGAAAAATACAAAGCGCTCGTCAAGTACTGTCTGCGGATCCTACGCGATCCCCAAAATCAACCGCAAAGCTACCAACACCGCTTTTGGTTTTACAACTAGAGCATTTCCCAAACTACGTAAGGCATGTTAAGTAATTTGTATTGGTCACTGTTAGTATGTGTAGTCGTTAGGCCAAGTCATTTGGCGGCTTGAAAACTTTAACAGCTTGGTAAACCATGAATTCAGCAAACGCCTTATCTGGGATTGGGTCTACTATTGCAAAAAAAAGGCAATAAAAGTACTAAGAGGCTATTTAACTAATCTATATACATAAAAGAAGAAGGTGCCTGACTGACATCTCAACGTACAGCCCAAACCGCTGGAACTAGTGATTCCAAATTTGGCATGTAGGTTCCTTATGAGGCCTAGGAGAGCACTAAGAAAGGGTTTCACATAGGGGTGGGTCGGTACGCGATTTTCTAATACCGAAACGTAACTAGTTATTAGTACCCGATAACGGGTTTTGAAACTATTTATTTCAATAACTATGTATTTTATGGTATGGCGATTCAAGAAGCGACTTCGTTACTGTGCGTTATTGGTATTATTGCGTAATCGCGGTGAACAAGGTGTTTCGTTATTTTAGTTATTTTATTCGATATTATTGGTATTGTGAATAAAAATAAAGTATTTCTTATAGGACTTGTGAATATTAATAATTGTTTACTTTTTTCTTCGTTTGCATAAACTTTTTTTTATAATCTACAGTTTAGTTTTTTTCCAATTTCGTTGTTTCTCAACTTAGGTTAGGTAGGCGCAAGGAGGTTTTACTACGCTTCGCTTTAGCGTAGCGTGGGTTAAAACCTCCTTGGGTAGGCGTAATACGCAATTTTTTTTTCGATAAATAGTTTCTCCCAATAAATAGTTATTGCAGAACCGAATACCGTATTTTGATTATTGAACCGATACATAGTTATTGAAACTATTTACGTTGCATAACGCCCATCTCTGGTTTTACAAAATTCTACCCCCAAGGGGGTAAAATAGGGGATGAAAGTTTCTATGAATGTCCGTCAGTTTTGAAGTTAGGATCTTCAAAATTTGTATTTAGGCTGACGACTAAAGATTAAATTTTACGTGTCTCAGGGTTTTTGAAAATTCCACACCCTAAGGGGTGAAAAGGGGGATGAAGTTGAAAATCCTTCATTTTGGAGACCCGTGGACTCTGAAGACCTACTGAAATCCTCATGATGAAGATTTTTTTTCCCCTTTTAATCCTGTGAGCTGTCACCGTGGACATTTAGCTGGAGTTTTGAAGTTAAGTAATGTCGTGCACATGTAGTGACATGTCCATTTAGTGTTATTTAAGGTGTTTTATCAGCTTCCTGGTAACAGGTCTTGCGGCGCTCTTCTTTTGAGTTTTTGGAAAGTTGAGTGGGCTTCAGCCTTCATTAGGTTGGACGCCAGTTCATTTGGATGCTTTTTGATACGAATAGAGTACGACTCCAATTTTTTTCCTATGTCTTCTTTGATGGTAGATAATTGTAGATCACGATTTAGTTGGCAGTTCGTAACATACCAAGGTGCATTTGTTATGATGCGTAGCATTTTAGATTGGAAGCGTTGCAGAATTTCGAGGTTTGAGGTTGCAGCCGTTTCCCACAACTGGAGGCCATAAGTCCATATTGGCTTTAAGATACATTTGTATAGCAGTAATTTGTTTTCCAAAGAAAGCTTTGATTTTCACCCTATTAGCCAGTTGTAGTGTGCCACTCGCCTCTCCCACCTTAGTATGTACTTTAGTCAATAAACGACCATCGAACGAGGCAACCGTGTTTATCTCAAACGCTCTCCCGAGTTCCCACACCGCATGGCGACCCGGCCAGGGCTGCCTTATACGGGCAGCGCTGTGCATTCGCGTGAACTTTAAATGTGACTGTGCTGTGTGATAATTTTTTTTTTATAAAAAAAAATTTTTTTTGAACAGCAAAAGAAAAAAAAATTAAAACTTTGATTTTTTGAATGTAATAACAAAAGCAAAATGTGTACTGCTAATAAGATATATAAGGTAGGTATATTAAAATATAAAGTTTGACTTTCAAAATAAATTAAAATGTGTGTGAGTCAGTGGCGTTGAATAAAAATAAAAAGTCAAAATTAAGAAGATAGTGTATAAACAAGATGGAAATAAAATAAAGTCCCCGTCATGATAATCGGAAAATACCAGAAGACCAAAATTTACAAGAACCAAAAATGTTTTGGACAACTGGCGGAATTAAGAAGATGGCATAAAAAGGGAAAAATAGAGTAAGCTTAGCAGGCTGCCGGGAGATGAACGAGTCAGATGGATGATGATGATGTGTTGCTGGGCGCAGGGAGTTGTTGGAGTCGTATGATGAGAGGAATGTGCAGGGCGCCGGGAGTTGTTCGAGTCGGAAGTGGTTGCGGCTAGAAGTGAAATCGCGTTTCGGTTTTTTTTTTTATTAGCTAGGCTTCGGAAAATAAATTAAAAAATAGCTAGGTTCGGTCGTACAAAAACCAATTAAAACAATTGAACAGCAAGTTACGGAGAAATAATATAAAAAAAAAATTATTTAGTTAACGGAACTCGGATATTCGCAAAATGAAGAAAGAAGACCCCCAAAGACCCATCAGTGACTCACCACGGGCACCATTACGTAAGTTAATTTTAGTTTACAGCCACGAATCATGTATCAGTAATATGAAATTTTAATTTCAATACTTGTAAAAGAGAAAGAAATACTGTTAAGTATCGAAAAAGAAAGGAAATTAAGAAGCGTTTAAATTTGATGTAGCATGGGATGTGAAAGTATAGGGGTAAAAGAAAATACATGATCCGTGGGCGTTAAGAGTTACTGTTGGCAATATAGTTAAATAAAATGTTTGTTTTTCAGGAAATATTAGTAAAATGTTTGATAGCATCGTTAGTAAAGGTGAAAAGTACTTATATCATTTTCTTATCACAAATTATAATTTTAAGCATAAAAATTGGACGAGATTTTTTTCAAAGAGCTAAAGTTTTGTGTTACTAAATTTGCAAACCTATAAGATCTTGAAAGGTAAGAGTAGGAATTTTCGAAAATAATTTACGTATCTACTGGATGAGTGTGTACTTACCTTCATAATTAAATTTTATTAGATACAACGTTAAACAAATAAATATAAATGTATTAGACAGAGAAGAAAGTATTTTTATTTTTATAAAATATCTTGTTATTTTGGAAATTTAATTACGTAGAGATTTATTTTTATTTTATTTATATTTGATTTTGGTTTTAATTAACATTAAATTGTATGGATTGTTTAAAAGTAAGCCAAAATTACATCCAAAATTAGTATTTACAAAAATAAAGATTGTAATTTGTATTGTTTCTTTTGGCAAAATTATTAAGGAATAAAATATAAATAGGTTTGGCATTAAAATTTATCATTGTGGAAAATGGAAATAAATTGACGTTATTCAAAATTGTTTTTATAGCTTAGGCAAATTCTAGGAACACTGGTAACAAACTTGGTATCGTAGGCGAGACATGGCAAACAAAAAGGCAAACATGGCAATTGCATCGTACTTAGAAATCAGGTTGGGTAGAGACAATTCTATTTTTAGCAACAACTGATGTTGATTGCATATTACTTAGTATTTTATTTTATGATATTTTTAATTCGTGTTATTTTGTTTGTATTAAAAAACGGAAAAGATATCAACTTGGTAAAAAACAAGAAACTGTAATTTAAAAAGTGTGATTTAAAATTAAAATAAGGATAATTTGAAAATTAATTTGAATTTTTGAACAAACTGAATAAAACAAGTATGTACCAAGATATCTTTTTACGTTGAGTCGGCGTAAAATTAATAGGACTGCAGCGCGTGTAACCCAGCGTCCAACGATTTTCGCAAGGTAAGTACTTACATCATGTCAGCAAATAATGTTCTTTAAAATTCAAGGGAAAAAATAACTAAATGAAAATTGTCGAATTAAAAAGAATGAGTCTTTAAACTTAAATTTTATTTGGACACAAAATACTTGTGAATTTTGTTCGTAACAATTATTAAAATTATGGACTGTTGGAAGGATTATGTATGGTATAGAAAAGTTGATTAGAAATGTTAATTAAAGTTGGAAAAGATAGTTCTGGTAAAATCATACATAAAATTTAAGCAGCTACGTACATAGTGACAAAAACTTATTGCAAGCTTTGAATGTAATGTATTGTATTAAATGTGTGGTAAGCACTTTGTTTCAAATATGAAATGGAATGTCATCAATTGAATATCATGCATATGGCATCACTTACAGCTTAGCAGTTTGTTAGCAGTAATGTAACTAGAGATGTTTTCATCATAAAAGGCAAACATATTTCAAACAAATTGTTTTAGTTTTAAGTATTATGTTTTTAGTAATGTGTTTTGATAAAGCAGTTATAAATGGTATGAAGATATTTAAGAGATAGACATTTCAATTGCGATGTCTTATGTTATGTTTAATACCGGGTCTTAGAGAGAATAAGTAGTAGTAGGTAACACAAAACAGGCAATTAAGGACTAGACTTGATAAAAAGATGGATATACATACGCACAATGTATGACACTGTATTAGGTGATACTAATAAAATATGAGGAAAAAAAAGAGAGAAGATTTATGACTAAAAAAAAAACGGACTTAAAAATAAATTAATTTAACAGTTGTCAAAATTAATAAAAAGTATTTGAAAAAGAGACGGAAAAAGTAGGAGCAGGTAAAGAATATTATTATTGAATTGGGTTTGTTGGTTGTTTAGCTTGAGAAGGAATAAAGTATTAAAAAACTTTTTGAACCCTTTGCGTGCAATTAGGTACTTTACTTCTTATGGTATGACATGGACTGATATTTATGTAAAACGATAAAGAATGTGCTGATAAGTGATATAAAGATTGGATTTGGCATGACGGATATTTTGAAAAGTTGGGTATGAGTAGTATAGTATGAGATGGGAATAATTCGGTAGACAGAGTCTTGATGATCGGTTGGACTGATCACCCAAACGATTATTTGTTGTCTGTTATCTTGTCAAGACTTGGATGCCGAAATATTTAGATAATGGATTGGTTTAGCAAAAATGTGTGATTGGAATGAATGGCGTAAGAGAGAATGTAAGGAACTAGTTTCCAATAATGCTCCAAGAGACTAATGAGAAACAAAGAGCTAAGAAAATGCTCAAAGTAGTGGTACATAAATAGGTACACACAAAAGGGCTTAAATCCTTCAGTCAAGTCGTAGGTCGGACGAGTCTCCGGTATGAATACTGTTGGAGACGACGCTGTCTTAAATGAGAGACCCTGTATACAGCGTGAATTTGTAGTGGTTTCGCACCCGAAGCCCAGTGATTCTACTTATGAAAACAAGCAACTATCCCGAAGAAAAAAATTTTTTACTCGAAAAAATTTTTTCGCCTCTCCATAGTAAAGTGGTCACGTGATCGACTCATTTTGTATGGGGAGGCGAAATATTTTTTTCGTGTAAAAAAACTTTTTCTTCGGGAAAGTTACTTGTTTTCATGAGCAGAATCACCGGGCTTCGGGTGCGAAACCAACACAAATTCACGCTGTATGTATAAAAATAGTACGTTGAGTGTCAGATCTTTCATTCGATCATAGTGACTACGAGTTAGCTCCGTGAGAATAGTTAGAGTCTAAAAAGGCTTAAAACATGACCTCGTAAAATAATAGGGCGTGCGCACGACCCATAAAAGGCCTAAGTTGCCAATATATTAAATAATAAAAAAAAAGTCGACTAATAATTATTATTACGTACCAATAAATAAATAAATAAAAAAGGGACCGGCCGGCCCAAAAAGTATAACTTATAAAGTGAAGTTTATATTATAAAGTGAAGGTACCGAAAAAAAATTAAATACTTATAAAAATAAATAAATATTAATAAAATGAAAAGCATGCAGAAAGTGACGATATTGTGGGCCCAAGTAACCATGTTATCATGTTAAAAATGAGTTGTAGGTATCAACCAACCCGCTTTATGAAAGAGACATGTCCGTACTAGATTATTTTATCAGAATAGAGGTTACAAGAATTTGACTATTGTTGTTTAGAAACATCAAAAAGAGCGCTCTTGACAAGGAAATGTAAAACGATATCAGAAATGACTAGAATAATAATAAATAAGGTATACCTATATTTTATAAAATTAGAATTGTAAACAAAATACGATAGAAATAAAAAAAGAAGTGTTATAATATAAGTTTATAATGGTAGAGTAAGAATACAAGTGAAAAGAAAATGAAATTGTGAAATATTGCAATATTGCCAGCAGTACCAAAATAGTAGAATAACAGAAAAAAAACTATGATAATGTATTGCATAAGCAGAACATTTTAAAGCTAAACTAATTTTAGAGTTTTGCTATTGTTTATTTTTCATGAAAAATATTTTTTGCTTCAAATATTTTAAAACATAGGTAACTTGACTATGTAAGAGCCAATTATTGATTTATCATTCTTGTGATTTTATTAATGGAAATGAGTTATATTTAGAATACCTACTTTATAAAGGTTTTAAAAATGGTTTTAGGAAATTTAATACACATAATTTGTTATTATAAAACAATATCAAAATTTTTATACTTGTAAGTTGTCGTATCGTGATTGGTTTGGTACTTTTGTCAAAATTCATTATTTAGATAAGGGTTAAGAAAGAAGGAATCAAAATTAACGTAAAATTTTGAAACGGTTTTGGAAAATTATTGAAATTTATTTTATAGAAATTGCCATGTATTTTCGTGTTTTATTGTGATGGTTTAAAATAACTTGGAATGTATTAAAAATATAGAAAAATGAAAAATTTCAAAATTTCGCATTGAATTATTATGGTATGTTTATTGAATTGAATAGAATCGATTTAAATGAAGTGTTTAATCTTAAGTTAGTGATAGAGTAAGAAAAAAAAACTTTTCCATATATTTTTTTTTCTTTTTTCAACGGGGGAGGTGTAGTGTGCCACTCGCCTCTCCCACCTTAGTATGTACTTTAGTCAATAAACGACCATCGAACGAGGCAACCGTGTTTATCTCAAACGCTAGTTACGTACTTGACCGACAAATGTATATATAGTGTTAAGGATTTTTTAGAGTAATTGCGTAATATGTTTTTATTTTTATATGAATTTTGATTGTAATTAATGAGAACAAGAGTTTTTAGATTTTATACTTTAATCTAATATTTGTATGCCTTTAATGGTAGGAAATAGCAGAGCTAACATAGTATTTAAGAACTTTTCTTGTATTACCTATTTTCGACAAATAAATCTTATCTTATCTTATCTTATCTTATCTTATCTTATCTTACGCTCTCCCGAGTTCCCACACCGCACAGTATATCTTTCTTAGTTGAAGGTTCAGTGCAATTCATTTAGTATAGATATGCTTTTTCCAAGTTAGTCTCCTATCTAGATAAATTCCCAAGTAGCGCACTTCATCAGCCTGGGGGATTGTTACATTGTTAAGTTTCACTTGAGGACAGATCTCTCTTCTTAGAGTAAATGTGACTTGGACTGATTTGTTCTCATTGGCTTTTATTCGCCAGTCTCTGAACCAAACACTTATGTCATCTAGACTTTTTTGAAGGAGTGAGGAGGCAACTTTCGGATCTTCGTGGGTCGCTAGAATAGCGGTGTCGTCAGCAAAAGTTCCAACCAGGACATTAGGATCTGGAGTTACTGGTAGATCTGATGTGTAAATGTGATAAAGTAATGGCCCTATTACGCTTCCTTGGGGGATGCCTGCTTGGATCTTGAACCGTTCAGAATTGGCTTCTCCTTGTTTCACGTAGAAATGACGCTCTGTCAGGTATGACTTTATAAATAGAAAGCAGTTATCTGGGAGGGACTTCTGGATTTTACATAGAAGTCCATCGTGCCAAACTCGATCGAATGCTTGAGAGATGTCTAGAAAAGCAGCTGAGCAATACTTTTTTTGTTCAAAGCCAACATTAATCTTTTCGGCTGCTCTTGTGCACTTGCGGAACCCTAAAAAATTTTTAAATGCATAAAATACTATTTAGAGGAACTGTCAAGAAGTGTAACGGGAAACGGGGAGTAGAAAAATATGACAAGCAGTGACAGTCGAGACAGGGTCGGGAGAGAGTCGAAAAAGGGAAATGAAGGAAAAAAGCATTTTTTTACCGAATAAAAGGAATAGTTGCTAAAATTTCTATGAACGAAAGCAACAGAAGAAAACTAAGAATCAGGTTTTGTTGAATAGTGAGGGCAATGGAGCTGAAATAGAATTTTAACGTGTTTGAAAGTTTCAGGTGAGAGAGAATTTGGGCCGTCAAACAAGGAAAATTTGGAAAAAAACGGAGAAAAATGGAAGAATGGAATCGGTAAACGCTCCAAATATCCTTGTTGTTACTTTGAGACGTCTGTGAAAGAAAAGTCGATAGTAAGCTGGATTTCTGTGAGTTATAATAATTTTTTATTTTGTAGCTCGCGAAAAATAGAATTCATACAGCTGAAGAGACGAATCTTTTGAAGGAGGCTATGATCCTGGATTGTGGGTTCCTTCAATTGAGATAAAGATAGGGATTGCTTCGTGTAGGATATAGTATAGGAAGGTTTATTTGCGCATAAATTCAAGATGCTAACATTCAGGGTTTGATTCCAAAGTGTAAAGAATAAGTGGAGTGAAACTAATGTTATGTAAGTATTCAATTTTGTGGTTTTCCATCTTTTATTTATTTTCGGTTCAAAGTTGTTGTGTGTATTTGAGTTAAGGTGAAATGTGACTTAATGAAATTTATAGTTTCTTCCAGGTTATGTGAGCTAAATAACGTTGAGAAAATCAGATTTCAATGTCAAAAGAGGAAGAGTTGATTGGAGAATATTTGCAGCTTTACAGATCTACCTGCGAGGTCATAAGAGGCTTGTACTGTGTGATACTTTAAGTAAATTGTTATTCCCTCTTAATGATTTTCTTTTGTAAACATTAATAACTCTGCGGAAATTATAACATACTGTGTTTCTAATCTGAGTCGTTATTTGTAGATAGTAATAAAGATTTTCTTTTCCCATAATTAAGTATAAACTAGTTCTACAAGTGTCTTTGTTCGCGTATAGCTAGGCAGGATAATGTTCTATTTCTAAACAGGTACAGGAATTACAAGGAACATTATAGACATGGAAAAGCAAACCACAAATGATAAAACGTGAAGGCTAAAAAAGGTATTGCTTGGATTGTAAAGGTAATGTAAATTTCATTGTGTTTAATTCTTTCCTTTACAGAGAAATTGATTAAAATAGTCCTTGGTGAAATCATAGAAACTGGACTCTGATGTATATTTTGTCAACGTTTCAAGGGTGGCTTTAGATGTTGTTTATTTTGTCAACATATCAAAGAGACTTTAGACGATGTATATTATTATCAACATTTCAAGGAGACTTTAGTCGATGTATATTTTTTATACTTTTTTAGGTAGAATTGTCTATTTGACATTATTGTCAAATAGTCAACAAATAAATCATTTTTGATTTAGTTTTACTCAAAGCTAGACGCTATTTTGAAATCTTTATAAATTTTTTATCTCTTTAACTAAAAATAAATCAAAACCCAAAATCAAAATGGAAGAAAATATTAATACATTAAATAATTACCTTTTTTAGAAAATAATATAAAATCTTTGGCCCTAAATCAAAATTCCAGTTTTTGATATACTAGTGTCATCATATGATAAAATTTAAAAAATATTCCGTCAGATCAAAAGAATTAGAACGTCAATTCAAAATCTTAAAATAATATATCTGAAAACTAAAACTTGGATATAGTTTGTGACATTTTATTGTGAAATAAAGGGTAAGTTTAAGTAGAGTGAATATAATAAATAATATTAATTCAAATAATAATAAATTGCTTTGATAGTGATTTTGAATCTTTTGCCTCAATTTCCCAAAATTGGAACATGCTGAGAACATTACTACATTTCAGTACTCATGTTCATAGGAGGTGCTTATCTTTCCTTTTACTTTCATTCTATAGGAGTCCCAGATTTTGAGATTAAGAAATACCTGCTCTCAGGTTTATTTAGTTCAACCAAGCGTGGATGGATGCCCTCGTGACATGTGTCCCCGATGTCCACTATATTGGATGTGACAAATGTATGTCGCGTGTCGCTGGAGTATCTGTCTAAGTCTATCTGATAATATCAATCTTCGGATTTATTTATTTTAATCATCCTTGGGCCGGAGCCCTCAAGCCTAAAAGGGTCTGATACTAAAGTTCTTCTCTTTCTATTTGTGTGAGGTTTCGCTGATTCATCCTGATTTCCCTCTTCTGTATGTGTGGGATGAATTGGTGTTATTCCGGTACAAATGGAGGGATATTAGCAAGGTGTTTTAACGTTGGATTTTGGAAATAATGTTTCTTGTGTTATGTGCTGACAACGCTTGCCCACTATTGGTTGCGTCGTTTGAGTGGCATATACCGCGGGAGGACCTCCTGATCTTAGCGTTAAATTACCAAATGTAGAGTAGTTAGACAACTTAAAACTTTCTTCTTATGTGAAGGGACATTCTAGTTTAGTCTAATGACATTAAATTGTTTATAAGGAATAAATTAGAATTGTCCTGAATCAATAGGAAGAATATTCTTGATGGAGACATTACGTTCGTTCGTGGGTTGCTTCTTGTAAAGTGTGTTGACGACGTTCGCCCATAAGGCTGCGACGGCTGTACGACACTCTGACCTTGGGGGACCTCTGAACTTTATGTGTGTCATCCTAAAGTAGTTAAATAATCTACTTAATCTTCATTGAATCATACAGGAATCTAAACCTTATAAGATTCTAAGTTTTATTCTTTCTTAATAAAACTAGTCATAATTTATCATACTTAAAATTATACTTTGACTCAGTGTGAAACCACCTTTAACATTACTAAATAGATTCTTGAAAACAATAATGGAACAGAAATTATAATGTTTAGTTTCTTTCATTGTAGATAAATTCCGAATATTTAAGTATATACAATAATCCCATTTTTATACTTCTTTTGAGTCCTCTTTTTAAAGAACATCGAGTTTTAGCTAGTGTTGTTTACGCTAAATTCTCCCAGTGTTCTTGGTTTTGAATACTCGATGCTTTTGATTTTTCCCTTAAGATCTTAAATCATAAATGTTTGGCCCAACCTAGCTTAGATACTACTATCCCGTATCTTCTCGGTTCTGGTCATCATACTTCACTTTTACTTAAGGATTACCTTCAGTAATCTTTTGTCATACTTACTTCTTATATGTTCTTCTTCGAAATATGCTGGGTAATCCCATTATAGTTTAGATGCTTTTCATTTTATTTAAATGAGTGTTTAGACTGGGGTTACTCTACATAATCCTTGTCTTGCGTGGGTTGGTAACGGAAAAGAGATTTAGCTACGCATCACAAGTGAGAGCTATGAAGGATATACGGAGACCTTGTTGGTGCAATAAAGTCACTCAGTGACTGGGGGGAGGGAAATTGCCCTTCAAACTCTTTATGTCTCTCGTTATAAAACCGTTATTGATCTAGGCTGGCCATGCAAGCAATAAAACTATACCCGTATCTAGTACAGACTTCACACTTGGACGTGTGGAGCTGGCTAATTATTTTCAGTTTAACTTATTTCAAAACAAACTAAGGGATTCGATGATGTCGATCATTGTCTGCCCGGAGGGATTACAGGAAGAGCTCTTATAGCTCATGATGGAGAGTGCCCTGTTTTCCTAAAGGAAGACTGTATGCTTCGTGTGCCTGGCGGGCTCGGTGACCAGCTCTGGTATGGGTGACTAAAAGAAATAGTCAATACCCTGTGAACCCTGGATGAGTCAGTGATCGTCCCTTAAAGGTGGGCCACGTGGAAGTCGGGTTTGACGCGGGGCATGAACATACCGGGGGGAGACATCATCACCGTCTGGGTTGTACTGTGGTTAGTTGGTTCCGAACTCCACATACATTAACCCTAGTCTTTACTGTAGTTTAAGTTTTCGATGGGATATCCAGCTCCGCGAGGATGATCAGAATCCTGACGACCCAGTTGGATTGTTAGGGTAGTTTAGCGTCATGTCATCGTGAGCTGGGTGATGATATGCCTCGGACCTAGGACTTAGGGTAGAGGAGGCCTAGGACGAGCTGTTTGGGGCGATGGTGGTGCCCCAAACCTGGGGATTGTCCCCACATTATTTTTTATTACTTCGTTTATATTAACATAGGTTTCTTTTCAGAAACTTAACGGCTATAATAATATTGCATTGTAAGAGAGATGAAACCTCTCCTAAATTGATGAATCTACATGAGTTCCGATGAATTACTCCAGTCAATATGAGACTAAATTTAAATAAATAGTGATATAAAATAAAATAAATAACTCAAATTAGACATGTAAAGTTTAGGTTTATATTCAAATATAAGTATTAAAATAACAAGAGTGTTTCTTTTTCATTCTTCTATTGCCACTCTCCACCGAGCAGAATCTGTATATTACAAAATATAATAAATATATAAAACGGAATGACGTAGGATTCAGAAAAATTATAATATTCTTAAAGGATATTATTCTAGACGAACAACCTTGGCCAAATCTTTCACGTATCTGATTTGAGGATCCTATTGGAAGGGACTTCAGATCTGTACACTCTAAACCCAAACTGGTGGTCTGGAATGAGCTTGGCTTCTGATACAGCAGGCATCAACCTTTTAAGGAAAATAGATTCCATCACTTTATTTGCTAATGGTAGCAACTGATAGGTCTGTATGAGGTTACCTCATCAGGGCTCTTAACAGGTTTTGGAACCAGTGAAATCTGAGCAACTTTCCATTGTGGCGGAACAAACCCCCTTGATACGATTGCATTAAAAAGCTGAGTTAGGAATAATATTCCATTTTTTGGTAGTTCTTTCAAGACTTAGGCAGTTATGAGATCGTAACCAGGCGCCTTTTTGTTATTCAGTTTCTTTATTATGTATTCTACTTCTTTTGTTGTGAACTTTTCTATAGGTGGCTCTAATTGGTATGTTCTGGATAATTGTTCATCAACTTCAGCTACTTTATCTGAGCCAGTATTGGCGTTGGGGGTGAAGACATTACTCAAGTGATCTGCAAACAGTTAAGCTTTATGAGCATCACTTTTGGCCCAGGTACCGTCGGGTTTTCTGAGTGGCGAGCGGAAGGTGACTGGTCTTTTAAGGTTTTTTGTAGCTCTCCACAGTGAGTAGTCAGATATGGCCGTAGCATCCAGATTAGTTAAATAGGTTTCCATCCCGTTGTTATCAAACTCTGCCAGGATAGATTTCACCTTAGAAGCAAGCCAATTGAAAACTTTTTTGTCTTGTGGGTATCGAGTTTGCTGCCATTGTTTTCTTCCTTGGCGTTTTTGTTGGATGAGCTCAGTTATGGATTGCGGATAAACAGTTTCAGTGTTGTTTATGTATTAATGGAACGTAGGATGAGTGAGCGAGAGAGTGAAGGAGTGAGAGGGAGATGGAACATATTTTCAAAAGATGGTGGATTGCATTCGGTTGTACAAACGTGTTGGAGAGGAATAAAACAAAAATTTTATCGATCTGGAGTTTTTCTTCGCAAATCACCATCCCACAATTTTGGGGGCTCGTCCGGGATGAATTTGAAGTTTCTACTGACGTGCGGCCTAACTAAAATAACACTTACATACAAGCGTGAAAATTGGTATGTTTAAAGTGCATAAGCTATAGAATAACAACAAATAATAAAAAATTGTCAAGTGCGTGTCAGACTCGCGCATTTTTATACACATATCTGCGTAACTGCGTGTCCATAACAAAGACAGTATGTTTACCTTAGTGGTACGGAATCTTTTTTTTTTTTTTTTTGGAAGAGGACTACTGTTGTTAGCCTGAATGACTGTCACAACTTCACCGGACGGTTGGGGAGCCGAAGGCTCTACCCAGAAAAACTAACCTAAGTAGGCAAAAAGCCTAAGGGCGCCTCGAAGGGCTCGAATCACGGCTTTGGTTATTGCCGGGGATCGGAGAGAATCGGCCTGGGACATGCCGGTAGTTCCCAAAGTATGGGACTGAACTAAACTGGGGGCGACCACGACCACGCCGGCGGGAACGGGTGTTCGAGATTGAGGTTTGAGAGAGGAGTCTAATATTGTTGACTAACTTGACGTATTGGGTGATGGAGTCATCAGAATCGGAAAGTACGTTCTTAGGACGTCTTTTGAATTTACACGTAGGATGGGGGAAGTAGTCGGCTGCCTTCACCACCAAAGGGTTCGGGTGGTGAGGAGCAGAGTCGAAAAAGCGCCTAGCTGTGTCTTGGATGTACTTTTTGATGGACGGAAGGCCCAGGTCTGCATGGAGTTCGCGATTGCGAACGTACCCCGGGCACCCGGTGGCACGTCGCATGAAGCGGTTTTGGATGACTTGGAGTTTGTTCAAATTGGAGGGGGCCGCATGGCCAAAAGACACGCAAGCGTAGGTCATGATTGGCCTGACGCAAGCTGTGTAGAGCCTGATTTTGTTACGGAGGGAGAGTTTACTCTTTGGTCCTACCATAGGATGGAGACGGCCGAGCACAAAGGCGGCTCGGTTGCGAACTGTTTGGATATGCACGTTAAACGTGAGCATTCTGTCTAAATGGACACCTAGGTATTTGACCGATCTTTCCCATGGAATGGGACGGTCGAAAAGCCTGATGGTACCGGGAGGTTCCTCCGCATTAAACTTTGAGAAGAAAATTGCGGAGCTTTTATCCGGATTCACCTCGATCCTCCATTTCCTGAACCAACTCCCGAGGGAGTTGATTGCGGATTGGAGGGTCCGGTGAATCTGGTTGTGGTTGCGGAAAGAGGCATAGATAGCGGTGTCGTCTGCGAACAGAGCAATTTTCGCGTCGGTGGGAATGGGAATGTCGCTAGTGTACAGTGAGAAGAGTAGGGGGGAAAGGGCTGAGCCTTGCGGAACTCCAGCTTGGATGGGATGTGGGGAGGATAGCTCACCTTCCATTCGGTAACGGAAGGATCTGTTGGAAAGGAAGTCTTGGATCAACCTAACGAGTCGGTCGGGAACACTGAGCGAGTAAAGCTTGAAAAGCAGGCCGTTATGCCAGACTTTATCAAAGGCTTTAGCTACGTCAAGAAAGATAGCTGCTGTTTGCATTTTGCGAATAAAAAGTCTATCGGAGATATCCTCAACGAGGCGATGCACTTGTTGGATACACGAGTGTTTGGGGCGAAAGCCAAACTGCTCGTTGGGAATGAGATTGTTAGACTCTACATGATCACGGAGACGTTTGAGAAGCAAACGCTCGTACATTTTGCCCATCGTGCTGAGCAGGCTAATGGGACGGTAGGAGGATGGCTCGTCAGCGGGTTTGCCGGGTTTGGGGATTCCTATGACCGTGGCCTCTTTCCACAATTGTGGAAAGACACAGTTCGATAGGGCCGCGTTGAAGATGTTAGCCAGAGAGGCGATGAGATGGTCGGGGAACATTTTAAGGACACGGTTATGAATACCGTCTGACCCGGGGGCCTTACGGCGTTTGAGAGCCCTGATGGCTTGTTGGACTTCATCGGGTGTGATGGGTGGGAGAGGGGGGTCTGCCAATGGGAGCAGGGCTCTCCTATTGACTTCGGTATCGACCTCTGCGAGGAAGACCGGATCAAAGGGGAGCGAGCTAGGAGAACATTGGGCTTCGAGACTGTCCGCAAGGCATTCAGCCTTCTCTATGTCGTCAAAAGCGTGAGGGAGGTTGGGTCTTTTGAGGGGGGGGGGGTGGCTGCTTCCTGCTTAGATCTGAGGGATCTAGACAGGCGCCAGAAAGCTTGGTGGTCGGGGCGTAGGTCCCCAAGAAACTTATCCCAGCCATCGTCAGACCACTCGGCCGCTCTCGCCCTTACCTGCCTCTGTAAGGCACGGAGAAGCCGAGCGTTCTCACGATTGGGATATGAATCATGAGCGCGCATGGCTGCGTTCTTCTCGGTTATCAGCTCGCGCAGGTCTCTAGGCGGGATCCAGCGACCATCAGGAGTCACTGGGGCCCGTCTAGAGCAGTCAGAGATGACTGATTGCACGTGCTTGGTAATCGAGGAGACTGCGCAGTTGATGTCTTCTACTGTCGTTAGTCTGTCCGGAATTTGGTCAAGGTGAGTGGAGCTAGTCGATTTCAGGGATTCCCCTACTTTGTCCCAGTCCACAATTGTTCGGGTCGGGGGGGGTACTCCTCGCGGGGGGTCTAGGCGAGAATTAAACTCAAAGATGAGTGGGCGGTGATCGGAATCTAGTTCATGGACAACTTTCAAGTCACATAAACGGAGGTTTACGTTCTTGAGAAGGGCCATGTCTAGGACGTCAGGTCTGTGGTCTACGTTGTGGGGGAAGTGGGTAGGAGAGCTAGGTGCTAATACGTCGAAGTTGAGCCTTTCGCTAAGGGTGAAGAGGGTGGAGCCTCTAGTGGTATTTACGTGGCAGTTCCACATAGTATGTTTGGAATTAAGATCACCAGCCAGGAGAACAGAGTCGCCTAGGTCTAGTAGGGCGTTGAGGTCGTCTTCAGTAAGAAGTTTGTTTGGGTCGGGGGAAAGGTAAGCCGAAATAACTACTATCGGCTGGTGACCGGTGAGGCCAATACGGCAGATAGAAGCTTCAACATACGAAAGATCGGGGGTATCTAGTGGGACGCAGTGGAGAGCGCGTTTGTAATAAATGAGGGTGCCGCCGCACTGGCCGGAAGTGCGATCGTTACGGACGAGGTTATAGTTAGCGATTCGGGGGTTTCGCTGACTAGGCTTGAGGAACGTCTCTTGGGCGAGAAAGATATCTATATCGTGGTCGCGGAGGAATTTGGCTATCTTGGCACGCTTGCCCTTGATGCCATTGGTATTAAAGGAGCCTATTCTGAGGGTGGACGGTTTGATTCTACAGCTACGATTGCCTAAATCCATAATTATTATTTAGAAATTGGTTTATATTGGGACATCGACTCGATAAGGGGCGCGAAGCGAATCGAGGCACTAAGTAGGGCTGGGCCATTTCCCTGATAGAGGCGGATGGCTTGGGCAAACGCGATGACTTGGTTGAAGTCGATTGCCGTTAGAAAGGCTTCGACTTCTAACCCAGCTTCCTGAAGGGAAATCTGGGGGGAGGATGAATGGACCTGAGAGGCCGGGGTCGGTTGTTTGTTGATGCGCGGATCCCGTGGGTTAGCGCGGCGCGTATTAGAGGGGGTGTTAGCTGGTTGGGGTTGTGAGTTTTGCATTTGAGCGGTAGTGTTAGCCGCCTGGGATGCAAGCTTGGGGGGGGCTCCCTGAGGGATAGCAAACGGAGGGTTGGGCTTGAGCCCGGGGAATTCAGACTCGCGGAGTTGGTATGACTGTGGATTAGTCTGAGAAGACTGGGGATTAGATTGGGAAGTTTGGGGGTTTGATTGCGTGGTAGAGCGGCGTTGGCCGTAAGAACGATTCGAAAGGCGCGCCACCACCTTGGGGTTTGCCTTGGGGGCAGACTGGCACCCGCGATAATTCGCAGGGTGGCCAGTCTTCCCGCAAAGCACACAGCTAGGTGGAGTGAAGTCGTCTTTCTTTTCGTCCGACTTTTTGGGACGTTTGCACGCTGCTGTGCTGTGGGGTTCTAGGCACTTGACGCACCTAGGTTTGTCGGTACAATTCCTAGCGGAATGATTGTACCTTTGGCAGTTGTGGCACTGGCCGGGAAAGCCAGAATCCTCGGTGCGCGGGTCCGACTCGCACTTGGCCGGTTTTTCATTAACCTCCGACGCAACAAGAACCTATATTATCTAATCTTTGCCTATTTCTACCCGTGCGAAGCCGGGGCGGACCGCAAAATCGCTTCAATTTTTGGTTTAAATAACTTACATTTTTTGTTCAAGGAATGGAATAATATTATCTTTAGCACTAATTGCATTTCAAAAAGTTTAATAAAATTGTTGATAATTTCCAAAATTACTACTAATACTTCAAAGTAAACAGCTTTCATTCCAACAGTATTTTGCAAATATGTTTTTTTTAGGTATTATTTTACGACAGTGGCAAAGTGATACTAACCCATGCGAAACTTGTTAAACGTTCTCTAGGTGAGCAGCGACTGATAAGACTCTTTCTCTTTTTTAGACTCATATGACCCCGTTGAAGATGATTCTGCCCAGTCACATTCCCTTCCCCACTTCCTCCCTAGGAAATTAAATAAACCACGATTAGGGACACGTTTTCTGGGGTCGCGGTGGGAGTGGGTGGGGAAAAGGGATGTCACCGAGCAGAATCGACTTCAGCGGGGTTATATCAGTGTATAAAGACCCGGTAAAACAGTTTTTTATCAGCCGCTGCTCGATATTGGGAATTTTCCACCTGCTTACCAGATGAAAGCATGGAGTTGAGATTCCTAATGTCAATTTTAAATAGGCCCCAACTTGCGTATGCATTGAAAATTTTCCGCCAAGTAATAGCACGACGTTATTAGTATAAAAAGTGGCGCGTTTTTTACTGGTAATTGAATAAATTATTGTGGCAGAGAGCAGATAACCGCAGCGCATGTACAAAAAAAAACTGGTCAAATGCGAGTCAGACTCTCGCGCCGAGGGTTCCGATATATCTATAGTATTTTTGGAAGCAGTAAAGTTAATTTTTAGAACCGCAAAACTAAATTTGTTTGTAAAGGTTTTTTGCATATTTCTAAAAAACTGTGCAACTTAGAAAGATCGTTTTATTTTTGCTGTAATATTTACATAAATTTCTAACGACTGCAATTAATTCAGATTTTTCCATGGGGGAATGGTATTATTTTGGCTGTGTATTGAGTAAATTTTTACAAAATAATATCCATCAAATTTTGCATACCAAAATGGATGAATGTTCACCAAATTCGCTTCTGGCACTTTACCCAAATTTGGTGTACGTTCAGCCAATTTGGTGTACATTCTTCGAGTACATTTTGTCTGAAGTGTATTGGGGTATAAAAAAATATTTTGGGAATCATTTAATTTGTTGCCTATTATTTTTGTAATTTTTCATCACAACTTGAAAACTAAGAGTTGTAAAAAAATACAAAAATATATTTTAGAATGTACAAGTAAAGCCCTCTCATATGATATCCCACTCGACCTAGTAACGACAATTTGAAATTTTGCCCCCCCTACTTGGCTTGTTACAGTAATAATCATATATTTTTTTAAATTCTTTCATGTGCAATTAAGTTAGGCAACCAAATTCTTCATTTGTTCCAAATTTCAAATCGAGAGCATGAGTGGCTGCTGAGATATAGAGGTGTGACAGACAGACAGACGGACAGACAGACAAAGTCGCAAAAATAAGGGTTCCTTTTTTTACCATTTTGGCATCGGAACCCTAAAAATACACGAGAAGAGAGACAACTTTGTCAAATGAACTTCTCTTTATTGAATGTGATAACTATAATCTTTACAGTATTTTATTTAGTTTTTTACCCAGGCATCATTCCTGAACTCAACTGTTTTAACGATTTCAAATTAATTCAAATATTGAAGTAGGTTGTCAAAAATTAATTGTAACAGGTACGTGGGCGTGAAATCGAAAACCAACCAGAGGCGATGAAACCAAAAGGAGGACTCAAAGTACCTTTAAAAATATTATTTAATAAGTGCCTTTTAAAACTATGCTAAGTAATATCAGCTGTAAGCAATAATTTCTAATCTAATCTTTAAGTAGAAGCAATATCAGATTAGTACGAGAGCGCGTGAGGGGAACGCGGCCGGCACAGCTTGCGTGCTACTGACCAGCCAGCCGCACCGCCCTCTGCGTAGGTATGCATTGTACATTGCAATTTTTTTTTTTTTTTCAAAAATATATCAAGCCTGTCGCGGCCATTTCTAATAAATTGAGACACAGCTTAAGGCATTGTGTTAATGAAGGAGGCGTAATTTTAGAGACTTAAATTTTGTATTACGTTCACTGCGGTCATAAACGCGACTGACTTAGTTAGCTTATCTCCTGGCTTTCTTATCTTTTATATGTATTCTTATGTAATGCATTTAAGCTCATTTTATGAATTTCAGGTCCTCTAAAACTATAATGGCCAAATGAAGGACAAATTTTTATTTGACCCTTTCGCATGTACCTTAAGTTTCTTAAAACTTAACAATATATATCTACCAATGTTTGATGACAGTTGGAACCAGAATATCGAACTTAAATTCTACATTAATTTATTTATCGAGATTAAAAGGAAATACCTAAATGTATACCTAGCGTAAGTTAAAAAAAGTTCTTAAATTATACAGATATGTCTTTAAACACGTCCCTGGCGATATATTAAAACACGAAGTCATTCTAATAATTTCATAAGTTAAGTGGTAAATATCTGGTTCCACGGCCCGCCTACAAGTGTATTTCTAGTGTGCAACATATGTTTTAGGACTTTGTCTAATTTTTTGCGAGTTATGATTGGCATTGTGAAATCTGGTGGGTCCAAATTATTTAAACATAGTTTTAAGTAGGTACTTGATTTACATATATTCGTTTGAAGCGGCAGCTTCGACGTTATCGACAGAAAATGATTATTGAAACAATCTGGAATTGTGTTAACACTAAGAATATTGCCTTGATCAACTATGCCTATGGTTTGCGATTTATTTATTTATTTATTTATTTATTTATTTTTTTTTTTTTTTGCCAGCCATTGAGTTCAGACGTCAGCGACTATGGACGGCGAATTTTGATTGCTCTGGTCTCTGTTGTGGTAATCTTCGTAGTTTGTGTCCCATAGGCATGGGTAACCTTTCACAGGCATAAATATAAGTGTTCGATATCGAACATCGCACGCGTAGTTAGACTTGCTCATGAGTTAACAACATAACGAACACCTACTCGCTTCGTGCGTTCGACGCTCACTGACTGTCCTGACTGGCGTTCCGTTCGGAATTATCGAAATTTTCGAATGTGTGTTGCGATTCATACATATTCTATGGAAGAGTTGCGTTCGGAACGGCATTATTCCGTACGGAATTCCGGACGCACAGGCCACCATTCGGAATTTCGAAACGGAGAAAATTCCGAACGGTAAACTACTGATGTATGTGATAGGTCCATAGATTTGTATGGGTTTACTGCGTTCGGAAACCCGAATCGATATTCCGTTTCGAAATTCCGTTTCGGAATTCCGACTGTATGTGGCCGCCCTTAAATTTTAGTTTCACTTTTTGTCATGTCTACTACGGTATTTTCATATCTTGTTAATAAATGCGACTAAAAATTTATGTTTATTCCCAATTATTATGACAACAAACAAACAGCGGGCGCGAAGGGGTCGTGAGCGGGCGTAGAAAACGCACTCGGATCCTACCAGCGAACTGATCCTAAATTATCTTCGACCAATCCAAGGCTAGGATAGAGCTGTGGTCAAGCCTATACATCCCAATTGCCGGAAAGCGGCCACCAGCCGCGGTAGCACGATCGCCTAGATAAACGCATTTCATTCACTCGAGCGAGAAAATTGACGTTTGCTTCATACATTAAGTCAAAAACTTTAACACGATTTTATACTTTCCATTTTTTTCTTCCTTTCATTATTGCAGTAATAGTAATAATTCATTTAATATTCTTACTATCCATCAAACTACTGTAGTTTGGCGAGACTTTAATCTTTAAGCACTTAATGTAATTATGATGAATAAATAATAAATAAATAAAAAAGTGACATTTGACCTTAGATATATTTTAATCTAGGGGCTCGTGCTAAGCCGGCAGGATACGATCTTCCCTGATCTAAAGGGAAGTCTCTAAATAGACTGAGATCGGGCTTTGGCAGATGCGGGGAACTTAAGAAGAGGTGGGGCTTCTATGATAACGACAATAATTGTGAATAAGGCTACGGCAATTATGATAATAAACTGTTACCTGTACACTTGCGTTGGCCCCGGCAGCGGGCGCGAAGGGGTCGTTCGCGGGCGTAGAGAACGCACTCGATTTGAACGGATCCGACGCGAACCCGTTGCGAGCGCCGAAGTTGTCGCTCTTCGAAAACGAATCCTCTTCTTCCTGATAAACGAAAATAGTTTTCACGTTGGTGTCAATTCTGGCGGATATCCGTATTATCTTTATACACTGCGTATGGGGAACGACTTTACAAACTTAAACGGTAGATTCTGACCATGAAACTGAACAAATTTTCCTCAACACGGAACACAGGTCGAAATACGAAAAAAAAATCGACCTCCCATTCAAAATGTGCTGCCAGCTGATGCAGTTTGTATGGGAAGTCGATTTTTTTTTAATTATTTTTTTTTATTTATTCAGGAAAAAAACAGTCATTTACAGTATTTTCTTATGTACAAACATGAATACTACTAGACCTATAGCTCCCTATATAGGGTGACTTTTAATTAGTTCTTGATAGCAAAAGAAATGCATGTACTTATGATACTGAACAATTTTTCCCAAGGAACATAGGTCGAAATACGAAAACCAAATTTGACCTCCCATACAAAATGCGCTATCAGCTGATGCAGTTTCTATGGGAGGTCAAAACTTGATTTTAGTATTTTGACCTATGTTTCTTGGGGAAAGTTGTTCAGTATCATGAGTACATTCATACCTTTTTCTATCAAGAACTTATTAAAAGTCACCTTATATTCTTATCAACCTAAGTATTTAGTTTCGAAAAAAATACCATGTTAACCATGTGTTTTTTTTACCATGTTTCTCAGGAAATGTAACGTTTAGGTTTGAAGCATTGTATATTATTGATACATCTTATCTTACATAGCCGTTGATGGGCAAGGTCAGAATTTTCTTAAACTGGTTTCAGTGGTTGTCAGAGCGCCTATGCTTTAGAACCAGCAAAGGCATTTGATATTGTAATGTAATTGAATTGTGCAAATCATTTCATTTATTTTCACATAGATTTTAAAGAAACAGCCACAGAGTAACATCCTAGTACATCATCTAAGCAAAAAATATAAATTCCTAAAATATCGACCACGAAGAACTGAAGTGATCCACAATTTTTGTACAAACTAAATTCTTACAATATGCGATTCCCAGGACCATTACAATGACTTCATTTAAATACATGAACGAAACGGTGTGGTACCTTCATTACTAATTTGAGATCCAAGCAGGTGGACAATTTCCTAAACGCTCTGGGATGAAACGGATGAGACGATTCAAGTACATACCTATAGGCAACATAGTTATAAGAAGTGGTGCTATACGGCCGCGCTGCCAGCCGTCTCTATATGTGTTGTATCTAGTGTAGTGTAGTGCTAGATGAGTGAACTACAGCTACTCACTAGAGCGTCGTTAGGCGTGGAGCCGCGGACCAGCTTGTCGAGATGTTCGGGCGTGTGTTGCGGCGCTAGCGACAGGTGTTGGTGCGACACTCCCGCGCCGCCAGCCGTCTCTATATGTGTTGTATCTAGTGTAGTGTAGTGCTAGATGAGTGAACTACAGCTACTCACTAGAGCGTCGTTAGGCGTGGAGCCGCGGACCAGCTTGTCGAGATGTTCGGGCGTGTGTTGCGGCGCTAGCGACAGGTGTTGGTGCGACACTCCCGCGCCGCCAGCCGTCTCTATATGTGTTGTATCTAGTGTAGTGTAGTGCTAGATGAGTGAACTACAGCTACTCACTAGAGCGTCGTTAGGCGTGGAGCCGCGGACCAGCTTGTCGAGATGTTCGGGCGTGTGTTGCGGCGCTAGCGACAGGTGTTGGTGCGACACTCCCGCGCCGCCAGCCGTCTCTATATGTGTTGTATCTAGTGTAGTGTAGTGCTAGATGAGTGAACTATAGCTACTCACTAGAGCGTCGTTAGGCGTGGAGCCGCGGACCAGCTTGTCGAGATGTTCGGGCGTGTGTTGCGGCGCTAGCGACAGGTGTTGGTGCGACACTCCCGCGCCGCCAGCCGTCTCTATATGTGTTGTATCTAGTGTAGTGTAGTGCTAGATGAGTGAACTACAGCTACTCACTAGAGCGTCGTTAGGCGTGGAGCCGCGGACCAGCTTGTCGAGATGTTCGGGCGTGTGTTGCGGCGCTAGCGACAGGTGTTGGTGCGACATTCCCGCGCCGCCAGCCGTCTCTATATGTGTTGTATCTAGTGTAGTGTAGTGCTAGATGAGTGAACTACAGCTACTCACTAGAGCGTCGTTAGGCGTGGAGCCGCGGACCAGCTTGTCGAGATGTTCGGGCGTGTGTTGCGGCGCTAGCGACAGGTGTTGGTGCGACACTCCCGCGCCGCCAGCCGTCTCTATATGTGTTGTATCTAGTGTAGTGTAGTGCTAGATGAGTGAACTACAGCTACTCACTAGAGCGTCGTTAGGCGTGGAGCCGCGGACCAGCTTGTCGAGATGTTCGGGCGTGTGTTGCGGCGCTAGCGACAGGTGTTGGTGCGACACTCCCGCGCCGCCAACCGTCTCTATATGTGTTGTATCTAGTGTAGTGTAGTGCTAGATGAGTGAACTACAGCTACTCACTAGAGCGTCGTTAGGCGTGGAGCCGCGGACCAGCTTGTCGAGATGTTCGGGCGTGTGTTGCGGCGCTAGCGACAGGTGTTGGTGCGACACTCCCGCGCCGCTAGCCGTCTCTATATGTGTTGTATCTAGTGTAGTGTAGTGCTAGATGAGTGAACTACAGCTACTCACTAGAGCGTCGTTAGGCGTGGAGCCGCGGACCAGCTTGTCGAGATGTTCGGGCGTGTGTTGCGGCGCTAGCGACAGGTGTTGGTGCGACACTCCCGCGCCGCCAGCCGTCTCTATATGTGTTGTATCTAGTGTAGTGTAGTGCTAGATGAGTGAACTACAGCTACTCACTAGAGCGTCGTTAGGCGTGGAGCCGCGGACCAGCTTGTCGAGATGTTCGGGCGTGTGTTGCGGCGCTAGCGACAGGTGTTGGTGCGACACTCCCGCGCCGCCAGCCGTCTCTATATGTGTTGTATCTAGTGTAGTGTAGTGCTAGATGAGTGAACTACAGCTACTCACTAGAGCGTCGTTAGGCGTGGAGCCGCGGACCAGCTTGTCGAGATGTTCGGGCGTGTGTTGCGGCGCTAGCGACAGGTGTTGGTGCGACACTCCCGCGCCGCCAGCCGTCTCTATATGTGTTGTATCTAGTGTAGTGTAGTGCTAGATGAGTGAACTACAGCTACTCACTAGAGCGTCGTTAGGCGTGGAGCCGCGGACCAGCTTGTCGAGATGTTCGGGCGTGTGTTGCGGCGCTAGCGACAGGTGTTGGTGCGACACTCCCGCGCCGCCAGCCGTCTCTATATGTGTTGTATCTAGTGTAGTGTAGTGCTAGATGAGTGAACTACAGCTACTCACTAGAGCGTCGTTAGGCGTGGAGCCGCGGACCAGCTTGTCGAGATGTTCGGGCGTGTGTTGCGGCGCTAGCGACAGGTGTTGGTGCGACACTCCCGCGCTGCCAGCCGTCTCTAGCGCCCCGCACGCCGCCTCCATCGCTGCTAGCTGCTCTTCCAAGTGGTTGATCTTTATGGTCGCCTGGTAACAAAAGTACAATTTAATTAAGTCTTTTAATTGGCGATGTCAAAAATATAAGGGTGGGTTGCACCATCTAACTTAACCATAATCGAATATGCGCGTCATGCTCTCTATTGGCAAGTACTGGGCCCTGAGTCAAGATGCTTTCTACAATCTCAAACGCTATAGAATAGAATAAAAATGTATGGGATTGACATTAGCTGTGACGCAACATTTCTATCGCTAATGTCATTCCCGTACATTTTTATTCTATTCTACTAGCGTTTGCGATTGTAGAAAGCATCTTGACTCAGGGCCTGGTCACCACTACGCAAAAACCAGTCGAATGTCGCACAACCCTTGGCTGGGTAATATTTGATTTCTCCAGCAGTAAGTCCTCCCCTTCGAAGTCTGACCAGAGCTTTTACCATATCACAGACGAAAATGATCAAATAGATTCTCTTTTGAAAGAGAACCTAAAGTTAGGTTCTGTTGACATAGAAAAAAAAGTCCAGACGACGAACGCGCTATTACTTACGCGCGGTTGTTTCAGAACTTGGACGTTCTTAAAAGCTACCCTCGGGCTTATCCCGCTTTTTTTTAAGTTCTTGGGTTACAAAACGTTCATTATTGGAATGTATTGATGGATTTGGTTGAGGTGCGCAGAGCTATGCAATGAAACTACCCAAAGAGCCTGGCATATCTTGATATCTTCCCCACTTCGGGGTAGTTCACCCGCAGAAGCGCAAGCTAAGGGTCGTCCATGATGCCGCCAGTTAGAGATGGCAGCTTAAATTCTTTGCTGCTGTAGAGTCTTGATCGATCTCTTTCAACCCTTGTTATAAATTTTAATGAGATTTCGTGAAAATCGAAAAGAAAACGTACGTATTTACGCAATAAGGCCGTCCGCCGCGTGATGCGTTCGTACGGACCATCAAACGCATGCGTGTCACGCAGCGTTCGCTATACGCACCACGCGGCGCTGCTACGAATTCTGATTTCTGCCATACGGACCGTACGTACGTCGCGTTCTAACGCTTCACTCGGCGGCGTCAATACAAATTCGTCTTCATGGTATACTTTGTACAGCCAAGACCAGGTCAAAGTAAATAAATAAATAAACAAATACCGACTCAAAAATTTGTAAATATACAGGGTGTTAGGCTAGGATGACTATACAGGATGTTAGGGTAAGTATACATAGTGTTAATTTAGAATGACTACTATATGTACAGGGTGTTAGGTTAGGATAAATACACAGGGTTTTAGGGTAAGTATAAAGGGTGTTAGATTAGGATCAATATATGTACGGGGTCTTAGGGTAAGTATACAGGGTCTTACTACACAGGGTGTTAGGATAGGATAACTATAGAGGGTGTTAGGGTAAGTATGTAGGGTGATAGGTTAGGATCACTATACGTACAGCGTTTTGGGGTAAGTATACAGGGTGTTAGGTTAGGATTACTACACAGGGTGTTAGGGAAAGTATACAGGGTGTTATGATAGGATCATTATATGTATAGTGATCCAAATTTAACACCCTGTATAGTTATCCTAACCCAACACCCTGTGTAGTTATCCCAACACCCTGTTTACTTACCCTAATACCCTGCATAGTAACACCCTGTATACTTACTCTAAGACCCTGTACATATAGTGATCCTAATCTAACACCCTGTATACTTACCCTAACACCCTGTGTATTTATCCTAACCTAACACCCTGTATATTTACCCTAACACCCTGTGTAGTTATCCTATCCTAACACCCTACCCTAACACCCTGCGTATTAACACCCTGTATACTTACCCTAACAAAAACACAAACAAAAAGAAAAAAAAGCAAACAAAATCAAACAAAATCAAACAGGTATGTAATGGCGGTACTTAAGGTGCGCTGGACTGTACATACAGCGCGGCGTTTTAACGTGCGTATGAGAAACGCACCGTACGAAACGGATCACGCTGCGCCGTTCATGCAAACTCGAACGTCGGCCGTCGAACGCATGCGTTTTGCGAGACGCACCGTATGATCCGTGTCACGTTGCGGGGTTCATAGAAACACGAACGGACTGCGTCGAACGCACGTAAAAACGCATCACGCGGCTGACGGCCTAAGGCATAATTTTGCACGCATTTTAAGGCATATTTTTTTATACTGGGTGTAAGTGACAGGTTGGCAAATACTGAAAGGGCAAAAATAAATCGGCCACTATATACATCATTGCAAACTTGATTGGATAGTTTGTATGGAGAGGCCGATTTTTTTTACATTTCCGGAAAGTTTTATTGAACCACTATTTGCCAACCTGTCCCTTACATCAGTTATAGACCGAATCTATTAAAGTCGCGAGTGAATAGGCTTATTTAATAGGTGAATAGCCATCGTCGAACGCATCTCTGTCCTCAGGGATAGACAGAGGTCAAGAGTAAGCCCAAAAATAAATAATAGTTTTTTGGGTCTTTGCTTCTTCCTCATTCAGACAAGCGCTGGGAGTCAACTCAAATAACGATCCATCTATCTCCTGACGACCTAAAACCTAGTCAGGAGCTAGTCGGACTCACAATAACGATCAATCGGCTAGAACCTCCTTTACCGTTGGTTGTGGATCCTTCTTATTTCAGTACATGGATTCGATTGGTACGCACAACAGCCCGTGTCCATCTTGTGCCAAAACATTTCTTAACATTATTGGCAAACATTCCGTCTCAAACCCATCTCTTCCAAATTTTCCGAGCTTTTCTTGCATGGGATATTTTTCTAGTTGTGCGGGATTTATTTGGGCAATCTTAAATTTCGGACAGAAATAGAGCATGACGACAATTCGCACCTTTGCCCAAACACATTCGTTTGAAAAATGATATGCTTAATTTCGACGATGATGGACTGCCGTGACTCTCAAGCAGAATTTTGACTGTCAAGAATACTCCGCCAAAAAGAGATCTTTAACCAGTTGTTCTATATGGACGCCACCCAGCTGTTCGCGTCTTCGTCACATCCATCAAATTCGCGCTCATGGGGGCACCGAATTGGTCGTCAGCGAAATAATATTAAGATACTACGTTTTGCAACTGTGACCATCGGTGAAGTCTATCATCGTTGTCAATTATGCAGAATTCGCAGAGCCACACCCCGTATTCCGTCTTTCGGAGATCTCCCCCAGGAAGGCTGGCACACCACGTACGACCCTTCACTCGTTTTGGCGTGCGTAATTTTGGCCCTGTAAACGTCACCGTTGGAAGGCATCATGAAAAGAGATATGTGGTATTGTTTACCTGCCTTACAGTCCGTGCGGTACACCTGGAAATAGATTCGACTTTATCGACTTCGATCGCCCGTCGTGTATGATTTTGCAGCCAACAACAAATTGTCACTTTATTCCACCCACAGCACCTTACATGGGCGGGTGCTGGGAAAGACTTAGTAATATCGGTGAAGTTGGCCCTGTAAGTAACGCTAAAGAAACGTCAACGCGTACGTGGTGTGCCAGCCTTTCTGAGGAAGATCTCTGATTGATAATGATAATAGACTTTACCGATGGTCACAGGTTCAAAACGTAGTATCTCAATATGATTTCACTAACGACCAACTCGTTGCCTCCATGAGCGCAATATGACGGACGGAGAGGCGAACAGTTGGGTGGTGTCCACCCAGAACAACGAGTTGAAGATGCCATTTCTTTCACACTGGGTACTAAAGGCAGAGACGGCTAAATCTCACCCGGCTCACAGCTAGCACGGTTCGTAGTAACTGCGCAGTTTTTAACATGTCTTGCAATGCGCGTTCCTCTTGTTCAAGTATCTTACTTATAGTGCCATCTCTTGCACCCTGGATACTAGAGACAGAGACAGTAATATCTCACCTGGCTGACAGCTAGCACGGTGCGTCGTAACTGCGCAGTGATACTCTCGGCGTCACTCTCCGCAGTTTTCAACTCGTCTTGTAGCGCGCGTTCCTTCTCCTTCAGAGTCTGCGCTGCAGCGCGTCTTGCTACCACTTCCGCTTCTGTTTCTGCCGCCGCCGCTTCTTGGGCGGACACTTGTGACCGGAGTTTCTCCGTCTACGAATTAATAAATGTTCAAAAGTAAGTATGACTTTAGAGTAAATAGGCAAATAAAAAAACTTTTTAGCGCCTTTATTAAAAATAACCCAACTGAGTAAAAATAATCAAAAGTTCTTTAAGAGGGTATGCTAATCTAAGAAATTGGTATTTGTACAAACTATTGCTGTCGCACTGCGCCCTAACAATCCTTCCGTAGTGTGCGATAGGGACAACCTACAGCTTCGACCGATTTAACCTACAGTAGACATTCCGTTTTCCCCTCTTTTCTTCACCAAGACTGAACTGATTCAATTATTTTTGGCAAAATAATTTTTAAGAAGAGTAGATCTACGCTCTTATTCTTTAAAATCATGACGAAATTTTTTATTATTAGTTAGTTACTCGGAAAAATAATATTGACTAGGGCATGCCTACAGTCATTTAAAATCAAAAGAACATCGCTCTACAGGCATAATACAGAGAGGAAATAGGGGAACATACATGTATCAATTTGTATGAAAGAAATGCAGCTAGAATACCCTCTTAATAAATTAACTAACTTGTTCAGCGCAGTCCTATTTGGATACTGTAGTTTGAGTTTGTTTATTTATCTATTAGGTTCACCAAGTATATAGTTCATAAACAACTGACGAGATACAGTTTACCATACAAAATGTTGTCTTACCTGTGATTTTAGATCGTTTAACCTCTTTTGTGCTTCACCTTTTTGGTTTTCTAACTGTTTCAACGTTGCCGATAATGTGTCCAATTCACTCTGAAAACAAACACATACAAAAAATACAATTTTTATATTGATTAAAGAATAATAAAAATGTAATAAAAAACATCGTTATATTTTTTCAGAGATGTAGAATCACCCTTAGAAAAATCATCATACTTTTTTTACACCCTGTATACGGTCATAATGAAATTGTGATCATATTTTAGCATGATACTCACACAATGTAACTGAACAACTTTCCCCAAGGAACATAGGTCGAAATACAAAAGAAATTATCTCAGCTGATAGCGCATTTTGTATGGGAGGTAATATTTGTTTTTTCGTATTTCAAGCTATGTTCCTACGGGAAATTTTTTAAGTTTCATGGTCTAAGTAACACGCTAAAATAATGTTCACTACTTCATTAGGACCCTGTATATTTATTCAGTTTTAAATTATAAATAAAAAAACAAGTTTTTCGTCCTGAGAAAGTCTAAGTTTGATCTCCACGGAGGGAGGTCTAATACCGCTTCTATCTCTTTCGAGGGCTGAGGACCTAGGCATTGGTTGCCATACTACACCTGCAAAATATCCGCTTTGCCAGTCTTAGCAAAGACTTGCTCAGCAAGCATGTCGCTCTCTGGTGAGCGCTTTTTATTCTCTGGTGAACGCTTTCTATTCTCTGGTGATCGCATTCATCTCTGGAGTGGGCCTAGTTTAAAGTCGACTGAAATTGGTTCATCATAACATCATGAAATGTTCTCTACAGGACAGGGAGCTCCCTCCAGAAATCTAGCTGTTGCTGGAAAAATGTGGGGGGGACCATAGTCACCTGGCTTTTCAGTGTTACGGCTGGCACCACCACCGGTTGTAGGTGACCGCAGTAAGTAAGATGGTATGATGCACAGGAGGATGCTGCTGCCCATCCTCCAGTTTATAACCCTTAGTCGCCTCTTACGACTCCAACGGGTATGTATGGGATGACACTATTCTTTGCCGGCACCACTCGGGACTAATAATACTTTACCTGCAAACTATCCGCTTCTCCAGTTTTAGCAGTAACTTCGCGTTGCTTGGTGGACAGCTCCGCTTCTAACGCGAGCCGCTCTCTGGCAAGCGCTTCCACTTCTCTGGCGATCGCTTCCATCTCTGGCGTAGGCTGAGGACCTAGGTTCAAGGCTTCGGGCACTGGTTGCTGTTGTTGCTATAAAAGAAAAAATAATGGGGTAAGTATAAGACATTGACAAACAAACTACGAAAGGCAGAAAAAGATTTCGAATGAATATCGAACATAAAAGATACACAAATGCAGTTTAAAACGGCGTCGCTGTAAACTTCGTACTCGCATAGCTTTTGTTTGAGTGAACCGATTGCGAAGAAACAAAGTTATATAGGGTGTTTGGGACGGTGTACCGAAAACTGAAAGGGCGTGCTCAGTCAACTAAACTGAACAACTTTCCCAAGGAAAATTTTTTGGGAAATGAAAACCAAATTTTGACCTCTCCATACAAACTTTTCAATCAGATTTGTATGGAGAGGTCAATTATTTTTTTTCATTTCCCGGGAAAGTTGTTCAGTTTCGATGACTAAGCACGCCCTTTCAGTTTTCGGTATACCGTCCCAAACACCCTGTATGTTGCACCTAGTAAGCCAACACAGCAGCAGCCTTAGAGGAACAGCGTTATCGTTCAGTAATTTGTAAGTTAATCGTGGACAAAGAAATAAACAAAAATTCCAAAAACTATCTAAATGTATTCTATTACTGCTTTAGGAAATATTACAGATTCACTGAGTTAACAATTTTATTTCATTCATTTATTCGCAGATTTTTTTATCAACAACCTAGGTATTTGATCAAGAGCCTGAATTTTAGGTTACATTAGGTTTTGTAAACAACTAAGCTTAGGTAAGCTTTTTGTTAAAAATTCTGATGTCAACAAAAACTTTTAAAATCATTTCAAAAATACTTTCAATATTCGAAATTTAAATACAGAACAAAATTCTTTTTACCCGTCATCAAAACGTCCAAATTGAAAGACGAAGATGGATCGATATAAAATTGTTATAATTTATCTTCTTTGCGTAGGTTTTGTAACATGTTTCATCAATGAAGAACTTGTACGGAGTCTGTATTCGAAGATTGATCGGCTGAAGGCAAAGTATAAAGATTTGTACGGAGGAACAGTGAAGAAACCTATAAAAGTATGGGAGTTCGAGCTTGATGATAAACTGGGATATCCACGTAAGTTATTTAGACTATTTTTTACTTTTTTATTTCTATTAGCACCAGTGTCATCGTGTCATCTCCCGAGAATTGAAAATGTGCATTTAGACCAAGAAACGAAACAACTTTCTCTAAAGAACTAGGTTAAAATATTTTTTCTTTTTAATTTGTTAGTCAACTATATTTTTCGTTTTTATTCACAGTTTTAGGAAGATGTCTTTTACAAGCTGTATAAAAATAACAGCTATTTCAGAAACAATTATACGTTCTCACAAGTAAAACCTTCCACTTTCACTCAGCGAAGCGGTCAAAATTTATCGTGCGGGCTATTTAGCTAAAAAATACAGAAATCCGTATCTGATAAAAGCGCATTTAAACTCCTATAATATCTTTCACAGGTGGCGACAAATATAAACTCCATGAGATCTCCAAGCAATGGATAAAGTACTACACATGCTGCGTCCATTCTTTGAACAAAGTGACGTCATCGGGTACAATCTCAGCGGTGAGCGTGACGGCGTACGAAGGAGCTGTGGCGAGAGTACCGTGTACAGTGTGCACTTCACCTTTACACCCGTCACCCACTTGGTTGTACGCCCCAGTAAGTGACATAGGCGTTTGCGAAATGACGTCATAAGAGATAATTACAGCCTTGAGCGTAACAGTGCACCACACCTTCACACCCTTCACCTGCTTGGTTGTGACATAGGCATTTGCGAAATGACGTGATAAGAGATAATCGCAGCGGAGAGCGTAACAGTGCACCACACCTTCAAACCCATCACCTTCTTGGTTGTACGCCCCAGTAAGTGACATAGGCGTTTGCGAAATGACGTCATAAGAGCGTGACAGTGGTAGCAAGAGTAACGTGTCACAGATTAGATAACAGTAAACTGACACCGATTTTAGTGTGCACCATAACTTTACACCCGTCTTAGAAGACCTTTATCCAGCAGTGGGTGGGTATGGGTAACAGACTAATTGACATTTAAATCATCGCTTGTCAATCTCCTTTGTTTTGTTTCCAGTCGTTCGACAACCTAACCTACGTACCAATGGATGATAAAGAAACTTTCTTGTTAGCTAATGGAGTCCTCTCAATATACCAAGCGAAGGCAGAAGATGCTGGCGTATACATGTGTCAGGTAAAATTCATTCTTTCATTCAATTTAAGAGACGAACTCTTGTCGGTGTAGCAATTTCTTAAGAATGAATCGATCTCCACGCCTCTCTGTCCTCAGCAATCCTCTTCACCTCCTCATACGACATGACGCTGGCCTGCTCTTTTACTTGGTCTGTGAATCTTATCCTTGGTCTACCTCTTCCTCTCTTTCCTTCTACCTTTCCTTCCATGATGTTTTTTATAAATTCATCATGCCGTATGAAGGTAAAATAAGTAAACACAAATTGGTAAAATTAGTAAACACAAAATCGCAATGCGGTGCAACCAAGTGCTCTTATTAACTGGGATACGATGACGCACCTTATCGTCAGTAGGTCGTAGTTTATGGACGTGAGAGCATCGCACGAATTTTCATGAATTGGCGATGCAACGCATCGTACACAACACATACATAATTGGGCCCCTTAGTGCATTCTCACACTTATAAATACCACCACCATTCAGCTGCGTTCTTAGGGCGCCATGTTGATCGCTTTCGTTGCCTTTGTCAGCTTTTATCTCAAAGTCTACATTTTTTCTCCCTTCTTTAACTTAATGGCCCTGGAGGGAGAAAATGTGGACATAATGATGTTGAATTCTCTGAAAGTAGGATTCTCTTATCCCATCTTTCACACAGTTCATCCATCTTTTTCTTGGTATCCCATCACATTCCAATTTCATATTCATACTAATCACTCTTTTTGCCACATGCTTGTCGTATATTTGGAAGCTAATACTAGTTGGGCACGTGGAGGAGAGAAAGAGTAGAGGAAGAGTGCCTACCCGGTGGACAGATGCCATCTTGGAGTCCACCAACTGCAACACCCAGGGAGCAATCCAACTATCCCAAAACAGAAATGATTGGAGAGCCCTAACCCGTAGGGCTACTTTTGGTGGTCACGACCCTCAGCCATGAGGAAACGACGAAGAAAAAGATTTGGATACCTCCTTGTGAACTAGTATGTTATACATAAAAATTAAAGTGAACAACTTTCCCACAGGGATATGGTTCCTAAAGGAGAAAAAACCTTGGTCGTCATATACAGGGTGTTAATTTGATTGCGTGCCATAGCTCAAGGGTGGAATCAGTATCAGTAACTGAACAACTTTTCCCAAGGAACATTGGTCGAAATACGAAAATCTATTTTTGATCTCTCATAGAAACTGCATCAGCTGATAGCGCATTTTGAATGAAAGGTCAAATTTGGTTTTTCGTATTTCGACCTATGTTCCTTGGGAAAAGTTGTACAGTTACTGATACTGATCCCGCCCCTGAGCTATGGCACACAATCAAATTAACACCCTGTATAAAGCGCCAAAACAAAATTTAGTTTTACAACCTGATAGTTTAATAAACTTGATTTGTGTTCTGAGGAACCAATCTTTTTTTAGCCAATGAAAGCTTAGCCCAAAAAGTGGGAACATCAATAGCCTTTTGTTGCCTTCAAAAAGGTCCCTCCGAGTGCAGGAAACTGGAGAAGTAGGGCTCGAGAGCAAGTATGTCATGGTTTGCAAAATTCCGCACTCACAGGCAAGGAAGAAAGGAGCCTCCCCGCGGCGCACTTTGGAGACAGCTAGACACGGTAACGCTGTCTACGCTAGCCAATGCTTTCACCACACAAAATGCAGTGCATGTTGCCGAATTTTGGGCTAAACAAATATAAAATTAAAATGACGATGGCATCGACACGCAAAGAAGAAGAAGAATGCTTTCACCTTTGTAAAATAGTGTAAATAAACCAATTTTTTTTTTCATTTTCATTTATCGTTGACAGCTCGGTGCCAGTTCTGGAGTAACGGTCATGTTGACAGTAGTAGACTACTACAACGGAGAAAACTATACAGTGGTAAGTTGGCTTAACAGATTGACGGGCGGGGCAGATATCCGAATGATGAGTGTGGGTATGTTTTTCAAGATCCGAGCGTCCGTGCTTTATTTAAACCCGAGTGACCGACACTTACCATACGTCATTTACCGTCTACCATGTGACTGGTTCGCGACTGTGTCTTTGTCGCACTCTCTCGCACAATTAAATGTTGTTCTCTTTGCTGACAGACTCTTTTACGATGGACTGGCAGACAGAAACTCAAGACCGCGATAACTGGAGGCGTAAAAAGGGGGAGGCTACATAATAATAATAAATAATATTTTTGTTCCTATCTTTGGTATGAAGAATTTGCGCAAAGAAATGCTTGGTTTTAAATTAGGGTACATTACACACAAGGTCATCTGATCCCAAACTGAGCAAATCTTGTACTATGGGTATCAGAGACTGATATACATACATAAATAGATAAATATCACCTAAAGCCAGAATAAAGACTTGTGTTCATGACACAAATATTTGCCCTGGGCGGACTGATATACATACATAAATAGATAAATATCACCTAAAGCCAGAATAAAGACTTGTGTTCATGACACAAATATTTGCCCTGGGCGGGTTGATCAAGCCCAAGGACCACGGCGTGAAAGGCAGACTCACTACTAAATAAATAAATAAAAATAAATTAATTAATTTGTTTATTATCTCCCACAAAAAGTTTCTTACAAATATATTAAGATCAACTTAGAGATTAAACTTACACTACTGTAAAGAACTTGTATTATGTGGGAGACAGGAGCTCAAACTAGGAAAACCCTGTGCTAAGAGACTCCTGGCTCCCTCACTCGGAAAATGAACCAAACTACAAAAATATAATAATTGTGCGATCTAGTATTAAGTTGATAACTGAACATTAAATTAATAAACTAAAATTTCAGCGACATATTAAAAATAAAAAGGAAAATAAAATAAATTTTTAAACTTCAGATTAACAGTAAAAATAAATAAAAAGGCAACGCGCGTGTAGGTTTGTGTATGTGTGTGTGTTTGTGTGTGTGTTTGTGTGTGTGTATGTGTGTGTGTGTGTGGTGTATGAAAAAAGGTTTTGAGTACTTGCATAAACTAAATAATTCGGACTCCTTGCTCCTTTCGGAATAGAAGGAATACTAATTTATTTTAATATTGGATGACATCTGCCATTGTGTCACAAGTTGAAATGTCAAATCATCAAACGTGATTTGACATCCTCATACAAAATTTACAGAAAGACGCCTATGCCGTATTTACAATGACTGAATGAATGTCAGAAAACAATGTGACACATATTTTCATTAATTTTCCTTCTATAACTCTTATATTTCTATACTCACTACCAACCTCACCAACGGACTTGACAAAATGTTGTATAGAAATAAACTATGTTAACATTGCCCGCCCCTCCACATTGCTTTTAGTACACTACTATCTACACAAACAAAAGCAATAGTGCGGTCAGTTAGCTGTTTCACGTAGAAACGCCTTACAATTTCACCAATTTTTTTCCAGGTACTAGTTAGGTACATAGCTCTCAATTTTTGATAGGAGTCACTTCTTGAATTTCAAAAAAAAATCATAGAAAATTCAAGAATTGGCTCCTATCAAAAATTGAGAGATATGTACCTAGTACCTGGAAAAAATTTGGTGCAATTTGGTGAATTTGGCGATATAAGACTACCGGACCGGACTACAAGAGGAGGGGTGGACCATGAGCCATGTTATTGTAATACACTATGTCTGCACTTGTTGCAGGTAAAACCTCGTTCCTCGCACGGCCCTTACGCATCACCACCACATTTTTACAAAGACATAGTGATATTCAGCTCCTGGACTCCGTGGAGTGAATGCAGTAGGTGTGGACGATGGGGTCGCAAGAGAAGATACGGCATGTGTCATGTCCGGCTTGCTTACAAACGAGATAAGGTGGAGTAAAGGTCACACTCATTCAAGGTCATAAAATGATAAGGCCGTATAGCCATACAATATTTGCTTTAGCATGAATCTAGAAGATGAGGTCAAAGACGAGGTATGGCACGTGTCATGTCCGTCTTGTTAAAAACCAAGATAAGGTAGAACCAAGGTCACACTAGTTCAAGGTCATACAAAGACAAGGTCATACAAATACAAATAGTTTATTAATACAAATAGTTTATTAATCAAATAAAGTTACAATTTATAGCATCTAAAAATAAAACAATGAGATTGGTAACTTTCCATAAGGCAAAACATTGACTCACACACTAGGTCAAGCCTGCAAGCAAGCAAGCGGTCATACAGTCAAGGTCATACAATCAAGGTCATACAGTCAAGGTCAAGACATAATTTTTGCATGTGCAGTAATGTAGATATAAAAGATGGGGACGCAAGAGGAAATGCAGTTTGTGTTACGTGATACGTCGGCTAGCAAACCAATGAGATAACAAGGTCATACACATTCTAGGACAAAAACTACGTCATACAGTCAGGGTCAAGTCACACGATTATTGCTTTTGCATTAATGTAGCAGATGTAAAAGATGCGTGTCTTCATCTTTCATAAAGTACGTAGGCAATGAATAAAATTCCCTGCCAATGTCTGTTTCTGAGTTAATATAACCCGAATCTATTCAAGTCGCTAGTCAATAGGTTTCTTCTGGGTGCGCTTAACTTTCTCTCCTGGACTAGTTGAGGTCAAGAGCAAGCCCATTTAAAGTAAAATTCAAAATGTCAAGTTCGATGTTATCTAAACTGTACTATCCACACGGATCACACCCCATCAAAATACGTGGGTAATCGAAAAGCACACTTACATTAATTTCCCTCATTTTGCTTGCAGAGAAACGCAACTTCGCCGCAAATCGCAAACTTTAACTCTTGCAAGAAAGGAAGGGAATTTTTAGAAGGTATTTCTCTATTCTTTAAAATCACACAGAAATTAGTAATAATTCGAACTGTATTAATACTTAGACTGACTTGGCCAAGTCTTTTCTGTGGCGATTTTACGGGGGATTAGTCACAAGTATTATAATTTCTCCACGTTTTACGCATGTTCAAAGGTTAACGCAGTTTGAAAATATGTAATGAAAAGTGGAAACTACTTATAAGTCTAACGAAAATCACTTTGTCCATGTTGATATCAGCGTAATTTAGGACAACACTAAATTCATGTATGAAAGGATTGATGAAAGTACAGGAAGCAAGGGAAGTATGTCAGGATCGTAGCAAGAGGAGAACTGTGGTCTCTGCCTAACCCGATGGGAACAAGACGTGATATTAGGTCTTTACCTATGAAATTGCCGTTTTGTATGGCGAATTGTAGGTAAACTCAATTTTCAGTACTAACATTTTTGCATTTTTCTTAGGAATTATAAATCCAATTTTTTTTTTAAGCATTATTGGGAAGACATTAAGCTAACAGAAGCTTAAATTTGATTTTCGAGAAATATTATATGTAAAAAAATATAACAAATCTAATGATGAAATCGGACGACAATTAAGACGAACAATTTTCGAACCTTAAATTTTATATATCAAACTAAAAATAAAAACTTTATTTTATGCGTAAATTAATAACCTTGAAGTCAACTTTCAAATATAAGACAAATGAAAAAAATTGCATTAGTATTATAGGAATTATGATCTCATTAATCTGTAAGAAAATTTCGGCAATTTCATAGGTAAAGACCAATTATTATGTATGTATGTATGTATGTACTAAATTCATGCAAATAGGATCTAGGAGGTCTCATTATATTAACCAAAGGTGTTATCATTATCATGATAACATCCCATAAAACGTCCACTGCAGGACAGGGGAGCTCCCTCCAGAACTCCGGCAAAAACACGTGGTATTTTGGAGGGGATTTACCATAGTCACCACGCTTGTAAGCGTTGCGGCTGGCGAGCATTGTTATTGGTGACCGCAGTATGTAAGAAGGTACGATAAACAGAAAGATTCTGCTGCCCATCCTCCGGTTCATTAACCAGTAGTCGTCTCTTACGACACCCATGGGTAGAGATGGGTTGGTACTACTCTTTGCCGACACCACTCGGTTCAAAGGTTTACATACATACATACACAATATCACGCCTTGTTCTCGTCGGGGTAGGCAGAGACCACAGTTCTCCACCTGCTACGATCTTGACATACTTCTCTCGCTTCCTGTACTTTCATCAATCCTTTCATACATGCTCGTCGGTTCAGGGTACTTTTAACCTGGCCTTTATTCAGAACGTCCTGAATTTGGTCCTGGTAAGTTCGCCGAGGCCTTCCCCTTCCAACTTTTCCATTCATTCTCGCCTTGTAGATCTCTTTCGTCAATCTTCCTTCATTCATCCTCTCTACATGACCAAACCATCTCAGCATCCCTTTCTCAATTTTAGTCACTACGTCTTCTTTTACGCCACAACGTTCTCTTATCACACTATTTCTAATCCTGTCACTCAATTTTACACCAATCATACTCCTCAACGCTCTCATTTCTACTGCATTAATTCTACTTTCATGCTTTTTCTGCCATACCCAGCTTTCCTTCCGTACATCAGTGTTGGTACTTCGTACCAAAACGCCTCTATGAACAGCCAGACGAGCCTTGTGAGACACCTTCTGACTCTTCATACTCGTAAAATTCTATATTCTCGTAATATTTATAGTTTTTGAGTTATGTAGGGGTCAAAAGTGGCTCCAAATGGTTCGTGTAAAAACACGGGTGCTGCTCGCCAGTTTTGGCTTGTACTTGGCTTGACACGCTCCCGCATGTCTAAATATTTATCAGTGTGTCATCAAAATATATTTTTTTTAGCTTTTCCCGACGGAGTAGGGTGCCGATCGCGTTTTCTACCTAAGTGCCTGAGAAACCTAGATGTTATGAAAAATCGGCCTAACGAAATCATGCTTGCTATGTGCAAGGTTTGTCAACATTTTCGAATAACTTCTCTACATTTTATATCAGAATGTTGAATTTTTTCAAAGACAACAAGAAAAAAAATTCCAACCAATATCGTTGCACCATTTTTATAGCTTGTCACCGCTATCAAATGGAGCAATCTTATTGGCTGGAATTTTCTAGCTCACATCATAGCTCCCTCGCACAGTACATGTAGAAAAGCAGCCTAACATGGGTCATCATAATATCCCATGAAACGTCCACTACAGGACAGGGAGCCCTTCAAAACTCTAGCAAAAAAACTCGTGGTAGTTGGAGGAGATTTACCATAGTCACCACGCTTGTAAGTGTTGCGGCTGGCGAGCGCTATTGTTGGTGACCGCAGTATGTAAGATGGTACGATACACAGAAAGATGCTGCTGCCCATCCTCCGGTTCATAAGCCCTTAGTCGTCTCTTACGACACCCACGGGTAGAGATGGGTTGGTACTATTCTTTGCCGGCACCACACGGTTATAGGGGTCATTCGAAGGTAATTAAAAATAAAAAACCGGTCAAGTGCGAATTGGACTCGCGCGCCGAGGGTTCCGATATACCTTTAGTATTTTTGGAAGCAATAAAGTTTATTTTTAAGACCGCAAAACTAAATTTGTTGATAAAGTATTTTTGCATATTCCTAAAAAACTGTGCAACTTGGAAAGATCGTTTTATTTTTGCTGTAATATTTACATAAACGTCTATCGACTGTAATTAATTCAGATTTTTCCATTCACAAACTTCGGAGATAAGGGGGGGGGGGGGGGAGAGACAAGTTTGACGCTCGAATTAATAACGTAATTTAACGTAATAACGGTATTTTTTTGACATTTTTTAAATATTATAATATATTTTAGAATGTACAAGTAAAGCCCTTTCATAATAAAATAAAATAAACTCAAAATAAAATAAAATATACCCCATTCGACCTAGTACCGATAATTTGAAATTCTGCCCCCCTGTTAGGGCCCCCTTTACATAGATAATCATATTTTTTTCTTAATTCTTTCACGTGTAATTAAGTTGGACAACCATATTCTAAAACTATTCCAAATTTCAAGTCGATAGCATGAGTGGTTGCTGAGATATACAGGTGTGACAGACAGACAAAGCGGCACCATAAGGGTTCCTTTTTTTTACCATTTTGGTATCGGAACCCTAATTACAATTTATTGTTAGGTGGCATTTTACAAAGTCAATAAATTCTTAACCATCACATGGCAAACTAAAACAAACTATTTTTTTTTGTTTTTTTTTTTTTTTTTACATTTGTATACTTTTATCAAACAACAGAGCAACAGTGACGCTATTTTTGTTTTTGACCTGGTTTCAGCTGATAACCTATTCGCTATGGATTGTAAATTGATTACACAACGTGTACAAAAAGGGCATTATAACCCTGATGTGCGTATGTATGTGAATCTGTCCATAAAACTGAATAACTTGTGGAATAAAAAGTTTCTCCTTACCATAGAAACTGCATAAGTTGATAATAGTGCATTTTGTATGGACGACAATTACCTTGTTACATTTTACCTCCCGCCCGACGCATAATGTCACGTTCGCAAAATGACACTTTCTCAAAATGTCACATTCGCAGAATGCCACGATCGCAAAATATCACGTTCGCAAAATGTCACGTTCGCAAAATGTCACGTTCGCAGAATGTCACGTTCGCAGAATGTCACGTTTTTTGGGACTTTGAATTTTTTTGAATTTTTTTTGGGGAACTAACCTCAGAATAATAAGGGTTATAGAAGTAGGGTTATAGAAGTAGGATTAAAGACATAATTTGTCACAAGTTAGAGATGTGTGATATAAAGTCACAACAAATTACATGATCCTATTATCTTTGTACATGCAATGAAGGCGTCGATATATTCATTTGGTAGGGTTATTTTAAATATTTCATAATAATCGATGATGATGCGACATTGCATACCAAAGGAGATGTGACATGCTGGCAGATGTCATCCCATACAAAAATAAATTAGCACGGTTTCTATTCCGAGAGAAGCAAGGGAGTTCCGAAATCTTTGATTTTAACCCATATTTTTTTGGAATATTTGTTCCGTTTTATTGGCAGAATCACAACATTCAGGGTTTTTAGGTAAGTATATCATTTCGGTTACATCTTGTAAAATAACCGTTTCGTCCCACAATTACCACCTCCCAAATTTAATCTTCCGGAATGTCCATTTCCGAATCGTCCACTTTCCAAATAACCATTCCCAAAACGGCCGCTTCCCAAGAGGACCTCTTCAACATTCAAATCCTTTCTTCCAGTCACCATGCAAAGAAAACGTGGTATTCATTTTAAAGACGGAAACGGGCGTGGAGTTAGAGCGAGCTAACAATAGCGCGGGTATCTACTCTCTCGCTCTGCCGCGACCACTGCAGCCGCCGGCGCCAGTAAGAGAAGTTGTCTTCTTAGTGAGAGGACAGCCGGCGATTGTTCGGTGCAAGGGGTGAGTGTTGTAATATTCAATTAGAGCGCGTTAAGGCGTTAGAGCGAGATAAAAACAGCGCGGGTATTGCTCACACGCTTTGTCGCGACCACTGCAGCGACCAGCGTTATTTCAAACAACTATTCCGAATTTCAAGTGAGACAAGTAAACAAGTCGCACTGTAAGTGCTTCTTTTTTACCATTTTAGCCGGAATTCACAAAATTTTCATTCTTTTCGTGCAAGCAACCATTAAAAATATGAAATCCACCATGTTTCGCAGTACAACGCTGCGTGACATCCCGGTAACTTGGCGCGTGGGCGAGAGTTATGTATCAGAGCGAGCATTGGACCGCGAAAGCTTGGGAAGGGTGCGAGTCAATGCGAGGGACCATATCGTTTTCGCCGATGTGTGGGATAGTGACGCTAATCTTTACAGGTTCGTATATGCTGTCAAGCTGTTCAGTTAGGTAACGACCTAGCTGATTTCACATTCGGCCTTCCACATATACATACATATGGATCATTTCGGATCGCGAAGAGCATTAGCCGTATTAAAGCCACATTTAGCGATTCTCTCGCGTCTAGTTAAAATACATCTGTGACAGAAACTTCCCGGATTCAGGCTGGCAGAGAATCTGTGTCGCCAACATAGGCAATAAAATCTCGTTACCGATGAGAAGTCATGGGTTCGAATCCCAGCACCTCCACCATCTCACGACGACATTGACTTACGACGTTAAATTTAGTAGGACCATCCTTTTGTCTATTTCTGCCTTAATTCAGCAATAGTATCCGCATTGATATATGAAGGATAACCGATAAGGGAGCCAGTGAAATTACCAATGTATAAATTATTCCACCTTTAGTTGTGCACGCAACGCGCTTCTGCTGTCTTATTAGTTTTAAGCCCGTCAAAAGTAAGATAGCACAGGTGCTATAGGCAAAGCAAAGCAGAGCTATCAGGTGGCTTTATCATCGGCCCAAAATAAAGATCAAGTACCCGCCACTTTAAAAAAATACTTTCAAATTCAATTGAGTGGCCTGTTGGCGCTTTTCTTCGCCTTATATGAGAGGTATTTGTTCTGTGTCTGGGTTTTATTTATCTTTGCCATGTATATTAAATATCAATCTTTGATACCCGTGTTTATTTAATTTTCCAGTTGCTGGCAACACGACATATTAGTTGGCGAAGTAAAACTGGAGGTGTGGTCACTAAAGACTTCAGCTCGTAGCAGAGTATTTTTAGTACTCGGCACAGCTGTGGCGCTTTATACCTTGCACATCCTTAGACGGAGGCGACATCGATGGATTTAGAGAGATAGAGACTCTAATACTTCGTGTGGATGGTTACTGCTTATGTCTAAATAACTATGGAAACATCAATATAGCGCGGATAATTTAAGAATAGAAGCATTTTTTAGTTGTTCAATGGAGAATGGAGTTTTAGTTTATTTTTGTAACTTTAATAAAGTTGTTTATGTTATATTGACTGTTGTTTTATGTTTGAAATGGAAAATATACAACGTGTTAATGGAATAAGCGAAACCCTTATTTATACATCCCAACAGATTTTTATTAAAATAAATATATTCCCATAAAAAAATCGATTTTTTTTTTATTCTTCCATTATTGTTATTTTAAAGTTTCATCGTTGTTCTAGTAGATATCCAAGCTATCATGGCGTGTTCGCCTCGCGTCTGCGCACGCCACGCCCACTTCCTTCCCCTCCTCACCGCTTATGAACCGCGCGCCGCCCGCCCGTGTTACGCGCGTAGAAACAGAAATATTTTGAAACGGCAAAATATAAAATAATAAAAAAATACCACTATCAAAAATCCGTGAAATTGATTCTACTCTCGATTCTGAACAAGCTATTTTCTCAGAATTCGCTTATTCCGTTAATTAACACGTCTACGCACAAATAATAATAATAATATGTATATTCACAAGAAACAGCTTCTTTAATAGGTAAATATTAGCCCAATGAACGAAAAAGTATAGAGGGAAATGCTAGGAACACAATTTTTACTTCGTAACTTTGTTTAGACTAGTTAGAAGGTAAACATATCAAAAGTCAGCCCGTACCCCCAACGCCTTGGGGGGTGAAGGTCCTATTTTTAGGTTTTTCGCATACATCTCGTAGATAGTCAACTAGCCAATGTGACTTCACTGCGAATATCTCAAAAACCATACAAGATATCGAAAAACTAGACTGATTAAAAAACTTATAATACATTAAACAGCTTTCATTTTGCTAAAAGTCTTATGTTGCTAGGACGTATAGTTTCCGAGACATATGTGAAAAACCAAAAAATGGGACCTTCAAATGTGAAAGTGAAGTGGCGGGCGCGAGCGCGGCGGGCGGCGCCTCCCCTGTAGTGTACTGACCTGCGCGGGCGGCTCCCCTGTAGTGTACTGACCTGCGCGGGCGGCTCCCCTGTAGTGTACTGACCTGCGCGGGCGGCTCCCCTGTAGTGTACTGACCTGCGCGGGCGCCTCCCCTGTAGTGTACTGACCTGCGCGGGCGGCTCCCCTGTAGTGTACTGACCTGCGCGGGCGGCTCCCCTGTAGTGTACTGACCTGCGCGGGCGGCTCCCCTGTAGTGTACTGACCTGCGCGGGCGGCTCCCCTGTAGTGTACTGACCTGCGCGGGCGGCTCCCCTGTAGTGTACTGACCTGCGCGGGCGCCTCCCCTGTAGTGTACTGACCTGCGCGGGCGGCTCCCCCCGGCGGTGGTCGGGCGGCACCATGGCGGGCGCGAGCGCGGCGGGCGGCGCCTCCCCTGTAGTGTACTGACCTGCGCGGGCGCCTCCCCTGTAGTGTACTGACCTGCGCGGGCGGCTCCCCTGTAGTGTACTTACCTGCGCGGGCGGCTCCCCTGTAGTGTACTGACCTGCGCGGGCGGCTCCCCTGTAGTGTACTGACCTGCGCGGGCGGCTCCCCTGTAGTGTACTGACCTGCGCGGGCGGCTCCCCCCGGTGGTCGGGCGGCACCATGGCGGGCGCGAGCGCGGCGGGCGGCGCCTCCCCTGTAGTGTACTGACCTGCGCGGGCGGCTCCCCTGTAGTGTACTGACCTGCGCGGGCGGCTCCCCTGTAGTGTACTGACCTGCGCGGGCGGCTCCCCTGTAGTGTACTGACCTGCGCGGGCGGCTCCCCCCGGCGGTGGTCGGGCGGCACCATGGCGGGCGCGAGCGCGGCGGGCGGCGCCTCCCCTGTAGTGTACTGACCTGCGCGGGCGGCTCCCCTGTAGTGTACTGACCTGCGCGGGCGGCTCCCCTGTAGTGTACTGACCTGCGCGGGCGGCTCCCCCCGGCGGTGGTCGGGCGGCACCATGGCGGGCGCGAGCGCGGCGGGCGGCGCCTCCCCTGTAGTGTACTGACCTGCGCGGGCGGCTCCCCTGTAGTGTACTTACCTGCGCGGGCGGCTCCCCTGTAGTGTACTGACCTGCGGGGGCGGCTCCCCTGTAGTGTACTGACCTGCGCGGGCGGCTCCCCTGTAGTGTACTGACCTGCGCGGGCGCCTCCCCTGTAGTGTACTGACCTGCGCGGGCGGCTCCCCTGTAGTGTACTGACCTGCGCGGGCGGCTCCCCTGTAGTGTACTGACCTGCGCGGGCGGCTCCCCCCGGCGGTGGTCGGGCGGCACCATGGCGGGCGTGAGCGCGGCGGGCGGCGCCTCCCCTGTAGTGTACTGACCTGCGCGGGCGGCTCCCCTGTAGTGTACTGACCTGCGCGGGCGGCTCCCCTGTAGTGTACTGACCTGCGCGGGCGGCTCCCCCCGGTGGTCGGGCGGCACCATGGCGGGCGCGAGCGCGGCGGGCGGCGCCTCCCCTGTAGTGTACTGACCTGCGCGGGCGGCTCCCCTGTAGTGTACTGACCTGCGCGGGCGGCTCCCCTGTAGTGTACTGACCTGCGCGGGCGGCTCCCCTGTAGTGTACTGACCTGCGCGGGCGGCTCCCCTGTAGTGTACTGACCTGCGCGGGCGGCTCCCCTGTAGTGTACTGACCTGCGCGGGCGGCTCCCCCCGGCGGTGGTCGGGCGGCACCATGGCGGGCGCGAGCGCGGCGGGCGGCGCCTCCCCTGTAGTGTACTGACCTGCGCGGGCGGCTCCCCTGTAGTGTACTGACCTGCGCGGGCGGCTCCCCTGTAGTGTACTGACCTGCGCGGGCGGCTCCCCCCGGTGGTCGGGCGGCACCATGGCGGGCGCGAGCGCGGCGGGCGGCGCCTCCCCTGTAGTGTACTGACCTGCGCGGGCGGCTCCCCTGTAGTGTACTGACCTGCGCGGGCGGCTCCCCTGTAGTGTACTGACCTGCGCGGGCGGCTCCCCTGTAGTGTACTGACCTGCGCGGGCGGCTCCCCTGTAGTGTACTGACCTGCGCGGGCGGCTCCCCTGTAGTGTACTGACCTGCGCGGGCGGCTCCCCTGTAGTGTACTGACCTGCGCGGGCGGCTCCCCTGTAGTGTACTGACCTGCGCGGGCGGCTCCCCCCGGCGGTGGTCGGGCGGCACCATGGCGGGCGCGAGCGCGGCGGGCGGCGCCTCCCCTGTAGTGTACTGACCTGCGCGGGCGGCTCCCCTGTAGTGTACTGACCTGCGCGGGCGGCTCCCCCCGGTGGTCGGGCGGCACCATGGCGGGCGCGAGCGCGGCGGGCGGCGCCTCCCCTGTAGTGTACTGACCTGCGCGGGCGGCTCCCCTGTAGTGTACTGACCTGCGCGGGCGGCTCCCCTGTAGTGTACTGACCTGCGCGGGCGGCTCCCCTGTAGTGTACTGACCTGCGCGGGCGGCTCCCCTGTAGTGTACTGACCTGCGCGGGCGGCTCCCCCCGGCGGTGGTCGGGCGGCACCATGGCGGGCGCGAGCGCGGCGGGCGGCGCCTCCCCTGTAGTGTACTGACCTGCGCGGGCGGCTCCCCTGTAGTGTACTGACCTGCGCGGGCGGCTCCCCTGTAGTGTACTGACCTGCGCGGGCGGCTCCCCTGTAGTGTACTGACCTGCGCGGGCGGCTCCCCTGTAGTGTACTGACCTGCGCGGGCGGCTCCCCTGTAGTGTACTGACCTGCGCGGGCGGCTCCCCTGTAGTGTACTGACCTGCGCGGGCGGCTCCCCCCGGCGGTGGTCGGGCGGCACCATGGCGGGCGCGAGCGCGGCGGGCGGCGCCTCCCCTGTAGTGTACTGACCTGCGCGGGCGGCTCCCCTGTAGTGTACTGACCTGCGCGGGCGGCTCCCCTGTAGTGTACTGACCTGCGCGGGCGGCTCCCCCCGGTGGTCGGGCGGCACCATGGCGGGCGCGAGCGCGGCGGGCGGCGCCTCCCCTGTAGTGTACTGACCTGCGCGGGCGGCTCCCCTGTAGTGTACTGACCTGCGCGGGCGGCTCCCCTGTAGTGTACTGACCTGCGCGGGCGGCTCCCCCCGGTGGTCGGGCGGCACCATGGCGGGCGCGAGCGCGGCGGGCGGCGCCTCCCCTGTAGTGTACTGACCTGCGCGGGCGGCTCCCCTGTAGTGTACTGACCTGCGCGGGCGGCTCCCCTGTAGTGTACTGACCTGCGCGGGCGGCTCCCCCCGGTGGTCGGGCGGCACCATGGCGGGCGCGAGCGCGGCGGGCGGCGCCTCCCCTGTAGTGTACTGACCTGCGCGGGCGGCTCCCCTGTAGTGTACTGACCTGCGCGGGCGGCTCCCCTGTAGTGTACTGACCTGCGCGGGCGGCTCCCCCCGGTGGTCGGGCGGCACCATGGCGGGCGCGAGCGCGGCGGGCGGCGCCTCCCCTGTAGTGTACTGACCTGCGCGGGCGGCTCCCCTGTAGTGTACTGACCTGCGCGGGCGGCTCCCCTGTAGTGTACTGACCTGCGCGGGCGGCTCCCCCCGGTGGTCGGGCGGCACCATGGCGGGCGCGAGCGCGGCGGGCGGCGCCTCCCCTGTAGTGTACTGACCTGCGCGGGCGGCTCCCCTGTAGTGTACTGACCTGCGCGGGCGGCTCCCCTGTAGTGTACTGACCTGCGCGGGCGGCTCCCCCCGGTGGTCGGGCGGCACCATGGCGGGCGCGAGCGCGGCGGGCGGCGCCTCCCCTCTGAGCGCGCGCTTCACGAGCCACATGGCGAGCGCGAACTGAGACCGCGACAGCTTGCCCGCGCTCTCCATGTCGCACAGCGCCCTGGAGGCGAGACCAATACCCTTAATAAGCAGGCTCCAATGAGATGTTCGTGCGCGCACAAGGTTCTTAGTCATTCAGTCCCCCCCACCCCTTTGAAACTGTTTTTTGCATATGTAAGCAAATTTTGTTTTCATTTGTGGGTCATTTCATACAGTGGATACAGGCTGGCGGCAAAATATGGAACTACATCGAACTTTGATTGAGTTAGGTTAGATAAGATCAGGAAGGGATGAATCTGGGAAGAGTAGGGATGGAGGGGTAAAGGGGAACTTGAGGAAAGAGAAGTATTTGTGTGGAGAGGTGTAGAAACTATCCTGGAAACGTGTATGAACGTGTTTTTACACGAAGAAAAGTTTAGAAAAATTTATAAACATGTAGAAAAATGTAAAAACATATAGATCTAGAAACGTGTTAAAAAGTGCAGAAGCGTGTATGAATATGTAGAAAATTTTAGAAACATGTTGAAATGTTTAGAAATATGCAATAAAGAAAATGTCTTTTTGTTTGTAACTTTCTGTATGTTAATTGTACAATAAAAGAAACGTAAAGAAAAGTGTTAAAAGTGTACAAATGTATAAAAAAGTGTGAAAACGTGGAAAAATATACACATGTAGAAAAGTGTATAAGCGTGTAGAGATTTGGAGAAAAGTGTAGAATCATGTAGAAAAGTGTAAAAAACATGTAGAAAAGTGTATAAGCGTGTAGAGATTTGTAGAAAAGTAAAAGAACGTATAGAGATTTGGAGAAAAGTGTAGAAACATGTTGAAAAGTGTATAAGCGTGTAGATATTTGTAGAAAATTAAAAAAAAGTATAGATATTTGGAGAAAAGTGTATATAAGCGTGTAGAGAATTGTAGAAAAGTAAAAGAAAACATATAGAAATATGTATAAAAACGTAGAAACATGTAGAAAAGTGTATATAAGCGTGTAGAGAATTGTAGAAAAGTGAAAGAAAACATATAGAAATATGTAGAAAAATGTATAAACGTGCATAAAAGTGTAGAAAAGTGTGGCAATGTAAAGAAAGATGTAGAAACGTGTAGAAACATGTAAAAAAGTTAAGAAAATTGTGGAAATATCTAAAAAAGTATATAAAGGTATTTTAAAAAGTGTAGAAACGTGTAAAACAGTGTTGTAAAAAGTATAAAAGTGTGTAGAGACGTGTAGAAACCAGGGTCTTACTGAATGAAAAAGTTATCGACTTGATTCCCAGATTTCCCGAACTTCTCTTATAGGTCAAGAGCAGGTCATGCTTTACACTCGCAGTGCAACTTTTAAGCACGGTGCAAATTCCAGTGTGTCCATTTTGACGTGCTCTCGACGGTACCTACATTTTTTTCTAGACGTATCCACATAAAAAATACGGCCGTTTTAAGGATACAGCCAATCAGGGATTTTTTTTATAATTTTCGTAGCTTTTCATCAAAATAAAAGTTTTCTATTGCTGAACTGGCTTTAACTTCATTTATGACAAAATATATGACACACAGGCATAAGTTCTACTTTTCTAATGAAACTGCATACTTAAAACCCAAAATCTTTTGTAATTTATTAATAATAGTTGGGAGAGGGAGAGGGAGAGTGGGGGACCACAAAACTGGTTGGCAACATCTGTTAATTGGATGTCTGGGATCTACTCGTATACAATATACAAGGTATTTTTTTTGGACCTGATATATGCGTATGCCCACCATATTACAGAGGTCAAAAGCACAACTTTTGTTCTACGACTTTGCAAACAACGCACAAAAAATTTCGACTCCCCATACTAAAGTGGTCACGTGACCGAGCCATTTTGTATGGGAAGTTGAAAATTTTTCGTGCGTTGTTTGCAAAGTCGTAGAACAAAAGTTGTGCTTTTGACCTCTGTGTGGTGTGATATGGTAATCACATATCATCACGTAGATCCCTTCCTCAATAGAATCACGTAGGAAACGTAGTGTGACGTCATGTAGACGCACGTATAAGTTAGTATATAAGATCAATTAGATTAGTAATAAAGGGGAAATTCAAGCAGAATACACTTGAGGGTTTCATTTAACTATCGAACGATATTTCATGGCGACCGTGACAGCCTTCCACTAATATTCGCCATCGAACAATATCTCATGGCGACCGTAGTGGATAGAGCAGCGTCTTAGTGAAGTCTTCGAAGTGGGTCATCGGGAAAAGCGCCGCATCGTGACCACCGCTTTACGGGCCTTGTAAGAAGATGGCTCCAGATCGAGGTCCGTTGTAAGGCATCCAATCCATGCTGCTTTCTGGACTACGTTACCGGACGCTGCGTGTTAACGTACGGCGGGTAAGATGGCAATTTCACGCAACGACGAGATGGCAAGAGGGATGTTCGCCACCTCGAACATAGACGGTGAGTGCGAGGTGAAGGTGCAGCGCAAGGTTCGTCGAGAGCTGTCGGCAAGGAGCGACTGTTTGGCGAGACGCAGCAGGCCTAGGTATTTAGTTACAGACCATTATAAAATGTCTATGAGTCTGACTAAGCGCGAAATGAGTTATTAAAAGGTAATGAATGACCATAACCGATAATGAGGTAAAATAAGAATATGATAACTCATGCATTTCATGTAGTGTGGTAAAGGGTAAACATAGATGCTATGTTCTGATCACGAATTTTCTAAGTGAATATTATGTTTTGAATAGAGTTTTTCCCTGAAAGTCTGATACGTAATTTTTTTTTTTTATATAATTGGATAAAATGTTATAATGTTAAATTACCCAATGGTATGAATATGAGTATCAAGAATAATGTTTTCTAGTTAAATTTTCTAGTATGACCGTTCGTTACATCATCGGTTAACTATAACAAATTGATGAAATAATACTTTGACTTTACATAACGCATATAGCCAACAATTGTTAAAATATAGCGTCATGAATTTATAGAAATATTATTTTTCAGTATACAGATTGGTTTTTTAGTTCCAACAAATTCATGATATTATTTTGTATAGTAATTAGCTTACTGGATTTTTTTAGTAATAATTAGATTTAGTTTGTTTGGTATTGTCTTGATTCACTTGACCATAATATTTTTAAGATTGTCATTAATGTTAAAGATACGTTTTTTTTATTTTCTTCCAAGTTAAATAAAGATGGATGTAGAAAAGTGGAAATACTTAATGAAAACAATATTTTGTTGTGAATTGCTTAATTTAAAAAAAAAAAAAAAAAATATCCAAGTTAAAGGAAATTGTATACTTACAGTAGTTACAGAAGTCAAATTTAATAAGTATTATAAAGTATTGCAGTTCAATTTTGAATAGTTGAGAGCGCATAGATACGTTTGGTACGTAATTTAAATTATAATTTTTTTGTATTGTATCATGATGTTTAAGTTATATTTAGTATATTTCTTGTTAATGATTGTAAAGTTATCGAAATTTAGATTAATGTAACAGTAGATTTAATGTTTTATAAAAAGTTTGTCCCTAGGATTCTCTTTTCAGGGGAGGGAAGCCTATCCTTTTCAGGGGAGGTGTGATATGGTAATCACATATCATCACGTAGATCCCTTCCTCAATAGAATCACGTAGGAAACGTAGTGTGACGTCATGTAGACGCACGTATAAGTTAGTATATAAGATCAATTAGATTAGTAATAAAGGGGAAATTCAAGCAGAATACACTTGAGGGTTTCATTTAACTATCGAACGATATTTCAGTGGTATACGCATATCAGGTCCAAAAAAATAACCTAGTATATCAAAAGTCAGAATGCGATCTACAATTTTTGAAAACGGTACTTTACTGAGAGTCCGTACTTTAAGTAAAAAGTCATCACAACATCCCATGAAACGTTCACTCCAGGACAGGGACCTCCCTTCACATATCCCGCAAATACCCGGTCAATGGCCCAGTAATCTAACCACAGTTTGATTCTTTTTCATCGTAAAAAAAAGGCAGTAAGTTTTCCGAACAAAATAAAGCACGTGGTACCTTGGAGGGATTTACTAGTCACCACGCTTGTAAGCGTTGCGGCTAGCGACCGCTGTCGTTGGTAACCACAGTATCTAAGATGGTACCATACCAGGCCTGTGACACTCCGCACTCTAGGTATGCAACGCGGCGCTGGAAGTCGACTGGGTGAGGCAGTCGATTTTACTTTTCTTTATAATAATAATATAATATAATAATATAATATTTATTTCAGGCATACAATAAACCCATAAAAAAGAAAGGAACCAGAAACAATAAAACTACTACTACACTACACTACACTAAATACACTTGCAAACGTTAATCACCTTGTATTTGGGCAAGTGTGCACGCTAGACCAGTGCTTTTTAAATGGGCAACATAAGTCCTCGTAGATAAACCTCAGTATCTCATTAGAACTTAATTCAAGCCTATGCCAAAACATCTTAAGCTTATGGCGGCAAAATAAGTAAGCAAGTATTTGCATTTTTGATTGAACAATATTACATACCTACTTGCATCTCGCTGAATATCTCATAAAGTGAAAAAATCATCGCCTTAGCCCACCTGTCCACGATCACCCGCGATTTAAAAACATGTCCTAAGCGGTGCACTGCAAGTATTGACTTTATGCTTAGACCGTAAGGTTGAAATTTGGCACCCCGCCTGAGAGTGTCGGATCTGTAAACGTTAGTTTACTATTATGTAATCTGTGACCATACACAGTAAGATGCTGTTGCTTATCCTCCGATTCATAACCCCTTAGACGCCACTAAGTAAAAAATACATACAGTGGAACATAGAACCTCCTCCTTTTTTAAAGTCGATAAAAAAAAGTAAAATAGTGGGTTAAGATGCCAGTTTACTACGGTACCCGCTTAGTTTACTTCAGTCCCCACTTAGTTTACACTCAGTTTACTGCTATCCCTACCTAGTTTACTTGAGTCCCGACTTTTTTTTTTCTGATGTCCCTACCTAGTTTACTGCTATCAATAACTAGTTTACTTGAGTCCCGACTTATTTTACTGATGTCCCTACCTAGTTTACTGCTAGCCCCACCAAGTTTATTGCTATCCCCATTTAATTTACTCCTGTCCCAGCTTAGTTTACTACTGTCCCAACCTAGATATCTTTGTAATCCCCACCTAGTTTACTGCTATTTTATACGTCACCATTCTACTCACCATATATGCGCAAGCGTGTGTTGCGGCAGCCCGGTCTTGAGGAATGTGTTTGATCTCGGCTCCCTAGACAAAGTCGTCCCGGTATTGGTCGGCCGTGGCTTTGATTATTAGTCGACCCCGCATAATTTACTTATGACCTGGTTTACTACTGATCCTACCTAGTTTACTACTGGTCCCAACCTAGTTTACTGCTAACCCCTTCCCGTCAAGTTTACTGCTATCCCCACCTACTTTACTCTTAACCCCGCCCCGCTAAATTTACTGATATCTCCATTAAGTTTACTGCTAACTCCGCCCCGACAAGTTTATTGCTATCCGTATCTAATTTACTCCTGTCCCCGCTTAGTTTTTTACTATAGCAACCTAGATATCTTTGTATGTGACTTCTACTCACCATATATGCGCGAGCGTGTGTTGCGGCAGCCCGGTTTCGAGGAATGTGTTTTTGATCTCGGCTCCCGAGACGAACCCGTCCCGGTCCTGGTCGGCCGCCGCGAACTGAGCGTCGTACGCGGCTTTGTCCGCCGGGGTCACCACCCAGCTGGAGGCGAGCGGCGGGGGCGCCAGCGGGGCGAGCGGGGGCGGGTGCGGGGCGGAGGACGTGAGCGGGGGGGCCGTCTGTGTCGGCGGCTGCCAACAAAACATATTTGTTAATTGCATCATCTTCGAGCATCCCTTAAGACCTTATTATCTGAGTGGAACTGTTCCTTCATAACAAATGCTTATACCTGGGCAAACAGAAAAGAAACAGATATATTCATATTTCACAGAAAATAACAACACTTCAAATTAACTACGAGTAGTGGCACTTGTTCTTGCCTTAAATTAAATAAATTAAAAAAAAATATTCACAGCAGGAAGTCCATAGTAGGATATTAATATCTCTTATTGACGAGACTTAAGTATCCCTTCACACAAAAAACGAAACAGCCAAAAGACAAATGAATACCAACTTCATATAACAAATAAATTATTTATTACGAAAACCGGCAAACACATGCGACTTCGGAATTTATCCAGTACATCAGAAGTATATTGCTTATTCCTGAACTCTTATCCATTCCTAATGAGTTTCTCGCTTGCAGTAGCTGTCTTTTCGTGTTAATATACCTACCCTAGACAGATTCAGCAGTCTTCCAAGAGCAAAGCGTTACTCTATGTTGTATTTTATACTTAACTAAGCTAGGGGAAGATGGCTTTAGCTAGGGGAAGTTGGTTAACGGGTTTAACTAAAAAAGTTCGTTGCTTAGGGCGGGCTGTAGCTTGGGAAGAGTCACTATAAATCACACTTGACAAACCCAGCAACGCTTCCAACAGAGACGCATTACTCTGCGGCGGGAGCTGCGGGCGCAGGGGCTGGGGGGCGCGTGGGTGGAATAGATGGCGATAGACTAGGAGATGGTCATTGGGTGTAGTTATGGCTGGAGGCTGTGACAAATGGAAAGGTGATCGGCTGTGGCTAGAGGAATCTGGCTAAAGGGCTACCCAGGGAAAAGTGGCCAGGAGATTTTATCTAGGGAAATATGGCTAGGGAATGTAGGTAAAAGATGGCTAGAGGATTGTAGCTAGGGGAAGACGACTGGACTGTACCGAGGGGAAAGTGCTTGTAGATAGAGGAAAACGGCTTTGAATGGGATGTAGCTAGGAGAAAGGGAGTCAAAAAGTGTAAGTTAGTTAGAGGGTAGCTTATACTCACACTAGACAGATCAAGCAACCCTTCCAAAAGCGAAGCATTACTCTGGGGCGGAGGCTGAGGACGCGGGGGGCGGTTGCCCGGGCTGGGGGGGCGGCTGGGGGGGCGCGAGGGGGGGCGGCTGGGGGGGCGCGCCGGCTTGGCGCGGAGTTCCGGCGGGAGGGTCGTCGGCACCGCGTGCTTCTCCAGGGCTTTGTACACCAGGTGCATTGCCTGTGGGCGAAATGTTAACTCAATAGCCATCGTCAAAACAGCCCATATCCACACCTGAGTATTATTGGTGCCGAACTTACATATGTACATAGAACTAGAAAAGCAAAACACCGAATATTACAATGCATGAAATAAACACAATACGGCGCGTTTTGAATTGGGTAGAAATTACCCTGTCGGCAGCTTTATATGGAGTCCGTTATGAGTAGGCGAAAATGACTGCTACCGCAGTGTAACTATTACAAAAAACGAAACCACCTCCAAAATGGGTTTAAGTTTGGACGAGAAAACAGGGCATAACAAAATGGTAGAGGAGCCGACAAGGATTTTTCACGTGATAATCAGGGCGACTAATAGATGTCTCAGTTGATGGGGCTTTATGAGAGGATCACAAAAAACTATACTCGTATAAGAAGTTCCAGACCGGAGCGCGGTGTTCAGGAGTTCATTGTCTGGAAACGAAAAAGGACAGAAAAACTTGATGTTCAGCAAAAACAATTCTCATGCCAAAAGATGGAGACTGATGAGTAGTGATATAAAAACTTTGACTAGACACTGGTTTACCAAAAATCTGAAGACTTTTGGCAAACCAGACCATTAAATTGTTTTCTATTGATTACCTGAAAAATTTTTACGCGATAATCAAGGCGAAAAAGAGATGTCTCAATAGAAGATGCTTTATGAGAGGATCACGAAAAACTATGTAAGAAGTTCCAGACCGGAGCCAGGTGTTCAGGAGGCCATTGTCTGGAAATGAAAAGGAACAAAAAAACGTGATCTTCAGCAAAAACAATTGTCATGCCAAAAGATGGGGACTGATGACTCTGATGAGTAGTGATATAAAAACCTTGACTAGACAAGAAAACCGGGGTCTAAAGTCATTTCAGACAAGCCTGAAAATCTGAAAAGGGATATTGTTTTTGGTCTTGTTTGCCAAAAGTCTATAGATTTTTGTATGTTTTTTTTTTGTATTTGTTGTCAGTATTAGCTTCTCTATTACAAGCAATCACTTTAATTCGCCTTGAATATCACGTAAAAAAAAAATTACTTTTCATTTCCAAACAATGGCCTCCTGAACACCGGGCTCCGGTCTGGAACTTCTTAAATAGTTTTTCGTGATCCTCTCATAAAGCCCCATATACTGAGATATCTCTTAGTCGCCCTGATTATCACGTGAAAAATCCTTGTCGGCTCCTCTACCAAAACTTTTAATTCGGCGTTTACCAACGACTAGACTATGGTGGCAGTATACAGAAGACAATGAACTCACCACAATAAACTCATGCCTGTCCAGCATGCCATCTTTGTCTTGGTCCGCGAGGTCCCAGATCCTGCCGAGGGTCTCCAGCGGCAACTTGGATTCCATCAGGACACCTTTAACCTGGAACGCAATATTTAAACTATTTATAAGGGTCCTTGGATACGAATGCATAAGATAGCGGCAACCTTCTTGAATCCCTTTTGGACTTTTCTGTCACTAACTTTGGTACAGCGCGTTCAGGACAAGTCTGTCTATAGCGGTTATTTTCTGCGCATGGGTGACAGGCGGAGAGCCAATGAACGATTCGCTCGCCTCCTGGGGGGAGCCGCTCTCACCCCCGTGACTCATTTTTTGACTTCGGGGAGCGGATGCGCGTAGAGAATGAGAATGCCCCGCCGCCCGCCGCTCCTCTTTCGTTCCCCTGCCGTCGTCTTACCCCCACTCCCCTGTACCCCGTGGGCGAGGACTCATTTAGGCGGTTTATCTATAGCTGGGCTTACGGCTAAGCGCCTTAATTGTAAATATTATTACACTCACTTTATTTCCAGCTATAAGTCCATTATTGGGTTGGAGCGAGTCAAACAGCTGACTATACTTGTCTCTTTCTGCCGGTTTGATACTCCAGTCAGTTATGGGTGGCCCGTGGGAAGCTGGCGGGGCCGGCCTCGCTGGGACACCGCCCGGTGGAACCTTTGGGATCTCACCCTACGGAAAGACAATGTAAAATAAGCGACACAAAAGTAAAGAAAAATGAGTAATTTGTATTTATTTAATCATCATCACATCTTACTGGGAGTAACAGAACATAAACCTGAAGGATGTGAAACTGCCCATAAAACTGAACAACATTTCTTAATTTAACTCGCCTTTGTATAACTTTCCTCATTTACTGCAATCATTAAGGCGTGTGTAGAGTAAAGAATAAAAACAAGGCAGTGTTCCACTTCCATGGGAAAAGTTGTTCCGTTTCTATACTATACTAGGTAGAATGTTTAGACGCCGGTAAATTACTTCAAAAAGAATATGAATTAAACTACTTACTACTTTAGGTGGCGGTGTTTCGGAGTGTATGTTAGTCATATTTATGTCCTTGCCGGCTTGTGCCAGGGATACCAGCTTTAGGGCCACGAAAAGACCCGCCTGTGGACAAAAAAATAAACGGTTATTATAGTAGTGCCAACGTAAGAAGTCCGTTTTGTCGTTTCCTTAACACAGAGTTTATTCCTCTTTGTAGGTCATAATTTTTCATACGTTTGACAGCTGTCACAAAAAACCTATTTTGATTGCCTTACTTTAGCAAAGTTATATGTGTAGTTTGGCCTCTGGGTTGCCAACGTGGATAAAGATGGTAGATATCTTTCTTTTCGTATTTCGTTTTCTTCATTACAAAGCATCTATCCAAAGCTATCTATTTATTCTATTTCCCATAGAAAGCATGCGTCGTCAGTTCGTCCGTTCAATACACGTTTTATAATCTGAGTATCATACTAAAATTTTGCTGTATTTTGTTAATGAACTCTTAAACTCTTAATTGAAGTAAAAACAATTTCAAACATTTTTCTTACTTCAATGACATTGAACATATTATTAGCTTTACAAATCTAAGGCAAACATCGATATCTACGAGTAAAAGAACATGAGTACAAGAATGTTTTAGCGTCTTTTATGACTTAACACAACATTGAGGAAAGATTTGAGAATGTTTTTAGTGCGATGCTAAAATGTTTATACTATAGGTTTGAAAAAATATGATTCTGTGATCAGTCTAATTCCAGAATTTGGAGCAGTAAGTACCACGGACGGAAGGAAGGCGCGCTTGAGAACGAAACTAACACAAAGCTGGAACAATCTATCTTTTTAGCCCTCCTAATCATCGTGTCATCATGATCATGACATCCCATGAAATGTCCACTACAGGACCGGAAACTCTCTTCAAAATTCCAGCTTTTGTTGAAACAATGTGGAGGGGAAGTACCACAAGTCAAGTCACCACGCTTCTTAGCGTTACGGCTGGCACCATGGACCGCGGTTGTTGGTCACCAAAGAATCTAAGATGATACGATACACAGAAGGATGCTGCTGCCCATCCTCTGGTTCATTAACCCTTAGTCGCCTCTTACGACACCCACGGGTAGAGATGGTCTTTGTGCGCTACTTAAACTCCGGTCCCGTTCAGTTCTTAACCATCACCTTTCCAAGGCAGAGTCCCGCAAATGAACATTCTCTCTCACAATCATGAGTTGGCTGGAAGAAATCTCTTGAAGAAATAAGCCCGCCTTTGTAAATGTCTTGTTATTTGTACCTTTCTGTTTGTAGTTGTGCAATAAAGAATATACCTACTAAGGCGGGTTGACTGAAAACGCGAACTATTGCAAACCGTCAAAACAAGAAAAGTTGCGTACTTAGGGCATGTGCTAAGGCACGGAAGATACGAGCTGCTGCAACTCATTATGATGGGCAAATTTGCAGGAAAAAGAAAAGTAGGTCGGAGAAAAAAGTCTTGGTTGCGGAACATCAGGGAGTGGACTGGAATCGCGAGTACAGCCGAACTTTTTCGCCTCGCTGGAGACAACGAAAAATACGCGGAGCTGACTGCCAACCTTCACTAGTTGGAGAGGCACTTTTAGAAGGAGAAGAGAAGAATAAAGAATATAATGTCTTCTGGGTGTCTACTCTCCATTTCGATATATCGATACGATACTATTCGAAACATGCAAATTCGAAACTTCGGCCCTTGTAGATAGAGTACGATATTGGTTGGATGCTAATCACTGTCAATTCGACAAATAATCCAACCAATATTCTACTCTATTGTCGGTGAACGAGATTATAAATTCGACTGTATCGAAGACACCCTGATCTGGCTTCTAGTCGGCCCACCAAACACTTTCCAATCCTTGGTCTCTCTTTCTGCCCTGCAGCTTCGCACCCGTAAAATATAACCTTCGTCACTCAGAAATAATGTAGCTTTCTATTGGTGAAAGAATTTTCCAAATCGGTTTAAAAGTTCCAGAGATCCTACTCCTACTAATATTATAAACGCGAAAGTTTGTAAGTATGGATAGATATAGATTGATGTTTGTTACTCTTTCAAACAAAAACTACTTAATGGATTTTAATGAAACTTGGCACAAATATAGGTTAGGTCCTGGAATAGCACATAGGCTACTTTTTGCCGCGGGAAAACACTTCATTCCCACGGGAAAACGCATTTAATGCGGGTGAAACCGTAGGCGGAAAGCTAGTTATTTCATATAAACAAACTTACAAACTTTACCTGTTTAGTCTACATATTTAATCATTCAACCTAGGTAACCTACCTTCTATCCTATCACCAAATGCCTAAAATTTCACGAAACCAAATTCAAGTACCTTTTTTAGGTAATTTTATTATAAACCGCCCATTGAACAACGCAAGCAAATAAACTAACTGATAACATTATCAATATGCGACTAAACATACAATGCGCATCCTCGGCGGTCTCTTTCTGTCAATATTTGATTTATTCCGACTCATACTTGGATCATACATTGGTAGATGTATGATAACTGCGCTCAAAAATTGGCACCATAAGAAAAGGCTCTCAGTCGGTTTTTGGCTCAGGAAACTTTGACGTTTAAGTTTCAAATTTAGAACACGATAATGGAGATTTTTCATTCGAATCTTAAATTAATCTGTGTATCTATCAAAATTAATCATCGTCGGACTCATCGCAAAGACCAACAAAGTAACAATTTGAAAACGTGAAACGTGACGTTTTCAAAAACTACCCTTAAGTAAGAGGATGAAATAATAGATTAACCGCCGGTTACGAACGCTTCTTTAAACTTAAAGCTTCTTTAAATCTATTACTGACACTGTATTGTTGTCAATACTAAGTTTTAACTCACTTTTTCCTTGTTTTAAGCTAAGTATGTTTCTCACTTTAGCCTTCGATAAGCCTATTCGTTATTTCTCTGCGAGAAATGTTTATAGACATAGTGTTAAGTCTTTTTTTACATTACCACTAGCATAATATCTCATGTACATTACTGTTCTGTTTTTTCTCCAAATAAATAAAATAAAATTTCACAAAAAAGATTTACTAAAGTTTTAAAAATATCAGAAAAACAAATTCAGGACGTTCTAAATAAAGGCCAGATTAAAAGTATCCTAAACCGTAGCGTGTATGAAAGGGTTGATGAAAGTAGAGGAGCAGAGGGAAGTATATCAAGATCGTAGCAGGTGGAGGGCAATCCCGACAGGGAAGACGCGTGATTTGTGCATGGTTAGATTCCACACATTCGCACATAGCGCTTTGAAACATCTTTTATTTAAAGCGCACGGCCAAAGAGTGGAATTCTCTGCCTGCGTCTGATTTCCCGAGTTCATATAACCCGAATCTATTCAAGTCGCGAGTAATTAGGCTTCTTCTGGGCAAGCTCATCCCACCTCATCTCTCTCCTCAAGACTAGATCGCGGTCAAGAGTATTCCCATTGACAATAAAATAAAATGTATGTATGTATTGATTTAACAGCGTCTTATCTATCAAAAATCTTCTTGCAACTGACTGTCAGTTAAAAGCTTAAGCCACGATCACACCTAGCTGAATTCAAAGACTAATTCGGCATACATTGCTCGTTGAAGTAAGGATATTGCAATTAATATAACCAAGCATCTCAGCAATGTATGCCGAATTAGTCTTTGAATTCAGCTAGGTGTTATTGTGGCTTTAGCTAGCTACCGTTACGAAGCCGTGGCGAGCTTCTAGCAGAAAAATAATAATGGTTAACTACAGTAAATCGGTTGATTTATTATAAAAAGTTGTAATAAGTTCAGTTGGATGTCATCCAAGTCTTAAAGGTCACAATATGATAATGATAAACCTAGGCTAAAGTTTTAGCAAACTAAGTGGTATCTTGTGGTGCCTGCTGAAGATAGTACAGTCAAGAAAAATATAAAAATTAAAAATATAATAAAGTTTATTTCAAGCCTAAGTTTTTTTTATATAGAAGAGGGAAGCAGACGAGTAGACGGGTCACTTGATAGTATCTAAGTGATCACCGACGCCCATAGACAACCGCAACACCAGAGGGATCACAGGTGCGCTGCCGCGTCTTTTAAAATATTTGTAGGCTGTCTTGTTGTACCCGTCCGGAAGTACTTGCGCAAGAAGTTGATTCCACAGTGCGGTCGTACGTGGTAAGAAGTTTCTTGTAAAACGTACAGTGGAAGATTGCCAGTTATCTAGGTGGTATGTATGAAATTTTAACTACTGGCGTGTGGTGCGGTGGTGAAGTTACACAACAGTTACGTTACGTTAGTTTAGTTTACGTTTTAACAAATTAAATATACAAGGCTACTTAGATTACAAAGACACTTTGAGTTCAAGCTCAACTCCATCCCTGAAGTCAAGAAAAGCACATCAAGTTTGACACATTGGATTTTGTATCGTTCTTATTTCGATAGACAGTAATTGTAGGAATCGCGCTGCGGGTGTCAAGCTCGACCTTCTCTTGACTGTACCACTCTATCTTTAATCCCTTACCTTGGCGGGTGTAAAAGGCGACAAAGGGTAACTAGACCTAAGGTGATGCAATAGCGTCCTTCAACGTAACGTGACATAATACTACTTCGGCGGAAAAATCGGCCTCTCCATACAAAATTGTAAACTTGATTGGACCGTTTGGCCGATTTTTTTATTCACTGAAATCAGTTACCCTTCAGTTTTCAGAAATCTGTCCCTTACACCCCATATATAATAATGATAACGAGTTTTTTCTTTTTACATTTCAAAATACCCACTCAAATCATTTTAAGCTTATGCATACTCGTATAAAATCACACACAGTTTATGACGAAATAGTATTTAGTACGGAACCACGGAGCAAAGCGTACGGAACCCTCAAAACAGCTGTCGCTAGTTCTTACTAGGTACGTGTCGTGAACTTAGTCACCTTGAGTGTACCTACTGAGCCTCATTGAATGAGAAATCAATAATTTCTTTTAGTTAAGCGTTTGTTTACGCTACTAAATACGTATATCAGCATATTCCCTTCGACTGTAAGAAAATGGGGAAAAGCATGATATCCACGTAGAAAAAAATAACACACTTTTCTTGTTATCTGTGAGCAATAAAGAGTATTGTATTCTAACAATTCACAAAGTGGCGCCAAGAGGGTTAAAAAAAACCGGTCCAGTGCGAGTCAGTCTCGCGCACCGAGGGTTCCGATATACCTATAGTATTTATTTAAAGCTATAAAGTCCATTTTTAGGACCGCAAAGATTTGTTCGTAAAGGTTTTTTGCAGATTTCTAAAAACTGTGCAACTTAGAAAGATCGTTTTATTTTTGCTGTAATATTTACATAAACCTCTAACGACTGTAAATAATTCAGATTTTTTCCTTTCAATAACTTCAGAGATAAGGGGAATTTTTTTAAATATTTTATGGTGTGGATAGAGTAGGACCAGTGGTTATTTCTTGTTGTGTTGCTTCTTCTTTTTAGGGTTCCGATACAAAAATGTTAAAAAAAGGAACCCTTATGGTGCGACTTCTGTCCGTCTGTCTGTCTGTCACACCTGTATATCTCAGCAACCACTCATGCTATCGACTTGAAATTTGGAATAGTTTTAGAATCTGTTTGCCCAACTTAATTGCGCATGTAAGAATTAAAAGGAAGTTATGATTAAATAATGTAAAGGGGGCCCAAATAGGGGGAGCAAAATTTCTAATTGTCGTTCCTAGGTCGAGTGGGGTATCATCAGAAAGGGCTTTACTTGTAAATTCTAAAATATATGTTTGTATTTTTTTACGACTTAGTTTTCAAGTTATGATGAAAAATTAAAAGAAAATACCATTCCCCCCCCCCCCCCTTATCTCCGAAGATAACATTCGACTGCCTTATACCTGCGTCGGACCTCGCCGCGTCACAGAATATTTATTGGTGAGTGAAATAGACCTTATGTCGCAATCGGATTGAAGAATCCGCCGTATTTCAATTTGGCGCCGCAGTATTTAAAAACGGCGCCGTTTTGCAATCCGCCTACCTTTCGTTCCGCCGGATTACAATTTGGCTGCAATAATGTACGCCCCATTGAATGAGCACTTTTCGTTCGTCAAAGCGGCGTAGTAACGTGGCGCCCAATTGCAAACGGGCGCTTCGTCGATGCGCTACTTTGAAAAACGGTGCGCCAATCCGTTTCTGGCGGTCGTGGTGGTCGCAAGTTAACCTAACCGATCCCGTCGTGATCGGTTAGGTTGGGTTTACCTAAGCTAACGAACCTAAAATACAACATGGCTATACGTTGACCGCCGCTTTGTACAATGCATCGTTCCAACGATCCGGCGCAACGAAAGGTAGGCGGATTGCAAAACGGCGGCGGCAAATTGAAATACGGCGGCTTCTTCAATCCGGCTGCCACATATACATGGTAGTCACCTCTATTGAATGGTGAATTTAAGCAGATACGAAAACAAATACAGACACAAAGGTTCCTTAAGTTGGGAGATGCAGCCTAGAGAATCTCTTAAAAATAAATTTAAAGAAATCAACATTTTGACTCTTGTGTCGCAATACATTTATGAGAATTTAATATATGTTAAACGTAATATACATATTTTCGAAAAAAATAGTGACAGGCACAGTGTCACAAGAAACAAGGATCAACTTGCTTGTCATGTCAGCCGTGTTCACAAAATTTGTAAAACTTATAGAGGTGAATGTATATGCTTCTAAAATAAGGTACCCACTCATATTAAAAGTTTACCGTTAGATAAATTCAAAACTGTTATCAAACAAAAATTATTTAAGAAGGGTTATTATAAAATATCAGAATATCTAGAAGAGAAAAATCCATGGGATTAGGCTGCGGTTCTAACAGGCTAATTCAAAATTCAGATTGACTTATGTTTATTATATCAAAGCAAGGGAAGTATGCCAAGATCGTAGCAGGTGGAGAACTGTGGTCTCTGGCTACCCTGACGGGAACAAGGCGTGATAGTATGTATGTAATCAGACCAAGGAGGATCAGGAGATATGTAAAGTGAAACCGCGTGACAATCAAATCACACTTCATACAAATCGCGGAACTATTAGTTCAAACGTAGAAGTGGCTCAAGAATTCGAAACCTTTTTTACTAATATTCCTTTGAAAACAACAGAGTCACTCAATTCATCATCTTCACTTGCTAGCGATTTACTTCAAAATAATGTGGACGCCTGCGAAACTGAATTTGGGTTTAATCATGTCACCCTTAACGAAATTGTTAAAGCCTTTAAAAGTATTAAAATGAAAACCACTGAGGACCTATGGGGAATGTCAGTAAAAGTCTGTAGTGCGATCATTGATACTATATCTCCATATTTAGCTGTTATATTCAATGATTGTGTCGATCATGGTACATTTCCTGACTTAATGAAAAAAAGTAAAATAGTTCCATTATTCAAAGCTGGTGACAAAAAGGATCCCAGTAATTTTAGACCAATATCAGTCTTACCTGTACTTAGTAAAATTTTTGAGAAGGTCATACTCAATCAAATGCTTTCACACTTCAATAGAAATAACTTACTACATGACCATCAATTTGGTTTCACGAAAGGGCGCAGTACAACGGATGCCGGGACTGCACTTTTAAAATACATCTTTTGCGCGTGGGAAAAATCTGAAGATGCTATTGGTATCTTCTGTGATTTATCCAAAGCATTTGATTGCGTAGATCATAGCACATTGTTGCTAAAACTTGAACATTACGGCGTTAAGAATAATTCACTTAAACTACTTAGGTCATATTTGGAAAACAGGATTCAAAAGGTACAAGTAAACAGGACGAAATCACTGGTATCTGTTGTCAAAATTGGCGTACCTCAAGGGTCCATATTAGGGCCATTTTTATTCCTTATTTATATTAATGACCTTCCTTCTGTGGTGAAGAATCTGTCAAAGATTGTGTTATTTGCTGATGATACTTCATTAATATTCAATGTAAGTAGGAAATCACAAAATTATAACGAAGTCAATGATGCACTTCGACAGATTCATGCATGGTTTACTGTTAACAATCTAGTCCTAAACGCCAAAAAAACTAAATGTATTAAATTTGCACTACCAAATGTAAGGTCTACTTCACATAACATAGTATTGAATAATGAACCATTAGATTTTGTAAATAGTACAGTTTTCTTAGGGTTAACACTAGACTCTAAACTTCAATGGGGCCCTCATATCACGGCTCTTTCTGGTCGATTGAGCTCGGCTGCATATGCTGTTAGAAAAATCAGACAACTTACTGATGTAGCTACTGCAAGGCTGGTTTACTTTAGCTACTTCCATAGCATTATGTCTTATGGCATACTGCTTTGGGGCCGAGCAGCTGATATACATTCAATATTCGTTTTACAAAAAAGGGCTATAAGAGCAATTTATTGCCTGAAGACTCGTGATTCCCTAAGAGAACTGTTCAAGGAAATCAACATTATGACAGTGCCATGCCAGTATATCTATGAAAATATAATGTATGCTAGAAAGAACATTCATCAATTACTTAAAATTTGTGACAGGCATAATTTTAATACTAGAAATAAGCATAAAATTTATCAACCATATACTAGATTAACTAAAGTCAATACATCTTTCGTTGGTCTGTGTATACGATACTACAACAAAATACCTGACAATATAGTGCAATTACCTGAGAGAAAGTTTAAAGAATGTGTAAAGCAAACGTTATGTAAAAAAGCTTACTACAGATTGGATGACTATATGAATGACAAAGAGGTATGGTGCTCTGATATTCCAACGAAACACAAGAAACACATTGTAAAAAGCCGACTCTTAAAGTAGGCCGTGCTGCAGTGGTTTCTTGCCGTTTCTTTTACGCTGCCATAGCACGATCCGAAACGGCGTAGACTCGCTCTATTTGCATTGTATTCTGCATGACATTCAATAAGTATTCTGTAAAGAATCTACATTGAATAAAATTATCTAAATCTGAATCTGTATCAACCCTGTACATTCAAACATTTTTAAAAGAGCGCTTGGGTTTTTATTGTCGCTTCTTTTTTCCCACTATGGCGCCAACTTGTTTGTGAAGCGATGTAGTTCAGCTGACGTCATTAAGAGATTTTAATATCCAACAATGGATAAACTATTTTGACTTTGACTTTGCAGATAGGTACAGACAATTTGTGAACAAAAATAGAAGAATTTGATGACAATTGCCTGACATTTTTGGGATGTTGAGTTGAGCATTCCAATAATATTACACAAAAGGTTATTTTAGAAGGCTTTGGGTACCAGAAAATAATAGGAAATAAATGTTAATAAAGTTTACTTACCTTATCTAAGTACCCTTTGCCATTAGGGTCTGAGAGGTCCCATATTTTACTAAGCACCACATCACTTAGCCGGGACTTTTTGAGAAACCTTGCCGCATCTAGTGCCTGGATGACTCCTGTGCCATTTGGGTCCACCTGAAAGTTATGTTCAGGTGTAAAAACCAGTAAGTTAAAAAAAGAAAATACCCCTCTTCCCCCTCTATATCAGGTTGGGGTGTTCCAAATCTAAATCATAAATGTTAAATCATTTACTGTCCTTAAAATGGATACAGTAAAATATTAAAAAATTAAGTTATTAATAAGATTTTAAGAAGAGAATTATGCCAGAATATTTTATGGTAAACATACAGGGTGTTAATTTAATTGCGTGCCATAGCTTACGGGGTGTTTCAGAAACGATAAAGGAACACAAAAAAAAAATCTACTTATAAAATTTAAAACTCCATTGAAACTAAACACCGTGCTAGCACAGAGCCAGCGCACGAGTATCAAGTAATTCTTTCTTTTTTTGTGTGTGACTCCAATTTTCCCTTCATACTTTAACGGAGTTAGGACCTTCAAAAGGTAATACCTAATAAATTGTAAAAAAAAATATTATTGATGATTAAAGAAAATTAAGTAGGAATTATTTTTATATTTTCCTTGTGTTCATTTATCGTTACTGAAACACCCCCTAAGCTATGGCACGAAATTAAATTAACACCCAAAAGTAACGCTGTCTATCCATTATGCTATCACCGTTTATCCAGTAAAGCAATTTTGATTGATGAAATTTTGTATGAAAATAGTTCGAACCATGGGAAAAAACATAGTGTTTTAGTGACAATTTTGTGGCTTGTGTTGTAGAAGAAAAATATCTTGTTACATTTTTTCGTGGAACTACTCTGTTTTTGTTTCACTTTATTCTCTACCAAGTCTAACTTTACACAGAAAGCAACATAGTTGTTAAAGTGTTTTAAATTAACTATTCTGAACTATATTTGCAGTTCTACAGAAAATGTAATTATTAGTTAGTAACTATGACCTTGTAAAGCTTAGAAGGTATTATATGGTTTTAAAAATATATAGGTATATTGTTATCTTTTACTCAGGCATTGATATCTAAATACCATACATAATATACAACTTTTAGCCTTTGCTAACCAACAGTAGGAGGCCGTTCTGTTTTATGTAATAATTTCCGTTTGACAGCAGTCTGTTTTGACCACACGTATGGATGTCATATAAAGCTATCCTGCTGTCAGGGTAATTTCCAGCTAATTCGAAATACGCTCTAGGTACAAAGTTGTTAACCTATGACCCTTCAAAACTCCTGTAGTCTGTCTACTTTTGTCAAGTGAATCATATAGATTTGAATATAGTTATCGCCACTTATATGTGATGTTTTTATTGTGTTGGTGTGATCCATAACGGCCTTACAAAAGTAAATTCATACTTTCATTCTAATCAGAGAGGAATCTCTTATCAGATATGATCTTTGAGGTATTCTTGTAAAGGTCACCTTATTATTGATGATTAAAGAAAATTAAGTAGGAATTATTTTTATATTTTCCTTGTGTTCATTTATCGTTACTGAAACACCCCCTAAGCTATGGCACGAAATTAAATTAACACCCAAAAGTAACGCTGTCTATCCATTATGCTATCACCGTTTATCCAGTAAAGCAATTTTGATTGATGAAATTTTGTATGAAGATAGTTCGAACCATGGGAAAAAACATAGTGTTTTAGTGACAATTTTGTGGCTTGTGTTGTAGAAGAAAAATATCTTGTTACATTTTTTCGTGGAACTACTCTGTTTTTGTTTCACTTTATTCTCTACCAAGTCTAACTTTACACAGAAAGCAACATAGTTGTTAAAGTGTTTTAAATTAACTATTCTGAACTATATTTGCAGTTCTACAGAAAATGTAATTATTAGTTAGTAACTATGACCTTGTAAAGCTTAGAAGGTATTATATGGTTTTAAAAATATATAGGTATATTGTTATCTTTTACTCAGGCATTGATATCTAAATACCATACATAATATACAACTTTTAGCCTTTGCTAACCAACAGTAGGAGGCCGTTCTGTTTTATGTAATAATTTCCGTTTGACAGCAGTCTGTTTTGACCACACGTATGGATGTCATATAAAGCTATCCTGCTGTCAGGGTAATTTCCAGCTAATTCGAAATACGCTCTAGGTACAAAGTTGTTAACCTATGACCCTTCAAAACTCCTGTAGTCTGTCTACTTTTGTCAAGTGAATCATATAGATTTGAATATAGTTATCGCCACTTATATGTGATGTTTTTATTGTGTTGGTGTGATCCATAACGGCCTTACAAAAGTAAATTCATACTTTCATTCTAATCAGAGAGGAATCTCTTATCAGATATGATCTTTGAGGTATTCTTGTAAAGGTCACCTGATATTAATTCACGGGCCTCTCAATCTTAAGATAACAATTGTTATACCAGACTAAAGTGTTATTATTGACCAAAAATGTTCACCATCGATTTGTAACAAGATTACAATGAACATAAATAAATCACATCCTGTAGGTAATATTCTCAACTCACCTGATGATAATACGCCTCATAAATTGCACTGTGGGTCCCTGCCACCTGCGAAGGGTCAAGCCACATGTTGAGGACACGAAACTCACAAAATATTAATTTTTAAAACCAATTTATTGTATCGTTATGGGTGTGACATTCGAACACTCGTAGTGACATTCAACGTTCGCGCAAAAACTTGTTAATTTACAACTTCCAAAAGTAATACTAAGAAACTAATATAACAGACACCAACAACATTCACTACACTTCCTACAAAATATAAAATTTCAACACGGTTTCCAAGAAAACCATCGAAATTCAATAATTATTGAAACAGCGCAATCCGTCGGCGATAGGTACACGACACTTTAACCGGGAAGTTTTCGATATTTTCCCTTCCAATGAAAAATATTAACTGCACTAAGCGATAGACAAACTAGTGTAGTTTGTTCAGAGCTACAAAACTGCGAATTTAGCACAACACCAACTATTCAAATCCAATATTTCTACCTGAGTCGGAGACGGCAAGGCAGCCATTTTTTACATCTCCTCGCTCGACCAATCAATAGAGACCATAGACTATAGAGTTTTGACGTATTAGGGATGTTATCAATCAACCTCTACTTTGTTTATGATTCTCGATTGTGATCGTTGTAAAAGGATTCCAAATAGTCTAGATCATAGAGTAACTTATATATTGGTCTGCGTACTTGTATTTGACGTAAGAAAAACGCCCCCCTGGCGTAGTTTCCAAAATCTTTGCCTTAAGCAAGGAGGTCCGAAATCTTTGGCCTTACCCATATATAGAGGTCAGTGATTGGTCTAGATTCCAACCAACGTAGCGTGGATTAAAACTGATATGATTATGCATATCTACAATAAAATCAGAAGTCCGTAGCTAGCAGAAAATACCGTGTATTATTTTATTTACATGACAATCAACAAACGTTGCTATGAATAATTTACATCATACAAAGAAGGCTTTGAAGAGTTGATACAAATCTCCTTAATATCCTCCCTTTTGTATGACTCTTAGTGTATCAAGCCAATCTGGTCACCAATAGACACAAGACGTGGCTTGTGCAGTGCCTTTGTGAGGATGTCCGCCAACTGGAACTCGGTTGGGACATATTCCACCTTGAGTTCGCCTTCTGCGACAAGCTCTCTGACATAGAAATGCCTTATAGCAATATGCTTTGTCCTCCGATGGAGTTCAGGGTTATGCGAGATCTTGATAGCTGCATCATTGTCTACCTTCAGAGTTGGAATACTCTTTAAGTTTGATATCTCAGCGAACAGTCTCTTGAGCCACACAATTTCACGAGCTGCTTCGCTGGCAGCGACCAATTCAGCTTCTGTGCTTGATATCGCAACACAAGTTTGTCGACGACTTGTCCAGGATATTGCTCCTCCAGAGTATAAACCATGCATTTCAAATAATCTACCATGCATTTATTCCAGCACCGGGGTGCTTGCTTTAAGCCATACAAGCTTCTTTTAAGTTTGCACACTTTGTTTGATCCATCAGAGTATCCCTCAGGTTGACTCATGTATATTTCTTCATCTAGTGATCCGTACAGAAATGCTGTTGAAACATCGAATTGTGTGAGTTTTAGTCCTTCATTTGCAGCTATGCTTAAAACAGACCTTATTGTTGTCATCTTTGCAACTGGGCTGAAGGTCTCATCATAGTCGATGCCTTTTTTCTGTGTGTAACCTCTAGCAACTAGCCTTGCTTTGAATTTGTCCAGTGAGCCATCTGCGTTGGTTTTAATTTTATATATCCATTTGCAGGATATGGGCTTTCTACCTTTAGGAAGATCAACCATTAGCCAGGTTTTGTTCTCCTTTAAAGATTTCACCTCATTTTCCATAGCTTTGATCCACTGATTCTTTTGTGAACTAGTCATTGCTTCTTTGTAGGTTTTCGGCTCATTTACTTCATTGATATCATCTGCTGACATCATGATATAATCGTTGAAACGAGCAGGCGGTCGTATTTGGCTTCTGTCTCGTAAAGTCATTCTTTGATCTATTTCATCTGAGATTTCTGGCTCTTCAGCATCATCAAAATCGTCTACTGTATCTTCGAATTCAGTATGTTCATTCTGTTCAGTATGGTCCTCCTGACTTGGTTCTTCTTGACTCACGACCAGACCGGGTGATGTGTGAGGCACCGTAGAGCTAGGCTCATCAGGGTTGCTGTCATTGCGACCTGTGATGCTTTCAGCGCGATCATCCTCCCTTGCTTCACACGTCGGAGGTGCTTTCAGTGGAAGGTTGATTTCTATAGAAGACTCTTCTTCTTCAGAATCATTCATGTCAAATGGATTCAAAACTGATTCATTGAACGTGACGTCTCTTGATCTTATGAGTTTACCATTTTTACTCAGTAGGCGGTAGCCTTCATCACCATTATAACCGATAAGGATGCATTTCTCTGCTTTTTTCGAAAGCTTGGATCTCTTTTGTTTCGGAATGTGGGCATAGCATTCACATCCAACGATTCGAAGGTGTTTAATTGATGGTTTCTTTTTGAACCATAATTCAAATGGTGATTTACCATCTTCAGAAGTGGGCCCAGTTCTGTTCAAGACACATGCAGCAGCATTTACTAACTCTGCCCATGTGGCGGTAGGTAATTCTTCATGAGCGTGCATCATTGTTCTAGCAGCTTCAACTAAGGTTCGATTTTCACGTTCACTTAAGCCGTTTTGTTGTGGCGTGTATGGCATCGTAAGCCTTTGTCGAATTCCAGCTTCTCGAAGAATGCTTTTTACTTTCTCATTGTCAAATTCGCCTCCATTGTCACTTAGGAATTCTTTTACAGAGTGACCAACCGTTTTGCATTCTTGCAGCATTTGTCGGAGCTTTTGGGGAACTTCCGATTTTTGTCGCATGAAGTAAACGTGTCGGTACTTGCTGTAGTAGTCTTTGAAAAGAACGAAGTAGCGTTGTTTGCCAAAGGAAGGAGGAAACGGACCGCAAACATCAGCGTGTATAATTTCCGCAGGTATTTTCGCTCTCTCTCTTGTTCCAAATTTGCGCCTATGTGCTTTCCCGTAGATGCATCCAGTGCACAGTTCGGAATCTAAAGGAACTTTTATACCAAACTCCTTTTCAAGCAAGTTTTTGATATGCTTTTTATTCTGATGAGCAAGTCTCTCATGGTAGAGTTGTAGCAAGTTTTCTTCAACTGAAGCAACATTTAGATGGGGATCTGATTTCGCTTGTTCTACACTGAGCTTGAAAAGTCCTCCACCTTTGACTCGTTTGCCAGTCAGAACTACTTCACCATCAACTTCAAGGGAGCAGTGTTCTCTTTCAGATTTAAAAAGGCTTTTATTTAGTCTGTCTTGAGCGGCTAGCACAGAGAATAGATTGCGTGTAATATCAGGTACGTACCATACATCACAGAGTGTTATCATAGACTTCTTGCCATTTACTTTAGTTATCAAGTCGACCGTACCTTTTCCAAGGGCTTTCACAGAGCTCCCATTTGCAGTAGTTACTGTTCGAGTATCTTCGAAGCGTTCAAAACTAGTGAAGTAGTCGTTTCTGCAGGTGACATGACTGGTTGCGCCATTGTCAACAAACCAACTTGTTCTATCGTAGTTTGAATTAGTCGAGTTCACTTCGGAATCTGCAGTAATATGCATTAGCATTAAGTTCAGGTTGCTTGAAGTCTTTGCGTTGTTCTCTGGTTTTGATGGTTTACCATCCGCTTTCCATTTTCGACACTGTCTAACTTTATGACCGACTTTTCCACAGTATCTACATTTTTTCATCGGTTTATTACTATTTTGCATAGCTAGAGCTTCAGAATCAGCTTCATTATTAGATGAGATTGAACGCTCGTAGGCACAGAGTTGCGTTGTCAGGTTATCGATAGTTCTATCTTTTTTCGACATCATCATTCAGCTTGATTTGAAGGAGAAGTATGATTCAGGTAGAGTGTTCATAATCTTGCAGATTAAGAGGATATCTGGTAATTCTGTTTTATCTATTTTGAGTAATTCTGTCTTCAAATCTGACCAAATTGTTTTTATTTTTGAGATATGGGTAGTAATGTCGTGCGACGGATCTTTACGATAGCCAAAGAACTCCATACATAGCGCATAGCTCTTGTCTTCAGACGTACCATCAAATAAGCGATGTAATTCGTCCCAAACTTCCTTTGACGAGTCAAATCTCATTATTTTCTGAAGAGTTTCGTCTGACATATTTGCAGTTAGTAATAATAATGCGGAAGTGTCTGTTTCGTTGTATTTATCGAGTGCTTTTTGGTATTGGGAAATTTCATCAGGTTGGGCATTGTCAACTAGTACAGGTTTTTTTAGTTTACCTTGTATCTTATCTAATCCTCCGGGCATACCTCTTAGCAGTAAGGTAGCTTTGAATTTCCACGTAGCCCAATTTTTCACACCTTCCAGACGACCAATATCAACTTTGCAACTTGGTGACTGCATTTTGAAAATTACGTCAATCTTGGAATTTTTCGAAAAATTGTTTAAATTAGCACTGATTTATACTTTATACACTTTTATTTTTCTACTTTATATTTTTACGGCGATGCTACCATGATATGATTATGCATATCTACAATAAAATCAGAAGTCCGTAGCTAGCAGAAAATACCGTGTATTATTTTATTTACATGACAATCAACAAACGTTGCTATGAATAATTTACATCATACAAAGAAGGCTTTGAAGAGTTGATACAAATCTCCTTAATAAAAACCTCCTTGATTCCAACCAAGGATCCCAAAGATTTTGGAAACTACGCCAGGGGGAAGGATCCATAAATAAAATTAAAAAAATAAAGACAATCGCAAAGAAAAGTTTTATTCTCTCTTTTTTATCATATCGACAAATTCTTTCAACCTTTTCAAGCCTTCAAGATTTCTTTCATAAAATGGATAAGATTGTAAGTTTTTCAGCCATTTGTTCAACGCAATGTATTTGTCTGATGGAGGCAGCAAGAGACTCAGCGAGCTTAAAGTAGAAACACAGCAGATGTCACACAGCGTCATCTGCGAAAAGTATAATACATAAGTAATGGTCATAAGAAAAAATGAAATATTTTATAGAGTCCCAGAAAATAGAGTCGAGCGGAATTCTAAATAAATTGCCCCTTTTCTTTAAAAAATAAGATTTTGAACAAGATAGATTGGATAAAAATGTATAAATGTGTGATAGACAGTTGCAAAAAACTGTTTTATAGCATGGTTCTAGCTAAACCTTTGCTAAAATAGCTGTCACATTCTTAAGGAGTGATCACACGTAGCTGAATTCAAAGACTAATTCGGCGTACATTGCTGGGAGGCTTGGTTTTGTTAATTGCAAAATCCTTACTTCAACGAGCAATGTATTCCGAATTAGTCTTTGAATTCAGCTAGGTGTGATCACTCCTTTAGTCAAACAGAGTGACAGCAATAAGTTTTAACAAAAAGCCGGCTTGTGAGTCCCACTCGTGCACAGGGGGCTTTACACAGATTAGATAGAATATGGACTTTATAACACCACCTAACACCATGTGATGTGATTGAAAAAAATATATTTTTCATCGCTCTAATTCTTAGTATTTCCTTAAGTGGTGTTTCCTTTTCCGTAAGTAGTCACCACCACCCACAGCACCCACTGTCTTATTAATGGCATATTTGACACTAATAAGGCAGCAAAGCGCGTTGCACACTTTGAGAACTAAGATGGTATGTCTCATGTGCCGGTAATTTCACTGGCTCCCTTGCCCTTCAAACCGAAACACAGCAGTGCAAACACTGCTGCTTCACGGCAGAAAAAAGCAAGGGGGTGGTACTTCCCCAGACGGACTTTCCACAAAAGCCCTACCACCATTAATTCAAGATACTTTCAAATATTTCTCAGTGAAAGCTGAAAATTTATTCAACTTTGACGAACGTCAAGATTGGTCTTAAAATAATTTTTTTGCTCTACATTTTTCGTGATTGGACATTTTTTTTTTGTATCTCTACACAATGTGACAATCGCACTTGCGATGCGAAACCAATTTGTAAGAATTTGTAGGAAAAACCAAAAAAAAATACCATATTTTTTAGTAAAATAAAAGTTGTTCAGTTTCGTGGGTAGAGCAACTACTCGAGAGGTTTGCAGTATATTTATAAGCTTTTCTGATGTACGAGTATGACTTTTGCTTGGGTACATTGCATTACCTTTTCACCTGCCAGCCATTTATTTTCCATCAATATTTTATCCAAATAGTCGAGTAAATAATTCCACTGTTCAAGTTGTTCTTCTTTAGCAGGCCAGATTCCGGCGAAGAATCCAGTCTGAAATTATCATCATGTATACAATACACCCTTATTTTTTTATCACCTCGGATAGTTTAAAAAGAGGTTCTGTCCATGAAACTGATCAATTTTGCCAAGAAACACAGGTCGAAATACGAAAAATTTTTTTTACTCCCATACAAACTGCATCAGCTGACAGCATATTTTGTAGATTTTGTAGAATGGGAGATCGATTTTTTTTTCATGGGTAGAAACACTTCTTAAAATACTCTTGTTTTCAATATCTTTTGAAACTTACGAAAATTGCATTGTCGAGAGGGAAAATAGTACCAGAATTATAAAACAGCATCTGGTCAACTCTGGCCTTCATCAACGGTTCTTCCGGGTAGAATTCTTTGTTATTACTCTTTTGACACAAGTATAAGGCAATAGCGTGGCTATCACATATCACTTCTTTTCCCACTTTTAGTGCTGGCACTTTCTGCAACGGGTTTATCTGAAAGGAAAGTGGTTCTTAATTTAAAACAGTACGGGCGACAGTGCTACGCTCTATAATAGCCGCCTCAATATGAAAATATCATCGGGTGAGCAAGCTATAGGTTTTTGTCCTAAAAGCGGTATTTAAAGAAAAACGAATTTGCCAGACATGAGACCTTGCAAGATCGATTTTTCGCCCTCGAAAACCCCCGTATAGTAAATTTCATCGAAATCGTAAGAGCCGTTTTCGAGAAACTGATTACAAATTTATACAAATATTACTCGTTTTATAGTTAAGAGTACCTGGGCGACCGAGCTATGCTTTGTATGATTTAAATATCATCGGGTGAGCAAGCTATGCTACTCAACAACAGATGGCGCAGTAAGTTTCTTGAACGCACTAAAACGCGCTAAGAAATATTTAAAAAGACAGTGAAAACGAATTTTTCCAGACATGAGACCTAGCTAGATCAATTTTTTGCCCCCAAAAACCCTTGTATACTAAATTTCATTGAAATCGTTAGAGCCGTTTTCGAGAAACCGATTACAAATATATATACAAATATTGCTCGTTTAATAGTTTGGTAAGTCGAAATCTCGTTAAACTTGACACATTGTAATTTATGACTTCAATAATTAGCACTATGCTATAACCATAAATTGAGTTATACACTTGAATTTTTTGAATTTATAGATTGAACCAAACGCTGTTGAGACGTCACGTTGTACTTCAATCAAGTGTCAAGTAATGGATGTCCTATCATTAATGTTTAAGATCAATGTCCTATGTGTGCAAAATTGTCAATTATCATAAATGAACAACTTGATAAGTCAATAAAAGATTTCGTATTTTATATCCATATCAGCCATGTTCACTAAATTTCTATTCATCTAGGATCAATAAAAATAAATGAATTTTATTTTATTTCTTTCTTTCCAGGAAAAAAATAAGTAAGTACCTTGGAGTAAGATTCCGACTTCTGTTCTCCTCGGAAAAGATCAATTTTTTGGAAGTTCAATTCCACTCCCAAGTGTGAGGCTGTCATCATTACAAATCTCACTGGCGGTGAAGCTTTATCTCCATACAAAGTTGGTATCTCCATTGCCGCGGACTTAGTACTGAAAAAGAGAAACAAGTCAATATTATATCAAAAGACTGAAAAACGTTTTTCTCAGACTAGTACATGATTTTTGAGAGTAAAATTTTTAATCATATAAAACAGTTCGGATTCATTAAAATTTTTGATTCGTTATTCTAATACTAACTTTAATGCCCGCTTCGGACAAACATTACCCAACGATGAAACATTCCCTACTCTTATAAACACTCGGCGAAAAGAAAACATTTTTGTAAATATAAACACGTCTGATCCCGTTGAAATAAGCAGCAAATATGAAGGTGCAAAGGCAGATCCAGTTTTATTGTAGCCACGACTGGAATCACATTTCATTGACCCTTACATTGCATTAACATCCTGTATAATATTCGCTACCACTCGGGGGGAATATGTTGATGAAGCACTATTATCATATCTTGTTTCAAACACATTAGCTTATTCAAGTACACATCAAGTTACCTACTTATAGTCAAGTGCACATCAAGCTTGAGAAAAATGGACTTCGTAACGTTCTTATTTTAGACATTGTAGGAGCTTAAGTTACGCTGCAACTTGCAAGTGGTAAGCTTTATTTGTTTTCGACTGTACATGTGCTTTTAAACTTTACAATGAATTTAATAAAAATGTTGTTGAATTGTTTAAAATTGTATGTTGAACAGATAATTTCTTTTAATATCTATGATTAATATTCATATTATAATAATAATAATTTATTGCAACTTACAATTACAACCAGTGTTGACTTAACAATACAAGATTGAGATTCAACTATTAACACATTGTTGGCGGCTTTAGGCATAACATAGGTCCACTGACATTTAAAATAGGAAAATTCTGAGCTATAAATGTCATATACAACGTGTTTACGGAATAAGCGAAACTGAGAAAATAGTTTGGTCAGAATCGAGAGTAGAATCAATTTCACGGGTTTTTGATAGGGGTAATTTTTTTTAATTTTTATTGTTTAAATTTTAGCCGCTTCTATTTTAAATATTTCGGTGAGGAGGGGAGGGAAGCGTGCGCGGAGTGCGCGGACTAGAACGACGTTGAAACTAGAACTATGATGAAACTTTAAAATAACAATATCTAAATAAAAAAATCTTTTTTTTAAGATTTTTTTTACGGGAATGGATTTATTTTAATAAAAATAATTTGGGGTGTATGAGGGTTTCACTTATTCCATTAACACGTTGTATACCGGGTGGAAGGGACACCTTCCGAATACTGAAAGGGCATGATCAGTCAACGTGACTGAACCACTTTCAGCGAACATAACTTTCAGGAAATGAAAAAAGAAATCGACCTCTCCATACAAACTGTCCAATCAAGTTTTCAATTTTGTATGGAGAGGTCGATTTCTTTTTTCATTTCCTGAAAGTTTTGTTCGCTGAAAGTTGTTCAGTTACGTTGACTGATCATGCCCTTTCAGTATTCGGAAGGCAGTCCCTTACACCCGGTATATGATTAATATTCACAACATTTTGTATACCTATAAAGGTTCATTAAATTGTGACTCTCACTCAAACAGGTTGGTTGAATAAGGGTTGAATGGATGAAAAGGAAACTTCCTTGCAGGTAAGTGAGATCTGCTTTCTGCTGGAAACAAATACGGTACCGTTAGAGGACTCAACTCTTAAATCTCTTGTTTTATTTAACATTTACAAAATCTATTCAAAATACAATACCGATAAACATTGTAAAGCGATTTGAATGAACAATGAGGTTGTATTTCATAAATTATGCATCATGCGAGGCTGTATTTATGTTTAACTCTCACGCATGAGGGAACAAAAATAATATATTGTGTATATGTCGCTATGTAAGTCGATTTATGCGTCAATGCGAATTAACGAATGTCTGTAATCACAAGTGGGGGGTATTGATATTACTTTACCCATGTTTTAGATTAGAAAAAATCAATTCAATTAAATTTCGGCTTCTTGATACCAATAAAAAATAATCATTGATCAAGAACTTACTCAAAGTAAGCACCCCCAATATGGGTCAGTTGCATCGTCTAACCTTAACAATAAGTAACAAAATATACGTCTACTCTGTGTGAAAAAAGCGGTAGCTACGTAACTGTATGTACATGAAACTTTGAAAAATTCGACTCTATTAAGTATCTTTACATCTCTAAAAAGTACCTAGGGGAGCGGGGGCACAGTGAACCACTTTTTTATTTGTGCTCTCAACTGCATTTATCTTTAACGCTGGTTCTTATATTTTACTTACAAGGTGTAACTTGGTGTTAAAGGTATACAAAAAGACATAACAATAAAAATAAACACAAGTTTCTGAGAAATTGATTTTTTTTTTTAAATTGGATAATTATCCACTGTGCCCCAGCTATGAGGCACTATGGATTTGTGCTTGGGGTACTGTGAATCTCCATGGGGCACAGTGAATATTTACCTTAATTTTACATTAAAATATGTATGGAGTACATTGAACTTAATTGATGTGTTATTGAAATAAAACACAATTTGCTAGGTAATCACATATTAAAGTTGTTTATTGCTTAATTGGCATAAATCAGTCTTTGTTGCATTTGACTCATTATGTACGAACATATTTTAAGAAAAACATAAAACAGCTTTTTCTTTTATTTTATTTTCCGTATGCATACCAATGTTAGTTTGCCTTTTACGATTGTGTACCATTTTTACCTGAATCAATTAAAAAGAAAGGTTAAGTTAAATAATACATTTATGGGGCACTATGGATCACAGTCCACAGTACCCCATATGAAATAAGTTCACTGTACCCTACAAGGTCAAATTTAAAACAATGACTGAAACTACACACGAACTAAATTAATCGTGACGCAATAGAAAAACCACGACTTACGTAGCTCATTAAATGGTTATTCTTCTAAAAATAAACAAACAAATATACAATTTGAATGGCTAAATTGGTCAAAAAGATTCACAAAATAACATCGAGAAAAAATTATGGTGGCTTACGTTTCGCGGAGCGGCTGCAACATGACCTCTCTCAGTGAGAACGTGACGGTTCCTTGCGTGACGGTGAGTGGTGACTGGCATAGAGTAACTTATATATTGGACGGTTGTGACTGGTGGGAAGGAGGTGTATTGGATAGATCACTCGATCGTTCGAAGTGAGTGAGTATTTGTAATGAATAGCGCGAGAGATATTAATGAATAACCACTGTGCCCCCTGATTCATTCTGCCCCCTGCTCCCCTACTTTAAAGAAGGACGGTATTTTGAATTAATTGTTGCAAGGGAACTCGTAATCTTTAAGAATAAGAGCGGCTTTCACCAAATAAAGGCACTTATGTGCTTAAATGGTAACTTCACCCATTGCAAAGAAATCTCGTAATGACGTCAGCTAAACTACATCGCTTTCAAACTACTCTCTAGGTGAGATTGTTACACAATTTCACCATTTTCTAACGGTTTTATAATGAAATATAAATGGCTATCCACCTACCTAGAAAAACTAACTCAATTTGCACTTTTGTGTTCAACTGTACCTGTTATAATACTGGCCACTCTTCTGTTTCAACAACAAATAAGCCAAAATCTGTCAAAAACTTAAAAAAATCGACTGTCAAAAGAAAGACCAAAAATTCAACAAACAACAACATTTCGAACATACAAAACTTCCAAATTTTAATAAAAACTTAATTACAATAGTAAGTAAAAAACTAAAACAGTAGTGGGTTAGACAAAATTTACAATGAAATGAGATTTTTCTAAAGATAAAGCAAAAAGTAACAATTTGAGAATGGGTGCAGGAGCCACAAGAGAGGCGTCGGGAGTTTTATTAAAGTTAGTACTATTTATCGTGACTCTGTTTTATTCATAGTTTTTAGGGTTCCGAACGATTCCTACAAAATATAAACACAAAATTCATATTTTAATAATGTCTGGCAGGACCATGGTTAGTCTAGGCAACGAAGCGGATCGTTGTATGAAGACCCTTGCATTAAATCCTCAGTCGATGAAACTTTGCTGGGGTATTACACTACATGAGACAAACCTTTTATAAAAAAATCCAAACAAAAAATCGGTACTTTTAATTTTTCTATACAAAAATTGCAAAAAATGTATGAAAAAAATTCTTTGTAATTGTTTTTTTGATATTTTGAATTTATACTTAATTCATGATTCTTTGTCTTCCTGTCAAATAAAATCTGCCTGAAAAATTTATGTTGGGGTCAACTGCTTCGTTGCCTACACTAGGTAACCTAGTTGGTTAAATGATTAAGGCGTCTTCGGTAGCTACATTCAGGGAAGACTCAGATTCGAATCCTGCAAGACCTGTTTAAGAATATTGCGATTTTTAGGGTTCCGTTCCGACCGAACCAAAATAGTAAAAACGGAATCCTTATGGGTGCGACTTCATCTGTCTACCTGTCTGTATATCCTGCATATCTGTACACACCTGTATATCTCAGGAACGACTCATAATATCGACTTGAAATTTTGATTAGGTTTAGCATCATATTCAAACTTTATTGCAAATGAAAGAATTATAAAAATATAGAGGGGCCCAAATGGGCGGGTCAAAATTTAAAATGGTCGTAACTAAGTCGAGTGGGGTATCATTACGAAAGGGCTTTACTTGTACCTACATTCCAAAAAAAAAATTTTTTTTCAACATTAAATAATGCCATCCCCCCTTACCTTACAAGTCTTCAAAAGGAAAAATCTGTATTAATTACAGGCTATAGACGTTTATAGTAGCACCGTTTTTCAGAAACCTGCAAAAAACCTTAACAAACAAATTTAGTTTTTCGGTTTTAAAAATGGACTATATTGCTACTAAAAATACTAAAGTTATATCGGAACCCTTGGTGCGCGTCCGACTCGCACTTGACCGGTTTTTGTTACATGAGACCGATACTACCGATATCTGCTAATAAGCTAAGAACAATAAAAACAATAAGCTGAGAATACGGGTCCTTTCTAGACAACGCTGGGGCAATTGGCATTTTAAGTTTGGGTGCCCTTTTAAGAAAGCCCAAGAATGTGAATAAAAATATTTTCATTGCCTTTATTTTTTTTACTTACATTTTTTAGATCCGGTCGAGTTAGTTTATGCTCGTGCTATTAGCTATCTAATTAAAAGCCTAATCAAAGACTAGAGCGAAAAATAATTCACTCTTGTTCACAAGATTATCACCAAACTTTATTTATCTTGTGATCATTCTGGCAGGAACTAAATGACCTTATCCTGGCAGATCCCTAGGTCCTTGCCCAGCAACCATTCTGACGTTGGAGCAAAAACAAAAAAAAACGTTGCTTGTATGGCGAGCCCCTTGTTTTTTTATATTTTTTCATTCTTATTTTGAGGTGATATATTTATCATAAACACATTTTGTGAAATGTTCTACCAGCTACCTATGTCGTCGGTTTAAAAGATACAACTTTCAACAAACATACCTTTTTACTACATATTTTCATCTTAGCAGGTTTTGTGCAGAGCATCCCATAAGTACAATCTCTGTCTTGGATCTTCTACTATATGAAGATTTCCAGTTTGAAAACCTATTCGTTATTATAATAAATAATAATAAATAGTCTTTATTGAAAATCAAAGGTACAATGTTACAATGATGACTAACCACTACTATAGCAACTACATACAGATTTACTTCTTGTAACAAAGAAAAAAAGAGTGGAATTACCAGATCCCTAAACTAGGTGATCCTGTATTTTAGGGATTTAGGTGTTCCTCCGCATAATGAAAGTTTTAACAGCTAAGAAATAAATAAATGAGACTAACTAAGTGTGTAGTCATGACACTAAACTAATGAATTTACCAATTTAATTATTTTTAAATAGTTAATTCACCTTTGCACAATATTAATTTACGATATAATTTTAAGGAGATTTTCGGTTTCATCATAGGTGAGATTCCGTAACCAATTCTGCAGTTTGTGTTTGACCTCATATTTGACAAGTGGATATAAACTAAGGATCTTATTAATTTTATTATAAAGCCGAGAACTTAACACGATAAATTGCCGACATGCAAAAGCTGTTATGATAATCTATTATGATAATCTCCTCCAAACCTATTAATTGATCAAAAATATCTGATCGTCGATAGTGTATTCTTCTGCTTCTAACATCCCATGAAATGTCCACTACAGGACAGGGAGCTCCCTCCAGAATTATAGCTTTTGTTGTCAGCGTTACGGCTGGCACCATGGACCGCGTTTGTAGGTGACCGCAGTAATTAAAATGGTATGATACACAGGAGGATGCTGCTCCACATCATCCAGTTTATAAACCTTAGTCGCCTCTTACAACACGTAGGGGAGAGGGGGGCAAGACGGGGTGGCAGGCAAGACGGGGCAGTGGCCATTACTCAGCAACCAATTGACCAATCACAAGCGTTTCCCCACGAGACGGCTCGTCTTGGGACATGAGATGGCTCGACTTTGGACTTGGGAGATGCACCCACGCGTTTTGTTTTTATTCACAAAAATCTTTTTTTCGGTGTTTTTCTATCATATTTCTATTGTGATTAAGGCATGTTTGTTGCGTAATAACGAGTTTATGGATTTGATCCTACGTTATTCCTGTAAGACACTGAATGCACTAACAGGTACGAACTTGTTTATTTGTCGGTTGCTTTCAGTTTTTTTTGCCTATTGTTTTGAATCTAATTTGGCATGTGGGGGTAAGATAGGGTAGGGCATGGGAGGGTAAGACGGGGTACCCTTTCGTCCCTCAATGTATGTGAGTTTGAAGATGTTTACGCTGCATTTCTAAAATGAATTTATTGTTTGGTGCCCACGACACATGGCACTAAGGGTGCTTAATATAGGACTAGAGTATTAAGTGTGTCTGTTTGAATATTGCAATATAGTATTATTTTATCTTGTATAAGAATGGTGAAGACTTACTAAAAAGATAGGATAGAGGAGCTTGGTCAGAAGATTCCATGAAATTAAAGAACAATGAGCGTTTGAAGAAAAACCTATATTTGATGGAACAAAAACAAGAATACAATACATACATGACACAACAATTGGTACCCCATCTTACTCACTAGGTGTTACTTTTAAAATCTCATTTATGTCCAAGCTAATCACCCCATCTTGCCCGCCCGTCGGGTAAGATGGGGTGATTTGACTTTTTTTACTTTTTGGTTATTAAAATCTTATCTTCTTAATAAATGTTCCTAAAAGATATCATTTATTAAAGACAGATTACTAGAGGATAGCTTGGACATAAATGAGATTTTAAAAGCACAATACTTTTGCATTTATGGTGCTTCAAACCTTAAGTACCCCGTCTTGCCCCCCTCTCCCCTACTTGGACGTACTATTCTTTGCCGGCACCACACGGGACGATAGTGTTTAGTGTATTCTTCTTCTTCTCATATTTAAGAGCCGCGCTCTTGTCGGTTTAGCAATCTCCATTTCTCTCTGTCCTCTGCCAATGATTTGACATAAATATTAAAATAGCAATTAAAATTATATGTGATGGTGTTTCACAGAGAATGTACTCTCTGGAAGGCTGACCGTAGTCCGTGCTGTAGGGCCGTCATGATGGCTCTGGATGCTATGAACCTGAGCGTCAATGAAGTCGATGTGAACATGGACAAAGGAGAACACAAGTCACTAGAACTAACAAATGTAAGCTTTCACTCTTTCACGCTTTGTGTTGGGCGAACGCTCTTTATTTCAGCAGACTGGCTGGCAGAATATCAATACATAACAAGTTTGGGCTCTACCGGTAGGATATGGCTTAATGTATAAAAACTATGTATTTAAAATTTATCACCGTGAGGGCCTCTATATTGTTTATAAGTAGAATAAACAGTGATAAATCTAGGGCCTATTTGGGGTTCTGTAAACTTTTACAATACCATAATAGTATGCTAATCATGAACACTAATTAGCACGTTCTAAAACTTTCTTAGGTCTTTTATAGCACCAAATTTTGAATAGAATAGAAATTATTTATTTTCATGAATACATGTAACAAATAATAAGTTCTTAAAATAGATTTCTGCACAGTATTGTGCTTGCGACAAGCATGCAAATGTTTGTATAAAAATATCAATTACATCATCAATTAAAATCCAAGAGAACCAAATAAAACAAATAGAAATAAATTATAAAAGATAAGTATGTCTAAAGGTAAAAAATGTAAGTACAAATGTTGGGTACTCAGTCAAATCAAAACCAACAAAGGTGACCTCCGTCGTCGGGGTTGTGTTGGAAGACTTGCAACGTGGTTGGTTTTTAGTGAGGTTAGCTTTGAGGGGTTAGATATAGTCGTCGCTAGACCCTGAAAGACCCAGAAACCTGAATCAAAATTAATACAAGACGTAGGATACTATACCGCCGCCCGCCCATATTTTGGTTACAGTTAAAAAACCTGTAGCAAATAACCACGAGTAAACACTGATAATTGACGGTTTTAAAGCCTCTTTTTCGTTTTTTACAGATGAACAGACTACAAACACTACCAATACTTCAAGATAAAGATTTAATTTTGTGTGACAGGTACGCTATTGAATTTTTGAGATGAAGCAAAAAGACAAACTAATTCCACCTACAACCATGTGTCAGGCCAATCGCATTAACAAGTTTGTGTAACAAACTCCAACAACATCTAACTAACTGCCCCATGCTGGACAGGGAGCTCTTACCAGGACTACAGCAGGACATATGAGTGGTAAATAATGCCGGGGAATTACCATATTCGCCACGCTTGTTAGCGTTGCGGCTGGCAAACTGGCAACTCCTTTTTTTGGTGACCGTAAAAAAGATCTACTACTGCCCATCTTCCGGTTCATAAGCCCTAGTCACCTCTTACTTATAGCACCCATGGGTAGAGATGGGTTGGTTGGATGGGTGGGTCCTATGCCGGCATTAAAAAATTAAAACTATTTAAATTGACTGAACTGTGATGATGTACACAGTCAAGATCACATTAAGCTTGACACATTGGACTACCGTTCTTATTTCTATACATGTACGGCCTAGAGACGTTCCGCGAGTTTGGCCATCTGCTTTCTAGAAATTCAAGATATATTATCATTATATACGTATATAAGGAGACATTTGGTGTATGTTTTACAAAAACATATTAAGCCGTCTCACACCTGGAGGAGCCCAAACCTGGTATATTCGGAAACCATTTCCTGGACTTTTAGAAAACAGATATCCGAAACGTAATGGTGTGTGTGGTATATTTTTTGAACCAGCTCAGTAAATCCTATTTTTTTTTATTCTACACACGATGAGATTCTCACAAAAAATAAGAAAATCCCATAGAAAAAAAGTTATGACGTCAGGACTTCCTATCTCCAGGGAAAATTTTTAAGCGTTTCAACTCAAAATAATTTTGTACGTCGCCTTTTAAGACACTAGGGCAGATGAAGGCACTAAGCGAAAGATTAAGACACTTAGTCGCCTTTTATGACACAAGGATAGATTAAGACACATAGTCGCCTTTTATGACACAAAGGAAGGTTAAGTCACTTAGTCGCCTTTTATGACACTATGACAGATTAAAACACTTAGGCGCCTTTTAAGACACTCGGGCAGATGAAGACACTTAGTGGAAGATAAGGACACTTAGTCGCCTTTTATGACACAAGGGTAGATTAAAACACTAGGTCGCTTTTTATGACACAAGGGAAGGTTAAGTCACTTAGTCGCCTTTTATGACACAATGTCAGATTAAACACTTAGTCGCCTTTTAAGACACTAGGGTAGATGAAGACACTTAGTGGAAGATTAGGGTACTTAGTCGCCTTTTATGACACAAGGGTAGATTAAAACACTAGGTCGCCTTTAATGACATAAGGGAAGGTTAAGTCACTTAGTCGGATTTTATGACACAATGTCAGATTAAGACACTTAGTCGCCTTTTAACACACTAGGGTAGATGAAGACACTTAGTGGAAGATTAGGGCACTTAGTCGCCTTTTATGACACAAGGGTAGATTAAAACACTAGGTCGCCTTTTATGACACAAGGGAAGGTTAAGTCACTTAGTCGCCTTTTATGTCACATTGTCAGAATAAGACACTTAGTCGCCTTTTAAGACACTAGGGTAGATGAAGACACTTAGTGGAAGATTAGGGCACTTAGTCGCCTTTTATGACACAAGGGAAGGTTAAGTCACTTATTCGCCTTACAATATTTGCGTCCGATTTCTTTGGCGCAACGGCTATCCTGTACATCGATTTGCAGTGTTCCATCAATATTGTCTTTGTAGACCGTCCACTATGAGATCTTGGTTTTCCACCAGATCTGTGCAAGCTGTGTGTTGGAAAATTCAAACCAATAGAATTGCTCCATTTGACAGCGCATTTGACAAGCTAGGAAAATTAAGCAATCCTATTGGTTGGAACTTTCCCAGCTCACAGTTATCTACGCGCCCTTGCACAGTACTGGTGGAATAGCGCTTTTAGAATGGCGTCTTTGGTATAAACAAAAAAAAAACCTTGTGATATTTCGATATTATTTTAGTTTTAGCTTCGTCATTATTATATTATCTGTGGCTTCGTTTAACTTTCAGCCATGCGATCAACACTTATTTGATATCGCGATACTGTGAATCTGGTCGGCTCCTACCTCAGTCGCCGGGAGATCGTTCTCAGATAGAACAATATTTGCACTACAACAGCAGCATCTTATATCCGAGATACAAAGTTGCTGCAGTAAGATTTTTTTTCAATTTTTTTATAGTCTTTTATTAGTTTTATAGAATACATCCTGAGCCCCTGACGCAATCATCAGTTTATAAACTGAATGCCTGATAAGTTTAAAAAATATGATTATGTACACGATAGTTGTAATTTGCCTACTACGTATATATACGTATCTCTACCATCTAGCGTGAGAGAAGTGGCTTACGTACGGCACGTGGCTTAATATCTAAGTATTTAAAATTCTTATAAATTATGGAACAAAAACGATTTTCGAATAAATACAGCGAGCAGCAGCTACTACTTCCTGAATCAAGTGTTTAAACATTTTTGACTATAAAATGACACCTGAACTAAGGCGCGTGCACACTAGTGATTTTTAGCGCGGCGATATAGCATTGGTCATATTATTTGTATGAAATGCGACCGACGCTGAATAGTTTGGACGCCGCGAAATCGCTGAGCCCGAAAATTCACACAAGCACTGCCTCACAACAGGTGTGACGGTGCTTACTGTGCTTACACGATAATTTTGTTGATTCTAATAGTTTGATAAAGCGTTGAACAATTCGCAATTTATATTATAAGAAACAAAAGTTCATTTAGGCCATGTCCCGACCTGGCGACAGTGAGCCGCTCACTGTGAGCCGACCGACTCTGAGCGGCGTATCGGTCGCTCACTCAATTCATTCCGTCGGCATAGTAAGCTGACTGAGCCGCCGACCGGGAGCATAGTTCGCGGCGACTCAGCTGCTCATCGAATGAAACCGCAAGCGTAACGCCGCCGCAGACTGCGTAGAGTGAGCGCTGAATGGACACTCCATTTAAAATATATAGGGAGGCGTACTGGGCAGACAGTGAGCGGCTCACTGACGCCAGGTCGGGACATGGCCTTAGGCCTACTGTTCATTTGAATGAACCGCATGTCATACGCGCGCTTTTGTTGCATCCCAGCAGCATGTTTTCATGGCAAAGTCTTATTTGCGTATTGTCATGCGTTTATCATGAATCCGTAAACTAAGTTTCGTTTATTTCTATGCAGGAAGTAAGCAAGATGCATGGAAATGACGAATGCGTGCGTACGAATCCTAAGGCTAGGCCTAATTCGTTATTTTGCGTGCAAAGTATTCAGTAAAGTACTGAAATGAGTGAACTATAGATTAAATACACCTATTTGATTTGATTAGACATGCGATATTTTTATTCCTAAAAATAAAATTAGAGCATTAGCTTTTTGGAGGTGGTAGGGCTTTTGTGCAAAGTCCGACTGGGGAAGTACCACCCCCTTGCCTATTTCTGCCGAAAAAGCACTGCTATGTTTCGGTTTGAAGGGTGAGCGAGCCAGCAAAATTACCGGCACACGAGACACACCATCTTAGTTCTCAGGATGGGCAACGTGCTTTGCTGTCTTATTAGTGTCAAGTTATACAGCAGGTTCTATTATGGGCGGTGGTTACCACTTTACATCTTATCGTTTGCTGCATAAAAAAAGCTTTGTATTCTATTTTTTTTTTCAAATAGACAGAGGAAGAAAAATTTGACGCGATTTCTACTGTAGTTGCTGTAATCATTCCAGGACCCCATCTTGTACAACGGCTGCAGGCATGTAATGTCACACCACGTGGCGGACATCGAGGGTGCCTATTATGAACTGGAGGCGTTGCTGGGGAATCGAAACTGGTTCAGCAATTGTCCCTGGCCTATGCTCAGTGATATCTGTATCTGTGCCACTGTTAGCACTTTGAACGTTATGGTGCCTATTGATAAGACGAGGTACAGTTTGAAGACACACTATTTTTTTACATCTTTAATTTTACTATGAGATGTCATGGTATTCAGTTACAATAGTTTTGATCTTGTTTAGTTTTTGTAAACATATTTACTTATCATAGCGTAGAGGATTTGCAGTGAATTCATGTGTAGGTACAAAAATTACTTTATTTTTTTGGCTATTAACAAAGAGGATAAAACCACTACGTGCTAATAAAATAAACGTTTAGCATCATCATGATGTGAATTGAATAACATAGTACCTAATGCAAGACACAGGTCTCTTACCAGAGGCGGCTCGTCCTAAAGAGCACTGGTGCAGTGCACTCCCTCTTTCACAAAACTCAAACTTAGGATGTATTACCTACCTAGTTAAGTTACATACGATTACATACCTATTTTCATAACCCTATACGTTGTATACATTTATAATAGCCTAAGAAATAATTACGCAACAAATACGTAGTCAAGTTGTACCAAGTGGATCGCCAGCGATTCCGCTCCTATGAAGAAATTTTCAGTACAATTCCTTATACAGAATTCAATGAGTGTGAAAGAGAAACATCAACACGCTCGAGCGCGTGAAACAAAAGATTTTCTATGAGAAATTAGCTTAATCAGGAGCGCTGCTCCATGCTACGTTGCCAGATCGCGATGCCATGCAGTTCGCTGACAAGGCGCTGTTGCCGATCATACGTAAACAAACTTTTCGTATACAGCTTTCAGTTACTGTTCGCAATTTTGCTTGAAAATTTAGAAATAATTGTTTTTAATAGTGTACGTGCTTAATTACTGTAAAAATGGACGAATACAGTGTCGTTTACATTAAAAAATGCGAAAAAGACTTTACAAATACGACTTGAACTCAATGAAAAGGGGCCGCCACAACCTAAAATCGCGCTAGTTCAAAAATGTAGTACAAAAATTCACTTTTAATCGTGTTTTCAAAACAGAACAATATTTAAAAACACCTTGGATGTGCGGTTATAATTAAATTGTTTTGTTTCCCGTGTCTGGTATTTGGAGCTGGCGCTGGCGCGCATAATATGTAGGTAACAAAACAATAAAGCCATAAAAAATATTTCATCAATAAATGGTAGGTAAGTAAATTTATTTAAGTACCTATTTAATTTTTTGTGCACACCCATTAAAAAATGTCACGAGCCGCCTCTGTCTCTTACTAGGCAAATATCTTATCTCCACGACGACTGGTTCTAAAATGATTGTATGATTTCATAATATTGATAAATACTAAAGAGTATTTTTCAGATTCCCGAAGCTAAGCAGTTGGCTAAAGAACATGTCGAACGAAATGTTCTACATAACTGCTAATCAGAAAGGACTCAGCGAGTTTTCCAGAAGAATAGGCGAGTTAGAATTAATGTATTAGATTTGTTATCTTGAAGATCACATACTTATCTACTGTTTGTCGACCAGATTGCGATCAATTAAGTGGTGATGACGTGAAAGAGTTCAACAGCTGTCCTAAGACTTCAGAGCGGAGGCGTTGCATCATGCAGCCGCAAAAAGATCCGCAACAAGAGCAGCCGCAGGTGCAAGCACAACAAGCTAAATAGATAATTGTTTTCGTCGTCTAGCAATAATGAAAAAATATTTTTCACTGCAAAGTACCGTTCACACATTCGGTTGCTAAATTATTGTGACGCGTCACGAACATGGTGGAGGACGTCGTCGTATTAATGCTGGCGTGTTTTTATGATACTATGTTTTGAGTTTCAAATGAACTCTTTAATTTGATACAACTCGAGAAATTCTAAAATCCAGGCGTTACTTCACCCCATTTTGCTTACGTTCTGTTTGGTCGGGCGGGCGTTGACTGTCGACCAACGAACTCTGAATACACCAGAATATACTAATGTCAAATGTATGCAACCGAATGCATAAACGGTAAACGCGTTTGTCACTTGTACTCTATTTTGGTTCTAAAATTGCTCCCAATGCGTGCGAGTCACTAAGTGAGGTGCGAGGCGAATAACGAGCGCACTTTTCACGTACATAGGTATCAGGGTTCGCCTCGCTTTTCGCTTCGTCATTCGCACGAATGTGTAAATGCGGCATAAGTAGTATTTAACCTTTTACTACCTACCCATTTTTTTGTCACTTAACCACCTACCTGCGGTCCTGAAGACCTTTGATAGATTATGGCTTTTAAACTATAATCTATGCTCGGAATATCAGGTGGACTAAAATAGTAGTTTTTGCAAAATAATTTTAACATTTACAAAATAATTTATGTCTTCACAAAAATACCAATCTGACACAACATAACTAATCGACGAAAAGGAGACATGTCTATAGCACTAAGAAGTTGAAATTTCTTTTTTGTAATATCTACCTGATTTATTTTCCTTCCTACATACTCAAAGGAAAAGACCAACCATCAAAATGAAAAATCAGCTTTGTTCATTTAGATACAAAAAAAAATCACAACTACCTACGTGCTGTTTCAGACATCGCTAGCGAAATAGTTTCACTTACCCATACCAGTCGCGCTTACCTAAACACTTTCCGAGCGCAATCTAGGTCCTCCTCTTCGATACATATCGAAGTCCGTATACCTACTCTGCCCTAAGATAAGCCAAATTCTTTGCGGTCAGGCACAGACAGGAGGTGTAGGTGGTTACGGGTTAAATTATAATGTTTATTTATCACTGTTTCATTCATATTCTCGCTGTCAATGTTTAGTTACCTATTTATCATAACTAGGTTCTAGAACCCATTTTATCATCAACTTAAAGTATCTACTCTCGCCTGCGGCTCAGATAGATAAAATGCTTTGATAAAATGGTTTGTTTTAGGCCTTGGTATAAAGTTCATTTACATTTTGTAAAGATTGTTTTTTTTAATGGCTCTTGCTATATTTTGTAGCATCTTGTAAAGATTGTTTCTATTTTTTATTTTGTAACCTGTAACTAATAAAAAACCAAGTTTTAATTTAGTTGTTTCTATTACCCCAGTAAGATTGGGTCATATTAAGAGAATTAGCGGAACAAATTTATTCGTTACCAAAAGTTTTAACTTTGTGTAGTCGTTGACCCTCTTCACAACCTCAAATTCCTCTCCATAATTGTCAAGGCTACCCGCAGGAGAGATCGAAAAAGCTCCTTTTTTTAGGACTTTAGCTAGCAACTTGAAAACGGTGCGTCTTAGAGACAAGGCTTTCAAAGATTAAAGCCTAGTAAATTTACCACACCAGTGTGACAACGCGGTGTGACTACGAAGCAGCAGTCCAACTTTTTACTCATACATAACTAGCTGTGCCCTACGACTTCGCTTGTGTGAAGTGTTGATTGCGGCTGCGTCGCTTTTAACTTCATAATCGCATATTTTCTGTTACGGTTATTCGATTGTAATAAAACAAAATTTATTTGATGCACCAACGTAAGTGTCATACATTAAAAACTATTTAAATCGGTTTAGTAGTTCGTGAGTAAATGACGGACAGCCGCTTGAAATTTAAAATTCGAATATTTCGTGTTAAAGTGAACCGATTTCATTGAAATAAAACTTATGCATTGCAAAAACTTACGGTTGATATATTATTGAAAACCCCCTGTTTAAATCTGATCAGTATTATAGTTTGCGAGTGAATCGAATTTGTGTTTGTCTGTTTTTCGCTCTGTCTGCAGCTTAGCTCAGAAGACTTCAGTACTAGATAGCTGTAATTTGGTATGAATATACGTATTATATGACGACCCAGACATTACCACACGTGTTTCATAAGTTAATAAATCTATTAAATTGTTAATATCTAAAGTTCCACAAGGGAAGTTGCGAGGCATTCCCCCCACAAGTATCTTTTAATTACTTTCTGGGAAGTCTCCGTTGCATGAATTGTATTAAGATTATTGAAATAAAAACATTTTTTTTTCTTATTTATATGGCGTTACAATACAAACTTAAGTTTGCAGTTGGTACTTTCGGTCCTGGACAAAACAACCCGTCTTGTCTCAGTAGTTCGGTTGTCAACATCAACCGGACTACTGAGACTCGTTCAGTAGTTCGGTTAGGGATGTCGGATTTAAAAATTTTCGTATGTCGACCATGAGAAAAGTTATTCAATTTCACAGGTATACGGGGTAGTTGTTGTTACACGCTTACACGTTACCCTTTATGTTACACGTTGTACAGTCAAGAGCACGTCAATCTTGACACATTGGACTAATTACAGTTCTTATTTCAATAGATGTACGGGCTAGTCGCACTGCGAGTATTAACCTTGACCTGTCGTTGGCTGTACATAGTTAAAAAAACCGGCCAAGTGCGAGTTGGACTCGCGCACTAAGGGTTCCGTACCTATCCATCATATGATATACTAGGTGCTTTTGCCCTTTAATTTTAAAACTTGTTTATATATAATGGGAAAAATTAAAGATATCGTTGAAATCTTAGTTTCGGTTGACAGCTGTCAAATTGTAAACCGCTATAACTTGAAAACTACTGACCCTAGACTACTCGTGTGCTGGGGCAAATGATAGGTCTCGTCGAGATCTTCATTTCGGTTGACAGCTGTCAAACATAAAACCGCTATAACTCGGAAACTACTGACCCCAGACTACTCGTATGTTCGGACAAATGACAGATCTCTTCGAGATCTTCATTTCGGTTGACAGCTGTCAAACTTAAAACCGCTATAACTCGGAAACTAATGACCCTATACTACTCGCGTGCTGGGACAAATGATAGATCTCGTCGAGATCTTCATTTCGGTTTACAGCTGTCAACCTTAAAACCGCTATAGCTCGGAAACTACGGACCCTAGACTACTCGCGTGCTGGGACAAATGATAGATCTCGTCGAGATCTTCATTTTGGTTGACAGCTGTCAAACTTATAACCGCTATAACTCGGAAACTATTGAGTTGAAAAAGTTTCTACCGACAAGCGGTTGACCGTACGTAGAAACAAAACCAGAATAAGCTGAACCAGCGCTACGCTACAAACACCCGAAACCAGAGACCCGCTCAAGGTCAAAGTGTTTCCACCGACGTGCGGCCTAAACTTAATTTACAATCATATTTTTACGGAACATCTCTAACCGAACTACTGAGCCTTTTTTATTTAGTATCAGTAGTCCGGTTGATGTTGACAACCGAACTACTGAGACTAGACGACACAACCGAACTACTGAGACTATTTTTGAAACACTACTTTGATCAACTCAACGGATCAACCAGTTGATCGAAAATATGTGTCACAAGTTGTGACTCACAACACGGTTCTGACATTCATTCATTCAGTCATTGTAAATACGGCATAGGCGTCGTTCTGTAAATTTTGCATTTCAACCTGGGACACATTGGCAGATGTCATCCCATCTACATCTACACTAATAATAATATTATAAAGAGGAAAGATTTGATTGTTTGTTTGTTTGCATCGAATAGGCTCCGAAACTACTGGACCGATTTGAAAAATTCTTTCACCATTAGAAACTTGCGTTATCCGTGATGAACATAGGTTATAGAGTATTTTCAAAAAATTTAGGGTTCCGTATGAAAACTTCGATAATGTAACCCAAGGTGTGAAAAAAATACCAAATAGCATCCTTATATCGCGTACGCTGCCGAAACTATTAACAATAGAGCAAAATGATGTGCTACAGGTTTATAGAAGATATTAATATCTACAAAAAAGTCCGCGATACCATATGTCTAACTGTCACAGTTATGTCACAATAACTACTTTTTCATGTTAAAATATGCAATAGTAACGCCGGTACAAACTATATAGACCACATTATTCATACGGTCCGCTCGTCGGTAGAAACTTATTCAACTCTATTACCACGCCGTAAGGTCCAAAAGTGTTTCTACTGACGTGCTGTTGAGTGTACCTATTGATCCTTATCCAAATAAATGATTTCGTATTGAAGGCTATATCAGTACCTGTAAATTACTTTTTGAATTATTCAAATCGGACATACCATTCAAAAGTAATCATGAGTGTAATCGTAATCAAAATTGAAATTAAAGAAACAGCGCTCTGGCTGTAATGGTTTGATCTACAAGAGAGAATAGACACGAAAAATTTGGCTTATGTTTCCTGTATGTGTAATTGAGTGTAATTTTAATATCTCAAAGGCCGGCAGCGCACCTGTGATCCCCCTGGTGTTGCAGGTGTCTATGGGCGTCGGTGATCACTTACCATCAGGTGACCCGCCTGCTCGTCTGCCTCCCTCTTCTATAAAAAAAAAAAAAATTGAGTGTAATCTCACGCCTATATCCCTTCCTCACGGGGTAGGCAGGCAGAGCATCAAAGAGTGTATGTGATGATGAGAAATCTAGCTTTGTCTATACTTAAATACCTAAACATTTAATTCAAAATATTATCCAAATTTTCTTTAGAATGTACTCTTTTTAGGGTTCCGTACCCAACGGGTGAAAAACGGGACCCTATTAATATGCCTCCGATGTCTGTCTGTCTGTCAGCGGGCTGTATCTCATGAACCGTAATAGGTGGATAGTTGAAATTTTCACAGATTAGGTATCTATTTCTGTTGCCGCTATAACAACAAATACTAAAAACAAAATATACATAATGGGGGGCTCCCCTACTAAAAACGTGTTTTTCTAAGCGATTTTTGCTCGAGTTTTTATTTAGCTCTATCGTAAAAAGGGGAACACTTACAAGTGTGAAAATTGGTATATTTATAGTGCATAAGCTATAGAATTACAACAAATAATAAAAACTGGTCAAGTGCGTGTCGTTCCGTGTGGTAGCGGCAAAGAATAGTACCGACCAATCTCTACCTGTAGGTGTCGTAGGAGGCGACTAAGGGTTTACAAACCGGAAGATGGGCAGCAGCATTTTTCCGTGTATCGCACCATCTTACATACTGCGGTCACCAACAACCGCGGTCCATGGTGCCAGCCGTAACGCTAACAAGCGTGGTGACTAAGGTATTTCCCCTCCACATTCTTCTAGCAAGAGCTGGAATTCTGGAGGGAGCTCCCTGTCCTGTAGTGGACGTATGATGGTTATGATGAAGTGCGTGTCGGCTAGAGCGAATTTAATGCACTTCTGCGTGACTAAGACGGTATGACTGCCCATAACTAGGACGGTATTTTTACCTTAGTTGTACGGAACTCTCGGTGTATTGTATTGTATTGTTTTATTTGGTAATAATAGTTACATGTCATAAAGTTGAAAATAATAATAAGAAAATTAACAATTAAATATAACAAGATAGGTACCTATATTACTATACTTATATAATATGAAATTAGCATTTAAAGGCTAAAAAGTCCTTTATGTTATAAAATGCCTGCTCGATCAACCAGCGCTTTAATTTTAGACGATTACTTTAGACGATTTCGCCAGTCTGTTCAGGCTAGTGATCAAGTTCGTCTTATTCAGGGACTAGATAAGTACTATAGTCTTTTACGCGTATTGTATGTGTGAATATCCTCATGTCTCTTATAAAGACTGTGATTTTTAGGGTTCCGTACCTCAAAAGAAAAAAACGGAACCCTTATAGGATCACTTTGTTGTCCGTCTGTCTGTCTGTCTGTCAAGACCCTTTATCTCAAAAATGCAAAACCTACAGGGTACTTCCCGTTGACCTAAAATTATGAAATTTGGCAAGAAGCTAGGTCTCACAGTACAAATAATGGGAAAAGTCTGAAATTATTAAATATTACAACTTTACTCACAACTAATGGTAACCAATTGTGGTGAGCTCCCGTTTCAAGAACATTCATATAAGAGAGGGGTCAAGTTGGATGGTCACTGAGGCGATTTTTGTTTTAGTTCTATTTAAAAACGGGAACACTTACAAACTTGAAAATTGGTATGTTTATAGTGCATAAGCTATAAAATAACAACAAATAATAAAATTTGGTCAAGCGCGTGTCGGATTCAAAAAATCTAGCACATTAACTTACTGAAATTTCAACAAATACAATTATGTTTATGTGGTGGTACGGAACCCTCAGTGTGCGAGTCCGACTCGCACTTGGCCGGTTTTTTTCTCACATACAATGCCGTGTGTAAGATTACTAGTGACGGGAGAGTTAATATTCCTAGTGACCTGAAGTAGGGTTGCGCAGAGGTACGTATCCGCACACGAGCAATTGCGCGCACTGCCCGCTTTTGTGCTCTGAAAGCTCTCTCCCACTCAGCCGCATGGCCCCACATATCCATCCCATACTGTACTGCTGAGTGTACTGTGGCGAAGTAACACTTGCGAACAATATCGGCTGCCACGACACGAGAAAGTCTCCATAGGGCGAAGCATAGTTTTTCAATATGCGACTCCCACTTCAAGCATCTGTCCAATTCAAAGCCTAGAAATTTTGTAGCTTCAACCTGCTCGATCTTTGTTCCGCAGGCGTGCACTCTCAGTGGTTTCATTTGCCTTCCAGACAGATCAACGCAACAAGAACCTATATCTACCCGTGCGAAGCCGGGGCGGACCGCTAGTAGTAAAATAAATTAATATATGCCTTCTATTCCGAGCGCATTCTTTCGATATTCTATCGGTTTCAGTCTTAGACTATATAATACTAACGTATAAGTTTCAGTTGATCCGTTGAGTTGATCAGAGTGGAAGTACCGATTCTTTCTATTATTTGTTCTTTGGACAGCTTTAGGGCCTGTCATAGACAAAAATCGCGATTTTTTTTCCGCCAGTGCGGATACTTCTATAAGCGAGAAAAAAATTTCGCGATAAAAATTCGCTGTGCGGACAGGCCCTTATTTATCCCAGTATATTGCAGTATAGAGTATACTGAGATTGTACTGACAATCAAAAACTTGTCATTGCGGATTATGCGGCTAAAGTAACCGCGCAGTTAGCCGCATCGCCGCACCACATTTACTTAACTTTTATTCCAGTGTTTCGTTTTGATCCATGTCCAGGTGCATTCCAGTTTTAATGCAGCGTTGCCTGCAAGTTTTTTGGGTTCCGTAGCCAAATGGCAAAAAACGGAACCCTTATGGATTCGTTATGTCTGTCTGTCTATCCGTCCGCATGTCACAGCCACTTTTTTCCGAAACTAAGAACTATTACTGTTGAAACTTGGTAAGTGGATGTATTCTGTTAACCGCATTAAGATTTTCACACAAAAATGGAAAAAAAAAACAATAAATTTCGGGGGTTTCCCATACTTAGAACTGACACTTTTTTCATAAACTCTTGTGGGGTATCTATGGATTGGTCTTCAAAAATTATATTGAGGTTTTCAGTATCATTTTTTTCTAAACTGAATAGTTTGCGCGAGAGACACTTCCAAAGTTGTAAAATGGGTCCCCCCTGTAACTTCTAAAATAAGAGAATGATAAAACTAAAAAAAAATATGATGTACATTACCATGCAAACTTCCACCGAAAATTGGTTTGAACGAAATCTAGTAAGTAGTTTTTAGGGTTCCGTACCTCAAAAGAAAAAAACGGAACCCTTATAGGATCACTTTGTTGTCCGTCTGTCTGTCTGTCTGTCTGTCTGTCTGTCTGTCTGTCTGTCTGTCTGTCTGTCAAGACCCTTTATCTCACGAACGGGTAAAGGTATCAGGTTGAAATTAATACCATATATTAGGATCCATGAACCACACAAGATCTGAAAATTTAAATTTTTTACAACGACGCAATCAAAAGATATGGCATTTTATGTCCTCATCTCCATACATTTATTCAAAAATGCAAAACCTACAGGGTACTTCCCGTTGACCTAAAATTATGAAATTTGGCAAGAAGCTAGGTCTCACAGTACAAATAAAGGGAAAAGTCTGAAATCATTAAATATTACAACTTTTCTAACAACTAATAGTAACCAATTGTGGTGAGCTCCCGTTTCAAGAACATTCATATAAGAGAGGGGTCAAGTTGGATGGTCGCTGAGGCGATTTTTGTTTTAGTTCTATTTAAAAACTGGAACACTTACAAACTTGAAAATTGATATGTTTATAGTGCATAAGCTATAAAATAACAACAAATAATAAAATTTGGTCAAGCGCGTGTCGGAATTAAAAAAAATCTAGCACATTAACTTACTGAAATTTCAACTAATACAATTATGTTTATGTGGTGGTACGGAACCCTCAGTGCGCGAGTCCGACTCGCACTTGGCCGGTTTTTTTTTAATACGTCATAAATCGTAAACCGCTATTTACCATTCAATCAACTCAAATACAAATTTTAGTTACATCACATAATAAAGTTTTTAGCAATAAAAATACCATAACTTTTAGTTATATAATAGGTCTATACCTATGTTTCCGAAATTTTCTTACAGAATAATGAGATCATAATTACTATAATTCTACTGCAATTTTTTTTTGTTGTCTTATATTTGAAAGTTGACTTCAAGGTTATCAATTTACGCATAAAATAAAGTTTTTATTTTTAGTTTCATATATAAAATTAAACGTTCAAAAATTGTTCGTCTTAAATGTCGTACGATTTTATCATTAGATTTGTTATATTTTTTTACAGATTATATTTTTCGAAAATTAAATTTAAGTTTCTGTTAGCTTAATGTCTTCCCAATAATGCTTAAAAAATAAATAAAATTGGATCTATAATTACTAAGAAAAATGCCAAAATGTTAGTACCTACTGAAAATTGAGTTTACCTAAAATTCGCCATACAAAACGGCAATTTCATATAGTGGGTTTACATTCAGCCCCTGCCGCTGCTCCTCACCACTCACTTCGCTTCTGACCACCGCCAATAGCAGACGTCGAAATAATTGAATTAAATAATTTTCTCCCCCGGGCACTCGGCGAGAACTGAGCGACAGGGCTGAATGTGAACACGCACTGCCACTCGCTCTACCCGTCCTTTGACTACCGCACAAAAAACCGCCTTTTTGGGGAGCACCGGGCAGCGCGAGTGGCAGCGGCAGTGGCATGAGAAGTATCATGTTTACATACTCGTCCTCCCCACTTCCCTGCCCACTTCCCTGCTCACTTCGGCTGAATGTAAACGTAGTGTTAGGTAAAGACCTATTACTTACAGGTTTGTACGGAACTCCTGGTGCGCGAGTCCAACTCGCACTTGGCCGGTTTTTTTGTCTCATGTAGTTTCGGTCTTCAATCGATCGATTTAGTAAATGCACATCACTATAATGGAATGTCATCTGTCAAGTCATGTTGCTGTCAGTGTCAGTCACTTTTCCTTGCTTCCATTCCATCCAGTGTTGCCGTTAGCATACATTTTACACATTTGACGTACCTTTTTAGCCTCCGATGTGTTATGTGTAATGGGGTCCAGTTTACGTACCTTTTATTCTCAACCAAAATAATGTGTAATATTTTATAAAACACTGCCAAAAAAAAAGATAATAATGAAATCTGCATGCATCAGAACGTACAACAACCAATAACCATGCAGCATGCATTCTACATATAACAAATTAAAGACAGATTATATAAGTGATTCTGTACTTAAAACCATATCTATACTGGACCCAATAGTGGCAGAATCTTTCGAATGAAAAGATTTAATTGAAGTATTAAAGAGATATCCAGCTTTGAATACTATTAAGGACGAGCCAGCTCTAAACAAAGAATTGCGGATCATGAAACATTGAAACTAGACCCAACATTAACGGCCACCAACTACTCATCATCTTCATATCGTGTGGGTTGCAAGGTCGATGACCGACCTCACAAACCCTGGTGTCAGAGTTGTTGAGCCGCCAAAGGCCTCTGACATGGCTCATTAGCGACTACATCCGTAGATAGTAGTCGGGACCAACGGCTTTACGTGCCTTCCGAAGCACGGAATCATCTAACTTTTCGGACAATCAGGTGATTCATCCTGCAATGTCCTAACCAAACTGGGGAGGTCGCACAAAGAGATCTTTGTTTGACAGTGTCCCCACCGGGAATCGAACCCAGAACCTCCGGATCGAGAGCTGAGCGCTCTAACCACTACACCACGGAGGCTGTTATACCAACTACTGGAATATAGTTTTCAAGTTATGAAACATGAACCAAGACCTTCTGTTTCCCAACTTAAAGAAAAATATTTTCTTACTTCTAGTCCTTCCTTTTTCTAACGCTTCGGTCGAACGAATATTTAGCCAGCTGAAGTCATCCCCCAAGGGAGTGAAATAAGGGATGAAAGTTAAAGCTAAGTAAAAAATTTTGAAAATCTTCCATCCTTTATATTTCACCCCGTTGGGGGATGAGTTTTGGAAAATCCTTTCTTGTGTGGTGTTTGTGGCATGCAATAAACTAAATTTCACACGTATAGCTAAAGCGGTTACGGATAGACATCAGTCAGTGTGAAGAGACATAGAGTCTCTTTACAAGATACCTATGTGTGCATACTCTTTTGTATTGTGTCTGTGGTTATAGTGTTGTGACAAGCTTGTTACTGTCATGTGTTTGTCTGTATGAAAAAGGAAATAAAACAAACTGATTATTGATTGTAAAAATGTTTATTTATTATTTAAATAATTCAAGATCTTTGCGAACCTGTTAATTCGATCCACACTTCCACAAAATCGTTAGTGTTTCTAAACTTCACATGGTAGCAGATCTGTATATGTTGATTTGAGTCGGATGAACGAGTGTCAATAAAAATTACAATGTCGGTTATAAAAATACAACCACTTGGAAAAGATAATTATGACACCTGGGTTATACACGCCAAAGCGTACCTGATAAAAAGTAAACTATGGAAATCCCTATCAAAGACTCCAACCAACACAGCTTCGCAAGAAGAGATCGATAATGACGAAATGACAAAGTCGGAATTGTTGCTCATGATTTCGCCAACAGAGCTTAAACAAGTAAAGAATTGTAAGTACGCGAAAGATGTTTGGGATACTCTTGAGTCCATATATGCCAGCAAGGGTCCCGCCAGAAAGGCAAACCTTTTGAAGCAGCTGATTCTGCTTAAGCTGGGAAAGAACAATATCCGTGAACACCTAAATACATTTATGGATATTGTAGACAAATTAAAGGACATGAAGATTGAAATAAACTGTGAGTTGCTTTCGATTATGATGCTATACAGCCTTACAGATGAATTCGAAAATTTCAGAACTGCCATAGAGTCCCAAGACACGTTGCCATCCCCTGAAAAGCTCAAAATAAAAATAATAGAAGAAAGTGACGCCCGTCGAAGGAATGACTCTGAACCGAGCACCAGTCAAGAAGATATTAGTGAGGTTGAAGTAATGTATGCCTTTTGCAAAATCTGTAAGAAAAAAGGCCACGAAACTGAAAAATGCTGGAAAAATGCCAACAAGAAAAATAAATACGGTAAAAAAGAACCAAAAAACAACTTTAGCTGTTACCTATTGAGCGAAAAACTAAAAAAAGCTTGGATATTGGACAGCGGCTGCAATTCGCACATGACGCATTCGAAAAAGCCTTTCAAGTCTTTAAAAGAGACGTCTAAATCCCTAAAACTTGCCGCACAAGGTCAAACCACTAACATAGAAGCAAAAGGACCTGCTGAAATTGAAATTGATAAAGGTACTATAGCTTTATCCGAAGCTCTCTACGTGCCTTCATTATGTGCTAATCTATTGTCGGTCGGACAAATGACTGATGCAGGACAAGTGGTCATATTTACAAAATCCAAGGCAATCATTAAAGATACGATTCGAGGCGTACAATGTGAAGCCATTAGAGGTTCAGACGGTCTGTACTATCTTGAAACCATAAAAAACGATGAATTCCGTATAACCAGAAATGATAAAGCAAACATAGCAGATAAAGATTCAGAATCCAGTTCCGATTCTGAGACTGAAGTCGATGAAACTCTAAAATCCCGACAAGCAGAAATACAAAACTTAAATACTGAAACCGCAAATATGGAGTGGCACAAAAAATTAGGCCACATGAATTGGAAAGACATGAAGTATGCGGCCAAGAATAAGAGCCTAATAGGGTTGGAATTAGACACAGGAAATTCTGAATTGGGAGATTGTGAAACCTGCATAGAAGGAAAAATAAGTCGAACTCCTAACCCAAAAGAAAAAACTCAGACACGAACTAACAAAACCCTTGAAATTGTACATAGTGATGTCTGCGGACCCATCCGTACCCCATCTCTTGGCAATAATAGATACTTTGTCACTTTCATAGATGACTTCAGCCGCTACTGCAAGGTATACTTCATTAAAAACAAATCTGAAGTTATAGATAAATTTAAACTCTACAAGCAAGAAGCAGAAAACTTCACTGAAAACAAGATAAAATGCCTGCAGAGTGATAATGGCACGGAATATTGTAACAAAACATTCAATGACTACTTGAAAGAAAATGGAATAAGCCGTAGGCTGACAGCTCCATATACTCCAAGCCAAAATGGCACCGCCGAAAGGAAAAATAGAACTTTGGTGGAAAAAGCAAGATGTATGATGCTCGAATCCAAAGCGCCAATGTTTTTGTGGGCTGAAGCAATCTTGACTGCTAATTATCTGTCAAACAGAAGCATTAACCAAAGTATTGGAGGGGCTACACCCTTTGAGAAATGGGTTGGTCGAAAACCGTGCGTAAACCATCTGTATATCTTTGGGACGAAAACTTTTGTTTTGAAAAAAAACAATCGTGGACAGAAATTTACATCTAAAGCACTAGTTGGAATGCTTGCAGGCTACTCTGAAACCCAAAAAGCCTTTAGAGTATATGTCCCTACCCTAAAACGCATTTGTGTTTCAAAGGACATTCGAACTGTCAAAAGAATGCTATACGAGGATGAATATCGACTAAATATCCCCTTTGACAAGATAAAAGTAAATAATCAACTATGTTTGACTAAACAAGAGCAAGAAATTGCAGACAGTGACGATGAAGAAGGAGTTATTCTCGAATATGAAAATAATCCTAATAAAAACAACATACATCTGAATGAACCAGAACAAGACGATCAAGTTGCAAGCACTGATGATGCTGAAATTCAAAACGAACAAAATGTGTCACAGTATGATACATGCGATGATGACCTAAATGGAACCCATATCAATATTGAAAATGAAAATGAGGAAGTTCCTCCAAATGAACCTGAACTTCATGATTCTGAAATCGAGGAAGATCAACGATCTGACCCTAATCCTGAAATAGAGGAAGCTCAGAACTCTGAACATGGAGAAAGGATGAACCTCCGTAATAGATCACGAATCGCTCCTCCAAAAAGACTAGAAGATTATGTACTGGCAGCCATTGAAATGGATAAAATTGTAGAACCCCAGTCATATAAAGAAGCCATTCTAAGCAAAGAAAGGTCTAAGTGGTTAGAAGCAATGCACACCGAAATTTGTTCACTAAATGAGAACCAAACATGGGAACTCATTGATCTGCCAAAAGGCAGAAAGCCACTACCGTGCAAATGGGTATATAAAGTAAAAATGAATCCAGATGGAACGGTTGAACGCTATAAAGCCAGACTTGTGGTAAAGGGTTTCTCTCAAAAAGCGGGAATGGATTACGACAAAACGTTTAGTCCTGTCGTGAGATTAAGTACGGTGCGCGCAGTTTTAGGACTCGCTGCTCAAGATAATCTGGTACTTCAACAATTCGACGTATCTACAGCATTCCTAAATGGCTCTGTGAAGGAAGAAATTTATATGGTCCAACCTGAAGGATATGTTGACGGTACCAAGAAGGTCTGTAAATTAAAAAGAAGCCTCTATGGACTTAAACAGGCACCATTGTGTTGGAATACCTGTATTTCACAATTTTTAACAAATTCAGGTTTTAAACAAAGCACGCAGGATCCCTGCCTATACATTCGCAAGGACGTTGTGATAGCCCTTTACGTGGATGATGGTCTAGTTGCTAGTGTTGATGAGAAAGCTGGACGAGAATTCATAGAGCGATTGAAGAGTCGATTCAAAATCACTACAAAACCTGCATCATACTTTCTAGGTCTTGAGATAAACAAAACCAAAGATGGTTCTATAACCGTGAGCCAAAAGGCCTATATTAAAAAAATACTTAGCAGGTTTGGAATGGAAAACTGCAAGGCTGCCCCGTCTCCTGCAGTCAGGATCGAACCTCAAGACTCAAATATTTCTAATGAAATTGATCATGATTTTCCTTACCGCCAAGCAGTAGGAGCACTAGCCTACTTAATGGTTGCCACCAGACCTGATATATGTTATGCAGTAAGCGTTGCATCCCGTAATCTTGAAAAACCAACGAAAAATGATGTAACAAAGGTAAAGCGAATATTCAAATATTTAAAAGGATCTGTAAACAAAGGACTTGTTTTCAAAAAGTGCTGGGAAGGTGGACGGAGACTGATCGGATTCAGCGATGCTGACCACGGTGGTGACCCAGCAACAGGACATTCTACATCTGGAATGTTACTTCATTTTTCAGGAGCTGTCTTGTGGAAAAGCCAAAAACAGAGTTCTGTAGCCATATCATCAACAGAGGCTGAGTTGATGGCACTTAGTGAAACCGCAAGAGACACCATTTGGCTCAAAAGAATTTTGGAAGAACTGACAACCCTGAAAGATATTCCCACAATTAATGTTGACAATGAGTCTGCTTTGAAACTCTCAGAGAACCCACAGTACGAGTTTCACAAAAGGACGAAACATATCAAGATAAAGCATTTCTTCATTAAAGAATGCATACAAAACGGAGAGCTCTCAGTCAAGCAAGTGCCCTCCGAGCAACAGTTAGCAGACATGTTCACGAAGCCGCTATATGGGCCCCGGCTAAGTGCGTTGTGCAAAAGAATTGGTCTTTTAGACTTGGAGCAAGTCTAAAAAACAAAAATCATAGAGGATGTGAAGAGACATAGAGTCTCTTTACAAGATACCTATGTGTGCATACTCTTTTGTATTGTGTCTGTGGTTATAGTGTTGTGACAAGCTTGTTACTGTCATGTGTTTGTCTGTATGAAAAAGGAAATAAAACAAACTGATTATTGATTGTAAAAATGTTTATTTATTATTTAAATAATTCAAGATCTTTGCGAACCTGTTAATTCGATCCACACTTCCACAAAATCGTTAGTGTTTCTAAACTTCACAGTCAGTCAATCAGTTAGTCAGTCAGTCAGGACATATTATTTTATTGATATTTTAGTGAACTATACTAATACCAAGTTTGACACTCGAATTACTAACCGTTCTGACGATAGAGCAAAAAAAAAATGCGTTTCTTGTATGGCGACCCCCCTTATTTTTTATATTTTTTTTAAAGGTTGATATATTTAAAAAAAAAATACATATCCTGTGAAATTTCCAACCAGCTACCTATGTCGGTTCAACAGATACAATTTTCAACCTGGTAAAAAATCTACACATTTTCGACATTATGCCCCACTGTGCATTTCAGTCACGTCCTGCTGGGGAGCACCACTTCTAATATGTTACCTATGGGTATGTACTTGACTCCTGCCAAGTTTCATCTCAGCAGGTTTAGGTGCAAGGTTCGTCTTGTTAGATCTCCTACTAATGAGTGAGTTGACTGAAAAAAATGCTTATGTACCTTTTTACCCCAAAATGTACCTTTTCAGCGCTGGAAATGTACTTTTTGGGAACTCAGTTGTGGCAACACTGATTCCATCCATTCTTCGGAATTTTTGTTGTTGAGAGGAGGGATTGATATAGTGTGTGCAGTGCGCAAGTTCAATGTAATTATAATAGTTTTGTGTAGATAGATTTATCAAACATCTACCGTCTATTGTTTACAGTTCACAGGGGCAATGTAAAAACTTGGCGTATATTCTCACGGAAAAAGATGAAAGTTGTGAAAGGTCTGTGGTAGTGCCGTATATTGCGGTCTATGTTACCCGAGAGACTGGTCGTGCTATGCTTACGCATCAAAACATATTCGACACCAAAACTGGAATGTTACGTTAACGCGACGTAACAGGTCCCAAAATCTTGTACGCTAGTAGTGATCAGTTTGGTCAATAAGTAGGTACTTTACCGTTGCGGTCGAGTGATGTCGGGATTCCAGGCTAGTGATACGTTACCAAAGTTAGGACTGGTGACCGACCTTCGCGAGCAGTGGCTGGTACGAGCTGACGGTGCGCTGGCTCACCGCTTGCAGGATCGGGAGATATCCTCCCACCTCTGTGAAAATCGACACCGCAATCAACAAATACGCGAAGATTTTCCAGTGGCCTTGAGTGAACAACAAGGAATCGATCATGAGGTACGGCTCAGGGAGCTCGCGCGTCGCCGTCAGGCTGATATTGACGCTGAAATAGCGCGGGAAATAGCGGAGATAAACCTACGACGGCAGCGGCGACTTCATTCAAGCGATTTGGCACAACCGAGCTCTTCGCGCGCCGCCCCGCCGGTCCCGCCGCCGCCCGCCCCACAAACAGTCGCCTTACCGAGTGACATTGACCCCGAACAGCTAGGGTTATCCCCTGTTGAACTAGAAGAGATGAGGAGAAGGTTAGAACAGGAAGAAAGAGATGCAAGATTGGCTAGAGAGCTGAGTCATGAGGTTGAGGACCATGACGCTCTGCTGGCAGATATGAGATATGCTGTTGAAGCCCAGGATGGGGAGCTAGCTCGGCTGCTACAAGAACGCGAGTATAAAAAACTTCAAAGAGCAAAAGAGAAAGCTAGACAAAAAGCGTTACTCAAAAAACAGCGGTTGGCAGCTCAACAGAACGAAATACCTCAAGAACCTTCACAATCACACTTGCCCCCTCAAGCTACACTTTGTGATGCATACAGTAACCCACAGGACATGATACGAGAAAATCGACTCCGACTATGCAAATCTGTAGACTCTGATCTGAACTATGTTGAGCCTTTTGAAAAGGAGCATATCCAGTCCAAAGCCAGTGCCTTACAGAGCAAAGAAATTTCTAGGCAATATTTTAACCAACCAGAACCCAGTACTTCAAGCTCAAATGTAAATTTACACTTGCATTCCAGATCTTTTGATTCTGATAAACCAAACTTACCCAGTCCAAATACAATACCAATCCAACATCGTCAACCACCACCACCACCGGCTACATCAAAGAAACCAAGATTCCCCGACCCAGTCAGCATAAGGCCAGCATCACACTACCCTAATGACGTTAAACTTCAGGAAAATCCAACAATGGCACATAGCTACAGTGACAACAACAATTTATACAGTTCTACGTTCCCTCCGGATCACAATAACAGTCCCCAAAGAAGCATTGACCATCCCGATACATCTAAAAGACTGTCCGTAATCTCAGATATTACAGCTGAAGGTTTAGCCAAGAAGAAAAACAAAGAAATGCAGAAGAAACGCAAGGGCTGTAAAATACAGTAACTTTGAATCTCTTATAAGGTCTTTTGATTATCTTTTATGAAAGTTGATTGTTGTCTATTATACAGAAACAAGAATTTATGGGCATGTTGATGACAGTCTCGGGAGAGCATTGTTATCATATATTTTCACTGAAATGTGTTGGATTATCAAGTGATTTAGTCCGCAAGTCAAAAGATTCTTGTTGCCCTAAATTTTAGTGTTAAACAATGACTGCAGAATTTTTTATTCTTTTTTTATACTATAATTCATGAATGAAAAGAGTTTTTCTTAAAATTTTTAGATATGAAGCTAGTTCTAACCTAAGGGGTGGAAATTCAGTTTTCCATTTTATAAAACCTCAGAACTAACTCACATAAGCAAGCAGCTAGTTAAAACTAAAGCAAATTCCACAAAATAATCTAAATGGATGGCATTTATAGTAAGGATGCTTTAAAAAAATTTATTGTAAAAGTCTAACAAAAAGTTTTTTGTATGTGTACTGTGGCAGTACTGTGGTTACAAACACGTGCCTTGGATGATTGAAGAGACATCTTTTTTCTATAATGTTTGTGTATTAAACATGAATATCTTTCGTGGAATTCACTTTAGGCTTAGTTTTATGTTATTTTTAATTTAAATTAAAAAGTATTTATTCTTTTTTACTCTTAAGTGCAGAAGTACCTGCAGGAACCAATGAGCCATTTTTTTAACTTAGTACCAGGTGCCTTTGTAAATGTAAGATATGTTAATTCACATTCCAATTTGTGATTAATATAGGGTGTTATGAAAAGTTCAGCAAACATACTACTTCGCATGTTAAAAACAGAAAAAAAGACAGTCAAAGTTCAGTAGTTTTTGCATGACACTGGAACAAATAAACAAAAAAAGTCCAAAAATCTATGATTTGGACACAGGGCCATCAAAATAGCATAACATGATATTGTTTTTTATAAATACCTTCAATTTATGTGCTGAAAAAATCAATTTACAATTTTGTAATAGTAGAGATTCTACCCATAAACTGAACAACTTTTTTCTTTGAACATAAGTTGAAATAATATTATGTGTATCTTGGGGAAAGGTAAAGAAGAAGTGGTTTTAGGATGGCAGAACTTTTTCTAACAGCCTGTATAATTATTTCTTAGTTTATTGTCTAGATCTGTATTTATGATAATGTGTCTTTATTTTGTTTTTATTAGATTCAATTATTGGAGTGGGTATCACAAATTTACTTACTAATGAAAATGCAACTGCATCTGTATTTTTTTATGTTATTAAGATGTGAAATTCTCTGTAGGTAGTTTAATAATTTATTGAAGTACCTACATAAAAGTTCACATGTTTTTGTTATTTATTTTTCTCTGAAACATTGTAGATTATTCAATCTTATAACAAATTAGATCTGAAATGTTTCTCTTTTATGGTGTGTGTTATTGTTTTAATTTCCTGTTTTGAAAATGTCAATATGTGAAGAACACAATTTTTTCTTTTAAGACTGATTTTTTTACCTGAGCACAATCACTCGGTTTAAAATTACAAAATTTTGTATTTCGGTGCATATTTAAATATTCTACTGCCTTTAATGTTACACAAATGTATATGTCAATAGCTTTAGTTTTACGGTTTATCACTCGCATCTGAGCACTGTGTGCGGCGATAACGCGCTAAAAGTCGGTTTAACTGTTGGCGAACCAATAAATAAATAAATAAATAAATAAAGCTCAAGTCAGACAGAGGCGGTATGATTGCGAAAGCGGTCCGGGGCGGTTTGGCGGGAAGAAAATACCGCGCCGCGATCGCTTTTCAATGTGACAGGGTGCATAAAAACTCATACTTTACAAAAAATACCGGCCCCGGAACGCTTCCGCTACCGCCTCTGTGTGACGCGAGCTTATAACTTGCTCGTATTTACTCGTAGCGACGTGACGTCATGAGTGACGTCATTTTAGCGCGCTATCATTGCATACGAAAATGAGGTACTGTAGCGAGTGCGATACGTCAAATTGAATTCACAACTGTCTGAATCGTTTTTCGGTGGATTATCATGAGATTTTTTCGGTTTTCTTTTTAAACCAATGGGTACAATTCACAGGGTCTTTAGTCTTTACTGTGTGAAGATGGTGACGGAGAAAATTTTACATAGACGTGCCAACGGTTGGCTTAAAACGATTTTCGAAGAATGCACGCATATTTTTTTAATATTATTTTTTATTGAAAATGGGCTTACTCTTGACCTCGATTTAGTCGACTCGATATAGTAGAAATAAACCGACTATATTCATTGAATGCAGTGTGTGCAATGTATTCGAGTTTTAAACCGTAGTGTAGTACTGTCTAGAGCAGGTCAAGTTCGACAGCCGTAGCGCGTTTATAGCTCGTGGACCCGGTAATGGGTCGATCCAACGGGACTACGGGTAAACAGTGCCTACTGCTATTGGAATAAGAACAGTCCAAAATCCAATATGTCAAAGTTGACGTGCTTTTGACTGTACTATAAACTTTCTATTTCTACACTTGTAGTTTACTTGATTTACATATTCTATCTATTTAGGCTAGACATACTTAAGTTTTCACATGAACAATATTTTCTTAAAAATTGAGTAGGTATTATTTATTTAGTATGCGTTTTTTTCTTCAAATTTTAAGAAATGTCGTCTTAGTCATAAAATTCATGATTAAGATGTTATGATGCTAAAATTCTGTTATTTTTTTTTTGCAAAATTCTAAAAGTCCTATGAGATAAAGGGGCTTTAGGTACGACACTATACTATACTGAAGAGGATTGCACGAAAGAATATGAGTTTTAGTAAAAAAAAAAACTTAAATTTTCAATGTACCTAAAAGTTATTGAAAATGTGTTTTTTTTTCGACTACGTACCTAGTTTAATTTAAATAGGTTTAAAGAAAAGAAATCTCGTATTGACAGTAAAAAATATTTTTTAGTAAACCATATTCTTTCGTGGAATCCTCATTATATTTAAGCTTATAAGATACAATACTTTTCCGAATTACTCAATAAGCAACTTACTCGAATTTTCCTTAAGAGCTAGTATAAGTAATTAAGCTTTAAAATTTGCAATCTATGGCCTTTAACGTGCCTTAATGGAACTGAACCAAACTTGAATAATTTATAACATTTTGTATAAGAATAGTTTTAATTTTTCACATTATTTAGAACAAATGCTAAGGTACCTATCTATTTAAGAGTTATGCTTCAGGGTCAACTTTGCCCACAGCCCGCCGGCTCAGTTGACCACTTTCTGTTTTTTTTCATGGTTGACTCGACCCAACAGGACCGTCACTCAGCCCGTGGGCTCAGTCGACCACTTCCAACGACGGACAACTTAGCCCGCAACCTAATTTGTCTTATATTTGAAAGTTGACTTCAAGATTATCAATATACGCATAAAATAAAGTTTTTATTTTTAGTTTGATACATAAAATTAAAGGTTCGAAAATTGTTCGTCTTAAATGTCATCCGATTTCATCATTAGATTTGTTATATTTTTTTACAGATAATATTTTTCGAAAATTAAATTTAAGCTTCTGTCAGCTTAATGTCTTCCCAATCATGCTTAAAAAAATATTATATTTTTGGAATTTTGATTCCTATGTTAGTACTGAAAATTTAGTTTACCTGAAATTCGCCATAAAAACGGCAATTTCATTGTTAAAGACTCAATATTATAATAAGGTGACAGAAAATATAGATGCCATTTTAAATTAACATACATACTAACTCCGCGCATAGCCAGACTGTGCCCATGGGGCTGGGAGACAGAATTGTTAGCTGGATCGACCGCGAAAATGGTAGAAAGTAATCCCCTTAGCTCGCAGGCTGAGTTTACCCTTAAAGGGTTGAAATGAAAGTAGTTGATTTTTCCCCGCGGGCTAAGTTGTCCCTTAAGGGGTTGGAAGTGGTCGACTCAGCTGGCTGAGTGACGGTCTTGGTGGGTCGAGTCGACCATGAAAAAAACAAAGTGGTCAAATTAGCTCGCGGATTGAGTAGGCTGTGGGCTCAGTTGACCCTGAAACCACCCATATACACCCTTTCTTTGGGCAATATTTTAATTTATACTTCGGATAAAGATGTTATTTGCAAAAAATAAAAGCAACTTTTATACTTATGTCCAAATATAATTTTGATTAAAAAAAGAACACTCAATGCAAAACAATTTTTTTTATAATTATACGAGTATCTGTATCATTCCATAAACGGTAGGTATGTTTGTAACAGATGCGTGAGTCACTGTTGATATTGAACGTACTTATGTGTGATTCATATCTTAACTATTATCCAAACCAGATGGATAAAATTGTTAAATTATATTTTGTACTCGTATTAGGTATTCTCGTCTGAATAAAAATTTCACGATTATCCAAAAATTTTTTTTATTTACAAGTGAGATAACGAGCAGATGGCAAGTGGTCACATAGCACCCAGTCTTATATATTTCATAATTTGACTAATAAGACAGCAAAATGCGTTGCACACCCTGAGAACTAAAATGAAATACGTCGTGTTCCGGTAATTTCACTCTCCCTCCCCCTTTCGAATTCAAACAAAGCAGTGCAAAAACTGCTGCTTTGCGGCAGGAATAAGTGAGTGTGGTACAGTCAAGAGCACATCAAGCTTGACAAATTATTTCAATAGACATACGGGCTAGAGTCGCACTGCGAGTGTTGACTGTACTTTCCCAGATGGACCATACAAAAGCCCTATACCCTGTATACTTTAATTAGTTCTTGATAGCAAAAGATATGCATGTACTCATGATACTGAACAACTTTTCCCAAGGAACATAGGTCAAAAAACCAAATTTAACCTCCCATACAAAATGCCCCACCAGCTGCTGCAGTTTCTATGGGAGGTCAAAACTTGATTTTCATATTTCGACCTATGTTCTTTGGGGAAAGTTGTTTAGTACATTCATTTTCTGTCAAGAACTAATTAAAAGTCAACCTATATTGCTTAAATTTTGTGATAGGGAAAAAGCAAATCGCATAGATTCACAATAACTACGATAAGCCATGAATGAATTGAAGGCTGGAGAGAAAGTAAGGTATGTAGGTACTTGGAAATTCATTCACAGATTACACAATGACAGTGAGAATCTTCACATAATAATGGTGCTTTACGTAACACAGTGGTCGTTATAAAGTTATGATATACAGGGTGTACAAAAAAGGTCGATGATCCTTCTAAGGCGTGATTCTAAGTAGGTATATCACTAATAAATTGTAAAAAAAAAAAAAAAAATTTTTTTGTTGATCATAAAATTCGATTTTCCTTTGAATTCATGACAGTAATTTATTGAAATAGATAGGTACCTACATGTTAGTGAAATATAGAACATCTTTGTCTGCATCACCAGCTGATCATAGAGGTCATTGAACCCTCCAGGCGCTCCATTTCTTCTTCAGCTAAAACTACTTTTTTAGGGAAAAGTATTTTTTTTTTTATGTTTTTTATACAATCGATTAGTGATTTAGAATCACCCCTTAGAAGGATGATCGTACTTTTTTTACACTGTATAAGGTTAAGTTATGTATCATAGGCGTCAGATCGTATAAGGAGGCGGCTTTGGACAGAAAAACATGGAGAGACTTGCACAGTTGAACTGACAGGGATGCTGCACCGACAAGAGCCTAGCTCTTAAATTAAAGAAGAAGAAGATAATAGTAAACAAGTTTCCATAATATTGTTTGACGCGTTCTTACTACGATATTTATAAAATCCGTTTCGCGCCAACGCATACCAACACATTTTCCAGCTATATCATTAGTAATCAGCTAAAGCTGTCAGAAAAATGTTATGGTAAACACTTATCCTTAAAGCAGCGCATTCAGATCATGAAACTGAAAAACTTTCCAGGAACATCGAATTACGAAAAAAATGTTTTTATCTCCCATAAAAAATGCGCAATCAGCTGGTATCTACAGTTTCTAAGGGAAATAAAAAAAAATTCGCATTTCAACCTGTTTTTAAGGAAATTTTATTTATTTCATGGTCTGGATGTGCAGTTTAAAATATAGGGTGACTTTTAATTAGTTCTTGATAGAAAAAGGTATGATTGCACTCATGATACTGAACAACTTTCCCCAAAGAACATAGGTAGGTCGAAATACGAAAATAAAGTTTTGACCTCCCATAGAAACTGCATCAGCTGATAGTGCATTTTGTATGGGAGGTCAAATTTGGTGTTTCGTATTTCGACCTATGTTCCTTGGGAAAAGTGGTTCAGTATCATGAGTACAGGATGTACTCATGTACATGCATATCTTTTGCTATCAAGAACTAATTAAATGTCACCCTATCCATATCCATACTAATATTATAAATGCGAAAGTAACTCTGTCTGTCTGTCTGTTTGTTTGTTGCTCTTTCACGCCTAAACGTTTGAAATTTGGTATGGTGATAGATGGTAACTTGGAGACGGACATAGGCTACTTTTTACCCCGGGAAAATATCTCATTCCCGTGGGAATCTACACATACAATAATACTCTAGCGGGGTTGCATCTGCTACAGCACACCGAAACTACTTAACCGATTTTGATGGGACTTTTTTTATTCAACTAAGTATCGCTGATTACGAAAACTACTACAATTTTGAAATCCAACGTGGTAGACGTAAACTACCATTATCCCCTGGGGATAAGGTTGAGGTGCGATAGGGTTGAAATGTCTAAAAATCAATATGGGTGTCGTTTGTAAGGTTTATCGAGCCGCTGATTACAAAAACTACAACAATTTTGAAATCCAACATGGTGGACGTGAAATGCTATCATCCCTTGGGGATGAGGTTGGGGTGCGATAGAGTTGATATGTCTAAAAATCAATATGGGTGTCGTTCGTATGGTTTATCGGGTCGCTGATTACGAAAACTACAATGATTTTGAAATCCAACGTGGTGGACGTGAAATACCACCACCCCTGGGATGGGGTTGGGATTCGATAGGTTTGAAATGTCTAAAAATCAATATGAGTGTCAGTTGTATGTTTATATAAGGATAGGGATAGCGGTTAAGATGGCGTTAGGGGTAGAAGCAGGGATAGGGGTAGGGTCAGGGATAGGGAGAGGGAGAGGGGGAGGGATAGGGAGAGAGTGTAAGGAAGGGGAAAATGAGGGGAGAGAAAGGGGGAGGGAGGGGTAGAGGGCGTGGGAGGGGGTAGAGGGAGGGGGGGTAGAGGGAGGGAGAGGGGGAAGGGGAGGATGAGTGAGGGGAAGGGGGAAAGGGAGGGGAATGGGAGGAGGGCGAGGGGGGAAAGGGAGGGTGATGGGGAGAGGGGAAGGGGGGAAATGGAGGGGGAAGGAAGGGTGAGGGGGGGGGAAGAGGGAGGGGCGAGGGAGAGGAAGAGAGAGTGGGAGAGGGTGAGGGAGGGGGAGTGGGAATGTAGGGGGGGGATACAAAAGGATAGATAGGGAGGAATAGGGACCTTTTTTACTTTTATGAATACCTCCTCGCTACCCATTCACTTCACTCCCTTTATTGCCTTCTTTTTTAAGTTCGCCTGTAACGGTTGACAATGAAAATTCCGCACTACCTACCAGTTAAATAAAATCAAAAGATAATTAAGTTTGTAGTAAGATGCATTTATTCAACTTGGATAAGTACAAATGCATCTTTTACGTAGGGATCAAGAAGGATAAGCGCTCCGTAAAATATGTTTCAATTAAGTTCGAGTTCTGTTTTTTTATAAAATCTACGCGGACGAAGTCGCGGGTAACAGCTAGTATATAATATAAGTGTTTACCCTAACGCTCTGTATACCTACTCGTATTGGGGTATAAAATGCCTCCAGCCCGACCACCTTTGCTACTGCTCCGTGCGCACACTAGCGCCCTCATCAGAATTAAATTGTCAGAATAGCGTTATTTTAAACAATTACAATAAGCTTTAATGTTATCTTGTTTATTCAAAATCCTTTAAACAGAACCAGGTGGCCACCAATTTCCGTTCAAACGATTTTGAATGAACAAGATGAACAAAAACTGTCTGCTGTGTGCTCGGACCCTAAGACTAAAAAGGGCCACTACTGGACGGTGTTCCCGTCTAAGAAGGCCTGCCCAGGTACTCTATTCTTGAATATCATCGGGTGATAAAATACCATTTAAAAAATTCGTTACCTATTATATTTGTTAATTATATTAATAGTTAATTTTAATATTTCTTATTTACTTTTGAACAGTTAAAAAGTGATATTCAAGAATTGGCTCCCGAACCTACAAAGCGAAGGAAAAGGCTACGTACAGTCAACGACAGGTCAAGCTTGACACCCGCAGTGCAACTCTAACCCGTACGTCTATTGAAATAAGAACGGCACAGAGCCCAATGTGTCAAGCTTGATGTGCTCTTGGCTGTCCCTGCGTCCAAATTAATCAACTACGATTTTTTTTAATGTAGCAAGTAAGCTTGTGGGCTCCTGATGGTAAGTGGTCACCACCACCCATAACGGCCACGGTCTAATTAGTAGCACAATTGACACTAACAAGACAGCAAAGCGCGTTGCCCATCCTGAGAACTAAGATGGTGTGTCTCATGTGCTAGTAATTTCCCTGGCTTCCTGGCCCTTCAAACCGAGTACGCTGCTGCTACAATGCAGAAAAAAAAACAAGAGGGTGGTACTTCCCCAGACGGACTTTGTACAATAGCTCTACCACCTTCAAGCATCTAAACTTCATAATTGCTAAAACCTTCGGTGTTATTGGTGTAGCGCATTTGCGTTTAGTAGAAGATCTAAGAAGGCGAACCTTGCGCCTAAATCTGCTGGGATGAAACTTGGCAGTAGTCAAGTACATACCCATAGGTAACATATTAGAAGTGGTGGTTTGACACTCGAATTGATAACCGTTCTGACCTTTTCTGACATACGTTAGTATTATATAGTCTAAGGTTCTGACGATAGATCAAAAACAAAAAAAATACGTTACTTGTATGGCGACCCCCCTTATTTTTAAAATTTTTATTATAAGGTGATATATTTGTTTAAAAAAATACATATTCTGTAAAATTTTCAACCAGCTACCTATGTCGGTTCAACAGATACAATTTTCAACCTAGTAAAAAACTACACATTTTCGACATTATGCCCCACTGTGCATCTCAGTCGCGTCCTGCTGGGGATCACCACTTCTAATATGTTACCTATGGGTATGTACTTACTCCTGCCAAGTTTCATCCCAGCAGGTTTAGGTGCAAGGTAACCATACAAGCTCGGCCTTAGATCTGCTACTAGTTCATTTAACATCGTATTAGGGGAATCTCTGTTAAGTTGTAAGATAATAAATAAAACTCCAAATAACCAATTTGAAATTGACTATGTTCATTTCATCACATTAAATTAAAACAAAGATAAATACAAAAATATGACACTTATTCCAATCGTGTCAGCGATATCAGTGGCAGGAATTTTATGTAGAGTACACACTGCCGCACGTCGGTGGAAACAATTTGACCTTGACTCTTGAGCAGGTCTCTTATTTCGGGTGTTTGTAGCGTAGCGCTGGTTCAGTTTATACTGGTTTTGTTTCTACGCGCTTGCTGCCGTGCGTACTATGCCAGATGCACGAAGCGTCTTTATAAGTAAAACTCTTTTATATGTAATGCTGTCCCTTTCTTTTTCATCAAAACAGAAAGCGACACCGGTAGATTTTGCAACTGCTTGAAATTGTTTTAATCTAAGTCGGTCGTCTAGTCTGTAGTAGGGAATATAAACTGTGTGAGCGAGATGCAAGTAGCATATTATTTTGTATAAAGCTGAATTTACAACTTTTTTGTAGTAAGACGGACATTGTTTACTGCATTCAAGTACCTTCTTATGGACAACATATTAAGCAAGCAATTTATTTCTAATGACCCCATTTTACTGACTGATTCCGTGTAAATTTAGACTAGCTTGACACTCGCAGTGCGACTCTATCTATTGAAATAAGAACGGTACAAAGTCCAATGTGTCAAGCTTGACGTGCCGTTGACTGGACTATCGCGCACTTAACCACCTGCCCCGTTAAGAATTAAGTTTATGAAAGCTACTCTTACGTACAATACCATCATCATCATATCAGCCGAAAGACGTCCACTGCTGGACATAGGCCTCCCCTAAAGATCTCCATGACTCGCGGTCTTCCGGTACGTGGTCGCCACTCTAGAACCCTCACGCCCCATCGGCCCGAGGTTCTTCTTGCGATGTGCCCTGCCCACTGCCACTTTAGTTTAGCGACTCTCAGGGCTATGTCAGTTACTACTAGTAACTGACACGTACAATATAAGAGAGATCTTCTAGCATGAATTTTTATTGATTTTGCTCCCGAATCCCAGCAACATTCCCGAAGAAAAAACTTTTACTGGAAAAATTTTTTTAACTCCATAGTAAAGTGGTCAGGTGATCGACTTATTTTGTATGGGAAGGCGAAGTTTTTCTTTAATTTTTGACATACAAAACTTTGCTCCTTAATCTTTCCAGGTCACCAGGGCGGGGCTAGAAAGCGCTTTTTTTTTAATGCAAGCAAACAAAAATGGACTTTGTGGTGGTCAGGCAGAAGTAGCCACTATAGTACAATCAACAGCAGTAGTATTTTTTTACAGTTTCGTATCTTATGATAGCCAATTCGAATGTAAGGTAATAGACCGTAAGGGCACTGCATGTTATCCTACGTCATCTAGTACACGAAATTTGCAACTTTGTAGCGATAGTAGTGGCCTAGTAGGTCCACAAAACGTTGGTCTGCCAATCCGAAACCTGGCAGGTTTCGTACAGTTGGAGAGAAAAGTGGATAAATGACAGATTACACGAATGAAATCTATTCGTAGAAATAGAAGGTACCTATATAAGTAAAAAACAGCAGTAAGTAAAAAATGCAGTGCCCTTAAAGTCTATAAGCTGATGATCAAAATTCTATAAAAGAAAAAGCATTATGAAAGATATTATGGTTCAAATACACATAAATCAATTTCCAAACCAGAGTATTGCCATGTCCTTCTTTTTGGTAGCAATGAAATATATTTCTATCTAATTACAGTAGCATAGTTTATTTTTGAAGATTATGTAGCATTGGTTCTGATTCTCTATGAACTGATGTAGTATTAGGTATTTTAACATTATAGTGGTTTTATTAGTGAAAAAAGTGCCAATTAGTTAATACTATATCATTCTTCCATAAAAATATGTTTGCTTAAATTTGTTATGAACTAACTGTCAATGGATGCTATTTGGACAAGGTGGCTGCTTGTTTCTTTGCCTTGACTAATTCTACGAGCTCCTTGTAACGTTTCATGCAGTCTTTCTTGGTACGGTTTGGGATGCAGTCGGCTATTTTGTCCCATCTTTCCGGTGTGCTCGACGGGAAAGTCTTCATTGCTTGTTCTAGAAGTTCCTGTTCTGTCTTTGTCCATGGTCTATCTTCTTTTTCTGGTTTAACTTCTCCATTCATCTTCGGTTTAGCTGTTCCATTCACTAGTTTAGTTCCAGAGTCGCTCTTGGATATGCCGCTGTCATCAACATGATTAGATATCTTCTTTTTCTCTTTTTCGAACATGTCAAATGCTTCCTCATTAGCCGCTTTCTTGAGGCTGCTCTTAGAGAAGTCGGAGCTTTGCAAGTCTTTTGCTTTGTTCAAAACCTCTTTTGCATTGAATCGTTTATCATCTGAGAATGTACAGTGTTGGTTGAGGAAATTAGCTACTACCTCCCATCGTTGATTCGTACCAGCTGGGAATAAGTTGACAGCTTTTATTAGCATCTGTGTCATCTCTGCGGTCCACTCAATGGGAGTGCGTACAGCGGAATCTTTCTTAGCCTTCTGCTCTTCCGCTTTCTTAGTTTCAAACAGAGCCTTGCGTTCTTCTTCCAATTTATCATCGGTTTCTTTAATAGTTTTCAAGAACGCCTCTCTGCCATTTGCTTCTAAGTCTTTCATGAAATCTTGTAGTTCATTTACTTTCATGAGTTCACAAATTTTTTCTACGGAAGCCATGTGGGACACGGTCTCTTCTTCACTTTGGGCATAGTAGTTATTGGCTTTGCACATATCCCTTAAAGCTTTGCGTTCTTTACGTAGGTTTTTCTTTTGTTGTTCTCTCTCGGCGCGGGCTGCTTCAATTCGAGCTCTCTCCGCTTCGTCTGCCTTTTGCTTTGCGAGCTGGGCTTCTTTGATGAGTCGTTCTTCTTCAGCTTTCTTGGCTTGAACTGCATCCTGGAATTAAAAGATTTAGACATGGTTAGTGTTCAAAACTCGGAAAAATATTATAAAACAACACAATTTAAAATTATGATGATAAAAAAAGTAAAGGCATTATTATTATTAGCCTTCGATGTCCCACTGCAGGGCAAAGGCCTTTCTTTCCTCCTCCCATTTTGTCGGGCTCAAAGAAAACTCCCGCCAGTTGATTAAGTAGGTGTTAATTTCGTCGCACCAACGTTTCCGAGGGCGACCCCTTTTCCTAAGGCATAATGGATAAAATTTATTGTTGATTAAATTCTCATTAGCGCAACTTTAAAAGTCTATTAAAATTATTAGAAAGATATATACATAACAGAGTATGGTTAAATCAGCTATGTTGTTAATAACTTGTTGCATCTGATAAAAGGCTAGTATTTAACGCTCCGACAAGAAATTAAGAATTGCCCTTACTCAAAATATAAAATCTACTGCCTAAAATACTAACTTTCCGACTACTTTTCTCTGAATAAAAATGACGAATCGACGATACTGAAATCTTCGAAAAATAAACATGACAATTTAATGCTGTAATACTTTTTTATCAGCTTTAATTACGTTCTACTGAAAACCGGTCCACTTGGCAAAATGTCGGCAATTACCAAATTCGCTTCTGGCACTCGGCGGGTGGTAGGTAGGTGAATGGCTCAATAAATTTTAGTTAACAAAATTTAATATGATTTGTATCTGATTTAAAGGCTAATAAATAAATAAACTATTACATTACACATTATTTCAGCAACTTGTTTACCCAACTTTTATCGCATTTTGTGAACAAACGTGTATTTTTATATACAAAATAAATTTCTGTATATGAGGTTGCTACTTCTTCAGATGGACTGAGCATATATAATAAGTTCTATAGTTCAACCATCTTACAAATGCAGTAAGTCATCACTTTCCGCCGCTGGTAGCCAAGCCCCGTAACCAATCAGGTCGCTTAAAATTATAAATTAAATGCACAAGGACAAACTGAAGGCAAATCTTCGATAGAAGCGGTTGTTTCCTTTGTGTGTTACCTTAAAAATTTCGATTTGCTTCAAACCACATGTTCTATAAGTAGAATAAAGAATGTTTAAATAATAGCAGAAATAAAATATTAATATTAAAATTTAATTGTGTCAACCCTAACTAGACTCAAGACTTGATCGCACCTATTTTACTTGTTAACAAGTGCGCGTTGTGATTCTTAGAATAGGGTTCGCAACTTGAACTTTTCTTTTCATATTAAGTATTTTTTTTTGTTATTTTATTATTATCAATATGTTTTATGTAATTTATTCTACATACAACATGTGGTTAAAAGGAAATTGGTACTTTTCCTAACACCCTGTATACTTGGGTCAATATAACAATAGTTATAGGTACCTGTCTAGCTCTTTTAGCAGCCAGCTTTTTATCTTTGTCCTCTTGTTTGAACTGCTGTATCCGGGGATCACGCGAGTAAGCCATATCCACCAGGGATCGTATCCTAGCCATCTCTTCCTTCTTTAGCTTAGCTCTTGCCACTTTGTTCTGCTTCTCTATCCATCTTCTCTCCTCCCTATAAAATAATGATACAAAATATATCACATGTATGCCTAAATAATTAATAAGATAAAAACATTAAAGATCGACTTAATTTCGTTGTGTAACTGATATTTATTTTGTGTATAAAGTAAAAGTATAAACTGAAGCACAAAAGTAAAAAAATCAAAAACACAATCATATGTGCATACCTATCAGATCCTTTCTCCTTTTCCTCTTCATCCAAGTAAGAGAACTCGCGCCAAGACTCGAACTCATACCAAAATGCATAAAACTTTTCAACTTGTTCACGAGGACTATTCTCATCACCTAACAAAGGCACATTTCTCTTCTCCGACCAGCGGGCGTTTATCTCAAAGAACTTGGAGAATGCTTTGATGAATCCTTCTTTTTTAATTTCAGTTGGGGTTGGTAAATTATCGTCAACAAGAGGGTCTACTGAATCATAAGATCGCCTTTTAACTGGTGTGCCGAGGATTTCATAAGCTTTCGTGATGCAAGTAAAGTAGTCGTCGTCGCTACGTATCTCTTCGCCTTGAGCTTTACGTTTATCGGGGTGGTGTTTCAGGACTTTCTGGCGGTAAGCGCGCTTAATATCATCATCAGTAGCTTTATAACGCAAATTTTTTATACCCAGCACGGCGTAATGGTCTTGGTTCTTCCAGTCCTTTGGATCTAAGCTCCGGAGGTACTCAACGTCATCTTCAAAGATGACCTCCTCGGCCTTTTCCTTAGAGTTCGACGTGTCCAGAAGGGCATCTTCCCCGTGACATTTGATATTGTAATATCTCAAAAACGCAGCTCCCGCACATTCCACTTTTCGTTTCACGAAAAGCTGGGGTATTGCCACCACCCGACATTCGTTACTATTCTCGCCCTCACTCATTTTCTATTTGTTTTAGCTAAATAATGTGATCGAAGTACGAACATAACCTACAAGGGGAGGTAAACACCTCGAAAAATAATTAGACGCTACCGTATAGGTCTGCCTCTTCACAGTGATGAAAACTACAATCAAAACTATAATAAATAAACTTTGCTATTTACTGCTACAACAAATCTATCATAATTTATTAAAAATTATAACGCGCGACGAGCTCGACATTGTTCGAGATCAAGGAATGAATGATTGAATGAATGAAATCAAATGTCAAAGGTTCATCCCAAACCACGTTCATTCATCAATTCATTTACTACCTACACCACCACTTATTACTTCATGTATCTGAACACGAGAGTAAAAAAAAAATCCAATGCCGCCAACATGGCAAACTGAATCAGCTGACCATGTCAAAACTTTGCAATAATATTTGGTTTTGCATATAATTTATAAGTTTTCTTTATTTCTAGCTCAGTTTAGTTTCATCAAGCAGTTTAAAAAGTTATTATGGAGAACAGTGTGGACTATCTTTTCAAACCCATAGTGTTGGTGACAGGTTTTGGTCCGTTCGTGAACCATCCGGTGAACGCGAGTTGGGAGGCGGTTAAACGTATGGATAAGGACAAAATAGAGAGAAAACACAATGTAGAACTGGTGCAAATTGAAATTCCGGTCACATATCACAATGTGGACGAGTTTGTGCCCGCGTTATGGGAGACACACGAACCTAAAGTATGCGCTTTTATCTGTTATTTTTACTGTTCTTTATTTTCTTAAATTTTTGATACATTTTCCTATCTATCGAAGACTGGCTCTTACGAAGGTCGTGCTAAGAGAAAATTCTTTTGTCTAATGATGTTTCTATATTTGAGATAAAGCAGTAGTATCAAAATATTTGTGAATGGAAATCCGTGACACATCTCTGCACTCTTCATTGAATTTTGTGGTTTGTTTATGGAATTATTCTACTTAATAAACTTACAACTTTACACAGACTGTTTGAGTAGTATTTATTTTATTTTAATATTAATTGATTGACAACAATTATATCAACCACATTTTTCTACTTTCAGCTTATGATGCATGTGGGAGTCTCCAGTATAGCTACCCAAATGACGATAGAAGGACAGGCCCACCGCAAAGGTTATCAGCGACAGGATTACTATGATCAACGTCCAGCAAACCACACTTGTGTCGCCGAAGGAGCTGTGCGGTTGCAAACTCAACTGAATATTGAGCGGTTATGCCAAGAGTACAATGATAGCAATCCTGAGGAAAAGACCAGTGCAATCAGCTCGATGGATGCTGGAAGGTAAGAAAATACGTAGATGAATTTTGTAATTTTAATACTTACTAGCGGTCTGCCCCAGCTTTGTAAGAAAAGTTAAGAACTCAAACTCAATCATACAAAAATCCCATAGAAAAAAAATCACTTTCAGTTTTCCTGATTTTGTGAACTGTCATAGCAGCTCTCCCAATTTTTTTTTTCATACAAACATTGTCCTCAAAATAAAGAACAAAAAAAAATTTGCAAAATCAATCGAACCATTCTCAAGTGATGCCCATTATTAGCAATTCATTTTTATAAATATAGATTGCAAATTTTCAGTTTAAAAGATTAACCACCATTTACACATATCGTCTTTAAATTTGTAGCTCCTTGCTGACTTTTCCTGTTTTCTTGTGACAGAAAAATCTTTTAAGGAGCTTTTGTGCAAATGGCAGTAAGACTAGTCTTAATGCCAGTAAGACTAATATGATTGGTATTTTTTTCAAAAAGTGTTTGTAATCAGTACATATTTTAATTTAGTATTGCTAGCATTGCCTGCAACTTCATATTATATGTTCCTGCCAAATAAATGGGTACTAAGATTACTGGTTATTAAATATAGTTATGTAACAGGATCAAGTGTTTATTTTGTATATTTGCCCTAAAATAATTGTATTGTGCTGGATTTAATTTTAATTATTTTATTTTAGAAAACCAACAGCTGTTTATAATAATTAATAGTTTGCTTATATATTTATGATACAGGAGCTTATAACAGGTTTCCAGTTAATCAACATATTTAAGCTAGCAGTAAGGACGATTTTCCACGTCTGTACAATTATTGTAAAAGCATTTGAGTTCTTCAAACAAATGTATAAAATAATTCTATTTAAAGATCACATTTTATGATTCTTTGTTTAGCCAATATGATAATGATAAGTAAGATAGTTTTATACGCTAGTAATATTACCTATTCTGTGGTTTTATCAGTCATTCATCATGTAGGTACTTTATGATTTGCAATATTAGATATTGAATAACAGCACAGAATATAATAGTAAACAAGTTAATAAAGATGAACAAAGAATGTTAATACTTACTTGCGCATGGGATTTATTATTTTGATATATAAAACAAAAGATATAGATAAATAAAGTCTCTAGCCTTTTTTTGGATACTTTGCAAGGGTTATAAAGTTAGCGTACTATCTCAACTTTTAGGGTGCCGAACCAAAATGGTAAAAAAGGAACGCTTATGGTGTGACTTATGGTGACGTCCAATGTGTCAAGCTTGATGTGCTCTTGGCTAAACTCCTAAGTAGACGCTTCATTATAATAAATAAATAATAAATCTTTATTGCAGATTTTTCATCCATAGGCTTAAAAACAACATTATAACATCCCATGAAACGTCCACTACAGGACAGGGAGCTCCTTCCGGAATTCGGAATTTGGCTTTTACTGGAAAAATGTAGAGGGAAAGTACCGTAGTCACCCCGCCCGACGCTTACTTCTGCACTCTATAATTTTTTCTATCTTATAAATACGTAAAGCCCCTAATCCCGGCTACAGTCTACAATACTAGTCTTTAATTTTATGAACGCCATGATTGCTCAACGGCCACTTATATGGCTGTATTTCATGACAATTTGACAAAATTTGTCATTATGTACTGTTTTAGTTTTAAGTTACATAGTTCTAAGCCCTTTAATTTGCTGTATGCTTTGGTTTTACTGAAAAAACTTGTAATAAATTATAAGGCCTTTGGAGGCTAAGCCAAGTCTAATACCAGGGCTTGTGAGGTCGGTTGGGATTCTTTTTATTGTTTTTTTTCTGATATTTCGTTATTATTTGCTTGCAGGTACCTCTGCGAATACATATACTACACTTCCCTGTCTCACGACAACACGCGTACGGTGTTCGTCCACGTGCCAGACACACCCATCTATTCCGCCGACCAATCAGCGAGAGGTCTTTATTTTATATTTTTATTTAAAGAGCTACCTACAGTCCACTAGCGCCCCCATCAGTTAAAAAAATATTACTCGCTTAAGACAAAACTTATCGAAAATCCGGAAAGAAAGATTAAAGATAAGGTGCCCTTGTTTATTTACAACCCATCAACTCTGTTAAATAAAGTTCACTGTAGTTACACATACAAAAACTGCTAAATGTGGCCGTTTTTCGCAATTTTTGTATCTGTAACTACAGTAAACTATATTTTAAAGAATTTATAGGTTGTAAATAATCTAGGGTACCTTTACTTTAATCTTTCCAGATTTTTGATAAGTTTTGTATTGAGCGAGTAATATTTTTTAAACTGATGGGGGCGCTAGTGGACTGCAGGTAGCCTCTTAAGGTACAACCAGTCGCAATCACCAAGCATATTACAGGGCGAAGGGAAGGTGTACCGAAAAGTGAACGGGCGTGCTCAGTCAAAGAAACGGAACAACTTTTCCAAAAAAATTACCTCTCCATACAAATTGTTGACTCTGATCGAACAGTTTGTATAAAGAACTCAATTTTTTTTTTCATTTTTAGGGTTCCGTACCTCAAAAGAAAAAACGGAACCCTTATAGGATCACTTTGTTGTCCGTCTGTCTGTCTGTCAAGACCCTTTTTCTCACGAACGAGAAGAGGTAGAGCTTGCCCAGCCATCAGACAAATCAATCCTTTGATGAAGGCACATTCCCAGATTTACTAAAGATTGCCATAATTAAACCCATCTACAAAAAAGGAGATAAAACAGACCCATGCAATTATAGGCCCATTGCTCTACTTTCTACCTTTTCAAAACTATTTGAAAAAGCGCTGTGCAATCGCATATACAAGTTCTGTGAAAAATATAAAATATTTAATGAAAGTCAAAATGGATTCCGCAGTAAAAGATCAACTATAACTGCAGTATATAAATACATACAAGAAGTACTTAATACAATAAACGAGAAAAAATACGGAGTCGGAGTCCTATTAGATATGACTAAGGCTTATGATAAGGTACAACACAAAATTCTCTTAAATAAACTTTACGCATCAGGAATACGCGGAAATACCTACAAATGGCTTAGTTCATATTTAAAAAATAGACAACAGATAGTAGAAATAGAATATTATAACAATAAAACTAGTGAAGTTACAAAAGTACATTCAGAATTCAAAACAGTAAATGCTTCAATACCCCAAGGTAGTGTTATTGGATGCTTACTATTTATTATTTATATTAATGACTTGCCAAATATTGTAAATGAGCAATGCGTATTATTCGCGGATGATGTATCGATACTAATGTCATGTGAAAATAGTTATAACATAAAACAAAAACTTACCACACTATTTGATAACATAACAGATTGGATGAATAACCATAACCTAGAAATTAATTTTAATAAAACGAAAATAATAACTTTCCACCCATATCAAAAAACCCCGCTTGATATAGATTTCACTTACAACGCTCTTCAAATAGAAATAGTTAATAATTTTACATTACTCGGCTTAGAAATTGATACCCACATAAATTGGAAACCTCATGTACAAAAAATTTGAACTAAGATAGCTAGATTCACATACGCACTTTTAGAAATAAAAAAATCGACTGACTTGAAATCTGCCTTGTCAACATACTACGCATACGCTCATTCGTGGCTCACTTACGGAATAATAATGTGGGGTAATAGCACGGATATGCCCTACCTTTTTACGCAACAAAAAAAGCTAGTCAGAATATTGATCAATATTAAACAAACAGATAGCTGCAAACCGCATTTTATAAAATTAAAAATATTAACCTTACCTTGCATATATATATTAGAAATATGTAAATTAGTCAAAAACCATCCAAACCTCTATACAACACGAGAAGATGTTCCAACAAATTACTCATTACGCCACCAAAATAGACTTATGTTGCCTACCTCTAATCTCACTAGCCATTCTACCAGCCCGTTTGTAATGTCAATTAAAATATATAATAAATTACCCACTCACATAAAAAAAGAAACAGAATACGATAAATTTATTAAAAACCTAAAACAGTTCCTCATTACCAAAGCCTACTATAGTATAAACGAATACCTACATGATAGGTTTAAATAATATTAAAGTTAAAATATAATAACATTTAAAAGTCTATTATAAAATAATATCCTTCCATACCTGTGCAATATAATATGTTACTTATTATATTTATATTACCATAATTTTTAAATTTATTTTTATTAAGCTCTGTATTGCGTGCCCTAACAGGGCGTCTTTTGTACATTTGCAATAAACAACTTGAACTTGAACTTGGTATCAGGTTGAAATTGATAACGAATATTAAGGTCCATGAACCACACAAGATCTGAAAATTTCAATTTTTTACAACGACGCATTCAACGCAAAAGATACGGCTTTTTATGTCATCTCCATACAAATAAAGGGAAAAGTCTGAAATCATTAAATATTACAACTTTACTCACAACTAATGGTAACCAATTGTGGTGAGCTCCCGTTTCAAGAACATTCATATAAGAGAGGGGTCAAGTTGGATGGTCGCGGAGGCGATTTTTGTTTTAGTTCTATCTTAAAAACGGGAACACAGCTAGTGCATAAGCTATAAAATTACAACAAATAATAAAATTTGGTCAAGCGCGTGTCGGACTCAAAAAATCTAGCACATTAACTTACTGAAATTTCAACTAATACAATTATGTTTATGTGGTGGTACGGAACCCTCAGTGCGCGAGTCCGACTCGCACTTGGCCGGTTTTTTTCAAATGCGGTTCGCAAAAAATCTAGCACATTAACTTACTGAAATTTCAACTAATACAATTATATTTATGTAGTGGTACGGGACCCTCAGTGCGCGAGTCCGACTCGCACTTGGCCGGTTTTTTTTGTTTTGTTTATTGTTGTTTTGATTGAGCACGTACTTTCAGTTTTCGGTACACCGTCTCTTACACCCTGTATACTAGCGCAGTGGCACGCCCAAGCTTCAACCAATATAAAGAGTTATGGACGGGCCATAAGGAACATCGTTTGAAAGCCGATCAAGTGAGTGCGCGCACTCACCTTGATTTAGTCGGTCTTCGGATGCTCAACGAGTAACACGTGTGAAAATATAATTATCTTCCCGCCTTTCTAATAATCAAAAGCCGTCCTGTGCTTTTCCAAAGTATTCAAATAACTCAAGAAATACACGAATATTTAGGCGTCACATTTCACTCGTTAGTTATTATTTTTTTAGTAAAATCTAATTATTTGATAATTTTCTAGATTCAAAATATTCGCCGGAAAAATAGCGACGCATGATTGAAACGGCGGCATAATCCATGTCCCTCAACACAGAATCCTCAGAGAAAAAAACTGCATAAAAACTTATTTTGACGATGCCAAAAAATAGTCATGAAATAGTCATAAATAGTCACCATAAGGAAAAAAATAGTCGCGTTACAATTCTAGAGTTATAGCTTTGGTTTGCTGAGGATTATGGGCATAGGCTATATACAGAATCCTCAGTTCTGATGCAAGCAAACCGTGGGGACTATCGACTTGGTTTTTATTTTAAAAAATAGTCATGATATAGTCGTCTTGACTTCCAAATTCTCAAAAATAGTCGTTTAAGGATTTCAGAGTTACAGGGGTAGCTTGCTGAGGATTCTGTGCATAGCATTTCACGGACGCAGATTCCAGCAGAACGTTAAGGTTTTTCTGTTTGATACTGATGTCAAAAAATAGTCAACAAATAGTCGTCTCAAACCATAATAACTTTGGTCTGGTTTACCTTGTAGAAGTATGTTAAAAATGCATGTTAACTTCGCCATACATTTTTCAACTCAAGTACAGTCGTGTTCAAAATGCATATCATCTTTGATGGTAACTATTTAGTTACTTTTTTTTATGTATTTGGAACCCAATATAATTAATTCTGTAATAAAAAGCAAAGTTTATTTGTTTTCATGTTAAATAATATAGCTTAATAAACTACATGATTGGTTTTAAACTAAAATAATAAAAAAATCTTGTTTATGAATATATTCAGTACCTACAGATTATTTTTAAGTTAGTTTTTTGTATAAATCACAGTCTTCGTACTTATGTCCGTTAAATGGTTAAATGAGTAATACAGGGTGATAATTTTATTGCGTGCCATAGCTTAGGGGGTGTTTCAGTAACGATAAAGGAACACAAAAAAAGGCTGTAGTGTAAGTTAACTGTACATTTCATATAATTATCGTAGAACACGGCAATTTTCGTTGTAATAGCAACACTGTAGGGCACTTCAATACGCGCCGGCGGCGGCGGCGAGCGCTAGCTCGGTCACACAATCGGTCGAGCCGAACGCGCCATGCTATTGGTTAAACATATCTCGTCTCAGAATATTGGTGCTTTTTCTATTATACGACCCACGTTAAACATTTCCAACTCTGTTACTATGCCATTAAGTAACTGATTTGTATTATTCTGCTGATGTGCTATTGGGTAAAAGAAACACATATGCAGCGACATTTGAATTTTTAATGAATAGTTAAATGCGTAGGCAAACAACATTGATCAATCAATAAATTAGTAAAGTTAGTATAGTTAATTTAGTAATATTTGCGAACCTTCCAATTATTATTAAAGTATTTTTATTTACTGAATGCATCTGGGTTTAAGCCCGATATTCTAGTTTTACCTTTCCTTAAACGTGGAACCTACATTATAAGTTTTTAGACCAAAAGGTTGGGGCTGTGCACTGATATATCAGTCGGTTTATCCTCTTATTTACCTAATTAAAATAGATAACACTAAAATAGGGTCTGCAACAATATATAAAAATAAAAGCCTCTAACAATATCAAAATCCATTTTTTTTGACAACTTGAAATCAATATAAAATAATTTTGTGTACGCGACTGTACAAAGGAAAAATGTATGGCGAAGTTAACATGCATTTTTAACATACTTCTACTAGGTAAACCAGACCGAAATTATTATGGTTTGAGACGACTATTTGTTGACTATTTTTTTAATCAGTATCAAATAGAAAAACCTAACCGGTCTGCAGGAATCTGCGTCCGTGAAATGCTATGCACAGAATCCTCAGCAAGCTACCCCTGTAACTCTGAAATCCTTGAATGACTATTTTTGAGAATTTGGAAGTCAAGACGACTATTTCATGACTATTTTTTAAAATAAAAACCAAGTCGATAGTCCCCACGGTTTGCTTGCATCAGAACTGAGGATTCTGTATATAGCCTATGCCCATAATCCTCAGCAAACCATAGCTATAACTCCAGAATTGTAACGCGACTATTTTTTTCCTTATGGTGCCTATTTATGACTATTTCATGACTATTCTTTGGCATCGTCAAAATATTTTTTTATGCAGTTTTTTTCTCTGAGGATTCTGTGTTGAGGGACATCATAATCCGACCGCTCCCGAGACGAACATTCGCTATCTCGCTCGCGCTACGGTGCGAGCGCGTGTTTCTATCTCTGTTAGGCACTGTGTGTGCATGTGATTAGGAAAACTGTAACTGTGGGTGTGCGTTTACATGTAGTTGTAGCGCGGCTTATATTTTATTAGCGTTTTGTACGGATAAGGCCCGTCCATACTCTTTATATTGGTCGAAGCGCCTAAGATTAGCAAGTGAACTAAAATCATTTATGCAGGTAACACTACTTTCTTCTGCCTACCTCGCCGGGAGAGGCGTGATTTTAACTTTAATGACGCTTCATGCAATTGGCGGTTTGTTTTATATTTGAAGGTCTCGAGCGAATCCTGGACTTGTGTTTGACGCAACTAGAGGAGGCAGAGGGCGCTGCCAACATCTCTGGCAAGTTGGAGACCACCAATATCTGCGAAAACGAGGTTTAAATTTAACTAGCTATCTATTTAAGTCGCGAGTGAATAGGCTTGTTCTGGGCAAGCTCGTTCCATCGTCGACCTCATCTCTGTCCTCAGGGCTAGATCGAGATCAAGAGTAAGCCCATACAAAGTAAAAAGAAATATAAAAAACTAGCTTTGGAATGGAATTCCGTATAATCATGAGGTTGGATTTCACAAAATCATTTCTTAGCAGATGACTATATATAGGCGGAGAGCGCACAGTGGGCAACCCTACCTCATCGGATACCAAACAGCGACCTATTTTTATTTTATTTGAGTTGGGGACGCCGCCGCGACGCACGCAGACGGGTGATCGGATCACACGCACGAGTGGAACCATTTCACCCAAAAAACAAAAAAAAAGCGACCTATCTAGGCTGCTGCACAATGAAATGGTGAGTATAAAAAAACAGGGTTGCCTGGGCACAACCTGCCACGTTTTGTGCAGTCAACAAAAAAAGTCGTAAACCAAGTAAGCAGTGCTTGCAAAAGTACGAAAAAGTCGATGTTTGGTATCCAATGAGGTAGGGTTACCAACTACCCGCTCTTAGTCTACTAGGTTATAATAACTATCTGTGTGACAAATTTCAGAACAATCCGTTCATTGGTTTGAGCTATGCGTTGATTTATCAGCCAGTCACAGTTTCCTTTCACATACAGTGTGTAAGGTACAGGTTGCCAAAAACTGCAAGGGCATGATCAGACAACGTAACTGAACAACTTTCAGGAAATGAAAAAAAAAATGGCCTCCATCCTCCATATAAAGCTGCAATGGACAGTTTGTATGAAGGGGCCGATTGTTTTTTTTAATTTTCTGAGTTTTATTTTCTGAAAGTTGTTCAGTGGCTGATCGTATTTATGGGCTTTCAGTTTTTGCTTACCTGTCCCTTACATCCTGTATATGTATAGAGGTGATCTATAATGCGTTTCACGAGTCAATGCTAAAGCTTACCAACACATTTTGTAGCCATTACTCAAAAAAACTCCTTGAACCGGAGTATGTTTGACGGAAAAAATAACATTGTTTTACAAACTTGTTCTTTCTGACAGTTTTAGCTGATTACTATTGATATAGCTGCAAAATGGGGGTGATTCTAGCGTGGCCGTTTTTAAGGTTATAATTTGACAGGTCTAAAAATGTTGCTATCTTTGTTACTGCCTATAGGCTGAAAAAAGACAGCATCACTTTTAGACTTGTCAAATTTTAATCATAAATTTAGCGGCCACGCTAGAATCGCCCCTAATGTGTTGGTAATCGTTGGCATTGTTGTCAAACGGATTATAGTTTAACTTCATCGTATTTTAATTTTGTAGTCGAAATTATATAGCTTGATTTGACTTACTTTTAGACTTGTCAAATTTTAATCATAAATTTAGCGGCCACGCTAGAATCGCCCCTAATGTGTTGGTAATCGTTGGCATTGTTGTCAAACGGATTATAGTTTAACTTCATCGTATTTTAATTTTGTAGTCGAAATTATATAGCTTGATTTGAATGACAGCACTGTTAGAGCAGGACGGAGCGATGCGTAAGATACCTGTCCTGCTCTCATGCATAGCTCCTTCTGTCATTCTAATCAAACTACAATATTTAGACTGTAAGTGGCGCCTTTTTAGGGTTCCGATACCAAAATGGTAAAAAGAAGGAACCCTTATGGTGCGACTTTGTCTGTCTGTCACACCTGTATATCTCAGCAACCACTCATGCTATCGACTTGAAATTTAGAATAGTTTTAGAATATGGTTGCCCAACTTAATTGAAAGAACACATGAAAGAATTAAAAAAACATTATGATTATTAATGTAAAGGGGGCTCAAATAGGGGGGGCAAAATTTCAAATTATCGTAACTAGGTCGAGTTGGGTATCATATCAAAGGATTTTATTCGTACATTCTAAAATATATTTTCGTCTTTTTTTCGACTCTTACTTTTTTAGTTATGTTGTAAAATGTCAAAAAAAAATACCATTCCTCACCTTATTTCCGAAGTTTGTGAAAGGAAGTCTGATTTAATTACAGCAAAAATAAGATGATCTTTCTAATTTGCATAGTTTTTTAGAAATCTGCAAAAAATCTTTACAAACAAATTTAGTTTTGCGGTCCTAAATTATTGCTTCCAAAAATACTATAGGTATATCGGAACGCTCGGCGCGCGAGTCCGACTTGCACTTGACCGGTTTTTTATAGTAAAGTACCTGGGTAACTGAGCTTCGCTCTGTATAACCTTAATCAAATCTGCGCTTTCGGGTTTCTGAAACGCGCTATTATCAAGAAATGCTCAAAAAACGAAGAAAACGAATTATCCCAGACGTGAGACCTGGCTAGATCGATTTTTCGCCCCCGAAAGCCCCTGTATCGTAAATTTCATCGAAATCGTTAGAACTGTTTTCGAGAAACCGATTACAAATATACAGGGTGGTAATTTGATTGCGTGCCATAGCTCAGGGGCGGGATCAGTATCAGTAACTTTTCCCAAGGAACATAGGTCGAAAAACGAAAAATTCAATTTGACCTCTCATACAAAATGCGCTATCAGCTGATTCAGTTTCTATGGAAGGTCAAAAACTGATTTTCGTATTTCGACTTATGTTCCTTGGGAAAATTTGTTCAGTTACTGACACTGATCCCGCCCCTGAGCTATGGCACGCAATCAAATTAACACCCTGTATACAGGGTATTTGTTAAATGTCTGCAAACCTCTCATGTTCTCTAACCATGAAACTGAACAACTTTCCCTAAGGAACATAGTTCGAAATACGAAAAAAAAATTCAACGTCCCAATAAACTGCATCAACTGATAGCGCATTAAAGATAAAGACCTAAGAGGTTTGTAGACATTTACCAAACACCCTGTATATAAATATTGCTTGTTTATTGTATAGGATAAGATAAAAAGTCAATAAGGTTATATCTTCTAAAATGGCGCTACTTTATACCACTTGACCTGTATTTAGTAAGTAGCCAAAAAGTATATACAGTAATTGATTCAGTTTGAATTAAGTAAGGTCAGTCGGGGCAATCAACGGCCAATATTTCGAAAACTAGAATAACTACATCTTTTTAGGGTTCCGTACCTCAAAAGAAAAAAACGGAACCTTTATAGGATCACTTTGTTGTCCGTCTGTCTGTCAAGACCCTTTATTTCACGAACGGGTGAAGGGATCAGGTTGAAATTAATACCATATATTAGGATCCATGAACCACACAAGATCTGAAAATTTCAATTTTTTACAACGACGCAATTAAAAGATATGGCATTTTATGTCCTCATCTCCATACATTTATTCAAAAATGCAAAACCTACAGGGTACTTCCCGTTGACCTAAAATTATGAAATTTGGCAAGAAGCTAGGTCTCACAGTACAAATAATGGGAAAAGTCTGAAATCATTAAATATTACAACTTTTCTCACAACTAATGGTTACCAATTGTGGTGAGCTCCCGTTTCAAGAACATTCATATAAGAGAGGGGTCAAGTTGGATGGTCGCTGAGGCGATTTTTGTTTTAGTTCTATTTAAAAACGGGAACACTTACAAACTTGAAAATTGGTATGATTATAGTGCATAAGCTATAAAATAACAACAAATAATTTAATTTTGTCAAGCGCGTGTCAGACTCAAAAAATCTAGCAAATTAACTTACTGAAATTTCAACTAATACAATTATGTTTATGTGGTGGTACGGAACCCTCAGTGCGCGAGTCTGACTCGCACTTGGCCGGTTTTTTTATTATTGACTGGCCTTTTGGCGTAGTTGGTAGTGAGCGTGCCTACTACGCCGTGGGCCGCGGGTTCGATCCCAACATTAGTGTGATGACTGATGAACACGATTTGATTAATTTAATTTTGATTACATTGTGTGAATTGTCCCCCAATATTAAAAAAAATTCTATACAGGGTGTAACAAAAAGGGCTATTAGCTGATTCAGTTTGTATGGTAGGTTAAATTTTTTTTTTTCGTATTTTGACCTATGTTCCTTAGAGAAAGTTGTTCAGTTTCATGAGGAGTTTCATATTTTCAGGGTTTTTATACCCATTCCGTTACACCTTGTATATTTAAGGAGCATCCTTAGTTTTAGTTCCCGGTTGCAGTCATAATAATCATAATCTTTATTTGCGTCAAATATGGTAATATATACAGATGTAAAACTAGAATAGGTCTCTCATATTTCACCAAAATATTTTTTTATTTATTTATTTATTAAGGTTTGCCAACAGGTAATACACATAGACTTAACTCTACTAACATCTTTTACAGGACTTACATATAGGTACACCCAATTACAGGCAAACACAACATGCAATTTGAGTTTTTAACGTAAATACGCTACACTAAGAAACACAATTTAAAATTTAGTTAACCTAAAGATTACAATTTGGATTTGAGTTTTAGTTTAGACAATATATTTTTAAATTCAAGAAAAGAGCAGTTAAACATATCGACATTTTCGTTGACAAATAAAGTGTTGTATTGTCTGCATATCCGATTAACGATATTATAGAAGCCGAAGTTAGTTCTAGAGTACTCAGTAGCAAAAGGTTTGTAGTTACACAAACGAGATCCAGAACGAGGAACAGTAAAGTTTATTTCAGCCAATATATGTGGCGTGTCCACAAGGCCTGTTACGATCTTATAGAGAAACAGCTGGTCGTTTATCCACCGCCTGTCCTCCAATGAAATCAGTTGGAAATGTCCTAACCTTTTATCGTAAGAGTTGAGGTCCAGTCTTTTGTCATGCACCGCAAGAAAAAAGAGAAAACGTTTTTGTACTCTTTCGATCCTATCGATGTGAATATGATAGTGAGGACTCCAAACACAGGAGCAGTATTCTAATACACTACGCACTAAAGCGTAATAAACTATTTTCAATGGAGTGGTACTTTTAAATTTTTTACAGTTACGCCAAACGAAACCTAGCATTCGAAGAGACTTTTTTATGATTTCGTCGATATGGTCATTTGGCATGCAAATGTAAGTACATTGAAATTGTCAATATAAAAATAATAAAGCAAAGATTACAATGTCCATAAAAAGCTTTATTCAGCATAGATAGCCCATGATATTATACTCCATTGACGCACTTTGTCGACGCACACACATGCCCCGACTGACTCATAATTAAGATTTTTTCTGGTTACCTTGTTGAAAAATTATACAAGTATGAGTTATTTTCAAATAATGGTAATCTGTTCCTGCCCCCTCAGCACGATGCCCTAGATAAAAATTATATCTACGGTCAAACGTCATTATTGAAGTTTGCTTCATACATTAAAAGTCAAAATGACATTTGGCCTTAGTTATAGTTTTTATCTAGGATACTGGTTTACTAGTATTATATGATCTGTGTCTAGGGCATCGTACCTACTGAGGGGGCAGATTTGCCAACAGCAATTGAAAATACTTCTACCTAGTGGTGAGCAGCGAAAGCGTGGCTTTTATTTTTATGCTCATATAAACTAGGAGCGAAATTGTGTACAGTGCATTTTTATTAATCGTTTATTCCAGTATTTTATGGTTGTATAGTAATAAATTAAATATTTATATGTTACAGACTTTGAATTTTCAATCACAATCCACTCCTGCATCCCCGATACCCCAGATTCCCGATTCAGTAATTCAACTCCATTCGTCGATGTTAGAAGATTCCTTTAACTCGATCAGACTTCAGCTCAAATACGGAAAACACCGTCCTTCAACCAGCAAAGAAGTAGAAAGTATTTTTCAATACAAACTGTCCCAAACTTCTTTCCAAGAAAATTCAAAAACTAATACAAATTCAAGTAGTTCACACACCGATGAGACTACGAGCGAAGAAGATTCAAAAAGTTCAGCTGTCACAATCGTATCTACTTCTACGAATAAAACGCTAACAAATTCAAATTCTAGTAGTAATTCTAAATCGACGACCGAATCAAGTGAATTGACGTCGAAGGAAAGTTCGAACAGTTTGTTGGATCTACTGCTAAAAGAAGCGCTAGAAATACGAACGAGTTCAGTTGCAGCGACGCTCAAAGAAATATTCAGTCGAAAAGATTTACCTGAAAATGAATCGCAGAAGTATCAGTAAAGTTAATGGTAAAAAGTCGGCCTTTTGTTTTCATTAGTAGAATAGCGATCTACTTTAAAGGTTCCCGCACACGGGCCATCGGCCACAACCACAAAACGCCGCCACTGGCATATTTCCTGCAGTTTTCTTAAATTTTAGGGTCCCCGCACACGGGCCACCGGCCACAACCACAAAACGCCGCCACTGGCATATTTCCTGCAGTTTTCATACATTTTATATGGACTCGCCGCACACGATTGATGCCGGTGGCCGCCACACGCTACAAATCGTGGTTGCTAAAAATGTATGGAAACTACTTAGTCCAGTCGCTTAACGTCTTGATTCGCCAAATTCACTAAATTGCACCAATTTTTTTCAGGTACTAGTTAGGTACATAGCTATCAATTTTTGATAGGAGCCAATTCTTGAATTTTCAATGGAAATTTTCAAAAAATTCAAGAAATGGCTCCTATCAAAAATTGAGATTATGTACATACCTAACTAGTACCCAACTACCTCACTAGTACCCTTGAATTTTCTAATAATGATTATTCGATAATTTAAAGAGAGAAACTGACGCTAAAATGTATCTTTTACTTAGAGTCGGGGCCGCCGCCGAATTAAAAAAGTAGGATAAGAGATAAAAGATAAGATAAAATATTTTTATTTTTTTCTCGATAGCAAGTATGTTGAGATTCCCGTTTTATATTTTTTTTATCTGCACTGAGAAGTAACGATAGCCGAGAATGTGTTTCTTTGGGTACATTTCCAGCGCGTGGTGCCCAGGTGGTGCCATTATTTTTAGTTTTTCCATCTTTAATAAGTGTTTTTGATTTTAAAAAAATATTGTTGTAAAGGATATGCATATTTTTTGTGCAAGTTACGAGTAGGTACAAGTAACGAGTACAAGTTGCAAGTGAAGGGTTCAAGTTCCAAATAACTAGTGCATGTTACAAGTACAAGTTACAAAAATATTCAAAAAGGCGGCCATTTTTTTTTAAATCTGATATCAAATTATCTTGGACACTCAGATATCGATTTTGAAGACAATCGGTCCAGAAACTAAAATATTTAAATTGGCGGCCATTTTTTTTCATTTGCCATCTGATTCGTAATTGAAGTCCTCTAGGACCCCCACAACGATTTCGAAGACAATTGGTCCAGGAACAAAAAACATCAAGATGGCGGCAATTTTTTCATTCTATTAGTTATGAGAGACCTCTCGGACCCTCAGATATCGATTTTGAAGACAATCGGTCCAGACACAAAAATATTGAAAATAGCGGCCATTTAAAAAAAATATGACATCAGATTCGTCATTGGGGTCCTCTCGGACTCTCAGATATCGATTTTGAAGACAATCGGTTCAGAAACAAAAGAAACCAAGATGGCGACCATTTTTCCAATTTTTACATTTGATTCGATATGAAAGGCCACTCGAACCCTCATATCGATTTTGAAGACTGCGGCCATTTTGTTATTTTTTTTTGTCTAATATTTCCCCCCCACCTACACATTGCCCCCATCCATCTACACATAGACCCCATCACCCACAAATTTCTCCCCACTGCCCACACATTTCCACTCAATCCAACTTTCAGAGAATTCAACATATTGAGATTCAACTTAATGGGAATCCAACGTCTGGAGAATTCAACATAATAGGATTTTAACTTAATGGTCCTGAAGGAAAAATCAGACATATTTAGCTGGCAGATCAGCTTACTACCGGGAACTAGCAGCAAGCGGTGACGGGCCCTTCCCCAGAATAAGCCCTTATTGTAGGTCTTACAATGTTTTCGAGCTCTGTATACTCGTGACAAAACTGCGTATTAAAATTATCAAGAAAGAATAAAGACTGGTCAAGTGGGAGCCGAACTCAAAAAATTGCTATTATTGTGGTGGTCAATCATCGCGAGTCCAACACGCTCTTGACCAGTGTACAGGTATACGTCGCACAAAATAACTTTGGCCCTGCTGTAACTGAACCTATAACCTTACTTAATAGAATAAGTATTTTCTATTCAGACAAATACCGAGATATTCGTTAGAAGGTTTTAATTTAGCCAAAACACAAGTGTTTCAGCAGCGCAGTCCCTTGAACTGACACAATAAGATCATAGCGAGTTTCTTTCACAAGATCTTTTCTCAAATTTCTATATCATTATCTATTCCGCACGGAATTAGAGAGATATCCACCGACTATGACAGTTTTATGTCCGAAGACAAAGCAAATTCGTTAAGCTTGGGCACACCAATACAATTGATGTGCTTACACTTAATTTTTAAATGATCTATTTACTTGGTCCTTTGATCCCGACAAATCCGCTTTTAAACGTAATCAATCTGGGTGTCCAAGTAGATCAACATCGTTACAACTCCGGAGAAAGCTGAAAATTAAAATACATTGAATGTTTTATTTAGGCCTCTAAACATAAAATTTTTAATCGACTTGTGGTAGGACTTACTACATGTGAATAGTAGCCCAAACTCTTTTTGAGGATCATGTTGTTGCCATCAAAAGGTTTCATAACAAGTGGTAACTTTTTATATTATCTATCGCTTCACTTTTTAAGTGCTTATCACTGCCCCTTCAGTGCAATTGTAGCCATCAAAAGGATTCAACCTAGTAACTCTTTAATTATCTATCGCTTCACTTTTTAAGTGATTATCACTGCCCCTTCAGTGTAACCTATTTATGTTTTAGGCAAGGCTATAAACGGCACACCCCATTCCCTTTTCATCTTAAGCCCTGCCTATGCGAGGCCTAAGATGATAGCTCTCCCGTTTTTTATTCTTTATCTTAAAATAAAATAAAAAAAAAAGGGTGGGAGAGATGGTCCGCTCCACCACTCGCGGCCCACGATGAGCACCTACCAACACACCAACGTGCGCAATGTGCTCCCCCCAACGGGGAAAGGGTATGCCGGCTTAGCCAGTCTTTTGATTTGGGCCGAAGCCCGTGCCGAAGCACCGTTGGAGCCGAAGCCCATTGTTGGAGCCGAAGCCCATTGTTGGAGCCGAAGCCCATTGTTGGAGCCAAAGCCCATTGTTGGTGAAAGGCCGAAGCCAGGGTTAGGCAAAAGCCTAATGTGATTCCAGCGGTGGACGAGGATTTCTCCAAGTCGGAACCAACAGCCGACCGAAATCGAGGCTGCGGCCCCAAAGTGACAATTTAATGAATTAAAAAGGTGGCCGAAGCCAAATATTGACCTCCATGGCGAAAACAGAAACATAAGAAGATCTATCGAAACAACTTACGTCTGTGTCGTCTTTTATTTTGAGTCCCGTAGGACAGACGAGGATTTCTCCAAGTCAGGACCAACAGCCGACCGAAATCGAGGCTGCGGCCCAAAAGTGTCAGTTTAATAAATAAAAAGGTGGCCGAAGCCAAATATTGTCCGAGTTCTGTAGAACAATCATGTCCCTCAGAGAGTCTCCATAATCTGCATGAACTTTTATAGCATAACTGCTATTACTCCTCATTTATTTCTGCTCTACACGTCTAGCGCGTATTTGTATGATAGAATGATTTATTCAGTATAGTCTTGGCAACCCACTTTTGCCATAAGACATATGAGGCGTTATTCCCATCGTTTATTTGGGGTTTTCATTCGTGGTTTTATAACTGTCATACTTGTGCTCTGCAGAAATATGAAAACTCTCTGTCCAACATAAGAAGTTCCAGACTCTTAGTACATGCTAGTACGTTTACTAACATGGCTTTGGGTACAACTCCGAAAAGCCATCACCAAAGGCTTTAATAGCGTTCGCAAACTTGTCTTCAACGATCATCAAAGATAACTTGTATGAATTCATTTCACCTCTCGCAAGAAGCGCAATTTAGCATTTTGTTGCTGTTCATATTTCTATGAGCGACGTATACAACCAAGATCTACATCCATCGACGTGACTTTAGCCAATATTGAAAACGCCAACCAAAGTCCTTATCTATAAATGTAGGCCCTAGTCAATATCCATCTGCTCTGCACTACTTAGCACATTTGCTCAATGCACGAATCGCAAGATTGTTATTTTAAATCACAAGGTAGCGCCTAGACAAATATTGAAGGCAAATTCAAGCTACTTGCTTTTATGTGTCATTTAAAAATAGTGATTGATACATCGGAGACATACTTTTAGACATTTCCAATGACGAAACCAACATATCATCACCGTAGCCGTACTGTTCATAGCACTCAGGATACGGACTTTTATCATTCTACGCACTATTAGCTGAACAGTGTTAGGCAAGATAGTTGTGTAATTCAGACAAGCAGCTCATGATAGCGAACTCCAGGCGCGCCGCTTCAAGAAGCTCTCGTCGTACAAAACACAAAGAGACTGTAAGCTTGTCATCGTCGAAAGTGCCGCAACTGCCAAGCAAGCATCGATTCGTGTACCGGATTTTCACGTCTCGCTAACACAATCTCTGCTTTACTCAGAACAGTACCACATTCCTTCAATAACATCGCAAACATCTCCCAACTTGCCCCGATCATTTATATTTTTCGTCAGAAATATAAGAAAACCCAAACTTTTTGAGTTTTCCATCATGCCATGCACTACCAATCACCAAACAGACGGGTTCGATAAGTATTTGTTTCATGTTATACTTTTCAGTTTATCGAACAGGGGCCTAAGCGTCTGCCTACATATTATACGAAATGCCTTTCGTATTAATTAAGTCTCATATTATCACATTTCATGTGATTAATCCATTTGCCAATATTTCTTGGATTCGGTCCGCCGCCTGCTCGGCGACCGTCTTCCCCATAAGTATACTTCGTAATATAAAACGACAGATCGCGCAGTTGTACACGGATTCTACCGCGTAGTTTCCCGCCAAAACGGCTTCGATAGCCCGTTTTCGTATGAATATTTCAATACAGGCAGATTTTTGTTCTAAATTGACGCTTGATGGAAAGATATTCCTATAAACCATTGCAAATACTACTTTTAACTGCTTTAAGTAATGTTTTTATATGATTACATATCCTTTAACCTATCTTAATGTCCATTTTCATTAACTTTGTAGTATTTCTCAACTTTTATGCGTTTCTAAGATATTTTTCAGCTCCCAGCCAGCTGTTTAATGGTTTTTTAGGTATCTTAAGGGTCTTTCTAGGGTCCTAGTGTTACACTGCCATTTTTTTCTTCTAGGGCCACAGTTATTTTGTGCGTCGTATATACTGCGGGGCAAACAACTTGAACAATAATCGCGTGGTGGGGGTAATGTAAAAGAGACTCTGCGCTGCCAAGGTCATTGTTGAAGTAGTTTGCCCACACCTATAACTTTCACAAATGAAACGTCAGAAATAAGTTATCAACGGTTGTTTATTAGTCTAATCCTCCTCCTCATCATTGTTGGCGCCGCCGCTGGCTCCCTTGCGCAGGTTCTTCCTCTTGACGCGACCAGGCCGGCCACCACCGAACGGAGACTTCAGGGAGAAGTCAATATGCTTGCCGGAGTCCAGGCGGACGATGAACGAGGGAATGTTCACCACTTGCTTGCGGACACTGGAATATAAGTGCAAGTTTAGTTGGATAGCTAGTTTGATTTATGCTTGTTTGGGGTCCATACAGATAGAGAGCAGAGCAAAAGAGAGAATTTAGCATCAGGACTTGGCCAAAAAGTGGGATGTTTATAACCTTTCGGTCTATTAGGTCCACTTCCGCGAACGTCCATTTCCGTGAACGTCCATTTTTGTGAAAAACATTTCAACTTATTTTTTCAAGTCCCTGTTTTTCTTAACCCCTCGAAGGTTCCCAAAAGGAGAGAATTTCAAAAATGCTAAAACATCATTTTATTTGCATTTAGTACATTTAAAAACCAATTTTTAAGTCACCATCTTTAAAAACAACAAAGTTTTAAAACCTTTCTTTGGTAGAAGAGGGGTGGGGGCTAGGTTAAGTTTGAAATACGGACTTTGAAAAATGGACTTTCGCGGAAATGGACATTCGCGGAAGTGGACCTAATAGACGGAAAGGGTTTATAAGAGCAAAAGAGAGAATTTTCCAATACAATTGAAAAATTAACTTCCTTTAGCATCAGGACGGCCAAAAAGTGGAATGTTTATAAGCTCAGTGATGTTTCTTTCATTGTCTAGTGTCTGAAGCCCGATTTATCAGTCCTAGAATTGTTCTTGGAGGAGAAAGATCCGTCAATTTTTATTCAGTTGTCTGGCATGACATCTTGTTTTTCATCTGGGAATAATCTGCTTTTTTCTTATATTTTTGCATAAATAAAATACAGAAAGACTGTACTCCTTTTTAATACTGACTGCATAGATTAATACTTATTTTATTCTATTTATTCTAGAAGTGTGAAGTTGATACATTACCTGAAGTCAGAGCTCAAGAGCTTACAAACATTTCAAGACATTGATCTCGACAAGCGAGAGTCAAGTGGTCTTTAGGAACATTTTTCATGTTCATACAAGTATCAAGTAGCCACGTAGCCGCGGCCGCGTTTCTACCTGCATTACACAGTTACTTTAGACATGATTTTATGGTCATAAGCTGGAAAAGATCTGTATTAGATTTTAGAAATTCAATATTTTCCAAGTTATGAATGCACAGATTTTCTTTTTGCAGGAACAAGTTTTTAACCCTTAAATGCGTCATGTAGTTCTGCAACACTTTAATTTTTTGGCACAAAATATTCCATAATGGATGTTTTCCTATTATATTAAAATAATATGGTAGTAAAAATACTACTCAACATACAAGCAACACTGTTTTATTTGTAACTTGTAATATTTTTATTTTTTGAGGGTAGTTTTTACGAATCATCTGACTATCGATTTACATGAACATTTGATCGAGATTTTTTATTCAAAAACCTCAAGGTAAGACTTTGATAAAAATCATACATACAACAAAGACACTAAAGTTTGAGGTTATAATATAATATATAATAATTGATGTATAAATCAATGTAAAATTGGTATAAAATTGACTGTTGCAGAAATGCAACATTGCGCAATGCATACATAAAAAATATGTGTTTGTTTACTGCAAGAGCCGCCTGTCTGAGAATCAGATTGAGACATATTTATCTCGTCTAGAAGCTGGAATAATGTCTGAATATGATTTAGAAGAAAGTGGTAGTAAACATGAAGAGGACCAGGAGACATTTTATGAAAATCTTGATGCAATTGCGCGAGATTATCAAGATGATATCATCTAAAATGAAGAGGAGCAAGAGGACGATGATTCAGATCCACCACTTATACCAGATAATATTGAAAATGATCACTTTTGGTACCTATTTAAGCAGGCACTAGAGCAAGACACAGAGAAATACAATGCAAATATGGGAGGAGTAGACTTGATGGATTGTTTCATAGGACGCTACAGAATAAGAACAAAGGGTGGTAAAGCTATTTTATCGCATAATTTATATGACAATTATAAATGTTTGGATATTGTCAAGAAAGGTAGACACTCTAAACGGTCACAACAGTCTTAGACTTGCCGCGTTCAGACTGGCCTTAGCAGATACTCTATGTGAGTTAGATGATGTTTCAGCAACAACTTCAGGTACTTCGCCCCCAACGCCCAAGCGTGGTAAACGAAGCAGTGCTTCTTTAGAAAAAGCGATTCAAGAAATAAAAAGAAGAAAAGTTCTAGGACAAATAGCACCAAGTAAAGATGTTCACTTAGCCAATGTTGCCCATTGGCCAGTGTGGTTTGACCGTGGGAGGAGTAAGTATCCTTCTTGCAAGGGCTACACTCAAACAATGTGAATAAAATGTAGTGTTTTCTTATATTTCAATAAAAAAAACAATTGATTTTATAAATATCATATTAAAAATTAAAAATAGTAAATAAAAATATTGTTTTATGCATAATTAAAATTTTTAGGTAATGTGTAAAAAAACAACCTTTTTCATGCACTTATTGCGCCATGTTGTATAGTCCTTGAGCCCGTGACAAAATCACTTACCTGTCATGAGAACATCTTAAGATGTATGGCAACAGATCGGCAAAGTGGTGCTGAGCAAGAATCAGTTACATTTGGCATCCGAAATTTGCCGGAAGTCCGAGAATTTCTTCCACTTCCGGTAAAAATTTGGGGGTGCAAGTTACGTGTCATGAGAACACTCTGAAACCCTCGGCAACATGTAGTCCTTCATTGACAGAGTAGAAAAACACAAGTCTGCCAGTTCCTAGTTTGCCGGAAGTACTTGGTAGACGGTCTCAAAGGATGGCCACCACCCAGTAAACAGATCTAAGTTTTTACTATAAAATTAAATACGCATTAATAATCGTGCAAGTCTGCTACGGCTATGGTTTTTTAGTCACTAGTCATCGTAACTGAGTACTCCAAGGGTCTGATGATGACCAGCTTTCAAGCAACTGGATCTGAGGGCCAACTACACCCTAAAGCTCCAGATTTTAACTAAAATGCATTGCAGTTGGCTGCCGTCCCTAGACTTGTTGGCTCGAGAGTCTGATGATGACCAGCTGTCAAGCAACTGGATCTAAGGACCAACTACACCCAAGAGCTCCATATTTCAACTCAAATACTTTGTAGGTGGCTGCCGTTCCTGGACCTGCTGGCTCGAGGGTCTGATGATGACCAGCTATCAAGCAACTGGATCTGAGGGCCAACTACACCCAAGAGCTCCAGATTTGGACTAAAATGCATTGTAGGTGGCTGCCATTCCAAGACTTGCTGGCTCGAGAGTCTGATGATGACCAGCTGTCAAGCAACTGGATCTAAGGATGAACTACACCCAAGAGCTCCAGATTTCGACTCAAATTCTTTGTAGGTGGCTGCCGTTCCTGGACATGCTGGCTCGAGGGTCTGATACTGACCAGCATCCAAGAAAATGGCTCTAAACGAACTTGAGGACTACTCAATTAAATTGTGAACTTAATTAAAATAATAACGAACTACTAAATCTAAATATATAAAATTGCTTGTCCTGACTGACTGATTCATCAACGCCGAGCCGTAACCGCTACAGCTACAGATCTGAAATTTTTTACACAGGTTTTTTGCACTTCAAAACACCCACTAAGAAAGGATTTTGGAAAATTCGTCTCCCAAAGGGGTGAAATAAGGAATGAAAGTTTGTATGAAAGTCCTTTGTTTCTTGAGCTAGATTCACACAGATTTGAATTTAAGAAATAAGTGTTTAAGCATTTTTTTTAAATCACCCTTGAAGGGGGTGAAATAGGGGATGATTTTTTTCCGTATGTTGATCTATAAGTCTTTCATTTTTAGGGTTCCGTACCTCAAAATAAAAAAACGGAACCCTTATAGGATCACTTTGTTGTCCGTCTGTCTGTCTGTCAAGACCCTTTTTCTCACGAACGAGAAGAGGTATCAGGTTGAAATTGATAACAAATATTAAGGTTCATAGACCACACAAGATCTGAAAATTAAAATTTTTACAACACCGCAATCAAAAGATATGGCTTTTTATGTCCTCATCTCCATACATTTATGCAAAACCTACAGGGTACTTCCCGTTGAACTAAAATTATGAAATTTGGCAAGAAGCTATGTCTCACAGTACAAATAAAGGGAAAAGTCTAAAATCATTAAATATCAAAAAAAATCTTAAAACTAATAGTAACCAATTAAGGTGAGCTCCCGTTTCAAGAACTTTTCTATAAAAGAGGGGTCAAGTCAGATGGTCGTGGAGTTTTTAAAATCAAAGAGCAAAAGCTTTTAGTATATCATATGGTAGATAGGTACGGAACCCTTAGGGCGCGAGTCCGACTCGCACTTGGCCGGTTTTTTAAAGGTAGAATTATAGAAATTTGGGTCTGAGCTCTTGGTAAAGAATAAAAAAGTACATGTTTTAGAATTCTTCAAAATTCATCCGCTAAGGGGGTGAAATAAGGGATGAAAGTTTGTATGAAAGTCCTTTGTTTCTTGAGTTAGATTCACACAAATTTGACTTTAAGCTTTTTGTAGAAAATAAAGAAACATGTGTTTAAGCATTTCTTAAAAACCACTCTTCAAGAGGGTAAAAAAGGGGATGATTTTAAGATGAGCCATATTAAGGTTAAGGTAATATAAGTTTAAATATATAGTACGTGGATAGCTGTAATTGGCCTTTCTCTTTTAAGTTTGTTTTGTAATCTTTTATCACTATTTTTAAGGCCGTTGTTATCCCTAAAATAATAAAATAAAAGAAATTTTGACCGTTCGATTCCAATGGCTGGGCATATTAAGGTAAGCTAAGCTTGTTTATGATACCTAATTGTCAATAAAAATTAATCTTTTTTGATAGCTGGTCATCATCAGACCCTTGAGCCAGCAGGTCCAGGAACGGCAGCCACCGACACAGCATTTCAGTCGAAATCTGGAGCTCTTGGGTGTAGTTGGTCCTTAGATCCAGTTGCTTGACAGCTGGTCATCATCAGACTCTCGAGCCAGCAAGTCTAGGAACGGCAGCCACCTATAATGCATTTTTGTTAAAATCTGGAGCTTTTGGGTGTAGTTGGCCCTTAGATCCAGTTGCTTGATAGCTGGTCATCATCAGACCCTTGGAGTACTCAGTTACGATGACTAGTGACTAAAAAACCACAGCCGTAGCAGTCTTGCACGATTATTAATGCGTATTTAATTTTATAGTAAAAAACTTAGATCTGTTTACTGGGTGGTGGCCATCCTTTGAGACCGTCTACCAAGTACTTCCGGCAAACTAGGAACTGGCAGACTTGTATTTTTCTACTCTGTCAATGAAGGACTACATGTTGCCGAGGGTTTCAGAGTGTTCTCATGACACGTAACTTGCACCCCCAAATTTTGACCGGAAGTGGAAGAAATTCTCGGACTTCCGGCAAATTTCGAATGCCAAATGTAACTGATTCTTGCTCAGCACCACTTTGCCGATCTGTTGCCATACATCTTAAGATGTTCTCAAGACAGGTAAGTGATTTTGTCACGGGCTCAAGGACTAGTAGTTCTGCAACACTTTGTTTTTGGTCTAAAAATACATTAAAATATAACAAAATATTTTTTTTGTTAATTTTCTCTCAAAATATGAGGGGGAATACATATGATAAATTAAAATCAATGGAATCCAAAAATTGGCGCATTTAAGGGTTAAACATCTTGAAGGTAGATAGCAGTGGTTGCTAGTAATTTATACAAACATTGTAAAATGGCCATCTTCAGTTTAGAAATCAGAAAAAAAAATTACTTCATAAAATTGATTTTTTTAAGTAAATTGTTATTTTAACCTGTACGCTCGCGGGAATGACGAACGACAAATTTTTCGCAAGTTTGCAAATTACGCTATATTTTTACTTTGAGACAATATTTATGGATAAAACTTACAGGAAATCTTTTTGAATGTATATAGTATCAAATAAAGTTGTTTATAGATGTCAGCAACACCAATAACATCCATAAATTACTGTTTCAAAGTATCATAAAGTAAATATTTTACGTGTAGTCACGAAAATACAAATAAAATAATTTCTACACCGTTGTTCTTTGAGAATTCTGTGTAATAATGTTTGGAAATAAATATTTTATTATTTTTTTATGTTTTTTTATCCAGAACCCATACAAAAATTTCAAATAAATACGAATGAAAGTAACCCTAGTTTTCTGACCCTCATTTTTTTTTATGAACTTTGAAACACTATTACTCGATTGTTATGGGTGAATTTGAAATAAATACAACACCAAATTGTATGAAATATTTATTACAATTATTTTTTATGTACACTTACCAGTAAAAGTAAAGAAATAAGCACAAAAACAGCAAATTGATACCCTACCTCAAAAGCGACTAAACCGGCACTTTTTGGCATGAAATCACATACAACACACTGGAAATAAATGAAATATCTTCAGAAAAGCACATTTATATTGTATATTTACAATAAACACATACAATTCAAAGCACAAAATAAAAAACACAACATAAAATGCATTTGGAGAAAATGTATGGCGCAAATAGTGATGTTCGCGTGGTGGGTATAATTATCGATATTTTATTCAATGTAGTCTTAGACAAAGCCATACTCGTATAAACGTGTTCGACTTTTTTACATTTCAATATTTACGCTTTATGAGAAAAATAACGAAAACATAATAAAAATAATCAAATATTCTTGCCCGAGTACAAATCATATGAACATTATTCAGTGTCAGTAAGTATGCACCCGTATGGTATCCCGTCCCGTGTGGTGCAGGCAAAGAATAGTACCATCCCATGCATACCCGTGGGTGTCATAAGAGGCGACTAAGGGTTATAACCTGGAGGATTGGCAGCAGCATCCTCCAGTGTATTACACCATCTTACTTACTGCGGTCACCTACAACCGCGGTCCATGGTACCAGCCGTAATGCTGACAAGCGAGGTGACTATGGTACTTCCCTCCACATTTTTCTGCAAAAGCTAGAATTCTGGAGGGAGCTCCCTGTCCTGTAGTGGACATTTCATGGGATGTTATGATGAAGTATACACCTAAGGCGAGGCGGAACCAGTTACACAGGGTGTAAGGGACGGTGTACCGAAAACTAAAAGGGGCGTGCTCAGTCAACGAAACTGAACAACTTTCCCAAATAAACATATGTTGTGAAATGAATAATGATGCTCGCGAGAGCCGTTGGAAGTGTACGCGTATTTCGTTTGTCCCAAATTGTTTTCCCAAAAACTGTGAATTCTGCTTGAGTTAGAAGTGAAAAATACCAAAAAACTGTTTAAAACTAATTATTTAAAATTATTGAGCATAAATTATTGTAAAAAAGTGCCGGGTTTCCACGATATAAGCCAAATAACTTCAAATTCATAGCCGGTATTTTTGCGCGTGAGTCACCGTTCACCGAGCATCAAGTAACGTCAGAACGCGAGCACGACCCGAAGATAGCCGACCACAGTGTAGGGGTCAACCACAAATTACCTAGCTACCTTCCGGCCGCTGCAAAGGTACCTGCGAATTTAAGCAGAAGCGAACGAAGAGTCACAAACAGCAAGGTCAGTGATTAGGAAAACTCACAAAATGAGGGCTTGCTCAGAATGTAATGAACACATAAATGTTGGCAAATTAATAGAATGCATTAAATGTAAACTACAATTCCATTACACCTGTGTATTCTTAACAGAAGAAATATATAAAAAGCAGTATCATGAATTGGAAAGGGCCTGGATCTGCCCAGAATGTAAAAGAATAACCAGAAGACTACCTAGAAACGATGACACACCAGTAAGGCAATCTACATTATTAGACGACACACTAATGTCCGCAGATGAACAACATGACAACCAAAGCATTTTAGGAGATACCTTAAGCACTCTTAGGCCTGGCTCTAGCACCTCCTCGTCCTTGGTCTCGCCTAATTTGCCTTCTAATAGAAATGAATCTGGCCCTAGCAGGTCTAATCCCACACAGGAACCTACAAACACAATCACCCTCGAGCAAATCAGTCAACTATTGGACGCAAAACTAGCAGCGAATACTAAAATTATCTTCAAAAAAATGGAACTAACCATAACCACACTACAAAGTGATATCTCTCAAGCTATTAAAGACTCAAAAAAAGAGATGCTAGGACATATAAAAAATATTAATACGGAACAACAAAAAATACAAACTAACGTGCAGGCTTTGGAACAAAGGATATCAAATTTAGAAAAGGAAAATCAGAGTTTAAAACAACAAATTGTAGATCTCGAAAATATGTGCGCTGGTCATAAACCAACAACATATGATATCGACTTGGATTTAGATAGAAAGAAGAAATTTATACTATACGGGTTAGAAGAACAAAACAAAGAAAATGAACACGACCTACACGACAGAGTAATACAAGTAATAGGAGAGATACTGAATGTTGATATCAGTTATTTAGATAGAAAGAAGAAATTTATACTATACGGGTTAGAAGAACAAAACAAAGAAAATGAACACGACCTACACGACAGAGTAATACAAGTAATAGGAGAGATACTGAATGTTGATATAACTGGGTACATAGAGAATATAACAAGAATAGGAAAAAAGGGGTACAGGAAACCAGTGATGGTAGAACTAATTAGCAAGAGAATGAATAAATACTTATTGGATAATAGACGATGCTTTAAAAATACAGGCATAGCAATCGCAGAATGCTTGGATAAAAAATTTATACAAATAAGGAGAAGACTACGCGAAATCTTGATTCAAGAAAGAAGAAATGGAAGAAATGCTGTGATTCGAAACAACAAGCTTTATTTAGATGGCAAAGAATACGTGCTGCCACAAGCACAACCGAACGAAGACGCCTTTCAGCAACAGCACTCAAGAACAGAGAACTCAGTACCACAACGGGAAGAAACTTTTACTCCTAAACAACACTTTGAGAACCAAAGAAATTCCTTTCGAGACAACTAAATTCCAAGTCTTTGTTCAAAATCTACAAAGTATAAATAATAAATTACATATTTTAGAGAGCTTGTTAGATGAGGAAAAATATGATGTGGTCTGCCTGTCAGAAACATGGATAAAACTAGAAAAAATGGACTATCTACAAATAAATGGCTACACTTTTGCAACGTCATTTAATCGGCGACACTACAGAGGAGGTGGTGTAGCTATCCTAACTCGTGACGGGGTGGAATATAAAGAACTAACGGACTTTAAGGATATGAGTGTAGAACATGTTACAGAGTGTTGTGCCTTAGAAATACCAAAACATAACCTAATTATTATAAATATTCATAGGCTGGATCGTGATTTAAATACTTTTTTTAGCGTCATCAATAAAATCATAAGCAAATTAAAAAGGTTTGCCAATAACAAGCATATAATTTTCACGGGTGATTTCAATTTAAATCGATTTAAGAAGAAGGATAAGCAGAACTATAATAAATTATGTGATTACCTATTAGAGTGTAACTTGCGGCAACAAATTAAAGATCCTACTCGCGTAACGAAAAACTCATCATCCTGTATAGATTTCGTATTTACAAATAATTTGGATAGTAACTCAGAAGTAATTGATTCCGGCGTCTCAGATCATAGGGGATTGCTTTATTCCTTCACAATAAATACGAATAATTTGATTACGAGTACTTGTTTCATAGAAAAAAGGTTATTTACACTTAAAAATATACTACATTTCAAAAATCAATTAAGCGAAATTAAATGGAATAATATTTTAATACACAATAATATAAATGAAAATTACAACGCTTTTGATCACCAAATCAAATTAATTTTAAACGATTGTATTCCGAAAAAACGTGTCAAAATAAGACCAAATAAAAGAATAACTTGGCTAACAAAAGGGCTAAAAATTTCATGTAAAGCAAAAAGACAACTTAAAATATTAGTTAATCAGACAGAAAATAAAACACTTAAAATATATTACAACAAATATCAAAAGATTTTAAAAAAATGTGTCAAGTCTTCCAAAAGAAATAAATATACAAAACTTATGAAAAAATCTAATAATAAACAAAAATCTATGTGGAAAATAGTAAATAATGTAACAAAAAATCAGAAAAGCCAACAACACAAGGAAAAAATTAAAATAAAGCAGGGTAACGTAGTTATTGAAGATCCCCTAAGTGTAGCAAACTCGTTTAATAACTACTTCGCTTCGATCGGTGAGTCAGAGTGCGCTCGGCCGAGTGGCCCGCTGCCGCAGTCAACTGAGCGCGCGGAGAACTCCATCTACCTTCAACCGGTCACGGAGCGAGAAGTGCGACAAATTATTATGCAGCTCCCAAATAAGTATAGCTACGGTGTAGACGAAATTCCTAATGCTTTGATCAAATCGTGTGTTGATCAATTAACGTCACCACTTACCCTACTAATTAATCAATCGTTTGAACAGGAAATCTTTCCAGAAAGACTCAAGATTGCAAAAATAATACCTATTCATAAAAAAGGCGGAGTTAAAGAAGACACAAGTCATTATAGGCCGATTGCGCTTTTGCCCGTTTTTTCAAAAATATTTGAAAAAGCAATGGCAAAACGTATTTACAACTTTATTGAAAAATATAGATTATTAAATAAAAATCAGTTTGGTTTTCGTAAACAGCGGTCTACTACGCAAGCAATCACTAAATATATTCAAGAGGCATTAAACTATATACAAAATAAATACTATGTCGTTAGTATATTGCTTGACATGACTAAAGCGTACGATAAAGTTTCTCACCAAATCCTATTATCGAAACTATACAACATCGGGATTCGAGGTAGGGCACACGGTTGGTTTAGGTCTTACTTAAAAAACCGTAAACAGTATGTAGAACTCGAATATTTCGATCCAGGTAAGAACATGATAAAAGCAGTACAATCTGAAATAAAATGTACAAACTGGTCGATACCCCAAGGAAGTGTAGTTGGATGTATTTTATTTATTATTTACATAAATGAATTACCAAACATACAAAATTCACCGTGTATTATGTTTGCAGATGATGTATCATTATTATTTGGATGTAGGGATGACCACGATAGTAGGGAAAACGTTGTAAAAAGCTTTATGGATGTCAAAAATTGGTTAGTAAATCACAATTTAGAAATTAATTTGAAAAAAACTAAACTTATTCAACTGAGACCTAGACAAAAATCAAAATTAGATGTTAGTACTGTTATAAACAAGCTAAATATAGAAGAAGTAAGCGAGTTCAATTTATTAGGCATTACAATAGATACTCATGTAACTTGGGAGCAACATGTTCAAAAAATAAAATCAAAACTCTCTAAATTTACGTATGCGCTGTCGACCCTTAAAACGAACACTCACCTTGAAGCGTCACGAGCTGCATACTACGCGTATGCCTACGCATGGATGAAGTACGGGGTTTTGTTGTGGGGAGACAGTGTACACTCGCATGAAATTTTCGTTTTACAGAAGAAATGTATCAGAATCCTCTTTAACATAAAGCCAAGGGAAAGCTGTAAACCATTTTTTATACAACATAAATTACTACCGTTGCCCTGTATATTTATATTGGAAGCCACCTTATTTGTCCGGAAAAACATAAATGAATTCAAATTTTGTACGAGTGCCAGAAGAAGTAACACACTGGTTCTGCCACATATAACTATGCATATGGGAAAAACTGGTCCGCACTATAAAGCTGCAACAATATATAATAAAATGCCCGAAATTATTAAAGCAGAACCTAAAGACAAACCTTTCTACAATAAAGTAAAAAACCTTTTGTTGAATAAGTGTTATTACACAGTAAATGAGTTCCTCCATGATCCAATCTAGTCATTCGTAATCGAAAACTAATCATTAATCTAATTTATGAATTCCTTATTATCAATTTTATTATTTACACAATGATATTTAATATGTTACCTATTTAATTTCAATTTTGATGCTTTATTATGTTGACAATTTAATTTAATTTACTTTTGATTGTATATTATTATTGACAATTTAATTTCTTCTGTCAATTTGACAATTTAATTGACAATTCGATGTAATGTAATTTAATTTAATTTTTTTTTAATGTCTCTTACTGCATGCCTCACAATATGCGATGCCCTAATATAGGGTTCATGTACTAACTGCTACAATTATTTAAGAACTTTAAGCTGTACAATGTAAGCATGAATAAATGAAATGAAAATGAAAAATGAAAAAAAAAATTTACCTCTCCATACAAATTGCTCTCTCTCTGGTCGAACAGTTTGTATGGAGGTAAATTTTTTTTTTCATTTCCCAACATATGTTTCTTTGGGAAAGTTGTTCAGTTTCATTGACTGAGCACGCCCTTTCGTTTTCGGTACACCGTCCCTTACACCCTTTATTTTAGCATTCGTCACCTTTCTTACGAGATTCATCATCAAGCACACGACATTCATCTTCAGTCAACATTCATCATCCTTCATATTCTTCTTGTACCAGCTACTGAGGAGGCTAAGTGCCAAGTTAGGAGAGAAACTACCCGTGGGTGTCGTAAGAAGCGACTAAGGGTTTATAAAGCGGAGGATGGGCAACAGCGTCCTGCCGTATATCGTAAGACTTACGATTTGCTAGAACGCAAGCAGTGCAAAAAATATATCGAGAAGGAGGAGTAGGAGGATTACGGAGTGGTATGGAATGCTTCGAAACAGCCTTGGAGACAGAGCGCCAGTCCACACTGCGCACACTCATACACTGTTCTGGACCTGGTTTGATTGGACGTGCACCACACGCAGTTTCGTCTGCCGAGGTTGGTACGGTCCCGTACTGCTGCTCGCATTTCGTCAGTGATGGGTATGCGGCGTATGAAATGACGCTCTGTGAGTCGTTGCAAAGGAAAAACTGGGTTTCTTTGGTGTTGATGAGCTCTTGTTGGGCGAGGAACATTCTGGAGATGGTGGCTTATGATCCCTTCAACCAACGCCAACCGGAACGCTAGGGAATCAATTTTTGTATTTGTTGATTTCTCGACGATTATTCTCGCGTTTTGAATTGAAATATTCAGAAGCCGCTTGAATAGTTTTTTATTCCATTTTTTGCACTGCTTGCGTTCTACCAAATAAGCCTCTAGCATAGAGTCCATACGATCCACTCCCCCCATGGCCTGATTATAGTCTTTGATCAGGCAAAGTTTGTGTTGCGCAGGGTGGCCTGGTCTGGCATCGACTCTCACTTGCGATACGTCATGGTAAGTGGATATACAAGTCACTCGCTTGCGATCTTGTATAGCCACTACCATAACGTCGTCAGATGCTCGTGCTACAAATTCTCCCTCTTGAAGTGGTGCACGTTTTATGATCTCCGACACCCCTTTGCGAGTCGGCCGCAGGGTACCGACACAGTCCGTGTTGCGTCTTTTGAGCCAACGTGCCAGGGCCGGAGAATTGAACCAGTTGTCCATATACAGCGTGTGGCCCTGGTTGAGGAGAGGTTGCATCAACCTCAACACTGTGGACACGCTGGATGGAAGACTTCTGGTCCCAGTCTCACGGCCGACGTAAACAAAAAATGACCAAAGGTACCCTGTAGTCGACTCGCAGAGTTCGTAAGTTTTTATCCCAAAACGGGCTGCCTTGTTCGGATGTATTGCTTGAAACCGACTGGACCTTTCCACAGTGTAAGCGATTCATCGATACAAATGTCTTGGTCCAGTCGGTACATCTCTTGGAATCTGGTATTCAAATGGTTTATTATAGGTCCCATTGGGTGGAGGGGATTGTTGCGATCAGCCCCCTCCACCAAATGGAACGCAGCGTTCACATTCCAATACCTAGTTTCCGTGAAAAGCGTCCGGAATACATCCGTCCTCAGTAACGGGTTGCGCGTGAAGCATGATTTTATGCTTGGCATTCTGATTATGCCAAGCATAATCCAAAACGCCACCAGCGTCCAAATTTCATGGAGATTAGTTGGAAACCAATCTCGTATGAACCTTGGATGCTGTGGTCCCAGAACCGACTCGGCATATCGGTTCGATTGTTCAGCGATATGAGCCATGATGTCATCTGTCCAGATGGCATGCATGGCTTCATAAGGATTCCGAATCGGACTGGTAGGCCCAGTAGATGCTGGCACAAAATCACACTTCACGCCATGCCATTGATCCATCCCTCGCCACACAAATTCCTCATTTTCATCAAAACCCTCCCATTCATCCCTCTCATTCTCCTCATTTTCTTCTTCCACATCATAATTCACTCTTCTCCTTACATTCCTTACCCTTCCAGCTAAATGTTCACGGATTTGCTCTTGAATACGCAAGGGCAAATCCGCGTCATTTTCAAACATTTCTTGCAAAGGATCTCCACGCACCCAATGCCTTTCATTCTCCCTTCCTGCTCCACCACCCCTTCCTACTCCACCACCCCTTCCTACTCCACCACCCCTTCTTACTCCACCACCCCTTCTTACTCCACCACCCCTTCCTACTCCACGACCTCGTCTTAGGCCGCGGCCTTGACCACGCCCGCGTGAGGATGCGGTGCCTCGTAATGCAGCCGCATCTAATACTTCAATCCTGAAGCGGGGTGCAGGACCTGGACCAGAATCTGGAGCAGAAGCTGGGTCAGGAGCAGGGGCTGGCAAGCGTGCAGGCGATGTTCTATAATGTAAAAAAAGAGAAGTTATTGTCTTTGACGCTCACGCTGATCTAACCCCAAAATACTTCCAAAATCTCCCTCGTCTTGTTACGACATTGTATCACACGTCTTGCTACATTGATAAATTCCTGAGGGACCGGACCTGTTCCTGGTTGCCATGCCATCCTAACAAAAATAATCATATTACACAAAAAACTTGCGCGGTCAACAAGATCACGAAAACAACACTAGATTTACGTCTTCGTAATGATTATCCCTTTCCAGGATCTACAGATTTATTCATAATATTTATTTATTTTATATTGTGGGAAAACGGATATCAGGTACAAAAAAATAACCTTGTATAAAAACAAAAGTTATAATATTCTAAAAAGTGAAATAATAAAAAAAAAAACAGTTACAAAATTTTGTTTTATATTACCAGGATAAAAATCCATCGATATCGCTCTATCGATAGAATTCGTGCGTCCCTACAACTTCGCGTAAACATGGCGCATTTTTTGATTGTCAAATATCCACCTGCATGGATTTATGATCAATTGTTTAGATTCTGTATCATTACAATCAGAAAAATGAACAAAATCTTGAAGATTATGAATATATCTTGTAATTTCAATTGAATATCACAACTTTCATATGGATTTATACTGTAGCATTTACAATTACAACTACTAGTTTGAATTCATTTACCTAAATGCTTCCACTTTCGAAGTATTTTTTACGCCTACTTTTCACTTTTTACGCTACAAATTATATATTCTCGTATTTGTTACATTACAAGGAATACACATAAATACTTTACTTACCTTTTTATTTCCAAAATACACGGTAAAACGACAAATAAACACTGCACTAATTTCCTCCGAAACGCTCTGCAGTACCGTATGATCCGAACTAAATTTAGCTAACTTTTTCTATGCGACGCTTATAGTTTATCGTATCGAATTGAAGAGTATTCTTTTGTCTTTGTCTTTCTTATACATTCACCCTACATAATAATGTGAACAAAAGAGAAAATGAATACTTTCAAGTGTTAACCACTTGTGCGCACATGTGTGCCTCTCCCAAGCGAGCGTAAGTATTTTTATTAAGGACACATGTGTGTCTTTCCCAAGTCTACAGGTTAAGTGAAACAGGCATGCTGTTCATGTATGAATGATAAAAAAAGTTAAACAAATCGTACCGGATATGCCTCTGTCTGATCAAGATGCGGGCATGATGGATGGACTTAGCCAGACCAGCCTTGAACACCTGGGTTTGAAGACGTCGCTCCAAGAAGTCCTCAATCTTCAGACCGAGCACATAATCGAGCTTCATCTGCTTCTCATCTAGCACTCCGATCCTCACCAGACGACGGAGTAGGGCGTTACCTGGTGATATGTAAACAAGGTTGAAATGTGGCTAATAGCAATGAGGATTTTAGAAAAGACAATTCAATATCAGATAAAATCAGGATGGTCAACAGAGTTTAGTCTGATAAGAGGTTGCCAGATTTCTTTTATCATGTTAATTTGGTATGTTTTGATAAATTACTTATTAAAAGGAGACAGAACCACAGAATAAAGTAATAATACTATCATACAGAGCGGACACTCTCCGACCCCCTTGCAATCTATCCCGCGCGCACCCGAACGCGAGATTCTCGTGGATTTTGTACTGAGTATGCGGGCCTACGCGACCTTCCAATTTCAAATTCGTGCTTGTTATATGTAAGTGTCTGGAATGTGACAAAACTTGGGAGATTGTCACTTACCCTAATTTAAAATAAGAGCAGAGCTGGTTGCGTACAGATTTATTGCACAGAATTAAGCTCAAATATTTTTTAAATGGTTATGGATAAATTGATATATCCATGAGACGAATAATTAGGCTCAACTCTATCTGCACTTAAAAGCATTGACTACTACTTACATGATATTTTAATCAAATTAAAATGGCCCATTTTCGCAAATTTTTTACTTCTGCTCATCAATGACAGGGCCACAGTTATTTTGTGCATCGTATATCTATCTGACTTGTAGTAGGTGAGAGAATGTAATCTAAATAAAATCTAATCAAAAATCCCATGTGCAAACTAACCTTCAAACAACCTCTTAGGATCCTTCTCCTCCAGGGTCAGCAGCTCACGAGCAGCCTTACGGATGCGGGCGAGGGTGTACTTGACTCTCCACACTTCACGCTTGTTCCTCAGACCATACTCTCCGATGATCTTCAACTCCTGGTCGAGACGCGCCTTCTCGAAAGGACGGCGCGGCGTAACATAGGTCTTTGAGAAGACCGAGGGCACTCGGTTATTCACCATCTTGGCGAGCTGGAGGTAAAGTTTTGAGGTTATGAAAAGTTTCTAGTGAAAAGTACGTTAGGTTAGAGGTAGACTGTGCCTGATGGTGCAACTGTGTAGTAAAGTTAGAAGAACTTGTCGCCACATGCAAGTTGCAAACGCAAATGCCTGAACATCATGATGCGGATTTCAGACAATCACATTTGGGAATCATTGCACATGGCAATGCTTTAGCCTTTAGCTCCACACACGACGACTAATGATTAGTTCGACATGTTCTACTCTAAGGCAAGAAACACTCTATACAAACAGAAATAAAGAAAAACATGAATGTTTACGAATAGGTTATGTTATGATGAATCCATTCCAATCACATAAATACTGAATGATTTACCACAAATTATATCACTGATCACTGAACTAGAAACGTTTTGATTTAAAATAACAACTATTTCACTGTTTTAACACATAACTAGAAATATTTTCAAAATAATTACCTCGTTCTGCTACGCAGCTCGCCGGAAAAAGAAATTGACAGAAGCTGTCAAAAACTTACCACAGACATTTTTTTTTTTTGGTTTCATTCTTCCTTTCGGAAAGGCAAAGAGTACAAAGCCCATACAGCCATGTCTGATGTGTTTAATCTTTCTTTTTGCTCCCCTCGTAAAGCGATAGTGAACTTTACGAAGGAAAATGTTCGTGACTTTTTGGGACAACACAAACGGGGCTTAAACACGAGATCACTTGAAATCTTCATCAGCTGCGCACTCCGTAGTAAATTTACTGCATAACACACTATCTTTATTATCCACTAAATCACTAAATGCACAAAAAACAAAATTTCAATTAAGCAGGCAAACGCCCATGTCGAGTTCCCGCCAAAAAGACCTTACCACAGACAACAAACAACTGTCAAGCTGTGTTGCCATAGTAAGGTATAATTTTCCGTATTACTGTGGGGCAAAAAAAATACTAGAGCGAAGAATATGAAAATCAGGTGCTTATTAAACCTCGTCCACACACGGCAATCTGATTGCCAATCTGACTAGATTGACAATCAGATTGAGTAGTGTGGATGGCGATTGGGTTAAATTGGCCAATTTGAGGAAATTGGGAGTCGAGATCGGTCGATTTGATCGATTGACAATCAGATTGGGTAGTGTGCAGTGGCGTATCTACCCAATGGGCAATATGGGCAACTGCCCGGGGCGGCAGGCTCCGCCCCTCGCCTTTACTCAATTTTGTTGCGTGCCTTTCATACTGGCTAAACAAAATTTTAATAACCTACGAAATTATAACTAATATTTTTTTTATCAAAAACTGAAACTATGTTTTGTACGAGTATCTTTGGGTGGACACTAATGGCAAAATAAATTCAACTATCTTCGGGTAGGCTAACGGGTTACCAAGCAACGGCGGCGTATGTCTCGGGCGGACTCGGAACTAGAAGGGAATTCGGGCCGAGGGGCGGCAGGGATGAATGGTTTCTCGGTGGTTTTTTGGCTGTCGTATGAAACAATAGCACACGCAACCTACGTAAGCGTCTCATTTGTTTCAAAAAGTTTCTGACTTAGAGAAAAAAACTTTTAGGCTTTTGGTATACTTATGTCAAAAATAGGCCATCGACCGATATTAACTAAATTTATATAGAAAAATAGCACGTCCACGATGGATTTTAATACAATATACCATGCCGTATATTTGTTCGATTTCAAATATTTCCCGACATATTTTCCGCACTTACATCAAAATGAGTTTTTTTCTTTCAATTTGCGTTTTTGCTAGCAAAAAATTTCGCGCTCGCTGCGCTCGCGTTTACTTCTGAAAGTAGTCAAGTTGTACTATTGCCTTTCAATTTGCAGTAATGCGAACGAAAAAATTCGCGCTCGCTGCGCTCGCGTTTGCATCTGGTTGCGTTACTACTTGTCCGCTTCTAAGAGTTTCTGTATTTACGTGCTTGGTAATAGCGGAACACCGAGTGCGAAAGTCCGACTCGCAATTGGCTGGTGTTTTGACATCTTGATAGAGGGCGCGAAAAAAAATTGTGCCCAGGGGCGCCTGATTCGTAAATACGCCACTGGTAGTGTGGACGCTAATTGGCCAATTTCGGCACTAGTCTGAGTACAAGCGGCATGCTGAGCGGACGTCTTTGTATTCTCTTATAACATTTAAATGGCTTTTTAAGTTGTTTTCTTTTTAATAACTATTCATTCATTTATTATTATTCATTAGAGCCATTCCAGAGGCCTTTGGCGGTTCAACAAATCTGATAACAGGATATTTAAGGTCAGTCATTGACCTTGAAACCCACACGATATGATGATGATGATTGCCATTCCTTGTTCCACAACCTTTTCTTCACGTTCGATACCCAAAGCTGCAACCAAAACATTTGTTTTTACGACATTATTGACAAACGTCAGTCTAGCACAAAACACAAAATCGAATGAAATTGGCAATCTGATTGGGTACGTGTAGACGCGTGTCTGATCGTAACACCAATTTAATTGCCAGTGAAAAGTTGGCCGTGTGGAACCTACTAAATGCAGGCAAGTAGTGTATTCAATTCACCATTTGAAATGGAGATTTATTTACTGTGGCAACCTAAGTTTCAATTTGATCCATAGACAAAACATTTTTTTTTTCTTTTTAGGGTTCCGATACCAAAATGGTAAAAAAAGGAACTCTTATGGTGCGACTTTGTCTGTCCGTCTGTCTGTCACACCTCGTATATCTCAGAAACCACTAATGCTACCGACTTGAAATTTGGAATAATTTTAGAATATGGTTGCCCAACTTAATCGCACCCGGATAAAAAAAAAAGTATGATTATTAATGTAAAGGGGGCCCAAATAGGAGGGGGGGGGGGCAAAATGTCAAATTGTCGTGACTAGGATGAGTGCGTAAAGGGCTTTACATTCTAAAATACATTTTTGTATTTTTTTACAACTTAGTTTTCAAGTTATGATGAAAACTGCCAAAAAATCAGTCAATAGAAGTTTATGTAAATATTACAGCAAAAATAAAACGATCTTTCTAAGTTGCACAGTTTTTTAGAAATCTGCAAATAACATTTACAAACCAATTTAGTTTTGCGGTCCTATAAATGGACTTCGTTGCTTCCAAAAATATTATAGGTATATCGGAACCCTCAGCGCGCGAGTCCGACTCGCACTTGACCTGTTTCTGGTCTGTTAAGTGTTGTGCTGTTTGTACGAGGCTTTTATCAAAGTACAAAAAAAAACTATTATTATAAATATGTCCCTGGTGGACGCCTCCTAGTGTGTGCGGCAGGTTGCAGTCACTGTAGATCCTCTCGGATTAGCAGTGAAGGCAACCTGCCGCACCGGCACACCCCGGGCAACATGCTTAGTGACTGGAACCGAATGTGGACCGGACGAGGAGGGGGTCTCATATCGGGCCTCTCACTAGGCATGGCAGAGAGCCAGCAAATCTCAGCCACGCTCGGGCATCTTTTGGAGACCAGTGGGTACAATTGAGCCCGTCCGTGCCGGTCCCAAGCCCGGATAAAGGAGGAGGGCACTAGGGCGCAATATAATGGACTCCAGATCCATCGTATTGCGACCCAACCAACCCTATTCCCATACCCATCCTTCCCCAACCCCCGTCCTAAACCCTATCCCAACTCCCACCCACTCCCAAAGTTCCCTCCCACGGTCCCCCCCCACACCTCAGCCTGCATGTGGTCGCGAGGCTGAGGGCCCTTCATCCAGTATTTCGTGATGATGGGTTGGGGTAACCGACCACCCACGTGTTTGTGCCGTGCGTGGAGACCCGTACGGAGGGATGAAGGGATCCTGGAGGTTGAGCAGAAATGCAACACACCTCTTCGGCCTGGATTTCATCTCAAACGGGAGGTTGTGGGCCAACCACCCACGATCAATCGGCTGCGACATCCCGTTAAAGGGGTGTCAGGTGAGGAACCCAACAATCCAGTGGGGACTATGGCCCGGCCGCGGGGCCCAGGGCGAGCGTGCGAGCTCCTCTTGCTCGTAGGCAACCCTGGAACTCTTCGGTCGTCAGTCAGCAGTCCTTCACGGTGAGGGTGACTATATCCTCAGGGTAGTTCTGGCGACCATGTACATCATGGTGCATGGCGTCCCCATCTTGCGGGCTCCAAGGAGGGTGGAACGCCGCTGAGGATGAACAACTTAAACCAACCTCATGGACGCAAAGAGGACAACCCCCCCTTTTAATACCAACCAAAACCTAACTACCAGCCAAGCTGATCCTTCGGGAGCGCTACGGCGGGCTGCTTCCCAGGAAGCGGCCCAACAACCACAACAAACGGTCGATCCCAGAGGAGCGCCACCAACACTTGACCTCTCGACCCTCAAGGACGCAATTCCCACTGCTCCCCCCGCGGGAAATGTGTGGAGTTTGCCAATTGAGATTCGAAAGGCTCAAGGCAAACCACCCACTGCGCCAACAAAACCTGACCCGAAAGTCAAGCCGCCCAGCACTAAACGCCAAAGACGTGCGGAGGCCAAAAGGGCCAGGAAACTGGCTGCTAAAGGCGGACAAGCCCTCACACAGCAGGGCAACCACAATGTCAGAGTTGCAGAGGATCCAGCTGCGGCAGTCGCGGCTCCCGTGGCTCCTCAAGCACCGGCAGCCGCGGCTCCCGCAGCTCCTGCAGCCGCGGCCCCCGTAGCTCCTGCAGCCCCTCAGGCACCGGGAGGTAGCAACAAGGTGGCAGAAAACCGCAAACCACGAGGGAAGCGCGGAGGCGGGAAGTACGGTAGCGCGAAGGCTGCAGTCCCCCAGGGACCAAATCCAAAACCGACCAAACGGTCTAGACCGGACGACACTCTGTCGCCCCGGGACGAATCTAAGCGCCCGAAAACTACCGGCTCCCGCACCGCCCCTGGGAGTGGCTCAGCCAACTACGCGGAAGCCTGCCAAGCAAACAACCTGCAGGTGGCGATGATGACTGAGCCATTCCTGGACCTAACCAAGGAAGAGGCAGAGGCGATTGATCTCGCCCTCGAGGAAGCGATTGACGCGGAGCTCTTCGCGCCTTCCTCTTCCAGAATGGACCCAAAACGTTTACCCAGCTTCCGCGGCAGGGCGTTCCACAGCGAAGGCGTCCTCAAGCTTTGGTGCGAGGACGACTTCTCTTTGGAATGGCTCCGCAGAGCTGCAACCAAAATACGTTCGCCACGTCCTGGAACCAAGCTTGTGGTGAGGCGCATAGCCGAAATCCCGCGCAAGGTTAGGGCGTGTATGTTTGTGCCGAAGTACACGCACGATGACATTAAAGTCCTGCAGGAAAGATTCATCCAGCAGAACCCCTGGTATAATGTCCGTGCGTGGTCTTTATATAAGGTGGACAGGCAGGAGGAGAGGAAAGGTGTCTTCCTCCTGCTTGGCATACCGCCCGAGGACGTGGCCGAACTGAAAGACCGAGGCAGACGCGTCGCATACAAAACCGGCGGCGTCTACGTTCGCCTAGATGAACAAGACGCACCGAAAACCGCACCACCGGCACCGGAAGTACCCCACACATCTGCTGCGTCGGCGGTCGCGCCGCCACTGGAGGTCCGCATGGAGGAGGAGACAGTGGGAGGCCTGGGACCTGTCCTAGGTGTGCCCACCCTGCCGATGCGCCATGGGGACTCCGCACCAGGGGCCTCAGGCTGCTCGGCGGGCACCTCATCCGTGGTCGGCGGCCCTCCTCCTCACGGAGGGGATCCGCCAGAAATGGACTGGTGGGGCGCGACGGCCGATGAATATGCCAGACTGGGGTACCCGGTGGACGAGAAGAAGGAGAAGGAGCTTCTGAGAAGTGATGGCGACTCAGACTGCCCTCCTTCCCAACTTTAAGCTCCTCCAAACCAACCTCCAGCACAGCCAGATCGCAACGGCTAACCTGCGCCGGGCGCTGGAGGCAAATAACAAGACCATAGGCCTAATCCAGGAGCCGTGGATTAGGAAGGGCAGAATCTGTGGTCTGAGTAACATCGGGGGAAAAATTCTCCTTGACACCACTGTAAGTAACCCCCGCACATGCATCTTTGCTCCTAAGCATGTTACCACCTTTGTACTAAACGAGTTCTGTTCCAGGGACCTGACCGCCGTCAGGCTCCGGTCTGATCCCACCCTAGGCCTGCCGGATGCGGTACTCGCGTCTGCCTATCTGCCTGGCGACGCTGACGTGCCAACCCCGGAGCTAGCAGCGCTGGTCGCTTACTGCGAAAGGGAGGGACTGGAGCTCATCATCTCCGCTGATGCAAACGCGCACCACACCATCTGGGGCAGCGAAAAACCAAACAGCAGGGGTGAGGAACTCTTAAACTACTTATTTACAACTAACCTTCGAATTTTAAACAGAGGCTCGGAGCCAACTTTTGTGACTTCACGAGCCCAAACTATCATAGATCTCACTCTAGCCACGGAACAGATCGCCGGCTTCATCTCAGACTGGCACGTATCTGATGAGCTGTCCTGTTCCGATCATAGATGGATCCGGTATAACCTAAACATAAACTCTAAATCTGCAGCTCCCTGGCGTAATCCCCGCAAGACAGACCGCGCCAGGTACAGGAAATTGGCAGAGGCTGGTCTTGAAATGATCAACCTCCTTCCCAAGCACAGTAACACTGCAGAAATCGAAACACACGTTACAAACCTCACATCTACTCTTATCAACAGCTATGAGCAGACGTGCCCTCTTACCACGCCAAAACCCGGTTCCGGTAACAGACACCAATGGTGGGGACCGGAATTGGAAAGGCTGCGACGCAAAGTAAGAAAGCTGTTCAACAAAGCCAAAAACTCCCGCAACCCAGTCGATTGGGTAAGTTACAAACAGGCACAATACAACTATAAGAAGCGCATCCGAGCCAGAAGGAGCGAGTGCTGGAGACGTTTCTGCACCAACATTGAATCTACCAATCAGGCCGCTAAGGTAAAAAATATTCTAGCCAGTGAACCTGAGCGCAACCTAGGCTGCCTGAAAAAACCAGATGGTACCTACACCAGAACCGATGCTGAGACCTGCGAACTCCTCCTACAGACTCACTTCCCTGACTGCCGCATCGAAGACAACCAAACATGGGAATCGCCGGTGCGGCAGTACCGGGATAATCAATTGGACTGGACCACGGCCCACAGAGTAGTAGACGACGAAAAGGTAATCTGGGCAATCAACAGCTTCCTCCCGTTTAAATCGGCGGGCCTAGATGGCATATTTCCGGGCCTGCTGAAGTGGTGCGACGCGAAGCTCCTGGCCGGTCACCTCACTGCAATATACAGGAGCTGCCTGGCCTTTCGATACGTGCCACTACAATGGAGAGAAGTAAAGGTAGTATTTATCCCCAAGCCCGGCAAAAGTGACTACACACAACCAAAATCCTTTAGACCGATCAGTCTCACCTCGTTCCTCTTGAAGGCACTGGAGAGATTGTGTGATAGGGACATAAGAACGAACTCCCTTTCGTGTAGCCCACTTCATGCTAACCAACATGCCTATAGTTCAGGCAAATCAACAGAGTCCGCCTTACACTGCGTGACATCACGCATAAGCAGGAGTCTATCAAGTAAACAATCAACACTAGGCGCCTTCATAGATGTAGAAGGAGCCTTTGATAAAACCAATTTTAACAGCATTAGCCAAGCGCTTAACAAGCATGGAGTCGATACCACTATTGCCGGGTGGATAGACAACATGCTAAGATACAGAGCGATCCAATTCACTGTAAATACCACAACGAGAGTAGTGGTGGCGAAGGGCTGCCCACAGGGGGGAGTACTCTCGCCTCTACTCTGGAACGTTGTCGTCAACGAACTAATCGCTGACCTCAATCAAAGAGGGTATTATACAGTAGGCTATGCTGACGACCTTGCCATTCTCATAGGAGGACCCTTTGAAAATGTGCTATGCAGCCTCATGAGGTCCGCTTTTAAGGTCGTCGAAGACTGGTGCTCAAAGCACAAACTATCGGTGAACCCGTCAAAGACGGAGATAATTCTCTTCACCAATAAACGTAGTCTAGGCAGGCTCAGACTTCCTAAACTTTTTAACACTGAATTGTCCCTGACCAACGAAGTCAAGTACCTGGGTGTAATACTTGACAGCAAGTTGCTCTGGAACAAACATGTCGACCACAAGCTAGAAAAAGCATGTATCACCTTCTGGCAATGTAAAAGACTCATAGGCAGATCCTGGGGCTTATCCCCGAAAATCTGTCGATGGCTCTACACATCTGTTATCAGACCTGTTGTATCATATGGTGCTATAGCCTGGTGGCCCAGGACAGAGCTTACCACCACAATAACGAAGCTGCAGCGATTCCAACGCCTGGCTTGCTCAGCCATGTCGGGCTGCATGCGCACCACCCCGACAGCAGCCCTAGAAGTCATTCTTGGGCTCCCGCCTTTAGACCTGTATATACAACAGGAGGCAATAATGTCGGCCCTACGCCTAAAGCTTTTAGGCGAATGGGTTAACCACAATGGACCTATTGCCACGCTCTGGGACACTGTTCGGAAACAGTACCCCTTATGCGAGGCCCCGTGCGACAGGATCCCCAAAACATATAACTTTAACAGGAATTACGACATACAACTATCAGAGTCAGGTAAAGACCAATCCGGTTCCCATGAGGTCAGAATATATACTGACGGATCCAAAATGGACTCAGGAACAGGCGCCGGGGCTTTTTCACTCGACCTCAACATAAAAATATCACTGGCCTTAGGCACACACAGCTCCATATTCCAATGTGAATGTGTAGCTATCAAGGAGGCCGCCACCGCGGTAATGCGAAGGAAGGTAGAAGGCTTTTGTATAAGAATCCTTTCCGACAGCATGGCCGTACTAATGGCACTGCAGAGTAATGTATTTACCTCAGGGCTTATCTACGAGTGTCACCTTGCACTGGAGCGCATTGCTTCAAACAACAGGGTAATCCTGCAATGGATCAAGGGACACAGCGGATCACTGGGCAACGATGCCGCGGATGAATTGGCAAGGCGTGGTTCACAAACACCAGTGGCAGGTCCTGTTCCACTATTACCACTGCCCTTCAGTCAAATCCGCACATGGCTTCACGGCTTTACCCAGAACCAACACAATGCCCGCTGGGCTAGCCTAACGAGCTGCAGACAGTCAAAGGAGGTGCTATCCACTAATTCACCTAAGCTTACCCACCGACTTCTCAGCCTCAATCGAACAAACCTCCGAATAGTTGTGAGCACTATTACAGGACATATCTCGCTCAACAAACACCTATTCACAATCGGCGTTACCGATAGCCCACTATGTAGGGGCTGCCTTGACGCGGAAGAGACGGTCAATCACGTGATCCTGGAGTGCGTTGCGTTGGCCGACCAACGGGCTAAAATCCTCAACAACACGAGGTCGCTCCGCGAAGCCTGCGAATGTCCCAGGAGACTTCTGAGCTTCTGGAAGGAGCTGGGCTGGCTTAATTAACCAGACTAACCTGTACGCAAAAAGGACCAAATCAGAGTTTAATTGCGGAAACAGGAGCCCACTAACTAACTAACTAACTAATATGTCCCTCAACACAGAATCCTCAGAGAAAAAAACTGCATAAAAACTTATTTTGACGATGCCAAAAAATAGTCATGAAATAGTCATAAATAGTCACCATAAGGAAAAAAATAGTCGCGTTACAATTCTAGAGTTATAGCTATGGTTTGCTGAGGATTATGGGCATAGGTGAGGATATACAGAATCCTCAGTTCTGATGCAAGCAAACCGTGGGGACTATCGACTTGGTTTTTATTTTAAAAAATAGTCATGATATAGTCGTCTTGACTTCCAAATTCTCAAAAATAGTCGTTTAAGGATTTCAGAGTTACAGGGGTAGCTTGCTGAGGATTCTGTGCATAGCATTTCACGGACGCAGATTCCAGCAGAACGTTAAGGTTTTTCTGTTTGATACTGATGTCAAAAAATAGTCAACAAATAGTCGTCTCAAACCATAATAACTTTGGTCTGGTTTACCTTGTAAAAGTATGTTAAAAATGCATGTTAACTTCGCCATACATTTTTCAACTCAAGTACAGTCGTGTTCAAAATGCATATCATCTTTGATGGTAACTATTTAGTTACTTTTTTTTATGTATTTGGAACCCAATATAATTAATTCTGTAATACAGAGCAAAGTTTATTTGTTTTCATGTTAAATAATATAGCTTAATAAACTACAATAATTGGTTTTAAACTAAAATAATAAAAAAATCTTGTTTATGAATATATTCAGTACCTACAGATTACTTTTAAGTTAGTTTTTTGTATAAATCACAGTCTTCGTACTTATGTCCGTTAAATGGTTAAATGAGTAATACAGGGTGATAATTTTATTGCGTGCCATAGCTTAGGGGGTGTTTCAGTAACGATAAAGGAACACAAAAAAAGGCTGTAGTGTAAGTTAACTGTACATTTCATATAATTATCGTAGAACACGGCAATTTTCGTTGTAATAGCAACACTGTAGGGCACTTCAATACGCGCCGGCGGCGGCGGCGAGCGCTAGCTCGGTCACACAATCGGTCGAGCCGAACGCGCCATGCTATTGGTTAAACATATCTCGTCTCAGAATATTGGTGCTTTTTCTATTATACGACCCACGTTAAACATTTCCAACTCTGTTACTATGCCATTAAGTAACTGATTTGTATTATTCTGCTGATGTGCTATTGGGTAAAAGAAACACATATGCAGCGACATTTGAATTTTTAATGAATAGTTAAATGCGTAGGCAAACAACATTGATCAATCAATAAATTAGTAAAGTTAGTATAGTTAATTTAGTAATATTTGCGAACCTTCCAATTATTATTAAAGTATTTTTATTTACTGAATGCATCTGGGTTTAAGCCCGATATTCTAGTTTTACCTTTCCTTAAACGTGGAACCTACATTATAAGTTTTTAGACCAAAAGGTTGGGGCTGTGCACTGATATATCAGTCGGTTTATCCTCTTATTTACCTAATTAAAATAGATAACACTAAAATAGGGTCTGCAACAATATATAAAAATAAAAGCCTCTAACAATATCAAAATCCATTTTTTTTGACAACTTGAAATCAATATAAAATAATTTTGTGTACGCGACTGTACAAAGGAAAAATGTATGGCGAAGTTAACATGCATTTTTAACATACTTCTACTAGGTAAACCAGACCGAAATTATTATGGTTTGAGACGACTATTTGTTGACTATTTTTTTAATCAGTATCAAATAGAAAAACCTAACCGTTCTGCAGGAATCTGCGTCCGTGAAATGCTATGCACAGAATCCTCAGCAAGCTACCCCTGTAACTCTGAAATCCTTGAATGACTATTTTTGAGAATTTGGAAGTCAAGACGACTATTTCATGACTATTTTTTAAAATAAAAACCAAGTCGATAGTCCCCACGGTTTGCTTGCATCAGAACTGAGGATTCTGTATATAGCCTATGCCCATAATCCTCAGCAAACCATAGCTATAACTCCAGAATTGTAACGCGACTATTTTTTTCCTTATGGTGACTATTTATGACTATTTCATGACTATTCTTTGGCATCGTCAAAATATTTTTTTATGCAGTTTTTTTCTCTGAGGATTCTGTGTTGAGGGACATCATAATCATGTCATGGAAAAATGTATGGCGAAGTTAACATGCATTTTTAACATACTTCTACAAGGTAAACCAGACCAAAGTTATTATGGTTTGAGACGACTATTTGTTGACTATTTTTTGACATCAGTATCAAACAGAAAAACCTTAACGTTCTGCAGGAATCTGCGTCCGTGAAATGCTATGCACAGAATCCTCAGCAAGCTACCCCTGTAACTCTGAAATCCTTGAATGACTATTTTTGAGAATTTGGAAGTCAAGACGACTATTTCATGACTATTTTTTAAAATAAAAACCAAGTCGATAGTCCCCACGGTTTGCTTGCATCAGAACTGAGGATTCTGTATATAGCCTATGCCCATAATCCTCAGCAAACCATAGCTATAACTCCAGAATTGTAACGCGACTATTTTTTTCCTTATGGTGACTATTTATGACTATTTCATGACTATTCTTTGGCATCGTCAAAATATTTTTTTATGCAGTTTTTTTCTCTGAGGATTCTGTGTTGAGGGACATCATAATCCGACCGCTCCCGAGACGAACATTCGCTATCTCGCTCGCGCTACGGTGCGAGCGCGTGTTTCTATCTCTGTTAGGCACTGTGTGTGCATGTGATTAGGAAAACTGTAACTGTGGGTGTGCGTTTACATGTAGTTGTAGCGCGGCTTATATTTTATTAGCGTTTTGTACGGATAAGGCCCGTCCATACTCTTTATATTGGTCGAAGCGCCTAAGATTAGCAAGTGAACTAAAATCATTTATGCAGGTAACACTACTTTCTTCTGCCTACCTCGCCGGGAGAGGCGTGATTTTAACTTTAATGACGCTTCATGCAATTGGCGGTTTGTTTTATATTTGAAGGTCTCGAGCGAATCCTGGACTTGTGTTTGACGCAACTAGAGGAGGCAGAGGGCGCTGCCAACATCTCTGGCAAGTTGGAGACCACCAATATCTGCGAAAACGAGGTTTAAATTTAACTAGCTATCTATTTAAGTCGCGAGTGAATAGGCTTGTTCTGGGCAAGCTCGTTCCATCGTCGACCTCATCTCTGTCCTCAGGGCTAGATCGAGATCAAGAGTAAGCCCATACAAAGTAAAAAGAAATATAAAAAACTAGCTTTTGTCCACGATTTCGTCCGAATGGAATTCCGTATAATCATGAGGTTGGATTTCACAAAATCATTTCTTAGCAGATGACTATATATAGGCGGAGAGCGCACAGTGGGCAACCCTACCTCATCGGATACCAAACAGCGACCTATTTTTATTTTATTTGAGTTGGGGACGCCGCCGCGACGCACGCAGACGGGTGATCGGATCACACGCACGAGTGGAACCATCTCACCCAAAAAACAAAAAAAAAGCGACCTATCTAGGCTGCTGCACAATGAAATGGTGAGTATAAAAAAACAGGGTTGCCTGGGCACAACCTGCCACGTTTTGTGCAGTCAACAAAAAAAGTCGTAAACCAAGTAAGCAGTGCTTGCAAAAGTACGAAAAAGTCGATGTTTGGTATCCAATGAGGTAGGGTTACCAACTACCCGCTCTTAGTCTACTAGGTTATAATAACTATCTGTGTGACAAATTTCAGAACAATCCGTTCATTGGTTTGAGCTATGCGTTGATTTATCAGCCAGTCACAGTTTCCTTTCACATACAGTGTGTAAGGTACAGGTTGCCAAAAACTGCAAGGGCATGATCAGACAACGTAACTGAACAACTTTCAGGAAATGAAAAAAAAAATGGCCTCCATCCTCCATATAAAGCTGCAATGGACAGTTTGTATGAAGGGGCCGATTGTTTTTTTTAATTTTCTGAGTTTTATTTTCTGAAAGTTGTTCAGTGGCTGATCGTATTTATGGGCTTTCAGTTTTTGCTTACCTGTCCCTTACATCCTGTATATGTATAGAGGTGATCTATAATGCGTTTCACGAGTCAATGCTAAAGCTTACCAACACATTTTGTAGCCATTACTCAAAAAAACTCCTTGAACCGGAGTATGTTTGACGGAAAAAATAACATTGTTTTACAAACTTGTTCTTTCTGACAGTTTTAGCTGATTACTATTGATATAGCTGCAAAATGGGGGTGATTCTAGCGTGGCCGTTTTTAAGGTTATAATTTGACAGGTCTAAAAATGTTGCTATCTTTGTTACTGCCTATAGGCTGAAAAAAGACAGCATCACTTTTAGACTTGTCAAATTTTAATCATAAATTTAGCGGCCACGCTAGAATCGCCCCTAATGTGTTGGTAATCGTTGGCATTGTTGTCAAACGGATTATAGTTTAACTTCATCGTATTTTAATTTTGTAGTCGAAATTATATAGCTTGATTTGACTTACTTTTAGACTTGTCAAATTTTAATCATAAATTTAGCGGCCACGCTAGAATCGCCCCTAATGTGTTGGTAATCGTTGGCATTGTTGTCAAACGGATTATAGTTTAACTTCATCGTATTTTAATTTTGTAGTCGAAATTATATAGCTTGATTTGACTTACTTTTAGACTTGTCAAATTTTAATCATAAATTTAGCGGCCACGCTAGAATCGCCCCTAATGTGTTGGTAATCGTTGGCATTGTTGTCAAACGGATTATAGTTTAACTTCATCGTATTTTAATTTTGTAGTCGAAATTATATAGCTTGATTTGACTTACTTTTAGACTTGTCAAATTTTAATCATAAATTTAGCGGCCACGCTAGAATCGCCCCTAATGTGTTGGTAATCGTTGGCATTGTTGTCAAACGGATTATAGTTTAACTTCATCGTATTTTAATTTTGTAGTCGAAATTATATAGCTTGATTTGACTTACTTTTAGACTTGTCAAATTTTAATCATAAATTTAGCGGCCACGCTAGAATCGCCCCTAATGTGTTGGTAATCGTTGGCATTGTTGTCAAACGGATTATAGTTTAACTTCATCGTATTTTAATTTTGTAGTCAAAATTATATAGCTTGATTTGAATGACAGCACTGTTAGAGCAGGACGGAGCGATGCGTAAGATACCTGTCCTGCTCTCATGCATAGCTCCTTCTGTCATTCTAATCAAACTACAATATTTAGACTGTATGTGGCGCCTTTTTAGGGTTCCGATACCAAAATGGTAAAAAGAAGGAACCCTTATGGTGCGACTTTGTCTGTCTGTCTGTCACACCTGTATATCTCAGCAACCACTCATGCTATCGACTTGAAATTTAGAATAGTTTTAGAATATGGTTGCCCAACTTAATTGAAAGAACACATGAAAGAATTAAAAAAACATTATGATTATTAATGTAAAGGGGGCTCAAATAGGGGGGCCAAAATTTCAAATTATCGCAACTAGGTCGAGTGGGGTATCATATCAAAGGATTTTATTCGTACATTCTAAAATATATTTTCGTCTTTTTTTCGACTTACTTTTTTAGTTATGTTGTAAAATGTCAAAAAAAAATACCATTCCTCACCTTATTTCCGAAGTTTGTGAAAGGAAAAGTCTGATTTAATTACAGCAAAAATAAGATGATCTTTCTAAGTTGCATAGTTTTTTAGAAACCTGCAAAAAATCTTTACAAACAAATTTAGTTTTGCGGTCCTAAATTATTGCTTCCAAAAATACTATAAGTAGGTATATCGGAACCTTCGGCGCGCGAGTCCGACTTGCACTTGACCGGTTTTTTATAGTAAAGTACCTGGGTAACTGAGCTTCGCTCTGTATAACCTTAATCAAATCTGCGCTTTCGGGTTTCTGAAACGCGCTATTATCAAGAAATGCTCAAAAAACGAAGAAAACGAATTATCCCAGACGTGAGACCTGGCTAGATCGATTTTTCGCCCCCAAAAGCCCCTGTATCGTAAATTTCATCGAAATCGTTAGAACTGTTTTCGAGAAACCGATTACAAATATACAGGGTGGTAATTTGATTGCGTGCCATAGCTCAGGGGCGGGATCAGTATCAGTAACTTTTCCCAAGGAACATAGGTCGAAAAACGAAAAATTCAATTTGACCTCTCATACAAAATGCGCTATCAGCTGATTCAGTTTCTATGGAAGGTCAAAAACTGATTTTCGTATTTCGACTTATGTTCCTTGGGAAAATTTGTTCAGTTACTGACACTGATCCCGCCCCTGAGCTATGGCACGCAATCAAATTAACACCCTGTATACAGGGTATTTGTTAAATGTCTACAAACCTCTCAGGTTGCTCTAACCATGAAACTGAACAACTTTCCCTAAGGAACATAGTTCGAAATACGAAAAAAAAATTCAACGTCCCAATAAACTGCATCAACTGATAGCGCATTAAAGATAAAGACCTAAGAGGTTTGTAGACATTTACCAAACACCCTGTATATAAATATTGCTTGTTTATTGTATAGGATAAGATAAAAAGTCAATAGGGTTATATCTTCTAAAATGGCGCTACTTTATACCACTTGACCTGTATTTAGTAAGTAGCCAAAAAGTATATACAGTAATTGATTCAGTTTGAATTAAGTAAGGTCAGTCGGGGCAATCAACGGCCAATATTTCGAAAACTAGAATAACTACATCTTTTTAGGGTTCCGTACCTCAAAAGAAAAAAACGGAACCTTTATAGGATCACTTTGTTGTCCGTCTGTCTGTCAAGACCCTTTATTTCACGAACGGGTGAAGGGATCAGGTTGAAATTAATACCATATATTAGGATCCATGAACCACACAAGATCTGAAAATTTCAATTTTTTACAACGAAGCAATTAAAAGATATGGCATTTTATGTCCTCATCTCCATACATTTATTCAAAAATGCAAAACCTACAGGGTACTTCCCGTTGACCTAAAATTATGAAATTTGGCAGGAAGCTAGGTCTCACAGTACAAATAATGGGAAAAGTCTGAAATCATTAAATATTACAACTTTTCTCACAACTAATGGTTACCAATTGTGGTGAGCTCCCGTTTCAAGAACATTCATATAAGAGAGGGGTCAAGTTGGATGGTCGCTGAGGCGATTTTTGTTTTAGTTCTATTTAAAAACGGGAACACTTACAAACTTGAAAATTGGTATGATTATAGTGCATAAGCTATAAAATAACAACAAATAATTTAATTTTGTCAAGCGCGTGTCAGACTCAAAAAATCTAGCAAATTAACTTACTGAAATTTCAACTAATACAATTATGTTTATGTGGTGGTACGGAACCCTCAGTGCGCGAGTCCGACTCGCACTTGGCCGGTTTTTTTATTATTGACTGGCCTTTTGGCGTGGTTGGTAGTGAGCGTGCCTACTACGCCGTGGGCCGCGGGTTCGATCCCAACATTAGTGTGATGACTGATGAACACGATTTGATTAATTTAATTTTGATTACATTGTGTGAATTGTCCCCCAATATTAAAAAAATTCTATACAGGGTGTAACAAAAAGGGCTATTAGCTGATTCAGTTTGTATGGTAGGTCAATTTTTTTTTTTCGTATTTTGACCTATGTTCCTAAGAGAAAGTTGTTCAGTTTCATGAGGAGATTCACATTCCGTTACACCTTGTATATTTAAGGAGCATATTTTAGTTCCCGGTTGCAGTCATAATAATCATAATCTTTATTTGCGTCAAATATGGTAATATATACAGATGTAAAACTAGAATAGGTCTCTCATACTTCACCAAAATATTTGGCATGCAAATGTAAGTACATTGAAATTGTCAATATAAAAATAATAAAGCAAAGATTACAATGTCCATAAAAAGCTTTATTCAGCATAGATAGCCCATGATATTATACTCCATTGACGCACTTTGTCGACGCACACACATGCCCCGACTGACTCATAATTAAGATTTTTTCTGGTTACCTTGTTGAAAAATTATACAAGTATGAGTTATTTTCAAATAATGGTAATCTGTTCCTGCCCCCTCAGCACGATGCCCTAGATAAAAATTATATCTACGGTCAAACGTCATTTTTGAAGTTTGCTTCATACATTAAAAGTCAAAATGACATTTGGCCTTAGTTATAGTTTTTATCTAGGATACTGGTTTACTTTATAGTATTATATAGTCTAAGGGTTTACTAGTATTATATGATCTGTGTATAGGGCATCGTACCTACTGAGGGGGCAGATTTGCCAACAGTAATTGAAAATACTTCTACCTAGTGGTGAGCAGCGAAAGCGTGGCTTTTATTTTTATGCTCATATAAACTAGGAGCGAAATTGTGTACAGTGCATTTTTATTAAACATTTATTCCAGTATTTTATGGTTGTATAGTAATAAATTAAATATTTATATGTTACAGACTTTGAATTTTCAATCACAATCCACTCCTGCATCCCCGATACCCCAGATTCCCGATTCAGTAATTCAACTCCATTCGTCGATGTTAGAAGATTCCTTTAACTCGATCAGACTTCAGCTCAAATACGGAAAACACCGTCCTTCAACCAGCAAAGATGTAGAAAGTATTTTTCAATACAAACTGTCCCAAACTTCTTTCCAAGAAAATTCAAAAACTAATACAAATTCAAGTAGTTCACACACCGATGAGACTACGAGCGAAGAAGATTCAAAAAGTTCAGCTGTCACAATCGTATCTACTTCTACGAATAAAACGCTAACAAATTCAAATTCTAGTAGTAATTCTAAATCGACGACCGAATCAAGTGAATTGACGTCGAAGGAAAGTTCGAACAGTTTGTTGGATCTACTGCTAAAAGAAGCGCTAGAAATACGAACGAGTTCAGTTGCAGCGACGCTCAAAGAAATATTCAGTCGAAAAGATTTACCTGAAAATGAATCGCAGAAGTATCAGTAAAGTTAATGGTAAAAAGTCGGCCTTTTGTTTTCATTAGTAGAATAGCGATCTACTTTAAAGGTTCCCGCACACGGGCCATCGGCCACAACCACAAAACGCCGCCACTGGCATATTTCCTGCAGTTTTCTTAAATTTTAGGGTCCCCGCACACGGGCCACCGGCCACAACCACAAAATGCCGCCACTGGCATATTTCCTGCAGTTTTCATACATTTTATATGGACTCGCCGCACACGATTGACGCCGGTGGCCGCCACACGCTACAAATCGTGGTTGCTAAAAATGTATGGAAACTACTTAGTCCAGTCGCTTAACGTCTTGATTCGCCAAATTCACTAAATTGCACCAAATTTTTTCAGGTACTAGTTAGGTACATAGCTATCAATTTTTGATAGGAGCCAATTCTTGAATTTTCAATGGAAATTTTCAAAAAATTCAAGAAATGGCTCCTATCAAAAATTGAGATTATGTACATACCTAACTAGTACCCAACTACCTCACTAGTACCCTTGAATTTTCTAATAATGATTATTCGATAATTTAAAGAGAGAAACTGACGCTAAAATGTATCTTTTACTTAGAGTCGGGGCCGCCGCCGAATTAAAAAAGTAGGATAAGAGATAAAAGATAAGATAAAATATTTTTATTTTTTTCTCGATAGCAAGTATGTTGAGATTCCCGTTTTATATTTTTTTAATCTGCACTGAGAAGTAACGATAGCCGAGAATGTGTTTCTTTGGGTACATTTCCAGCGCGTGGTGCCCAGGTGGTGCCATTATTTTTAGTTTTTCCATCTTTAATAAGTGTCCCTCTAATTATAAGTTCTTTTTTTTCTATTTTTTGATTAAAAAAAATATTGTTGTAAAGGATATGCATATTTTTTGTGCAAGTTACGAGTACAAGTTACAAGTGAAGGGTTCAAGTTCCAAATAACTAGTGCAAGTTACAAGTACAAGTTACAAAAATATTCAAAATGGCGGCCATTTTTTTTTTATCTGATATCGAATTATCTTGGACACTCAGATATCGATTTTGAAGACAATCGGTCCAGAAACTAAAATATTTAAATTGGCGGCCATTTTTTTTAATTTGCCATCTGATTCGTAATTGAAGTCCTCTAGGACCCCCACAACGATTTCGAAGACAATTGGTCCAGGAACAAAAAACATCAAGATGGCGGCAATTTTTTCATTCTATTAGTTATGAGAGACCTCTCGGACCCTCAGATATCGATTTTGAAGACAATCGGTCCAGACACAAAAATATTGAAAATAGCGGCCATTTAAAAAAAATATGACATCAGATTCGTCATTGGGGTCCTCTCGGACTCTCAGATATCGATTTTGAAGACAATCGGTTCAGAAACAAAAGAAACCAAGATGGCGACCATTTTTCCAATTTTTACATTTGATTCGATATGAAAGGCCACTCAAACCCTCATATCGATTTTGAAGACTGCGGCCATTTTGTTATTTTTTTTTGTCTAATATTTCCCCCCCACCTACACATTGCCCCCATCCATCTACACATAGACCCCATCACCCACAAATTTCTCCCCACTGCCCACACATTTCCACTCAATCCAACTTTCAGAGAATTCAACATATTGAGATTCAACTTAATGGGAATCCAACGTCTGGAGAATTCAACATAATAGGATTTTAACTTAATGGTCCTGAAGGAAAAATCAGACATATTTAGCTGGCAGATCAGCTTACTACCGGGAACTAGCAGCAAGCGGTGACGGGCCCTTCCCCAGAATAAGCCCTTATTGTAGGTCTTACAATGTTTTCGAGCTCTGTATACTCGTGACAAAACTGCGTATTAAAATTATCAAGAAAGAATAAAGACTGGTCAAGTGGGAGCCGAACTCAAAAAATTGCTATTATTGTGGTGGTCAATCATCGCGAGTCCAACACGCTCTTGACCAGTGTACAGGTATACGTCGCACAAAATAACTTTGGCCCTGCCATTTTTTTCTTCTAGGGCCACAGTTATTTTGTGCGTCGTATATACTGCGGGACAAACAACTTGAACAATAATCGCGTGGTGGGGGTAATGTAAAAGAGACTCTGCGCTGCCAAGGTCATTGTTGAAGTAGTTTGCCCACACCTATAACTTTCACAAATGAAACGTCAGAAATAAGTTATCAACGGTTGTTTATTAGTCTAATCCTCCTCCTCATCATTGTTGGCGCCGCCGCTGGCTCCCTTGCGCAGGTTCTTCCTCTTGACGCGACCAGGCCGGCCACCACCGAACGGAGACTTCAGGGAGAAGTCAATATGCTTGCCGGAGTCCAGGCGGACGATGAACGAGGGAATGTTCACCACTTGCTTGCGGACACTGGAATATAAGTGCAAGTTTAGTTGGATAGCTAGTTTGATTTATGCTTGTTTGGGGTCCATACAGATAGAGAGCAGAGCAAAAGAGAGAATTTAGCATCAGGACTTGGCCAAAAAGTGGGATGTTTATAACCTTTCGGTCTATTAGGTCCACTTCCGCGAACGTCCATTTCCGTGAACGTCCATTTTTGTGAAAAACATTTCAACTTATTTTTTCAAGTCCCTGTTTTTCTTAACCCCTCGAAGGTTCCCAAAAGGAGAGAATTTCAAAAATGCTAAAACATCATTTTATTTGCATTTAGTACATTTAAAAACCAATTTTTAAGTCACCATCTTTAAAAACAACAAAGTTTTAAAACCTTTCTTTGGTAGAAAAGGGGTGGGGGCTAGGTTAAGTTTAAGTTTGAAATACGGACTTTGAAAAATGGACTTTCGCGGAAATGGACATTCGCGGAAGTGGACCTAATAGACGGAAAGGGTTTATAAGAGCAAAAGAGAGAATTTTCCAATACAATTGAAAAATTAACTTCCTTTAGCATCAGGACGGCCAAAAAGTGGAATGTTTATAAGCTCAGTGATGTTTCTTTCATTTTCTAGTGTCTGAAGCCCGATTTATCAGTCCTAGAATTGTTCTTGGAGGAGAAAGATCCGTCAATTTTTATTCAGTTGTCTGGCATGACATCTTGTTTTTCATCTGGGAATAATCTGCTTTTTTCTTATATTTTTGCATAAATAAAATACAGAAAGACTGTACTCCTTTTTAATACTGACTGCATAGATTAATACTTATTTTATTCTATTTATTCTAGAAGTGTGAAGTTGATACATTACCTGAAGTCAGAGCTCAAGAGCTTACAAACATTTCAAGACATTGATCTCGACAAGCGAGAGTCAAGTGGTCTTTAGGAACATTTTTCATGTTCATACAAGTATCAAGTAGCCACGTAGCCGCGGCCGCGTTTCTACCTGCATTACACAGTTACTTTAGACATGATTTTATGGTCATAAGCTGGAAAAGATCTGTATTAGATTTTAGAAATTCAATATTTTCCAAGTTATGAATGCACAGATTTTCTTTTTGCAGGAACAAGTTTTTAAACATCTTGAAGGTAGTTTTTAAACATCTTGAAGGTAGATAGCAGTGGTTGCTAGTAATTTATACAAACATTTTAAAATGGCCATCTTCAGTTTAGAAATCAGAAAAAAAAATTACTTCATAAAATTGATTTTTTTAAGTAAATTGTTATTTTAAGTGAAACAGGCATGCTGTTCATGTATGAATGATAAAAAAAGTTAAACAAATCGTACCGGATATGCCTCTGTCTGATCAAGATGCGGGCATGATGGATGGACTTAGCCAGACCAGCCTTGAACACCTGGGTTTGAAGACGTCGCTCCAAGAAGTCCTCAATCTTCAGACCGAGCACATAATCGAGCTTCATCTGCTTCTCATCTAGCACTCCGATCCTCACCAGACGACGGAGTAGGGCGTTACCTGGTGATATGTAAACAAGGTTGAAATGTGGCTAATAGCAATGAGGATTTTAGAAAAGACAATTCAATATCAGATAAAATCAGGATGGTCAACAGAGTTTAGTCTGATAAGAGGTTGCCAGATTTCTTTCATCATGTTAATTTGGTATGTTTTGATAAATTACTTATTAAAAGGGGACAGAACCACAGAATAAAGTAATAATACTATCATACAGAGCGGACACTCTCCGACCCCCTTGCAATCTATCCCGCACGCACCCGAACGCGAGATTCTCGTGGATTTTGTACTGAGTATGCGGGCCTACGCGACCTTCCAATTTCAAATTCGTGCTTGTCATATGTAAGTGTCTGGAATGTGACAAAACCTGGGAGATTGTCACTTACCCTAATTTAAAATAAGAGCAGAGCTGGTTGCGTACAGATTTATTGCACAGAATTAAGCTCAAATATTTTTTAAATGGTTATGGATAAATTGATATATCCATGAGACGAATAATTAGGCTCAACTCTATCTGCACTTAAAAGCATTGACTACTACTTACATGATATTTTAATCAAATTAAAATGGCCCATTTTCGCAAATTTTTTACTTGCGCATCAATGACAGGGCCACAGTTATTTTGTGCATCGTATATCTATCTGACTTGTAGTAGGTGAGAGAATGTAATCTAAATAAAATCTAATCAAAAATCCCATGTGCAAACTAACCTTCAAACAACCTCTTAGGATCCTTCTCCTCCAGGGTCAGCAGCTCACGAGCAGCCTTACGGATGCGGGCGAGGGTGTACTTGACTCTCCACACTTCACGCTTGTTCCTCAGACCATACTCTCCGATGATCTTCAACTCCTGGTCGAGACGCGCCTTCTCGAAAGGACGGCGCGGCGTAACATAGGTCTTTGAGAAGACCGAGGGCACTCGGTTATTCACCATCTTGGCGAGCTGGAGGTAAAGTTTTGAGGTTATGAAAAGTTTCTAGTGAAAAGTACGTTAGGTTAGAGGTAGACTGTGCCTGATGGTGCAACTGTGTAGTAAAGTTAGAAGAACTTGTCGCCACATGCAAGTTGCAAACGCAAATGCCTGAACATCATGATGCGGATTTCAGACAATCACATTTGGGAATCATTGCACATGGCAATGCTTTAGCCTTTAGCTCCACACACGACGACTAATGATTAGTTCGACATGTTCTACTCTAAGGCAAGAAACACTCTATACAAACAGAAATAAAGAAAAACATGAATGTTTACGAATAGGTTATGTTATGATGAATCCATTCCAATCACATAAATACTGAATGATTTACCACAAATTATATCACTGATCACTGAACTAGAAACGTTTTGATTTAAAATAACAACTATTTCACTGTTTTAACACATAACTAGAAATATTTTCAAAATAATTACCTCGTTCTGCTACGCAGCTCGCCGGAAAAAGAAATTGAAAGAAGCTGTCAAAAACTTACCACAGACAACAAACAACTGTCAAGCTGTGTTGCCATAGTAAGGTATAATTTTCCGTATTACTGTGGGGCAAAAAAAATACTAGAGCGAAGAATATGAAAATCAGGTGCTTATTAAACCTCGTCCACACACGGCAATCTGATTGCCAATCTGACTAGATTGACAATCAGATTGAGTAGTGTGGATGGCGATTGGGTTAAATTGGCCAATTTGAGGAAATTGGGAGTCGAGATCGGTCGATTTGATCGATTGACAATCAGATTGGGTAGTGTGCAGTGGCGTATCTACCCAATGGGCAATATGGGCAACTGCCCGGGGCGGCAGGCTCCGCCCCTCGCCTTTACTCAATTTTGTTGCGTGCCTTTCATACTGGCTAAACAAAATTTTAATAACCTACGAAATTATAACTAATATTTTTTTTATCAAAAACTGAAACTATGTTTTGTACGAGTATCTTTGGTTGGACACTAATGGCAAAATAAATTCAACTATCTTCGGGTAGGCTAACGGGTTACCAAGCAACGGCGGCGTATGTCTCGGGCGGACTCGGAACTAGAAGGGAATTCGGGCCGAGGGGCGGCAGGGATGAATGGTTTCTCGGTGGTTTTTTGGCTGTCGTTTGAAACAATAGCACACGCAACCTACGTAAGCGTCTCATTTGTTTCAAAAAGTTTCTGACTTAGAGAAAAAAACTTTTAGGCTTTTGGTATACTTATGTCAAAAATAGGCCATCGACCGATATTAACTAAATTTATATAGAAAAATAGCACGTCCACGATGGATTTTAATACAATATACCATGCCGTATATTTGTTCGATTTCAAATATTTCCCGACATATTTTCCGCACTTACATCAAAATGAGTTTTTTTCTTTCAATTTGCGTTTTTGCTAGCAAAAAATTTCGCGCTCGCTGCGCTCGCGTTTACTTCTGAAAGTAGTCAAGTTGTACTATTGCCTTTCAATTTGCATTAATGCGAACGAAAAAATTCGCGCTCGCTGCGCTCGCGTTTGCATCTGGTTGCGTTACTACTTGTCCGCTTCTAAGAGTTTCTGTATTTACGTGCTTGGTAATAGCGGAACACCGAGTGCGAAAGTCCGACTCGCAATTGGCTGGTGTTTTGACATCTTGATAGAGGGCGCGAAAAAAAATTGTGCCCAGGGGCGCCTGATTCGTAAATACGCCACTGGTAGTGTGGACGCTAATTGGCCAATTTCGGCACTAGTCTGAGTACAAGCGGCATGCTGAGCGGACGTCTTTGTATTCTCTTATAACATTTAAATGGCTTTTTAAGTTGTTTTCTTTTTAATAACTATTCATTCATTTATTATTATTCATTAGAGCCATTCCAGAGGCCTTTGGCGGTTCAACAAATCTGATAACAGGATATTTAAGGTCAGTCATTGACCTTGAAACCCACACGATATGATGATGATGATTGCCATTCCTTGTTCCACAACCTTTTCTTCACGTTCGATACCCAAAGCTGCAACCAAAACATTTGTTTTTACGACATTATTGACAAACGTCAGTCTAGCACAAAACACAAAATCGAATGAAATTGGCAATCTGATTGGGTACGTGTAGACGCGTGTCTGATCGTAACACCAATTTAATTGCCAGTGAAAAGTTGGCCGTGTGGAACCTACTAAATGCAGGCAAGTAGTGTATTCAATTCACCATTTGAAATGGAGATTTATTTACTGTGGCAACCTAAGTTTCAATTTGATCCATAGACAAAACATTTTTTTTTTCTTTTTAGGGTTCCGATACCAAAATGGTAAAAAAAGGAACTCTTATGGTGCGACTTTGTCTGTCCGTCTGTCTGTCACACCTCGTATATCTCAGAAACCACTAATGCTACCGACTTGAAATTTGGAATAATTTTAGAATATGGTTGCCCAACTTAATCGCACCCGGATAAAAAAAAAAGTATGATTATTAATGTAAAGGGGGCCCAAATAGGAGGGGGGGGGGGGGGCAAAATGTCAAATTGTCGTGACTAGGATGAGTGCGTAAAGGGCTTTACATTCTAAAATACATTTTTGTATTTTTTTACAACTTAGTTTTCAAGTTATGATGAAAACTGCCAAAAAATCAGTCAATAGAAGTTTATGTAAATATTACAGCAAAAATAAAACGATCTTTCTAAGTTGCACAGTTTTTTAGAAATCTGCAAATAACATTTACAAACCAATTTAGTTTTGCGGTCCTATAAATGGACTTCGTTGCTTCCAAAAATATTATAGGTAAGTATATCGGAACCCTCAGCGCGCGAGTCCGACTCGCACTTGACCTGTTTCTGGTCTGTTTGTACGAGGCTTTTATCAAAGTACAAAAAAAAACTATTATTATAAATATCAAAGCGCACGACAGTGCGCCGGCCAAGTTCTAAGCACAGGCCGCGCGCACACCGTGCACTATTTACCCGAACCGCTTCGAGCCACTTTTGACCCCCCTGTATCTTCTTACCTGATTAATAGATCTGGATGAAACTTTACGGACATAATAACACAATTTAATTTACTTTGAATAAAAAGTTTCAATATTGTAGCTATTACAGAAAAAAAATTATACTCGAGAAAATTGTAAATTTGGTACTCACTGACAGCTTCACAGCTCATCAAAATGTTTGACACTTCTAGAAGACCTATAATGCTAGTCGTCAGGGTAAGAGTAATGGGAAAATTCGAATATTGGAAATTGGTCAAGTGCGAGTCGGGTTTTAGTCAAAATTATGTATAAAATGTTGGTAATACTTCTCTAAGACCTGAAAATCTGAAATTTGGCATGGGGATAGTCGTTAGCATTAAAAAAAGTATAGCAAAAATTTTAAAATTGGAAATTGGTCAAGTGCGAGTCAGGATATAGTCATTACTATGCATAAAATTGTTGGTCATACTTCTGTGAGACCTACAAATTTGAAATTTGGCATCGGGGTAGTCGTTAGCATTGAAGGAAAAATTTGGAAAATGGTCAAGTGCGAGTCAGACTAAAATTAATGTAGCAAATATTAAAAAGGTAGTATTTCTAGCAGGTCAGACTTAGTCATGCATGAAAACAAGTAGCTATGTTTTAACGAAACTATGAAAATACAAACAACGTTGCGATAGTTACTATAAATATCAGCTGATTGGACACCTGTCAATATTAATCTATCATATTGCCAATCTTGACAACACAAAAAATAGTTTCCATAAAATTAATTTTCTATTCATAAACAAAAAATATGGATTCGTCATACAGTAATGTGACCAATAACAAAAAATATAGAAACTTGCGCAACTCTTATGATGACTCATGCATATCAGAAGGACGATTGCAATCCGATGATTACTCGTCGAATTTGCATCTACAAGAGGAAGTTCAACAACTCAAAAATGAAATTGCCGTACTAAAAAATAAGCTGAAAAACGAAGACACTTTCTCAGCAAAACTGATTTTAGAGGTCGCTGATTTAAAGAAAGAATGCTGTAGCCAAGAAAAAGTTATTAGTAATCTCAAGAGATTCTGCTCCAGCACACCGACTAAAATACTATCAGGTTCTCCCAGTCCTAGTCAACACTGTACCCAGCTTCAGAGAATGAAATATGTAGGCAAACCTAAGACTATATCACCGCCACCAAGGAACAAAAACCAAACTGCAGAGCAATCAACCCAAACTACAATTCCAGAGAACTCGAAATATCCGATCAAAGTCAACAAGATAAAAACTAACGCTAAGCGCATAAAAAAGCTCAAACAAAAAATTCGCAAAATAATAGACAAAGTGTCGGAGTTAAAACATACAAACGAAAAATTACGACAAGAATTATCTGACATAATAAATGAATATGTATAACCGTATAGCCAATGATACTTTTACATCCATACATACAAATGGATCCGGAGATAGCACAATAACAAAATATTAATAAAGAAGACAAAGATAAAGGAGTTCAAATTGATGTCAAAAGAAGGAAAGGAGAAACAGACAAAGAGAAAGTCAAAGACAATAAAACAGAAGGAGGAAAGAATGGACATGAAGCACAACTTAATATAAATTCAACAACAATAGACATACCAGTTGCGGACCTGCCCTCTCCACAATTTGCCAAGGAAGAGATAAAGAGGAAAAAGAAGAACATATATATTCTGGCTGATCAACAGGGTATAGGAGTTCGAAAACACTTACAGGAACTGGTCGGTTCGGACTTTCAAGTATTCTGCTATTTGAAACATGGAGCAAAAACGGCTAACGTGTTAGACTTTTGTGAAGATGATTTTTCTAAATTAGGTGAAAATGATTTTATTATTATAATGAGCGGCACAAACGATAGTAATCCTTTTGATTTTAAGTGTGATATGCTTCTAAGGTTAAAACCTCTTACTAACACTAATGTAATTGTATGCGAAATACCTAGAAACAAACCTCTTAATGAACATAAATTAAATTCTGAACTCAAAATGATATGTGGTAGGTACGCGAATGTAATATATTTGGACTTAGAGTACGGTAAACAAATACCGTTTCGCAATAACTTTGCGACCCATGTGTGCCGTTGTTTGTTAAAAGAGATCTTGCATATCTGTTACAAGAATGATTTTAAGAACTATCAAGCAGCAATCACAGAAATGCAGTCACAGACTGACGACAACTCAATGTCCAAAGTTTTATACGCAGACAAGGTTACACAGACAGATACAATATGTGACAATTTTATATCAGACGTGGACGAAGTAACATCTAAAAGTGAAGTTAGGACTTTATCTCAAAATAAAGCTGATTTTTTTCGTTCTGAAACACATTAATATACTGCATCAGAATATTAATGGTCTCATAAGTAAACAAGATCTCTTGGCTGAGAGTCTAGATGAACTGGAAGGTATAGGCAGTGGTATTGATGTCATATGTGTAACTGAGCATAACATGTTAAGTGGTGACAGCTATGTACTGAATGTCCCGAATTTTAAACTTGCAGCTGCTTGTCATCGTAAAAATCGTAGCGGAGGTGCGTGTATAATGGTTAGAGACAATATAAAATTTAAAGTGCTAGAAAAAGTATCCCGATATGTTGTTCTTAATACTATAGAGTGTTGCGCTGTTCAATTGATTGACCATGACATTGTTATCATATGCATGTATAGAAGTCCAAAAAGTAAATCAGTAGCTCAAAATTTTGACATTTTTTTTAATAACCTTTATGACATTTTGCATTTATTTGCTTTTAATAATAAAATAATATTATGCGGAGACTTCAATATTGACATCTTAAAAAAAACTAAATATTCTACGGAGTTCGAAAGAATATTACAGGGATATAATTTGAAATTTTCAGTACGCGCACCTACAAGACTTGAAAGTGGTACATGTCTAGATAATATAATTCACAATGTTCGAGGTAGTAAAAGCAAGATTTTTGAATTTGCTCTCTCTGATCATACTGGTCAAGTCCTTCACTGTCCGGTAAAAAAGTTCTGTACCCTACCGGCCTGGTTCAAAATGAAACGTGACTATTCCAAGGATAATATGACAAAATTTTATGGCTATTTAGAGAGTTTGAATTTTACTGACATATTTAACAGTAACTGTCCCAATGAATCATTTAATTTATTTTATGACATGTTTAAATTTTTATATGATCAATGCTTCCCAATCATTAAAATCAAACTTACCAATAAAACTAGACCAACCTGGCTATCCAAAGGCATCAGGCGTTGTAGCAAGCGAAAACGGAAACTTCTTTGGAGTTACAGACTTACAAAAAATAAAAGAGAAAAGGGCAAATTTAAAACATATTCAAAATTGCTAAGCAAAATCATCAATTTAACGAAAAAATCGCAAAATGACTACTACATCTCTAACGCTGAAAACAAGTCTAAAGCTACATGGCGTATAATAAATAAAACAAAGCAACAGTTTCCGAAGGACAGTATTACACAAATTAGGTGTAGCGATGGTAACATCCTAAAAGATCCAATCGATATTGCCCAAGCATTCAATGATTACTTCAGTGCAGATAACAAATCTCAACCACACATATTGCATCGTAATCCAACTTGTTCAAATCAGCAGCGGTTAGGCTCGTTGTTCATGAGGCCTACTGATCCACATGAAGTGTATAGAATAATAAAAAATCTGAAAAATACTCACAGCACTGGCTATGACGACATAAGTACTGTGGTCATTAAGTTTGTTTCAGTTCTCATAGCGGAGCCACTAAGCCATATAATTAACTTATGTATAGCACATGGTGTGTTTCCCGAAAAACTAAAAACAACTGTTATAAAACCACTCTTTAAAAAAGACGATAAAGAAAATGTAAAATATTATCGACCGATAGCACTTATACCGGTTTTTTCTAAAATAATTGAAAACATTATCTACAATTCTATTTATAATTACTTTGAAAATAGTAATATTTTAGTGGCAGAACAGAAAGGCTTTCGAAAAAATAAATCCGTTAATATGGCTATATATGACATGTTATATACTGTGTATACTAGGATGGACAAGAGGATCCCTGTCTTGGCGTTGTTTATGGATTTGACAAAAGCCTTCGACTACGTTGATCATAAAATACTGTTAAAAAAGCTTGAAACTTATGGTGTAAGAGGTAATGTCCACAATCTCGTAAGATCGTATCTTAGTGGTAGAACACAAGTAACGCATATTACTAGGGTCTGTCCAAAAACAAAAACAGAAACAATATACTCTTCTCGTGCAAATCCTGTACATGTCGGAGTTCCACAAGGTAGCATTTTGGGGCCACTATTATTTATTATTTATATCAACGAGATAGTTAATTTGACATCTTATAATAAAATGATTCTGTTTGCTGATGATTGCACAATTCTTTACTCTAACGAAAATGACATTCAAAGTAGTATTTCAGAAATTATAAATTTCAAACAAAGAAATCCCGTGCCACTCAATTCTACTGTAAAGCACGACTCAACAGTGATTGGGCAAACAGATGAAACTAAATTATTAGGCCTTCATTTAGATTACAACATGAGCTGGAAATCTCATATCAATAGTTTATGCCAAAGCAAACCAACCAACCAAAGCTCTTTTGCTCTGCGCAAACTTAGCAAAATAGCCAATCGAAATACAGTTTTAATGGCTTACCATGGACTTGTAGCATCAGTATTAAGATATGGTATAATTTTCTGGGGTAACGCGACCGGTATAGATGCAATTTTTAAAGCACAAAAACGCTGTATTAGAGCTATCTGCCACTTACGACGAACTGATAGTTGTAGACCACATTTCATAGACTTAAAACTACTAACATTTTCATCGTTGTATATTTTTGAGACTGTAATGTTTGTTCGTACGAATATGCATCTTTTTTCTCAAGTCAAAAGTACTCGTCGACAGGACAAACTGTGTCTACATTCCTGTAAAACTGCACTGCTTCATAAAAGTATAGTTGGAATGGCACCAAAACTGTATAACGCTCTTCCTAAAGATATAATCAATATTTCTGGTCTGGACTCTTTTAAAAAACAACTTCACAAGTACTTAGTTGACAATGCCTATTATAATTTAAGGGAATATTTTTCGAAGAAAAAATCTTAGGTTTAAGTTTGACATTTTGAGATTTATATTTAACTTATTAATTTTTATTCCTGACTGATTTGTATTTCTTTTTTTCGATTCTTCTTGTTTAAATTTAATTTTTAAGGTATTTTTCTAAAAATTTGCATTATTATTAGCAAAATTAGCAAAACATGTACATGATCACTTTATATTTTTGTACCACCTCTGTAATCCTTACCATGTTTTCGCAAATAAACGATTCTGATTCTGAAATATAATTGATATAGCAAACTGAACAAAAAGAAATGAAATCCCACCAAAAACATAACTGTTAAAAACGGGCCCAAGTTCCTATCGGCTAATTGTTTGCCTAAAAAAAGGTTGAAATCCGATCCAATGCCAAGTTTAGATGCACTTTAATATCGATCATAATCGTCTTCATCAGCAGCCACGCAGGTACGTTGAAAATAAAATCTAAAATGAAATACTTTTGAATTTGAACTTGGCAGGTTAATTTAATTATATAAATAATAAATCTAATTACACAATTAATCAAGTGTTACTTACAGCACAAAACCTGCCAAGTTCAAATTTAGAAGTATTTCATTTTAGATATTATTTTCAACGTACCTTCGTGGCTGCTGATGAAGACGATTATGATTGATATTAAAGTGCATCTAAACTTGGCATTGGATCGGATTTCAACCCTTTTTTAGGCAAACAATTAGCCGATAGGAACTTGGCCCCGTTTTTAACAGTTATGTTTTTGCTGGGTAATTTATTATAAAAACATTTATTTGCTTACATCAATAATCAACACCCATGTCAACACATAAAAATTAACATTTTAATCAAAACTTTTTATACTTCAGGAAACTTCTGTATTTTTTGGGATTCAAACCATAAGCCTTGAGCCTTTCATCCGAGAGCTTGCTTAGAGGATTATCAGACGACTGGTCTCTGCCTTGTTTATTTTTATTCTGTTTGAATTTGTTTTGATATTCTTTGCCGCCTTTATCTGTTTTCTTTCGTTTTTTATTTGGCAGGTCTGTTTGGTTCGATTTGCGTTTTAGATTTTGTCTATTTCCTTCTTGGCCAGTGTGACTAGGTTCTTGTTTTTGAACACTTTCGACAAGGAATCCTTCGGCGTTGCGTTTCTTCTTCTTCTTTTTGTTTTTACTTATTACTGCTACTCGACTATCGATTTCATTACTATTATTTATTTTACTTGCGTTATTTTGTAAATATTGAATTTTATCTGCTGTTTTTATTTTCTGTTGTTGTATATTTTGTGTATTTTTATTTGTTTCTGAAGTTTCCTGTATATTGACTTCTAAACTTTGACTTTCTTTATGTTTTTTCTTGTGTTTCTTGTTGCTAGCTTCAGAAGTTTCTCCAAAGTTGACTTCTGTTCTTTGTTTATGTTTTTCCTTTTGTGTCTTGTTGCTAACTTCAGAAGTTTCTTCAAAATTGACTTCAGTATTTTCACTTTCCTTATGTTTTTTCTTGTGTTTATTGTTGCTAGCTGCAGCAGTATCTTCAATATTGACTATACTTTCACCATGTTTACGTTTCTTTTTTGTTGTTGCTTCATTTTGATTATCATTGGTTTGTTCGTATTCTTCCGTATTCTTATATTTCTTAGTTTCTAATGTCTCTTCCACGTAAACTTCAGTATTATTTTCAATACTGTCTTTACGCTTTTTCTTCTTTTTCTTCATATCTGTATCTGTATTGCCGCTATCGCCATTTTGTGCAGTATTGTCAAATTCAACGTCATTTTGATCTGTTTCTTGTTTGCTTTCTTCTGTTTTCTTGTCTTTGTTCTTGTTTTTCTTCTTCTTTTTCTTTCCAGTTGCTTCTTCAATTGGGACCACGATTTCGGGATCCCTGTAACAAGCGGAGTGTTATTATTAATTAATCTATATCACTAATGTTTTTAGAGAGTATTTTTTTTTGAGTTTTTTTTATTTATTTTATTTGGGTAGGTTACAGCTGTGTTTACAATATAATACACTTAGTAAATATCTAGGGGCCAATTACAAGTTTCCACTATTCAATCTATAATCAGCGTTTATAGAGGTATACTATATTAGGTATATTTCAACATTCATATTTATCTATAGTGGGTGTTGGTAAAGTACTTCGAACTACATGATCTACTCCAAGTGATCTAAATCATACTCATTTATGATGTTAAAAGTTAATACTTTTCCCACAAAAAATTGGTCAATATTTCAAAAATCTCTTCCCAACTCAAATTAACCTACATTACTTTTTAAATATAAGTAAAGTAAGTAAAAAAATCAGTTTATGTTTCAATCAGTTTCTGTATACATTTTCTAATCTGCTAGAAAGTTATAGAAGATAACTTACTCTGGCAGATCCTTGAACAGACTGGGCAGTACTTTCTTCTTGAGTCTCTCGTCTGCCGCCTTCAGCTTGTATGTGTTTACTTCGCTTTTCTCCACGTCTCGAGGTCTGTGCTTCACGATCTTCTTGAGAGGCACCCACTGGGTCAGCTCTTTGTCGTCTGCTAGAAGGATCTAGAAGTAGACATGTACATTCGCTTTAATAAGGATAGTTAAAAGTAACGGGTAACGTGCTAAGCCCGCTGGGCGACCGAAAAAAAAGCGCCACCTAGTGTGGAGTAGAAAAACCATAGCAGGTGGATAAAAACAACTGGCCTTTTGGTGTAGTTGGTAGTGCCCCTGCCTTCTACGCTGCAGATCGCGGGTTCGATGTCACCCAGGGCAAACATTTGTGTGATGGATGAATTTAGGTAGATGTTTGTTTTGTGTCTTGGCGTTATTTATCTATTTGTGTATTTATATCAGTCTCTGATACCCATAGTACAGGTTTTACCTAGTTTGGGATCAGATGATTGTGTGTGTAATGTCCCCCAATATTAAAAAAACCGGCCAAGTGCGAGTCGGACTCGCGCACTGAGGGTTCCGTACCACCACATGAACATAATTGTATTAGTTGAAATTTCAGTAAGTTAATGTGCTAGAGTTTTTGAGTCCGACACGCGCTTGACCAAATTTTATTATTTGTTGTTATTTTATAGCTTATGCACTATAAACATACCAATTTTCAAGTTTGTAAGTGTTCCCGTTTTTAAATAGAACTAAAACAAAAATCGCCTCCGCGACCCCCCAACTTGACCCCTCTCTTATATGAATGTTCTTGAAACGGGAGCTCACCGCAATTGGTTACCATTAGTTGTGAGAAAAGTTGTAATATTTAATGATTTCAGACTTTTCCCATTATTTGTACTGTGAGACCTAGCTTCTTGCCAAATTTCATAATTTTAGTTCAACGGGAAGTACCCTGTAGGTTTTGCATTTTTGAATAAATGTATGGAGATGAGGACATAAAATGCCATATCTTTTGATTGCGTCGTTGAAAAAAATTTAAATTTTCAGATCTTGTGTGGTTCATGGATCCTAATATGTGGTATTAATTTCAACCTGATACCTTTACCCGTTCGTGAGATAAAGGGTCTTGACAGACAGACAGACGGACAACAAAGTGATCCTATAAGGGTTCCGTTTTTTTCTTTTGAGGTACGGAACCCTAAAAATAACCCTAAACCTGAAAAATACATTTAAAAATATGCACCGTTCCCGCATCTCTGGCAGCTAAATATCCTGCACCCAAAGCTTGCCTGGAAGAAATTGCTGTTGAGCAATAAGGCCGCCTCGTTGTACACCTGTTTCTAATATAAAATTTGTATTTTTCTCTAAATTTCGTGTGCAATAAAGAATATTGTATTGTAAAATATATCTTACCTCCTCAATAGTAAGTCCATAATCATTCGGCACAACTTCCCTATATTTAAACCTAGTAGGCAAATCTCCACCAATCACATCTTCGCAATCCATTTTGTAATATTCCTCCATATACTCATCATACGTCTTGTCGGCGACGGTCGGGACGAATTTGGGCTTCTCAGAAGTTAAGAGTTCAGCTAACTTGGACTTCTTCTTGCGATTACGACGTTTCTTCCCTAGAGTCGATTGGATCTCTTCGATAAGTTTTGCTTTTGCTACTTTCGGATCGTAATCTGCGTCCATCTGTGGAGAAAAAGGTATATATTTTTTTTATTTTTAGTCATGTAAAATAAAATGAACGAAGATTGACGAAAGAGATCTCTACAAGGCGAGAGTGAATGGAAACGTTGAAAGGGGAAGGCCTCGGCAAACGTACCAGGACCAAATTCAACACGTTCTTAATAAAGGCCAGGTTAAAAGTACCCTAAACCGACGAGGATTGATGAAAGTACATGAAGTATGTGGTACTGTGGTCTCTGCCTACCCCACAGGTAAAGAGGCGTGATATTATACATACATAACATCACGCCTCTTTCCCGTTGCGGTAGGCAGAGACCACAGTCCTCCACCTGCTACGATCTTGACATACTTCCCTTGCTTCCTGTACTTTCATCAATCCTTTCATACATGCTCGTCGTTTTAGGGTACTTTTAACCTGGCCTTTATTCAGAACGTCCTGAATTTGGTCCTGGTACGTTCGCCTAGGCCTTCCCCTTCCAACGTTTCCATTCACTCTCGCCTGGTAGATCTCTTTCGTCAATCTTCGTTCATTCATCCTCTCTACATGACCAAACCATCTCAGCATCCCTTTCTCGATTTTGGTCACTACGTCTTCTTTTACGCCACACCGTTCTCTTATCACACTATTTCTAATCCTGTCACTCAATTTAACACCAATCATACTCCTTAGCGCTCTCATTTCCACTGCATTAATTCTACTTTCATGCTTCTTCTGCCATACCCAGCTTTCACTGCCATACATCAGTGTTGGTACCAAAACTCCCCCATGAACAGCCAAACGAGCCTTGTGAGACACCTTCTGACTCCTCATAAAGGCGTGCAGGGCACCATTCACCATGTTTCCAGCATTCACTCTTCTTTCAATATCACTTTCACACTTTCCATCTCTCGTAAACTTTGAGCCCAGATACACAAACTCCTTCACTTGTTCGACTTGTTCATGATATTATGTATATTATGTATTTTCGTTGCACGTTTTTATTATTGAAAGAAACAACGAATATGTTTTCATTTTATTTCTCCCTCCCTTCTTCCATCGGGAATCCAGACGCACCGCAGGATATCAGCCAAACTTGGTTGATATTCCGTACATTCGCACAAAGCGCTTTGAAACATCTTTTATAATGCGCAAGGCTAAAGGGTTGAATTTTCCATTCCATACAAATTGCTCACTCTGATCGAACAGTTTATATGGAAAGATCAAAAATTATTTTCACTTCCCAAAAATGATTTTTGGAAAACTTGTTCAGTTTCAGTCCCTTACACCCCGTGTACTCCATGGATTTGTTTTGGGCAAAGACTTTAACGTAGGTTGTATACTGTATTCTGAATATAGGGAATATGCAATTTTTTTTGTACCATTTATTAACTTGGCTACTAGGCTTATTGATGTGTCGGGTGATAAAAGGGCTGGCAGCTACCTCGGGCAGAGGATAAGATATTCGCAGAAAGACGTCCACTGCTGGACACATAGGCCTCCCCTATTTTATCACGATAATTATCCTTTGGGAGCCCTGGCTGCTACCAGTCTTACGTTAAAGTCTTCATCTTCGCAGTGCGGACCGTCTTCATTTTGTCGTGTTTCTTCCTCGTATCGGTCTTGTTCTGGTTCATATTTGTCCCAGTTTTCTGAAAATAAGAAGTTGTCTTTATTTGTAACGTATAATAATTCTTAAAAGGAAGTACCATCCCCTTGCCTTTTTTTGCCGTAAAGCAGTAGTGTTTGCGCTGCTGTGTTTCGGTTTGTAGGGTTAAGGAGCCAGTGAAATTACCGGCACATAGACATACCATCCAGACTGGGTAACGCGCTTTGCTGTCTTATTAGTGGCAAATTATGTCACAAATAAGACAGTGGGTGTCATGGGTGGTGGTGACCACTTACCACCAGGGTGGCCTACCTAATCGTTTGCCCACTTGTGAATTAAAAAAAACCTACTATATAACCTTGTATTTGTAGCTTACCTATCTCCAACTCCTCATCCAGATCAGGGAAGACCGGTTTCTCAAAATCGAAGTATTTTTTATCATCACATACTTACTATATCACCGTGTATTTGTAAATTCATCATAACATCCCATGAAACGTCGACTACAGGACAGGGAGCTCCCTCCAGAATTCTAGCTTTTGCTGGAAAAATGTGGAGGGGAAGTACCATAGTCACCTCGCTTGTTAACGTTACGGCTGGCACCATGGGCCGCGGTTGTAGGTGACCGCAGTAAGGAAGATGTAAGATACAAAGGAGGATGCTGCTGCCCATCCTCTAGTTTATAACCCTTAGTCTCCTCTTACGACACCCACGAGTATGTATAGGTTGGTACTATTCTTTGCCGGCACCCGGGGTATTTGCAATTTACCTATCTCCAACTCCTCATCCAGATCAGGGAAGACTGGTTTCTCATCATCAGCTTCACCATAGAATTCTTCATTGAACAACGCCTTCATTCTTCTACGTCGAAGTCTTTTTTATCATCATCACCTACTACATCATCTTGTTTTCGTAACTTACCTATCTCCAACTCCTCATCCAGGGCAGGGAAAACCGGTTTTTCATCATCAGCTTCACCATAGAACTCCTCATCGAATAGAGCCTTCATTCTTCTGTCATGTTCTTCTGGATCGAAGTCTCCTTCTATATCGTCCTCCTGTAAAAATGTAGCGTTTAGATTATAAACTGTGACGATAGGCCGCCGTTCCGTTGGTTCCTTCTTACTGCTAAGATCTTTAGAGCCTGTCCGTCCAGATGAGGCGTTTTACGCGCGAATTGACTCGCGCAATTTATATTGCCATTTACACGCGAGTGAGGAAACGCGTGGCATCATCTGGACGGAATATATGTAGCTCTGGCTCAGAGTAAAAAACTATAGAGTCCGTCATATATATATATTCTGTATGAGCTAGTGAAGTGTATCGCGTAACCCAGTCGCCGATACTAGTCGGTCAAAACTCAATAAAATTTTACAAAAATCAAGAAATCTTTAAAAATCTAATGTTTTAGTATAAACTTTGTTTGCTAAAGTGAAAATGTATCTTTTTTTACTTGTGAATTGATGATTAATACTAAGAACGGAAGCGTAAATAATTTTTTTAACACCATTTTTTTTCCTGATTGGTAAGTGTTTTCACCAGAAAACCTGTGTTAGTAACATTTATTAGTCCCATGTCACATATTTCTTAGAGAGAAAGATAAAAATTTTACGTTTTTAGGATTTGATAAAAATCCATACATTTTAGTATGGAGATCCATACATTTTAGGAGGAGGAGAAAGTGATACGCTTATGGCTCCCTCCGTAGCAGACAGTTTTTCTACTTAAACCTCCTTGAGCTCTAGTATCTCGGGAACGCCTCATCTGGACAGGCTCTAATAGTGTTAACTTTTAAAACAAAACTGCCAACTCGCTCAAATTCTTGCATATTTATTTTTTTCTCACTATTGTATTATTAAAATAGGACCAACACACAGGGTTCATTTTTCTTTGCAGGTTGTAATTTTTCATACGATTGACAGCTGTCAAAATGGACCTATCACGATACAGCTCGTAAAAAATCCGCAACAGAAAAAAATCTATATCAAGACGATTATACTAACAAAATCACTTTGTAGCTTTTTACAATTATTGACGCCATTTATGCTTACAAATAATTTTAAATCGTCAGCAAATAACAAACAATTTGAGGTTTCAATAACATTGGACCACAATGGCCCTAAGTTACTGCCTTGGCCTGATGTTGTTAGAAAGGTATTTGAAATATTTACTGCACCCACCACGCGGCTGGCAGAATGGATCGCAGTGGTTGGTGACTGCAGAAGTTTAAAGAACGACGTTGCTGCCCGTCCTTCCTGAGCAATGATGCAACGATGGTAAGTGGTCACCGCCGCCCATATCGCTCACTACCTTACTAAGACAAAAAAGCGCGTTGCCCACCTTGAGAACTAACATGGTCTGACTTATGTGCCAGTAATTTCACTGGCTCCCTTACCCTTCAAACCGGAACACAGCAGTGCAAACAATGATGCTATACGGCAGAAAAAAGCAAGGGGTGGTACTTCCCCAGACGGACTTTGCACAAAACCCTACCACCTTCAAAACCTTTAGTTGTTTTTAAGACACGAGCGAGAAGAGAGAGTGGTACTATTCTTCCGCTCACTCACACTTGTGCAAATTCTTACCTTGAAAGCCAAATCCTTATTCCCCGTAACTTCCTTGATTTTAGCGATCTTCTCTTGTATTTCTTTGAGTTTGAGCGACTTCATTCGTGCTATCTCCTCCATCTTCTTGCGTTTTTCCTCTTCCTTTCTCGTTCGCACCTCGGCGCGTTTCCTCGCCCGGCGGTCGTCTTTCGGACGGGTGTAGTTCATGGTACGGGGGTAGCGTTTTAGCTGAAATTTAATACAATAATTTTTACGTTAATCGCGTTCGATGTAATTAACAATATAGGAATTTCGGAAGCAAAGTGCAACTAAGTAGGTTGCATATCTGGGAATGTCCATTCTATGTGTAAAAAATAACTATAGCACGATTCAGAAACTCTTTGGCGCCATCTATAGATTCGTTTTGGTATCAGATCCTCTTTCAATCTCAATCTCAAAATAGATTTAATTCTACAGCGTGAATTTTTATTCGTTTTAATCCCGAAAACAAGTAACATTCCCAAAGAACAAAATTTTTTATTCTCAAAAATTTTTTCGTCTCTCCATAGTAAAGTGGTTATTTATGAACATGTTTCAATGCCATATGTGTGTCATCCATCATCATCAACTCACGTATTCATCATCCGGCTCCTCGAAGCGAAAGTTGAAGGCTCGTTCGAACTTGCCCTGCTCCTCCACCCGCCTCTCGTCTTCCTCCAGGTCTTCATCATCTCGGAGCCTGTCATCAACGTCTCCTGCGTCGCCTTCCTCGAGATAACTGGAAGAAAAGGTAAAAGTTGGGCCGCACAGTCTTAGGCCTGATTTACATTGATTCATCATCATCATCATATCAGCCGAAAGACGTCCACTGCTGGACATAGGCCTCCCCTAAGGAACTCCATGACGACCGGTCCTGCGCTGCTCGCATCCAGCGGCTTCCCGCGACCGCCACCAGATCGTCGGTCCACCTTGTGGGGGGCCTGCTAACGCTTCGTCTTCCGGTACGTGGTCGCCACTCTAGAACCCTCACGCCCCATCGGCCATCGGTTCTTCTTGCGATGTGCCCTGCCCACTGCCACTTCAGTTTAGCGATTCTCAGGGCTATGTCAGTTACTTTAGTTCTTCTGCGGATCTCCTCATTTCTGATTCGATAACGCAGAGAGACTTCGAGCATAGCCCTTTCCATAGCCCTTTAGGTGACTTTGAGCTTTCTGATAAGGCCCATCGTAAGTCATAAGTCATTGATTGTGTAAAGCAAATCCTATACTATTGAATGAGCAATATTTGTATATATATATATATATGTAATCTGTTATTTGTTTTTAGGGGCAAAAAATCGATCTAGCTAGGTCTCATGTCTGGAAAAATTCGTTTTCACCGTCTTTTAATATTTCTTAGCGCATTTTAGTGCGTTCAAGAAACTTAAAGCGCCATCTGTTGTTGAGTAGCATAGCTTGCTCACCCGATGATATTTTAATCATACAGAGCATAGCTCGGTCGCCCAGGTACTGTTATGTAAAAAGGCTTAATATAGAGGTTTAGTGTACTCAAGAGCTCCATGAGTTTATTCCACCATCTCAATTCTACCATCGGGAGTCCAGACGCACCGCAGGATATCACTCACACTTGAGAAGTTTTTAGAACAAATATTTGAGTTTATTTGTTGTGTTTGTTTGAAGTTATATTAAAGTGTTTACATGCAATTAGAAATGTACTTATATTGACCACTGTTTTGTGCTTTTGTCAACATAGTGCGGTCGATTAGCTGTTTCACGTAGACACGCCTTACAATTTCACCAAATTTTTACAGGTACTAGTTAGGTACATAGCTCTCAATTTTTTATAGGAGCCAATTCTTGAATGTTTTGAAAGTTCAAGAACTGGCTCCTATCAAAAATTGAGAGCTTTGTTCTTAACTAGTACCTGGAAAAAATTTGGTGCAATTTGGCGATATAAGACGTTAAGCGACTGGACTAACAGGACATAATCTTACCTCTTATTCAAAATGTAGTCCCTCAAGAAGGCCTCACCCTCGTTGAGTTTAGGATCCGACCACAGGGCTTTGAGAGGAGCCAGGTCCTGTTCCACTTCATCATCAATGTGCTCCGCCTTGCCGGTCAAAAACTCCTTGATCTTGGTCTCCTGTATGTACAAAACATTGTTTGAAAGCTTAAATAGAGTCCTACATAAACAGAGAATAAATAATTAGTATGTTACTTACACCACGAAATGAACAACTTTCCAAAAATTTGTTTCACCTCCCATATAAAATTCGCGACCTAAGAAAAAGGGTCGTGACAGACAGACGAACAACAAAGTGATCCTATAAGAGTTCCGTTTTTCCTTTTGAGATATGGAATGGAACCCTAAAGAACGGTCAAGTGCGAGTCAGCCTCGCGCACCGAGGGTTGAAAAAACTGAGCTACTTAGAGAGATCGTTTTCTAAGTTCTAAGTTAAGTTTGTGGTTTCCGCACTTAGTCCTGCGTGGACCATTGTACGTGAGAGAGATCGTTTTATTTTAGCTGTAATGTTTACATAAACCACTATTGACTATAAATAATTCAAATTTTTCGCTTTGCAAACATCGGATATAAGGAGAGGGAATGGTATTTTTTTGGTATTTTTCCTTGTGACTAGTGAAAAGTCTGTATTAATTATTTATTGAAATAAAAAGTTATCTCAGAAACTAATTGCAAAACAATGCGGTTACTGCGATCATTTCTCTTGCGCACATCAATGATGTGGAACAATCTTCCCCTTGCGCTTTTCCCTGGTAGTTACGCCATGGGGTCATTCAAAAAGCAGGTTAACAAACTTCTAAAAGGCTGGCAATGCATTAGTAGACATTTGCAACCCCCTCAGGTGTTGCAAGTGTCTATGGGCGGCAGTGACACCTACCATCAGATGAGCTGTCTGCTTGTTTGCCTGCTCTTACATAACAAAAAAAAAAGAAAATTACCATTACCTTGTTAAGTTTATTTTCATCCTTTTTCTTGACTGGATCTGGTGCTATTTCTGCTTTTTTCTCCACCTTGAATATATTCCCATCATCACCACTGTCTGAATCATCACTATCTTCAAACACAAGGGTTTTTGAAGCTGGCTTGGTTTCTAAAAGATACAAATATAAATGGTGTAAATAAAGTATAATGGTCCTTCTAAGAGGTGATTTTACATTACTAATAGATTGTAAAAAAAAAAAAACTTTTTATTAAAAAAGTAGTTGTAGCTCAAGAAGATGTGAAGTGCCTGGGGGTTAGATGACCTCCATGATCAGCTGGTGACACAGACCAAGATGATTATATCAGAACCAGAGAGGTGTATTTTTCTAAAAAATAACAGAGTACATAGAGCTACACAAAAATCCGCGCATGCCCGACACAGCATGATGACAAAGTGTGAAAGTCTTAAAAAAATTAAGAAGGGAACTGAAGGGAACATAGTCTAAATAAGAAGACAAAAAATTCAATATAGTAATAATAAAACTGAAGGACTCATCAGCAAAATTGCTGCCTGTCCTATATCTAATAATAATAATAATAGTATCTTGAAAACTATTAATCCAGTATAATTTATAAAAAAAAAAGCTCCTTTACCTACTTATTTAACAATTTTTACTTCTTTAATGCTATCTTTTTGCACTGTTGGTTAGGAGTACTATCCTTCTATACTCTAGATTTCACGAAAGAATCAGATGACAAATCAAAACAAAATTATATTTATATTGTAATTTTTATTTATTGTAAGTAATTAAATGTGACCTAAACCATTGTATGATTTACATGAATGATATCTAAATTCATTAGACTTGAGAGTTATTTAATTGCATACAAACAAAATCTTTAGAAAATAATTATCAACTTTCTGCTTTGAAGAATAAATAGAAGAATAACAATAAAAAAAAAACATATTATTCTCTAATTTATTTATGTAAAATGTGTTAAAAAATTAGACTACCTGACTCCATCGTGAACTCAATTATAAGTCCCTTCTTTTTTTTCCACCCACCCTGTTAACCAGCTAGTTTGAATAGGCTTAAAGTCAAAGAAATATTGTATTGTATTTTAATTTAAATGTTACCTTCTTTCTTTTCCTCCTTATCATCAAAGAATTTGAACTCTGGGTCATAAATTCTCGGGTCCTTGGTCTTTAACAGTGCCAGGGTTTTAAGGAACTGTGCTTCCATTTCCTCCGGCACTTCCAGCGTTTCATCATCATCTTCTTCACTGTCCGAGGATAAAGAGGCATCGGAGTTCAAGGATTTGTTGCCATATTTTTGTTCTACTGTAAAGAGAAGTTATTCCAGTAAACATAGGATAACAATTTTAGGTACCACAACCTGTCACGAAAAGTCCACTTCAGGACAGGGAGCTTCCTCCAGAATTCCAGCTTTCTCTGCAACAATGTGGAGGGGGAAGTACCAACTGTTACCAAGCTAGCTAGCATTGCGGCTGGCACCATGAACCTCGGTTGTTGGTGACCACAGTATGTAAGATGGTATGATACACAGAAGGATGCTGCTGCCCGTCTTCTAGTTTATAATCCCTTAGTCGCCTCTTACGTCGCCCGCGGGTGGAGGAGTGTTGGTACTATTGTTTTGAGGCACCACACGGGCTTACGACACCGACGTAAGTGCCAGAGGTTTGAAGCAGCTAATAGCCTCTAACATAGATTAGTGACCACTATCTAAGAACGTACGTACTACGAACCACGCTGAACGTACCCTCCGAAGCAGGGATACGTTTTAGCCACTGCGATCATTCATTTTGGTTCTGTGAAATGCCAAAGTTGCTAAACTTATAGTAATCTTAAAGTAAGAGCAATCATCACTTGCACAGGTGCTTCGAAAAATATTTAAAACTTTACTTACATTTATGAAGTTCCTCTTTCTCCCTCCAGTTATCGTATTTTTTCGCGTACTCATTCTCTGTTTTGAAGGAAACATCTTCCTCGTCAAAGTCCTCATCGAAGAGCTTCTTTTTGAACATTCCAGCAGTTAGATATCGTGTTTATTTTGCCTAAAATAACCAAAAAATCGCACGACTTGTGCACGCACGAGCTAAAATTTTCAAAATTTGACAAATATGTTCCGTTTATTTCAAAAAACACTACAGCTAAAGGAGGAAACGTCGGAAAAATTTTCGTGCAATGGAACGTTGTTTCATTTACTTGCCATAAAAAATAAATAAATAAGGGTGTGCTTGCGTTTGTATAATATTATATGTTGCTGTGAAAAAAAGGTGATGCGATAAATCCGGTCTTACATGAAAATTGAAATCTATGATGTGGTTTTTTTTTCTATACAGACAGTTGCTGAAAGTTTCTTTGCGCGGAAAAAAAGTTTTTGCTATTTATACAAGAATGAAATAATCACCCCAAATAGGGAAATTTAATTTTATTATGGCAACATTATTATAACCTCAACTCTTCGACCGGTTGTATGTTGTGTTGTGGTTGTTTATTTTGTAAAATCAGCGATATTTGTGGGATAACGGTGTATTTGTCTGAAACAAATGTTCAATTGAGTACAAAGGTGCTTAAAAAACACCCATAATGACTACAAACCCAAGAAAAGGCACCGAGCCGGTGCCAATGGAAGAAAGTGATCAGCTGACTATTAGGCCATTGTAAGTGTATTGTTTTTCTATTTCAATCATCGCGAGGGTTAAATTAAATACTATCTACATTTTACACCAATGAGCATTATGGAATAACCTATCTGTGATGAGCCTCTGCGAGCCGTCCAATACATTGTGGTAAAATGCCCTGTCAGAGGATTTTCTGAAGGACTGCAAAGTTTTTACCACCTTGGATGCAGAATTTGAAAATGTACGATTTTCAAGCCCTGTGATAACGATTTTATTATAATAAATGCCTAACTACTGCAGTAATAGTAACCTAGGATGTATGCTCTCTTAGATTTTTGTACATCTAGATCACGTCAAGTTTTGTACTGAAAGTACTTTTCTAGACCCTGGAATGATTGAAATAAGGACTGCCTTATTTCGATCATTCCAGGTTGAATTTAATGTTGTTTTCGCTGTAATCAACATGTGTAAATATTTTATTTTTGTTTTGGGGCTGAGCATGATCTTACAAACAAAAAAAATACTCTGACTTGGCTTCTTAACAATTATAAATATGTTGCTTCAGAGGAGCTGGTCAGGAAGTGGGACGGTCATGCATCATGCTAGAATTCAAAGGGAAGAAAATAATGGTGAGTGAGAAAGCTTAAGCAAGCTGAAATTAGTATTATTGATCATACAACATTTACAAGGTGTAAAAAAAAAATTGTAATAGAGTTGACAAAAGAGTCAAGTGTTTTATAAACAAACATTTTTCAATTAAGAAAAGATTCATGTTAAATTATATGTTGTACAAAATAACTCTGGCTACGACCGTTAATGTGCAGAACTAAAAAAAATTAACGCGGGAATGTGCTCGGCAGGTGTGGGGAGGCGCGCAAAATCTTTCATTGGCTCTCCACCTGTCAACCATGCGCAGAAAATAACCGTCAGAGCCAAACTTATCCTATGCATGCTATTCATGAGGCACATGTTTGTAACCGCAATACAAATAGAAAAATGCTTACTCTATTGCTTTACATACAGAAAGCCAGAAATATTTACATTTTTACCACATTTTACATGAATTTGAGGTTATGATTTTGTTTACAAAATACCTGACTTTTTTGTGAACTTCGGTATTTAAGCAATAATAGGTCTTTACCTATGAAATTGCCGTTTTGTATGGCGAATTTAGGTAAACTCAATTTTCAGTACTTACTAACATTTTTGCATTTTTCTTAGGAAGACAATAAGCTAACAGAAGCTTAAATATAATTTTCGAAAAATATTATCTGTAAAAAATATAACAAATCTAAAGATGAAATCAGACAACATTTAAGACGAACAATTTTGCGAACCTTTAATTTTATATATCAAACTAAAAATAAAAACTTTATTTTATGCATAAACACAGATTAAATAATAGTAAACTGAGTAAATTGATAACCTTGAAGTCAACTTTCAAGTATAAGACAAATGAATAAAACCGACCAAGTGCGTGTTGGGCCACGCGCAATATAGGGTTCTGTAGTTTTTTACGATTTTAATCGCAAAGCAGGTGTTGACTAAGTATTTCATAACATTCATAACATAAAATGTTTACATCCTAATACTATGCGAGGTCGTAACGCCTGATTGCTACTGCTATTAACATTACTTCCAGTTTTTCAGCTATAACTCATTAACCTGTGAAGCCTACTTAGTTGTCATAGTTTTCCTTTTAATTTCATCATATATACTACTACTTTGAATTTTTTCACATTTCCATTAACTACCGTTTAGCTGGCAGTGGGGGGGGAACACTTGGTCCCAACAATAGACTTTATTGCTTCCAAAAATATTATTGGTATATCGGAACCCACGGCGCGCGAGTTCGACTCGCACTTGACCGGTTTTTAGGGTTCCGTACCTCAAAAGAAAAAAACGGAACCCTTATAGGATCACTTTGTTGTCCGTCTGTCTGTCTGTCTGTCTGTCAAGACCCTTTATCTTACGAACGGGTAAAGGTATCAGATTGAAATTAATACCATATATTAGGATCCATGAACCACACAAGATCTGAAAATTTAAATTTTTTACAACGACGCAATCAAAAGATATGGCATTTTATGTCCTCATCTCCATACATTTATTCAAAAATGCAAAACCTACAGGGTACTTCCCGTTGACCTAAAATTATGAAATTTGGCAAGAAGCTAGGTCTCACAGTACAAATAATGGGAAAAGTCTGAAATCATTAAATATTACAACTTTTCTCACAACTAATGGTAACCAATTGTGGTGAGCTCCCGTTTCAAGAACATTCATACAAGAAAGGGGGTCAAGTTGGATGGTCGCTGAGGCGATTTTTGTTTTAGTTCTATTTAAAAACGGGAACACTTACAAACTTGAAAATTGGTATGTTTATAGTGCATAAGCTATAAAATAACAACAAATAATAAAATTTGGTCAAGCACGTGTCGGACTCAAAAAATCTAGCACATTAACTTACTGAAATTTCAACTAATACAATTATGTTTATGTGGTGGTACGGAACCCTCAGTGCGCGAGTCCGACTCGCACTTGGCCGGTTTTTTTCAAATGCGGTTCGCAAAAATACAATTCTATTCCGGTAAAAATCTTTTTTAACTCTTTTAACCCTGTATTTTTTCCTAATGGTTTTGATGCCCATTTATTTTAATTTTTCCATGTAGAGTTACTCATTTCCCCCCTATTAAAATGCCTTATTTAAACACAGGGCTAATAAGAATCTTTTATATTTAGGATTCTCTAGTTTCTGTGCTGTTAATTTAATGGAAATTTTATGAAGGAATAAACAGTTTCAATTTTGATTTATTTTGATTTTTTACCTAAAATAATTATAAGTATTTTATCTAATATTCTATTGCAATTAATGTTTAAGTATGTAAGCAAGCAATAAACATTCATATATTATAATTTGAGTTAATTTAAATCTATTTTTGCAGTTGGACTGTGGCATCCATCCAGGACTGTCAGGGATGGATGCTCTGCCATTTGTGGACTTAATAGAAGCTGATGAAGTGGATTTACTACTTATTTCTCAGTAAGTAAAATAAAATATGAGAGAGAGAGAGAGAAAACGTTTATTCCATAAACATTGTGACACATTTCACACTAAAATGTTGTATAAACATATATGAACTTACAAATTACCATCACAGTTAAATTGAAAAACACTCTAGTGTGCAACATGGCACAACAAGGAAAAAGACACGGCTCAGCATAATGTCTGCCTCACGAGAGACAAACGCTGATTTTCAGCCGCACCTTAACGTCATCTGGATCCCAAGAAGAGGGATCATGTGACAGTGAGAATACAAAGTTGCAACAAGTTCAAAAAAACTATAGAGATAAAATATTGGAGTTATTTTTTATATAATATCTACATATTTTTATGCAAATTAAATAATAATATTTAATAATAATAAATAAGTATAGGAATAATTTAAAATAGGTATTTACATGTGTATAGCTGTAGGTATAAGGTACACAGTTTTACACTATTAAGTAAATAATAGACATATACAGAGAATAAGGAAAGTGAATTGAAAATTGAAAAATTGAAAATATCCCAAATAACATAAAAAATAAAAGTGTACTATACGGATATACGCCGGGGCGTGCAGCACAACAGAAATATTGATGAATAAAAGATTAGTTAAATAACAAGTATATTAAAAAATATATTATTTACGAATCGAACGACAGAAATCGAATTTTAACAAGCTTTTGTAAATGTTTGTCATAATCATACCTTTTTTTCTTTTTTTTTTTTTTTTACACGGGGAAATCCGTCATGGATACACTGCCGTCCGGGGGAACGACAGTGTTATGTCAGAGTCTTACTGACTAAAACCCCGTGGTGGCCAACTCTGGCACATTTGAAGAGGTCCCGGGAATCGCCACAGGCATACGGCCAACATGCAGCCTCTGGAGGTCTGTGTAAGCAGGTTGCTACAATCATAACGTCCCATGAAACATCCACTGCAGGACAGGGAGCTCCCTCCAGGATTCCAGCAAAACAAACGCATGGTTCGATTTGGAGGGGTAGTACACACGGCCGCACATCATTAGAAACACTTTATGGCGTGGTAATAGAGTTGAAAAAGTTTCTACCGAGAAGAGGTTGACCGTACCATAGTCACAACACTTGTTAGCGTTGCGACTGTTACCATGGACCGCGGTTGTTGGTGACCGCAGAATATAAGATGGTGCTATACACAGAAGGACGCTGCTGGCCATCCTCTTGTTCATAATCCCTTTGTCGCCAGTTACGACACCCACAGGTAGAGATGGGTTGATACACACGGGCTCAGATACTATTAAGAATATTTTCAACTGTGTACCTTGGATTTGAAGGAGGCCTATACTCAAATCGAGGCCCTCAACACCGAAGAACATACTAACAACACTTCTTCTGCTTCTTCCGAGTCGATTCTGGCGTAATTTATTTATATTGTATTGGACCAAAACTCCACCATACAGACAGCATTATCGGTGGCATTGTAAAGCTCTTCGCGCGAGCAGGTAGAGAGGCAGGCAGGGCAGGTCAAAAGGTAGTGCCATCGTGTGCGGAGAGAAGACAGACAAGCAGGATCTGCACCAAAGCCCCACTTGCACATAACACAACTTGACAAAACACTTATATAGCAAAACTACTAACTGAACTAACAAAATACTAATGTAACTAGAAGTTGAGGGAAAATAAAAGCTTTTTTATTTTTTTATTATTTATTTGTTTACCTTACTTAATGTGCCGAGCCCAAGATTTATATGTCGTAGGGCTAGGATATACAAACACACACACTCACTCACACCCGCATGCACTACCCAACTGTAAAAATTACTAACACCTAACTTTAATTTTTAAACACACTTGATTTTTAGAAATTAAAAGCGGTGTCTCCCAATACAGGCATAATACTTGCTTAAAGGGAATCCCCTAATAGTTACTAGCTGTAATAAAATTTCTTGAAATCGAAATAAACATTTTTGTATTTGTATACATTTACCTTGCCGCTCCAGTTTCCACTTGGACCACAGCGGCGCGCTGCCCTGGTTCCTCACGAAGACCTCGTTCAAGGGCCGCGTGTTCATGACGCACGCCACTAAAGCCATCTACCGGTGGCTTGTCTCCGATTACATCAAAGTTAGGTGAGTTCCATAATTGTATTTTCTATCTTTAACCATGAAATTGCCGTTTTGTATGGCGAATTTTAGGTAAACTCAATTTTCAGTACTCAATTTTTGCTAGGAATTAAAAATCCAATTTTTTTTAAGCATAATTGGGAAGACATTAAGCTCACAGAAGCTTAAATTTAATTATCAAAAATATTATGTGTATAAAAATATAGCAAATCTAATGATGAAATCGGATGACATTTAAGACGAACAATTTTCGAATCCAATCTTTCGAATTTTATATATCAAACTAGCTGTGCCCACGGCTTCGCCCGCGTGGAATTCAGACAATGTGCAGTATTGTGCAGTTCTCCCTATCCCTCTCCCCCTCCCTCTCCCTCGGGAGGGATCTCCCTCACTTGGGGGATGATTTTTCAAACACGCTGAAACACATGTTTATTTCTCTTTTTTTATTAGCCTAAATCCAAATTTTTAATAGAATTTTCATACTTACTTTTATCCCTTATTTCACCCCCTTGGGGGATGATATCTCAAAATTGCTGAAACACGTGTTTCTTTTCTTCTTATTATTAGCTAAAATCCAAATTTTAAGGACCTCACGTCAAATCTGTGGGATTTTCATACAAACCTTCATCCCTTATTTCACACCTTTGGGGGATGAATCTCAAAATTGCTAAAACAAGTGTTTATTTTCTTCTTATTATTAGCTGAAATCCTAATTTCAAACACCTCATGTCAATACTGTATAATTTTCATCCTTTATTTCACTCCCTTGAGGGACGAATTTTTAAAATTTCTAAAATACATACTTTTTTATTTTTTACCGAGAGCTTAGAACCAAATTTCTATAACTCTACCTTTAAAAATGAAAGACTTATAGACCAACATACGGAATAAAAATCATCACCTTTTTCACTCTCTTGAAGGGTGGTTTTTAAGAAATGCTTAAATACGTGTTTCTTTATTTTTTACAAAAAGCTTAAAGACAAATTTGTGTGAATCTAACTCAAGAAACAAAGGACTTTCATACAAACTTTCATTCCTTATTTCACCCTCTTAGAGGATGAATTTTGAAAAATTCTAAAACACCTACTTTTTTATTTTTTGATAAGAGCTCAGAACCAAATTTCTATAATTCTACCTTTAAAAATGAAACACTTATAGACCAACATACGGAAAAAAAATCATCCCCTTTTTCACCCTCTTGAAGGGTGATTTTTAAGAAACGCTTAAACACGTGTTTCTTCATATTTTACCCGAAGCTTAATTTCAATTTTGTGTGAATCTAGCTCAAGAAACAAAAGACTTTCATACAAATTTTCATCCCTTATTTCACCCCTTTGGGAGATGAATTTTCCAAAATCCTTTCTTAGTAGGTAATTTTGACGTGAATAGAACCTGTGTACAAAATTTCAGATCTGTATCTATAGCGGTTACGGCTCGGCGTTGATGAATCAGTCAGTCAGTCAGGACAAGGTCTTTTATATATTTAGATTAAAATAAAACTTTTTTTTATGCGTAAATTGATAACCTTGAAGTCAACTTTCAAATATAAGACAAATAAAAAATAGAATAGAATTATAGGAATATGATCTCATTTATCTGAAAGAAAATTTCGGCAATTTCACAGTTAAAGTCCTATTATCACAATTTGTAACGAAAAGGTGTGATAATACTGAATGGTGTGAATCTGCCCATGAAACTGAACAACTTTTCCCAGAGAACATAGCTCCAAATACGAAAAACCAAATTTTCTATGAGAGGTCAAAAATTGATTTTGTTCTATGACCTATGTTGACCTATGTTCCTTGGGAAAAGTTGTTCAGTTGCATGGACAGATTCACACCCTTTAGTATTATTACCTTTCCGTTACACGCCTTATAAGCCGGAAGATGTCTACTGCTAAGCAAAAGATCACCAGTATGTCGGCGGTCCACTTGGTGCTCACATAAGTTTAAAATATGCCCTATCCTTATTCAGTTATACGAGTACAGAAAGTGCTACGTAAACCTTTTGGCTACCGCTGGTACCCAGAGGATTTTTGGAGTAAATTGCTCTCTTTTGCCAAAATACTCCTTTACTGCACTCGGAATCCCGAATGCCGGATACCGGATGCTTTAAACAAAGGTTGTTTAGGACTTGCATTCTGGGAAATAAAACTTCAGAATCAGAGTGTTGGTATCTGCTAAAGCAAAATTATCAAAATACAACAATGAGGCCTTATTGCTAAAGAGCAATAATTTCTCGTTAGTATTGAATTAATCGCTATTTTCCCTTCTTCCAGCAACATATCAACAGAACAAATGCTGTACACGGAATCGGATTTAGAGAACTCAATGGACCGTATCGAGACGATAAACTTCCATGAAGAGAAAGACGTAAGGGGAGTCCGCTTCTGGGCCTACAACGCTGGCCATGTATTGGGAGCGGCCATGTTCATGATCGAGATTGCCGGGGTCAAGGTAATAATAGGTCTTTAACTGTGAATCGGATTTGAGAACTCAATGAACCGTATCGAGACGATAAACTTCCACGAAGAGAAAGAAGTAAGGGGAGTCCGCTTCTGGGCCTACAACGCTGGCCATGTATTGGGAGCCGCCATGTTTATGATCGAGATTGCCGGGGTCAAAGTAATAATAGGTCTTTAACTATGAATCGGCTTTGGAGAACTCTATGGACCGTATCGAGACGATAAACTTCCATGAAGAGGTAGACGTAAGGGGAGTCCGCTTCTGGGCCTACAACGCTGGCCATGTATTGGGAGCCGCCATGTTTATAACGTAACCCAACCTAACCGATCTCTGCTCGGAATCGGTTAGGTTGGGTTTACCTTGGCTAATGAACCTAATATGCACCAATGCTCAAACCAATTTACAATCTGCCGACGCTGTTTTACAATTTGTCGGCAGTTTACAATTTTCGCGCCATAATGTGGCCATATTATGTACACGGCGAATTATATGATTTGCGACAAATACAAGGTGTAACAAAAAGGGTATGACATGCTCAAATCTGAAGTGATTCTGCCCACAAAACTGAACAACTTTTCCTAAGGAACACGGGTCGAATACTATATTTATAGTCACTATATTTTTTACCTGGGAAAATAATTCAATCCGACTGAAAGATTCTTATTTTTGTGTGATATATTGTTCCAGGTGTTGTACACAGGAGACTTCTCAAGACAAGAAGACCGACATTTGATGGCCGCTGAAATACCCACTGTGCACCCTGATGTGCTTATCACTGTAAGTACAGCTTGCGCACGATATGTTTGACTCTGACGGTTATTTTCTGCGCATGGGTGACAGGCGGAGAGCCAATGAACAATTCGCTCGCCTCGCTCGCCTGCCGCGCTCACCCCCGCGACTCATTTTTTGAGTTCTTTGCACTAACGGTCAGAGCCAGAGTTAATTTGCGCGGTTTACTTTGTCGATTTGTTAATATGAAGATTTACATTCCAGGAATCGACATACGGGACTCACATACACGAAAAGCGAGAAGAGAGAGAGAGTCGTTTCACGGGACTTGTGACAGATATTGTACAACGCGGGGGGAGATGCCTCATACCGGTGTTCGCGTTAGGGCGGGCGCAGGAGTTACTGCTTATACTGGGTGAGTGGAGAGAGATTAGTTTAATTTAGATTTTGCAGGATTATTATTGTTTTACAATGTAAATAAAGCTAGTATTCATGAAAAGCGAGATTAGAGAGAGAGAGAGTCGTTATACGGGACTTGTGACAGATATTGTACAACGCGGGGGGAGATGCCTCATACCGGTGTTCGCGTTAGGGCGGGCGCAGGAGTTACTGCTTATACTAGGTAAGTGGAGAGAGATTATAGAATAGAATAGAAAACGTTTATTTCACCACATAGCACAAAATGTAGAAAAAAAAAGTACTTTATAGTAAGACCTGTAAACTTACATTAGTTGATTTAGATTTTGTAGAATTATTATTGTTGCGTAATGCAAATATTGCTAGTATTCATGAAATGCGAGAAGAACGAGAGAGTCGGTTCACAGGACTTGTGACAGATATTGTACAACGCGGGGGGAGATGCCTCATACCGGTGTTCGCGTTAGGGCTGGCGCAGGAGTTACTGCTTATACTAGGTAAGTGGAGAGAGATTATAGAATAGAATAGAAAACGTTTATTTCACCACATAGCACAAAATGTAGAAAAAAAAAGTACTTTATAGTAAGACCTGTAAACTTACATTAGTTGATTTAGATTTTGTAGAATTATTATTGTTGCGTAATGCAAATATTGCTAGTATTCATGAAATGCGAGAAGAACGAGAGAGTCGGTTCACAGGACTTGTGACAGATATTGTACAACGCGGGGGGAGATGCCTCATACCGGTGTTCGCGTTAGGGCTGGCGCAGGAGTTACTGCTTATACTGAGTGAATTAATGATTTCATGATGGATGTAGGGCTTTAGTGCAAATTCCGTCTTGGGAAGTACCAGCCCCTTGCATATTTCTGCCGTAGGACTGCTGTGTTTCTGTTCAAAAGGGTTAGGTATGATAAAGTTACCGGCACATGAGACATACCCGTCTTAGTACTTAGGATGGGCAAGGCGCTTTGCTTCCTTATTAGTGCCAAAGTATGCCACTAATAAGATGGTGGTCTTATGGCTTGTAGTGACACTAGTGACCACTTCCATCAGATGGCCCAGCAGGAAAAATAACCTAAAAAACCCAGAGGTATATACTTATAGACGCCAGTATTATATTACTCTATGCTTATAGGTATATATACTTATTTGGCGAACGTACCTACACAAAATTAATGTCTCGGTGTACACCATTTTCATCCAGATTATTAATCTGATTTATCTGTATTTAAGTGGGTTTTGCCTTTTGCCGTATTTTTCGCCACGAACATTAAGAGGCTATGGGAAAAGATAGATATTTGACAGTGCGCGCAGTCTTTTCGCTTGAAAGAAAGGGATAAAGTGCGCAATCCGCAACGCATTCGATTGCGACAGATATACTGTGCGTGTTACCAAAACTAAATGACGTAAGCGCCTGATATAAAATATCGACTTTTTGTAAAAACTAAGTAATAAAATAAAATTTTAGGTTGGGCAAACCCTAGCAACTACAAATATCATTCTGTATACTTAATTTCACTACTTAAAATACCTCCGATTCCACAAAAAGAGGAATAAATGAAAATTGAAGAGGCAACTTTGGATTTTTATTTTGTCGAGTCGATTTTCACTAATCATGTTTTGGTCTTGGTGATGCCCTCACTTTAATGATCAATAAATACATACCTGAAAATCACGGCAAGATATTGGGTAAATATAAAGATATTTCTCTTTAGAATACCCAAAAAAACTTACATATCGCCTTAAACGTTTGTGGATTCCGTACCCAAAGGGTGAAAAAAAAAGGGAACTATTATAATACTCGTATACCTTCGATGTCTGTCTGTCAGCAGGCTGTATCTCATGAACCGTTATAGGTAAACAGAAAATAATGAATTAATGGGGGATTCCCTACTAAAATCTGGTTTTTCTAGGCGATTTTTGCTCGATTTTGTTTTAGCTCTATCGTTAAAACGGGAACACTTATATAAAAAATTGGCATGTTTTAAGTGCATAAGCTATAGAATAAAAACAAATAATAAAAACTAGTCAAGTGCGTGTTGGACTCGCAATCATTTAATACACTTCTGCGTGACAGCGGGTCCATAAATAAGACTGTATTTTTACCATAATTGTTCGGAACCCTCGGCCCGCGAGTCCTAATCGCACTTGACCGGTTTTTTTTTCTCTTAGCCTGTACTATTGTCTGTTATATAAATAATATTCTTCCATACCTGTGCAATAAAGATACCTATATGTTACTAATTTTACTATATTACTATTACCATAATTTTTAAATTATTTTAATTAAGTTCTGTATTGCGTGCCCTAACAGGTCGTCATTTGTACATTTGCAATAAACAACTTGAACTATCCCACTGCTGGGCAAAGGCCTTTCACTCGTTCCTCCAACCATCGCGGTCCTGAGCAAATTCCCACCAACCGCAACCCGTCCGTCACCGTCATTTGTACATTTGCAATAAACAACTTGAACTTGAACTATCCCACTGCTGGGCAAATGCCTCTCACTCGTTCCTCCAACCATCGCGGTCCTGAGCAAATTCCCACCAACCGCGTCGGTACAAGTCCAGGTCGACACGCCATCTTTTTCTGCGGTCTACCCTACGGCGTTGGCCATCCATATTTTAATACTAAAATGTTACTTGCAGACGAATACTGGTCCCTGCACCCGGAGCTGCAGGATATCCCCATATACTACGCGTCCTCGCTCGCCAAGAAATGTATGGCGGTGTACCAGACCTACGTGAACGCTATGAACGACCGCATCCGCCGGCAGATCGCCGTCAACAACCCCTTCGTCTTCAGGCATATTTCCAACTTGAAGGTAAGCGCTTTTTTAGGGTTCTGTCAATCTTGAAAGCAAAGCAGCCATTTTAGAAGATTTTTTTTTAAATGGGCTTACTCTTGACCTCGATCTAGTCTTGAAGACAGAGATGAAGTCGACGATGGAACGAGCTTACCCAGAAGAAGCCTATTCACTCGCGACTTGAATAGATTCGGGTTATATGAACTCGGGAACACAGACGCAGGCAGGCAGTGGTACTAAGAGAGACAAAGGTATTGATATAAAGCAAAAAGGACTCGGTTGTACCATGTCGTGTATCGGTGAAGCCTTAACAATCTAAGGAAGAAGGAACAGTCTAAGGAAGAGAAAGACACTCAATAAAGATTTTAATGGATGCTGCTCGTCTCATGAGTGACTGCCAAGATTCAGACTCAATGAAGTTATTTTCTCCTATTTAATGTAAAAAAAGAAATGAAGGACCAGCTTTAAAATACCAAAATAGATAAACTTACGTGAACAACGCTATGAACGACCGCATCCGCCGGCAGATAGCGGTCAACAACCCCTTCGTCTTCAGGCATATTTCTAACTTGAAGGTAAGCGCTTTTTTTCTTACTACTTAAGGAGCTACCTCCCGTCTTCCACTTTTTGTATCTATGACTACAGTGAACTATATTTTTCAGAATTGAAAGCTTTAAATAAACTAGGGTACCTTTACTCTGTAGGGTGTACCTAACCTCTGTCCTCAAGACTAGATCGAGGTCAAGAGTAAGATATATTAATGCACATTCCTGTGCCCGCTTTAATGACACTCTTCCACACCTAATAGGTTGGCTGGAAGAGATCTCTTAAAGAGATAAGCTCGCCTTTGTAAACAATTTTCATTTAAAAACTGTATGTTATTTGTGTGCAATAAAGAATATATATAAGAGTAAGCTAATTGACAATAAAAAAAAGTTGTAGGGCTTTTGTGCAAAGTCCGTCTGGGGAAGTACCACACACCCTTGTCTATTTCTGCCGTGAAGTAGGAGGGTTCACACTGAAATTACTGGCACATAAGAAAGATACCATCTTAGTTCTCAAAGTGAGCAACGCGCTTTGCTGTCTTATTAGTGTCAAAATATGCCACTAATAAAACAGTGGGTGCTATGGGTGACCACTTACTATAAGGTGGCCCACCCGCTAGTTTTCTTACTTACGAGTATGATATAAAAAAATAAAATAAAAAATAGAAACATAACACAACTCAACAGAAACACGTTAATGAAATAGCAAAATGAAACAACAACGAATACTTCTTATTCTTTAATAAAAATACTCTTATAACAAAATTTTATTTAATGGCACTTACTGTCAGCTTCTCCTAAAGCAAACACATCAATCTCAGGCTTCACTTTATCGTACAAATGCGGAAATGCTCCTTCTGCCTTATATTTCTTCCTAACAATTTCGTACAATGACAAATCGAACATCTCTTCAAATTCCTTTCTTGTCATGAATATATCTGCGTATAGAAACGAATAACCGCCAACTTCACGTGTAAACTCCTCCATTTTTCTCATCGCTGCTACTGGGTTATATGGTTTCTTTTCTTTAACTTTACCTGGTACACCGTATACACCTAAATCGTTATAGATTGCGTAGTTTGTACCTGGTACTATGTATTTAGCATCTGGACGTTTTAATTGACCAGACGATGGACCGTGATCTATAATCCTGCACGGATAAACAAGCAACGGATATTTTTCGAACAGGTCTGTTGCTATTTCAATTTGGCGTTCTAATTCGTTGATTGGAAGGACTATGTCCTGGAAGACTTGTTTGGTAAAAGTGTATTCTCTTACGCCCGGGGTTGTGGTGAACTTCAAAAACGCCGGTTTTGGAGGCAACAGCCAACCGAAAAGAAATCTAAACAATGGGTTGTTCCCATAAGATAACATATCTTCTACGACCCAGAATATCGATCTGTTATGTCTTAACAAATAATCTCTTACAGGTATCAATTCAGTCTCTTCTTCTTCATTCAAAAAAGATTGAACGTGTTTGTAGAACCAAGGTTTATACCATTTTGAGCACTCATTCACCGGTATATTAGGGTCGTAATTTGAGTAATCCCCAATCATAATAACTGCTTCGTCTTTACTGAAAATTGTTGCTTCGATGTAATCCGGAAATATCTTTGGTTCTTTTTCATAAGCGCCTGATAATTGTCTTAACATATTACAGTATTCTTTTTGTCCCTTGACTGGGATATACGTAAGTTCTATGTAAGGTTTAATTTTGACGATTTTCAAGGTGAGTGCGACTAGGAATCCTAAGCTGCCATGGCACCACGGTAACGCTTTAAACAAATCGGTGTGTTCGTTGTTTTCTGTAGAGGTTACTAAAGAGCCGTCGCCGAGGACGACTTCGTAGCTGACGATCGTTTCGTGGTACAGGCCAGCTTTGTGGGAGTGCGTCGACATTCCCGTGCCGAAGGCTAGACCTGAAATAAAAATAAAGTATCTTAGGATTGTTGAAAGCATTGCCTGTAACATGTTTGGTCGTTTTTACCTACAAAACGACGTTCCGCTTTCCCCTGTTTTCTTCTCCAAAACTGAGCTAATACAATAATTATTTTTGGTATCAAAATTTAAAAGAAGAGTAGATCTACGCTCTTATTTTTTATCACTTTTTCTTTTATCTTGAAAGCATTTAATTTTTTTTTGGTTAACTTCTAAATATGGTTCAAATACGGGGCATTTTTTCAGGTTTAAGGTAGTCATATTTCTTTTGGTAATTATTTTTCGCAAAAAAAATAATTGACAGGGGCATGCCTACAGTAGACCTTGATTTAAAAACAAAATACCTTTGCTAAACAGTCATTATTTAGGGAGGAAATAGGGGAATACATAAGTAAAAATATATATACATACATAACATCACGCCTCTTTCCCGTCGGGGTAGGCAGAGACCACAGTCCTCCACCTGCTACGATGTTTACATACTTCCCTTGCTTCCTGTACTTTCATCAATGCTTTCATAAAAAAAATTATAGAAGATATGCAGCTACGATCCCCTCTCTGGCTATCTATTCACCGTAATAGTAATAAGAAGTAGCGTAGTACCTAGAAGTAGCGTAGTAGTAGCGAAGTAGCGTATTAATTAATAAAATTCTTATTATTATTAAGTTTATCAGAAATATCTTACCTCCCAAAGTAGCGTCAACCAATTCAATAGTAACAGCTAAAGAATACCCTTTCGGTATTAGATACTCCGTTATATCTCCAATAGTCACCATTGGCTCCACGCGAACCGTCATATTAACCTCGTCTAGTTCTAATATATCGTACAGAGGTATTGGCACTTGATGGTATAAGTGCTTTTGGAAGAATGTCGTGGATAGGGACAGCCAGTTTGGTCGTGAGGTGCACAGTAAACGGCGGTCATTGGCGGGGAGTTTGTTCCATTGTTGCACCTGCAAAAAAAGAAATGAATAAACAACCGTTTGATGTAGTTGGTAGTGAGCCTGCCTATCACACCGTGGGCCGCGGGTTTGATCCCCGTCCAGAGCAAACATTTGTGTAGAGAACAGAAAAGTTTTTGTATTTATGTATGCTTAAAAGGTGTAAGGGACGGTGTACCGAAAACTGTAAGGGCGTGCTCAGTCAACGAAACTAAACAACTTTCCCAAAGAAACATGAGTTGGAAAATGAAAAAAAAATTACCTCTCGATACAAATTGCCCACTCTGGTCGAACAGTTTGCATGGAGAGGTCAAATTTTTTTTTCATTTCACAATGAATTTTTCTAAAAGGAAAGTTGTTCAGTTTCGTTGACTGAGCACGCCTTTTCAGTTTTTAGTACACTGTCCCTTACATCCTGTATATCAGTCTCTGATACCCATCATGATTTGTCTTGTTTGAAATCAGATGACCTTGTGTGGAACGTCTCCGAAGGAACATTTCACTATATTTTGATGTTTTATTTTGATTTTTTGCTTTTTCCTGTGGTCCCAAGATTTACATACAAAAATGAAAATAGGTTTGTTTTTCATAAATTTTCAACCTAATTCCTAGGAAGAATAATTTAATTTCTGACCAGATTTTGGTATAAACCGATTATACTGCTCCTATTACTTGTTTTAGGGCGCCCTAGCTACACCCATGGTAGGTAAATGATAAAATGGCTTAGCTTGAACGAATGAATGAATCTTTATTGCACACACAAACATAAAATAAAAACGCACAATGGAAAACACTTAAGGTTACAGTGGGCAAAGGCGGTTTTATCGCTGAGAGCGATATCTATCAGACAAGCTTTGTATAGAGGAAAAGACATAAGTAATCACAGAAGGTAGTGTACCAAGGTTTGTGTGTGGTTTGTTGAGTTACTTCAATGATAATGATTAAGTGAAATTACTGGCTCATGAGACACAATATCTTAGTTCGCAGGGTGGGCACGCGCTTTGCTGTCTTATTAGCGTCAAAGTATGTGACTAATAAGACAGTTGGTGCTATGGGCGGTGGAGACCACTTACCATCAGGTGGCCCACCTGCTCGTTTGCTCACTTGTAACATAAAAAAAAATTACGTCTCACCCGCCTCTGTATCTCCTTAACTGAGGAGTCGTGCCTCTGAGGAGTGCAATTCAACTTGGTGAACCAGGCCCTGATTCTCAGCACGACGGTAAAGATGAAACTGGCGGGAAGACAGAAGAAAGCTACGACCAGCTCTCGGTGGTCTTCCAACCAAGCTATGAGGCGTGATTTGAAGGTGCCGGGTAACATTTTGGGACCTGGATATGGAAACAAAAATATGCTGATGATTTCTTTCATAATATCCCATGAAACGTCCACTGCAGGACAGGGAGCTCCCTCCAGAACTCCAGCAAAAACGCGTGGTACTTAAGAGGGGATTCACCATAGTCTTGCTTGTAAGCGTTGCGGATGGCGACCGCTGTGGTTGGTGACCGCAGTATATCTAACAGTCTCCGTGGTCTAGTGGGCTCGGCTGGCGATCAGGAGATTCTGGGTTCAATTCCCGGTAGGGTCACTGTCAAACAAAAATCCCTCTGCGCGACCTCCCTAGTTTGGTTGGGACATTACAGAATGAATTACCTGATTGTCCGAAAAGTTAAATGATTCCGTGCTTCGTAAGGCACGTTAATCCGTTGGTCCCGACTACTATGGATCTAGTCGTTAAAGAGGCCTCTGGTGGCTCATCAGCTCTGACACCAGGGTTGGTGAGGTCGGTCATCGACCTTGCAACCCACACGATATAATGATGATGATGAGCCTGTTTGGATCGGCACAGTAGTTATTGACGGCCAAACAAACAGGCAAGCCGACAAACATTCCAAAATTGATCTAAATGGGCCCCATTACCGTTTTTGTGTCCCAGAAAGTTATATTTTTGCAAATATTTTCAAGGAATTTATTAAAAGCTTCCTAAACAAGAAGGCCAGCTGACTATGTAACGTTATGTAGATGTTTAGCATGGCTGTTTCTATCGTGAAGTATCTGCAGCAGCACTGTTGTTTCGATTTAGAAATATAAGGGGGATAAGACAGCGAAATTACCGGCACAGACTTTTTATCTTAGTTCTTAGACCTTAGGGCTTTTGTGCAAAGCCCATTTTGTGAGAATTACCATTCCTTTGCCTATTTCTGCCGTAAAACAGCAGTGTTTGCATAACTGTGTATCGGGTCGAAGGGTAAGAGAACCATTTAAATTGCCGGCACATGAGTGATTCGGTATGAATCATACCTCCTTAGTTGTTAGGGCGGGAAACGCACTTTTATTTCTAATAAGACAGTAGGTTCTATGGTGTTGACCACTTACTATCAATTGGCACGTCTGCTTGTTTTTTTACTTGTAATTGTGGAATAACAAAAATCATAATAACAATAATAAGCTGCCAGTATCAATACCTATATAACCAAAAAATAGAAATATATAAACTGTACATACCTAAAATTAAGCTTAAATAAATGAACAAATATCACAAAACAATACTGCTATTTACGCTTACGTACCTCAATACACATCCAACTTATTATGAACACTATTTAATTACTATTATAATTACTAAGATAACATATAATTATCCACATTCGCACATCCAATGACCAGAGTTTTCTTACACACTTCGACAACAACTCCAAAACAACAATATCCATTGCCTTTTCTACTCAAATTTCTTTTTCAATAACACTTAAAGCACGCCGCATTGGATATTGAAATGTCATCAAAATAAATAGTATAGATTGTACACGTTGGATGTGAAAATTATCGCTTATCTACGAGATACATAGCACAATATTAAATCTGTATTACCTGTTTTGATAATGTTACGTAGTTACTTACGTTGCTTAGATTATTATTAAATAATCCTCATTAGAAGATTATAAAGAAATCGCAGTTTATCGAAGAGGTTTTCATGAATTTTCTCATTTTTAACTGACTTCTTGGTCGTGTTTAGAAAACGGGTTCTGGGTACGATTTCCAGTGGGAACACTGTCAATGAAAAATCAAATAAGACTATCCACAGTCCTTGTCCTATAGGCTACATTTTTGTACGTATACAGTATGTTCAAAACACTTAGAATAAATTTAATACACTACATAACCGCAACAAAACATACACAGTCCATACACTCGAACAAAACAACCTTGAATGAATCAACTCAATGAGTGTAAACTAAAAATTCTGGCTAGCCAATACTCTTGCGGTTACGTTAACAATTCTTAACACGGATCTTTATAGGAATATCAGCGATAAGAACCGTATTTTTAAGTTTGTACATAAGGCGACACGTTAGTGTCATTTAAAGACCGTCAGAAATAATGTTTGGGATTTTTCACAAATATACTAACTTTATCTCCCTACTGGGATATAGGGTGTAAAGTTGTAAATGATTTTTATTTTAACACTTCCTGTGTTCGGATAAATCTACAAAGTAGAAAATCGCAAAATTTCACAACCACAGGCAGGATTCGAACCTGCGTCTTCTGCGTAAGTACCGCAGACGCTTTACCAACTAGGCTACTGTGGTCCTGCCCGATGTTGTGAAATTTAGCGACCTCTATACGCATTCCAAAGTTGTAGTTCGCTGGTGTAAAGGAAATAAAAAATAAAATCATATTGTTTCAAACTATCGTCATATTTTTATTAGTATCGTAACGAATTGAACAACTTTTAGTAAATCAAATTTTCAGGAAATGAAAAACAATCAGCATTGTAACTGGAAACTTCATATAGATAACCTCTGCGCAAAGTTGCACAGATTTGTATTTGCCTTGAGACAACTTATAGTAAGGGTGATGAAGGACAAATTTCTATATGATTTGCTCATGTCTGCCTCTTTGACTGATGATAAAGAGCATCCTCTAGAAGATACAAAAAATATTGGCGGACATCCACACCCCTGCGTTTTTGAGGAATTAAGTTTTAACTATTTTGAAATTTGACAATGAAACGTACACCTGGCAGACTATGACTACATGCAAAAATTCACTACTTCGTCCCGTGATACTCGTAATGCAGAGCCCTGCATGTCTGCCTCTTCGATTTGCTACATCTTCAGAAGTATTTTAAACAGGAGCCACAAAGGTGGACAAAAAAAACATTATTTAGTATCTTATTTTCATTTTTTTTTTGCTTTAACTTAAAAACGCAGCGACACACAGAAAGCTTGTAAGGACCAAATCGATTCGTTTTTAGCTGATCTATCATCCCTATTAATATGAATCATGAGCAAATCATATACCCAAATTGCAGCCAGCACCCTAACTATTAGAGGTGTTAGCGGTGAAAATACTGCTCTTGTTGCCTACCATGGCCATGTCGCCTCCCAATTAAGATATGGACCCTTTGGGGTAATTCCCCAGATATATCCAAGGCATTTATTGCACAAATTATTGGCTAGTCAGTTGGCTAGTCAGTTGTACCGCCTTTTCAACTTGTGTTGGACGAACGGCCAAGTACCAGGTGACTGGTGCAAGGCTGTGATTGTGCCGCTGTACAAGGGAAAAGGGTCACAACAGGACTGCAAAAATTACCGCGGGATAAGCCTTCTCAGTGTCGTCGGCAAACTGTATGCAAAGGTTTTGATTGAAAGAGTGATGAAAGATACTGACGATAAAATATGGGATGTACAAGCGGGATTTAGAAAGGGAATGGGATGTACAGATCAGGTCTTTTCCTTGCGGTGCATAGCTGAAAAGTTTTTGGCTAAAAACCAAAAAGTCTACTGCGCGTTCGTGGATTTGGAAAAGGCCTATGACCGAGTGGTGAGGAATGAATTGTGGTCAGCATTGTCTATGTATGGGGTAAACGGTCATCTGATTCAAGCACTGAAATCTCTCTATGAGGATTCCAGTGCTTGTGTCAGAATAAACGGGGCGTACACTGAATGGTTTAGCATCGAAAAAGGTGTTAGGCAGGGATGTGTAGCGTCACCTTGGCTGTTTAACCTGTTCATGGATAATTGTTTGATTGATCTGAAAGAGAGTATGTGTGGACTGAGAATGAATGAGTTACTCATCAAATGTCTTCTTTACGCTGATGACCAAGTTGTACTTGCGTCATCTGCTGAAGAGTTACAGGAGATGGTAACAATGGTGAATGTGGCTTTGGACAAGAAAGGAATGAAAGTAAATGTAAGCAAGACTAAAGTAATGGTACTTGAAAGAGAAGAATGTATGACAGAGTGTACTATATTAATAGATGGTGAACAAGTCGAACAAGTGAAGGAGTTTGTGTATCTGGGCTCAAAGTTTACGAGAGATGGAAAGTGTGAAAGTGATATTGAAAGAAGAGTGAATGCTGGAAACATGGTGAATGGTGCCCTGCACGCCTTTATGAAGAGTCAGAAGGTGTCTCACAAGGCTCGTTTGGCTGTTCATGGGGGAGTTTTGGTACCAACACTGATGTATGGCAGTGAAAGCTGGGTATGGCAGAAGAAGCATGAAAGTAGAATTAATGCAGTGGAAATGAGAGCGCTAAGGAGTATGATTGGTGTTAAATTGAGTGACAGGATAAGAAATAGTGTGATAAGAGAACGGTGTGGCGTAAAAGAAGACGTAGTGACCAAAATCGAGAAAGGGATGCTGAGATGGTTTGGTCATGTAGAGAGGATGAATGAACGAAGATTGACGAAAGAGATCTACCAGGCGAGAGTGAATGGAAACGTTGGAAGGGGAAGGCCTAGGCGAACGTACCAGGACCAAATTCAGGACGTTCTGAATAAAGGCCAGGTTAAAAGTACCCTAAACCGACGAGCATGTATGAAAGGATTGATGAAAGTACAGGAAGCAAGGGAAGTATGTCAAGATCGTAGCAGGTGGAGGACTGTGGTCTCTGCCTACCCCAACGGGAAAGAGGCGTGATGTTATGTATGTATGTATGTAAAAAAATGCATTAGAGCAGTTTGCGGAGTCGGACCTATTGAAACATGCAGATCATTATTTCCAATACTAAATCTCCTAACACTGACAAGTATGTATACAGGGTGTAAGGGACGGTGTACCGAAAACTGAAAGGGCGTTCTTAGTCAACGAAACTGAACAACTTTCCCAAAGAAACATTTCTGGGCAATGAAATAAATTTGTCGATCCGACTGAGCATTTTGTATGGAGAGGTAAAATTTTTTTTTCATTTCCCAGAAATGTTTCTTTGGGAAAGTTGTTCAGTTTATTTGACTGAGCACGCCCTTTCAGTTTTCGGTACACCTTTCCTTACACCCTGCATATTAGAACTATAAGTGTGTTTGTGTATAACCTAACGATCCGAATTTTTTTAACCAAACGGAGCATCTGCCTAACCTGAGACAGAGAGATCCAACTAGATTGATGATGCAAAAATTGTCACGTTATGGCTATTAAAGTTGTTAAGCATTTACCTAAGTCATTAAAGGACGTTCCGCCTAAATTGTTTTGTATGAAATTGAAACAATGGCTTGTAAAAAGTGTTATTATTTCATTTCATTTCATTTATTAATTGCCTCCATGAGTACAAGTGCGTCTTAATGCTAGTGTAAAGTTCTACATGAAACCCTGTTTGGGCATTATGCAATATTAGTTAGGTGCTTAAAATTAACATATTATCATTATTTCATTTATCACAATTTTAGTTTAAACCTAACACTATTAAATATTATATAAAATTTTAATCAAACACATTTTAATACGCAATAATATTATACTCTTCAAGAGTTTTTTAACGATAAAACTTAGCGGTAATTAACTGACTAGAGACTGTTTTTAATTTTCAATTATAATGTAAATTGCATGCAATAATTTTGACATATAATTTTAATATACGCTATATAGTCCAGGGTATTTAGAAACTTTTATATGAGTGGGTTTGAAGTAAATATAAATGTGACTTTTTTATTATTATTGTCAAAATTAAGTTTAAATACATATATGAAAAATAGTATTAAAAAATAAATGTATAGGAAAGATGACGAAAAATACATTTTAAACAAAAAAATTCGTGTTATACGAGCCAAAAATACTTATGGGCCAATTCTTATTTATAATAATTGTAAATATTAGATAACAATATTTGGCATCATTATTAAACACTTTATAATTCTGCTTTATAATTTAAATTTATAAATATATATATTATTATTTTTCTAAGGAGCTATAAATATTTATGCTAATTTTAAAATGATTTATGACTCCTGATGAAATGCATTATTAGGTTTCACAATAATTAAAAATGTAAGTTGTAGGGAAAAGCCCCCTATGATATATATGCATTTATCTAATCAGCTATAAATGCTAATGGGCGTATTTCTTTTTAATTAATCATTTTAGGTCTACTGATTAGCCTACATTCGAATGTTTGACGTCGCAGATTGGGAATGTTGGAAAAATATATAATTTTACTTACGTAAAAATAGGTAAGAATGCTCTAGCGTACCGCGGTGCGGTGGTGGGTGAACGCGGCGGAGAAATCGAGGTAAGGGGGGAGGGGCACGAGCCACGCCGGCCGCCGCCACGGAGCAAAAACGCCGCCGACCGAATGTACCTATTCTATTTTTCAATTTGCAAGTTTGCGCTAGCGGGAATACCTACCTGCGTTGTAGACATCTTCGCGTTGTTAAACTGTCGGTACTATAGACTAATCTGTGGTATGGGACTATTTTTCTTTCCAACTAGGTACCTTAGATAAAACGTTCATAATTACTACCTACTTAAAAACTAAACTTGTGACCACGATCACACCAGCTTAATTCAAAGACTAATTTGGCGTACATTGCTGAGAGGCTTGGTTATGTTAATTGCAATATCCTTACATAAACGAGCAATGTATGCCGAATTAGTCTTTGAATTCAGCTAGGTGTGATCGTGGCTTAATGTAAATTTTGGATTATTTCCGCAGTCCCCCAGTCCCGCTGGCACCCGAATTTCATAAATTTGATTACATTTTACATTGTTATAGTTTTATAGTTTTCAACTAGTACCGTCGGCATAAAAAGTGTTTCAAGGTAAGAAAATGAACTTTTAGGGCACCGAACCAAAATGATAAACACCGAACCCTTATGGTGCAACTTCGTCTGTCTGTCTGTCTGTCACACCTGTTTATTAGCAACCACGCTATGACTTGAAAGGAATAGTTTTAGAATATGTTTGCCCAAATTTATTAAAAACATATTATTATTGTAAAAGGGGCCTAAATAGGATGGGCAAAATTTTAAATTATCGTTACAAGGTCGAGTGGGGTATTAAAGGGTGTTACCGGTACATTCCAAAATAAATTCTTACTCAACACATGTATAAAAGTAGCATCCCCCCTCCCCCCCTTCTTATCTCCGAATTTTGCAAAAGGAGAAATTTTAATTAAGTATAGTAGATAGAGGTTATGTAAATATTACAGGAAAACTAAAACGATCACTCTAAGTAGCAGTTTTTTGAAATCTGCTAAACACTCATCATAATGAACTTTATTGCCTATAAACATATTAAACCCTTGCACCCTTAGCGCCCGAGTCCGACTCATATTTGACTTGTATTTTCAGTAGCTGTCGAGACTTAATACTAATTTGGTTCTAGATATGAGAAATACGCGGGTGACGAAAGTAATTTAACTTAAAAATAATCAGAATGAAAGGTGATGTTTCATAAATGTATGGAGCCTGGGCTATCAGTATTGACATATTTACAAATGTATTTGATAGAGGCGACGCTTGCACATGACTCAACTTTGATGTGTGTCTCAAAAGCCCAAGAATGCACTGGTGAGTACGAAACTACTCATCTGTTATCAACAACAATAGGGAATATGCATAAATTTTATTAGTCGCATTTATTAATAAAATATGAAAATACTGTACTAGAGATGACAAAAAGTGAAATTAAAATTTAAATCGGCTAAGAAATACGGCCGATATTAGCATTTAAAACTACTAATTAGACAGAGAGATCCGACATGAATAGTGACGTCACAATTCACTACAGCTCTATAAACTCCATATTAAATTTCGTTTTGCTAGAAAGGGACAGAAACAAATCTTCGATGGCTTATATCTTTTTTAATATTATAGTTATTCGAAAAATAGTTTTACAAGTCTGTTTATTACATGAATGAGAATAAATTTCATAATACATGAATTAGAATAAATGAGAATAAATAAAAAAAATTCGTGCATGTTCCCTATTGGCCACGCGAGTTCATCTCAGTGCTCACTTCACCTACCTGGGCGACCGGCGCCGATAACTTGGATATCCATTCTCACCAGTGACTGTTTCACTGATGAATACTTTCGGAAATCTTTTGAAGCAACGCCCGTTTTTCATACATGGTGAATTTAGATTCACGATACCGCAGGGCCCGTGAATCATATGAGCCTTAATATTATTCTGGGTCCAGAAGCTCTGCACTAATCACTTGGTTAAGATCGTTGGGCCTGATCTTATCTTAAAGCCACAAAAGGTTATGTGAGTGTCGCAGGCCATGCTTTTGCCATTCAATGGAGTACATAAAGCAGTGGACATTGCCAGTTTTCATAAGAATTTTTATAATCACATAAGTATTATTATTCATAGCCATTTCATAGCCAACTTGTTTTAAGTAACCATTGGTAACCATAGTAACAAAATGATGAGCAAATAAACCATGAAATGTGCTTCCCTTAAAAAAAAAATCAAAAACGGATTCTCGATATTTGTATTTGGACCAAAGACTTGAACACAAAGTATAAACCTACAGTGTTTTGTTATCAGTTCTGGATAAAATCCACAATCAAAGTTGACTTCTGAAATGTACTGACTTTGTACTATGCCGAAGTTTTTTTTTGTGGTTTACTATTTCTCGACAATTTTTCGAGTTTTTTTTTATATGATGTTATTCTGGGACATACACTATCAACAGTTCAAAACTCAATATTTAAAGTTTCGTCAAAATCCGTTCAGTAGTTTTTGCGTGATGCTCGGTCAAACAGACAGACAAACAAACAAACAAAAGGTTTGTTTTAGACTTTCGCACTTTTCAATCCTTTCCTTTGTAATCCTTTCCTAGGCGAGGTATCATCCCGCCCTCGTATAACAACATCAAAATCACTCGTTTCATTATGGCGAATAGGATGGAGAGAGCAAAACGCATATATCCAGTTATTTCTTCTTTCAATCTGTTCTCAACATAAGTAATAATACCATGGACAGCTATTATTGACTTATGATGTAATAAGATCATGTAAAAATTTTATATAATAAGTGCTGATGTTGTCTCAAACAAAAATAAATAAATCGTTAAAAGAAGCAACCAATCCTTCATGTTCAGTTTTTTAATATCACAAGTTGGTAAACGAGCAGGTGGGCCTCCTGTTGGTAAGTGGTCACCAACGCCCATGAGACCCACTGTCTTATTAGTGAAATAATTTGACACTAATTAGACAGCAAAGCACGTTACCCACCCTGAGAACTAAGATGGTATATCTCATGTGCCAGTAATTTCACTGGCTCCCTTACTCTTCAAACCGTAACATAGCAGTACCACTGCTGCTTTACGGCAGAAAAAGGCAAGGGGGTGGTAATTTCCTAGAAGGACTTTGCACAAAAGCCCTACCGCCTGCCAAAAATACTCAGCGAAGTATTTGGAATAAAACTTTTCCAGCTGACGGTACTTCTAAGCAACATTAACTTTTAATCGGCTTTATAAATAAAATTTTAATTCGGGTACCAGCGGGACGGGTGTCTTCGGGACTGGGGGACTGTGAGACGAACCCTAAATTTTTGATTGACGTACTTGCTTACATCTTGCGAGTTTTACGTTAGCGATTTGACGAACGACTCCGAAACAGAAGGAACTGATAATTACTTGCAGGGTGTAAGGGACAGCCTTCCGAATAGGTACGGAAAGGGCATGATCAACGTAATGAACAACTTTCAGCGAATAAAACTTTCAGGAAATGAAGTGAATGAATAAAGTTGCTTGTATTGAGAGGCTGATATTTTTTTTATTTCCTGAAAGTTTTATTCGCTGAAAGTTGTTCAGTTACGTTGACTGATCATGCCCTTTCAGTATTCGGAAGGCTGTCTCTAACAACCTGTAAGTATATTATTTTTAGGGTTCCGTACCTCAAAAGAAAAAAACGGAACCCTTATAGGATCACTTTGTTGTCCGTCTGTCTGTCTGTCTGTCTGTCTGTCTGTCAAGACCCTTTATCTCACGAACGGGTAAAGGTATCAGGTTGAAATTGATACCATATATCAATGTCCATGAACCACATAAGATCGGAAAATTTAAAATTTTTACAACGACGCAATCAAAAGATATGTCATTTTATGTCCTCATCTCCATACATTTATGCAAAAATGCAAAACCTACAGGGTACTTCCCGTTGACCTAAAATTATGAAATTTGGCAAGAAGCTAGGTCTCACGGTACAAATAAAGGGAAAAGTCTGAAATCATTAAATATTACAACTTTACTCACAACTATTGGTAACCAATTGAGGTGAGCTCCCGTTTCAAGAACATTCATATAAGAGAGGGGTCAAGTTGAATGGTTGCGGAGGCGATTTTTGTTTAGTTCTATTTAAAAAACGGGAACTCATACTAACTTTTTACAACAAAATTTTATTTTAAAACAAAATTGGTACGTTTATAGTGCATACGCTATAAAATAACAACAAATAATAAAATTTGATCAAGCGCGTGTCGGACTCAAAGAATCTAGCACATTAACTTACTGAAATTTCAACTAATACAATTATGATTATGTGGTGGTACGGAACCCTCAGTGCGCGAGTCCGACTCGCACTTGGCCGGTTTTTTATTTAAAAGATAACACTTACAAGTTGAAATTAAAAGTATCTTAACTGATAGGTGAAACGTTAGTTTAGGCATCGACGCAGTTTTATGGACAGTAATAATGGATAGGTAGGTACAGTAGATATAATAAGTCATCCAAAGCCTACAATAGGTATTGGTACAAATATTCTAAAACGGAAAAATGACACTAGGACTTGCTATTTTGGCTTTACCACTAATTTGTAGATTTGCTACATTGCGTTGCGCACGAGCCGTTCTACCGCTTTAGACTCTAATGCTGCGCGGGTAGAGGATAGTATTGTATGCGAAGAGTGACCGATGCCTCATATTATAATATCCTGTAAGTATTTCTTTTTAATTTTTTTACAGAAGTATGTGTTTTTGTGAAATTTGTATAATTAAAAATATAATTTCTCATTTTCATTTTTTCTTGATATATAAAACCGAAAAATTTAGAAATAGAGTTTATCATTACAGTTGACATTTTAATTTTGTATAAAATGTATTTAAAATAATATTTAAGAAGTAAAACATTAAACTTACTTCCATTACATATTATCCTTTAAGTGCAATTTCGAGTTAACTTATTACGTTACTGAAACTCCGAATTTCAGCAATTCCAATGGGAAAACTTTTTAATTTTTAGGTAAACTACTTAGAATTAAAGTTCTATTAACAATGCTAATCGATTGATTGCATTAGCATTTTTGTATAGGAATTTTTTTAATTTAATTTAAAACTATTAAATTAAAATATGTTCCGGAGGTCATACGATTTTAATAATTACACATTTGTAGGAGAGATTAGTTGTTTAACAAGAATCCAAGAAAAAACAGCCATACTTAATTACTTCCAGGTCAAATACTAATTTCTCTGGCCTAATAATTTCATACATACGTGGGACACTCAGAAATATTTGCGACACTAAAAAAAATTGTTCTACAGGTACATATATTTTTATTAAATCTTTTCAAAGTACTCTCCACCAGCCTCTATACAAAGATTCATGCGTCTGAACCAGTTTTCAAAACACTTTTTCCAGTCCGCCGTAGACACCTCGTTTACAGCCTGCTCGAACGCAGCCAGCGCATCTTCCGGCGACGAAAATTGTATCCCCTTGAGCTGATTTTTTATTTTTGGAAATAAAAAGAAGTCACACGGTGCTAGATCAGGGCTGTAAGGAGGGTGACCCAGGAGTTTGACTGGTGTGCTGTCCAGGAAGTCCCTCGTTTTGAGCGCGGTGTGTGCAGGCGCATTGTCGTGGTGGAGCAGTAGTCCGCGGAGCCCTGTGTTTGGTCGCTTGTTGCTCACAACAGAAAAAACTTCTGGTAAACATTTGGTAGTATACCATTCGGCGTTGATGCTTCTTTGATCTCGTAAGGGAATTGAGGCCAAGTGGCCAGTCAAATTAAAAAAGCTGGCGATCAAAATCTTCCCCCCGCTTCGAGATCGCTTCACTTTGGTAGGCGTTGGTTCATTTTGAAACACCCAAACTGTCGACTGGCGCTTGGTTTCTGGATCGTATTGATAAATCCAGGACTCATCACCTGTTACGATGTCGTAAACACGCCGAGACGAGCCTGCTTCAAATTTGTTCAGCATATCACGGCACCATTCCACCCGGGCCTGCTTCTGAGCGTCGGTGAGGTAGTGCGGCACCCAGCGCGATACTATCCTCCTCACGCGAAGATGCCCGTGTAGAATCTCGTGAACGCTTCCCGATCCAATCTTTAATATGTGCTGAATCTCCTGATATGTAATTCGCCTATTATCTTGGATTAAATTTTTCACTGCTAGCACGTTTTCTTCCGTAATAGCCGTCAAAGGGCGACCGCTTCTTTCTTCATCCCCCAAGGTTGGTCGACCGCGCCTAAATTCGTTATACCAACGATACACGGTTGCCTTGGAGGGGCCTTCATCCATAAATGCCATTTGAAGTCTATCGAACGATTCATCCGGTTTCAGGCGACACTTGAAATCGTAAAAAATCATAGCTCTAAAATGTTCCCGGCGCAGATCCATTTTTCAGTAAGACACGATACTTTGAATTGGCTCGCAAAAAATGTGGAGGGAAATTTTGAAAATGGAACACACATATTTTTACTTACAAGTAATCATATTTTCGAAAAAGATTCTGACCGGCCAGTCTCCCATATATAAAAACTATTTTTCGCAATACTTTCTGAGTGGCCTGGTACATGCATAACATCACGCCTTGTTCCCGTCGGGGTAGGCAGAGACCACAGTTCTCCACTTGCTACGATCTTGACATACTTCCCTTGCTTCCTAAACTTTCATCAATCCTTTCATACATGTTCGTCGGTTTAGGGTACTTTTAACCTGGCCTTTATTCAGAACGTCCTGAATTTGGTCCTGGTACGTTCGCCGAGGCCTTCCCCTTCCAACGTTTCCATTCACTCTCGCCTTGTAGATCTCTTTCGTCAACCTTCCTTCATTCATCCTCTCTACATGACCAAACCATCTCAGCATCCCTTTTTCATAATTTCATTGTGACCATATTATACTAGATTCAATTGACTAATTTCTGATCATGTTTTTGCATGCCTTATAAATGGCAAAATATGTGGAACTCTGTATCATTGACTGTATCGACACCTTATTTACCATATTTTGAGCAAATAAACAATTTCATTTCATTTCCATACTAAAATGTAAACTTGTGTAGATAGTGTACGGGATAGGATACCGAAAACTAAAAGGGCTTAGTCAACGATACTGAACAACTTTCCCCAAGAAATATTTTTGGGAAATGAAAAAAAAAAGACCTCTCCATACAAATTGCTCACTCTGTTCAAACAGATTGTATGGAGAGGTCAAAATATGTCTTCATTTCCCAAAAATGTTTTTTTGGGATGGTTGTCCAGTTTAGTTGACTGAGCACGCCCTTTCAGTTGTGTCCCTGTATAAAGCAGCCGATTTTGTTTTTCTTTTCTGAAGGTATTATTTACTGAAACTTAAGATTTCGGAATAATATCTTAATTTGACAAAAAAAAATTATTACCTTGTTACAGGGCATAGACCACTTCGAAGACATAGGCCCGTGCGTAATTATGGCCTCTCCCGGTATGATGCAGTCTGGATTGTCAAGGGAACTCTTTGAATGTTGGTGCACTGATCCTAAGAATGGAGTCATCATTGCCGGTATGTACGTCATTATTGCCGGTATTAAGGTATAGATATACTATTTCGAAGACATACGCCCGTGCGTAATTATGGTCTCTCCTGGTATGATGTAGTCTGGATTGTCAAGGGAACTCTTTGAATGCTGGTGCACTGATCCTAAGAATGGAGTCATCATTGCCGGTATGTATGTCATTATTGTCGGTATGAAGGTATAGATATACTATTTCAAAGACATAGGCCCGTGCGTAATTATGGCCTCTCCTGGTATGATGCAGTCTGGATTGTCAAGGGCAATCTTTGAATGTTGGTGCACTGATCCTAAGAATGGAGTCATCATTGCCGGTATGTATGTTATTATGGTCGGTATGAAGGTATAGATATACTATTTCGAAGACATAGGCCCGTGCGTAATTATGGCCTCTCCCGGTATAATGCAGTCTGGATTGTCAAGGGAACTCCTTGAATGTTGGTGCACTGATCCTAAGAATGGAGTCATCATTGCCGGTATGTATGTCATTATTGTCGGTATGAAGGTATAGATATACTATTTCGAAGACATAGGCCCGTGCGTAATTATGGCCTCTCCCGATATGATGCAGTCTGGATTGTCAAGGGAACTCCTTGAATGTTGGTGCACTGATCCTAAGAATGGAGTCATCATTGCCGGTACGTATGTTATTATTGCCGGTAGGAAGGTATAGATATACTATTTTGAAGACATAGGCCTGTGCGTAATTATGGCCTCTCCTGGTATGATGCAGTCTGGATTGTCAAGGGAACTTTTTGAATGCTGGTGGCCGCGGATTCGATCCCCGCCCAGGGCAAACATTTGTGTTATGATTACGAATGTTTGTTCTGTGTCTGGGTGTTATTTACCTATTTTTGTATGTATCAGTCTGGTACCCATAGTACAGGTTTTACCTAGTTTGTTCCTCAATATTTTAAAAGGTGTTAGGGCTTTTGTGCAAAGTCCGTCTGGGAAATAACCAACCCTCACCTTTTTCTGGCGTGTCTGTATGAAAGGAGCATGTATGAAAGGATTGATGAAAGTTCAGGAAGCAAGGGAAGTATGTCAGGATCGTAGCAGGTGGAGAACTGTGGTCTCTGCCTACCCCGACGGGAACAAGGCGTGATGTTATGTATGTATGTATGTCTGCACTGCTGTGTTTCGGTTTGAAGGGTAAGGAAGACAGTGATGTTACTGGCACATGAGACATACCATCTTAGTTCTCAGGGTGGGTAACATGCTTTCCTGTCTTATTAGTGTCAAAATTTCACTAATAAGACAGTGGGTGCTATGGGCGGTGGTGACCACTTACCACCAGGTGGCCCACCTACTCGTTTGCCCACTTGTGACTTAAAAAAAGTTATATTAATTTATTTTTAATCCTATACTATTAAACGAGCAATATTTGTATATACAGGCTGTTAATTTAATTGCGTGCCATAGCTTAAGGGGTGCTTCAGTTACGATAAAGAAACACAAAAAAAATATCAAAAAAAATCCTACTGAAAAAAAAACTAAAACTCCATTGAAACTTAACTAACGCGGAGCAACGCCGCGCTATCACCGTGCCAGCCCGACCGGCCCGGCGCGAGAATCAGTGGATAAGGTAGGCACATACATAACCGAAACTCTTTCGCGCGCTTTTGATAGCGGGTACTCCGGGTCATTGCCCGCCGCGTTAGTTTAGTTTCAATGGAGTTTAATTTTTTTTAAGTAGGATTTTTTTTTATATATTTTTTTAGTTCCTTTATCGTTTCTGAACCACCCCTTAAGCTATGGCACGCAATCAAATTAACACCCTGTATATATATATACAGGGTGGCCAAAAAGTCGTGGATCAAACGAAACAGGGAGATAAAGAGGTAATTTCCAACAAAAAATCTTTCCCCAGCATGGCCATAACTTCATTGCACGAAAAGATATGAATTATTTTAGTTTTTTCAATGAAACTACCGAGTTTTTTTACAATTTAATCAGTAAAAAATTAAATTGATTAAAAACAATAAAACAAAAGGTGTTGTATTATGAGTCGATAATGTATCAATACTACAAAAATTGTATTGCAGCTCTTGGTATCAAACTTAACGAGCAATGATTTTTTTTCCGTAAATTTTAAAGCGTTACAAAAATTACTTCTCACTTTAAGAGCACTTATTTGAAAAAAAAATGTATTACGGAAAAGTGACCTTGTATTAAAAAAACTTGCTGGTTTAATGCTGATTCAAATGAGGTACAACACTTTACTCTTTGATCTTTAGTTTTGGATTTATGGTCGTTTTTTCGTATCAAGGTGCAAATTTAACAAAATGGTAAATTTAAAGAAAAAAAGATTTTTTCTCATACATACTAGGTAGTAATTTCAGAAGCCATCATGAAATAAAAGAACGATTATGACTTAGTAATTTTTTATTAAAATACAAAATTTTACATTAAATGTTCAAAGTTCCTACCTCTGACCATAATGCACAATCTGCACCGCCTAATAAAATTCGCACGTAATCGGCGGAATGCACGTCTGTTATTTTAAAGAAATAGTGTATCAAAGTGAGAATAACACCGAACAAGAACTACGACAAAAGCTCGAGTTTGCTAAGTTACAAATTCTAAATAACAGACGTGCATTCCGCCGATTACGTGCGAATTTTATTAGGCGGTGCAGATTGTGCATTATGGTCAGAGGTAGGAACTTTGAACATTTAATGTAAAATTTTGTATTTTAATAAAAAATTACTAAGTCATAATCGTTCTTTTATTTCATGATGGCTTCTGAAATTACTACCTAGTATGTATGAGAAAAAATCTTTTTTTCTTTAAATTTACCATTTTGTTAAATTTGCACCTTGATACGAAAAAACGACCATAAATCCAAAACTAAAGATCAAAGAGTAAAGTGTTGTACCTCATTTGAATCAGCATTAAACCAGCAAGTTTTTTTAATACAAGGTCACTTTTCCGTAATACATTTTTTTTCAAATAAGTGCTCTTAAAGTGAGAAGTAATTTTTTGTAACGCTTTAAAATTTACGGAAAAAAAATCATTGCTCGTTAAGTTTGATACCAAGAGCTGCAATACAATTTTTGTAGTATTGATACATTATCGACTCATAATACAACACCTTTTGTTTTATTGTTTTTAATCAATTTAATTTTTTACTGATTAAATTGTAAAAAAACTCGGTAGTTTCATTGAAAAAACTAAAATAATTCATATCTTTTCGTGCAATGAAGTTATGGCCATGCTGGGGAAAGATTTTTTGTTGGAAATTACCTCCTTTATCTCCCTGTTTCGTTTGATCCACGGCTTTTTGGCCACCCTGTATATATATATATATATTTGTAATCGGTTTCTCGAAAACGGCTCTAACGATTTCGATGAAATTTAGTATACGGGGGTTTTTGGGGGCAAAAAATCGATCTATCTAGGTCTCATCTGGGAAAATTCGTTTTCACCGCTTTTTAAATTTCTTTGCGCGTTTAAGAAACTTACAGCGCCATCTGTTGGCGAGTAGCACAGCTTGCTCACCCAATGATATTTTTAGGTTGAGGTGGCTATTATAGAGCGAAGCTCGGTCGCCCAAGTACTATTGGTATTATACGGCCAAATTAATTTCCTACAATAAAATATTTGTTGTAGGTTACTGCGTGGAAGGCACCCTAGCTAAAACGATCCTGTCAGAGCCCGAAGAGATAACGTCGATGTCAGGTCAGAAGTTGCCGCTGAAGATGTCAGTGGACTACATATCGTTCTCCGCCCACACTGACTACCAGCAGACGTCAGAGTTCATCAACATATTGAAGCCGCCCCACGTGGTACGGTCAACCGCTCATCGGTAGAAACTTTTTCAACTCTATTACCACGCCATAAGGTCCAAAAGTGTTTCTACTGATGTGCGGCCGTGTGTACGTTTTGAAAATCTTTCAAGATTATTAATATTGTGTGGTGCCGGCAAAAAATAGTACCAAACAATCTCTACCCATGGGTGTCGTAAGAGGCGACTAAGGGTGGATGGGTAGCAGCGTCCTTCCGTGTATCGTATCTTACATACTGCGGCCACCAACAACCGCGGTCCATGGTGCCAGCCGTAACGCTGACAAGCGCGGTGACTAAGGTACTTCCCCTCCATATAGTTCCAGCAACAGCTGGAATTCTGGTGGGAGCTCCCTGTCCTGTAGTGGACGTATTTTGGGATGTTATGATGATTTAATTTTCTTTGTTATAAGTTGTTGATTTAAAATTGTTGCATTCAGTCCGCTAGTTACTAAACTACACTCTGTTCGCTGTGGGATGGTGCGGATGACACTGTCAATATTACAAGACTAGGGAAGTGATATGCAATTCAATTTTATCGTTATCGATTCTCTCGGCAAAAATCTCGTTGCCTTTTATGTCAACAGAATTTTTATTTTAAAATTAGTGGAGTTAGGACTCTTACAGAAACATTTACAACTTAACTGGACCTGTTCAACGGTTGTTTTTAGGGTTTCGAAACTTAGCTGCGTTTTTTCCATACAAATTAATACTAATGAATTCCCCTATTCCCTTCCTGGATAATGCCTGTTGAGCGATGATATTTTGTTTTTAAATCAAGGTCTACTGTAGGTTTGCCCCTTTCAATTATTTTTTTACGAAAAATAATTACGAAAAGAACTACCCAAAAACCTAAAAAATCCCCGTTTTTCAGCCATATTTAGAAGACTGCCAGAGAATTTTTTTTTTTTAAGATAAAAGGGAAAAAAAGCGTAGATCTACTCTTCCTTTAAATTTTGATACCAAAAATAATTGAATCAGCTCAATTTTGGAGTAGAAGCGGAACATCATTTTTGTAGGTAAAATTGCTCTAAGCTGTAGGTTGTCCCTATCGAATATCTGATTCTAGTCCGAGAAATAGATTGTGGTCCGTATGTCTGTATGGCTTCCACAAGTCACAACAACATAATCAAACCAAAACCTGGGAATTTCCCGCGACCTAGGAAAACGAAATTTGGCAAGAAGCTAGGTCTCAAAGCACAAGCAAAGGGAATTAAAGGTCTAAAATTATTATATATTTCAACTTTTCTTACAAGTAATTATAACCAATTAAGGTGAGCACCCGTTTCAAGTACATTTATATGAAAGGTGGTTCAGGTTTGAGTGGACGCGTAGTTTTTTTAATCAAAAGGCAAATGAATACAGTATATTTTAACATAAATTTCGAACACGATGTATTCATAATATATCATTCTAACCCGACCTAGGTTAGAATGAACGCGGAGTTCTTTAAATCACAAGACAAATAAGCTTGGAGAATATGATATGGAAGATGGGTGCGGAACCCTTAAGGCGTGAGTCCGACACTGAGAGCAGACAGACCAACATAAATTTTATCAGGGAATCACCCTACAGCCCATAAAAACAAATTTGCTCGTTTCCATGATCGTATAATTCCCCTTAAAAAATTTCCCCGCTTTCAGGGAGTTTTCTGTCCTGCAGTGGACCTTTCGTGGGATGTTATGTAATAATAATGAATGTTTTGTGGTTTCATATAACTCTATAGATATACAAAAAAGTTTAATAATACATACAGTAAAGTTCTCTTTCTTTAAAAAAATATCGACTATCTATCGTAGCAAAACTCATCCCATCACTAGAAAATTCGTTATACGCATAATACTTAGCTTCATATTTATTTCAATTTTATTTTATTAATAGACCATAACATTTTGATAGGGTAAAGTAATTTAATTTACTATAGTTATTACATATTTAGTATTTTACGACTATGATATTTTTGGTATAACTAAAATATTAAATCATGCTTGTAAATCGCGGCTGACATTCAAAAGTGAAAAGGAACGGTTCGACTAATGTCACCCGCACCTTCCCACAGCGAACAGACTGTAGTCTAACGAGTTACACTGTATTGAAAAATCAAAACAAAAGTCGTCGACTTTGTATGAAATTCGCGAACTGTGGTGGTTTAATTTTTCGCCGTCGTTTACGAAGTTTTTTTACATTAAATTTACATAATGCCGTTTCCATAATGCCTAGGCATTTTGCAAAATGCCGAGAAACTGTGAATTATGCCTAGGCATTGAAACGGCGCGTATTTCGTCTCTGGCAAACGGCGAATAATATGATTTGCCTGTGACATATCCATAGCATGACAATCGCAAATTAGAATTTTGTTAAAGATTTTGTAAATACTAATTGCAGGTATTAGTCCACGGCGAACAGAACGAGATGATGCGTCTGAAGGCGGCGCTTCAACGAGAGCATCGGGGCAAGTTAGCGATACACACTCCGCGCAACACGCAACTACTGTCCCTCACCTTCCGGGGAGACAAGACTGCTAAGGTAAAATACTTCTTCCTGTTCACATACCAACATAAATGAAAGAATAACACTAAAATAACAACACAAAATACTAAAACAACTCAATCACAACACAATCAACATTAAAACAACACAAACACAAAACTAAAACGACAGAAACACAACGCTAAAATAAAACACACAAACGCAACACCAAAACAACATAACACAAACAAAACACTAAAACAACAGGAATATAACGCTAAAACAACAGAAACACAACACAAACACACCGCTAAAACAACTCAAACAGAACACTAAAACAACAAAAACACAACGCTAAACAACACGAACACAAACAAACATGCACACAATACAAAAATACGTTTTGTTTTATTTGATCACTGCAGATTGGGTCTAACCTGCACCCCAACATACTATGGTTATGTATGACGTAATCGAAATGCTTTTATTTACTTGATAATCTAATCGTCTGTGTGGTGCCGGCAAAGAATAGTACCAACCCATCTCCGTGGGTCTCGTAAGAGGCGAGTAAGAGTTTATGAACCGGAGGATGGGCAGCAGCAACGGCAACCAACGACAGTAAACGATAATATATAAATATATGCATGTATGGTTTTAGTCGCATATACAAAATATGAAAATACCGTAGTAGAGATGACAAAAAGTGAAATTAAAATTTAAATCGACTAAAAAAATACGGCCGATATAAGCATCCAACTTGACCCCTCTTTCATAGAAAAGTTCTTGAAACGGGAGCTCACCTTAATTGGTTATATTAGTTGTGAGAAAAATTGAAATATTTAATGATTTTAGACTTTTCCCTTTATTTGTACTGTGAGACCTAGCTTCTTGCCAAGTTTCATAATTTTAGATCAACGGGAAGTACCCTGTAGGTTTTGCTTTTTTGCATAAATGAATGGAGATGAGGACATAAAAAGTTATATCTTTTGATTGCGTCGTTGTAAGAAATTGAAATTTTCAGATCTTGTGTGATTCATGGACCTTAATATTCGTTATCAATTTCAACCTAATACCTCTTTTCGTTCGTGAGAAAAAGGGTCTTGACAGACAGACGGACAACAAAATGATCCTATAAGGGTTCCGTTTTTTATTTTGAGGTACGGAACCCTAAAAAACCAGTCAAGTGCGAGTTTGACTCGCGCGCCGAGGGTTCTGATATACCTTTAGAATTTTTGGAAGCAATAAAGTCCATTTTTAGGACCGCAAAACTAAATTTGTTGGTAAAGGTATTTTGCAGATTTCTAAAAAACTATGCAACTTGGAAAGATAATTTTATTTTTGCTGTAATATTTAAATAAACGTCTATCGACTGTAATTAATTCAGATTTTTCCATTCACAAACTTCGGAGATAAGGGGGAATGGTATTTTTTTTGACATTTTTCATCATAACTTGATAACTAAGAGTTGTAAAAAAATACAAAAATATATTTTACATTGTACAAGTAAAGCCCTTTCATTTGATACTCGACCTAGCACCGATAATTTGAAATTTTGTCCCCCCTATTTGGGCCCCCTTTACATTAATAATCATAATTTTATCTTAATTCTTTCACGTGCAATTAAGTAGGACAACCATATTCCAAAACATTTCCAAATTTCAAGTCGATAGCATGAGTGGTTGCTGAGATATACAGGTGTGACAGACAGACAGACAATGCGGCACCATAAGGGTTCCTTTTTTTACCATTTTGGTATCGGAACCCTTAAAACATCATGCATGTTCCCTATTACCCTCCTAAGTAGCTGATTTTGCTAGAATATTAGTGGGAGCTCCCTGTCCTGCAGTGGACGTTGAATAGGATGATAATGTTCTTGATAATTTTGTAATTGAAGGTAATGGGTTCCCTAGCCGTGGACCCGCCAGAGCCAGGTCGGCAGTTACAGGGAGTTCTGGTGAAGAGGAACTTCAACTATCACATCCTTGCACCGTCAGATCTCAACAGTAAGTTTGTGTTTAGCTAAAAAAAATAATTTTACTATTTTACTCAGATGATGAAACTGCATCAGCTGATAGCGCATTTTGTATGGGAGGTCAAATTTTGTTTTTCATATTTGGACCTACCTTTGGGAAAGTTGTTGTAGTCTGAGTAAAGTGCTATAATTATGTTCACTATTTCATAAGGGCCCTATACAGGGTGTAAGGTACGGTGTACCGAAAACTGAAAGGGCGTGCCCAGTCAACGAAACTGAACAACTTTCCCAAAGAAACATTTCCGGGAAATGAAAAAAAAAATTGACCTCTTCACACAAACTGTTCCACCAGAGTGACCAATTTGTATGGAGAGGTCAAAATTTTTTTTCATTTCCCAGAAATGTTTCTTAGGAAAAGTTGTTCAGTTTCGTTGACCGAGCACGCCCTTTCAGTTTTCGGTACACCGTCCCTTACCCTGTATATAGGTTAAGATAACTAGTAGCCTAAGATAACAGGTTGCCTTGAAAAAATTGTCGCAAATATGTGAACCAAGAAAAATAATTGCTGCCTCTTGTTAATCGAAAAACAATCTGAAAAAAATAGAAATCAAGATATTATTATACTATAAGTAGTTTTTTTTATTGTCAATGGGCTTGACCTCGATCTAGTCTTGAGGACAGAGTTGAGGTCGACGATGGGACGAGTTTGCTCAGATGAAGCCTATTCACTCGCGATTTAAATAGATTTGGGTTATATGAACTCGGGAACACAGACGCAGGCAGAGAATTCCACTCTTTAGCCGTGCGCATTATAAAAGATGTTTCAAAGAGCTTTGTGCGAATGTGCGGAATATCAACCAAGTATGGGTGATATCCTGCGGTGCGTCTGGACTCCCGATGGTAGAAGAAAGATGGCTTTTCGGTTCATACCCCAAATTTAAAGGAAATCCCTTTTTTACTTTCGAGCGGAGCGAGAAAGGTATTGTATTCGTGAAAAAAAAGGTTTTCTAATTTTCTCAAAAATGTGTTCTATATCACTTATACATCATAAAAAGCAAGTCTTCCAAAAATGTCCGTCCGTCGGTCGGTCGGTCGGTCCGTCGGTCGGTCTGTCCGTCACGCTTTGGCCTAGCGGCTAAACGAATAGTCCGATTGACACCATATTTTAAATTTAAGATTTTCTTGTAAATCCATCGAAGGATACTGAGTGGTTTCTTGCTGGCTCTCTTTTTGAGGGTAACTGTCATACAAAGGAAATAAAAAATTGCAATTTGCTCAAAAACGGCTCAACCGATCTTGATGAAACTATGCATGGCCGATAATCTTCATGCAAGGTATCTTGCGGCAGGATCCATTGGTCTGTGGAACTTGAAAATTTGATTTACTTAAAAACGGTTTCGATGAGCTTATCTTAATGCTTCAAATTGTAATTCTAAATTGGTTATTTGCCTGACTGCATATTTTATTTAAACATTTTTACATAAATCTAGTATAGGTTAATTTGTATTTCCATATTATTTGTTAGCTACCGAATGGGTCCCGGAGGATGGTCACCGACGGCGAGGTAGGCCCCGTAGGCGATGGCAAGACGACCTTAACGTTTTTCTCGAGAATTGGCCAACAATAGCTCAAGACAGAGACGAATGGCATGAATGAGGGGAGGCCTTTGCCCAGCAGTGGGACACTACATAGGCTAATAATAATAATAAAAATAATATTATTTGTATGGAATCACAAATTTAAGTTTGCACTTGGTCCTTATTTACTCTTTACTATCCGCAGCCCTTTATAATCTAGTAGTTAGAGCATTCGGCTCTTGAACCGGAAGTTCTGGGTTCGATTCCCGGTGGGGACACTGTGGTGGGGAATAATGACTCTCGTATATAGCGAGAAAGTAAGTGCAGTGCTGCTGTACCATTTATTTTAACTGATGGGGGCGCTAGTAGTCAGCAGATAGGTTCTTTATTAGCGAGTAATAGTCGTAATTAACTGAAAATAATAGAAATACTCGTAGCAACAGCAATCAGGCGCTGGACCTCGCTGGGCATCAAGATGAAAAAGTTTATTAAAAAAATCTCTGCCTGCGTCTGGGTCCTGGGTCGTTCGAATAACTCGAATTTACCGAGTGATTCAACAATATCAACCCTGTACATTCAAACATATTTAAAGAGCGCGTGGGTTTTTATGGTCGCTTCTTTTTAGGGTTCCGATACCAAAATGGTAAAAAAAAGGAACCCCTACTATCTCTGGTTGGTACACTGCACTGTGATTTAGATATTGCTTGCTTGTAACATTAATAACGACGTTATTAAATCTCAATCTATGATCGAAAGAGATTTTCCAAAAATTATTCTCTCGTGGTAACCCTTCGAAAGAACATACTTTACCCCGGCTAGTCGTATTACGCAGAACACACTTCAACGTCGCGTTTTACGAACCCTGTAGCGCCATCTATCGGTTATTGGTAATTTTGGTAACATTGGTAATATGAACTATTGACAATTTATTTTTTATTTATTTAACCTCTGAAGCACTCTGTCAATATTTGAAGGAATGAAAACGAAACACACGCATCATTTCGCATAAATTGCATTACATTTTTCATAATTTTTACATACAAGGATCAAATGTCAAAATTTTCAATTACATTAAGTTGTTCTAGTTGAGATTAAGAGCTTAACTTTGTGCTTAATTTTTTTTTACACCTTACATAACGAAATTATAAGAATACTGTCACACCTCAGAGGACTTTAGAGGTTAAGGGGCTACCTGCCGTCCACTAGCGCCCCCATCACCTAAAAAAATATTACTCGTTAAATACAAAACTTATACAAAATCCGGAGAAAGTTTCAAGTAAAAGTACCCTAGTTTATTTAGAACCTTTACTCTGTAAATTGAACTTCACTGTAGTTACAGATACAAAAACTGCTAAAATTGGCCGTTTTTGTTTTTCTACAGTTAACTAAATTTGATAGAATTGATAGGTTCTAAATAAACTAGGGTTCGTGTACTTCAATCTGTCTTTCCGGGTTTTCGATAAGTTTTGTATTTAGCGGGCAATATTTTTTTAACTGATGGGGGCGCTAGTGGACGGCAGATAGCTTCTTAGCGAGTAATAGTCGTAAAACTGAGAATTATAGAAATAGCAACAGCAATCAGGCGCTGGACCTCGCTGGGCATCAAAATGAAAAAGTTTATGAAAAAATCTCTGCCTGCGTCTGGGTCCTGGAGACGCATTTTTGAAGCGTTCGAACTTCAATTCGCATTCGAATTGGCAAGATTCGTATACGAATCCATAAAATCGCAATTTTTGAATATTCATACTTGTGAATTCTGCAACGAGTGGTCCGACCCACTCGTTTTGCATTTCTACCACTCGAAAGTATGTATAATCTGTGATGAGAACGACATTGACGTTTCCTTCACACATGACATTGTACTGACATATCAACTTCTTAATTTGCATTCCATTCCCTCGAAATTCATTACCGGTTTTTAAAATCAATGAGAGATTGCTTTCCGGGTTTTTTTTTCTGCGTGAAAAGAAAATTGTTTAAAGATTGTAATTTAATGGCAAGCAATGATTCAAAAATGCGTAAAATCGAGAGCATTAGAAATTAAATTCGTACACGATTCGTTTTCGTATGCGAACTAAAGATTCACTTCGAACGCTTCAAAAATGCGTCTCCTGGGTCGTTCGAATCTATCGAGTGATTCAACAATATCAACCCTGTACATTCAAACATATTCAAAAGAGCGCGTAGGTTTTTATTGTCGCTTCTTTTTATAGTTAGGGTGCTGGCTGCAATTTGGGTATATGATTTGCTCATGATTCATATTAATAGGGATGATAGATCAGCTCAATACGAATTGATTTGGTCTTTACAAGTTTTTTTGTGCGTCGCTGCGTTTTTGAGGTAAAGCAAAAAAATTTAAAATAAGATACTAAATAATGTTTTTTTTGTCTGACTTTGTGGCTCCTGTTTAAAATACTTCGGAAGATATAGAAAATCAAAGAGGCAGACATGCAGGGCTCTGCATTATCACGGGACGAAGTAGTGAATTTTTGCATTTTGAAGTGCTGTTACTTTACGACGCAGGGCTATTATGGTGGCAGACCATTTTTCTGGGGTTTTATACATTGTATTTAATCAGATAGTCATAGTCTGCCAGGTGTACGTTTCATTGACAAATTTCAAAATAGTTAAAACTTAATTCCTCAAAAACGCAGGGGTGTGGATGTTCGCCAATATTTTTTGTAATTAGTATCTTCAAGAGGATGCTCCTTATCATCAGTCAAAGAGGCAGACATGAGCAAATCATAAAGAAATTTGTCTTTCATCACCTTTACTATTAGGGTTCCGATACCAAAATGGTAAAAAAGGAACCCGTACTATCTCTGGTTGGTACACTGTGATTTGGATATTGCTTACAAATTAATAAAGACGTTATTTAATTTATTTATTAATCTTTAAATCTCAATCTTTGATCGAAAGAGATTTTCCAAAAATTATAACATCAACACACAACCGAAGAACATACTTTACCCCGGCTAGTCATATTACGCAGAAAACACTTAAACGTCGCGTTTTACGAACCCTGTAGCGCCATCTATCATTGGTCGTTTGAACTATTGACAATTTATTTTTAATTTAAGAGGGAATCGTGCCGGCGAGAAAATAGAGAAATAGGTATTTGAACAAGCTATTGCCATCGCGCTGCGCCCGAGCAACCGCTTTATCATGTGCGATAGGGACAACTGCCGCTGAGACCGCTTTTGCCTACAAAAACCTTGACCTGATCGGTGTTTTGTTTTCCCTTTTTTTCTCCTTCAAATCTGAGCCGATTCGATTAATTTCGGTACCAATATTTAAAGAAAGAGTAGTTCTATGCTTCTATGTTTTTCTATTATTTAAAAACCATTAAAAATTTGTATGGTAGTGTCTGAATACGGCGGCAAAAAAAGGCATTTTTTAGGTTTTTTGGAAATTTATATTTCCTTTCGTAATTGTTTTTTACGCAAAAGTAAAAAACAGGCGCATGCCTATAGTAGACCTAGATTTCATTTAAAAAAAAAACATTGCTCTAAGAGGCATTACCCAGGAAGAAAATAGGGGGAAACATTTGTATGGAAAAATCCAACTGCTATTCCCACTTAATTAACCTCTGAAGCACTGTGTCATAATTTGAAAGAATTAAAAAGAAAACGTAGTTATTTACACAGGCATCATTTGGTATAAATTTCATTACATTTTCCATAATTTTTCCATAATTGGATCAAATGTCAAAATTTACAATTACATTAAGGGCCTGTCCGCACAGCGAATTTTCACCGCGCGATATTTACTCGCGCGAATTATATGCCGTGCTTGAAATAGCAAAAAATCGCGCGGCCACAATTCGCTGTGCGGACAGTTCCTTAGATTCAATATGTTACAAAATTGCGAGAAATAATAAAATAAATAAAATGTTTATTGTTCTCAAAAAAACAGTAGATACATTTTTCATCTGAGATCCGCCAAACCATACAATAGTTTGTTGGCAGAGTTCTATAAAAAAAATCGCGCGGTAAAAATTCGCCATGCGGACAGGCCCTAAGAGGTTCCAGTTGAGATTAAGAGCTTGACATTGTGCTTAATACCTTATATAACGAAAATAAAAGAATACTGTCACAGCTCCGAATTCTTTGGCGGTTAAGGGGCTACCTGCCGTCCACTAGCGCCCCCATCACCTAAAAAAATATTACTCGTTAAATATAAAACTTATACAAAATCCGGAAAAAGTTCCAAGTTTCAAGTAAATGTACCAGTTTATTTAGAACGTATTTGCTCTGTAAATTGAAGTTACAGTCGTCAGTGAAAATTTTTTTTACTTTCGAGCGGAGCGAGAAAGGTATTGTAGTCGTGAAAAAAAAGTTTTACAAATTTTCTCAAAAACGTGTTCTATATCACTTATACATCATAAAAAACAAGTCTCCCAAAAATGTCCGTCCGTCGGTCGGTCGGTCGGTCGTTCGGTCGGTCGTTCGGTCGGTCGGTCTGTCCGTCACGCTTTGGCATAGCGGCTAAACTAATGGTCCGATTAACACTATATTTTGGATTTAGGAGTTTTATGCAAATCCATCGAAGAGTTCTATGAGGTTTCTTGCTGGCTCTCATTTTGAGGGTAGCTGTCATACAATGAAAATGAAAATTGAAATTTTCTCATAAACGGTTCATAGAATCTTGATGAAACTTTGCATGACCAAGCATCTCCATGTAAGATATCTTGCGCTAGTATCAATTGATCTGTGTAATTTCATATAAGGGGTGTTCCTGTACCACCAAATCATTGGTTCCATTGAGTTTATTAAAATTTTCTATAAGTTTATTCCTGGATTGGTCTACCTGACTGGATATTCTTTATGATTTATTTGAATAAAATTTTGTACACAGGTTGTACCAAAAACTGAAAGGGCTTGCTCAGTAGACTAAACTGAACAATTATCCATAAGGAACATGTGTTGGGAAATTAAAAAAATCTCCATGCAAGTATCCTACGGTAGTATCCATTGATCTGTTGATCTGAGAAAATTCATATAAAGGGTGTTCCAGTACTACCAAAAGTTAAACATGTGATTTACTCGAAATCGTTTGAGGTTTGTTTGTTTTGATGTTTGACAATTTGAATTCAAAATTGATCATTTGAACATTTTTTTGGAAAAACGTAAATAAAAGTTTGTATTTCCATACTATGTGTATGGCATTACAAATTTCAGTTTGCGGTTGATAGTTTTTCCTTGAGTATTGCGAGAAAGTAAGTGCAGTGCTGCTGTACCATTTATTTTTATATAACCTCGTGGAGCTCTTGAGCACACTCTCCGAGGTACAATCTGTAAAAGACCGACAGACATGCAACCTTGCGACGGAGGGTTAGGCTGTTAAACTTGGTTTTCACCAGCATCTCATTACCAACGATCTTATTGGCTCTGCGATCTATCAAGTCAAGTGCGGCTAGTTTATATTTGGCTGAGCCATCCCAGCAATTCTCCATGCAGGATCGGACTTGTGCTTAAAATAAAACTAGAAGCTGTCCAGGAGTGAACTAACGCTTAACCTTGTTGAGGAGAGTTCTTTTGTTTCAAGCCTTGAATACCGATTTCCTTTCTCAGAATACACGGAGCTAACACAATCAGAAGTGTCACAACGTCAGTCCATTCACTACGCGGGTTCCATTCCCCTGTTACGACACGTGGTGATGCAGTTAGCGGGGCCAGTCGAGTTCCTCAGCGAAACAAAATGGCGGCTTTATGGCTGTGTCGAGCTGGCCATAGACAATAACATGATCACACTACAGGTGAGTTGTTACAGCTGTCTCATGACGGGTGACCGTCCCTGAGCGAAACAAAATGGCGGTTCTATGGCTGTGTCGAGCCGACCATAGACAAAATGAAAAGATAAAGAAGCTCTGTCTTTTCTTAGCAGTATTTGAATGTTCGGTTATTTAAATTATTATTGTTTCATTATCTTTCAGAATCGAAATTTAAAACTTGGTCATTCTCGAATTACTACATTACATTCTCGAACTTGGTCACTCTTAAAAGGGTACACCAATCCTGAAAGATGTGAATCTGCCCATGAAACTGAACAACTTTCCGTAGGAAAGGAACAAAGATCCAAAATACGAGAAAAAAAAATTACCTTCCATAGAAACTGAATCAGCTCATAGCGCAGTCTGTATTTGAGCTCAATTTTTTAAAATCGTATTTCCACCTATGTTTCTTAGGGAAAGTTGTTCAGTTTCATGGGCAGAATCACATCCTTCAGGGTTGATCCTTTCCGTTACATGTTGTGTAATGTGTTGTTTTCGCCCCTCGTTGCGTAATGCGGTACTCCCTCGCAGTGGCAGGCGCAGCCGGTGTCGGACATGTACGCGGACGCGGTGGTGGCGGCCATCTTGAGCGCGTCCTCGCTCCCCGCGCCCCGCCACCTGCCGCTCGCACACAAACTGGACAAGATGCACTTCAAGGTACGCACTATAATAGCCCTACGTGAGCTATGGTATATATTCTTTATTGCGCACAAATAACATGAAGTTGTCAAATGAAAATTGTTCACAAAGGCGAGCTTATCTCTTTTAGAGATCTCTTCCAGCCAACCTATCAGGTGTGGAAGAATGTCGTCAAAACGGGCACAAGGATGTGCGTTAATAATCGTGATAAGAAATTTTAAATTCAAATAAAAGTTTAAAATACAGTAAAATAAAAAAAAATAAAAAATAGGGATAAACCTACTTAAACTACACACGAATATACTTATACCTAATCACATTATATTAAGGTATATATAAAAATTGATAAACTTAGTTAAAAATACATAAAAATAATACATAGACATAATACATAAAATAAATACATGGTTAGATTAGATTGGATTTTACTAAAGTGAGATTAAATACAGGGTGTAAGGGACGGTGTACCTAAAACTGAAACGGCGTGCTTAGTCAACGAAACTGAACAACTTTCATGAAAAAAAAAATTGACCTCTTCATACAAATTGCCCAGTCTGGTTGAACAGTTTGTATGGAGAGGTAAATTTTTTATTTTCATTTCCCAACATGTTTCTTTGGGAAAGTTGTTCAGTTTCGTTGACTAAGCACGCCCTTTCAGTTTTCGGTACACCGTCCCTTACACCCTTTAATAAAATACTTATCCATTTCGATAAATTACTGTAATGTAATTTGAAGGAAACTCTTTTCATGATCACCCAAAAAAAAAAAAAATATTTTCAAAAATCACCCCTTAGAAGAATCATCGTAATTTTTTCACACCCTGTGTATGGCCCATCTGCCTAGTATCTAAAGTAAAGCCATCGTAACGTAATCGGACCGTTGCGTTGTGACAGCTGTCAAACTTATGAAAAATTATGATCTGCAAAGAAAAATGAACCCTGTGTATTGGTGTTATAGTCTAGGCAACGAAGCGGATCGTTGTATTAGGTCTAAACTCAATTTTCAGTACTAACATTTTTGCATTTTTCTTAGGAATTATAAATCCAATCTTTTTTATTTTTTTAAGCATTATTGGGAAGACATTAAGCTAACAGAAGCCTAAATTTGATTTTCGAAAAATATTATCTGTAAAAAAATATAACAAATCTAATGATGAAATCGGACGACAATTAAGACGAACAATTTTCGAACCTTAAATTTTATATATCAAACTAAAAATAAAAACTTTATTTTATGCGTAAATTAATAAACTTGAAGTCAACTTTCAAATATAAGACAAATGAAAAAAATTGCATTAGTATTATAGGAATTATGATCTCATTAATCTGTAAGAAAATTTCGGCAATTTCATAGGTAAAGACCTATTATAAAGACCCCCCGCATTAAATCCTCAGTCGATGAAACTTTGCTGGGGTATTTCACTACTCTACATGAGACAAACCTTCTTTAAAAAAATCCAAAAAAAATCGGTACAATTTTCCATACAAAAATTACAAAAAAATGTATGAAAAAATTTCATGATTCTTTATCATCCTGTCAAATAAAATCTGCCTGAGAAATTTATGTTGGGGTCAACTGCTTCGTTGCCTACACTATTAAGAGAACGTCAAAACGGATTCTTACGTTGGTCCTACTCTCTCACAATAATCGTACTATGTTTATCGCACTTACGCGACGCTAGTAGCACAGTAAATATATAAGCTAAAGCAGTATGGAAACTCGGGCCTTTTTTTGAAAAAAGAACTATTCTGCGTTGGAGCGTCAGGGTTGTAACCTCCTCCAAGGTTGTAACCCAGAAGTTTTGAAATAAGAATAGTATGATGTTGGGTGCTTCTATCAACTGTGTTCGTTTCAGCATGTTTTCGGACCGTAAAACTAAACAACTTTCCGTAAGAAGTCAAAATACTAAAATATTTTTTTTTATGTCCATTAGCATTAGAAACTGCGTCAGACGATAGCGCGTTTTGTATGGGGGGACAATTTTTTTCGTCTTTTGACCTAGGTTCTTTAAGGAAAGCTATTCAAGTTTATGGTCCTGGGACACCTGATCGTGTCAAGTTAAAATTAAATTTAGCAGATAATCTTGCATAAAATGTTAAGTCAGAAGGTTAAGCCACTTAGTCGCCTTTTAGCACATAATGGAAGGTTAAGTTACCTCTATCACACAAGGGCAGATCGAAACACTTAGTCGCCTTTTACGTCACAAGGAAAGTTTAAGTCACTTAGTCGCCTTTTATTACACAAGGGCAGATAAAGACACTTAGTCGCCTTTATGACACAAGGGCAGATAAAGACACTTAGTCGCCTTTTATGACACAAGGCAGATGAAGACACTTAGTCGCCTTTTATCGCGACCCTATATTATGTACCTATTTGTTTGTATCATGGTTTTTGCACCCACGACTGACTTCAGCGCGAAAACTGCTTATTTTCCTGTAGAGGTGTGAGCATGTGTGAGTGCGCCATTTTTAGACGTTTGTTAGGAGTTTCCATACTGCTTTAGCTTATATATTTACTGTGCTAGTAGTGAGGGTGCGGACAGCGTGTTAGTTTGAGTAAATGGTGACACCTGTTTTGTATTGAATGATAGAAAGAATTCATCTTCGGATGCAGGGCAACACGCATGGACTTCAAAGCTCTGTGGTCCTACTTTAATAAATAGGTAGCCTATTGAATTAACCAAAATAAAATGTATTTTTTTTATCAGGAATGCGTTATCGAAATGCTGCAAGAGATGTTCGGTGAAGACTCCGTGCCCAAGATGTTCAAAGGAGACAAACTTTACGTGACTGTCGACGGGAAGAAGGCTGATATTGATCTCAACACCATGGTAAGATATTTAAGCATCATATTTACTGTATTGACGAAAGATTGACGAAAGAGATCTACCAGGCGAGAGTGAATGGAAACGTTGGAAGGGGAAGGCCTAGGCGAACGTACCAGGACCAAATTCAGGACGTTCTGAATAAAGGCCAGGTTAAAAGTACCCTAAACCGACGAGCATGTATGAAAGGATTGATGAAATTACAGGAAGCAAGGGAAGTATGTCAAGATCGTAGCAGGTGGAGGACTGTGGTCTCTGCCTACCCCGACGGGAAAGAGGCGTGATGTTATGTATGTATGTATGTATTTACTGTATGAAGCTTGCCCTCTGCTGGCCAGGAAGCTTGCCCAGAATATTTTGGGAAGGATGTATCATAATGACCATTTTAGTTAATTTCGCGGCTGGCACAAATATTTTGAACTGAAGGATGGGCAGCAATCGACAATAATCCCACAACAAAATTTCACGTTCGCAGAATGTCACGTTCGCAAAATGTCACGTTCGCATAATGTCACACTTAATCGTGACATTTTGCGAACGTGACATTCTGCGAAAAAAATAATGAAAATTTTTCTGTCCACAAAGAATTAAAATTTTTCTAAGTCCAAAATCTATAGATAGTAGTCCCAAATCTATAGTAAAATAATTCAAAAAACTTCTGTCCCAAAAAACGTGACATTTTGCGAACGTGACATTTTGCGATCGTGACATTCTGCGAACGTGACATTCTGCGAACGTGACATTCTGCGAACGTGACATTCTGCGAACGTGACATTTTGCGAACGTGACATTTTGCGAACGTGACATTCTGCGAACGTGACATTTTGAGAAAGTGACATTTTGCGAACGTGATGTTATGCGTCTAAATGGATAAAATTAGGTGATACTGGATAGATTAAGATCACTTTCAGAAAATGCAAAAAATCGGCATCTCCATACAAACTGTCGAATCAAGTTTGCATTTTTGTATGGAGAGACCAATTTTCTTTTAATTTCCTGTAGGTTTTATTTGCTGAAAGTTGTTCAGTTACTTTGACTGATCATGCCCTTTCAGTTTTCGGAAACCTGTCCCTTACACCCCTTATTTTCAATGGGGATAAAATAATTACCAATCTTGTTACTTTTGAGGCACATGGACCATGGTTATTAAGGACTGTTGACTATCTTCTGATTTAAGATCTTACTGTCGCCTTTTACGACACCTGCAGGAAGAGATGGGATATCAATAATATGATTAATGATAAAAGAAAACCTTCATTGCACGGTACAATTAACAGTGCGCAGAATTGGCACTGAGTCCAGCATTTGTTATATGTACCTGAAATCAAGCATTAGCATTAGAATTTACGAAAATCTTTGAATGCAGTTTTGTTCCTTTTTTAAAATAAAGGAATGTTTTCTTTGAGTAAAAACTTCTATCTGAAATGTAATATATTTATTTGCACGCAAACACGGTATGTTACAGCTGTTAAAGTGAAAAAAAGTACAATCGTGGTGCACCAACAAGTTGGGATGCATATTTTAAAAAATAATGAATGTATGAATATAAATGTCTCTGTATTAAGAATAGTTTTCCTCCATGTGGCGTTAAAAAGCTCCATCCTGTATATCAGTGGCCTGTATTGTCTCCCCAGGAGGTGTCATGCGCGGAAGACATAGGCCTGGAGCGCACCGTCCACTCGGCCGTCACCAAGCTGTACGCTGCGCTGGCGCCGGTCAAACCGCCCCCGCCGCCGGCGCCCACTGCCTGACCACTAGTGGACTGCCGGTAACTAGAGTAGGGCCTACGTAAGAAGTCCGCTTCGATTTCCTTAAGAGGCTACCTCCCTCCCGTCCACTGGCGCCCCCATCAGTTTAAAAACTATTACTCATTAAATACAAAACTTATTGAAGTAAAGGTACCCTAGTTTATTCAGAACCTATCAATACTGAAAAATATAATTCACTGTAGTTACAAATACAAAAAGTGAGAAAAACGGCCACTTTTAGCAGTTTTTGTATCTGTAACTACAGTGAACTTTATTTTACAGAGTAAATAGTTTCTTAATAAACAAATGTACCTTTACATCTCTCATATTCGGTAAGTAGGTCCTTATTACCCCCAAATAAGGCTAGTAGGTGACCAATTAGCGCTCTAGGGTAATAATGTAGCTAGAAAAGCCCTAGGGCGGTAAGTTATTAAAACGTCCGCCTTGATGGCCGCCTCCAGCAGCGGGGCGGCGGGTGTTTTAATTACTTACCGCCCTAGGACTTTTCTAGCTACATTATTACCCTATAGCGCTAATTGGTCACCTACAATTTGGTGGTAATAAGGACCTACTTAATATATATTCTTTATTGCGCACAAATAACATAAAGTTGTCAAATGAAAATTGTTTACAAAGGCGAGCTTATCTCTTTTAGAGATCTCGTCCAGCCAACCTATCAGGTGTGGAAGAATGTCATTAAAACGGGCACAAGGATGTGCGTTAATAATCGTGATAAGAAACCACAAACCTCACAATCGAGATATAAAGCAGAGTAGTTAGCTCGGGTGTAAGCATCAATTGCACCCTCGAACTATAGGCGCCCTCACTGCGCTCGTGCGACTAAATATCTCGGGCTGCAATTGATGCCTTACAGCCCTTGGCTACTAATCTACTATTACTTCAATCTGTCTGTCTTTCCTGATTTTTGATAAGTTTCGTATTTAGTGAGTAATATTTTTTTAACTGATGGATTGGAGGTAGCCCCTTAACACCATCACATAGGGTTCATTTTTCTTAGCAGGTCGTATTTTTCATACGTTTGACAGCTGTCACAAAGGGCCTAATACGATGGCCTTACTTTAGCTACGTGTAAGGCTGCTTTTCCACCAGTGCTGTGCGAGGAAGCTAAGCTATGAGCTGGGAAAATTACAACCAATAGGATTGCGCCATTTTCCTAGCTTGTCAGCGCATCTGACAAATGGAGCAATATTATTGGTTGGAATTTTCCAGCTCACAGCTTAGCTCCCTCGCACAGCACTAGTGGAAAAGCAGCCTAAAGTGGATTCCACGAAAGGCGTGTGTCCTGCACCGAAACATTACCACAAAATAAAGTAATAGTACTGTCATTCGTTGAGTATGTTACTCGGACCATAAAACTGAATATAAAAAAAAATTACTAAATAAACTGCCTCAAAGAAACATGGGTCGAAAAATGAGAATATTTTTTGTTCGTTTCATACAAAACCATATCTTGATGGCGCGAGGTTTGTGTAGGAAAATTAATAAATAGTCCAGAGAAATTATTATTTGATTGATTTGGAAGTAATTAAAGTATGGCTGTTTTTTCTCGGATTCTTGTTAAACAACTAATCTCTTCTATAAATGTATAATTATTAAAATCGTATGACCTCGGGAACATATATTTTTATTTTTTAATCAATCTATTAGCATTGTTAATAGAACTATAATCATAGGTAGTTTACCTAAAAATTAAAATGTTTTCCCATTGGAATTGCTGAAATTCGGATTTTCAGTAAGGTAATAAGTTAACTCGAAATAATATGTAATGGAAGTAAGTTTAATGTTTTACTTCTTAAATATTATTGTAAATACATTTTATACAAAATTAAAATGTCAACTGTAATGATAAACTTTATTTTTGAATTTTTCGGTTTAAAATGTATTTTTCGTCATGTTCCCTATATTTTTTTTATTTAATACTATTTTACATATATGTATTTAAACTTAATTTTGTCAATAATAATAAAAAAGTCACATTTATATTTACTTCAAACCCACTCATATAAAAGTTTCTAAATACCCTGGAGTAAAAAATCAGCTTCCACAAACTGCATAACCAATTACAAATACAAATAATTTATTAATAATATACATTATAAGTCAAATTAAATTATACATTATAGTATAATGTAATACATTATAGTATAATAGGAACGCTATTTTAATTATTATTAAATAAACATTAATTTAAAACAAAAAAAAGAAGGGTTTAAGTCAATCTTACTAATAACAATGAAAAGCAGATAATACCAGTATAATAACAGCATCTTCTAGGAAATAATTTCAAGGAAGTCGTACGTGTAGTACGCTTGCTCGACAAGCCAGCTTTTAAGTTTACGTTTGTAAATCGAGATGGAGTTGACTTCGACAACATGCTTTGGTAGTCGGTTGTACACATAAGGTGCCAACACGTGTGACACCCTGTCGGACGGAAGAGGTAAAAAAAAAATCCTGTTCGACCGATGTTCCTTTAAGGAAAGTTGTTCAGTTTCAAGGGCAGATACGCATCCTTCATGGTTGATGTAATCTTTCTGTTACACTTTGAACTAACACTTCATATTGCCGCCAAATTTTCCTTTTTTTACCTACGATTTTTAATTTTTCGTCGTATTCTTTCGTGGACTCCATTATGTTAACACTTTGCGACTTCAATGTTTTGCAAAAAATAAAGACCTATGAAAGACTTACGTGAATTTAATGAAATCCTTATGTTAGGACTATTGAGTGTGAATTTTAATTGTGTAGTATTATTGAAAATAAGAATAAAATTGTATGTTGAAACTGGCTTTTTATTTAAATCTCTTTCTAAAAACTTCCGCTGTCGCGGTGTCTGTAATCTATATTGTTTATGTAGAACATATTTACTCTGTAAAATAAAGTTCACTGTAGTTACAGATACAAAAACTGCTAAAAGTGGCCGTTTTTCGCACTTTTTTTTATCTGTAACTACAGTGAACTATATTTTTCAGGATTGATAGGTTCTAAATAAACTAGGGTACCTTAACTTCAATCTGTCTTTCCAGATTTTTTAACTAATGGGGGCGCTAGTTGACTGCAGGAAACCGCCGCCGGTCATTGTCCCGATGAAAGTCAGGAATACGATAATCTGCGGTAGATGGCGCTGTTAGGGTTTGTAAAACGCGACATCGATGTGTTTCTTGCGTATTAATAAGTGCAGCGGAGCCACATTGGCACTCCTAATGAAACGTGACAAGGTGGATATTATGCCTATTAATTTTTGGAAACCTCGATCGACTATAGAAAGAGGTTGCATTGTTTGAACGATCGGAAACTGTCAACTGCAAATAATACGAAACTATGCACCGCAGGATATCACCCATCCTTGGTTAATATTCCGTACATTCGCACAAAGCGCTTCGAAACATCTTTTATAATGCGCACGGCTAAAGAGTGGAGTTCTCTGCCTGCGTCTATTTTCCCGAGTTCATATAACCCGAATCTATTCAAGTCCCGAGTGAATATTCTTCTGGGCGAGCTCGTTCCGACTAGATCGAGGTCAAGAGTAAGCCCATTGACAATAAAAAAAGGATCGCATTCACGCCATTAGCACGCTGCCATAAGGATCCAGCTTCATACTGTTTGCGTTTGACAGCTTTCAATCTGCTTCGATTCCCATCAAAATAATTCGGACCTCCTTGCTTCGCTCGGAATAGATACCTTACTAATTTATTTTTGTGGGGATGCCATCTGCCAACATGTCCCAATCCCATCATCGATGATCCCTGGGAAATATTTTTCTGAAAATTGAAAGGGAATCAACAAAATTTAAAACATTCAGTTCAGAATTTTTAGTCTCAAAAATGATTATTTTTAGTCCAGTCAACTGCATTAAATGCACTGGGATAATTTATTAAATTACCACTAAAAACATTTAAAAAATTAAAAAAAACAGTAATCCCCGACATAACGTTGATTTTCTATAAACCAGTATAAGGTGAACTCAACTAACCATGTTGGGTTGGGTCAGCTTATACTCGTACTGGTACTTATAAAAAAAAGAATTACAAAATTGCCGAATTTAATTATTTTCACATTCAAAATTAATTTCTCTAAAGGTGCATTTAATGCAACCTCAAACCGCAGATTGACTGGACTATCTATCACCCCGATGGTATTCAAGATTTGGCTCCCTGATTCTCAGTATATCGCTGGATTAACATGTCAGATCTATGCTCTGAACAAAGTCACGGGCGAAAGCGAGTTCCTAGGCCGTGGTTGTGGTGATAGGTGTGTCTATGTAACATAAAATAAATAAAAAATTACAGTATAAAATATAATTTATTTACAAAACAAACAGCAGCAATTATTCAGGTTTTGTACATTTAACGACAAATCAACTTAACATTAAGTTACAAAAGCATTTTAATACCAAGATTCAGTCTCAGAGTTATGTCTCATAGTTAGCAACAACACAGAGCTATGCGTGCGAGCAGGACGGAGCGATACGTGTCTCTGTCGCTCCAATATCTTACGCATCGCTCCGTCCTGCAACAACACAGAGCTATGCGTGAGAGCAGGACGGAGCGATACGTGTCTCTGTCGCTCCAATATCTTACGCATCGCTCCGTCCTGCAACAACACAGAGCTATGCGTGCGAGCAGGACGGAGCGATACGTGTCTCTGTCGCTCCAATATCTTACGCATCGCTCCGTCCTGCAACAACACAGAGCTATGCGTGGGAGCAGGACGGAGCGATACGTGTCTCTGTCGCTCCAATATCTTACGCATCGCTCCGTCCTGCAACAACACAGAGCTATGCGTGCGAGCAGGACGGAGCGATACGTGTCTCTGTCGCTCCAATATCTTACGCATCGCTCCGTCCTGCAACAACACAGAGCTATGCGTGCGAGCAGGACGGAGCGATACGTGTCTCTGTCGCTCCAATATCTTACGCATCGCTCCGTCCTGCAACAACACAGAGCTATGCGTGAGAGCAGGACGGAGCGATACGTGTCTCTGTCGCTCCAATATCTTACGCATCGCTCCGTCCTGCAACAACACAGAGCTATGCGTGCGAGCAGGACGGAGCGATACGTGTCTCTGTCGCTCCAATATCTTACGCATCGCTCCGTCCTGCAACAACACAGAGCTATGCGTGAGAGCAGGACGGAGCGATACGTGTCTCTGTCGCTCCAATATCTTACGCATCGCTCCGTCCTGCAACAACACAGAGCTATGCGTGCGAGCAGGACGGAGCGATACGTGTCTCTGTCGCTCCAATATCTTACGCATCGCTCCGTCCTGCAACAACACAGAGCTATGCGTGAGAGCAGGACGGAGCGATACGTGTCTCTGTCGTTCCAATATCTTACGCATCGCTCCGTCCTGCAACAACACAGAGCTATGCGTGGGAGCAGGACGGAGCGATACGTGTCTCTGTCGCTCCAATATCTTACGCATCGCTCCGTCCTGCAACAACACAGAGCTATGCGTGCGAGCAGGACGGAGCGATACGTGTCTCTGTCGCTCCAATATCTTACGCATCGCTCCGTCCTGCAACAACACAGAGCTATGCGTGCGAGCAGGACGGAGCGATACGTGTCTCTGTCGCTCCAATATCTTACGCATCGCTCCGTCCTGCAACAACACAGAGCTATGCGTGAGAGCAGGACGGAGCGATACGTGTCTCTGTCGCTCCAATATCTTACGCATCGCTCCGTCCTGCAACAACACAGAGCTATGCGTGCGAGCAGGACGGAGCGATACGTGTCTCTGTCGCTCCAATATCTTACGCATCGCTCCGTCCTGCAACAACACAGAGCTATGCGTGAGAGCAGGACGGAGCGATACGTGTCTCTGTCGCTCCAATATCTTACGCATCGCTCCGTCCTGCAACAACACAGAGCTATGCGTGCGAGCAGGACGGAGCGATACGTGTCTCTGTCGCTCCAATATCTTACGCATCGCTCCGTCCTGCAACAACACAGAGCTATGCGTGAGAGCAGGACGGAGCGATACGTGTCTCTGTCGTTCCAATATCTTACGCATCGCTCCGTCCTGCAACAACACAGAGCTATGCGTGGGAGCAGGACGGAGCGATACGTGTCTCTGTCGCTCCAATATCTTACGCATCGCTCCGTCCTGCAACAACACAGAGCTATGCGTGGGAGCAGGACGGAGCGATACGTGTCTCTGTCGCTCCAATATCTTACGCATCGCTCCGTCCTGCAACAACACAGAGCTATGCGTGAGAGCAGGACGGAGCGATACGTGTCTCTGTCGCTCCAATATCTTACGCATCGCTCCGTCCTGCAACAAGACAGAGCTATGCGTGGGAGCAGGACGGAGCGATACGTGTCTCTGTCGCTCCAATATCTTACGCATCGCTCCGTCCTGCAACAACACAGAGCTATGCGTGGGAGCAGGACGGAGCGATACGTGTCTCTGTCGCTCCAATATCTTACGCATCGCTCCGTCCTGCAACAACACAGAGCTATGCGTGGGAGCAGGACGGAGCGATACGTGTCTCTGTCGCTCCAATATCTTACGCATCGCTCCGTCCTGCAACAACACAGAGCTATGCGTGAGAGCAGGACGGAGCGATACGTGTCTCTGTCGCTCCAATATCTTACGCATCGCTCCGTCCTGCAACAACACAGAGCTATGCGTGAGAGCGGGACGGAGCGATACGTGTCTCTGTCGCTCCAATATCTTACGCATCGCTCCGTCCTGCAACAAGACAGAGCTATGCGTGAGAGCAGGACGGAGCGATACGTGTCTCTGTCGCTCCAATATCTTACGCATCGCTCCGCATCATGTTGCCCCGCGGTTGAACGGTCCGTCTTTTTGACTGTCTGTCCGATTTTTAAAGGCTTGTATCTTTTGAACCGTAATAGCTAGCTGGTTCAAATTTTCACATAATATGTGTAATTATGGTGGACACCTTCACAAATAACAAAAACAATATAAAGTAAAAAAAAAAAACAAAAACCTGATTTTTTTGCCATTTTTTGTTTAAGCTCTATCGTTGAATCAATTGCAAATACTCCAATGAAAGTTGGTGCGATTGTAGTTCACGAGTTATAGTATAACAACAAATAATCAAAACTGGTCAAGTGTGAGTTTTACTTAACAAAATTTGGCACAGTAGTAATTGTTTAGACCTACGTCCTATGGCAAATGTGTTACTGTAATACACACTTGAATACTAAATTAATTGTGCGAGCACTTTATCATTTAACAAAAAGGGTTTACCAACCATGAAAGATGTGAATACGAGTATAGCCATGAAACTGATCAACTTTTCCCATAGGACATAGGTCGAAACAATTACTACTGTGCCAAATTTTGTAGAGTCCAACTCACACTTGACCAGTTTTGATTAATGATTGTTATACTATAGCTCATGCACTATAATCGTACCAACTTTCACGTGAGTATATGTTACCGTCTCAATAGAGCTAAAACAAAAAAAACCGGCCAAGTGCGAGTCGGACTCGCGCACTGAGGGTTCCGTACCACCACATAATCATAATTGTATTAGTTGAAATTTCAGTAAGTTAATGTGCTACATTTTTTGAGTCCGACACGCGCTTGACCAAATTTTATTATTTGTTGTTATTTTATAGCTTATGCACTATAAACATACCAATTTTCAAGTTTGTAAGTGTTCCCGTTTTTAAATAGAACTAAACTCACTTCAGCGATCATCCAACTTGACTTATATGAATGTTCTTGAAACGGGAGCTCACCACAATTGGTTACCATTAGTTGTGAGAAAAGTTGTAATATTTAATGATTTCAGACTTTTCCCATTATTTGTACTATGAGACCTAGCTTCTTGCCAAATTTCATAATTTTAGGTCAACGGGAAGTACCCTGTAGGTTTTGCATTTTTGAATAAATGTATGGAGATGAGGATATAAAATGCCATATCTTTTGATTGCGTCGTTGTAAAAAATTGAAATTTTCAGATCTTGTGTGGTTCATGGTTCCTAATATATGGTATTAATTTCAACCTGATACCTTTACCCGTTCGTGAGATAAAGGGTCTTGACAGACAGACAGACAGACGGACAACAAAGTGATCCTATAAGGGTTCCGTTTTTTTCTTTTGAGGTACGGAACCCTAAAAACACCAAAAAATAAATTGTATTTTTTTTTGTATGGGGACACCCCCATTTTTTATGCTTTTTTTTATTTGCTAAGATAGCCACCATAATAAAGCATATTATGTGAAAGTTCTAGCTATTAAGGTTCAAAAGATACAAGCCTTTAAAAATCGGACAGACAGACAAACAGACGGACCGTTCAACCGCGGGGCAACATGGCTTTTTATAAAGTCCAGGGTCTCCGGTAGACAAATCACAAAACAATTCGCGGTCCGCAATTTTTGCAAACGAACATCTCATTGGAGCCTGCTGTAATTGTTGACATTTGAAATTAGAAAAGAAAAACGGCTATTTAGTCCATATTCTGTGGCTGGGAAACCCGCATTTGTAGGTTTCAGTTTCCCTTCTGGCTTCATGTGTCTCAACTCAAAATCCTCTTCTGGCTACTTCAAAATTTTCCTGTTCAGTCATATTTTAGCTTTTAAAAGATAGAATTGTTGTTGTTGGTTCTTTTAACGATGTACCACGTTTTTTTGAGATTTCTCATGAGCATTATCATTATCTTCGACTTATATCAATAGTTTTCGGAGTCCTAACCTAGGTAATTTTAGAGCGACTGTCATCTGACCTCCGCAACCCAGAGGGTATATTTGCCTAATCCTAGATTAGGCTCTGCCAGGTTAATGGCCGAACTGGCTGTCAGAGTTTTTAAGCTGCCATATGGCCTTCGACTTGGCTTCGGGACGAACGACTTAACGTGCCTTCGAAGCACGGAAACGGTCTGGTTGTTGCGAGATCTTTATAAAGTTAATTGTTTGGCTACAAGTCCCGCTGTCGCCATTTGTTGAGATGAAACATCTATAGAAAGAGCTTCCCACTGCTCACGAGCTCTTGGAGTACCGCTTCCAGAGCTTCTTGACGTTGTCATGCCCCACGCGGGTCATCACTACGCGCCTTCTTGCTTAGTACTAAACAATTTATATATGCTTGCCTAAGACGCTTGCATAGACTTGAGCATTGTTTAACGCCCGAAATTTATATTGTAGGGACAGTTTTGGAAAGAGTTTGAGAAGAATGTATAGATGTTAATTTGAAAAAACAGTTAGTCCTTTTTCTGGCTGTTTTATCGTACTGTCGCCATCTGTTGAGATCTTTACGATGCTCGCCTCAAACTCGAGCCAGCTTCCAACTACTGACGAGCTCTTGGAGTACCGTTTTCAGAACTTCTTGACGTCATCGTGTCCCGCGCGCGTTACCACCATGGTTCTGGAGCGCTCGTGCTGCTTAGTACTAAACAATTTATATACGCTGGCCCTAAGACAGTTTTGAAGAGTTGGAGAAGGGCGTGTAGATGTTAATTTGATGTTTGAAACTGTCGCCAGCTGTTGAGATCTTTACGAAGTGATTGTTCACAATGTTGAGCCAGCTTTGTACTGCTCAGGAACTCTTGGAGTACCGCTTCCAGAATTTCTAGACGTCGTCATGGTCTGCCCATTCCGGGAGCACACCTGTTGCCAGGTCAACGCGCCTTGTTGCTTAAAATGTATATATACACTTGCATAGACTTGAGCATTGTTAAAGTCTTGATATTCAAAATGTAGGGACAGTTTTGGAAAGAGTTGGAGAAAAATGTATAGATGTTAATTTGACGTTTGAAATTTATTGAAAAGCGGTTGGTCGTTTTCAAAGAAATCAAATGGTCAAATCATCAAACGTGATTTGACATTCTCATTTAAAATTTACATAACGACGCCTATGCTGTATTTACAATGACTGAATGAATGTCAGAATACTTTGTGACACATATTTTAATTAATCTTCCTTCTATTTCCGTTATATTTCTACAGTTTTTTTCCTGGCTGTCTTATCCTACTGTCGCCATCTGTTGAGATCTTTACGAAGTGATAGTTCATACTGCTTGCCACATATTTGAGCAAGCTTCCTAGTCCCACTACTCAGGAGCTCTTGGAGTACCGCTTCCAGAACTTCTTGACGTCGTCGTGGCCCGCGCGGGTGACCACCATGGTGCGCGAGCGCTCGTGCTGCCAGGTGAGCACGCCTTGCTGCTTCGCGTGGTCGCGGAGCACGGCGAAGTCCGCCTGGGGAATGGAAAACACTTTATAAGTATCGTTTATTCCCACTAGTTCTGTTGACCGAACTACTGGGACTTTTTTGTTCCCAGTAGTTCTGTTGATAAAAGTAACATCCCTTAGTTCTGTTAACCGAACTACTGAGCCTCTTTGATTCCCACTAGTTCTATTCTAAATCATGATGATATTTGTAAGTATAAGAAAGAACTTTATAAAACGTTATAATATTTTATATCTACACTCATGTCGTAAACTTTGAAATATGATTCAAAAAGCTAATACGTAAGGCTGTATATTACACAGAGTATCTATAAAAAAATAAAAAGTTACCATTACGTAACGATTTTTGTATGAAAATTTTGCAAAGGTGTTACGTAATTTAATTTTTTAATCATTACATAACACTTGGATACAATTCTCCTTGAATCTAAACTTTTTTTAAGAAGACTGAATAAAAGGTCTTTTAGAGAGCCCGTTAGTAATGTATCAGTTTTTCTTAGTAGCTGTCAAATATCAGTAGCATATTACAAAGTGTACCATATAAACAACCTATTATTTTGGAGCAGTTAGAGTAACAGTTACTATAGTTACAATTATTTCATCTGTGGCTGAAAATATGCGCGCGCAGCCTGAAATTAGAAAGGACTTGGAAATAGATATAAGATTTGCCGGATTTGCCGCTATTTTCAAACATTTACCTTTTTCAAGTATTTTGTGCCCGTGAAAGTAATGTGAAAGTTTATTGAAAAAGTAGATAAAGTGGTGCAGTCAGGATACTGCACTCACACCAGAAGATACTCAATAACTTATGATCTTCTCTCATATTAGTCTAGGACATTTTACGACATAACCTACAATGAATTAGGAATTAATGAAAATCGAAAAGAAAACCATGTCTTGTTAAGAAAATGTTCTGCTTGTATATTTCAAAGAAGACCTAGCGGATATATTAAGGCGCCTTCTTTTGACTTATATTCGAACTGTAATATACGTACATTATATAAGTTGCCTTTGTTGTTTACTTACTTTTGTTTGATTTTTATAAGTAAGTACCTACCTATTGTATGAGTGAAGATAAAGTAGTATACGCAACTGCATATAATATGGTATTAAAACACTCGTTTGATGCTATTATCACACTCGGTTACGCCTCGTGTGATAAAACCAAACTCTTATTTTAATAACCTGTTTTATATGACAGTTGCATAAACTACTATAGTTTTACAGTTTATCTAGTTTTTATATAAATAATGTAACTCCTATATCCCTGTTAATAAGTTGCATAAGGCAGGTTCAAATAAAGTTGTGGAGAAAAGCGAAGCAACTTAATCTTACAAGTAAACGACAACACCGAATTATGGGACTTAATGTCATTGAGCTTAACAGTTAGATAAGAATATCCTATACGATTAAACGAGCAATGATCCACCGACCGTCAATGGAATCCCACCATCCAAGAAGCTATTGAGATAAAGAAACACAAAACTTTCAATAGAGAAGATGGTTTTAAATTATCGGTGACATGGAACCCAGTGATAAATCGCATAAAATCGCGCGTAGTATCTTCGGACCGATCCGCGGACGTTGTAAGTAGTGTCGTATGTCGTGACATTCCAACCTGTGCGAGAAAATAATTTTAAATGAGTGTAAAGTAATTTATTTTGCCTAATTATAAGTATCGCGCTAAGACCCGGAATAAAATGAACGAGTGTTAGATGCAACTTCAACTACGGGGCTGGCCACACAGGAAGAGTTGCCTATAAAAGCGAGCTGCGCCCTCTTATCGTCCATTTTGTTCGGTGTTCGCTCTTAAGACTAGTAGTTCCACTCGTAATAATCGAATTCATGTCGCTATACCCAGTTTTTGTAGCTACTAACCTCATTTCTTGTCATTTAAAGCTCTTCTTATTAAATTCATGTAAATTTAGCCCACATTTCTTATTTTTTAAATCATCTAAAATATAAAACGAGTAATATTTGTATATGGACCATTATTATATTATTTTTATTATTCGTTTGTGATTTTGATCGGTTATGAATCTCATAACCGATCAAAACCACTTTTGACTAAAACTCATAACCAATCAAAACCACTTGTGAATGCGAAAATGCGAAAAAAGTGTTTGTAAACCTATACCTTTTGCTCTCCCACAGTCGGATCTGATCCACTACTGTCGGTGGTAGCACTGACGTCGAGCGGATACCGCCCGTCTCCCATATACCACCCACCTGTGATAAGAACTGGTTGTAGACGACCCCTTCGGTGTATGTGAACCTATTCCTCTCGGTCTCCCACAGTCGGATCTGGTCCACTACTGTCGGAGGTAACACTGACGTCGACCGGATACCGCCCGTCTTTCATATACCACCCGCCTCTTATATACCACCCACCTGTGATAAGAACTGGTTGTAGACGACCCCTTCGGTGTATGTGAACCTATTCCTCTCGGTCTCCCACAGTCGGATCTGGTCCACTACTGTCGGTGGTAACACTGACGTCGACCGGATACCGCCCGTCTCCCATATACCGCCCGCCTCCCATATACCACCCACCTGTGATAAGAACTGGTTGTAGACGACCCCTTCGGTGTATGTGAACCGATTCCTCTCGGTGTCCCACAGTCGGATCTGGGTCCACTACTGTCGGTGGTAGCACGGACGTCGACCGGATACCGCCCGTCTCCCATATACCGCCCGCCTCCCATATACCACCCACCTGTGATAAGAACTGGTTGTAGACGACCCCCTCGGTGTATTTGAACCGATTCCTCTCGGTCTCCCACAGTCGGATCTGGTCCACTACTGTCGGTGGTAACACTGACGTCGACCGGATACCACCCGTCTCCGATTTTAACATCTGAAAAACAAATGTGGATGATTGCGATATGACCATGTTTTTAAATTTCTCTATTTGCATTGTATTCTGCATGTATACCGTTCAATAAGTAGTATCAGGGCGACCGAACTTTGCTCTGAATAATCATAACCGAAGTCAATAACAGATAGCGCTGTAGGGCGTAGGGTTTCTGAAACCAGCTATTTTCAAGAAATTATAAAAAAAAATTAGGAAAACAAATTTTCCCAGACCTACGAATAAATAATAGATTTTTTGCCCCCGAAAATCTCAATCGTTGGAACCGTTTTCGAGACAACGATTACATTTATATTATACAACGTGTTAATGGAATAAGCGAAACCCTCAAACACCCCAACTGATTTTTATTAAAATAAATCCATCCCCGTAAAAAAAAATCTTAAAAAAGTTTTTTTTATCTAGATATTATTATTTTAAAGTTTCATCATAGTTCTAGTTTCTTCGTTGTTCTAGACCGCGCACTCCGCGCCCACTTCCCTCCCCTCCTCGCCGCTCATGAACCGCGCGGCGTCACTGCCAGCACGCGTATCCACAGAAATATTTAGAATAGAAACGGCAAAAATTTAAATAACAAAAAAAAATACCTCTATCAAAAACCCGTGAAATTGATTCTACTCTCGATTCTGAACAAACTACTTTCTCAGTTTCGCTTATTCCGTTAACACGTTGTATATACAAATATAGGATTCTGTAAAGGAACTACATTGAATAAATAAATCTGATAATAAAATAATAGCAGTTTAAGATACAAGGTTAAGTTAAGGTTATTACAAACGAGTTGACGTTTAGTAAGCCCGAGACGAAGTCGAGGGTTTACCATCGGCGGCACGAGTTTGTCATAACCCTTACGGACGTGTATCTTACGACGTTTTTCAATGCATTTGTGAGAAAACAGGTATAATACGCTTGGTAAAGGAACTAACCATGGGTACTGTCAGCCTCCTGTCGATTTATGTTCTCCTGGTACTCTCCATTTTATTTTAAATATAGATAGGCAGTCGTCACCCAAGTAAAATGTCACCACTGTAGTATTTTAACAAAATAATTTTATGATCAGAGTGTAATAACTTCATGGTAGTTTTTTTTTGGTACTTTTTTTACTTACCGCACTAGTTCGGTAAGTAACTACTTACGAGCAATGTTTACGTCCTTGTAAGTACGTTTTTCGAGCAAATGTATTGAAAATAAGGTTGACCAACCTGTGAGTGTGAATGTTGCTCCAGGTAGTGTATGATCTGGTCAGCGGTGATTCCCCCGCGCAACGCCTGTCGCACTGACTCGCGAGTGAGAACACCCACCACTAAATTGGGAAACCTACAAATCAAATTTTTTCCTGCATTATAGGTACATTATATCTGAACTGATTATTGTTCTCTCAATGTACAACGTGTATCGGAAAGGTATGATAATACTGAAACTAAACAAAATTTCCCAAGGAAAGTAGGTCGAAATAAGATAAACCAAATTTGACCTCCCATACATACAAAATGCGATATGTCATGATGTGTGCGCATAGTATTAATAAGAATATGAACCCAAACAACTTATGTATAGCCAAAATAAATCAGGACACATGATTGTTTTGTATGCCGATAGCAGAACATAATGTTCCTTTCCGAATAAACTCCTCCAATGGGCGTAGTAACCCATTGGGGAAATAATAAAAAAAAATCTGCTGATGCAGTTTCTATGGGAGATCAAACATTGATTTTGTCCTTTGACCTATGTTTCTTGGGAAAAGTTGTTCAGTTTCATGAACAGATTCACACCCTCTATAGTATTATCACACCTTTCAGTAACACGCTGTATACAATCAACTCACCTGTACATAAGTTCTGTGAACAAGCCCAACAGGGCCACTTGAAGATTAGTTTGCGTGTAGGCGTACACTCTGTAAAAAAAAAATCGTATTACAGTTTTCAAAAATGTGTTTGGCTTACTTTCATTACAAACGGTTGACTGGGGTCTGTCCTTTAACTACGGGGTCTCTGCATCACTGCAGAGTCTGTGCGTCACTGTGGGGTATGTCCATCACTACGGGGTCTGTGCGTCACTGCGGAGTCTGTGCATCAATGTCGGATAATACAACACTGCGGCGTTTCTGCGTCACTGCGGAGTCTGTGCGACACTGTGGGGTCTGTCTATCACTACGGGCTCTGTGCGAAACTGCAGGGACTGGGCGTCACTGCTGGGTCTGTGCGTCACTGTGGAGTCTGTGCGTCAATGTGTGATCTATGCGCCACTGCAGGGTTTGTGCGTCACTGCAGATTCTGTTCGTCACTGTGGGGTCTGTCCATCACTACGAGGTCTGTACGTCACTGCAGGGTCTGCGCGTCACTGCAGGGTCCGTGCGTCATAGCGTGGTCTGCGCGTCACTGTAGGGTCTGTCTGCAACTGTAGGGTCTGCACAATACCTGTAGTTGGTCTCCACCACGATGTACCCCTGCTGCTGCTGCTGCTGCGGAGTATGAAGCGGCGTGACCAGCGGGGCTCCGTCCTTCACGCACAGAATGTTCAGAGCCAGCCGAGTGGGGTAGAAACGACCAGCTTTGCGCTGAAAATGAACAATATTGGAACTAAAGCAGGGCCAACGTAAGAAGTCGGTTTTGACGTCTCCTTAACACCAGCGCACAGGGTTCATTTTACTTTGTAAGTTGTAAATTTTCATAAGTTTGACAGCTGTCAGAATGGCCTAACTTCACTTTCAAGAAAGAACCGATGACGCGATGACAAATAGTAGTTTATGCAACTGTCAGGTAAAGATAGTTTAACATGAGAGCTTGTTTGTAGACATAGACAGCACGAATGTCGGAATGGCATTTGTCGGAATGGCAATGTTTGTGATACTGTTTCCGGTTTCGTATTTCGAACTTTAACAAATGGGAGTAGAAAAAACTATAAACCAATGCTTTAGAAAAGCAATTTCTAAAGAGAAATTATCGTAAAATACCGTACCTTTCTTTGGTATACAAGTCCGAATTCTCGCAAATGTTGTAGGAAGACCAGCATGTTATTACTCATTCCTTCTGTACTGTAATCCTGGAATATTACAAACAAATCATCGTCACATTACATTGAAGAGTAACGCGGTATGCGATTATTACATACCATAGAGTAAATACCATTACATACTAATGAGGGAAAAGTAAAAAAACCGGCCAAGTGCGAGTCGGACTCGCGCACCGAGGGTTCCGTACAACCACATAATCATAATTGTATTAGTTGAAATTTCAGTAAGTTAATGTGCTACATTTTTTGAGTCCGACACGCGCTTGACCAAATTTTATTATTTGTTGTTATTTTATAGCTTATGCACTATAAACATACCAATTTTCAAGTTTGTAAGTGTTCCCGTTTTTAAAATAGATCTAAAATAAAAATCGCCTCCGCGACCATCCAACTTGACCCTTCTCTTATATGAATTTTCTTGAAACGGGAGCTCACCACAATTGGTTACCATTAGTTGTGAGAAAAGTTGTAATATTTAATGATTTCAGACTTTTCCCATTATTTGTATTTAGAGACCTAGCTTCTTGCCAAATTTCATAATTTTAAGTCAACGGGAAGTACCCTGTAGGTTTTGCTTTTTTGCATAAATGTATGGAGATGAGGACATAAGATGCCATATCTTTTGATTGAGTCGTTGTAAAAAATTTAAATTTTCAGATCTTGTGTGGTTCATGGATCCTAATATATGGTATTAATTTCAACCTGATACCTTTACCCGTTCGTGAGATAAAGGGTCTTGACAGACAGACAGACGGAAAACAAAGTGATCCTATAAGGGGTCCGTTTTTTTCTTTTGAGGTACGGAACCCTAAAAATCAGCGAAACTAATTTATAGGATTCAAAAAGTTTTAGCTTTGTGTAGAGGTCGACCTTCTAAACAACTTCAAATAAAGTTTTCTCGATTACAGGAAGGAGCGACAAAGGTCAGAAATTTTTTGGAAATCTGTGAATGGGAATCAAAATTTCACGAAAAATTATGGATAGTCCCCTCTCCCAAGACCATTTTAGTGTAGTTGTAACGGTTAAGGTACCTGCCCTTGTTGACCCATAACAAAAATCCACCCTTGATTTTATTGTTTTTTGGGCGATAATAGCTAATATTGTTAACTGTTTAAAGGATTTTTATAAAAGTGGAACCTTTGCAAATTCTAGTTCAAATTAAATATCAAAAAAAACATTGTCATTTTAAGGGTTCCGTACCTCAAAATAAAAAAAACGAAACCCTTATAGGATCACTTTGTTGTCCGTCTGTCTGTCTGTCAAGACCCTTCTTCTCACGAACGGGTAAAGGTATCTGGTTGAAATTAATAACGAATATTAAGGTCCATAAACCACACAAGATCTGAAAATTTCAATTTTTTACAACGACGCAATCAAAAATATGGCTTTTTATGTCCTCATCTCCATACATTTGTGAACCAAACCAAAACCTACGGGGTACTTCCCGTTGACCTAAAATTACGAAAGTTAGTTCTCACAGTACAAATAAAGGGAAAAGTCTAAAATCATTCAATATTACGATTTTTCTCACAACTAATAGTAACCGTTTCAAGAACTTTTTTATAAAAGAGGGGTCAAGTTGGATGGTCGCGGAGTTTTTAAAATCAAAGAGCAAAAGCTTCTAGTATATCATATGGTAGATACATAGGTACGGAACCCTTAGGGCGCGAGTCCGACTCGCACTTGGCCGGTTTTTTTTTTATTTCTGCGCATTTACAGTCAGTCAAGAGTTATTTTGTACGACGTATAGATAGAGGACACGAACGAACCTTTCTTGGACTGGAATGTTCTTCCTGAAAGCTGGGCAGGTTCAAGGGGCGGGCATTGAGGTTACCCTCGCGCCCGGGCGTTTCCTCCCCACTACTAAGCCTGAGGGTAATGTTGGGCTTACACCCATGAGGAATGAGGACACCGACTTGGCTAAAGCTGTGAGGTGGCTGCAGCGAACTACGATACTATAGAACTGTCGCAGTAAGATGGATAAATCTACAAAGTAGAAAATTGCAAAATTTCACGACCACAGGCAGGATTCGAACCTGCGTCTTCTGCGTAAGTACCGCAGACGCTTTACCAACTAGGCTACTGTGGTCCTGCCCGATGTTGTGAAATTTAGCGACCTCTTTACGCATTTCAACGTTGCTTCAATTTTGCGATTTTCTACTTTGTAGATTTATCCGAACACAGGAAGTGTTAAAATAAAAATCATTTTCAAAATGGATAAAGCCGTAATATAGTTATATCCCTAGGGATATAGTTATATCTTACTGCGACAGAACGATTACTACGATTCAAACTTGACCCCACGAAATAGTTACATTAGTAGGCGAAGCTAAAATAGTTACCTCTCAACTACCACTAGCTGACATTGCAGCACGCGCGCGAACCAATCCCTGCTCTCGTTCTGAATTTGAACCAATTGATTCGTATTTTGACTATACGTCCTTTTGGTTTCACGTAGGGCCACTTTTTGTGTGGAATTTGTTTTGAGTTAGAGTTCCTGACTATTAGGCCGATATTCCACTGGGACACCACGGTGGCGCGACTGGTTGCGCCACTGGTGTCCGCAACTAGACACCAGTAAAGACACCAGAGTCGCCACGCCTTGCGGCCACAGTATTAAGGGCTGTATTTCACTGGGAGTGGTAGCGCGACCAGCATCCAAATTGGTTGCGCAACCAAACGGCCACCAGGTGAGTAACTCTCTATAGAGCTGTATACATTTTGTTGGTAGCGGCGACTGGTTGCGCTGCCATGGTGTCCCAGTGAAATACCGGCCTTATTTATTCGTAGGGTGGCTGGTATATACAGGGTGTTAATTTGATTGCGTGCCATAGCTTAAGAGGTGGTTCAGTAACGATAAAGAAACTCAAAAAAAATATTTAAAAAAATCTTACTAAAAAAAAATTAAAACTCCATTGAAACTAAACTAACGCGGAGGGCAATGACCTCGCAAATGGGCGCGCTATCAAAAACGCGCGAAAAAGTTTCAGTTATGTAGTTGTCATGGAGATGTTAAGGGGAGGCCTATGTCCAGCAGTGGACGTCTTTCGGCTGATATGATGATGATGTGCCTATCTTATTCACTAATACTCGCGTGCTAGCGACGTTGCTCCGCGTTAGTTAAGTTTCAATGCAGTTATAGTTTTTTTTTTGTAGGATTTTTAATTTTTTTTTTTGTGTTCCTTTATCGTAACTGCAACACCCCTTAAGCTATGGCACACAATTAAATTAACACCCTGTATATATATATATATTTTCCAACCTTTCCTAGAGTACTGAAACTGAGCTGGTATAAGAAGGCGAGGCACTCGGCCGCGCTGAGGCTCCTCTTCTCCGCCGTGTGCAGGTAGTGCTGCAGGAACAGCCACACCTGCTTGGGCGTACTTAGCAGGAGGAATTGGAAACCGGCCCTGGTTATCACCGCCGAGCCGTCTTCCGCATCCCTACAACAAAAAATATAATATACTAGCTGGTTTTTTTTTTTTTTTTTTAGGAAACATACAGTCATATACAAAGAATAGGCAAAGACGAAATTATAACTAAAAGACCTAGAGTTCCATGAAGGAGGTAAATACTAATAAGCGAGATCGAGATCTAATAATAGTACATAAGTAATACATATCGCAAGCATAATAATAACAAAGTTAAATTATTCTAAACTAAGTAACAGAGTAGGTAATAATACAATAACAATACCTTATTCATATATTTAAATAACAGTGTAAAACAATATTATCTATGTCAACAATACCTTATTTATATGTTTTTTAAAACAACTCAAAGACAACCTAAATATATCACAATTGGAAAAAATATTATCATAATTGAATAAAGCACGTCGAAAAAAGCTATCCTCCCGACGTCGCGCGTTCGTCTGCGCAGGTTTATAAATTGTAGCCTATGTGTTATTCTGATGTACGAGTATAAGCTATCGTTTAATATTCCCGCGGTTTGCCTCTGTCAACAATGCACCAATCACGACACATCACACATTCACTTCCGTTTTGTATCTATTTTATGTAATCATTATTTCCCTTACTAATGGGGTTAAAAATTGGCAACATTAACAAAAAGGACGCCGTAAAAAAGGTCGAGACTTCCAAAAAGACATGGCACACTAAGCACACAGAATAAAGTACGAAATCAAATGTCCCTCAACACAGAATCCTCAGAGAAAAAAACTGCATAAAAACTTATTTTGACGATGCCAAAAAATAGTCATGAAATAGTCATAAATAGTCACCATAAGGAAAAAAATAGTCGCGTTACAATTCTAGAGTTATAGCTATGGTTTGCTGAGGATTATGGCCATAGGCTATATACAGAATCCTCAGTTCTGATGCAAGCAAACCGTGGGGACTATCGACTTGGTTTTTATTTTAAAAAATAGTCATGAAATAGTCGTCGTGACTTCCAAATTCTCAAAAATAGTCGTTCAAGGATTTCAGAGTTACAGGGGTAGCTTGCTGAGGATTCTGTGCATAGCATTTCACGAACGCAGATTCCAGCAGAACGTTTAGGTTTTTCTGTTTGATACTGATGTCAAAAAATAGTCAATAAATAGTCGTCTCAAACCATAATCACTTTGGTCAGGTTTACCTTGTAGAAGTATGTTAAAAATGCATGTTAACTTCGCCATACATTTTTCAACTCAAGTACAGTCGTGTTCAAAATGCATATCATCTTTGATGGTAACTATTTAGTTACTTTTTTTTATGTATTTGGAACCCAATATGATTAATTCTGTAATAAAAAGCAAAGTTTATTTGTTTTCATGTTAAATAATATAGCTTAATAAACTATTTTAAACTAAAATAATAAAAAAAACTTCTTTATGAATATATTCAGTAACTACAGATTATTTTTAAGTTAGTTTTTAGGGTTCCGTACCTCAAAAGAAAAAAACGGAACCCTTATAGGATCACTTTGTTGTCCGTATGTCTGTCTGTCTGTCAAGACCCTTTATCTCACGAACGGGTAAAGGTATCAGGTTGAAAGTAATACCACATATTAGGATCCATGAACCACACAAGATCTGAAAATTAAAATTTTTCACAACGACGCAATCAAAAGATATGGCATTTTATGTCCTCATCTCCATACATTTATTCAAAAATGCAAAACCTACAGGGTACTTCCCGTTGACCTGAAATTATGAAATCTGGCAAGAAGCTAGGTCTCACAGTACAAATAATGGGAAAAGTCTGAAATCATTAAATATTACAACTTTTCTCACAACTAATGATAACCAGTTGTGGTGAGCTCCCGTTTCAAGAACATTCATATAAGAGAGGGGTCAAGTTGGATGGTCGCTGAGGCGATTTTTGTTTTAGTTCTATTTAAAAACGGGAAAACTTACAAACTTGAAAATTGGTATGTTTATAGTGCATAAGCTATAAAATAACAACAAATAATAAAATTTGGTCAAGCGCGTGTCGGACTCATAAAATCTAGCACATCAACTTACTAAAATTTCAACTAATACAATTATGTTTATGTGGTGGTACGGAACCCTCAGTGCGCGAGTCCGACTCGCACTTGGCCGGTTTTTTGTATAAATCACAGTCTTCGTACTTACGTCCGTTAAATGGTTAAATGAGTAATACAGGGTGATAATTTTATTGCGTGCCATAACTTAGGGGGTGTTTCAGTAACGATAAAGGAACACAAAAAAAAATCTACTTTTAAAAAATTCTGAAAATTTTAAAATTAGCCCTACGCAGAGGGCAATAACCCGCAGCGCAATGACCCAACTGAGGCTGCGCTTTTAACGAGCTGTTGTTAGTTTTAGAATTTACATTCAATTTTTAAGTAGGATTATTGAAAAAATGGAAATCCTAATTTGGAATAACGCGTTGTGTATTTACTGCTTCCATAGGCTGTAGTGTAAGTTAACTTTACATTTCATATAATTACCGTAGAACACGGCAATTGTCGTTTTAATAGCAACACTGTAGGGCACTTCAATACGCGCCGGCGGCGGCGGCGGCGAGCGCTAGCTCGGTCACACAATTCGGTCGAGCCGAACGCCGCCATGCTATTGGTTAAACATATCTCGTCTCAGAATATTGGTGCTTTTTCTATTATACGACCCAAGTTAAACATTTTCAACTCTGTTACTATGCCATTAAGTCACTGATTTGTATTATTCTACTGATGTGCTATTGGGTAAAAGAAACACATATGCAGCGACATTTTAATTTTTAATGAATAGTTAAATGCGTAGGCAAACAACATTGATCAATCAAGAAATTAGTAAAGTTAGTATAGTTAATTTAGTAATATTTGCGAACCTACCAATTATTATTAAAGTATTTTTACTTACTGAATGCATCTGGGTTTAAGCCCGATATTCTAGTTTTACCTTTCCTTAAACGTGGAACCCACATTATAAGTTTTTAGACCAAAAGGTTGGGTCTGTGCACTGATATATCAGTCGGTTTATCCTCTTATTTACCTAATAAAAATAGATGACACAAAACTTGAAACTTGAAATTAATATCAAATAATTTTGTGTACGCGACTGTACAAAGGAAAAATGTATGGCGAAGTTCACATGCATTTTTAACATACTTCTACTAGGTAAAACAGACCGAAGTTATTATGGTTTGAGACGACTATTTGTTGACTATTTTTTGACATCAGTATCAAATAGAAAAACCTAACCGTTCTGCAGGAATCTGCGTCCGTGAAATGCTATGCACAGAATCCTCAGCAAGCTACCCCTGTAACTCTGAAATCCTTGAACGACTATTATTGAGAATTTGGAAGTCAAGACGACTATTTCATGACTATTTTTTAAAATAAAAACCAAGTCGATAGTCCCCACGGTTTGCTTGCATCAGAACTGAGGATTCTGTATATAGCCTATGGCCATAATCCTCCGCAAACCATAGCTATAACTCTAGAATTGTAACGCGACTATTTTTTTCCTTATGGTGACTATTTATGACTATTTCATGACAATTTTTTGGCATCGTCAAAATAAGTTTTTATGCAGTTTTTTTCTCTGAGGATTCTGTGTTGAGGGACATGAAATCAATAGGAAAAACAATTGAAAAGACCGGCCGGCGTAAACGGTATCTAAAACCGTTGGCGTTAGCTTAGTTATATATTATAGTTTACTAAGATTTCTGTGTTACACAGTCCCAAGCGATCGATCCACAAAGCAGGTTTGAATCAGCATTATCATAAATCGGTATATACAAAACAGCTATATTATTGTCAATTTTCATTAAAATCCATTCAGTAGTTTTTACGTGAAAGAGTAACAAAACATCCATGCTTACGAACTTTCCCGTTTATAATATTAGTAGGAAGAATTATGCAGCAGTTAGTGAATAAAGGACGGATTTAAAGCGAGGGCCAGAAATTATTCATGAGCAAGTGAAGGATTCTAACGACTGAATCACGACCCCAGGGAGTGATTCATGACGAAGTGTTAGAATCCTGAGCAACGCGAGTGATTCATGGCCCTCGATTTAATTCCATTTTATTCAAGAGTTGCATACTATTCTTTATTTATACCATGACTACAAGAAAAAGACAGATTTAAGCGAAAATATACATGCGCAATGAGGTTGTATAGCATTGAAATGGAAATCGAATAATATATTGGTGTGTTCTAAATTCAAACACCGAAATAGTGATTAAAGTGTTTTTTATTCACTGTTTTCAGTGAATAATATGGTTTGTTTAATTTTACTATTCTGACATTTTAATTTATATTATTGACATTATATTATTGTGATTATTATTAATAATTTTGACATGTAATAACAATTTTATTACCAAATATATGAATATGAATAGGATACCCTCGGTCTGAGCGCTGCCCACCATATAATGTAGGACGCATTCCCAACATTCTATCGTTTCTAAGAAACAGATAACAACCTTACCTAGTCATAAGACCGGCATGTAGCAATATCCTCACTGCATCAGCGCTGATACCCTCGGTCTGAGCGCTGCCAACCATGTAATGAAGGACGCACTCCCACCGTTCTATAGCGTACGCATCTAAGAATGCTACGTCGCGCGCTTTGCCATCTGGTTCTAGTGATGATGACATACTCCATGGTCTACCACTGAAATAAATATATAGTTTTGTAACCTTGAGTTGAAATAAAAGAATAAATATTGGGGGACATTTCACACAAGGTCATCTGGTCCCAAACTAGGCAAATATACTATGAGCTGGGCACAGAATAAAGTAATAGTACAGAACGGACACTCTCCGCCCCCCTTGCAATCTACCCCGCACCCCCGCGCGTACCCGCCCGCGAGATTCTCGTGGTCCATCCGAGGGTCTTTTGTCCTGAATATGCGAGCCTACGCGATCTTCCAATTTCAAATTTGCGCTCGATGTCCGGCTGTCCAGGGTGTGCTTTGGGTATCAGTGACTGATATACTTACAGCTCTAAGGCCGATATTTCGCTGGGACACCAGAGTCGCCACACCCTGCGGCCACAGTATTAAGGGCTATATTTCACTGGGAGTGGTAGCGCGACCAGCATCCGAGCTGGTGGCGCCGCCAAATTGGTTGCGCAACCAAACGGACACCAGGCGAGTAACTCTCTATAGAGCTATAAATAAATACCAGCCTAAGAGGGTTCAAACAACTACTGGGTTCGATTCCCAGGGGGAAAACGGTAAAAAAAAACCCTTTGTGCGACCTTCTCAGTTTGGTTACGACATTGCAGGATGAATCACCTGATTGTCCAAAAAGTTAGATGATTCCGTGTTTTGGAAATCACGTTAAGCCATTGTCCCGACTACTATCTATGGATGTAGTTGTTAATGAGCCATGTCAGAGGCCTTTGGAAGCTCAACATCTCTGACACCAGGATTTGCGGGGTCAGTCATCTACCTTGCAACCCACTGATGACTGTACAGTTTTCCACGCACAATGGTCCATATAGGACTAAGTGCGGAAACCACACACTTAACTTAGAACTTAGACTGTACAGTTTGGAATCAACTCAATTTCTGATTAAAAGAAGATAATTACCCGCCCAGCAAAGCAACTTTCAAGTTCTTCTTGAAGGACTGTGCCAGGATCCAGCCAGGTAGACCTCCAGGTATTGGTGCCTCTTGCCACACTGACAATTCTGATAATGTCTCACACGCTTTAGATTGCTCTCTGTGAAGAAAATATAGCAATTATTTGTGTTTATCTAACTTAGATTGGTTAAAATAAAATAAACTTTTTATTTTGGTAACTTAAGGAAGAGCTCTTAGTGATAAGTGAGTGAGTGCCTTTTGCCCACATTTTATAACTCGCTATTTGTAAATGTTACTTTATTAGTATGGAATAAATTGTTAATTTATTATTCATCCATTCATTAAGGGTCCCCTAGAGCTATAATCTCCCATACAAACTAAGTTTTGCAATAACTTCTACACTACAGAACACATTAAGACCAAATTAAGATGTATCAAGATTTGAAATACATTTCTAATTTAAAATAATTATTTAACTAGTGAGTTGACATGTTTTTGTCTGTTAACTCAACTCTCTCTATAATAATTTTAAAACAAAATTTTGTAAGATTTTGTCATGTAGTTTACAAGTTATTGGAAAAGTTAGTTTGTATGGGAAATGACAGCTCCAGTCCAGGGGACCGTTATGATTGTATTATCTGTCTTCAACTACAGTTTTATTTGTTTGTTGGAGGTAATCTTTGGAACGACTGCACCAGCCTGATTTTTTTTCCTGACTAATGTAACAGGTGTTTAAAGTTCAGGTTCTTTTAAGTCTATTGTTGATTCTTTCTGTTGACTTGATAAAGTGATGTCTGTCATCTGACCTCCATAACCCAAAAGGCAATCTAGAATCCTATGAAAGGCTTTGCCAGGTCAGTGGTCAACCTCACTGCCAGAATTTTTTAAGCCACCTAAAGGCCTCTGATGTTTAAGAACTACTATCAGTGATATTAGCCAGGACCAATGGTTTTATGTGCCTTTTTAAGCACAGGAAACACCATTTACAGTTTACCACTAGCATTCACCTATATGGATAGTAAGAGCAACTCGATGCTTAAGTTGTCTAAGTAGATTTTTAGTTGTTTTTTAGTTTGAATGCCATGCAATAGAGTTTAAAATGCTCTATCAAATAGGATGTAAATCAACTTATGCAGTGTAGTTTTTTAAGCGATGAACTGCTGCTTGGCCACAAGCACTTCTAAGTTCTAACGAGTAAGTATTTAAAGCTGAAATTATAAGTAAGATTTTCAATAGCTTAGCTTGTTTTAACTATCGTATAAACTTAGGGCAAAAAGGTTAACATACTTAGCATGAGCCTGGGACACCCAAGATGCGACGACAGCCTGTGGCACTGGTTGTTCAACAAATAACAAACGGATGACGAAATGGCGAGCTAGCTCTGGCAACTCTCTGAAACATGCGAAACAAAAGACTAGACTGTATGGACTGAAGGTTAAGCTATTTTTCTTTTGTTAATGGCTTCTAGATCATAAGGAGGGAGATTTATATTGGGTTGGGAATTTAGATACAAAAACTAACCTCAAAATAATTTATGAATTCATTCTGCAAAGATTAAATGTGCGCTTTTAAAATATGAAAAGGTTACTGAAAGTACTGAGACTATATTAACAACCACACTTACCGATACACAGCTAAGCAAATAGTTGGATAGTTGTATAAAGTCTCTAAAAACTGGGCAGACCGACTTTTCAAATATTCGTGAAGATCCTTGCATTGGAGGGTCGGAGAGGGATTCAAGTTCAATAAAGACTTCGATTTTGACGACTCGGACATGGTTTTTACTTATTATACACTCAATTATTCGTAAGATATTTTAAAATACAGAAAGGTTACATTTTTTTTTTTTTTCCATTCGTCCCTTTCTGGGACAGGCTCTGTACATAATCTTACTAATCTAATCTGGGGGACAGGCTAAGGTGCCAGGACCATGCTGCCTAGAAAGGTTACATTACAACCATTGACGTAAGAAAAACGCTGCGCCCCTGGCGTAGTTTCCAAAATCTTTGATTACAACACATAAACTTACTAATCCGGGCATTACAATCAGCGTAAACCAAAGATTTTGGAAACTACGCCAGCGCAGCGTTTTTCTTACGTCAATGGCGTAAACACACATAAAACGCCCCATACAAAGCCCTGCCTGCAGGGCCCTGCTTGCAGTGCCACTGCCAATCGTACCGTGTGTGGTGTTGCAGGGCCGACAAAATAGCCGTTACATCGGCCCTGCAACACCACACACGCGCTGTGTTCCAAATTGTACAAACGCTGCTAAAAGCGTATACAGTACTCACGGACGGTCCAAATTGATTTAGCACGCTCACAAAGCTATCACTGCTTTAATGGCTCTAGTCAATTTGGAATGGATTTAAGCGCGCTCACGTGTTCATCTGTCAAAATGTCAGTTTTGTTTTTATTTTCTTTAACAAAGCCTAAGCTAATCCCTGAAAAATGTGCGCCAAATCCACTCTCATTTCCATTAGAGACAAACTCATTAAAATCAAAACTTGAGAAACATCAGCTGGCTGCAAATGTGTGGGATTTTATATGTGTCAAATCGATTTTGACATTAGCGCTTTCACTGCTCCACCTATTTGACTAAAGCACTGATAGCAGAAACGATGACGTCATCAATGACGTAAGGCGGTGAAAGAGCGAGTGCTTTAGAGCACGCTTTAGGTCAATTTGGACCGACTTAAGCGCGCTCACAGTGCTCTAAAGCAGTCTGTTAGTGCATATTGGAACGCACAGACGGTACGATTGGCAGTGCGCACTGCAAGCAGGGCCCTGCAGGCAGAGCTTTGTATGGGCCGTTTAAATATATTTGACATTTCAGGCAAGTAGCTCAATGTATGAAAGTGACAACGTTTTACTAAAATATCTTTTTTGTACGTTTTATTTTACTTCTAGCGTTCAAACGATTCCCAAAAAACACGTTGACGTGCGTTCATAACATTATATAAACTTGCGAACGAATTTTAAATTTAAAACTATTTCATGATTTTATTTCTTTAGTTTTCTTTTTGCGTCATAAAAATTATCTTTTTATAGTTTTATGGCAAGAATAAACTGTAATTTTGAATTTGTATAAAAGTATTTTATTCTAGAATATTATTTGCTAATAATAACTGTGCAACAGATTTAAGTTTTGGAACGTTTATTTGTCAAAAAATTTAAAATTCGGATACACCATTTTCTACTTTTTTTTTTAAATAATATGAACTGCAATGTTCATAACCTCAGTTAGACTACTTAAGCAACAAGAGTTCCGTACACTATTTTTTCTTTCCAGATTGCTTGTTTATTTTGATGTGATCAAAACAGTTATTTTTTAAATAGGTACGTCGTTTATTTTTCAACGAAATCTAAATTCAGTACTTAGTGTCCTCAACCTGTGCACTATTTACATGTAGGTCGGTATTAGACTTGGAATGTATGCATCAGTTACGGATGGACCAGTTTTGAATCAGGAAAATGTGGAGACTCTCGTATAAATATAATAAATACTTGTTTTTGAGCAGTAGCGTACTCAGGGGATCTTTTGAAAGAACTTGACTGGGTAATTATAGGTACATACTTTAGCTCAATGGCACGTCAACAAACTTTGTATTTTCTTATTTATCTGTGAAAGAATTAATATAGGATTTGTGATACGATATTTCACCCTTTGTAAAAGCGTTTTTAGGGTGTTTAAACCCCCACCTACTGAATACGTCCCTGCACAAACTACTATTCGAGGTTCTTGTTGATAATCCCGCCCAACAAAATGAAAAAAGTTTACGCACACAAGCCTGTATATGATGCATATGAGCGTAATTTCCCATGGAAGCACGAGCTCGATGTGCACACAGACGCAGGAGGCGCCGAGTTCACTTCAAGGCATTCATTCTCCGTCGGCAGATGGCGGATGCAGTAGCCGCCCCCGCCGGCCCCCCGCCGGCCCCCCGCCGTCCGCCGCCGCCGTCCCGCCGTCAGTCGCGCATAGACAACTCACCGAGCGCAAGTGTGGCCGCGAGTAGCTCTGCACCATTTTGTGTGTATCTTTTCGAACGGGACATTGTGTGTATGTGCTCCGTGAATAATCGCAAACCACGAACGAAACTGTGTCTACAGAGTTCAGTGTTTCACTTTCGACATGCCCGCGGAGGGACCGATGCGATATCTCGTAGAAACCGCGCCTCCGTCATGAGCGAGTGATCGTCGACGTGAAAAAAAAGTTAACACAGGAAACATGTCTGGGCGGCCCGCCGACGCGGATGCGAGCGAAGGGTTCGGGTTCGAAATTCGAAAGCGGTCATGTCATCGCCTCTCGGATTTCGTATAAGTCACCGTCCAATGTCAAAATCGTGCACGTACCGCTCGCGCCGACCCTCCGGATCGTGCGGAAAATGCAATCGTTGGTAGTGTGGTGCGCGCTAGTGTGGGCGCTGGCTGGGCTGGTGGGGCGGGCGGGCGGCTGCTCCAGCTCCATCTCCAAGCGGCCGGCGCGCGTGGCGCGGCCGCGGCCCGGCCCGCCGCCCCGTCCGCAGCCGCAGCCGCGCCTCAACGTCACCTTCCCCACCTTCAAGTGCGAGCCCGACTACTCGGAGTACTACTGCCTCAACGGCGGCGTCTGCTTCACTGTGGTCATCTCGGACAGCCCCATCTACAACTGCGAGTGCCGCAGCGGCTTCGTGGGGCAGCGCTGCGAGTTCAAGGACCTGGACGACTCGTACGTGCTGACGAGCCGCCACCTGATGATGGAGACGGCGTCCATAGCGGGCGGCGCCACGGTAGCCGTGTTCCTCGCCATTCTAGTCTGCTTCGGCGCCTGGGTGCGCCTGCACCGGGGGGCGCGCGGCAAGGCGCCCGCAGACCTGCCGCCGGCCGCCGAGCGCGGACACGTGCAGCTGGTGGCCGTGGCGGCGCCCCGCGGCGGCCCGGTGCGGCTGCACCCGCAGCCCCCGAGACCCCCGCACTAGCCCCTAGCCAGCGGCCCACGGACTCTTGTTTATACTGTATCTCGTGTACATATAGATAGATTATGTGTTAAGTTATGTGGAGCGAATGGAAGATATAAGAAAAATTTATGTGATAATTATTTTACGAAGCTTATAATTTATTTTGAGGAATTTCTTTTGTAAATACCGTTCCGGGTCTCAGAACCTGTTTGCGTGTAAAATTTCAGTGTCTCCCCAGTGTCGGTTGGTGAATTGTACCTGTATGTTGGTATTGAGTGTTTCGGATGTGTACGGCCGTGTACCTACGCTACTCGCTTCAATAGCTGTTATATGTTGTTTCGTTGTTGGCACTGTGTTTGGAGGTACAGGAGTGCTGCCCTCTGAGCTCTGCACTACTACTTCTTGGTAGGAATCTTGTTTGTTAAAGAACAAAGGTCATGTTTCTGTAAAGCAATCTGCTGCGGACCAGAGGGCAGTGTGTGCAGCTAAAGCCTATACTTTAGCTTGCACACACTGCATGTTATGTTTGTTAATGTAGCCAATGTTATGGATAATCAAAGAGTACCAGGTGCCATGCCTGGTACTGCAATGCTAGTATTTGTGAATCAATGTTAATTGTATTATAATTCCATTCTATTCTGATAGAATTGTGATGAATTGATGCTTGTGCCGGATTGTGGTAGCGTGGTCCCGGGCACATTCCATCTCACGGATAGAGAATTTTACTGGTGTCAGTATTATTGTGTAAAATGAGTCGTAAGCTGGCAGCTTTACTTTATTTTTTAATTTATACCTGTTATCCCACTGGGATAGTGCTGTATTATATGTTTAAAGGCTGATGCCCTTGATATGGCTTGTAAATATAGCCTATGTAGGTATTTATTAGATATTTATGATCGTTTATTTATTGACTGCTTTATTTAGTTAATCAGGATGATCATCAGCACCTAATGTGCGGTTGCATTTTTCATTTCACCTGCTAAGCATGGCCTCGCATAAATATATTCCCAATTATAATCTCATTATGAATCTCCATTATTGTCTTGTAATATGTAAAAATTGAAATACTACATTGGATGGTGTATAAAAATCTGTATCTCTGCAGTCTATACTGTCTACTTTTTCTGTATATATCTGCTATAATATCTGATTTGTATAATAGATTCTATCTGATAAGGATTTACATGCAGTAAAAATAAAATTGTATTTCTTGTGTATAAATTGATATAAAACCTGTATGTAAATGTTGTCAGATTGTATCAAATGCCTATGTTACTTAGCCCATTGAGTAGCAGAGAACTTTGTACCTAGCTCTCTACTTATTCCTAATCATGTAGTCTTAGTTTTCTTTATGTTTGACAGTGAAGACTGCAAAGGGCACTCAAAAAAATAGTAAACTTGTTAATAGGCTGTGAATTTCACAGATGCTAGTTTCTGGGTTGGTAAGCTGACGTTTTTTTTATACTAGACCGTTGCAGTTTTGATGGAGTTTTCACGTATTGACAATATGTTTGGCGTCAGGTTACCATCCTAGACTGCAAAAGAACTTTCAGTCTATAGTGCTTGTAAGGGTGAAGTCAGTGGGAGTCCCAAGTTGTATTCATATGAGATTGTTTATATAAACATTCCAAAGTATTTTGTAATATATTACCTACAGCGCTAATAATTTTGAACTATCTGTTAAGATGCTACATTGTTAATTATACAGTTTTCTATTGATCATTTGTTAAAAGAAAATTATACGAAACTAAATCCTTAATTTTTGTTTTTCATTCAGAAATATCCACAATATTACCTTCTCAACATAAATATTACCTACATTACCAAATAATTTAAGTTCATCTTAGTTCTCAGAAAGCATGTCTCGAAATCGTAAGATAACGCAAACGAAGTTAGCTAATTATTGTAATCTTGACCTAGTTTATTATTAGTGTAAAGAATCTGTATTTTTGTAGGCCGAATCGGCAGTTCAATAAATTCTTTTGTAAGGTAGGTTGTGCTAGTTATTAGTTTGTTGCAGGGCGGTATAGTAATAGTTATCAATTTGGATCAACGAGTGATTTTCTTGTCTTGGGCAATCTTTGAGAGGTCACGCACGTCACTCGCCCACGCACGTCACTCGCCCACGCGATCTAACTAAACTAACTTTTCGCAAACTTGTGCAATAAACCACACCTGCGAATTCAGTTCAAACGTTTCTCAATGGACCGAAACTATCAATAATAGGTAATATTCAACGAGATTTTTCGCTCTTTGTGTGTTCAATGCTAGGAATTTGAACAAAACCGAGACGGTGGCCATTTTTTCATAACCATTAAATGTCCGGATTATAAGTACGTGACGATTTGAACACCATAAAGAGGCTCCGTTGTAAGCAGGGCGCAGTGAGCGAGCGGTGCCCCATTGAGCGGCTTGGGAGCATAATTTTTATGAATACCCAAGACCGGTCCGTGTGCCACCGGCGACGCAAGCGCATGCATAGAGTTCATTGAGTCCGTGCCTGTTGGTTTGTTGACATTCCCCGAAAACCTGCCTGGCTCAGAATAGCTACGTATCTTCTCCCGATGGAATGGACAACGACCGAAATAGTTCCCGTACTATGCCGTTTTTGGAGTTTCTTTACAATCTTAACACTGCTTTTTATAACAGGATGCAGAAAGGATTAGCTACAACGGATTATCATATCACAATGTGTCACTATTTGCGTCCTAGGTACAGTCATCATAACGTAATGATTTCACTATTTTATATTTCTGATAGGAAAATTGTTAAGTTCCTGATTAGATAACTCAAAGTGTCGCATAACAGGATATAAGACAGCATCTAGACTCGACGTAAATTTACAAAGTAGAAAATCGCAAAATTTCACAACCACAGGCAGGATTCGAACCTGCGTCTTCTGCGTAAGTACCGCAGACGCTTTACCAATTAGGCTACTGTGGTCCTGCCCGATGTTGTGAAATTTAGCGACCTCTATACGCATTCCAACGCATTCTACTTTGTAGATTTATCCGAACACAGGAATTGTTAAAATAAAAATCATTTTCGACGTAAATTGTTTGTTTAGTTGTCCATCAGGACTAGTATTCATACATTACCCTTTTAAGACTACAATTCATTTTACGATCTTAAAACTAGCTATGACATAACTAAGGTGTAAATTCTTGAACTATGTTGACATTCTTAAGTTAGTCTACTTAGGTAGAGCTCTTACTAAAGTTCATAATAACTTATACAAGGTGTTACAAAAAGGGCATACCTACCTAACCCTGAAGGATGTGAATATACTCATGAATCTGAACAACTTTTTCCAAGTAACGTAGATCAAAATACGGATTAAAACTTTTAACTTTAAGAAACTTTATAACGTTTTTTATATGGGAAATTTTGTCTCTAGGAAAAGTTGTTTAGTTTCACGAGAAGATTCATATCCATTCATTTATTTTCTATCTGTAACAGCTTCATAACTAGGTAAGTGCTTAAAAAATGTCTTAACAATACCTGGTACCTAATCAAGTTCGTACTTAGACATATGGGCATTTCTCTAATTTCCCAACAAAACAGCGAAAGTATTCAAACGCTTTCAAATCGAGCTCAGCTAGACGGACGTCAGAAAAACCCTGTGAATGAACACATCAACTTCAAGGCGAACAATCGGTGTCGTTGGAGACATCAAACCGCAGCTCGACCAGCTTAAAACGACCTCCCTCGCCTCTCCAAGCTCTTCCATTTTACGATCTTCGACGCGCAGTTGTTTTATTATTACGGGTCTTTCTTGTGGTTGTGGGTTAGACGGTGCGTCGCTACCCACGCCTGTTCCTTTATGGCATCGGGCAGTGTCCATTGCCGTCAATTAACGTGCCTACATGTCCTGCCCACTTGTCATTACCTGTTTGCGAAAAATTTCCTTGTCTGATAATAGCAGTTTATGGGTCAACAGTCTATTATAAGACTACTTATCTGCCCAATTAATATGCGCACTTGTATAGTTCTTCTGTAAGTAAAATAAAGATCATTTCATTCCAATCCACTGTTGGACAAGAAGAAGAAGATCGGTCCCCCCCACAATATGACAAGAAATAAATAGTGGTAAATATACAGGGTCTTCCGCAATCTGAAAGGAACAGCGTGTCACGGAAAGGTGTGATAATAAAGGGTGTAAATCTGCCCATGAAACTGAACAACTTTTCGCAACTTTTTAGGATGGTGTGATTGCCGCTATACACTACAGAATAAGGACACTGGAGGAGGTAAGAATTTTTGAGATGACCTTAATTACCTAATTTTCCTTTCCCATTGGCTGTCACAGAGGATTAAGAAAACCCATTTCACTAGTTTAAACCAAAACTGCGAAATGTTCCAATAGTACCATCCCATGTCTATACGGGGGTGTCGCAAGAGGCGACTAAATTACTATGAACCGGAGGATGGGCAGCAGCGTCCTTCTGTGTATCATATCATCTCACAAACTGCGGTCACCAACAACCGCGGTCCATGGTGGCAGCCGCACCGCTAACAAGCGTTTTGACTATTTAGGTACTTCCCCTCCACATTGTTCCAGTCATCATCATAACATCCCATGAAACGTCCACTACAGGACAGGGAGCTCCCTCCAGAAATTTAGCTTTTGCTGAAAAAAATGTGGAGGGGAAGTACCATTGTCACCTCGCTTGTTAGCAATAAATACAATGATAGGCTGAAATTAATCGTCAATATCTCATACAAATGGAAAAAAATACGAATATGATTATTCAGCTCTTTAGACCAGGGACTCAATTCTTGAAAATCACCGGGTGATAAAATATCAATTTTAAGACTACTAAAAATTCACATTTGCCCTAATAAACTTTTAAAAGGTAAATCTGAATACATGAAAATTAACAATCAAGGACTGCTTTATATTTTACAAATATCAATTTTCACTTTTGAAGAGTGATTTTGAATTTTTTCAGTGATTTTTTATCACCCGGTGATATTCAAGAAGTGACCAGGAAAGTCAGTACATCACTTAGAAGAAGAAACACGACTTTTTGTCAGCTTTCCCATATATTTTCCATGATTTTTTTTTTTTTTACATCTCTCATATTCGGTAAGTAGGTCCTTATTACCTCCAATTGGGACTTGTAGATGACCAATTTGCGCTCTAGGGTAATAATGTAGCTAGAAAAGCCCTAGGGCGGTAAGTGATTGAGTTTTGAAAGAGTGAAGTGTTTCTTTTTAATTACTTACCGCCCTAGGGCTTTTCTAGCTAAATTATTACCCTAGAGCGCTAATTGGTCACCTACAATTTGGTGGTAATAAGGACCTACTTACCTCACAATCGAGATGTAAAGCAGAGTAGTTAGCTCGGGTGTAAGCATCAATTGCACCCTCGAACTATAGGCGCCTTCGCTGCGCTCGTGCTCCTAAATATCTCGGGCTGCAATTGATGCCTTACAGCCCTTGGCTACTAATCTACTATTAAGTGCCGCACGGGTGTATTTGAACATGTTAGATGTGTATAATGTTTCATAAATTTGTTGACGAGGTTTCTGTCCTTCAGATCTTTACCTGACTTATCAGATTCGTATTTTTATTCGATTTTGATAAGATATTGACGATTACTTTAAGCCCATAATTGTATGAGAATGTATGGCGGAAAAACTACCGATCGGTTTTTTTTGCTCTTCAGTGTATTTAGGTAACCTGGCAACAACGACTGGCCAATGTTCGAATGATAAAAAACTTTGAATCAACTTTTGGCTTATGCCAGCTCTTCTTCTTCTTCTTCCGTGCCTTGTCCCTTTATTCGGGGTCGGCCCTCCTCGTTTTGCGGCGCCAAGCAAATCTGTCTTGGGTTGTCTTTTCATCCACCTGTGCCCGTTCTGCATCCTTAGCAACGGTTGTCAACCACGTGGCCTGGGGTCGCCCTCTACCCTTTTTCTTCTCTGGGATAGCTAATGCCTTCCTCACAACGTATTCTTCGTCCCGTCTCATCACATGCCCGTACCAACGCAAGCGACTTTCCACCATCTTATCCACAATGGGTGCGACCTTAAAAGAGCCTCTGATGTGTTCATTTCGCACTTTATGCCAGCTAGTGGAACAAAACTGCGAACTATCGGATATGATCATTCATCATCGTCATCATCATCATAACATCCCATAAAACGACCACTACAGGACAGGGAGCTCCCTCCAGAATTGTAGCTTTTGCTGGAAAAATGTGGAGGGGAAGTACCATAGTCACCTCGCTTGTTAGCGTTACGGCTGGCACCATGGACCGCGGTTGTAGGTGACCGCAGTAAGTAAGATGTTAGATAAAAAGGAGGATGCTACTGCCCATCCTCCAGTTTATAACCCTTATTCGCCTCCCACGACACCCACGGGTATGTATGGGTTGGTACTATTCTTTGCCGGCTTTTGAGCTCCCATTTCTATGGAAAAAATAAAAGAAACTGAATCAGCTGATAGCGCATTTTGTTATCAAAGTTTGTGACCTATTTCCTTGGGAAAAGTTGTTCAGTTTTATGGGCAGATTTGCACCCTTCAGTATTATCACTCCTTTCCGTTAAACGTTGTATAAGGTCCTAAAGAAATAGTGAAATAATTTTAGCATATTACTAAGACCACGTCGTAAGAGGCGACTAAGGGTTAACTGGAGGATGGGCAGCAGCATCCTCCTTTATATCTTACTTACTGCGGTCACCTACAACCGCGGTCCATGGTGCCAGCCGTAACGCTAACAAGCGAGGTGACTATGGTACTTCCCCTCCACATTTTTCCAGCAAAAGCTAGAATTATGGAGGGAGCTCCCTGTCCTGTATTGGACGTGTCATGGGATGTTATGACTAAGACCACAAAACTGAACAACTGTTCCCTAGAAACATAGGTTGAAATACAAAAAAACTATTTAGACCTCCCATACAAAATGTGCTATCAGCTGCAATGCAGTTTATATTGGGGTCAAAAATATTTTTTCCGTATTTCGACCTATGTTCCTTGAGGAAAGTTGTTCAGTTTCATGGTCTGATGTTTACTATTTCATTAGGACGAAGGGTAAAAAACACCTGTGACTGTGACAATCATACACAAAATTTCCTACTTTATTATTATTTTTGAAAATTCTTATCAAAGTTTGTAAGTATGGATGGATGGATGTTTGTTACTCTTTCACGCAAAAACTACTGAATGGATTTTAATGAAACTTGGCACACATATAGGTTAGATCCTGGAATAGCACATAGGCTACTTTTTACCGCGGGAAAACATTTCATTCCCACGGGCAAACACATTTAATGCGGGTGAAACCGCAGGCGGAAAGCTAGTTATGAATAAATGAACTAAAAACACTCACGTTACGTCATGTCATGAAGCCTATCACCGCGATCTTCCACTCGAGCGCTCTTCCGCCGACAGATGGCGGCACGTGCGGGGAGCGCATGCGCAACAAAAAAGCATTGCACCAGGTTTTGCCATAGACTAAAAAAAGCGTGCCTTCCACCAGAGCTATGCCAGTTAGCTAAACTGTGAGCTTCGAAAATTTCAACCAATAGAATAGGTACCGACCGAACCGATTTGGTTGGAATACTTTCAGCTCACAGGTAAGCTAAGCAGTTCTATCACAGTTCTAGTAAAAGGTACCCTAAAAGTCAGTTGCACAAAGTGTCTTTAAAGTTAAAGCTCCTTTAAAAATATTGCTGGCAGTCCTGGGACTCAATTCTTGAATATGACTCAAAAAATATAAAATCACAGATTTTCCTTTTCAAAAGTTGTGATTGATTTTCGTTAAATAAAAAGTAATGTATAATTGTTGACGTTCTTATTTTTAATTGTCTTTTTAACAGTTTATGAATATTTAAAGTTTAAATGGTGATATTTATTTTTTATCACCCGATGATATTCAAGAATTGGCTCCCAGTACGCGAGAGCTCAGGAGGAGTGCGGGCCAAATGTATGGCGCGTCTTACATATTGCTCGCACTCCTGAGCTGTCGCGTACTCTAGGTAATAAAGAGCAGATAAAAATACTGTGTCTTCTGTATTTTGGCAATTTTCACCTACTCTATGCTTTCTCGCAGTTTCCAGCGTGTAAGCTCCGAGCTGCTTCGAAAACCCGTTCTTCTCTGGTGGGCCAAAAAAACTACCCACGTGTCACCTGCTTTTCATCATGCTTTGTTTCTCGAGCATCATACAGAAATCGATCGATAAGCCGCCATTTTAAATTTAACAGCTCCAAAATTACATCCCAACGTATTCTGATACTTATTATGAAGTGACAAAGTTGGTAATGAAATACGCGGTTAGATTTTAAATATGGAACACTTTTTCTGACATTACAGAATGGCTTTTGTCTTTTTTATGGCAATCGATCTTATAAGTGGTTGATAATGCCGTAATCGATGCGATGGTGTGATTTTCATGCACGATTGGTCTCATTTAGCGAATCGATTTTGTAGAAGCTTGCAAGTGTTTTTTTTTTAAATACAGGGTGTAAAAAAGTACGATCGTCCTTTTAAGGGATAAATCTGTGTCATTAATAGAATGACCGCAGTATGTAAGATCGTACGACACATAGAAAGATGCTACTTGCCATCTTTCAGCTCATAAGCCCTTAGTCGCCTCTTACGACACCCACTACGACTATTCTTGGTTGGCACCACATGGACTAAAAAGATCATCGTTAAATTTTGACATTCTGTAGGTATAGTCGAGTCAAGATGAAGCGCAGTTATTTGCCTAGATATAGGTATATCTAGGTATTAATAGAATAGTCAAGAGGTAGGTGGTAGTGGTAGTAGTGCTACTTACTTACGCTAGCTTAGCGACCCACAGAGGATCATCTTGGCTTCGACGAGTCACCATTCTTCTCTGTTTTGTCCAGTTTGTGGCCGATTGACTCGGCCATGTGGAAAGGTTGGGAAAGGATTAATAAATAGCATATCTTGGACGTCCTATACTGGTACGTACACGAGAGAGAGAGAGGATAGAGAGGTATTTCATTTCATACATTTATTGTTATTATTAGTTATTTAGTGTTCGTGAAGGTGTTAAATGGTACACGAACACGTTAAGGGTGGTATGACAAAGTTATTTTATTACATAATTTGATTCATCATCATCATATCGTGTTGATTAAAATTATACTACAATTAATTTACTTAAAAACTCGCTCGTGTGGTGCCGGCAAAGAATAGTCCACCAACCCATCTCTACTTGGGTGTCGTAAGAGGTGACTAAGGCTTTATGAACCGGAGGATGGGCAGCAGAATCTTTCTGTGTAGGTATCGTACCATCTTATATACTGCGGTCACCATCAGCCGCAAAACTTACGAGCTTATGGTAATTCCTCTCCAAAGTACTTACCCCGCGTTTTCGCTGGAATTATAGAGGGAGGTCCCTGTCCCTGTAGACGTTTGATGGGATGTTATGAATGTTATTTTATTTCCCATACCTTGTAAGTCAACAGACAATCAGAACCACAAAGGGACTTGAACAATCAAATCAGAGTCCGGGGCTTATTATACCACTGATCCTACCACCAGTTATTCTCACAAGCAATCTTACCTTTCCTTAGTTCGAGTTGTCAAATGTAATGTAGTACCGGATCTCACACTGGATAGCGCGCCTAAGCGTATTAAAACAACTACAATGTGTCTATAAGAAGCTACAAGTAAAAAAAAGATTTATACGTTTTGAAGGGAAACCAGAGGGAAGCTACAAGTAAATAAAGCCGCATATCTCTCATAACCATAACTACAATATAATACAATACAATACAATGCAATACAATACACACACCTCACACACACACACTCTTTATTGCACACAGAAATAAAAAAATTACAAAAAAAAAATACAAACATGAAATACGGAGCACAATAGGCGGCCTAACTAAGTCTAATGCAAAATATAAACTTCCATAAATAAGTAATTGCTTCTTCTTCTATTCGATTCAACGGTAAAAAGTGAGAGACCACATCAATAGCCTCTTGGTTGCCTTCAAAAACGTCCCTCCGAGTGCAGGAAACTGAAGAAGCGGGGACCGACAGAAAGTGTGACATGGATTGCAAAACAGCCCTCCACCTGCTACGATCTTGACATACTTCCTAGCTTCCTCTATCTTCATCAACCCCTTCTTACATGCTAATTTCATAAATTTTTATGCAATAAAAGTCAAAAGGTTGACCTAGAGTGTGGTTCGTTTTATGAGAAGCTGCTGTGCTAGCTAAGGTAGCGTAGGACCGGTCGTCGTTAAGATGTTTAGGAAGGCCATTCAATGACCTAGGTCACGGCTACTATTTGTATCTCTAAAACTCAATCACCGCAGCTACGAGCGTTTTCGGTTTTACATCAGCTCAGCGCAGCATCTTGCGTTTTCGTGTAAGAATCTTTATGTATACAGTCTAAACAATGCTTGCTAGCCGTATGAAGTTCGTCGTACATTGATGCTTTATACTGGCTCATATTTTCAAACGTTTTTGTAGGGCATCAATGTACAATATTTCTTTAAAGACTTGCGGGCACTAGTCTGTCTTCCTTCCGTCAAATGTACTTACAATAGGGTTCCCACGTCGGCCAGCAGCGGGAAATCATTGCAGTACGAGTACATATTGAAATTCTAGTGAAACTATTTTAATTAGAGCTTAGAGTAAATTGTGCTCAATGGATGTTATGTTCTAAACATTCTTGTGTGAGCATTTGTGGTCTCGAATTTCTTTTTAATATTTTCTAGTCTGTATTGACCGTGTGGCAAGCCTCGTGAAATCACGACAATTGTATTATTTATTTTTAGAATAGAATAGAATAGAATAGAAAATCGTTTATTTCACAAATAACATAATTAAGTTTTTACAAAAGTTTAACAAACATTTGGTAGCTGTTATAGCGAAAAAGGACATACTCAGCCTTGTGCCGCAACTGACGTCGCGGCGCTGATTTTCAGTATGCCCAAAAAAGGGTATGTGAGGCAACGCATCGAAGGATAAGACAAACATAAATAGGTACATGTTTAAAGCTTATAATATAAAATAACATCATATTAATTATAAATAAAAAGATAGGTATTATAAAATAATAAAAATACTCAAATAAATTATATAAGTACAACTATTTTTCATATCTAATATATACATACAGTTGAACACAGAAAATACTACTTAAATAAAAGATTGTGATAAAAGAAAATACTTCAATTTAATTTTAAAAGTTGCTATTTCGCACACTTGCACAATCTTATAGAGCTAAATGTTTCGGAGCACCGGAAATTCGATTAATGTATGGGAGAGTTTTGACTTCATAATTTTTTTGTATTAATTTTTTATTTTTTTTACAGATACCTCAAATTGCTCTATTATGACTAGGAAACCAGTGTACGAAGTATGTGAAACGCCAAATAATACCAGAATTCTCCTCGATGCAGTCTCTGAAATTGACATTTATACAAAAACAAAAGAAGATCGAGGACTGATTTAAGTAAGTAAATAAATATTTAGGGACATAATATGTTCCTTCACACAAGGTCATCTGATCCCAAAGTAGTCTCAGATACTAAAATACATACATATGCAGATAAATAACACCCAGACACAGAACATAGTGATGAACACCTCGGGCGGGGTTCAAACGCGCGCCTCACGGCGTTACAGGCAGGCTCACTACCAACCACACCAACGGGCTTGAGATTTGGCTTCTAATACTCTACCTACCTACTCTAGAGGTTTATAAACTAGAGGATGGGCAGCATCATCCTCCTTTGTATCTTACATCTTACTTACTGCGGTCACCTACAACCGCGGTCCATGGTGCCAGCCGTAACGCTAACAAGTGAGGTGACTATGGTACTTCCCCTCTACATTTTTCCAGCAAAACCTAGAATTCTGGAGGGAGCTCCCTGTACTGTAGTGGACGTTTCATGGGATGTTATGATGATGACTCTACCAAAAAGAATCACCAAATCCCTCACAAAGGATGAAGTCCTCTCTTTGAAGTTTCTATAACAGATTAGGTAAGATGAAGAGCGTAAAAATATCATCAGAAGTACCATAGTCAAGTCACCTCGCTTGTCAGCGTTGTCAACGTCGCTTTGTCAGCTGGCACCATGGACCGCGGTTGTAGGTGACCGCAGTAAGTAAGATGGTATCATACACAGGAGGATGCTGCTGCACATCCTCCAGTTTATATCCCTTAGTCGCCTTTTACGACACTCACGGGTATGTATGGGATGGTACTATTTGCCGGCACCAAACGAGACGTAAAAATATAGTCCTCTTGAATCAGCTAGGGTTCTCCTGAAACGGCTATACTTACCAAATAGTTGCGAATGTTTTGTACTAGATGACGTAGGATAACATGCAGTGCCCTTAAAGTCTAATGTTCAAATAGCAAACAGCTGATTCAGACATACTAGACAAATCCGCAACTACCTTACAAAGTAAACCCACTATGATTCACTGTACTAGAACCTCATCTCCCATAGAAAATGCATCAGCTGATAGCGCATTTTGTACGGGCGGTCAAATTTGGTTTAATGTATTTCGACCTAAGTTCCTTGGGAAAAGTTGTTCAGTTTCATGGGCAGATTGACACCCTTACACCTTTCCGTTAGATGCTGTATGTACCCACATTTTGCTGCATGAAGAAGATGAAAGTTCTCCCTCTTCTCTCATCAAAAACTATTTACCATTGCCTCCACAGATTATTTACTTCATAGATTTGCAAATCTAAATTGCCAGCTATCAAATTTAAATCTTTCTACGATCGCGTGCGACGAAGGCATCTCGGTGAGCTTGCGTCGATACCATCGCTACACTACATCGACAACATAACGTAATATGGTATGGAGATGAAATACTTATGCCTGCACCTTACGAAATGAAGATAACCAAAAAAAAAAAACAATTTTTTTTTTAAATGGTTCAAGTTTAAATTTTTATACATGACACTACCACTAATATACAGGTGTAAGAGACAGGTTGGCAAATACTGAAAGGGATGATCAGTCAACGTAACTGAACAACTTTCAGTAAATAATAAAACTTTCCGGAAATGGAAAAAAAAATCCGCCTCTCCATACGAAATTGCAAACTTGATTGGACAGTTTGTATGTAGAGCCCGATTTTTTTTTTCATTTTCGGAAAGTATTTACTGAAAGTTGTTCAGTTACGTTGACTGATCATGCCCTTTCAGCGAGTGGTACCGCAAAGAATAGTACCAACCCATATCTACCCGTGCGGGTCGTAAAAGGCGACAAAGACCTTATGAGCCAGAGGATGGGCAGCAGCATCTTTCTGTGTATCGTACCATCTTACATACTGCGGTCACCAACAACAGCGGTAGCCAGCCGCAACGCTGTGACTATGGTAAATCCCCTCCTAACTAACACGCGTTTCGTGGGATGTTATGAATCACGGGCAGAAAATTTGCTATAATATGAAGTACGGTGTTTAACAATAAAAAACTGCAATGCTGAAAGGGTGTTGATGATGACACTGAATATATTTCTTCACGGAAGATAGGACGAAATTTAAAATAAAACAATAGTAGTTTAAGATACAAGTTACGTAAGTCAAAATCAAAATCAAATCAAAAATATGTTTATTTCTCACCACAAATCATGCATGCAATAAAAGTAACTTAAATACAAATACAAATATCTTTATTCGCAAGAAAACAGTAGTTGAGGATCTTAAATTAGAAGAGTACAGTGTTTTCAGCTTACACGTAAGCATGCAAATATATCTAATGTGAATTAAAATTATATACAGTGTGTCAATATTAAATATGTCAAAATTAAACTATTCATTAACTTTAAAATCTAGAAATTCTTTCACACTGTAAAAGCAATGTTTTAATAGCCATTTTGTCAAACAATTTTTCAGTGCATCTTTAGTCATAATTTTAAAAAATTGACTTGGTATTTGTGGGAGACTGGAGCCTAAACTAAGCAAAGGCCTGTATTTTAGGACTCCAGGTCTCCGCCCTGTATAAATGTCGAAATTCATCCGGGACATTACTGTGGATTAAAATATACTACAAAGTAGAAAAACAAAAGTATTGCAAAACTAAAGTACTTACTAACTAAGTAGGGTTATTACAAAAGAGTTGACGTTTTGTAAGCTCCAGACTTAAGTCGAGGGTTTACCATCGGCACGAGTTTGTCATAACCCTTACAGACGTGTATCTTACGACGTTTTTCAATACATTTGTGAGAAAACAAATACCTGTATCGACAAGAGGCTGACAGTACCCATGGTTGGTTCCTTTACCAAGTGTATTACTTGTATAAGTAATCCATTACCAAGTGTATTATTTATACAAGTAATACACTTGGTAAAGGAACCAACCATGGGTACTGTCAGCCTCTTGTCGATAATACACTTGGTAAAGGAACCAAACATGGGTACTGTCAGCCTCTTGTCGATTTATGTTCTCCTGGTACTCTCCATTTTATTTTAAATAAGTATAGGTAGGCCGAGGCAGTCGTCACCCAAGTAAAAAGTCACCATTGTAGTATTTTTACAAAATAATTTTATGATCAGTGTGTAAAAACTCCTTAGTAGTATACTTTTTTAGGGTTCCGTACCTCAAAAGAAATAAACGGAACCCTTATAGGATCACTTTGTTGTCCGTCTGTCTGTCTGTCTGTCTGTCAAGACCCTTTATCTCACGAACGGGTAAAGGTATCAGGTTGAAATTAATACCACATATTAAGATCCATGAACCACACAAGATCTGAAAATTTCAATTTTTTTCAACGACGCAATCAAAAGATATGGCATTTTATGTCCTCATCTCCATACATTTATTCAAAAATGCAAAACCTACAGGGTACTTCCCGTTGAACTAAAATTATGAAATTTGGCAAGAAGCTAGGTCTCACAGTACAAATAATAGGAAAAGTCTGAAATCATTAAATATTACAACTTTTCTCACAACTAATGGTAACCAATTGCGGTGAGCTCCCGTTTCAAGAACATTCATACAAGAGAGGGGTCAAGTTGGATGGTCGCTGAGGCGATTTTTGTTTTAGTTCTATTTAAAAACGGGTGGTTCATGTGGTGGTACGGAACCCTCAGTGCGCGGGTCCGACTCGCACTTGGCCGGTTTTTTACTTACCGCACTAGTTCGGTAAGTAACTACTTACGAGCAATGTTTACGTCCTTGTAAGTACGTTTTTCGAGCAATTGTATTGAAAATATATATTATATTAGTACTATCTATAACTAGGTACCTACTCATTCTACAACAACTCCGGCTCTTTAGCCGGTATTCCTTTTGGCCAGTACATGGAGCCAATGACGCATGATAGGATGATTTGTAGTATGGAGTTGGAGCTGGCCCGCACTCTACACAGAAGTGAGGCAAAGCGTTTGCACATTATCGCATAAAAGTCCGCAGTGTGAGCCTCGACGAACATTCCCGAAGTGCTACAGAAGCGGGGCAGCCCCAACAACACCCTAAAGCTATTATTATATTGAATTATTAACGTAAATAAAAAATATAAACACAAAATATTTTTGATGCTCAAGCACCTGAACCTTCAAATAGACTTAATTATGTTTATATCAGCTACTGTGCTTGCGCCAGTCGAAACGAGCGTAGTGTCTATGGTACACACGGCCTCACGTCGGTGGAAACACTTTTAGCGCTGGTTCAGCTTATACTGATTTTGATTCTACGTGGGTTCGTGGTTTTCTTTAGAAAGTCTTCTCTCTAGCAGTCGACTTAACTGCAATGAGTTGTGTGACGATGAATGTTTTTTTTGTTATTATTATCAATGGGCTTACTCTTGACCTTGAACTAGCCCTGAGGATAGAGATGAGGTCGACGATGGGACAAGCCCGATTCTCTCGCGACTTGAATAGATATTGATTTATGAACTCGGGAACACAGATACAGGCAGAGAATTACACTCCTTTTTCCTTTAATTTTGATTTAGGTACTCTTAGACTTTAAGGGCACTGCATGTTATCCTACGTCATCTAGTACACGACATTGGCAACTTTGTAGCGATAGTAGTGGCCTAGTAGGTCCACAAAACTTTGGTCTGCCAATCCGAAACCTGGCAGGTTTTGTACAGTTGGAGAGAAAAGTGGTTAAATGACAGATTACACGAATGGTAACTATTCGTAGAAATAGAAGGTACCTATATAAGTAAAAAACAACAGGTCTGCCTTGCATCCTCTTGGCAGTTTCGCTAGTCGGACCACAAATGTGGTCGGATGTGATTGGATCACAAATTTGGTCGGACTGGCAAAACTGCCAGGAGGATGCAAGGCAGACCTGTTGTTTTTACGGTTCCGTACCTCAAAAGAAAAAAACGGAACCCTTATAGGATCACTTTGATGTCCGTCTGTCTGTCTGTCTGTCTGTCTGTCAAGACCCTTTATCTCACGAACGGGTAAAGGTATCAGGTTGAAACTAATACCATATATTAGGATCCATGAACCACACAAGATCTGAAAATTTAGATTTTTTACAATGACGCAATCAAAAGATATGGCATTTTATGTCCTCATCTCCATTCATTTATTCAAAAATGCAAAACCTACAGGGTACTTCCCGTTGACCTAAAATTATGAAATTTGGCAAGAAGCTAGGTCTCATAGTACAAATAATGGGAAAAGTCTGAAATCATTAAATATTAAAATTTTTCTCACAACTAATGATAACCAATTGTGGTGAGCTCCCGTTTCAAGAACATTCATATAAGAGAGGGGTCAAGTTGGATGGTCGATGAGGCGATTTTTGTTTTAGTTCTATTTTAAAAACGGGAACACTTACAAGCTTGAAAATTGGTATATTTATAGTGCATAAGCTATTAAATAACAACCAATAATAAAATTTGGTCAAGCGCGTGTCGGACTCAAAAAATCTGGCACATTAACTTACTGAAATTTCAACTAATACAATTATGTTTATGTGGTGGTACGGAACCCTCAGTGCGCGAGTCCGACTCGCACTTGGCCGGTTTTTTACTTGTATAGGTACCTTATATTTCTACGAATAGATTTCATTCGTGTCATCTGTCATTTAACCACTTTTCTCTCCAACTGTACAAAACCTGCCAGGTTTCGGATTGGCAGACCAACGTTTTGTGGACCTATTAGGCCACTACTATCGCTACAAAGTTGCAAATTTCGTGTACTAGATGACGTAGGATAACATGCAGTGCCCTTACGGTCTATCTATACGTGTGTGATCAGTGGATAGCAATTACGACCAACGTCGCCATGTCAGCCTTTCTTTTCCGATTATTGCTGTGGCAGCCATGACCGCATGCAACTATAAGTGGCTTATAGGATGTGATTTAGGAGCTGTGAGTTTCTGGACTGTTTCTTGAAGAAGAAAACAATCTTGAAGAAGGCACCGATCGCGTTAGTAGCTATTAAGTTTGATAATTTCTGCATTCATTTTTACACAGACCGAATGCCGTCTCACTTACCGAATTCAGAGGTTAAACTGACCGCCTTTATTTTGGAACCAAAACGGTTCAAAAGTAACATATTAGCACCTTGGAGGTGATCGTGGTAACTTCAATGATATTACCAAAACAGAAACGTTTGCCTAAAACTTGACGTAATATTTTAGGGAAACGTTTTTATTTTGGTCGTATCGTTAAATTTACCACGATCACCCCCTTGATAACTAATATATGTCTCATGTGCCGGTAATTTCACTGGCTCTCTTTCAAACCGTAACACAGCAGTGCAAACACTGCAGCTTTATGGCAAAAATAGGCATGGGGGTGGCACTTTCCTTTACTGTACTTTGCACAAAAGCCCTACGAGTCGCGCTTGAAGTCATCAAGAAATATCTATTGTATACTGCGTCAGTTATTTATTGACACATGTATCATAATAGTATTGTACCTGTACCCTAAGAATGGTGACATTGCCAAAGAAAACCTCAAAATTATAATACTCTAAAAATTTCAGTGTCAATTATGTTTACGCGTGGTTTCTGATACAATGGCGGACAATAGGTCTTTTACTGGTCGATTGTGGTATTGTCCCGATGTGTGTTTACAATTGTATTGTTGATATGACCGAGAGTAAATAAACTTGGTGAAATTGGACCTCATCATCATCATATGTTCAGATTCAGATTCAGATAATTTTATTCAATGTAGATTCTTTACAGAATACTTATTGAATGTCATGCAGAATACAATGCAAATAGAGCGAGTCTACGCCGTTTCGGATCGTGCTATGGCAGCGTAAAAGAAACGGCAAGAAACCACTGCAGCACGGCCTACTTTAAGAGTCGGCTTTTTACAATGTGTTTCTTGTGTTTCGCTGGAATATCAGAGCACCATACCTCTTTGTCATTCATATAGTCATCCAATCTATAGTAAGCTTTTTTACATAACGTTTGCTTTACACATTCTTTAAACTTTCTCTCAGGTAATTGCACTATATTGTCAGGTATTTTGTTGTAGTATCGTATACACAGACCAACGAAAGATGTATTGACTTTAGTTAATCTAGTATATGGTTGATCAATTTTATGCTTATTTCTAGTATTAAAATTATGCCTGTCACAAATTTTTGGTAATTGATGAATGTTCTTTCTAGCATACATTATATTTTCATAGATATACTGGCATGGCACTGTCATAATGTTGATTTCCTTGAACAGTTCTCTCAGGGATGTGGGTTGTTTGACCATCAATATCATTTGGGTCGATGACTCTTCTTCTTCTTTGCCTTGTCCCAGTTCAGTTAACTTCAGTTGCGGTCGGTTCTACTAATCTTGTTGCGTCAGGACGTTCTGTCGAGGGTTGTCGGGTCGGGCAGGTTTTCTTAGTTAAGTGGGGTGTTCATGCTGGTCCACCATGTGTACGGGGGACGTCCTTTGCCTCTCTTTTTCTCCGGCAGGTTTAGAGCTGACTTGACCACGTCATCTTCATCTTGACCACGTGATTTGGGTCGATGACCAACCTCTGAAACCCTGGTGTAAGTGTAGAGTTCCGCTCATTACACTCGCAATGCTTTTAAGGTTACCTATGACACATCTATTGGAATACTATAGGTGTAATACTTGACAGATTTTTCGGTCGCAGATCTTTCCGTGTCGGAATTCCCGCAGGTGTCGTTGTACTTGGAGTTTTTGAGCCGCCGCCGAAAGTCTCTGATGGGCCCTGAGACAAGTGGCATTCTATTATCGCAAACGCTATAGAATAGAATAAAACTCTATGGGTTTGACATTAGCTGTCACTTGACATTTCGTTAGCTAATTTCAAATTCCATACACTTTCATACTATTCTACTGGCGTTTGCGATAGTAGAAAGCCACTTGGCTATAGGCCCTGTTCAACAACGTGTTCTTCCGTAAACAGTCTCCGCGAAAAATGGTTCAACGTATCATCTGAAGTGTGGAATCATAATAATTTTAAGACAATCATGTGTTTTTTTGACAAGGTGAATATGGTACTTCCCCTCTACATTTTTCCAGAGACCTTGACCAGATTGTCGGTCCACCTTGTGGAGGATCTCCCCACGCTTCTTATTCCTGTGGTCACCACTCAGAACTTAAGCCGGACCTTTAATTATTCTAAGAAATCAAAATCCATTTGGAGTAAAAAGTCAATGCGTGTGTCACCTGCATAAAATTGGTATTTTCCGTAACACCTACCTGCGATACAATTTGCATATAAGTGATTTCATTCTAAAGAGCATGCTTTCTCCGAAATGCGTCAGCGATTAAAAGTGTATACGTGGATGATCTATTGATTCATTGCAGGTGGCTGCCCATTGATCTATTTTAAAACCTAAAGTCATTGATAGGACTTAGCTAGCTAGCGTTTTGTGTGTTAGGCGTTCGTCACGGGTTTTCGGTATAAATAATAGATATTCTCATTACAAGTCGTATTTCGCCAGTGTCAAATTAAGGAAATTGTTACAAATAGTTACCTATTTTGATATCTTTCTTCAACTTTTTTCTTATTACAAAAGTTATTTCTATGAACAAGTCAATTGGTTACATTACATATCTCCTTAACTTTGATACTTAACTTCGATCATAATATAGATGCATGAGAAGAGTATTTTTGCTCTTAGGCCGGTATTTCACTGGGACACTGGTAGAGCGACTGGTTGCGCGACTGGTTGCGCCACTGGTGTCCGTAACTAGACACCAGTAAAGACACACCCTGCGGCCACAGTATTATGGGCTATATTTCACTGGGAGTGGTAGCGCGACCAACAGCCGGACTGGTTGCGCCGCCAAAGCCGCGTGTGTAGTAACGGACACCAGTAGCGCAACCAGTCGCGCCACCAGTCGCGCCACCATGGCATCCCAGTGAAATACCGGCCTTAGTCGATGGCTCAGGAAAGTATTACTTTGAAATTTCAAATTTGAAACACGAAAATGGGGACACTTTTTCGTTCAAATCTGAATACCACTGTGTGTGTCAAAGAAATTAGAGTGTAAGTATATATATAATAATGATCTTTTGGTACTCAGATGACTCACTCATAGAGACCATTTAAAATTAATCTTCCATTAAATCTCATGCTACCTATTTCGATTTGATTGACAAAGAATGTGAAAGCGCATGATTCCCTACCTTTAATATACGCACGGCCAGTTAAAACCAGTATAAGCTGGACCAGCGGTACACTACAAACACCCGAAACCAGACCCGCTCAAGGTCACAGTGTTTCCACCGACGTGCGGCCGATTGTACGTCTGTGAGTGCAGCCATTTTATTCTTCTATCAATACTTTATTAAACTTATTGACAAACATTTTACAAAAGTTAAAATTTTTGCACAATAATTAAATGTAGAGTTTTGTTAATTTTAATTTATCGTCGTTCTTTTCCGTGTTTTGTCTGTGTTTACGTTTAAACTAATTTATGACCATTATTTGATTAGTATTTTTCTGCAAAAAGTGCAGAATACGGGCTGATAATGGGTGCGCCTGCGACTGCGCGGCTACGTCTGCGCGTAGTGTGACGTCACCGCGACTTTTACGGTGGTCTCCCACTCCCACGCAACAGACAAGGTAGAATTTGGACTTTAGAGTCTCCAAGTTGGAGACCTTACTTACTTTTGAAGCAAATATAAAGTGCTACCTTATCCCGACTGAGCCATGTCAGAGGTCTTTGGCGGCTCAACAACTCTGACACCAGGGTTTGTGAGGTCGGTCTTCGACCTGATGATGACCTAATGAACTGCGAATGATTGAGTACCTAATTTTATATTAGGTACCCAACGCAAAACTCGCAAAAAGCGCTTTGAAAAATCCTATCCTACTAATATTATAAACGCGAAAGTTTGTAAGTATGGATATAGATGGATGGATGGATGGATGGATGTTTGTTACTCTTTCACGCAAAAACTACTGAATGGATTTTGATGAAACATGCACACATATAGGTTAGGTCCTGGAATAACACATAGGCTACTTTTTACCGCGGGAAAACACTTCATTTCCACGGGAAAACGCATATCTACCCATACAAGAAGAAAGTCGTGTTAGTTACACTATTTACAACTCAAGAACGGCAGAACCGATTTGGTTGAAAATTGGTAGGGAGGTATCTTAGGACCAGGAAAAGGACATAGGATGGTAGAGGTAGGGGTAGGGGAAGGGGTAGGAGAACGGTATAACTCAAGAACACAAAATAAACGTACAAAAATCTCTATTATAATACAATTGTAAATTGATTTTGTTTGTACATTGAAGATAATTATATAAAAAAATATCAGGTTATGCTATTTTGATACCACTCCTAAATGACTGAAATTTGGGCTTTTTGTCTGTCTGTTTGTTTATGTGTTCGAGCATCACGCAAAAACTACTGAACCGATTTTAATGACACTTTTTTGTTTGATTGCTAAAGTTTGACTCAAACTCTGCATGGCATATTCATATAAACATATGTATGCGGATGAAGTTGCAGGCAAAAGCCATATAAAACTATAAAATTATATCCCTGGACTTGGGATGTTACAATAATGATGAATTATTTTAAAAAAAGTTGGGTATGGCAGAAAAAGCATGAAAGTAGAATTAATGCAGTAGAAATGAGAGCGCTGAGGAGTATGATTGGTGTGAAACTGAGTGATAGGATTAGAAATAATGTGATAAGAGAACGTTGTGGCGTAAAAGAAGACGTAGTGACTAAAATTGAGAAAGGGATGCTGAGATGGTTTGGTCATGTAGAGAGGATGAATGAAAGTAGATTGACGAAAGATATGTACAAGGCGAGAGTGAATGGGAACGTTGGACGGGAACAAGGCGTGATATTATGTATGTATGTATTTTTATTACCAGTCATGTGTTGCCGACTATAAGGAATTTAACTTTAAAAAAAGCCTCACGGATTTCCACCAAAAGAGAAAGTAGGAAGTACCTTGACATTTTGCGAACCGGAATTCGAAAATTCCCTAACTTTTCGGTATTCGCTTCTAGATGATTCATGTAAAGCCACGATCACACCTAGCTGAATTCAAAGACTAATTAGGCATACATTGCTCGTTGAAGTAAGGATATGGCAATTAAAGCCACGATCACACCTAGCTGAATTCAAAGACTAATTCGGCATACATTGCTGGGAGGCTTGGTTATGTTAATTGCAATATCCTGACTTCAACGAGCAATGTATGCCGAATTAGTCTTAGAATTCAGCTAGGTGCGATTCAAGGTGTTTGTTGGTTGAATTTTCTTGCCGATCAAGAAGTTAAGCGACATCGGACGTGATCGAAACTTGGATGGGTGGTCACAGAGGCATAACAACTCGGGCGTTCTCTGTGCTTCGAATGGCAAGTCAATCGATTGTTCCGCCTACTAATTTAATTGAAAATTTTGATGGCCACAATGTCCAAGAAGCACTAATCGGGCACATACTAATTAGAACGCGGCTTTTAAGACAGCGTGTAACGGAAAGTTGTGATGTCCTAACCAAACACGAGAGATCACGCAAATTGAATTATTTTTGACAGTGTCCTCACCGGGAATCGAACTCAGAACCTCCCTAGAGCCGAACGCTCTCCACTAGACCTCGAAAGCAAGCTCCGTAGTAGCGAAATGAGGTTAGGGTTGACTCACGCTGGTATGTAAATTAGGTGAGGAGTCTGTTGAGGTAAATCGGATGAGACATCCTGCTTCGCGCCAATTGACGTAATGGCGGCGTTTCCCGCGCAAACTGGCACGCTATCAAGATGGCGTCCTAGTCTAGGAAACTAAGCGGATCGTTGTATGAAGACCCCCGCATTAAATCCTCAGTCGATAAAACTTTGCTGGGGTATAACACTATATGGGAAAAACCAACTTTGCTTATGAGAAAAACCTTCTATAAAATAATTAAAAAAAAAATCGGTACTTTTAATTTTTCTATACAAAAATTACAAAAAATGTATTTTTTTTTTACTATGTATGGGCTTACTCTTGACCTCGATCTAGCCTTGAGGACAGAGATGAGGTCGACGATGGAACGAGCTTGCCCAGAAGAAGCCTATTCACTCGCGACTTAAATAGATTCGGGTTATAAGAGCTCGGGAACACAGACGAAGGCAGAGAATTCCACTGTGCGCATTATAAAGGATGTTTCAAAGCGCTTTGTGCGAATGTGTGGAATATCAACCAGATATAGGTGATATCCTGCGGTGCGTCTGGATTCCCGATGGTAGAAGGGGGATGGCGGAATAAGCTCATGGAGCTCTTGTATGAAAATTTTTTTTTGGGATTTTTTTTGTATATTTGAATTTACATTTAATTCATGATTTTCAAATAAAATCTGCCTTAGAGAATTATGTTGGGGGTCAACTGCTTCGTTTCCTACACTATCTGTGTTGTGCTAGAATAGTTGTTAGAAAATGTCAGGTAAGTCCCGTATGGTGCCGGCTAAGGATAGTACTTATCTATCTCAACCCGTGGGTGTCGTATGAGGCGACTAAGGGCTTATGAACCGAAGGATGGGCAGCAGCATCTTTCTGTGTATCGTACCATCTTACATACTGCGCTCACCAACAACAGCGGTAGCCAGCCGCAACGCTTACAAGCGTGGTGACTATGGTAAATCCCCTCCTAAGTACCACGCATTTTTGCTGGAGTTTTAGAGGGAGCTCCCTGTCCTGTGCTGGACGTTTGATGGGATGTTACGACGATGGTGCCGGCTACAGATAGTACTTATCTATCTCTACCCGTGGGTGTCGTAAGACCCTTCTTACGGCACCAGTCAATCCTCCAGTTTATAACCCTTAGTCGCCTCTTACGACACCCACGGGTATGTAAGGGTTGGTACTATTTTTTGCCGGCACCACGCGGGGGTCGTGGCCGTTTGTTCCTCATCACTTGTGACGAATACCCTTTATTATTCTGAGCAGCATAACCAGTCAAAATCTATGTTGAGTTTCGCAATATTTTTGAATTTGGAACGGTGAGTTCACTATTTCCTGTCGGCAGCGGAAGTGCGTGGGATCGTAGTGTTCCTAGATCTAGACACATGCTTAACTAGGGCTGTCTAGGGTCCGTATGTTTACAAGGTATGGAGTTACTGTGTTTTTAGCCAGCTTTTACTACTGAAAACCGTAATTTAATTATTTTTGTGGGCACCACCGCCCGTAGACCTGACTGTGTTATTAGTTAGTAGTTATTATGGTGTGTACCCTTTAAAGTGAAACACAATGGTTCAAATATTACCTACCGCCACACAACCAAGTAGGTATAGGTACGTAGAGATTTCAAGTTTAATTTCCGCACTACGGGTAACCAAAATTACCAAATTACCTCAAATGACATAACAAGTGCGAATCGGACTCGCGCATCGAGGGTTCCGTAACTACCACTAAGGTAAAAATTCCGTCTTATATAGTTATGGACGCGCAGTCACGCAGAAGTGTATTAAATTCGCGCGAGTCCGACACGCACTTGTTCAGTATTTTTTTCATTCTATAGCGTATGCATTATAAACATACTTACCAGTTTTCACGCTTGTAAGTGTTCCCGTTTTTACGATAGAGCTAAAACAAGTCGAGCAAAAATTTCCTAAAAATCACGTTTTTATATTAGTAGGGAAGCCCCCCTTTATTTTTATTTTATTATTTGTTGTTATAGCGGCAACGGAAATACATAATCTGTGATTTCAAGTCTCTATCTATTACGGTTCATGAGATACAGCCTGACAGACAGACAGATATCGGAGACATACTCGTATTAATAGGGTCCCGTTTTTCACCCTTTGGGTACGGGACCCTAAGAATGGGATGTATCATCAATTAAAATTATATACCCAACTGAATTACGTATACAAAATTGCTCTCAATAAGGAAATCAGGTCATCTTTGATATTATATGAATCGTTATAAAGAAAAATAATTTGTCATGAACTGGAGTGGAAATTCGGGCTAATACTTTGCTTAGTTTTTGTAGCAATAATACTGTTACGATGTTTAAACGATGACTAAATAGTTTAGTCATAATGTAACGGAATCTTACGAGTTATGAAGTTTTGGTAAAGCTCCATCCATGATACATTTAAAACATTGCATTTTTTTTATGTCCCGTATGGTGCCGGCAAAGAATAGTACGAGTACCAACCCTTACATACCCGTGGGTGTCGTTAGAGGCGACTAAGGGTTATAAACTGGAGGATGGGCAGCAGCATTCTCCTTTGTATCTTACATCTTACTTACACCTATAACCGCGGTCCATGGTGCCAGTCGTACCGCTAACAAGCGAGGTGACTATGGTACTTCCCCTCTACAATTTTCCAGCAAAAGCTAGAATTCTGGAGGGTGCTCCCGGTCCTCTAGTGGACGTTTCATGGGATGTTATGAGGATGATGATTTTTTGAATGCATAAAAGGGAATTATGGTAAACAAATCTCAGGCGTTTTTCACTCAATTTTTTTTTATTGTCAATGCGCTTACTCTTGACCTCTTGAGGATAGAGATGAGGTCGACGATGTGACGGGCTTGGCCCAGAAGAAGCCTATTTACTAGCGACTTGAATAGATTCGGGTTATATGCACTCGAGAACACAGATGCAGGCAGAGAATTGTTTCTCTTTCTACGAGCGAGCTCACTACCCTTTCGGATGTGTGCAATGTAGTAAGGACAACAAACAAGTTTGAGGCAACCCTAGATCCCATTCTAGTCTACCTAGGCGTCTAGTTAATGGCCAAATAGGTCAAGTGGAACAGCAGTTTGTATTCATTCATGAATGAGCAAATAACTCAGGTAAGTAGGTAGAGTTCTAGTAGAAAAAAAAACCGGCCAAGTGCGAGTTGGACTCGCGCACTGAGGGTTCCGTATAAACCTGTACGTATAAAAGTAAAAGTTATGGTATTTTTATTGCTAAAAAACTTTATTATGTGATGTAAGTAAGTAAAATTTATATTTGAGTTGATAGAATGAAAGGTAAATTGCGGTTTACGATTTATGACGTATTAAAAAAAAACTGCTTACTAGATCTCGTTCAAACTAATTTTATTGGAAGTTTGCATGGTAATGTACATCATATATTTTTTTTATTTTTATCATTCTCTTATTTTAGATGTTACAGGGGGGGGGACACACATTTTACCACTTTGGAAGTGTCTCTCGCGCAAACTATTCAGTTTAGAAAAAAATTATATTAGAAACCTCAATATCATTTTTGAAGACCTATCCATAGATACCCCACACATATGGGTTTTATGAAAAAAAAAATTGAGTATCAGTTCCAAGTATGGGGAACCCGAAAATTTATTGTTTTCGTTTTCTATTTTTTAGTGAAAATCTTAATGCGGTTCACAGAATACATCTACTTACCAAGTTTCAACAGTATAGCTCTTATAGTTTCGGAGAAAAGTGGCTGTGACATACGGACGGACAGACAGACAGACATGACGAATCTATAATGGTTCCGTTTTTTGCCATTTGGCTACGGAACCCTAAAAACCCTCATTATTTGTGAATTTTCATTCATATTCAGAGTGCGTCTGTTCTTATGTTGCTTACAATCGACCAGACGTCAGATTTGACTTCGAGTGGGCTTCTACAGTAGTTTAAGGCCCCCTAGGTTAGGTTAGGTTCCAATTAGAAGCTAAACGTTTGTCAATGTTAATTTCGATCTCATTTACACGTCAATAACGTTCACATAAGCGTGCCTTGCAACGTGGCTATTACGACCAGCGGTGACCCCGAAATTCACAAAAATGAGAAAACCTTTTTTTCCCATGTTATTTCAAAAATGTAAAACGACCACATCATTAAATATTGTTTTGTTTAAATATTGTAAATTTTCAAATATATTTGATAAAAAATGTGGCAGTAAAATGGTTACAAATGGGAAAAAATTGGACATAATAAGGGTCATTTTAGATTTTTTTTCTTCAACTTTTCACGGCCGTTTTAGAAGAAATATTCAGGACACTATCTGCTTCCTGGTCGTCTAAAGGCATTCAAATAGGTACAAAAAATCTTACCAACCTCCGATTTGCAGACGACATTGTCTTGTTCGCCACTTCAGCCAAAGAGCTTGAAACCATGCTACAGGAGCTGAGCACGGCAAGCCTTGAGGTTGGACTTAAAATGAACATGTCGAAGACCCAACTCATGTGCAATAGCACGAAACGTAGAGTCGAAGTCGATGGGCAGGTTACGAGTATACACAATGTCGACGAATATACTTACTTAGGCCAGATAGCAAGCTTCGAAAACAGGCAGGACAAAGAGGTCGGCAGACGAATCCAAAATGCCTGGAAGAGCTACTGGTCTATGAAGGAGCTTATGAAGGGCAACCTTCCATTGACACTAAAGCGAAAACTAGTCGACATGTGTATCCTGCCCATCTTAACCTACGGTGCGCAAACATGGTCATTGACGGAAGCTCAAAAGTCCAAACTCAAGGTTTGCCAACGTGCAATGGAGCGTAGCATTTTAGGTAGAGCTTAGCATTTTAGGTTTGCCAACGTGCAATGGAGCGTAGCATCACATCCGGAACACCACCCTGCGTTCCAAAACCGGCATCGAAGACGTTGGAAAAAAGACAGCTATTCTGAAGTGGAGTTGGGCAGGACATGTCTCACGCATGCATCCAGATAGGTAGACTAAGTTAGCTACGGACTGGATCCCAGAAGACGGGCGGCATCGCCAAGGTCGTCCTAGAAGAAGATGGCGCGACGACTTGGATGCTTTTTTATCAGACTGGAGAACAGAGACTCAAGACCGCGATAACTGGCGAAAGAAAGGGGAGGCCTTTGCCCAGCAGTGGGACACATTAGAGGCTACATAATAATAATATACAAATTAAATTAAAATTCTATTTTGACCACATCACTTCTCATATATATATCTTGTTTATTATTAGGTTTTTCTCCTAAATTACCATGTTCACGCAAATAAAATATTTCTTTCCGTCTTTCTTAGGGTGTAAGGGTCAGGTTGGCCAAAACTGAACATGATTAGTCGATAAAATTGAACAACTTTGGACGCTCTGCCAATCCTCCGATTCATAATCCCTTAGTCGCCTATTATGACATCCAAGAGTAGAGATGGGTTGGTACTAATCTTTGCCGGCACAACACGAGTAATGAATGAAAGGCAAAGTACATTATTTTCTAATCCTTTCTTCTACACCGACTTTTACGACTTACAAAAAAAGCACCTTAAAAAACACCTGTATATGGCAAATTACCTGCAACAGGTTTCTCACGCATTTCAAAAGAAATTTATGGATTACTCAATATGTTTAAAGACAGAAAGGCCACAGGTGTCAAAATCTTTGTTTCAGGTGCAAAAAGTCCTTTTAGGGTTCCGTACACCTGGGTCCTACCTATCCGTCCATCCGATCCAACCTTCGAAGGCTGTATCTTTAGAACCGTAACAGCTAGCCGGTCGGAAATTCCACAGGATATGTGTTATTAGTCTGTAACCTACCAAAAACCCATACAAGAAACGTTTTTCTGGGCATTTTTTGTGTTAGCTCTATCGTAAAAACGGTGAATCACACAAGCTTGAAATTTGGTAAGATTGTAAAGGATAAACTATGAAATAAGAACAAACAATAAAAGCTGCTCAAGTGCGAGCCGGACAAAGTTCTTTTTACCACAATTTTTTTGCTACAATATTAAAAGGTGCTTCATAAATAACTGCGAAGCAAACCTCTGAGTACGTTACGTCACCAAACTGAACAACTTAAACAAAAAAAAATCGAAAAAAAAAATTGTGTGGAAACCAAATGCGCTATCAGCTGATGTACTTTCAATGGGATCTTGCATGTTCTTTATTGTAATTCAGCCTATGTTTTAAAGGGAAAGTCCTACAAAATTTTGGGTGTGAGACAAAGGTTCGCAGTTGATTAGGAATCACCTTTACGTGTGGTTGTACGGAACTCTCGGAGCGCAAGTTCAATTCGCACTTGTCCAGTCCAGCACCAAAGCCGCTTCGCACGTCGCTGTCCTTTATGTCGTCGCCGCCCATTCATAATAGCTCATCCCTAAACAAAAGGGAGTATTGCAAAAGTAAATAACATTTTGTATTGTTGGAATGGTCAATGGTTGCTTCAAAGAATAGCCAGGTTTTGTCAATGAATCACTACAGGTAGTTGTTTGTCTACAATTTCAAAATGAAAACAATTTTTACGCTAGTTTAGCGTGATGCCTCCTGCGGTTTTTCTCGTGTGAGTATTTGGTTTGCGTAAACGAGGATATGAATGAAAGAAAACGGTGTCCTTTTCATGTGCATAACATCACGCAACTTTGCTGTCGGGGTAGGCAGAGACCACAGCCCTCCACTTGCTACGATCTTCATCTTGATCTCGCTTCCTCTTCTTTGATCAACCCTTTCATACTCGTAAACGCTCATCGGTTTAGGTTTATGTAGGTTTTTGCATACCTCATGTTCGGCTTCGAGGTAGACCAAGCAAGCAATGGCGTCATGAACTGGTACATTTACGAACACACCAATCTTGACATTTCGGAGTTTTGTACCGTTTTTATTTAAATTCGGTAGGGCCAATCTAGAGCAGGAAGAGCTTGACATTTGACTTTGAATGCTACATGTATCGAAATAAGTTTTGTTTTTCTAATGTGTAAAGCTTGACGTGCCATTGATTGGACTAGGGTCGTTCTGCAAGTGTAAAGCTACTGACTCTACATTTTACTTTTAAGTCATAGAGTTAAGCCCGAGTCACACTGACGCGGTAGCGGAAGCGTTCCGGGGCCGGTATTTTTTGTAAAGTATGAGTTCCCTTCACATTGAAAACCGGTCGCGGCGCGGTATATATTTCCTTCCCACAGGTCCGCCCCGGGACCGCTTTCGCAATCATACCGCCTCTGCGTGCCTTGGGTTTAAGTAATAAAGGTTACAACAGGGCAATTTTTTTTTCACCTTGGATATTTGAAAAGGCGCTGATTCTGCCCATGAAACCGAACAACTTTGCCTAAGAAACTGAACCTACCGTCGTAGTCGACCTATTTTCCTTGAAAAAAGATTTTCAGTTATCCTTGATAACCGTAACAGAAATACGACTTTTATAGAAAATCTTCCTTTACAATATTATCTTAATTACCATACAGATGTTGTTAATCTAAACCAAATGTTAAACCTAAACAAAAGGAGTTTAGTAACTATGTCTCAATCTTATCACGCAGCGTTATCTTAAAACAGCTGGACAGACAGACGGACAATATTATCTACGTTTTATTAGTTAATTGTTAGTGTCGTTATCAGTGCCTTTTGAGGTTTTTCTTTTGTTTGGTTTGCACGTGTAGCTGTTGATAAGAAAAATATCTACAGGTGGGTACCTAAGTATTATTTAACTGTACAAGGTGATGTATACATCGCCAATCTTTAGGAGGTAAACCCGCCTTGGATCATCATATCAGCCGAAAGACGTCCACTGCTGGACATAGGCCTCCCCTAAAGATCTCCATGACTCGCGGTCCCGCGCTGCTCGCATCCAGCGGCTTCCCGCGACCGCCACCAGCTCGTCCCACCACCTTTTGGGGGGCCTGCCAGCCAACGCTTCGTCTTCCGGTACGTGGTCGCCACTCTAGAACCCTTACGCCCCATCGGCCATCGGTTCTTCTTGCGATGTGCCTTGGATTACGTCAGTACAAAATATTTTCTCAATTTATTTATTCAAGTTTTTCACATTTTTCGTAATAATATAATCAAAAAAGTTATAGAAACTGAGAAGTTTAAACTAAAGGGTTTCTATGCGCGTGATTGTAGTCGTCATCATATCGTGTGGGTTGCAAGGTCGATGACCGACCTCACTAACCCTGGTGTCAGAGTTGTTGAGCCGCCAAAGGCCTCTGACATGGCTCATTAACGACTACATTAATAGATAGTAGTCGGGACTAACGGCTTAACGTGCCTTCCGAAGCACGGAATCATCTAACTTTTCGGTCGATCTGGTGGTTCATCTCTTCAAAGTCACCCTGTAGTTCACTATAATTTTTCACGGTAACACCCTGTATTGTTGTTGCTACGGTATTCACCGTGAGAACTGTATGACGAAGCGACCAGCTGATCGGTCATTGCATTTCATTACTCATTGTGTACAGTACATTATACATACATTTACCTATTAGGTTTCAGCTATGTTCGAACTGCGAATGAAACATCAAGAAAACGGTATGCTTGGCTGGCAGGCTGCCCAGCCAGTTGGTTGGTGGTATAGCTTAAGCCCCGTTCGGTCCCGTGTGGTGCCGGCAAAGAATAATACCAACCCATACATACCCGTGGGTGTCGTGAAAGGCGACTAAGGATTATAAACTGGAGGATGGGCGCAGCATCCTCCTGTGTATCATACCATCTTACTTACTGCGGTCATCTACAACCTACAACCGCGATCCATGGTGCCAGCCGTAACGCTGACAAGCGAGGTGACTATGTTACTTCCCCTCTACATTTTTCAAGCAAAATCTAGAATACTGGAGGGAGCTCCCTGTTCTGTAGTGAACATTTCATGGAATGTTATGATGACATACCTAATCTGGGCCCTTAGGTCTACAGAGCTGCCTTCATATTATATTTTTTTATTTCAGTATCAGTGCAATTAAATTTACAATCATATCAGAAAAATGCATGTATGTATTTTGATTTTGGGCGATAAAGGGTTACACCGCAATGTAAACCTATGTTAGTCACCTTAATATTAACGCAGCAACAAATTCAATTTAAATGCTATCTATTTCTCATTAATCACAATACTGGGACTTAACAGGTAAATTCTCACAGTTTCTGAGTAACGTTACAGATAAGACACGTCGCGTACGCCGTATTGTGCGCTCGCGCAGCTAACCGAGCTTTACTTGCTTACGTCATGAAGATTGTATAGGGAAATACCTACAAATACGGCTTGGTCAGTCGGTCGCCTTGGTCGGTCACCGCCGATCAGGTGTAGAAATGGAATTATTTATTCAATGTAATGTATGTGAACATGAAAAATACATTGTGTAAGGGAGAGATGTTATAATACTAAAGAGTGTGAATCTGCTTGTGAAACTGAACAAATTCCTAGGTCATAGAACAAAATCAATTATTAATCCTTACATAGAAACTACATCAGCTGATAGCGCATTTTGCATGGAAAGTCAAATTTCGTTTTTCGTATTTTGACCAAAATACTCGTAAGTATGTTCCTTGGGAACAGTTGTTCAGTTTCATGGGCAGACTCACACCCTTCAGTGTTATCACACCTTTACATTACACGTTGTATAACTTAAGTTGCGTTCCGAATCGGGTAAAAATTACCCTGACAGCAGGATAGCGTTATATGACGTCCATCGGTGTGGCCGAGCCCGTGTCACACAGAGGCGGTAGCGGAAGCGTTCCGGGGCCGGTATTTTTTGTAAAGTATGAGTTCATATGCACCCTGTCACATTGAAAAGCGGTCGCGGCGCGGTATTTTGTTCCCGCCAAACCGCACCGGACCTCCTTCGCAATCATACCGCCTCTGTCTGACTTGAGCTTAATTATCACCGTTTCGGAACTCATTTTCTGCAGCTTAGTTCGTTCAATGAAGGAAAAATAAAAACAATAAATTGTGTAGTCTAGGTTATTATTTTAAATGGTAGGGGTGATACCCAGGTATAACATATCAAAAGTCCCCAGAGGGAGGGCACTTGCTTTGGGCGGGGGGGGGAGCAAATAGGTCCCATTTTTTGTTATTCTCTTAAAAACCATGCGTTTTAGAAAAAGAAAACCGGCCAAGTGCGAGTCGGACTCGCGCACCGAGGGTTCCGTACCACCACATAATCATAATTGTATTAGTTGAAATTTCAGTAAGTTAAGAGTGCACTCCGCGCACACTAGCGCCCTCATCAGAATTTAATTAATTTCTTTGAATTGGAGACCAAAATGAAAAATTGAAGAACGGCTAAGTGTTCTTTGTCAGGATAGCGTTATTTTAAACTATTACAATTAGCTTTATGTTATCTTGTTTATTCAAAATCCTTTGAACGAAACGCGGTGGCCACCAATTTCCGTTTTAAGGATTTTGAATAAACAAGATATCATAAAGCTAATTGTAATAGTTTAAAATAACGCTATCCTGACAAAGAACACTTAGCCGTTCTTCAATTTTTCATTTTGGTCTCCAATTCAAAGAAATTAATTAAATTCTGATGAGGGCGCTAGTGTGCGCGGAGTGCACTCTTAATGTGCTAGATTTTTTGAGTCCAACACGCGCTTGACCAAATTTTGTTATTTTTTGTTATTTTATAGCTTATATGCACTATAAACATACCAATTTTCAAGTTTGTAAGTGTTTCCGTTTTTATAATAGAACTAAAACAAAAATCGCCTCCGCGACCATTCAACTTGACCCCTCTTTTATATGAATGTTCTTAAAACGGGAGCTCACCTCAATTGGTTATATTAGTTGTGAGAAAAGTTGTAATATTTAATGATTTCAGACTTTTCCCTTTATTTGTACTGTGAGACCTAGCTTCTTGCCAAATTTCATAATTTTAGGTCAACGTGAAGTACCCTGTAAGTTTTGCTTTTTTGCATAAATGTATGGAGATGAGGACATAAAAAGCCATATCTTTTGATTGCGTCGTTGTAAAAAATTGAAATTTTCAGATCTTGTGTGGTTCATGGACCTTAATATTCGTTATCAATTTCAACCTGATACCTCTTCTCGTTCGTGAGAAAAAGGGTCTTGACAGACAGACAGACAGACGGACAACAAAGTGATCCTATAAGGGTTCCGTTTTTTATTTTGAGGTACGGAACCCTAAAAATATTAATCCAGACTACACAATTTTTTGAATTTTCTTGCTAATTTCGGGTCTTCGTTAACTGAGTTAGCTGACAGTGTAACAGAAATGACAGGAAACCAATGCAACCAGCTGGCTTAGCACGCTGCAGTTGTCAGTTTATCTAGGCCCATAAAATAAAGACTTTAAGCATGGTCTCGTTTTTTTGACATCCGAGCAATGCGACACATTTTGTAAGACAAGGACAGCTACATGTATAAGTGTATAAAGCTATCTCTGTCTAAAATATCAAAAACGTAATTCCTTAAATAAAGAGACATTTCTCCGAGACATATTTTCTCTTGGGCAGCGTGCTAACCCGGCAGCATGGGTTAAGACTCGGGCACAGAATAAAGTAATATTACTATCATACAGAACGGACCCTCTCCGCCCCCCTTGCAATCCACCCCGCACCCCCATGCGCACCCGCCCGCGAGATTCTCGTGGTACTTCTGAGGGCCGTTTGTACTGAATATGCAGGCCTACGCGACCTTCCAATCTCAAAATTCGAGCTCGTTTTATGTAGTGGTAGAGTCCGGCCGGGGTGTGTGACTTGGGTTAAGAGTTGGCTTGTTTCTTTGGTAATGGGTTTCTTGATTTTCCCAGGAATGAGAGCATCTCAACTTTTTTGTCATTTGTGTAAGTTCAGGACGTTCTGAATAAAGGCCAGGTTAAAAGTACCCTAATCCAACGAGCATGTATGAAAGGATTGATGAAGGTTCAGGAAGCAAGGGAAGTATGTCAAGATCGTAGCAGGTGGAGAACTGTGGTCTCTGCCTACCCCGACGGGAACAAGGCGTGATGTTATGTATGTATGTATGTATGTATGTGTAAAGATCGAGATATGTTACAATCTCGGCGGCAATCGAACCCTTGGCTTCTTCGTTTCTTTTCACACGAGTCCCTTAGAGTCCCGCCTTCATTTGAAGACCTCCGCAACTCGAGATTTAAACAAAATTCGAGAGAGTTATTTCAACGTATACGAACTGGACCTGGCTTCTTTAGCTGTCTGTCGTTACTGTTTTTTCTGATATCCTGCAATAGTGTAACATAATAACTTATTATGTCCCGTGTGTTGCCGGCAAAGAATAGTACCTCTTGGGTGTCATAAGAGGCGACTAAGGGCTTATGAACCGGAGGATGGGCAGCAGCATATTTATGTGTATCGTATACCACTTACATACTGCGGTCACCTACAACCGCGGTCCATGGTGCCTGCCGTAACGCTGACAAGCGAGGTGACTATTATGGTACTTCCCCTTTACATTGTTTCAGCAACAGCTAGAATTCTGGAAGGAGCTCCCTGTCCTGTAGTGGACATTTCATAGGATGTTATGATGAATAACTTATAGCGCAATCTTACTAACCGTTACAAAAATATACAAGGATAATTTCACTATAATAAGGATGTTTGGAGATCCATGATTGCGGCGCCCATTACTCAATCAGTTGCGACGATCTGCAGGCGCCGGCGCCGCCTCCCGATTGGTAGATTGCTTCCAAACTACATCCTTATGACAGCTCACAGCCAATCATGTAATTTGGCAATAATGCCGCTTTTCCTATGTGACTCATCGGGGTTTTTTTATACAGATTGCTTGATGACACATTTGAAAACTCAGTAGGTTTAACACTTACCTAGCAGAGCCCAATATAGGGGCTACAATATGGCGTATCTTGACAATAGAGTAGAATATTGGTTGGATGAATTTTCAAACTGCATCCAACCAATATTCTACTCTATTGTCAAGGGACGAAGTTTTGCATTTGCATGTTTCGAGTAGTATCGTTTCGATATATCGGACTGTGAGAGTAGACACCCTGGTTTGTTCTCTGAGTTTCGGAGATCACGTAACAGTCCTTCGTCAAATCCTGCCTGGGGTGTAACGAAAAGGGTACCAACCCTGAGCAATGTGAATCAGCCCTTCATAAACAGGGCGGACGTGATTTTGCCCATGAAACCGAACACGGAAACTGAACAACTTTCCCAAGGAACACAGGTCGAAATACGAAAGAAATTTGTACCTCACACAGAATCTGAATCTGCTGATAGCGCATTTTGTATGGGAGGTGAATATTTTTTTTCTGTTTCGACCTATGTTCCTTAGGGAAAGTTGTTCAGTTTCGTGGGCAGAATCACGTCCTTTAGGGTTGGTATAACCTTTCTGTAACACCTTGTATAAAACGGAAAAACGCGGGAACTATAATGTAGCTGCAGAGCTTAGCTGTTATCGGTTACGGCTCGGAATCGTCGCGGTGGACAAACTCCTTAGCAAAACATATTTTGGCAGGCAACACAATTTAATTTGTTTTATACACATTGAGTGGCCTCATTCGTGAAGCTGTTGTTTGTAGGTAGGGCGGAATCTAGTCGGAGCGCAGCGAATCATTTATTTAAGCTGCAGAGCCTTGAACACCGTCGGTAAGTAGGTTGCTTGTCCGGTATTCTACAGGATACATTTCGGTGAGTGTGCGTCTGTTTCCCTCTTACCTGTTTCTGCCGTAAAGCAGCAGTGTATGCACTGCTGTGCTTCGGTTCGAAGGTTAGGGGGCCAGTGAAATTACTGGCACAAGAGACATACCATCTTAGATCTCAGGGTGGGAAACGCGCTTCGCTGTCTTATCCGTGTTAAATTATTGCACTAATAAGACAGTGGGCGGTATGAGTGGTGGTAATCACTTACCATCTGGTGGTCCACCTGCTCGTTTCCACACTTGTGACATAAAAAAAATTCACAATCTTATATAGGGTGACTATTTATTAGTTCTTGATAGCAAAAGATAGGCATGTACTGATGATACTGAACAACTTTTCCCAAGGAACATAGGTCGAAAAGCGAAAAACCAAATTTGACCTCCCATACAAAATGCGCTATCAGCTGATGCAGTTTCTATGGGAGGTCAAAACTTGATTTTCGTATTTCGACCTATGTTCCTTGGGGAAAGTTCTTCAGTATCATGAGTACATTAATACCCTTTTCGATCAAGAACTAATTAAAAGTCACCCTATATTGGTACTATTCTTTGCCTGCATGCGGCACCACAAGACGCAAATGGCACTGTGTTTCTCGAAAGCCCACTAACTAGACAAAAATAATAAAATAAAATAATTCTGGTTCCATTCCACTTATCTATGACTTGAAAATAGTGCTACCTTAAAAACAATAACTGGTGAAGACACCTTACTCTTTTAAGATATCGGAGGCATATTTGCAGACATCTGTACAGTAGCTACCTCAAACCAATAATTACAAAAGCAGATGGATGTGGAACTAGGCTGTCATTGCTCTTGGGTGTTGTAATTATATTTGCCATTTTGTAACTACGCATCTTATGCAATGCCCTCGAAGGTAGTGATTATATACACTCGTCTTTATCGCTCTGAATATAATAGAATTACTTTATTTGTGTGAAAAGAGGTTAAAAATGTAAATATTTTGTTGCTTTGGCATTGTAATTACCGCTTAAGTATAATCATTTATTAATTTATATTTATAAATGTGAAGTATTTTTTTATAGCTCTACCTACGTGCATAAGGGCTTCATAAGCATAGATACCAATCATCTTGGCTATCCGTGTGGTGCCGTCAAAGAATAGTATCCGGGTATCGTAAAAGGCGACTAATGGTCAATTAACGAGAGGATGGGCAGCAGCATCCTTCTGTGTATCGTATCATCTTACATTCTGCGGTCACCAACAACCGCGGTCCTGTTGCCAGCCGTAACGCTAACAAGCTCCACGTTGTTTCAGCAAAAGCTGGAATTTGGAGGGAGTTCCCTGTCCTGTAGTGGACGTTTTGTGCGATGTCATGATGATGATGATCTCTACCCGTGGGTCTCATAAAAGGCGACTACGGGCTCATAAACCGGAGGATGGGTAGTAGCATCTTTCTGTGTATCGTACCATCTTAACCGGTCACCAAGAACAGCAGTCGCCAGCTGCAATGCTTACAAGCGTGGTGAGTATGGTAATTAAATCCCCTCCTAAGTACCACGCGTTTTTGCTGGAGTTCTGGAGGGAGCTCCCTGTCCTGCAGTGGACGTCTCATAGGATGTTATGATGATGATGAAGCATTCGTACCTATTTTAACTGTGTAGCTTCACACGCGACCGAAGCATCTTTCAAATATCACACCATTAAAAGCGTTGCGAGTAATTGGAGCTCTCCCTGTCGGAAAAGATCAGCAAGTGTGTCGATACACTAAAAGCCCGCTGCCGAACAAGGAGCGGAATTCTCTGCCTGCGTCTGTGTTCCCGAGCTCTTATAACCCGAATCTATTTAAAGCCCGCGTCACACAGAGGCGGTAGCGGAAGCGTTCCGGGGGCGGTATTTTTTGTAAAGTATGAGTTCATATGCACTCTGTCACATTGAAAAGCGGTCGCGGCGCGGTATTTTGTTCCCGCCAAACCGCCCCGGACCGCTTTCGCAATCATACCGCCTCTGTGTGACTTGAGCTTAAGTCGCGAGTGAGGCTTCTTCTGTAGATCGAGCATGCGCAACGCGACTTGGCGAGTCTTCGTAGACTAAACCGCTTATGTCTTCTCGCGTCCATACATAAAAAGTGACAGTAGCGCGCGACTCGACCAAGTCGCGGTGCGCATCTTAGCCCGGCTGGGCAAGCTCGTTCCATCGTTGACCTCATCTCTGTCCTCAGGGCTAGATTAAGGTCAAGAGTAAGCCCATAGACAGAAAAAAAAAATAGGAGTGCCACACAAAGTTTCACAGTAAGAGAATATCACACTTTGGGTGGTATGTAGCACCATAGTCACCACACTAATTGTTATCGTTACGTCTGGTATGGTGGTATAATAAAAGCAGAGAACGTTGGGCTTATCTTCGGGGTTCAAGAATCCTTAGTCGCCTTTTACGGCACCTACAGGAAGAGATGGGTCGACACTTAATAAAACCGGCACCACCCGGGCATCTTCGCTTTATAAGGAACAACTTGTAATATCGTTGCATGCATATGCCGTTTGTTTCTCAGTATAACAGTGTTCCATGTAAACTCCACTTATTTTACTATTTGCAACCCTGTATCATTGACCAGTTCTTGCTATACAGGTTTTCTGTACTTTGAACCTACCTCAAGAAAGTGTGATGGTATTATTCAGTTACAAAACTACGACTCATTTTTAACGTACACTGAAGGTTTTCTTACAAACTACCATGTTTGGTTTTGGTTTTAAGCAAGCACTGTATTGCAAATTACTGTAAAAAGCTTTTAAAAATGAATAAGTAGTGTGCGAAGCTGTAAGTGCGTAATACTTGTGCTGTTAGTACAGTGAATCATAGTGGATTTACTTTGTAAGGTAGTTGCGGATTTGTCTAGTATGCCTGAATCAGCTGTTTGCTATTTGAACATTGTTTGTTTACATTTTCCGTGTAAGAAATAACAAATCTTTCGTTCTATAGTAGGGCATCAAAGCGTAGTGAATGGTGCATATAATAGAGTTCACGAAAGAGTCAGGTGTTTTGTAAACTAACATTTTCAGGTAAGAAAAGATTTGTCTTCAATTACGTTACACTTTTGTTACCACAATACGCACACAGAAAGTCAGAAATATCTACATTTTTAACAAATTTTACCTGAAGTACCTATCTGAGCGACCGAGCTTCGCTGTACAATAGCCGCCGCAACAATAAAATATCATCGGTTGAGCAAGCTATGCTATCCGCCAACAGATGGCGCTGTAGGTTTCTGTCTAAAACGCGGTATTTTAACAATGCTTAAAAACACAGGGTAAAAGATATTTGCTAGGAATGAGGCCTATTTAGATCAATTTATCGTGCCGAAAACCCCAAAATAGTGAATTTCATCGAACTCGTCAGAGCCGTCTTCGAGAAACCGATTACAAATATACACATACTGCACGTCCTCCCAAATTACTGGCTTACTTATTTTTAATAGACCGAAAAAATATTATGTTTTTCAGACTATTATTGGCTCTATCAAACAAACATTGCGCAATCGATAGCGTTTTGTATGGGGCCACCAAAACTTCTTTTTGTTTTTCCATACATGTTTTATGGAGTCTTAAATTGTTTGTTTTTTAGGGTTCCGTACCTCAAAAGAAAAAACGGAACCCTTATAGGATCACTTTGTTGTCCGTCTGTCTGTCTGTCTGTCTGTCTGTCAAGACCCTTTATCTCACGAGCGGGTGAAGGGATCAGGTTGAAATTAATACCATATATTAGGATCCATGAACCACACAAGATCTGAAAATTTAAATTTTTGACAACGACGCAATCAAAAGATATGGCATTTTATGTCCTCATCTCCATACATTTATTCAAAAATGCAAAACCTACAGGGTACTTCCCGTTGACCTAAAATTATGAAATTTGGGAAGAAGCTAGGTCTCACAGTACAAATAATGGGAAAAGTCTGAAATCATTAAATATTACAACTTTTCTCACAACTAATGGTAACCAATTGTGGTGAGCTCCCGTTTCAAGAACATTCATATAAGAGAGGGGTCAAGTTGTATGGTCGCTGAGGTGATTTTTGTTTTAGTCCTATTTAAAAACGGGAACACTTACAAACTTGAAAATTGGTATGTTTATAGTGCATAAGCTATAAAATAATAACAAATAATAAAATTTGGTCAAGCGCGTGTCGGACTCAAAAAATCTAGCACATTAACTTACTGAAATTTCAACTAATAAGTACAATTATGTTTATGTGGTGGTACGGAACCCTCAGTGCGCGAGTCCGACTCGCACTTGGCCGGTATTTTACTTGAAAAACTGTAGTTATAACATTTATTAGTCCTAAGTTATACATATATTTCTCAAAGAGAAAGTTAAAAATTTTACTGTTTTTGGGATGGGATAAACATTTTAGTATGGAGGTCCCTCGCAAGAAATGGATACAGAAAGTGCTGCTACCCAAACCTCCTTGTTAAAGATAACCTCTTTTCATATAGCATGTTAAGATAAGTGCAGAATAACAACTAAAACTAAAAAGTAAGTCATGCTCATACTACCCAATGTAGAGTTGGGCACGCGAGCGGCCACAGAGTGTCACATTACGAGGGGTCACCGTCGCCATCGATCGTTGTTTGTTTACGACCGGTTTGAGAATCGACTCGTTGACGAATAGGTTCGCTACCCGGAACAGGATTACGATATGATACAGTAGTACATAATACAGGGTAGGCAGAGACCACAGTCCTCCACCTGCTACGATCTTGACATACTTCTCTCGCTTTCTGTACTTTCATCTATCCTTTCATACATGCTCGTCGGTTTAGGGTACCTACTTTTAATCTGGCCTTTATTAAGAATGTCCTGAATTTGGTCCTGGTACGTTCGCCTAGGCCTTCCCCTTCCAACGTTTCCATTCACTCTCTCTCTTCACGATCCATTCACGATCTCTTTCGTCAATCTTAGTTACGATATAATCCTTTTTGTGAATGGAATGGGATAGCCGTCTTGTGAATGATGATCATCATCTTCTTCTATCGTGTCGATGGCAACACTCATACTTTTTTAAACCAGTATTCGGCAACGCAGATCATCTGATCATCCTGCCGAGCCTAGCTGCATCATGGTGTTGCAAGGTCGATAAACAAACTCACAAACCCTGGTGTCAGAGTTGTTGAGCCGCCAAAGGCCTCTGACATGGCTAATTAAGGACTACATCCGTATTATAATTTTTTTCGTTTCGTTTTTACTTTCGAGCGGAGCGAGAAAGGTATTGTATTCGTGAAAAAAAAAAAGATTTTCTGATTTTCTCAAAAATGTGTTCTATATCACTTATACATCATAAAAAACAAGTCTCTCAAAAATGTCCGTCCGTCGGTCGGTCGGTCTGTCCGTCACGCTTTGGCCTAGCGGCTAAACGAATGGTCCGAATGACACCATATTTTAAATTTAGGAGTTTTATGCAAATCCATCGAAGGGTTTTAAGTGGTTTCTTGCTGACTCTCATTTTGAGGGTAGCTGTCATACAACGAAAATTAAAAATTGAAATTTTCTCAAAAACGGCTCATAAAATCTTGATGAAACTTTGCATAACCAAGCATCATCACGTAAGATATCTTGCGCCAGTATCAATTGATCTGTGTAATTTCATATAAGGGGTGTTCCTGTACCACCAAATCGTAAATATGTGATTTACCCAAAATTTCTTCCATTGAGTTTATTAAAATTTTCTATGATATTAATCCTGTATTGGTTGTCTACCTGACTGGATATTCTTTATGATTTTTTTGAATAAAATTTAGTACACAGGGTGTACCAAAAACTGAAAGGGCTTGCTCAGTAGACTAAACTGAACAATTATCCATAAGGAACATGTGTTGGGAAATTAACAAAATCTCCATGCAAGTATCCTACGGTAGTATCCATTGATCTGTGAAAATTTATATAAAGGGTGTTCCAGTACTACCAAAAGTTAAAATGTGATTTACTCATAATCTCTTGAGGTTTGTTTGTTTTAATTTGAATTCTGAATTGATCTGTGTATTTCATTCGAACATTTTTTTGGAAAAACGTAAATAAAAGTTTGTATTTCCATACTATGTGTATGGCATTACAAATTTCAGTTTGCGGTTGATAGTTTTTCCTTGAGTATTGCGAGAAAGTAAGTGCAGTGCTGCTGTACCATTTATTTACATCGCTTACCAACAGCCATGAGACCATGACACTAAAGACAGAGTATAGGAAAACATTGTTTTACAAACTTGTTTTTTCTGACAGCTTTAGCTGATTGCTTATGACATAGCTGTAAAATGTGTTGGTAAGCGTTGGAATAATTAAAAAAAAACGAAAAAAATGGATTTTAGATAGTCGTCGGGATCAACGGCTTCCAAAGGTAGGAAAAAACGGAATCATGTAACTTTTCGGACAATTATTCATCCTTCGATGCACTAAACAAACTGGGGAGGGCACACAAAGGGATTTTTGTTTGTCAGTGTCCCCACCGGGAATCGAACCCAGAACCTCCGGATCGAGAGCCGAGCGCTTTTACCACTATCAAACAAAAAAGTGTCATTAAAATCGGTTCAGTAGTTTTTGCTTGATGCTCGAACAAATAAACAAAAAAATAGACAAATAAACAAACAAAAAGTCCAAAAATCAGTGACTTGTATTCATGGGCATCAAAATAGTATAACTAAATATTTTTTTTATAAATATCTTCAATGTTCAGAAAATTAATTTACGATTTTATAATTGTAGGTACAGATCTGAATTGGCTTATAAATTCATAAATTTTTTTTTATGTGACAAGTGAGCAAACGAGCAGGTGGGCCACCTGATGGAAAGTGGTCGCCACCGCCCATGAAGCCCGCTGTCTTGATACTAATAACTTGTACGCACAGCTTGACACTAATAAGACAGCAAAGCACGTTACCCACCCCGAAAACTAAGATGGTGTGTCTCGTGTGCCAGTAATTTCGCTGGCTCCCTTCCAACGGAAACACAGCAGACTGCTATTTCACGGCAGAAATAGGCAAGGGGTGGTACTTGCCCAGACGGTCTTTTCACAAAAGCCCTACCACCTTCAAAACACACATAACGCACTAAGTATCACGTGATGCAAATGATTTCTGTTTCTAATAGAAGTGACTACAAGTAGTGGCAAAGGGAAGTTCTTTGCGAAAAGTTGTTCGGTCACAGTAAAAGTTTTCGGGCATGTATTTTAACACCCTGTATTTTTAGAACCAACTGTTGTTGTACAGTAAAGAGCACATCATGCTTGACACATTAGACTTTGTACCGTTCTTATTTCAATAGACGTACGGGCTAGAGTCCCGTTGCGAGTGTCAAGCTGGCCTGTCGTTGACTGTACCTAACATTAATTTTTATAGGTTGTAATCTTGGACGAAACGTTGTAATGTATATTTATTGTAAACATAAGTGGTTTTTTTACTCAGAATTTCCGTGACAAGCAACGGTTAATTAAAATTTCTCTATTGATTTTTAATCTGCTCTTATTTTCCTATAAAAATATTTCTTGTCATGTTATTATGAAGATTCTTATCAAACACAATGTTTTACGGTTACGGGTTGTAAATGTTGCAATGATGTACCAGTTTTGGAAATAAAAATTTACTCCTGTTGTTAGCCCTACAAGGAAGACATCTTTTTAGGGTTTCGATACCAAAATGGTAAAAAAAAGGAACCCTTATGGTGCGACTTTGTCTGACTAGGTATCTGTCTGTCACACCTGTATATCTCAGCGACCACTCATGCTATCGACTTGAAATTTGGAATAGTTTTAGAACATGGTTTCCCAACTTAATTGCACATAAAAGAATTAAAAATATATATGATTATTAATGTAAAGGTGGCCCAAATAGGGGGGGCCAAATTTTAAGTTGTCGCTAGTAGGTTGAGTGGGGTATCATATGAAAGGACTTTACTTGTACAGTCAACGACAGGTCAAGCTTGACACTCGCAGTGCGACTCTAGCCCGCCCGTGAAATAAAGCTTGATATGCTCTTGACTGTACATTATAAAAAATATTTTTAATTTTTTTTACTGCTCTTAGTTTTCAAGCTATGATTAAAAATGTCATAAAAAAATACCATTCCCACCCTTATCTCCGAAGTTTGCGAGAGGAAAAATCTAAATTAATTACAGTCGATAGAAGTTTATGTAAATATATTATTACAGCAAAAATAAAACGATCTTTCTAAGTTGCACAGTTTTTTAGAAATCTGCAAAAAACCTTTAAAAACAAATTTAGTTTTGCGGTCGTAAAAATGGACTTAATTGCATCCAAAAATACTATAGGTATATCGGAACCTTCGGCGCGTGAGTCCGACTCGCACTTCACCTGTTTTTTTTTTATGTAACAAGTGAGCAGCTTGCTAGCTTGTGGACCACCTGATGGTAAGTTCAAATTGCGTTTCAAGCAGCCAAATGGCCTCTGAATTGGCTTAACGACTACTATCATTGACACTATTTATTATTTATTTACCTATTTCTTTGAAAATTACATAACTTATAATCTAACAAAAGTCCCGCAAAACTGCTCAGCACTAGCCGGGACCAACGTATTAACGTGCCTTCCGAAGCACGGAAAAGCTCTAGTGGATGTGCCACTACCGGTCACCCATCCAGGGTCTGACCACGGCCAATGTTGTGCGCTTGTATAATATTGCCTAAAATTTTCTTACAGATTAATGATATCATAATTCCTATAATACTAATGCAATTTTTTTCATTTGTCTTAGATTTGAAAGTTGACTTCAAGGTTATTAATTAACGCATAAAATAAAGTTTTTATTTTTTGTTTGATATATAAAATTAAAGGTTCGAAAATTGTTCGTCTGAATTGTCGTCCGATTTCATCATTAGATTTGTTATATTTTTTTACAGATAAATTTTTCGAAAAATAAATTTAAGCTTCTGTTAGCTTAATGTCTTCCCAATAACGCTTAAAAAAAATTAAAAGAATTGGATTTATAATTCCTAAGAGAAATGCAAAAATATTAGTACTGAAAATTGAGTTTACCTAAAATTCGCCATACAAAACGGCAATTTCATAGGTAAAGACCTAATATTTTTTTCCATAGCCGTATTCACCGTATTAGCTAAAGTTCTTCTGAGAGTGTCAAGCTTGTCCTGCTCTCGACTATACCTACACTTATAAACTGCTGTAGGAACTCGATTTCAGAATCTACAGGAGACATTCGACAAATTTTGAGATTGAGTTCAGGGATCAGTCAATTCTTGAATATCACCGGGTGATAAAATATCACTCAAAAAATTCAAAATCACAAACTTTTCTTTTTAAAAGTGAAGATTGATATTCGTAAAGTATAAAGCAGTCCTTGATTGTTAATTTTCATGTATTCTGATTTACCTTTCAATTGTTTATCAGAGCATATGGGAATTTTTAAAGTCTCAAAAGTGATATTTTATCACCCGGTGATTTCCAAGAATTGAGTCCCAGACCACGAAACTGAACAACTTTCCCCAAGGAACATAGGTCGTTAGACGTAAAAAAAAATCGATCTTCCATACAAAATGTATGGTCAGCTGACAGAGTTTACTATGAAAGGGTAAAATTTTTTTTCGTCCGATGACCTACTTTCCTAGGCGAAAATTGTTCAGTTTCGCGGTCTGAACTCAATCTCAAAATTTGTCGAATGTTTTCAATTTCACCCTGTAGATTAGCATGAAGCATAAAGGCACAATACCCACGGCCGCACGTCGGTAGAAACACTTTGACAATGAGCGGGTCTCTGGTTCTGGGCGTTTGAAGCGTAGCGTTGGTTCAGCTTATACTGGTTTTGTTTCTTCGTGTTTGCTGCTGTGCGTACCGTTTCATATTTGATTTTATCGCTTCGGATGGTTGGAATGACCTAGGCCAGTAATTTAGGCATGCCGTGAGTGAACTAGCTTTTTGATAAGTTTTTATTTTTATTTCGCGGTGGAAAATGTGCCGCAGCCATGCGTTACTCCATTACCTAATACTTAATTATAAAAAAAAAACACAGAAGTCAAACACGTAAATTTTTGTCACCCCGGAAAATTTGAGGTAGTTCTGCCCTAGAAACTGAACAACTTTTCCCTAGTGACAATAGGTTGAAATACGAAATAAAAATTTACCTCTCATACAAAATAAAAATTTTCGACTTTCCATACGAACTGCAAAAGCTGACAGCCCAGTTTGTATAGGAAGTCAATTTTTTTTTGTATTTCAGCCCATGTTCTTCGGGAAAACTTGTTTATGGACAGAAATAACCATATATAAACTTAGTGAATAACACCTACATTTAGCAGTCGCAATGACCAATGAAGTCTGTTTGACCATCACATCTACGAAATAAAGTTTAACAGCATTCGCGAGCACAAATTGACCAGTTAAAAATTCAAACCCAACTGTTCACAGTACTCCAATTTCACCATATTTTTAAACCCAACAGTGATTCCTTCAACCCTTTGCGCGCCGAGCGTGGATCAGGTGCGCGCGCGGCCCGTGACGACACCTGTACGCGTGCGCGATCGCGCATGGCAAGGGTTGCGCGAGACTAATCGCGCAGACGATATCGACATTTGTTTTGATTTTTTCCTTTTATTTCTGTACATTCGGTTGCATGTCAGTAGTAACACCTTGATCTTTACTATGATTTCTGGGGCTTATTTTTGTTAATAAATTCTTACATTTACAACGCAAGTTGTATCCCCACTAGAGCGTTTCCGTGATAAAAAAAAATAAAAATTAAACTGTTTATTGCAGATACTATTACAAATTATAAATTATTAATAATTGAGACAGTAAAATCTTAAAAATTAAAGATTGTGGTAGCCTCAACCAGACTCGGATTGCACTCTCAGCCGTTAGTCTAGGACATTTTTAGAAATAACAGGAAAAGAACCGGTCAAGTGCGAGTCGAACTCGCGCGCCGAGGGCTCTGATATACTTTTTGTATTTTTGGAATCAATAAGGTCCATTTTTAGGACCGCAAAACTAAATTTGTTTGTAAAGGTTATTTGGCGATTTCTACATAAATTTCTGTCAACTGTAATCAATTCAGATTTTTTCTTTCAAAAACTTCGGAGATAGGGGGGGGCAGGTGGAATGGTATTTTTTTTTGTCAGACGTAAAAAAACACAAAAATATCTTTTAGAATGTACAAGCAACGTCCTTTCATATGATACCCCACTCGACCTAGTAGCGACAATTTGAAATTTGGCCCCCCCTATTTTGGCCCTTACATTAATCATCATAATTTTTTCATGTGCAAGTAAGTTGGGCAACTACATATATTCTAAAATTATTCCAAATTTCAGGTTTCAGGCATTAGTGGTTGCTGAGATATAGAGGTGTGACAGACAGACAGATGGACAGACAGACAGACAGACAGACAGACAAAGTTGCACCATACCGGTTCCTTTTTTTTACCATTTTGGTATCGGAACCCTAAAAAGGCACTGGAAGAGGCAATATTGCAGTTTTAAATGAAAATAGGGTTAATTAGGCCAGTGACTGCCCGAAGTTGCAATACAATAAACTCCTGCGTGAAGGTGTTGTGTTTTGGTTGGTTTTGATTCAAAAAGTTACTAATGTCACAGATTACATCTAATGTGTGCCCGTGTGGTGCCGGCAAAGTATAGTATTAACCCATTCTACCTATGGGTGTTGTAAGAGGCGACTAAAGGCTTATGAACTGGAGGATGGAAAGCAGCATTTTTCTGTGTATCGTACTTACCATCTTACGTACTGCGGTCACCAACAACAGCGGTCGCCAACCGCAACGCTTACAAGCTTAGTGACTATGGTAAATCCCCTCCAAAGTACCACGCGTTTTTGCTGGAGTTCTGGAGGGAGCTCCCTGTCCTGCAGTGGACGTTTCATGGGATGTTATGATGACTGACCCGAAGATGCCTTTACGATAAACTACTGCGTAAAGTTGTTGTGTTTTGGTTGGTTTTAAATCAAAATTTAAGTTACTAATGTTGTTCGTGACCAGAGATAATTTGCGAACGTGACATTTTGCGATAGTGACATTCTGCGAACGTGACATTTTGCGAACGTGACATTTTGCGAACGTGACATTTTGAGAAAATGACATTTTGCGAACGTGACATAATGCGTCGGGAGGATTAAATTGATTATTAATAATTCAATCATAAAAATATTTCTTTACGTGTTAAAGTACCATAAAACTCCGTCAGCTTTTCATCACATTGAAAATCACTGATTGTATCAAATTCATAATTAAAATGTAAAACAATTTAATATTTTTAATTCCATAAGTGACTCCATCGTCACATTCCATAGGAGTTAAATACTTACATATCCTATATTATTGTAATAAAATACTCCCATAATTTAAAATTTTCTGGTGGACTTTTTTTTCTCATTTCAGTTGTTATGTCACTAAATCGCGTCTGACGCCATATTCGCTTGAAAACTGTGATTAAAAATTAACTCAGACTATTCACCCTTTGGGCCACCTGATCTAAAGACATTTAAAATTTTGGAATATTATAAAAACTCTGCAAACTCTATTCATTCAAACAAAATATACTCATTTAACCCTTTAATGCCAGAGTTACTCATAGCCAAACCAAACAAACCGCGCCTTTTATTGCCGCGATCAAGATAAACTTCACGACCAAAATTGGCTAATCGAGCCCGAAATATAATAAGTAATTGTTATTCAGTAGCGAGCAGCGGTAGGGAGTGACAAACTCAAGGGGTGCGTTCAACCCTTTTATATTTGTGGCGGGCCATAGAATATGATTTTTTTTTAGAATTGACTTAAATTTTGTTACAATTTATTAATTGTAACAAAATAAAGAAAGACATCTAGGTAAATTGGTAAGTAGAAAATAAATATAATAAATAAAATAAAATTCAGACTTACACACGTCTCAATTGACATTCTCTTGGTTGCGTCCAGACATACTCGTACGACATATCCGGAAACATTTTTGTTTGCTATTTCTCTTATTTACTTAAAATAAATTGAGATAAAAGGAAATATCCGCATGTCTATCTCAATGAGAGTAAGTAGCACAAGACTTTTATTTTTAAAAATGATAATTATTTTTCTCTTTGAGTGCCAGTGGTAGAGTAGACAGCGTCTTTAAAGGTCCCTTCGAGCTGTTTGTTCCCATACAAACTAATTTTTGCGATAAATTCTAAACTACAAAACATGTTATGACAAAATTTTGTACATACAATTGTATGAGAAATATAAAGGTTTGAAATAGATTTTTAATTGAAAATTATTTATCAATTTTAAGATAGAGTGAGTTTTTTTTTTTCATTAATATTTTCAGCACGCTCTATCTTTATATTGACTTATTCTTTTCAATTAGAAACATATTTCCAACCTTGAAAGATCTCATATAATTGTGTGTACAAATTTATGTCATAAGGTATTTCGTAGTTTAGAAACTAACGCAAAAGTTAATTTTTATGGGATCTTACCGCTCCAGGGGACCCTTAAGTTAAAGCTTCTCTAAGTTCTACTACCACTCACTATTTGTTATTGACAAAGTAAATGTCAGCAATATAGTTGGACCTTTATTTTTCAAGAAGCTGTCTAAAACTAGTTGTAAGACTTTTATTTTGTTTATAAATATATTTCACAACTTTTTTAAGTTTAACCCCCTTCGTGTAAAGCCCGACAGTCATCACTCAATCAATCATATCTATAATTTGTCCGCAATGACTTAATGACTCGCAGCACCTCCCCGCGGCACCCCGACGACAAGGGGTTAACAATTATAAAATTGAAATTTTCATTATAAGGGTTGGAGTGTGATATTTGTCATGGTTTAGGGCTAAAGCGTAAATAATTACTAGCTTTTAAAGTGCTTCCAAGGGGCGATTAAGTCACTTAGTCGTCTTTCATTGCATAAGGGCAGACCAGCCTTTATGATTTATTATGCCCGTTATATTATATTTATGCCCGTTATCCCGTGCATTTTTACAGACGGACAACTTGCAGTCTTAGCAGATTTAAAAGTGGGCGAGATTACCCCTTGACTTTTCAAAAGTGGACAACTGGGCCACAGACCAGTTATTATAGCGGGCGGCATGTCCCCTTACCCCTTTTTAGCTGATTCTATATGACACTTTGGTAGTTGACACCGCTCCACTATGGGTTTTCACGCATACATTTTAATTGTTTTTAGATAGTTTTGGTGTAGACCCAACAACACGTTAGTATGTACTTTGGACTTTATGACACGGTAATAGAATTGAAAATGTTTCCCAATGTTTGTCAAAACGTGCGGTTGATCGTACACATTGTAATTAATCAATATCAAAGTACTTACTTATTAAATAAGTAATAGCACTAGCAACTGACTGAAGGGGGGCTTCGCTAGTAAAAGCGTGTTTTTTAGGCGATTTTTGCTCTATTTTTATTTTACCTCTATCATAAAAACGGGAACACTTATAAGCGTGAAAATTGGTATGTTTATAGTGCATAGGCTATAAAATAACAACAAACTATAAAAACTGGTCAAGTGCGTGTCAGACTCGCGTGAAATTAATACACTTCTGCGTGACTGCTTGTCCATAACTAAGACGGTATTTATACCTTAGTGGTACGGAACCCCCGGGGCGCGAGTCCGACTCGCACATGGCCGTTTTTTTTTCTATTTCTTACCTTAAATGTCTTGATCGTAGTGATTTGAACGATATTACCAAAACAGAAACGTTTTCTTAACACCACAGATTAGATAATAGTAAACTGCTAATACGAAGCCATTTAAGCCAACTAAGCATTTTAGCATTCCCGGAAAAACAGACTTTTCTTGACTTCAATTACACATTAGAATTTTAAGTTAGATAGCAGCAACGTTACAAAGTTTGACTGCAATATAAACTTTCCAAAATTACAGCGACTCAATGTTGCTTTCATACATTTTTGTAAGTTTTTATCGTATTTTTAGTGAACATAAATTCGTGAAAAGCCGGAACTGCGTGCCATAAAACGGGTTATGGCTTATGAAGGCAACCCCGTCGTTCGGCGCGAGGGGTAAAATTGTAAAAGAATTGTCTAGACGTCTTAATGTAGTTTGAGATATTGGCAGTAGTCACAATGCAATCCATCATTCACATACTTTACAAATCTCGACATCAACGGTCCTCTGCAAAAATGACGTAACTCAGTAAATCTACTTTTCGATCATCACCGTACAGATTTCGTAATTCCTGTATTAAGCCCCTATCACACCTTCTTAAATGCAAAGACTAAATCGGCATACATTGCTGGCAGGCTTGGTTCTGTTAATTCCAATACCCTTACTTGAACAAGCAATGTATGCCGAATTAATTTCTGAATTCAGGAAGGTGTGATCGTGGCTTTAGATAGCAACACAATAGTTCCCACAAGCCAGCGTCGATACAGAACAGACAGACAAACAAACGCTTTCACTGATAAGGATAAGACAATGCCTTGCATTTTGTGATTTTAGTCACTAAAGTAGGACCAACTTAAGATGTTCGTTTTCATGTTTACTTGACTCAAACACATGAGGTTAATTTTTCTTTGCAGGACTATACTAAGTTTAGTCAAGTGTAAGTTAAAGGTGGTAGGGCTTTTGTGCAATGTCCGTCTGGGGAAGTACCACCCCCTTGCTTTTTTCTACCGTGAAGCAGCAGTGTTTGCACATGAAACACACCATCTTAGTTCTTAAGGTGGGCAACGCACTTTGCTGTCTTGTTAGTGACAATGAGATAGTGGGCGCTATGGGGGGTGGTGACCACTTACCCACAAGCTCGCTTCCTCACTTGTTACATAAAAAAAATGTATTAAGCAAGTTATTATAAATCATGTAGAGTACTTAATCACTTGACTAAATTGAGGAAAGTGTAATAAGCCTTTAACTGAAATTCGATTTAGATAACGGATTGTTATTTCAGTGCCTCTTAAATAAATCACAGAAAATAACTGCTAGGAGTATAGTCGCAATAAAACACTCAATTATTTCCAAAAACATTTTATTTTCTTTTATTATTATTACAATTATCTTAAACACTGGGTTTATTTGTTTGTACAATCGTTAATACAAAATTATTGTTATGTATGTCTGTATCAAAAATGAGTAGATAGAAAATTTCTACGGTTTTATAAGGCCGCTTACTCGTATTATAAGAATAATTAATTAAAATTACATGAGTATTTTTATCTGAGGATTATGGTAATTCTGAAAATCAATTAAAAGTATATAAACTATTAAAACAATTAAAATTAATTTGTACAAATAAAGTTCTTATTTAAACATAAATTAAAAATTAAAATTTCTGAACAATTGAACGTAAGAAATAACTGATTAAATTATTACCTGAACATTTATTCGCTAATTATAATTATTATTATAATAAAATACACATGAATTTAAATACGTAAGGCATTTATTAATCCAAGTACTAACTTATTAAATTATGTTTATTTTAAAACATTTTATATACAACTTGAACACTTTTTAGTAGGTAAATACTAAAAATTATATGAAATAATACAAAGAATTTTGTACTTAATATTTTTCTTTTAAACCGACACTTAATTATTGGCTTAGGGCAAAGTGGCAAAGTGGGATATGTCTTAAAATAAACATTTCATGGACAGGATATGGACACAAAATACGTATTACAAAAGCATTAGAGATATGTTTGTATAAGTTTACACAGTTACATTAAAGCTGACATTTATTCTCAAGCTTAAGCGTTGATTTTGATATCGAAGAGACACAAGGTGGTATCAAAAATACACGTTTTTGTAGTTATATAAACATACATGTCGTGATGACATATAAACATTATCCCTGCATTCATGTATTTAATCTAATACCCCTTGAGTAATGGCAATATGTCAAAGCCCGAGTCACAACCCTTTTATATCAATCACCGAAAGGTGTTTAAATAAAGTCACATTTGGGAGCTATTAAGCACGAATTTCCAATACAAATATCAAAAGCCTCTGTTAACTAAACGCTTTACAAAGATAACGCGAGGCGTCTGCACGTCACATCGAACAAGGTTAGTGTAAACTGCACACCTGGTTTTCTTTTATCTGCAAGATTTATGCTTTTGGCGTCGCGCCATTTATAGATAAAAGTAAGGTTTAGGAGTCAAATTGAGATAAGATGAATTTATTGAGCACTAATTTAGTTGTTTAATTGATTCTGTCTGATCGTTGGCAAGAGAAATTAAAAGAGCTTTCAAGAAATAGGAAGACTATTTAGGAAAATTACTAAGTTACTATGGCGTTACAGGGCTAAACTATCAAAAGTCAGTCTTTAATCGGAGGTTGATGTCACTAGGAGGGATTGGGAGGCACGATAAACACCCAAGATCACGAGATGATGCAATTTTTGTCATGGCCCGCATTTTTACGCTGTCTTTCGCGTTTGGCACACGCTACCGCGTCATTAGGGACATACGATATCCTCACTCCTCCATAAGCTCTTCTCGTAGGCAACGTGTACGATTCAGCAGACGACGATGAAGAAGAACAAGTACTGCAGTAACTACTGGCATCTTCATCTCTTGGCTTCTCTCTTCTTGAAAGATCATCAGGTTCGAAAGCCTCATTGTCATCTCCACAGAATCTGACCGTTCTTCCACCTCTAGGTCTTTTCGGAGACGGTTTCCCGTCAACTAGAGTCAGCTCAGGCATTGACGTTGAATGTCCAGGAGTGACCACGGCCTGGGCTTCAACAGGATGCGGAGGTTTCCATTCGTCAGGACTATCTACTTTGATTTCAGAAGTTGGTGATGGTTGGATTTGATGTTCAGTGATAGATTGCTCTAATCTAAGGTCTTGTAATGCTCTGTCTAAACTCAAACAAGCGTGAGGAGGTGGCGGTGGATGAGGGGGAGGAGATTCTGGAGCTAAAGACCCGGAAGGTTCTGAATCAGCGTCTATAGGAGGAGATGGTTCCCTTGGAGGACTCCTTGGAGGAGATTTAGGTGACGGAGGACGTCTTGGCCGCGGTACTCTCGGAGGACGAGGTCCAGGGCCGGAAGAATCGGACGGCGTCGGAGGCTCACCTTTAGAACAAGCGATAGAGCAGAAAATAGCTCCTTTACGAGGCAAGAACGGGCGTCCTAACAAACTGGCTCTACACGTATGGCAAGCGAAGCAGCGTTCCGTCGCGTGCCAGTGCTGTCCTTCATGGGACATTTGACCTTGGTCTACTCCTACTGGTTCTCCACAAGCGTCGCAGTACTCGGCGAAGCAGTTGTCGAAGCAAGGCAGGCAGTACGGTCTTGCTTCTCTCATTATGTAGCGTTGTCCGCCAAGTTGTCGGGAGCATTCGGCGCAGGCGAAATGCTTCATGTGCCATGCTCGACCTTCAGCTTCCGTACATTCGTCTGCTAGGATTATCTGTGGAAGAAAAGATTCATATTAGTAAAGTTAGTCATGACCGTTGGGTAGGACGACATGACAGGGAGACTTAAAGCAACACAGTGATGGACGTAACTCGTTTAGGCGCAGTGGTGTGTCGTCCTGTGGAGAAACCTGGATTGATTACCGGTGTTTGCAGTTCGAATATGTTTGCGTCTGCAGTAATCGTTTAAACGAAACATCGAACATATTTTTCGTATTATGAAACTTTTCTATACAGACCTACAATCCGGAAGTTCGTACGGTGAAAGACTATACAATTTGCTTATATTGTCTTTAGTACGGTATAGTATCTATATAGGTAAGTATCTTGTTTACGAGTACCAGGAATCGAACTTGGAGCTGTGCAGCACGTCAGTAGTCATAGAACTAATTAATTAAGCTTGGTAATGAAACAATAGACACATTTGGCGGTAATTACACGCAATTACTGTCAGATTATAGACATTTATGATGTACTTATTTCTTAAGAGTGTGGGTTTTCGCTTATACTTATATTGGCTTTTGTTACTAGGTATGTATCAATTTGCTTTCTTCGTGTTACCAACTGTAGGGTGTTCTTTTAAATATGTTACTCAGGTCATAAATCAGAACAACTTTCCCTATCAAAGATTGACAGCCTCACCTCCCATACAAAATGCACTATCATTTGTAAGGAAGGTGAGACTTTTTTCGTATTTCGACCTATGTTTCTTGGGGAAAGTTGTTCAGTTTATGGTTTGATTAACTTTTTTTTAATGTCACAAGTGGGCAAACGAGCAGGTGGGCCACTTGGTGGTAAGTTATCACCACCGCCCATGACATCCACTGTCTTATTAGTGAAATAATTTGACACTAATAAGACAGCAAAGCGCGTTACCCACCCTGAGAGCTAAGATGATATGTCTCGTGTGCCGGTAATTTCACTGGCTCCCTTACCCTTCAAACCGAAACACAGCAGTGCAAACACTGCTGCTTTACGGCAAATTCGAAGGAACAAAGAGTTGATTAGAAAGCACATTTTATTGTAGTAATTAGCTGGCAGGAAGAATTATCAGGTCATCTGCATCATCATATCGTGTGGGTTTCAAGGTCCATGACCAACCTCACAAACCCTGGTGTCAGAGTTGTTGAGCCCCCAAAAGACACGGCTCATAAACGACTACAACCGTAGATAGTAGTCGGGACCAACGGCTTAACGTGCCGTGATTTAGAATAGTCTGGTTTAAAGAAAGAGTCCGAACTGAGGCTATTAGATATGATATGCAGAGTAAATAAAGCAAAATAGAGGTGTACTAAAGCAGAATTGTAGAAAGGACACAAAAATCTTCAGTAATAAAAAAAACTAACTTTCGCTAGCTCAGGGATCTTGGCCTCTGACACCAAAAGCCGCCAGTCGTCCCTTTTCTGCACCTCCTAACGCCTCCTCTTCATCAGTAATGCTTAAACTATATATTATGTTTGGTGTTGATTGAACATATTTTAGTTAGATGATTGTCTCTTTATGGGTTCGATTGAGATACAAGTAAAGGTATAGTGGTGGTGGGCAAGACACATCGTTTGAAGAATCGATGGACGATGGGACGGAAAGGTTCTAGACTGGCAACCGCGAACTGGAAGACATCGTGGGCACTGGGCAGCCCCCCCACAAGGTAGATCGATTATTTGGTGGCGGTCGCAGGAATGCACTTAATGCGGGCAGCATAGTAACGGTCTTCGTGGAGATCTTCAGGAGGGTATCCTAGTCCGAAAAATAGGTATTTGCTACTATACTACTGTCGCGCTGCGCCCCAAAAATCCTCCTGTAGTGTGCGACAAACTACAGTTTAGACCGATTTGTACTACGTAACGACGTTACGCTTTCCCCTGTTTTCTTGGGCTGATTAAATTATTTTTGGCATCAAAATTTAAAGGAAGAGAAGATCTTCGCTCTTTTCTATTTCTTTTATTTTGCAAATTCAATTAAAATTTTGAAATTCTGGTAGTCGTCTGGCGTAAAAACGGGACATTTTTTCAGGTTTTTGGGCAGTTATATTACTTTTAGTAATTATTTTTCGGAAAATAACAACTGACAATAAAGCCTATAAAATACCTCCTCGATTAGACCTCAATTTAAAAACAGAATACCATCGCTCTACGAGCATTTTGTACAAATTGCAGTTAGGCCTCTTAAAAGAGGCCTGCGTCCAGCCGTGGACGTCTTTCACTACATTTGATATGGATGATGGCTAAAATATGATCGTATCCTGAACGAATTAACGTCCTTGAACGAAAAATGAAATTATTAATGATGATTACACGGCGAAAACATATGTGGTCGCGCTCCTCATCAGTGAGGGACCGAGGAAGAAGATACGGCATACAAAATAACTCGGGTTGGGACCGTTAATGCGCAGAAGCCGAAAAATGAGTCGCGGGGGTAAGGGCGGCATGAGTGGGGAAGCGAGCGAATCGTTCATTGGCTCTCCGCCTGTCACCCATGCGCAGAAAATAACCGCCATAGCATAGCCCAACTTATCCTGAACGCGCTATAAGAATTACGATTGCTAGCCACAGAAAAATAAGGGTAATAGAAGGAGAATTAGAGAAATAATTCGTCATAAAGGTAGCATAGTGAAGGCGTCTCGTTCTATTGATTTGACGGGTTATTTTGAATATTTCCTAGTAAACATTGATGATGTGACATTTAAATTTGAGACAAGTTGGCAGATGTCATCCCATAGTAAAATAAATTGGCAAGGCATCTATTGCGAGCGAAGCAAGGAGGTCCGAAATCTTTGGCTGCAGCGCCTGCAGCTATCGGCATCGTCAGAAAACTATCCAACAAATCATCCTAAAACCCGTAGCCATTCATCTAATCTAATTAGGCTTCTAATTAATTTCCCGTGTGTGGTTGGTTAATTAGTGTTTATTATTCATCGCGGTTATCGCCGTGGCCGCTCCAGCAGGCGGACAATAGCGTGAGAGAAGTAAGGAGTCCCACGAGTTGGGTTGCCAGATTCGGAAGAAATAAATTGGCGGATAAAACGCAAAAAAAGCATGAGGAAATTATTTACTGTTTATTGAAAAGCCACTACTTTGTAACGAACTGTTTGAGACGTTCGCGGTAGGTGGTAGGGCTTTTGTGCAAAGTCTGTCTGGGGAAATTCCACCCCCTTGCCTATTTCAGCCGTAAAGCAGAAATGTTTGCATTGCTGTGTTTCGTTTTGAAGGGTAAGGGATCCAGTGAAATCACTGGCACATGAGGCATAACATCTTATTTCTCAGGGTGGGCAATGCGCTTTGCTGTCTTATTAGCATCAACGTACGTCACTAATAAGACAGCATGGGTGCTATGGGCGGTGGAGACCACTTACGGCCCACCTGCTCGTTTGCTCACTTGGAACTTAAAAAAAAAACTAAAATCTTATATCGTGGCAAGAATAAAGAAATAAGAGGAGCACTCACTTCACACCCCGGATATTTTAGGAGGTGTTTCTACCCATGAAACAGAATAGCTTTTCTCAAGGAACATAAGTCGAAACACGAAAAACATTTTTCAACTTCCCATACAAAATTTGCTGTCAGCTGATGCGGTTTGTATGAGAAGTTGAATAATTATTTCGTATTTCAACGTATATTCTTTGAAAACGGTTGTTCAGTTTTATGGACAGATCCACCTCTTAAAATATCCGGGGTGATATAAAAATGAGCGGAAACTGACAAAACTCAAACTACCTGGCAACACTTACTGCAGCTCAGCAGTGGGGAATCTAAGAGTGGGGCGGATAACCCGTTCATTAGTGGACCCGCTCATTATTAATATTTTAAAACGGTATTTTGTATGTGCAATTGTTGACGTCAAAGTTCAACCGCGCGTTTGTAGGTGAACTTTTGCATACGTCATAATATTGTTTCTCGCGATTTCCGTGTGTGGCTAAGCGTGTCACGTACTAATCAGCACCGCATATGTTCTCTCGTGTGTAATAAAAGGCGACTAAGAGAACATAAACCCAAAGAGACCTCCTCTTTCAACATTAGTATACATAGGCGCGGGGAACCGACAGGCATGCAACTTTACAAGGGTGTTAGGTAGGCGAATAGGTTTTTTTTTGGTATTGGGCTTCTGTTGTTAGCCTTATGTGGCTGTCACGACTTCGCAGGACGGGTGGGGAGCGGAAAGCTCGACCCAGAGTTAATATAATAGGCGACAAGCCTAAGGGCGCCTCGCGGGGCTCGGACCTCGGCTTAGGTTGTAGCCGGGGATCGGAGAGAAACGGCCTGGAATATGACAACAGTTTCCATAGTATTGGACTGAACTGAAATGAGGGCGACCACGACCCCGCCGGCGGGGACGGGTGTTCGAGCTCGCGGTTGTGGACGGCGGGCGGGTCTTGACGGAATCGACGTATTGCGTGATGGAGTCATCAGGATCGGTTAGCATGTTCCTAGGACGTCTTTTGGATTTGCAAGTCATCCGCTGCCTGCACCACCAGAGGATTCGGGAGGTGGGAAGCGGAATCGGAAAAAATTATTAGCCTGCGTCTTGGATAATCTTTTTGATGGACCGAAGGCCTAAGTCTGCATGGAGATCGCGATTGTTTATGTACCACGCAGGGGCAACCAGTGGCACGTCGCATGAAGCGGTTTTGGATGATTTGAAGGGCGAAGATTGTTCGTGGAAAAAGCTCATGAAGCTCTCTAGTCTTGATGTCCATCTCACACAATTTAATTCTCTAAGACCCACATTGTTTTGCATATTACCGCAAGCAAGAGGAATAATTGGCAAAGGAGCTAATAAAAGTTCATGGTTATTATGCATTATGTTTTTCTATTAAGGTGGGAGCCTCGTCTTAGAGTAAATAGCCTGCTAAAATATTTTAATTTTGTGTCCCTGTTACTTTAAATTTTTCGCGTAGTTGCTTTTCCTTTCCCACGATCACTGTGATCAAGGTGACTTTTAATTAGTTCTTGATAGCAAAAGATATGCATGTACTCATCATACTGAACAACTTTTCCCAAGGAACATAGGTCGAAATACAAAAAACCAAATTTGACCTCCCATACAAAATGCGCTATCAGCTAATGCAGTTTCTATGGGCGGTCAAAACTTGATTTTCGTATCTCGACCTATGTTCCTTGGGGAAAGTTGTTCAGTATCATGAGTACGGTCAACCGCTTGTCGGTAGAAACTTTTTCAACTCTATTACCACGCCATAAGGCTCAAAAGTGTTTCTACCGATGTGCGGCCGTGTGTACATGAATACCTTTTTCTATCACTAATTAAATTCACCCTATAGAATGTGAATGATGAAATTTGTGGATTCTCCATGGTAAATTGGGCGCGTGATCGACTCATTTTGTATGGGAAGTCGAAAATTTTATTTCAAGTAAATAACTTTTCCTTCGTGAAAGTTACTGAATGACTGAGCTTCGGGAGCAAAATCAATATAAATATAAATATTTCTTTCTTTCTTTCTTTCAATGAAAATTCTCGTCTTATAATTCAATTCAATTCAATTCCTAATCAACGTTAGCCGTGGTCAGAATGTAGATGGTTGACCAATCGCAGTAAGGAAAATTAGGCTAAATGGAAAACTTTTCTTTGAAATGCATCTAAAAAGACTTGACACACTTTAACACACGTTTTGGAAGAGCGACACTTTCCATCAGGTGACCCGACTGCTCGTCTGCTTCTCTCTATTATAAAAAAAAACCGACCAAGTGCGAGTCGGACTCGTGCACTGAGGGTTCCGTACCACCACATAATCATAATTGTATTAGTTGAAATTTCAGTAAGTTAATGTGCTAGATTTTTTGAGTCCGACACGCGCTTGACCAAATTTTAGTATTTGTTGTTATTTTATAGCTTATGCACTATAAACATACCAATTTTCAAGTTTGTAAGTGTTCCCGTTTCTAAAATAGAACTAAAACAAAAATCGCCTCCACGACCATCCAACTTGACCCCTCTCTTATATGAATGTGCTTGAAACGGGAGCTCACAACAATTGGTTACTATTAGTTGTGAGTAAAGTTGTAATATTTAATCATTTCAGACTCTTCCCTTTATTTGTACTGTGAGCCCTAGCTTCTTGCCTAATTTCATAATTTTAGGTCAACGGGAAGTACCCTATAGGTTTTGCTTTAGTGCATAAATGTATGGAGATAAGGACATAAAATGCCATATCTTTTGATTGCGTCGTTGCAAAAACTTTAAATTTTCAGATCTTGTGTGGTTCATGGACCCTAATATATGGTAATAATTTCAACCTGATACCTCTACCCGTTCGTGAGATAAAGGGTATCGACAGACAGACAGACGGACACCAAAGTGATCCTATAAGGGATCCTTTTTTTCTTTTGAGGTACGGAACCTTTAAAAAAAGACCAAGTGCGTGTCGAACTCCTTATATTTATATGTTTCCGTAAAAATAAGGGAAATTCAAAGAAAAAATCTGATTTATCGATATATTGGTTCGGAACAAAATTTGTAAACAAGATGCTGTGAAAAGCTCCAATGCTCCAATCATATGGCTGTAAAACCTGTGAAACAGATGATAGACAGACAGAACCGACTTCCAATTCTCCCATATTTTACCAAATGTTGGTAAATACCGATAGAAGTAGGTAGTATGAATGTTGAAAAGTTCGAAGGTGCATTGCAGTATGCAGGCAAATCGCGTGTTCGGACTGTTAGCTCAACCTTGTCAGCTGAACCGAGCTTAAGGTCTTCTGTGTGCCAAATAGTTCTGCCTGCAGTGTGAGCCTTGACATTATATGTTTTATAAAGTAAAACAAAAAATCAGACTGAGTAAAGAATAATTTACTGAAAAGTTAAAAAAACCGGTCAAGTGCGAGTCGGACTCGCGCGTCGAGGGTTCCAATATGCCTTTAGTATTTTTAGAAGCTATAAAGTCCCTTTTGTAGGACCGCAAAACTAAATTGGTATCATAACTTTAAAAAGTTGTAAATCTATTTTGGAATGTAAGGAATGGAATGGAAGCCCTTTCATATGATACCCCACTCGATCTAATAACGACAAACCCCTATTTGGGTTGGGTTTACATCATTATCGTCATCATATCAGCCGAAAAACGTCCACTGCTGGACATAAGCCTCCCCTAAAGATCTCCATGACGAACGGTCCTGCGCTGCTCGCATCCAGCGGCTTCCCGCGACCGCCACCAGATAATTCGCTCGTAGTCATTTGTTATGTGCTGTATCTTAACCGTTTTGATCGATCCCTGCACTAGGTTGGACCTGTTTCGCAGGAGATCAAACTCTTGACCTCGACCTAGTCTTGAAGACAGAGATGAGGTCGACGATGGAACAAGCTTGCCCAGAAGAAGCCAATTCACTCGCGACTTGAATAGATTCGGGTTATATGAACTCGGGAACACAGACGCAGGCAGATAATTCCACTCTTTAGCAGTGCTCATTGTAAAAGATGTTTCAAAGCGCTATGCGCGAATGTGCGGAATATCAACCAAGTATGCCGATGGTAGAAGGGAGATGGTGGAACAAGCTCGTGGAGCTCTTGAGCACACTCTCCGAAGTAAAATCTGTAGAAGACCGACAGACATTCAACTTTCCGACGGTGTACCAGACTGTGAAACTTGGTTTTCACCAGCATCTCATCACCAACGAGCTTCTTGGCTCTGCGATCTATCGAGTCAAGTGCGGCTAGTTGGTATTTGGCTGAGCCATCCCAAAGGTGATAGCAATTCTCCATGCAGGATCGGACTTGAGCTTTATATAAAACTAGAAGCTGTCCAGGACTTTGAAAGTACATCTAGGCATTAGTTTTAAACAATAAAGATTTCTTTAAACTTAAATGAACCATGCTTGTAAATTTATACCATGGCATTTCTATCTAACAGCTATTTAAGTACTCATAAACATATTCTTTAGGGCTGTTTGATTTAGGGGGTCGTTGCCAAAACTGCTTACGGCCCCTCGACTTAGGCCTTGGCAACCAAGTGAATAAGTAATGCTACTCATATCTTTATACTTCGACTTACGAGTATGGAAAGTAGGGTGGCTGCACTATACAGGGTGTGAGGGACGGGTTTCTGAAAGTCAGTCAGTCAACGTCACTCATCATCGTTATATCGTGTGGGTTGCAAGGACGATAACCGACCTCACTAACCCTGGTGTCAGAGTTGTTGAGTCGCCAAAGGCCTCTGACATGGCTCATGACTGGATCAGTAGATAGTAGTCGGGACCAACGGCTTAGCGTGCACGGAATCATCTAACTTTTTGGACAATCAAGTGATTCACCCTGCAATGTCCTAACCAAACTAGGGAGGTCGCACAAAAGGATTTTTGATAGATAGTGTCCCCCACTGGGAATCGAACCCAGAACCTCCAGATCGAGAGCCGAGCCCTCTAACCACTAGACCACGGAGCTTGTTAACGTAACTGAACCACTTTCAGTAAATAAAACTTTCAGGAAATGAAAATAAAGAAGTCCTCACAGTCTTACTCACTGAAGTTGTTCAGTTACGTTAACTAATCATGCTCTTACAGTTTTCGGAAACCTGTCCAATTGTCACCTAGCCAATGGTTTCCATTTATGACCCGTGTTTTTTGCAAAAAGTTGTTCAGTTTCTTAGTACAAAAACATCCTCAATTTTCAATCAAAGATTCAAAGTTTTTCTGTGCTTAATAGTGTTTGTTTACTCGTATAATTTTTTCGTAGAAAAATAGTGCAGTCAGTTAGCTGTTTCACGTAGACACAATTTACAATTTCACCAAATTTTTTCCAGGCACTAGTTAGGTACATAGCTCTCAATTTTTGGTAGGAGTAGGAGCCAATTCCTGAATTTCAAAAAATTCCATAGAAAATTCAAGAATTGGCTCCTATCAAAAATTGAGTGTGTACCTAACCTGGAAAAAAATTGGTGCAATTTGGTGAATTTGGCGATATAAGACTATAAGGGACCGGACTAAAAAGGTTATCATTTAATCTACTTCAAATTTTTGACCAACCCTAATTTCATGGCTCCCGTCCAAAGTAATGCAAATTTTTACAGCACACATTGCGGTGTCTTCGCATGTCGATGTTGATACGACGGTTTATAGCCAGCTGACACGCATTTACTTGTAACGTACTGTACTTTGACATAGCCCAACATATTGTTGCTAACTAGTCTGTAGGTAGCTTTTAGTCACAGCTTTTAATTAAATAAATAAATACTTGTCAGGGTTTATAGCCGATTCCACAAAAGCATCCGCTTTGAGGCAACGAAGCAGTTGACCCCAACATAAATTTCTCAGGCAGATTTTATTTGACAGGATGATAAAGAATCATGAATTAAATGTAAATTCAAAATATCCAAAAAAAAATTCATACATTTTTTGTAATTTTTGTATGGAAAAATTAAAAATAACGATTTTGTTTGGATTTTTTATAGAAGGTTTGTCTCATGTAGTGTAATACCCCAGCAAAGTTTTATCGACTGAGGATTTAATGCGGGGGTCTTCATACAACGATCCGCTTCGTTGCCTAGACTAAGTGACCAATCTGGTTGTCAGAGTTTTCAAGCAGCCAAATGGCCTCTGACTTGGCTTAACGACTACTATCATTGACAGTAGCCGGGACTACCGGCTTAACGTGCTTTCCGAAGCACGGAAACGCACTAGTTCTCGTGCCACTAGCGGTCACCCATCCGAGTTTTGACCACGGCAAAGGTTGCTTAACTTTCGTGATCGTAAAGAAAGAGCAACTACCACTCGGCCACGAGCGCTTCACGAGGCAACGGTAAATTTTTTTTTTGTGTTTAACCTATGTTCCATCATTCAGTTTCATATTCTTCAGAAGTCCTTCTATACAAGGTGTAAAAAAGGGGTAAAAGGGGTAAGGGGTAAAAAGGGGGTAAATGGGGGGTTATACCCTTTTTTTACTACTTGTATAATATGACAGTAATAATTGTATATTTTTCAGTTTGAAAGTCAGTGAATTAGCAGGTGAGATCCCTTTTTATCAACGACTTTTACGTATTTAGACTTAGATGTAGAGTATAAATTGTTCTATATCGTAAATCATAATATTATTAAAGCTCCAACTACATGCCATAGTCACGTGTAACTCGGCGTTTATCATGCATCGTCGTATTATGCAATGTAACACAATCAATCGTATGACAAATTTTTATCTATTCTCATCATCATATCAGCTGAAAGACTTCCACTGCTGGACATAAGATCTCCATGACGACTGGTCCTGTGCTGCTCGCATCCAGCGGCTTTCCGAGACTTTGACTAAATCGTCGGACCATCTTGCGAGGGGCTGCCCACGCTACGTCTTCCCGTACGTGGTCGCCACTCTAGAACCTTTACACCCCATCGGCCACATATTCGTTCTGGGATGTGCCCTGCTCACTGCCACTTTATTCGCAGGGCTATGTTGGCTACTTAGTTCTTCTGCCGATCTCCTCATTTCTCTCTGTTCTACTAAAATCTATCAGAAAATTAAAATTTAATTGGATCATTTTCATAATGATTTCCTAAAGATCCTCAGCTCCATGTCACTTTCTATAGTATTACGCATATACCTACGAGTACCTAGTGCGGTCAGTTAGCTGTTTTACGTAGACTCGATTTACAATTTCACCAAATTTTTTCCAGGTACTAGTTAGGTACATAGCTCTTAATTTTTTATAGGAGCCAATTCTTGAATTTTCTATTGAAATTTTTGGAAATACAAGAATTGGCTCCTATCAAATATTGAGAGCTATGTACCTAACTAGTACCTGGAAAATATTTGGTGCAAATTGGTGAATTTGGCGATATAAGACTATAAGGGACCGGACTATAAATATCTCGCCTTCCCATAACTTTACAATTATTTACAATTACCCCAAAGTGTAATTCGTCAGTTTAGGGACTTTTAAACCGGCCTTGAAGGTCATAATTCCAAAATTATAGTATTATTATTTTGTTTTTTATTGTTTTTATTCACCCTTTTATTATTATTATTATAGTCGAAAACCATTTCGAGATTAAATTTTTATCCATTGGACAAAATACATAAAAATAAATTTCACGCAGCGCCCTATCGGACACCTTTCACGTTTAAAATTGACATTGTTTTATTTACTAAACTTGTTATTGTTTCGTCGCTATTTCCACTAGTGCTGTGCGAAAGAGATAAGCTGGAAAATTACAACCAATGAAATTGCTCCATTTGACAGCGCATTTGATAACTAGAAATATGGAGCAATCCTATCGCTTGGAATTTTCCCAGCTTCACAGCTCAGCTGTCTCTCACGACACTAGTGGAGAACCACCCTTAGTCTACAACAAAATTACAAAATAATCTACAAACACTAAACTGCAGATCTGCGCAGACGAGATGATCTAGTAGACAATGGGACATTGCGCAACATGATGCGCAGATAACAAAGCTCCCAGGGTCAATTGAAACCTCACTAGAGAGACTAGCAGGAAATGAGATGCCTTCAAGCTTGCTGCAAGTTTAGAATTTGCAATGATTAATGAGGACAAGGCTTTGATTTGATACTTACATCAAAGACTATGTAGTACTTAGCTATAAAACTAATAAATTTTCTAAAAGATACAGTTCCAAAAACAAAAAAACGCAATCGGTCGACCAATATGAATTGCTCGTGCAACTATTTTGATATCCGGACCGACGCGTGACGGTTTGAGTTTTATTCTTTTTAACTCATATTAATTTTATTATTATGTATGAATACGTGATCCGACTTCGATAAGGCCTCATATACGGAACGAATTTTGGTCAATGTGACACTTTTATCCCTGAAAAAAAAAGACTTTTTTTATGACAAATGTTTTCTTGCGAAAGTTGTTGAGGGAGGTATGTTCTAGGATTTAGCCAGATGCCTTAAAATTGCCCCTAAATATCACAAGTGTATGTGTTAAAACTCCCTGTATGTCTTAAAACTTTCAGGAAATGAAAAAATTTCCAGCCTCTCCAAAAATTTGATTGTATAGTTTGTATGGAGAGGTCGGTTTTTTAAAAAGTTTTCATCACTGAAAGTTGTTCAGTTACGTGGACTGATCATGCCCTTTCAGTATTTGCCAACCTGTTCCTTAAAACCTGTATGTGTTAGTTGTTCGCTTAAAATATGACCTTAAGCGGTTTGAACTATTTCGCTCCTCTTATCATAATTACAATCACATTGTCGTTCACCGTAATACAAACCGTGGCGATAAATCTGGAGAGGCTGAAAACGCTAGTTTTTAGGCCTGGATCAGTGCCATGCGGATGTCCGCGCGTTATAAAGAGGAGGATGGGCAGCAGCATTCTCTTGAGTATCACACCACCTTACTTACTGCGGTCACCTACAACCGCGGTGCATGGTGCCAGCCGTAACGCTGACAATCGAGATGACTCTATGGTACGGTCAACCGCTTGTCGGTAGAAACTTTGTGTACTTCCCATCCACATTTTTTCAGCAAAAGCTAGAATTCTGGAGGGAGCTCCCTGTCTTCCGTCAGTCCGTCAGGACGTTTCATGGGATGTTATGATGATGATGATGTATGTCCGCGACGGACAGTAAAATGTATGAAACCTATACAGCGTGTAACGAAAGAAACAACGTAAAGAAACATAGGTCATAGAACAAAATTAATTTTTGACCTTCCATAGAAACAGCATCAGCTGATAGCGCATTTTGTATGGGAGGCATTTACTTATATATAAGTACTAGCCCATCGGCACGTTACAATGTCCCCAATTCGTTGGTCCGAAATTTGACGTTTAGGACCAACAAATGTCAGTCGTTGTCAGTCATATTGTCAACATTGGATGCAAATACACTTACCAACAAAATGGAATTTTCTTAGTTGAAGATACAATATACTCTTATTATTATTATTGTTATTTGTTATTATTGTTTTTGACTATAATCCAATTAATGAAACTGAAAAACCAGGCCTAAATCACATATAAACAGTTAAAAGTTTGTTTTGTTTTTTCCCGCCATATTATTTCCGTTCCGTGTATTTAGCACCGACCGAAGAACTACACAACGTAGTTCACGCGATTTTTCACAGATGGCGCAATTTTTTCTTGTATGGGGAAATTTTGAACCGCTTGTTCCCAAGACCCTATCTTGACTATATAAATCTATGATGGGAGGTCAAATTTTGATTTTCGTATTTCGACCTATGTTCCTTGGGAAAACTTGTTCAGTTTCGTGCCACCTGCTATTTACCATTGTTGCTATATGTTGTTGCTATTTACCATTGTACGTTGTGTGTAAGCAATAAAGATTTATGATTATAAGATTCATACCCTTAAGGGGCTGATGCCGAAAAATTATGAATATATGGCCGTGAAAAAAATTAATGTGATAATTAAGCATCTTTCCAAAAATATAGCCTACTCCGAAATACGATTAAATATATTTTATACGCCATAAAAAAAATCGAAAGTTACCTCTGCTTTTTGCTTTTAAACCGTTTTTCTAAAATACCCATAAATCTGTGACGCCAAAACTTTTACACATTATTCAATACATTATGCATAATAATATAGCTATTAGATCATTAATATTATGGGTACAGATTTTGAGAAAAATGCAAAAAATAGCGAAAAACGTAAAACAGCGCGAATCCGCTCGATTCTAGCACGCGCATTCTGCCCTTTGTTAGAAAGGGAGGTAATTCAGCTCTTATCAGCCCCCACAGCCTCCACAGAATAAACTAACAACTATCATACAAAAGGACACTCTCTGTCCCCCTTGCAGGGCACCCCGCACGTAGAGTCTGGCCAATTTGATACTTTTAGTTAGGTTTTCAAGACTACAAGTTACTACCTGAAAACCAAGTAAAAGTACCAAATTGTTATTTTTCAGTATTTTCAGGGTTTAAAACTTGTTATTTTTAAATTTCCCGCGGTTTTGTATGGACAGCTTTCGTTGGCCAGACTCTACATAATAGTTCTGCCAAGAGAGGTGCGATCGTTCTGAATTTGGGAGCGGCAGAAAACTCAATAAATCATGAAATTTCCGGACTTTTTTTTCAGTTTTTGATCAATATCTTAGTGAAGGAAGGGTCTGACTGGTATACCCACTATACACACTTTTAAAGAAGAATTTTTTTTCTACAAGTTGAGATCAAAACGAGCTCAATACAGCTATTGGTTCGTAAGATAAAGTTGACCGAAAATAGGCCATTTTCTCCGAAAGGTGTTTTTTTTTTCGAAATGGTCACGATCGTACCTTTTGCAAGCACGACCTCTTTTCTTTATCGAACTTGGCTGCTTTATAACTACTGCAGACAATTAAGATTTTTTTAACCCCTTTTTGCCCTATAACCTAAATCAGGTTATCGCTACCGCCCTTTATAACCTTAAATACCAGTTTACCAAAATAAAAAGAGACTCGGCTCGTATGAGCGTTTATACAAACCCAGTGCCAAATTATTTTGGTCGAAAAACGTTATTACTTTCTTATTTATACTTGCTGTTAACTACATTGCCTCGGCTTGTAATATTTCCTTCCTAAATGTTAGCGTAATATTTAAATATGTTTTTTATATTTCCCCAAGTTTTTTTATTAAAAGGGAAAAATTGTAAAACGAAATGTTTCGAAATAAGGCAGTTTTGTGAAACGATTTTCATGTAGAAAACATACAGATTTTGGGTACGAAAAAATATATTGAAGAAGTAGACGATTCCGTCATGAGAAGTATAATACCTGTATTCCGAATACTGAAGGAGCATGATCAGTCAAAAACACTGAACAACTTTCAGTGAACAAAACTTTCAGAAAAAAAAAATCCGAGTCTCCATAGAAAATTGTAAACTTGATCGGGCAGTTTGTATGGAGAAGCCGATTTTTATTTCTTTTCCTGAAAGTTTTGTTCACTGAAAGTTGTTCAGTGTCGTTGACTGATCATGCCCCTTCAGTATTCGGAAGGCTGTCACTAACACCTTGTATATAGGGTCTTAATGAAATAGTGAACATAATTTTAGCATGTTACTTAGACCATGAAACTGAACAACTTTTCTCAAGAAACATGGGTCGAAACACGAAAATACTGTTTCTATTCGAGGTAAAAAATTGATTTTCGTATTACGACCTGTGTTCTTTGGGGAAAGTTGTTCAGTTTCATGGTCTGAGTAACATACTAAAATTATGTTCACTATTTTATTAGTAGTCTATGGTGACCGACTGTACAAACTTAAAATATAAGATTCTAACCATAAAACTGAACAACTTTTTCCAAGGAATATACGTCGAAATACCAAAAAGGAATTTTCGACTTGCTGATAGCACAATGTTGAATTTTTTTTTCGTATATCGAACTATGTTTCTTGGAAAAAGTTGTTCAGTTTCTTGATTAAAATCTACCGTTTAAGTTTGTACAGCTGGTTCCCAGACACAGATACAGTGCATTACGTACGCACGTCAGCAAGCACGTAGAAACAAAACCAGTATAAGCTGAACCAGCGCTACGCTACAAACGCCTGGAACCAGAGACCAGCTTTCTCTACCCTTACGGTAAAAAGGCATGACGATTTTAAAACCAGCCCACGAAAGTTCACGAAACTATGTAACCTGATATGGTTGCCGTGACGGAAACGAATCTAGATTCATCTGTTTTGGATTCCGAGTTAGCACCTGGAAATTGGACCATATTACGAAAAGATCGAGGAGGAGATACAGCGCGTTTGGGTCGGCGTGTAAGGACTGGTGGTGGCGTATTACTTGCAGCTCGACCTGGAATTAGTTTTCTTCGCCGAACTGACCTTGAGACCCAGTCATGTGAAGATTTATGGGCCTCATTTTCTTTTCACCATGTAAACTTTGATGTATGTGTTGTTTATATACCGCCTAGCTCTCCCGACGAGACGTACATGCAATGGTTTCTTACAGTTGAATCAAAATTGTCTAGTATTAGTAATTTTATAATAATTCTTGGAGATTTAAATCTGAACAGTGCTTCTAAAACAATTAAGGCTTATTTTGGTTATTTTCTTAATGTTTGCGGTCTCGTTGAGATGAATGATGTATTAAATTCTTACGGGGGTAGGTTAGATGTGGTGCTGATCTCAGAGCAACTTGATAATGTACGCGTAGAGGGTGTAACTGGAGACGGACTAGTACCTCATGTTGATGCTTATCACCCACCACTGGATGTAGAAATACATCTCAACAATACTAAAATAAGCAATCGATCTGATCGTCTTCCTCCTGGTAATATTAATAATGAAATGGACTGGAACTTTACTAAAGCTGATTTTGACATGCTTTATAAACTCATTTGCGAAGTTTGCTGGGATCCTGTTCTTTGTGCAGAGGATGTTGACAAGGCCGTTGATGCTTTTTACAGTATTATGTATGCTATATTTGACAAGTGTGCACCGAAAAAGACTCGCCCTAAACAAGTTCTTAGGCGCTATCCTGTCTGGTATACACATGACATAATTAAAGACATAGCATGCAAAGCTCACCTTCATCGTTTATGGAAAATTACGAATGATAAATCATTTTATCATAAATTCAGTAAATTAAGAGCAAACATCAAACTTCAGGTGGAACTAGCATATGACATCTATATCAAACGAGTGCAAAGCAATCTCAGAAGTAACCCACAAGACTTTTGGCGACACATTGACAATCTCAGAACAACTGGAGGCTTTGTGTCGAAAATTTCTTATAAAGATAAAGTTTCTGAAGGTAGCGAAGCTGCTGATGCTTTTGCTAGTTTCTTTTCAAGTGTTTTTTTACCACAGGATCCTGTGCTTTGTCCGGATACAGCAAACGAAAATGACACTAGTTGTTCAGCTGCTTATGTACATATTGATAAAATTCTAGCTTCTGATATAAAATACGCATTAAAAGTTCTAAAGCCTAAGTGTTCTATAGGTCCAGATCACTTCCCCCCGTATATACTAAAAGCATGTAGAGACAATTTTATTACACCTCTTTTGTACATTTTCAATCTTTCTTTAAATACACATAAATATCCAACAAAATGGAAGCTTTCCCAAGTTACACCAATACCTAAAAGTAAAGAAAAGTCAAAAGTTGAAAATTATCGACCCATAGCTATTATGTCCGCGTTGGCTAAAGTTTTTGAGTACATCTTGCATAAAAAAATAACAAAACAGGTTTCTCCTTATTTGACTGACTCTCAACATGGCTTTAGAGCGAGACGGTCTGTCAACACCAATCTCTTAACACTAACTGATGTAATATCCCGTAATTTGGACAAAGGTAACCAAGTTGACGTAGTCTACTTCGACTTCACAAAGGCTTTCGATCGAATTGATAACGATATCCTTTTAAATAAACTATGTTCCTTTGGATTTACTCCATCACTATTAAAATTTTTTGCTGATTATCTACGAAATCGTTATCAATTCGTTCGTCATGGATGCTTTGTATCAAAATCTTACCATACCCGATCGGGGGTCAGTCAGGGCTCCATCCTTGGACCCCTTCTTTTTAATCTGATGATTAATGATTTGGACACAGTACTAAGCCATGCGTCTTGTCTACTATACGCAGACGATTTAAAGCTCGTCCATGTAGTGCGGGATTTGGATGATTGTAATCTACTTCAGGCAGATATAGATGCAGTTTACCGATGGAGCATAAACAACAAGCTTCAATTTAATCCATCCAAGTGTTGCATTATGTCGTTTACTAGGGCTTTACATCCTATGCATGCTGCTTACTTTTTGGGCACTGAAAACATTAGTCGTGTTAACTCGGTCAAAGACCTTGGAGTACTTTTTGATGCCAAACTCACTTTCAATGCTCACATCGAAACCCTTGCAGCAGAGTGTTTTAAGAGATTGGGGTTTGTTATTAGAAACGCCAGAGAGTTTGATGATTGTACGGCTATCGAATTATTATACGTAAGTTTGGTGCGAAGTAAGATTGAGACGGCGTCAATTATCTGGGGCCCCCATGAAAGTGTTTATAACCTTTCACTTGAAAAAGTTCAAAAAGCGTTTCTCAGATTTCTATACAAAAAGAAATTGGGTTATTATCCGTTTTTGTACCCGACAAAATTTTTATTGGGAGTCCTTGGCTTCAGATCGCTGGAAACAAGACGTATCCATCAGCTTATGATCACAGTTTGTTGTATCCTTCGTGGTGAATCTAGCTGTCCAGAATTGGTACCGCAGGTATTCCGATTGTTCGTCCCCGAAAACTATCTCAGAGGTCGAGCGCACCACCTAGTGGCGCTGCCCACTATGCGCACAGTGGCGCACCGCGAGTCTCCTCTACCGCGCGCATTGCGACTTATACGAGATATGCTAGAGGCGGCACCACAACTTGATATATTTGCAGATAAGTTGCCAAGCATCAGCAAATCTATGCTTACTTTCTGTGAAGTTTTGTAATTTTATTTTATACATATATTCTAACAATGTTTTACCTAATACAGGAGTTTATTGTTTAATAATGTTTAAGGTTTCTGATCTCAATGTGATCTCGTTATTTAAGTTCTATGTTCCTTGTATAGATTAATTAGGTATGCCTGTCATAACTGTACATTGTAAATTATAAATAAATAAATAAAATAAATAAATAAAATAAAGTAACATAGGTCGAAAAAAAAACTCGAAATAACAGAAATAATAGCGCATTTTGTATGGGAGGACAATTTTTTTTTCTTATTTTAAGTTTTCTTCAACAGTTTCAGTTTTATACCCTGGTTCAGCAACAAACAGGAAGTTTTCAGGTAAGTCATTGAGCTGAAACCTCACAAGAAAAGTACCTTAAAATGTGGAACAGGGCAAAACTTACAAATGTAGTGGCATGTTTCCTTTATTCATAAGAAAGGAATAAAAACCGATCTTGGCTTTTAAGTAATCACCCAGTCATACCAATAACTATATAACTACATAATCTCAGGTTGTGATTCTAATAATTCATTGGATTGTGTCTTGTTTACGTATCACTCTTGGCATAGATGAAAGATGAATTAATGAAATAAACAGAAGCTTCATTTTGTCGGCTTTTTCTCATCTTTGAAAAGAAACGAGGTACCGTATACCTATATCGTGGTTTTATTGTTTAAACTTCAAGCAAAATATAGAGAAAAGTAATTACCAAATACTGAACAAAAAATTAATTTTCGAACTCTATCTTATGAGGTGCAGTGAAGTTCAAAATATGTAAGCGTAAACTTTTGTTGATTTTTCTCCCGAAGCCCAGTCATTCTAAGTATTCATGAAAACAAGCAACTTTCCCGAAGAATTTTTTTTTATCGAAATTTTTTTTGGCTTTCCCATACAAAATGAGTCGATCATGTGACCACTTTACTATGGCGCAACGCAAAAAAAAAAATTACTCGAAATATTTTTGCGTCACCAAAGTTGCTTGTATCATGAGTAGAATCACTGGGCTTCGGCAGCAAAACCAATAAAAATTCACGCTGTATTGAAAGCTTCCAATCAATTTGAATTTGTAGGAAATGTAAACGCCGTTGTTAAGTACAAACGTTTATTTTGATCGTAATCTTAACGTAAGGTCACAGTTGGTGGGATTAACTCAGCTTCGTAGCTTCCACGCACTTTCCCAAGCAGGGCGAAGCGGCGGACGGATACGAAGAATTATAGTATCGCAACGCTATGGGTTCCAAATTGCCGTTCCAAGCAGGACGCGACGTTGGACGCTCATAGAGTAGCAGTGAGACTAATTGACGCGACAGTAACAGGCCGGGGTAGTCATGTTTTCACAAATAATCTCTATAGCGCGTTTTAGAGAATCAGCTCCTTTGTAACAACGTCATCTATCGAACGGTTTGGATGGCAAAGGTAGACGTGTTACAGTCTCCCCCTCAGGCTTCGAAGTCGTCCCGACGAGAGAGCCTGAAATCTGTCTGTCTGTACACCAATCAGTTGATCTGGTGCTGCTGGTGGATACTCATTTTCTCTCTCCCCCTGGACTAGAATTGCTCTCAGAGCATAGTTGCTAACGTGGGTTTTAACTATATATGGCAGTTTCTCATCAGCTTGCCGTAGTACCGATGCGGAAGTACGACCCTTCTTTAACTGTTCGAAGGCCTTGTCTTGTTCTGCCATGTTTGTGTCCTCTATGTCGAAGGAGTCTATGCCGATTTGATCGTTCTCCGGAAACAAATTTGACCCCCACGAGCCCCACGTTGGGCGCCAATGTAGGAAATGTAAACGCCGTTGTTAAGTACAAACGTTTATTTTGATCGTAATCTTAACGTAAGGTCACAGTTGGTGGGATTAACTCAGCTTCGTAGCTTCCACGCACTTTCCCAAGCAGGGCGAAGCGGCGGACGGATACGAAGAATTATAGTATCGCAACGCTATGGGTTCCAAATTGCCGTTCCAAGCAGGACGCGACGTTGGACGCTCATAGAGTAGCAGTGAGACTAATTGACGCGACAGTAACAGGCCGGGGTAGTCATGTTTTCACAAATAATCTCTATAGCGCGTTTTAGAGAATCAGCTCCTTTGTAACAACGTCATCTATCGAACGGTTTGGATGGCAAAGGTAGACGTGTTACAAATTTTAAATTAATAATAATTGTTCATGAAGAATATGATACGGTGCCTATCCCTGATTTATCTTAATCCTGATTATACTTATATGACACCTCTTTTGAACAATGATAATATTTCTCTGTGCCGACTTCAATGGATAGTTAATACTTTTGCTGTCTGTACAAGCTGGACTTTCCCAATTTTCAAAACTTCCCAGGCCGCCAAATGGCCTATGTAACGTGGTTCAACTTTATTTTCAACTTCCAATCAAATATAAACCAAAAGTCACGTTCCGTATTAGTAGAATAACATCAATATTGGGGTTAGGGGTTGTTTTCAGTGGAATTCCGTTGATTTATGAGTCCGACTGGCCACTCCGCATGGCAACAGGGGTGAACGACCCGCCGATAACAGTTTGCTTATCGGCATATCTAAGAAATGCCATTATAATGAGGTTAAGGAAAACTTGACGTGGAAAGTCCGGGTGATTTTGATAGGGTTTATTGAAAACTGTTTTATAGTTTTAAAGCCGAAGCCCAGTGATTATGTCCGCAGATCTGGTGCTAGCTCATGTGAAAAGGCCAAGATGAAAGACACACGACACCCTCTGCACAGCCACGAACCAGTGCCGCAAAGGCTAAAAAGCCGAAAAAATTTCGTAAAGTGTGTCGATAGCCTGACCTCTGACCCTTCACAGGGTCGCTGCAGACTGTGGCGTGAAAGAGTTTCACTTCCTTCCCCTTTTGTTCCACCTTCAGAGAGTCTTTCGCCTGGACAGAACTTGCCATGGCTGACCTGGAAGTCTCTAAATAGACTTTGGCCTCAGGTTGGCTGCAGTAAAGACAACATGTCCAGGTGGGGTTTCTCAAAGGATCCTAATCTGATCTGCACGTGTGGTGCGATACAAACTATGGCCCACCTAACATCGTGTTCTGCGTCCCCTTCCACCTGCACACAGCAAGAGTTAATGGACGCTACACAAAATGCAGTGCATGTTGCCGAATTTTGGGTTAAACAAATATAAAATTAAAATGACGATGCCATCGACACGCAAAGAAGAAGAAGTGAAGCAAACAAGCAACTTTCCCGAAGAAAAAAAATGTTTACTCCCCCATTATAAAGTGGTCACGTGATAGACTCATTTTGTATGGGAAGGTGAAACATTTTTTTCGAGTATAAATTTTTATTTCTTCGGTAAAGTTGCTTGTTTTCATGAGTAGAATCACTGGGCTTCGACTTTAAAACGAATGAAAATTCACGCTGTATATGTTCTTTATAGCACAAAATTAAAAAAAAAAGACTATAACTAAAGGACGTATACAAAGGCGGGCTTATCTCTAAAAGAGATTTCTTCCAGCCAACCGAAGGCAGTGAGAAAGTTGTATCAACGGGAACACAATAGTGCAGAAAAGTAAAAAAAAATTGTAATAGTATAATAGTAGACTGGTACCTAGGAATCCTTTGGGATGTAAATCCATGCATGAAACTGAACAATTTTTTCCAAAGGAACCAAGATCGGAAAAAAGAAAGTTGATTTGGAACTCCCATACAAAATACTAATGCAGTTTGAGATGCTTTGCTAATTGTAATCTTTTGATTTTTTAACTTGCTGTGTGTAAGTGATTTAATTTAATTTTATTTATTTGGGTCAACCAGCTGCCGTATTCCGAAGTGAAACTACGATAATATCGCGCCGATAATTAGTCTAGTGTTCGGCCTTTTCTCCCATACAAAGTAAATTTCCGAACGTAAATGTTGTTGTCAATTAGATAACATCGGAGCACCGATAAAACTTCGGAATACCAACCCAGTAACAGTTACATTAGAATAATCACAAATAATTAAAATCACATAATTAAACATTTTAATTTATAATTTAAAAACACATTTAATGAACCAAACGTAGGGCAATTTGTTTCCTTGTTATATGTGCAATAAATAATCTATCTGATAAAGTAATCTAGTTTGTTAATTTGAGTACAAAATCGAGCAGTTTTTATTGAGAATTGCATAAACCAAGGCATAAATTAAACTTACTGAAGATATAATCGATACAAACTCACACTAACCCCACAACGGTTCAACCCTTCGATGACTATCAGTTCCGGCCATCGTTCCGGCGTACTCCGCTATCGGTGGAACTGCGGATATTGGCGATATTGGATAATTGCACTTGAGCGACGCGTGCGCAAGGGTTAAAGCGACTTTTTTGAGGGCAGTTTGTAAACTGATGAGGTTGTTTGTGTGTGGGGGAGCGTCGGTTGATTTTGGTCAATTTATTAAAATGTTACATCCAATAAATTGCTGAATTTTTGATCAGCTGAGTCTGTAGGCCTGTTGGGGTTCAGTAAGAATTGGTGTATGCACGAAATGGCACAAACTCTCGGCTGATAAGAACAAGAAGAAGAATTTTAAGTGAAGAGGTAAAAACATTTTGTAAATTTTGACTAAGTATAAAGTAAACAGGCGGAGTAAATCGATCGACATCAGACGAATCTATTTCTATTTTAACGTGAGAAATAAGTAACGAGAAAAGAGATAGCAACATGGACATTTGAATAAAGAAAATGTTTCGTTTATGATTCTTCTTCTTGGAGTTCGCCATGTTCTTTCTATGAAGGCTTGAGCGCCTCGGTTGAGCGCAAAGAATCATGCACTGACGCTATCAAAGGCTGAGGTTCTAGGCTTAAAACTATCTGGTACAGGCTTCCATCTTTCCAGAAGAACGCCAGATGAAGTTAGATAACCTGGCATATATTCTAACTAGATATATCAGTAACATAACGGTAACACACGCATCTCGTCACAGGCTGAGCATTTTGCCTACAAACTCTCTGCCAGACAATACCAGAAATTACCAAATAAATCTCCTGGCTGATTCAGACTTAGGTTGATCATCGTATCATAATATTGCGTAGTCATCTTATTACATTCAGAATATCTCGGTTTTACACCGCATGAGGCCTGTTGCAGTGCAGTCTTTTATTCTTCCAGATGTACACCAGATAACCTCATCATCATATAACATATAACCACTTTTATCTAATTCATAACGTCACACACTCACCTCATCACAAGCTATCATCTTGGCTTCAAGCTCTCCGCATGATGCCTGCCCCAATACAGTCTTCCATCCTTCCAGAAGTAAACCAGGTCTACCAGCAGCTTCTGGCGGATTCTAACTTACCTAGACCATCATAATATTATACACTCACCTCATCACAAGCAGAACATCTTGGCTTCAAGCTCTCCGCATGATGTCTGCCGCAGTACAGTCTTCCATCCTTCCAGAAGTACACTAAGTCCACCAGCAGCTCCTGGCAGGTGGTGCAGACGAAGCAGGCGGGGTGCCACCGCGCTGACGGTCCAGCTCTTGCAGCGGAGACGCACATGTCTCCAGCTGACATGGACTCCTCGCACTGTGGAACAAAGAAATAAGTACTTAGTTCATTCAGTAAATTACTTTGATTTCAGTGTAACAAAGAACTCAACTGTGATAATTTTGTAAACATTCGGTGAAGTTTACAAATACTTTAACATATAATTATGTTCAGCGAAAAATTTTAGTCTATATTTTTTACAGAAATTTTTTTTTGATCTGTGGTCAAAATTATTTTTTGAGAACTTAATTGGGACTATGTTGTATGTTGTATATTTCGGCCTATGTTTTGATCTTCTGAATTCACTTTAGGTAAATCGGTATGGATGGGTAATAATAGGTAGAGCAAGTTGAAGTCCATAATCTAACATTCTGCCTCTCAAAACATTCAAAGCGTTGCTCTGTCTTGCTCATAAAGAAAGTATGAGCTTTTACAATTGTAATTTCAACCGCTATCTTGTTGTTCATTATTTCGCATTTCGGGATTAAGGTAGAAGATTGACCAAGGTTTAGCTACACTTTCGTTTTATCGGTTCTTCTCTGCCTCTTCCGTTTTTGCAGAACCGTTAAACAATTTTGACCAGGACCTGATATTCCATTTGTTTACAAACCTTCCAAAGGTTATAAACCCCTATCTTGTCTTCTTTATGTAGAATAAAATTATTGAATAGTCATTTTTCAGTAAAACTTAATACCCTGTATCTCAGCCCCGATATTAGGTACGGAAAAACATTTTTCATTGTTATTTTTGTTTAGGGTAGAACTATCAAATAATAAAATAATTATTAGTGGCCGCTGAAAAAAAATGACGCCAAGGACCCCTACAAGTTTAATCAATGCCCTTTAATGCGGGCAAGGCCCTAGTAGTAGAATTATCAAAGTTTTTAACGTACTTAATTTAACTAAGTACAATAAAATATTCATTATCGACGAAGCATATGTAGAAATGAGGTGTTATGTATGAGAGTACTATTGGAATTTCCAAACAAATTAGTAAAGTATTCTGCAAGCATCTATAAGGAACTAGACAGAGACCGCGTTAAAAAACTGTGTCTGTTATGGAGGACTCCTTTAGAGGAACAATTGATGACCTTCAGGGTCCTCGACCGGGCGAGGCCATGTTTTACACGAGGCAAAATTTAGGCGCCTTAGAGGAATGCACCTCTTTTTTATGGGCCTAGACCTCGATCTAGCCCTGAGGGCAGAGATGAAGTCGACGATGGAACGAGCTTGCCCAGAAGAAGCCTGCCTATTGACTTGAGACTTCATTTATTTTTTAATCGAATTTCTTAGAAAAAAAAAATCGTATTTCTTTTTTTTTCTAGCTGCCACCCCCAAGGCAAAATCAAAATGTAGTGTGGAAGAGATCTCTTAGTGATAAGGCCACGTTTTGCCCAAATTTTGTAAGCACGCTGTTTGTAAAAGACTTCTTTATTAGTGTGCAATAAAGTGTTATTAATTCATTTAACAGGTTTTAACCATAAAGTTGCTTTTTGCAACTGCCTCTCAAACGCACATACGTAGAAATAAATAAAACAATTATTAGAACACCTGCTGCAACCAGATATCGATTCTGGAAACACTAACAGAACATTTCACAAACCTTCTTCAAAGTTAAAGCTCTGTTAAATCTATTGCTGTCACTTTCAGTTTTGATGAAAATTTGTGGATTGCGGGCGGGGGGCGGAGAGTATCCGTTCTGGATGACAGTACTATTACTTTATGGCTGTGTATTAACGTGCCACCAAATTTGAGTAAATTTTTACCAAATATTATCTATCCACCAAAATGGATAAATGTTCACCAAATTTTGTTTACCAAAATGATTAAATGATCACCAAATTTGCTTCTGGCACTTCACCGGCCGCTGCCGCGGCACGCTCGCTCCTCTCGCTCGGCTCGTGCGTTGTGGTCGCAAGACATGTCGCAAGATAACCTAACACAACCTTACCGATCTCTTTCGGGATCGGTTAGGTTGTGTTCTAACGAACTTAACCGAACCAGCTAATTTTGACCAGCATAAATTTGGTAACCAATTACCCAAATTTGGTGTACATTTTGTCTGAAGTGTATTGGGGTATAAAAAAATAATTTTGGAAATCATTAAATTTATAAGTAACAACGTTTAATTTATTCCCTTACTTTATTCTGTATCAATAGTGTGGGATCACCTTTGTAATATAATAGATCAACGTGAGCTACCTATAGGCACCTAGTTATAGCAACTCATGGGAGTGGAATCCTTCATTCATTGTACTGTTTATTTTAGATCCTGCGCGCTGAATCACCGCATAGCTTATGCGCGTGCGACTGTGCAAGATCTCCAGTTTATTGTCATTTAATATGTAAGCTTTTAATGATAACGTAAATTAATTGCGCAAGAGTTACGTGGGTTGTTTTAGCACGTTTCTTATTATATTTATCACGTGTTTGTTAAAAGTATGTGGATATTTAAACTACTAAAAGCATATCGCTTACTCACTCATATGGACGTGAATATGGGCTAGAAATTTATACTATGGTAACAAGTTCACAATTCGATGAATAAATTACTGTCTTTAGGGTGTAAGGGACGTGGAAACTGATCAACTTTCCCAAAGAAACATTTTTCGGAAAATTGTTCAGTTTTCGGTACACCGTTCCCTTAGACCCGTAAGGACACCGACACCGTCTTTATTTAGCTAGAATTTTACTACCTTAGGTCTATAGGAAAAAGTTCTGAGTATAGCGTGCACAGGATAAGTTTGGCTTTGAAGATCAGTTTCAGCGCATGGGTGACAGGCGGAGAGCCAATGAACTATTCGCTCAACCCCGCGATTAATATTTTGAGTTCTGCGCATTTACGGTCATAGCCGCGCGCAAGGAAGCAAGGATAACCTGTGCTGGTGGGGGTTCCTAAGTAGCGCAGACGTTAGACGCCAGTTGTGAATGTGGAGAACCCCTGCAGACCATGGCACACCTCACTAATTGTCCCGCGTGCCCGACCACCTGCTCGCGTGAGGAATTACTTGACGGTAACCAGAGGGCTACCACGGTAACCGCTTTCTGGGCAAGTAAGATTTAGCCCGTGTTCTGGCCGACACGAAAGAAGAAGAAGACGGTCATAGCCAGAGTTATTTTGTACAACGTTTACTGCTGCTGAATGCCGATATCTATTTAGGGAAAGTTTAGATTAATATCTAAACACAGATTGAATATTTAATGATAGCTTCAGACAGAAAAGAAAAACTGGAAGGGTAGTAAATAATTATACATTGAAGATGCAGTCTGGTCAAAGAATAATTGACTGGAAGCAAGCTTTTGACAAGAAACCACAGAATAACGATAGAGCCACTCCGGCTGCGCGCGCACCCCCCCACAGAAGCGAAGAGAGTAAAAAATTTTGTTCCCGTTTGGCCATAGATTTATTACTTCGCGCTTGGCGCTTTTATAAGATCATTGCGTTTGGCCCAGTACACTGGCCAACCTACGTAAGCGCTTGTCAGTCTGTTGTCAGACATCGACGTATTTAGCATGATAAACGATGAAATATGTCTTGGTGTCAAGTAAAAAATTGTAAGAACAACAGTTGCAGTGTTAGCGGCGTAAAATACTATCGGTAAGGATAACAAAATAGCTATGAAATTTCGCATATTTTAGCACGTTTTGGCATCAAACCGAATATTTGAGAAGGTAAAAGATAACTTCAGCAAAAGCACGTACTAACATCCTTCTGAGAACAACTTTATTGTATTCAAAAAGTTGAATGTTGTGCTGAATCAAAAACTATTGACTGTTATAGATGGGTGGGTGTGTATTGGGGCTGATTGTTCGGACGTGCTCGGACGCGTTCGCGGTGCGTGTGATGTTGCTCGGTGTGGGATCGATTGTCCCAAATAAAATAAATAAAAATGCAAAGAAATTACATTGGTGTTGTGAAAATAAAATTGTACTGTTTGTAGTGCAGCAAATTTTTTTTTCTATTTATCTAAAATGTTATAAATATTTTTTTAAATGGGGATAGCTGATGATTTAAAGTAGGCCGTGCTGCAGTGGTTTCTTGCCGTTTCTTTTGCGCTGCCAAAGCACGATCGGAAACGGTGTAGACTCGTTCTATTTGCATTGTATTTTGCATGATATTCAATAAGTATTCTGTAAAGAATCTACATTGAATAAAATTATCTGAATCTGACTTCTAAGATAAAGTACTTATACTCACTGGTAGGGATTGCTAACTCTTATAATTTTTTTAAAACCAAAAGCAAGTTTTTCACCAATGAAAAAATTAAGAATGGTGCCGGCAAAGAATAGTACCATCCCATACATACCCGTGGGTGTCGTAAGAGGCGACTAAGGGTTATAAACTGGAGGATAGGCAGCAGCATACTCCTGTGTGTCATACCGTCTTACTTACTGCGGTCACCTACAACCGCGGTCCATGGTGCCAGCCGTAACGCTGACAAGCGAGGTAACTATGGTACTTCCCCTCCAAATTTTTCCAGCAAATGCTAGAATTCTGGAGGGAGCTCCTTGTCCTGTAGTGGACGTTTCATGGGATGTTATGATGAAACATGTTTAAATTATTAGTTACGTTATGATAGTTCATCATTCAAAAAATATATTTATAAAAGCTTTTATTTAGTTTCACCTTCGCATCTGTCTGTAACCAAATCTTGCAAGCTTAATTTGACAAACTTCCCGATTTTTTTCCGATTGAGATGAAATTTTGCATGCGTATGTAAATCGGATGCCATGCTATATTATTATGACTTAGAGCTAATCCGGATGATGGAGCCGGAAAGTGGCTGTAGAAACTTGAGAAAACACCGCGTTCCGGAAACCCTGCAGCGACATCTGTTGGTGGGCAGCACGGCTTGCTCACCTGGTAATATCAACTCTTAGAGGTTTCTTTACAAAATATAATACTGCGGCAGCTTAGTATTTCTACGCGGACGGACACACCTTATAAATGCACCAATTTTTTTTAGGTACTAGTTAGGTACATATCTCTCAATTTTTGAAAGGAGCCAATTCCATTGAAAATCCAAGAATTGGCTCCTATCAACAATTGAGAGCTATATATGTACCTAACCAGTACGTGGAAAAAATTTAGTGCATTAAAAGGCGTGTCCACGTAAAGGCGACATAAGACGTTAAGCGACAGGACTTTATGTCTTTTTGTAACCCTAGAAAGGATTTAAGTAAGTATTTATCTCGCGAAAATACGTAACTGAGCCAAGAATCAATTTGTCTGATCAAGCAAAAACTAATTGAAAATATGGAGTCGGTCCAAAACATATTTATTTCTTTTTTTGCAGTTTGATGGAAAAGAGAAAACTTTTAAACTTGGCATCTTCATTCTACTCGTAGTAGTATACAGGTGTAAAAATAGTACGATGATAAGGGATGATTCTACATCAGTAAAAAAGTAGTAGTAGTTAGTGGTAGTACTGGTAGTAGTAGTAGTGTAGTTGTTTTTATATAAAAAAAAATCATCGTAGATTTTTACACCCTGTACGTATTTCTTTCATGTTTCATAGGGTGTTTCCGAAAACTGAAAACGCATGATTAGTAAACGTAACTGAACAACTACCAGTCAATAAAACTTAAAAAAAAAATCAGCCTCTCCAGATCCGATTTGACAGTTTGTATGTACCTATAAACTGTCAAATCAAGTTAGCAATTTTGTACGTAGAGCCCAACTTTTTAAAAACTTTTCCTGAAAGTTTTATTCACTAAAAGTTGTTCAGTTTCGTTGACTGATGTTGCCCTCTCAGTTTTTGTCAACCTGTCCCTTTCGCCCTTTGTTGTAGAGTCAAGCTGTGCTTATTGCAAAGTATAAAGAATTATGAAAGTATAAAGAAATACTATTCAAAAAAGTACACTCAGCAGCACGTCAGTAGAAACAGTTTTGGACCTTATGGCGTGGTAATAGAGTTGAAAAAGTTTCTACCGACGTGCTGTTGACCGTACAAGCAAAGTATGAATAAAATTCATTGATTGTTTGGTGCAAGTTACAAGTGAGGAAGTAAGTATAATTCTCCATTTCAAAGATTTGTTATATCATAAATTACCGGCACATGATGCATACAGTCTTTGTTCTCAGGGTGGGCAACGCGCTTTGCTGTCTTATCATTAATGTACAGTGGGTGCTATGGGCGGTTAATCAGCTCGTTTGCGCTCTGGTAACACGAAAATAATCTACAGTTGAAGTAAGCATTCAAATTTTGTTAAACCGCAATTACACCTTCTTCCTAAATTCAAATACTAATTCGTAATACATTGCTGGGAGGCTTGGTTCTGTTAATTCCAATATCCTTACTTCAATGAGCAATGTACGCCGAATTCGTTTCTGAATTAAGGAACGTGTGATCGCGGCTTTACGCAGGTGATAATGGCCACTTTGCAGTCTTATTTCCGAGTGTTTTTTTATTAGTCTATAAATAGGTCCCACTACTGGGCAAAGGCCTCCCCTCGATTGTGCCATTCCTCCCAGGGCCCAGAGACAAGTGTCATTCTATTATCGCAAACGCTATAGAATAGAATAAAACTCTATTAGCTGTCACGTGACATTTCGTTAGCTAATGTCAATCCCATACATTTTCATTCTATTCTACTGGCGTTTGCGATAGTAGAAAGCCACTTGGCTCTAGGCCCTGTTTTGAGCCTCCAATAGCCAGTCTTTTAGAAAGCTGTCTAGGTCATCGCGCCATCGACTCCGATGACGGCCCAAGTTAAGTACTTTAACAAAATACAAGAGGAAACGTGCTTTGTCTAACCCAAGAACCAAGATATAATATGTTTATAGGTAGTATTGAAAGTGGTAGGGTTTTTGTGCAAAGTCCGTCTGGGGAAGTACCACCCCCTTTTTTCTGCCGTAAAGCAGCAGTGTTTGCACTGCGGTGTTTCGGTTTGAAGAGCAAGGGAGCCAGTGAATTTACTGGCACATGAGACACTAATTCTTAGTTCTCAGGGTAGGCAACGCACTTTGCTGTTTTATTAGTGTCAATTATGGTGCTAATAAGACAGTGGCCGCTATAGGCTATGGTGACCAGGTGGCCCACAAGCTCGCTTGCTCACTCGTTACATTAAAAATAATGTGCCGATTATTTTACAGGGTTGCTTACTCTTCCAACCGTAACAGCACTGCTGCTTAACGGCAGAAAAAGGCAAATGGTTGGACCTTCCTCAGACAGACTTGGCACAAAAGCGCTACCACCTGTAAAATTGCGCTTTGAATGAGCGTAACTTTCTCTTATAGTTTATACTTAAGAGGGGCGGAACGGAACAGTGACTCTGTGATCTGCGCACTCGCAGACGAGAAACTATGCGCCTTGCGCTTTGAATAAAAATACATGCGCATAGGCAGAGCGCATTGTAAGGTCGTATCTAGGCTTTTGAGGCAAAAACTCAGATTCAGATTTATATTTTTAAGTACCTGGGCGACCGAACTTCGCTCTATAATAGCCGCCTCTACAAGAAACTATCGTTGGGTGAGCAAGCTATACTACCCGTCAACAGATGGCACTGTAGGTTTCCATTTAAAACGCGGTATTAAAAAATATGCTTAAAAACACGGAGAAAACGAATATTCCCATCGATTTTTCGCCTCCGAAAACCCCGTGTGGCAAATTTCATCAAAATCGTTAGAGAAGTTTTCGAGAATTCGATTACAAATGTATATACTCGTTTTCGTTTAGTGTTGTATGATATGGTAATTTCTTTACAGAATACTTATTGAACATCACAACATGCAGAATACAATGCAAATAGAGCGATTTCGTATCGGATAATACTATGACTGCGTAAAAGAATTAAAGAAACTTAGAATTATTTCTACTTATAGTTAGGGTGCTGGCTGCAATTTGGGTATATGATTTGCTCATGATTCATATTAATAGGGATGATAGATCAGCTCAATGGGAATCGATTTGGTCCTTACAAGTTTTTCTGTGCGTCGCTGCGTTTTTGAGTTAAAGCAAAAAAAATTAAAATAAGATACTAAATAATGTTTTTTTTTGTCTGCCTTTGTGGCTCCTGTTTAAAATACTTCTGAAGATATAGAAAATCGAAGAGGCAGATATGCAGGGCTCTGCATTATCACGGGACGAAGTAGTGAATTTTTGCATTTTGAAGCGCTGTAACTTTACTACGCAGGGCTATTATGGTGGCAGACCATTTTTCTGGGGTTTTATACATTATATTTAATCAGATAGTCATAGTCTGCCAGGTGTACGTTTCATTGTCAAATTTCAAAATAGTTAAAACTTAATTCCTCAAAAACGCAGGGGTGTGGATATCCGCCCATATTTTTTGTATCTTCTAGAGGATGCTCCTTATCATCAGTCAAAGAGGCAGACATGAGCAAATCATATAGAAATTTGTCCTTCATCACCCTTACTATTATAGTTTTGTGTAGTTTATAAACTTTAACGACAAGTTTTCTCTGATATGTGTGTGTTTAGTTTACATTATGTCTTATTTTTAGGATAAGAATAAAAGTAAGCTTTTAATTTTTTGAATTGTATTCGTGCTTAAGATTTAAGTTTTAGTAATTGTTTGAAAGCATATAATATTACAACCGCTGTAGACTCAAACCAGTATATTAATATTTGCTCGCCAAAATTATTTTAATATTTGCACTCTATACTATAAGCAGATTTTGCAGACCCTTTTATTTTTTACGTCCCGTGTGGTGCCGGCAAATAATAGCACCAACCCATACATACCTGTAGGTGTCGTAAGAGGCGACTAACGGTTATAAACTGGAGGATGGGCAGCAGCATCCTCCTTTGTATCTTAAATTTTACTTACTGCGGTCACCTACAACCGCGGTCCATGGTGCCAGCCGTAATGCTAAAGAGCGAGGTGACTTCCCCTCTACATTTTTCCAGCAAAAGCTCCCTGTCCTGTAGTGGACGTTTCATGGGATATTATGATGATGATGGTGATGATGATCATTTTTTACAGCATATATTTTTACCAAAATCTTGCAATAAAGTTATTCCAATTCATTTCACTTCTGTGTCAGTTTCGACCGGAGACTCCTTGAAACCAAGAAGAATAAATTTATCTCTTAAAATAAATTAGCTACCAAGTTCTACCATATAACGGATCATGAGTGGATCTATTCCTATTGTCAATCAAATAAATACATAATTTATAACACATCTCCAAACATGACTAATACCAATACTTTCTCCGTTTTACGTGACTGACAGACGGACGGACAAACGGACATCAGCTGGGAGGAAACGGATGTGACGTCATATTGTCGTAGGTTTGACGGGGTATCCCTTATAATAGAATCAAGACTAAAGATATCCAGAGGCGTACAACGTAGCGTGTAACGGAAATGTATGATAATACTAAAGTGTGTGAATCTACCCATGAAACTGAACAACTTTTCCCAAGGAACATAGGTCATACAACAAAATATTTTTTACTTCCCATAGAAACTGCATCAGCTGATAGCGCATTTAATATGGGACGTCAAATTTGGTTTTTTAATTTTGCCATCATAGTTACAAACATAGTAAGGGCTCGAGTAGCTATAAGTAAGTTACTGGTCTACTAAATTCTTTGTCAGTATAATGTTCTATTTTGCATTTTAGTTTTGTTTTAATCTCGAGGCCCTGAGATTTCTCCTCAACGTTCTGAAAAAATAAAATGTCACTAGAAAAAATATCATAAAATAAGATAGGTATAATAAATAAAATACCTACGTATTTTATTTATTTAAGTCTTTACTATTTATTCTATAGTGTGTGTATCCTCTTGTTTGACCTCGGGTTCGAGACAATGGAAATCGATGCATTGATGAAGATTCTATCGAAGACCGGAAGCATCATACCCACATAAGATAGCAGATTTTAGAGCGCTAGGGGCCAAGTAGTACAAGTTGCTCCGTCTTTCCAATCACGAAAGTTAAGCAACGTCGGTCTCAAACCGGATGGGTGACCGCTAGTGGCATAACAAAGAAAAGCGTGCTTCGGAAGGCACGTTAAGCCGTTGGTTCAGGCTACTGTCACGAATAGTTGTCGTTAAGCCAAGTTAGAGGCCATTTAGCGACTTAAAAACTCTGACAGTCAGATTGTCCATTATCCTGGCTAAGCCTAATTAATTAGGTCTTGTTTGCCTCCTGAGTTTGGAGGTCAGATGGTAAAATACGGATTCCTTATGCATATTTGGATAGTGATTCATTTTAGGTCCACGGAAAAACACAGAGAAACCCAATCCTTGACGTCAAACTAAAAAACGTGATGATGTATGGAATGGCGGACCACACATTGAAGGCGATCACAAGAAACATGAAAAATTACCGCATAGGCAAAGAACTCAATCCAAAAACCATCAACATAAATGAGGCTGTGAACAAATTGGCGTTAATTTGTTAAAAAACTAACTCGGCCCTTCAAATCAAACAGTGATCACCCTAACTCCTCCCAAAAACGATTCCAGAGACTTTGAACTGAACAGTGATGCCGCCTTATCATTTAGACATAATTTGCTTCTCGACAAACACCAACCAGCTAAACTTGAACTCACAACTTCAAACAACACTGAAGAAGCTACAACAAATCAAGGATCAGAAAAAAATGGTCATATGACGGCAAAAACTGAAGATAATTTTGATTTGGACAAACATGTCGGTGATGCTAATTACAAAGTAGAAGCTTAGAATGATCTGTAAAGGAGTGTAGCGCAAATATTTGGTGTTGCGACCACCGGGGATGCTGGGATGGTGATAGAAGTAAAATTATCGGTTGATAGGCGTGCCCGATCGTTTAAGATTAGAAGGCGGCACGGGACCCTATTTGCTTTGATGTCGATAAAATTGTATTTGTTGTAAGATTTGTGGAAAATTTTATTTAGCAACACATGGTGTAGCAATAATTATTTTTCCTATTGCATTAATTGTTTTCTTATAAGAATTTTGAATTAGGAAACCTTTCAAGTTTATTTATTTATTTATTTATTTATTAATAATATTATCAACAATACATTGTCATTACAGGATAGCCCAAGTTGACGATGTAGCTTACTTTTTTAAACAAAACACAACATACAATAAAATAAAAGAATTACAATCAAAATGAAATTACGGAAATATATTTATTTTACCTAATCATAAAGGAATTCATTGTGGAGATACTTATAGGAGGCGCTTGTCACCTAGACCCAGAAGTATTGTAATATTATAATAGTAGGTACTGATACTACCTACCTATCAGCAACACCTGAACTAATTTGTAATAATATTTTTAACAAAAAAATACGAAAATAAGTAAGTCCATTAAAAATCTACCGTAATTTCTTTGCGCTCCAAATACTTACTTAGAAAACTTTTGCATACCTACACTGCAATATCATCCATCACATTTATACCAGTAGAAACATTCCTTTCGTCTCTATCCATATTGTTTACGACTGACAATAGTTGATAGTCCCTGGTATTTTTCCCACCAGCGATCGGTACGTCACGCGCGCGGCGAAGCACTTGCTTCCACTTGTCTGTTTTTTTAATGTTCTCTTTTTTCTTTTCGTTCTGTCCAGATACCTGCCGCGAACCCCCCGGGTCGAGACTTTTATCGCTTTTAAAACCTTGCTCAAATTTGTTGTCTCTTTCGCTCAAGCCCTCATTCATTGTCTTTTCATCTTTACCTTTTCCAGTATTCTCAGATTCAAGACCGTCAATGTATATTGCTTTAGCAGTTTTTGTAGATAGCTTTAGTGTTGTAAGTAAAGTGGTAAAGGCAGTATCGATCGTTGGTCACGTATCGGCGTTACGGGAAAGTGTCGACGCGGGCGCAACCGGCTGTTTGTCAAACATAACGTGAATGTAGACAAAGATAAGGGTTTATGAGTTGACCAGGGTTTCGCAATGGGCGTTTTTGTTTTGTTGTACCTGTGAGTTTGATACGAACTTAGGTGCCGAACTGCTTTTTGTTCTGTTACAAAGGCTTTTATGGGTATACAAGCTGTCAAATTTAGGTAGTAGGGTAAATGTTGATGTTTTAATGTTTTCCTGGAAGACATTTTTCAAGAATTAGTCTAATTGCTAGTACTTGCTAATAGAAAAAGCTAACAAATCCAATATCTAATGAAAGTTGAAAGAATATTAGACTTGGCATTCGATACACACACAGGGTCTTTTGATTAAAGAAGAACCACTTATCTAGTCCCGGAGAAAAACTGATTTCTCATCCATTTTAGACAGTTAAAATTTTTTTTTAAGTAGGCGTTTAGGCAAGAGGTTTATGCTCTATAAAAGGTTTTGTTAACGGTGCAATACTACGAAAACAAGACACTTTCATTGATCAATTGTTCTTAGGCCGTAGACACGTTGATATGCGAAGTTGCAGTTTTTCTTGTGGAGTTTTCAATTATAGTCGGAGACGTTTTTTCCGTTTTCTTGCTTGCCTTTAAGATTGTTCCCGAACTGCACCGTTAGAAAAAACGTACTGTAAACCTATCTTATACCTTTGTAGATGGAGGATTATGAGAGGATTACAAAAAAAGAAGCCATGTGAGAAGTTCTAGATGGGAACCACCTGGTCCACCTGAACACCTGTTCAGGAGGCCTTTTTCAGATTTTCAGGTTGGACTGTTTTATTAAAATTATGTTTTTAGTATCAACATAAGCTATACTGTCTCACGGGAAATCACTTTTGTTCACCCTATCACAAAGAAATTGTCTATTTATATTTTCAGGCTTGTCTGTTTTATTAAAGCCCCAGAATTTACTGTCCAATGTTTTTAGTATCAACATAAGCTACTGTCTCACGGGCAATCACTTTTGTTCACCATATCACAAAGAAATTGTCTATTTTATATTTTCAGGCTTGTCTGTTTTATTTAAGCCCAGAATTTACTGTCCAATGTTTATAGTATCAACATAAGCTACTGTCTCACGGGAAATCACTTTTGTTCACCTTGAGTAGCACCATGATATGACAAAGAAATTGTCTATTTTAGATTTTCAGGCTTGTCTGTTTACTCATCATGGTGGTATTCAAAAGTGATTGCCTATAATAGACTGGTTGATACTGATACTAAAAAACATTGGCTGTACAAGAAAGCCGGGGGTTTTAACTAAACAGACCTGCCTGAAAATTCGAAAAAGTTCTCCTGAACACCAGGCCCCGGTCTAGAAGTTCTCACATTGAAAAACCAAGGAAAATATCTGGTGAATACTGTTTTCAGACTGTTAATTTGGATGTAGATACTATGTTTCTGTCTGCGATGATTCTTTTATTTGTTGCCTTTTAGAAAACAGCTTCACCAAGACCTGGTATAGACAAAGTATTTTATTATTGTTTGTCCAGACTGACCGTGCATTATGTCCAATGTATGTGGGAGGTTTACTTTCTCGCTTACTTTGTTTGTCTGTCTGTCTGTCCACTTGTACCACTGATTGTTCTTAAATATTTAGCATTTTTGTAATTTTATAAGGAACTATTTTTTTATTATAAATGGGCTTACTCTTGATCTCGATCTAGTCTTAAAGACAGAGATGAGGTCGACGATGGAACGAGCTTGCCCAGAAGAAGCCTATTCACTCGCGACTTGAATAGATTCGGGTTATATGAATTCGGGAACACAGACGCAGGCAGAGCGCATTATAAAACATGTTTCAAAGCGCTTTGTGCGAATGTGTGGAATATCAACCAAGTATGGGTGATATCCTGCAGTGTGTCTGGACTCCCGATGGTAGAAGGGAGATGTACTCGGCCATAAATAAATAAAATCCATTCTTAAGTCTCACTTGACCCATCTGTAAGATTGTTGTGTTATTAGCGATTTTTTAAGTCATCATTTTCATATCGATTCGTTTTTATGCTAAGTCAATGACCAACCTCACAAACCTTAGTTTCAGAGCGTAGTGTCAGAGTTACTGATGAGTGATGACTCATTAACGTGCCTTTCGAAGCATGGAAGTATCTTACTTTTCGGACAATCAGATTAGGTATGCCTGTAGGCATTAAGGCTAGTAAATAAATAAATAATAAATTAATGACCTCACTATACTGGACAAGTCCTAGAATGTCTTTTTTAGACTGTGCCCCAAACGGGATTCAAACTCAAAGCCTCTGGGTTGAAAGCCTAACCCTCTAACCACTAATCCACAGAGGCGGTTAAAAAAAATCATTCCATGGAAAAAGTCCACTGCAGGACAGGGAGCTCCCTCCAGAATTCTAGCTTTTGCTGGAAAAGTGTGGAGAGGAAGTACCATAGTCACCTCGCTTGTCAGCGTTATGGCTGGCACCATGGACCGCGGTTGTAGGTGTCCGCAGTAAATAAGATGGTGTGATACACAGGAGGATGCTGCTGCCCATCCTCCAGTTTATAACCCTTAGTCGCCTCTTACGACACCCACGAGTATGTATGGATTATTATTGTATGTACTATTCTTTGCCGGTACCACACGGAAGGGAACGCTTTAAATAGGACCTTATATTCAATATTAAATCAACATGATAAGACTAGATAAATGAAGGTAAAACATTTGATAAACACAGTTGCGAGAATCTAAAACAGCTCAAACCTCAACCTTTTATTTCACAAGATATTATCTCACATAGATAAGAAAATAAAATCAACACCAAACCAATCAATTAGTCAGAGCCGTAAAAGCCAATTCGATTAGATGCCAAGTCAAAAAAAAGAAACGTAGACATATAAAAAATAAAAACAAAAGAAAAAACTGACAGAGGCGATAGAGCCCCAGATTAGTAAGTTAATGTACAGAGGATAGAGCCTCCACTTTTAATTATCGTTTACCGGCGCATTGTTTAAATGTAAAAAAAGATTAGAAAAAATTGTTTAGGACTACGTATAAAGTTGTTTGAGATAGAGGCTATCTATTTCGTTGTCCAGTTGCTCATAGGGATTGATGGTATTTACACTTTGCAGAGAAAGGACGCCAACTACTTTTATTGTACCTATCAATAGTACTAGCGTACAGTAAAGACTATCTATACCTCTCTATAAAATATTACTTCATTGAACCTATCAATAGTACTACCGTACAGTAAAGACTATCTATACCTCTCTATAAAATATTACTTCATTGTACCTACAATAGTACTAGCGTACAGTAAAGACTATTTATACCTCTCTATAAAATATTACTTCATTATACCTATCAATAGTACTAGCGTACAGTAAAGACTATTTATACCTCTCTATAAAATATTACTTCATTATATCTATCAATAGAACTAGCGTGTACGCGTCAACCAGCAACCAACCGCGTCAACCAACGGTAGCGTGTGCGTTACTGTAGTAAAGACTCTATGTATACCTCTCTATAAAATATTACTTCATTATACCTATCAATAGTACTAGCGTACAGTAAAGACTCTACCTTTAGTAATTAAGCTATATTTTCAGTTACGAATGATCAAGTGCAGATGGTACAGTCAAAAGCAGGTCGAGCTGTGCGACTTCAGTATCTACGGTTATTGTAGTGAGAGCGGTTCTGTCATGTTTGACGTGCTCTTGACTGTACCAGACGCATTTTTATGATATTTCAGTCATCATCACATCGTGTGGGTTGCAAGGTCGATGACCGACCTCACAAACCCTGGTGCCAGAGTTGTTGAGCCGCCAAAGGCCTCTGACATGGCTCATTAACGACTTCATCCTAAAACAGTAGTCGGGATCAACGGCTTAACGTGCCTTCCGAAGCACTGAATCATCTAGCAGGTGATTCATCCTGCAATGTCCTAACCAAACTGGGGAGGTCGCACAAACAGAATTTTGTTTGACAGTATCCCACCGGGAATCGAACCCAGAACCTCCGGATCGAGAGCTGAGCACTCAAACCAGTAGATCACGGAGGCTGGCTGACATTTCAGTAAACATGAAATATTATCATGCGTCTTGTAGAATACATGTTAATTTGTAACTTCGTGAAACACGAACCTCAAGCGAGCATTTACCTACACAACGTTTACTGGTTTGGCTTTCATAGAAATCGACTGTTTTAAAAAGTTTCTCCATAAATTCTTTATCTAAGGTACAGGCGCTGCAATTTCACGGCTACATCGCTCTCACACGAGCGGCCCCCCGGATTGAAGGCTTCATCACCAAACTGCTGCATAGTTACGAAAGGGCCTATTGATTTACTTGCATAGTTGGCACATACGACCTTTTTTCATAAAACTACCTCTATTTGCTCTGCTGTATAAGTAAAAGAGTGTAACTTTGTTCTTATAGTCAATACATACGTCTTTTCGTTGTTGTGACGGGAGAATAGGTTTTATCTATAATAATGTATATTTTGTTTACATGTTTTATGTTTATCGTTAGCGGAAGTTTATTTGAAAAGTGTGGGTGTTGGTTTGTTAAAAGTGTGGTTAATAAATCAATGCTTTTATCTAAATCAAAATTTACATACGATTCTGAAACAACAAATATAGATAAACCGCCTAAATGAGTCCTAGTCCGCGGGGTACAGGGGCGCGGGGGTAAGACGACAAAGAAGAACGAAAGAGGTGCGGGCGGCGGCGGGCGGTGGGGCATTCTCATTCTCTACATAACCGTCCAATATATAAGTTACTCTATGTTCTCTACGCGCATCCGCTCCCCGCACCTGCCCGCACGTACCCCGCGGGCGAGTACTCATTTAGGCGGTACTACTATAAATCCAAATCTTAAGGGGCTGATAAGAGCTGAATTACCTCGCTTTCTAACAAAGGGCAGAATTCGCGTGCTGGAGCGGATTCGCGCTGTTTTACGTTTTTCGCTAATTTTTGCATTTTTCTCAAAATCCTTACCCATAATATTAATTATAATACAGCTATATTATTATGCATATTATATTGAATAATGTGCAAAAGTTTTGGCATCATAGATTAATAGGTACTTAAGAAAAACGGTTTAAAAGCAAAAAACACAGGTAGCTTTGGATTTTTTTTATGGCGTACATAATATATTTAATCGTGTTTCAGAGTCGGCCATATTATTGTAAAGATGCTTATTTATCACATTTTTTTTTTCACGGCCATATATTCATCACTTTTCGTTAAAAACCTGCTCAAGTGATGCGTATTTAGCTCTTATCAGCCCCTAACCGCACGAAAACTTAGTTCTCTATCAGTAGATTAATCATCATGCTAGTTTGAAGATTGACATTTGAAAATAAAACAAACAATATTAAAAAGGTCGACTACTTTTTAAGAACAATTGCCAGGGGGCCAATTCTTGAAAGTCACCAGGTGATTTTCGAGGTTTTTAAAGTTAAATTTTTAAAATCTCGAAAATCACCCGGTGACTTTCAAGAATTGGCCCCCAGCATACATACATCTGAGAAGGCAATACATTGTTGCATACTTCGCCTTAAACACTGGCACTCTAATCAAACCAGTGGGCGTAGTAGAACATAAACCATTAAAAATATATTTAAATGTAGTCCGCGGTCCGTACCTGAGAAATATTTGGGTTTATTCCTTTACAGAGTCGGGCTTAGGGGCTGTCGAAATTAAGAATTTCTTTAGGCCCCACCGCGACCATACCGAGACGATCATCATAACATCCCATGTAACATCCACTGTACGACGATATTGGCACAATATCGGCGCCTTCATCTTATTTAGCACGGATTTCTGCTGAACCCGTTGCTTTTTTTGATGGGCCTCCTGATAGAAAGTGGTCACCAACGCCCATTGCACATAATGTCTTATTTGTGACATATTTTGGCTGCAATAAGACAGCAAAGCGCGTTGGACACTATGAGAACTAAGAAGGTATGTCTCATGAGGAAGGCTCTCTAACCCTTCGAACCGAATCTCAAATACAGCAGCAAAAATAGAAATTGGGGTGGCACTTCCCCAGATGAACTTTGAATTAAAGCCCTACCAACAACTACTAACACTGGGCGCATAATACAAAAATAAGAAACACATTGGAAAAATCTGACTCTTAATACTTTAAGGCGGCCTACTGGCCGTGCTGCAGTTTCTTGCCGATTCTTTTACGCTGGCTACCACAGCACGTAGCCAAAACGGTAGAAAACACGTTCTATTTGAATTGTTCTGCATGTTATAACGTTCAATGAATATTCTGTAACGAATCTACATTGCATAATAAACGATACTAGCCTGATGGTTATTAAGTGTAAGTACCTAATTAGATAACTAAGTCATACGGCAGTAAGTTCTGCCTAATCAATAAATTCATCCTACGGAAAATTACCCAGCGGTGTTATTCTTTATCTCGCCTGGCTCAACCAACGTCGCCGGCGACCATCTAGCAAGAGCTAAGATAACTAAAAATACATTTTAAAAACCCTGAATCTGCCCCTGAGTTTAAGGAACTTATGGTATTCCGTCCTTGAACCGTTAGCTCAGGAATTTTGATTGGAAAATACTTTCGTGCAAAAATATTTGGTTCAAATAAAACATAATACAAAATTCGGCAGTATTATAGGCAATTTAATTTGATTTCTAAAGAAGTGATTGTTAAGATTGTTTGAATTTTTCGTCTCCATAAAATCTACTGTTAGACTTCTCACAAGATGCTATCTATGGAATCTTAATTTTTGGAAGAATCTTGAACTGAAAGAGCAGTAGCTTATTTCTTTCCATTGACTGCGAGAAAATAGCACACATAAAATATTTTACAATAAAAGCGAATATAGCGACAATGTAATTACTTATTTGAATCGTGGGAATGTCCAAAGGAATCCATGCTATCTTATCAATGGTCAATAACTTTGGCTTGGTTTGGAGAACTTACTCATAGGTTTTCCTTTTGTTTTAATAGGCGACACTTTGTTTGTACAATAATTACTTAAGTAAACCATTTTTTCACATTTACATTAATTTTGTATCATCATAACACCCTATGAAAACGTCCACTACAGGACAGGGAACTCCCTCCAATATTCTAACTTTTGCTGAAACAATGTGGAGGAGGAGTACCGTAGTCAGCACGCTTGTTAGCGTTACAGCTAGCACCATGGACCGCGGTTGTTGGTGACTGCAGAAAGAAAATATGATACGATACACAGAAGGATGCTGCTGCCCATCCTCTGGTTCATTAAACCTTAGTCGCCTCTTATGACACCCACGGGTAGATATGGGTTGGTACTATTCTTTGCCGGCACCACACGGGACTTGTTAATTTTGTATGATATAATACAATTATGAAAATATTAAAATACTGAGTGTACACACGATATTACAAAATCTCATAACAGCACAGGAACAGTCGGTCAATGGAAATATCCCAAATATTTACAAGGAGTTCAACAATTCAGTTCAAGGAAGGAATCTACCATCAATAGTAAGGGCCCCATTGATGGGGGATAATGATTGTCGTTGTGAAGACCGCCGTTCTTTACTTTGAGACGCCGCTTTAATCTCTTGGACTTCGCATTCCTCACAGACTTGTGGTGTGAAGGAACTAGTAAGTGTTTGCCGGATTACGTTGAGGGTTCCTTACGTTTAGCTGAAGAGTTAGATATATTATAACCTACTGGATGGTTAGAAGTCTCTTGTTTGCACTTTTTTAGGGTTCCGTACGTCAAAATAAAAAAAACGGAACCCTTACAGGATCACTTTGTTGTCCGTCTGTCTGTCTGTCAAGACCCTTTTTCTCACGAACGAGAAAAGGTATCAGGTTGAAATTGATAACGAATATTAAGGTCCATAAACCACACAAGATCTGAAAATTTCAATTTTTTACAACGACGCAATCAAAAGACATGGTTTTTATGTCCTCATCTCCATACATTTATGCAAAAAAGCAAACCTACAGTACTTCCCGTTGACCTAAAATTATGAAATTTGGCAAGAAGCTAGGTCTCTCAGTAGAAATAAAGGGAAAAGTCTTAAATCATTAAATATTTAAATTTTTCTCACAACTAATAGTAACCAATTAAGGTGAGCTCCCGTTTTAAGAACTTTTCTATAAAAGAGGGGTCAAGTTGGATGGTCGCGGAGTTTTTAAAATCAAAGAGCAAAAGCTTTTAGTATATCATAAGGTAGAATAGGTACGGAACCCTTATGGTGCGAGTCCGACTCGCACTTGGCCGGTTTTTATTTTAAGGTTATTGACTGACCTATAAAGCGTGTAAGAAAGGGTTGATGAAAGAAGAGGAAGCGAGGGAAGTATGTCAAGATCGTAGCAGGTGGAGGGCTGTAGTCTCTGCCTACCCCGATGAGAAATAAAGGGTGTACGGGACAGCTTAGCAAATACTGAAAGGGCATGATCAGTCAACGTAACTGAACAATTTTCAGTACGTAAAACTTCCAGGAAAAAAAATCGGCGTCTCCAGAATAACTGCTCAGTGAAGTTTGCAATGTTGTATAGAGAGGCCGACTTTGTTTCAATTTCTGATAGTTTTATTCACTGAAAGTTGTTCAGTTACGTTGACTAATCAACTGAGAATGCCCTTTTAGTATTTTCCGACCTGTCCCTTACACCTTATATTTATGTATGTTACAAAACTACAAAGGCACAATTTACCGATCCCAAGGAATGAAAATAGTGGGTTTAACCACGGGTTAACCATTTTGCGATAAGTCCCATTAAGGCCTACTGATTAGCCCTGCTGTTTTAGGATTCAGTAATTGTTTCTGAGGTGGCTTAAGGGGCTACCTGCCGTCCACTAGCGCCCTCATCATTAAAAAAATATTACTCGCTACATAAAAAACTTATCGAAAATCCGTAAAGACAAATTAAAGTAAAACAAATGAAATAACAATAATCATCGTATTTTTTTTATGGTCGATGGGCTTAACCTCGATCTAGCCCTGGGGGCAAAGATGAGTTCGACGATGGAACGAGCTTACCCAGAAGAAGCCTATTTACACTGAAAAAATGATTTTTGTTAAATTAATAAAAGTATGATTATAGCAGAAAAAAAAATAAGTACCTAGTATTAGTAATACCCGAGGTCTTATTAACCGAATCTATTGAAGTCGCGAGTGAAGGCTTCTTCTGGGCAAGCTCGTTCCATCGTCGACCTCATTTCTGTCCTTAAGGTTAGATCGAAGTCAAGAGTAAGCCCACACACAGTAAAAAGTAAAAAAAAGTAGTAAATAAGTATTAGAACGGGATATACCTGAGCAAAATTTAATTTAATGTACGTCAAGGGAGGCAAATATTTGATGTACGGTACCCAAAAAGCTGTAACGATACGATAATGCATGCTTACCTATGAATAATAAGATCAAACGGAAAAAAAATCGTCCCGTGTGTTCGGGCACAATCGCGTGCACATGTAGACAAACCATTATGTAAACACAATGAGAATTTTCTATCTTTCTCTCTCTTTGACTTCTTAGATGTAGTTTTATTCTTCGTCTCTTTCTCCATTGCCTTAGTTTATAATGTTGTTAAGGGCTTTATTTTATTGTGTGTAGATACATCTTGAATGCATCTATTATGGACATAATATTCAACTTAGGTGACACAGTCGTTTTCTTTGAATTGTTAGTTAACATGTTCACTATGAGGCTCTAACATTATTTGCTAGATAGCTACTATGGCTAGGTTTGACTCTCTTTCGTCTGCAGATTGTCAACATTTTTCCGGTTATTTCAGTTAAACTTCGAAATAATTTATATGCGAGGTCGTATGAAATAAAGATAGGTAATTACAAATTTATTAGTTTCAATGGTATTTTTTTCAATAAAAGCTGATTAGTAATGCGAAGAAGCTCCATGGCAACACAGCGTGTCTTCAACCTTCACCTTGCCATAATAATGCCGTCTGATAGAAACGAGATCAAACTCTTATTTCCTTTAGAAAGCTTTCGATATCATCACAGTCGTCAAAACTTTATAATTCACTACCTTTTTTGTATAAACAGTAGTAATTCAACATATGACTGAGCAGAAATGTACAGCAAGTAAAAAAAATGGACGGAACATTACATACATACATTGAATTTTAGGAAGGGTAGACGGTCTGTGTACCCCAGGGTTCCACTTTCGGGCCACTGATTTACCTTGAAGGTGACCCTAGTAAAGGTGTTCTTTATTTTTATTACGGGTATGTTATTTACTTAACTTTTGTGCCTGGATGAGGCATGGGGGTAATAGAATAACCTCGAAAACAAATGGTAAGGGGAAACGGTCACATATTTTATTTGTGAGTGAATGTAGGTATTAAAACGTTAAATATAAAGTGTCTGGCTATTGGTATTGTATTATTATTATTCACAAATTATACCTACCTATACATAAAGCGTTACTTTGGAAACCTAGCCAAATTCTAGTTTGTTACTTATAACCATAAAACTAAAAGCTGTTCCTTATAGGCAAGGGCTGTGAAACAAGATATTTTTTCCTATGAAATACAAAGCTGACAACACCGCCGCGCTTGTACTGATGCTCAATGTAAAATATAAAGCAGTCCTCGATTGTTAATTTCCATGATTCCGATTTACCTTTCAACAGTTTATCTAGGCAAATATGAATTATTAAAGTCTCAAAAGTGATATTTTATCACCCGGTGATTTTCAAGAATTGAGTCCCTGGCACTCGCCGGCTGCTGCCGCAGTACGCGAGCTTCGCTCCCTCGGCTTGTGCGTTTGGTCGAAAGAGAACCTAACACAGACTAACACTGTGTTTGCCTTACCTAACGGACCTATGGATCTACGAATTTCCTACGAGTTTCATATTTTTAGAAATTTGACCGGTGATCCTTACGATTCTTAGTATTTTCCGTTAACAGATATACAGGGTGTAAATGCCAAAGCAAGTTTCCTTTCAAGGGTGTACTCATTCACTGTATGTGTGAAGTACATGTTGAGAGCGATCTCATAGTTGAGAGGGATTTATCAATGGCACCCATAATATCTCAGTGGAACTTGCAAGGGATGACTGATTGTTTTTCTCGTTTTTATCCGAAAGTTGTTCAGAGTTTTATTCTGAGTAAAATACATTAGAATTTGGACAGGGGTCCTGAAATAACAATGTGTGTTATTGAAAGGTCTCTCCTTGTCACTTAAATAAAATGTCATGTTAAATATATTAATTTAAACTGGACTTGCTGACCCTGTGAACTTCATACCGTGAACAGTAATATTTTTGACGTGAATCTTTCCGATATTTTAATAGTTTGCTATTCTTGGCGGAATGAGTCCAACAAATCGCAGATCTTTAATCGGTCCAACCGTTCTTGAGTTACTAACCCCACTTGATGTGGACAGGTTGACAAATAATGAACTCTCAGTTATTTAATATTTCGAAAAAGAAAAGAGAACGGCCTGTCCATAAAGCTATCCAATCAAATTTGAAATTTTGTATCGAGAGGCTGATGTTTTTAGGGTTCTGTACCTCAAAAGAAAAAAACGGAACCCTTATAGGATCACTTTGTTGTCCGTCTGTCTGTCTGTCTGTCAAGACCCTTTATCTCACGAACAGGTAAAGGTATCCAGTTGAAATTAATATTATATATTAAGGTCTATGAACCACACAAGATCTGAAAATTTCATTTTTTTACAACAACGCAATCAAAAGATATGGCAGTTTATGTCCTCATCTCCATACATTTATGCAAAAATGCAAAACCTACAGGGTACTTCCCGTTGACCTAAAATTATGAAATTTGTCAAGAAGCTAGGTCTCACAGTACAAATAAAGGGAAAAGACGTCTAAAATAATTAAATATTTAAATTTTTCTCACAACTAATAGTAACCAATTAAGGTTAGCTTCCGTTTCAAGAACTTTTCTATAAAAGAGGGGTCAAGTTGGATGGTCGCGGAGTTTTTAGAATCAAAGAGCAAAAGCTTTTAGTATATTATATGGTAGGTAGGTGCGGAACCCTTAAGGCGCGAGTCTGACTCGCATTTGGCCGGTTTTTATTTTCTTTTCCTGTAAGTTTTATTCACTGAAATTTGTTCAGTTACGTTAACTGATCATGCCCATTCAGTTTTCGGGAACCTGTCCTTTACACCCATATAATAGGTCTTTACCTATGAAATTGCCGAAATTTTCTTACAGATTAATGAGATCATAATTCCTATAATACTAATGCAATTTTTTTCATTTGTCTTATATTTGAAAGTTGACTTCAAGGTTATTAATTTACGCATAAAATAAAGTTTTTGTTTTTAGTTTGATATATAAAATTTAAGGTTCGAAAATTGTTCGTCTTAATTGTCGTCCGATTTCATCATTAGATTTGTTATATTTTTTTACAGATAATATTTTTCGAAAATCAAATTTAAGTTTCTTTTAGCTTAATGTCTTCCCAATAATGCTTAAAAAAATAAATAAGATTGGATTTATAATTCCTAAGAAAAATGCAAAAATGTTAGTACTGAAAATTGAGTTTACCTAAAATTCGCCATACAAAACGGCAATTTCATAGGTAAAGACCTAATACAATTTATATAAATAGTTAAGCCGCATACACCTTGCATACACAATAATGACAGAGCAACAAAACGTCAAATGGTTGAACGAAAACAACAATGTGATAAAGTCTAAGGGTGTGTTTTTCAATGAATATTCTATTATGCATTATTAACATAATCGTATGACAACCTGCGAACGAGAAGACACAGAAAAAACTGATCAAAATGCAAAGGGAATTGATAATGCAGGGGAGATGTTGGGACGATGTATTATCTAAATTGGTTGCGTAATGGTTTGTTAAAATTTGTCTGGTCTGGAGTGGTAACTAGTAAATATAATAATAAATATACTTGAGTTCTAAATAGATATAGATATTTATTTGTTAATTCCTTATTCTACGACGCTTTATAGAAAGCCGAGAAAGAGTATTCATGCGATCACACAGAAGGGCGTAAAAAGGTCAACGAAAGAATAGCTTTCAGTCAGTGAAACTTTCAGAAAACAGGCAGCATCTCTATATTTTTTAAACGGTTCGAAGAATCACTTTTCAGAAAGCTGACTGACCAAAAACGTATTGATTATCTTTATCTGGTACCTTTTGTAAACTTTAATACTTTTACGAACGTAGCACCTCCAAGTTTACGTGTACGGTTAACAATAACCCAAGTTTACGAAGCAGCAAAGACTTTGGAAACCCACGCACCGCGCGTTTTTTTACTTCAATGCGAAGAAGACACATAAAGTAAAAGTTATATTGTTTTTTCCATGATTGTTTTCCTAAAAGTTGAATCTCTTTGGTATGCTTTGACCTGGCTTTGACAAGAACTATCAAAAATGAAGGATGTGTTTATTATGTTTGTGTATTCTGAGTATTTTATTTACATATTGCTCATGTTGCACCCTAAATGGCATGAATTATCAATTATCATGCCTTCACAAAGAACAAAATAAATAAAGCCATGACGCCCAAGTATAAATAACGATCCAATCACAAAACTTCTAAAAATTACAACTATACAAGCATGAAAATTGCGAGACAAACATAAACCCGCTAAAAAGTTTTTTTTTTCCAGACTCTATCCCTTAACGAGGAGAACATTTATGAAATAATGAATACCGATATTACTAATATTCCGGAAGAACATGCAGCACAAGTCAACAACATTGACCACCTTCATAATATCATCCCAAGTTTATCAAGAAGTAAAGAAAAAAGTAAATCAATTTCTAGGCGTTCGTATCAAGTTCGTAAATTTAACAACAGTTACAGAAAAGTCTCAATAGGTACTGGAAGTAAAATTTGCCGGTTAGGAAATGAACCACCATTCAGAGAAAGTGATAATTCTCAACAGATTTGGAGCTTGACGTATGCTCAACAGCTAAGCTCAGACAAAAGGGTGTCACAGCGCGAACGATCACGCACCGAGAAAATGACATATTGCCGTCCAAAAGCCAAATTTCACAACGCGGAGATCTTAAAAAGAACTTATGAAGAGAGAAAGAAGTTACAAGACATTGTCAAAAAACTAGTTAAAGCAAGAGAAAGGGAGAAAAAGATCTCTGTATGGAGTAGCTACATAAAGCAGCTGAAAATGAAACACACTCCAATTCACAAACCCAGAGTATCCTACACGGAGTTGTACTCATACATACCGAATTTTGAGATACCTAGTGACTACTACGCCCACTACTCCACTACACCAGATGACTACAGTGTAAAGATTAGAAATGAGCAGATAGACTGCTATAACGACTATTTTATTGATCATTATACCAACAATTTAAATGACATTAATATTCTACCACATCAAATTACACAAAATTACATTCCATACATAGAAAATAATTGCGAACAACAAATGATTTTACCGATATCTCCAGAGCAAACAAGACATATGAATACTCCAATGTCACTTTGCTATCCAACAGCCTCCCAGGCAATATACAGAAGACCCAATACAGAAAATACTGACGAAGACTGGAATACAAAGACAGTAAGACTGAGACCGCAACAAAAATATCGCAACAGTCCTCATAAACGACATCCTACACATTTAGGACGTAGTCGAGATACTGAAAATGACTTAGACCAAAATAACGAGTCATACGATGAAAAAAGAATTGATGTCGGTACAAATGCATCTAGTCGGCCTTTTCGTGGAAACACAATCCATGTACCCGCTCCACTAAAACGGTGTCGTAGTAGGGATTGTATAGGTTTACAGAGTGATAAAGAAGAACCTAACCTAAACAATCAAACTGAGCGGTTAGCAACTTATTTGAACGATAACTCAAACGCTGGTAATCAGGAAGTTTTGGTGCACATTGATCAAAAACTTGATGCATTAGTGAATGCTGTAGTTGGTCTGTTTGATAAGGTAAAGGACAATATAAAATCTGAAAACGACATATACCAAAAAGTTTCGAAAGGTGTTGGAAGCAAAAATATTAATACCCTACCAAATGATCGCTGTAGGTGTACTTCAACATTGCCAAAGAATATCTCCACTAATACGAGTAATATAAGTAAATATGGCCCTAAAAATTTTAATACGACTGGCAATACTACTGGTTATAAGGAGCCATCCAACATAAATAACAATCCTGGTGTAAATACTATAAAGATGCATAGCAACACAACCGATTACAATAACAACAATCAGTTACACGATCCAAATAGATTAGAAAGTCCTGTTTCCAACATGCTTTATGAACATAATAGAGATGACACAGGTGATAATGTTAATAAACAACAACTAAACTCTACTAGCTTAAATAATTCTAAAAGCACTGATAGTCACAGCGTAGGTAATCCAAATAAAAACACATCTAACCCTACCCAGGTGAATGAAAATAATGAAAATGAAAAAGTAGCAGAAAAAGAATTCAGCCCAAGAAAAGAAAATAGTTCCGATTTAAATACTACAAAGATAAATGATAGCACTTCAGATAATAATAAAAAAATACTGTCACCTGACACAGATGACATTGACAAACCTATTTCTAATGATACAAATATACCTTACAATAATCCAAATATTAATGAAGATAAAGGTCAACCAGACTCTGAAAGTCACAAAAATCCTAAAGAAATTGATATTCCTGTTTTAAAAGATACTAATGTACCTTATGGTAACTCAGATAATAAAAGAGATAACCAGCAACCCGACTCTAGAAGCTTTGACAACCCTGAAGGCATTGACGGTCGCAAAACTATGGGTGGTTTTAATAGCATTGACACTACTGACTCTAAAAATATGAAAATGAATGACACTTTTAACTCCGATGACCCTAAGTATATAAGACCCAGTTCTGAAAATGATTATAAAAAAAATTTAAGCCAAAAGAAACCCTTAAAAGAGCCTGATGATAAGAATGTTGTAACGAATAGTGAATTTGACCAATTGCCATCTCTTCGTAGTGCATGCGACACGCAAAAACGCGATAAAAATGTAGATGAGATATATGCTCTTCTTGAGCATTTACGGGATAAAATTTGCAAGCTACACGAAGATACAAATCAGGAAAATGATGGCTATAATGGTATGCCTATAAGGAATGCATCAGCTGAACGGGACAATGAATCTAAATGTAAGAAAAAAATTAATTATCTATCAAATTAAATACAAATGTCAGACAAATTTGTTACGTAATGCGATATTACTGCTGGGTTCGATTCCTCAGCGGTAAAATATGAGACGTATTTTTTTCTTGTATGAATTCGAATGAGAAAAGCCCCGCCAAGTGCGATTCAGACTCGCGCACCGAGGTTCGGTAGTACCAACTAGTTGGTGCCCTTTGTAAAACTACGCTAGCGAGTAGTATCCAATTCATGGACCACACAAACTTGACCTTGATGATTTTTTACTTACGCTGTAAGACCTAGATTCTTACCAAACATAGTCTAGTTCAATGGAAAGTACTTACCCTACAAGTTTTTCCTATAAGTTTTGTTATGCTTTAGAAATGTATGGAGATAGAAACAATGACAGTATCTTTTAATTGTGTTTCCTAAGAAGCTTGAAGTTTATACACGTTCATATGTACTTTAATATTTGCTGTATAAATTTCAACATGGTACACTCAACAACACGTCAGTAGAAACACTTTTGAACCTTATGGCGTGGTAATAGAGTTGAAAAAGTTTCTACCGATGTGCGGTTTATCGTACGTTTCGTTCGTGAGAGAAAGAGTCTTGACAGATAGACGGACAGACGGACAACAAAGAACTAAAAAAAATTATAGACATAGTACGACACAAAAAAACTTTCTATACAGCTAACAATATTTGCAAACACCCACATACATTATCAACATTTTAGTACGTTCTCTAGATGGGAATTGCAGCACTACTACCACTGCACAACTGTTTTTTATTTTTTCAGCTCAACGTAGTGATCGCGCTTCTTTCGGTCAACGTTTAAGTTTAAGTGAAGAAGATGATATGGATACTTTCCGCAAAGGAGTAGAAGAGATGGAATTTCGAAGCAAATTGAAAAAACAGAATCCAACCAATATACGATCCGCAATGGGACAATATAACAAATCTGATGAAAATCATTCTGCTGACATACGGAAAAAATTGACAGCACGAGAACAAGAATGGAGAAGAAAACTTAAAATGCAACCAGAAAATACAAACATAAATAATATTCCAGATTCAAATACCAAAAGGTCGCAAGCTTCAAGTAATGTAACAACAACACAGTATAATACAACAGTAATGCGAGAAAAAAATGACTCAAATTTTATAGAAACTATACCGGTACGTGATATTCATCAACCCAAACAGTCAAAACAGACAAGACTACTCGCACTCGAAATATGTAAATGTGCCGAAATAATTAGCCGTACACAGTGCACACAAGTATCAATCAATACACCTCAAACTTTTCCAAAAAAAGATGAAAATTTTCAAACAATTTGTAAATGCTCCGGGATATGTCACCCCACGCAATGTACCACATCATCGATTGATACATCGCCGATTTATGCAAACTTTTCAAAAAAGCATGAAAATGTTCGAGAAATTTGTAAGTGCGCCGAGGTATGTAACCTGCAAAAAAAAGGAACATGTGCCAAAATTTGTAGTCCCAGTCGATATACCCCAATATCAATTGATGCATCTCCAACTTATACAAAATTTTCATCCACAGACCTTCAGGAAAAGAAGGACATAATCAAAACTAGAGAAAGCCTACAAGGAATTATAAGTGAACTACTGACTAATGTAATAACATACGATGGTAACAGAAATATTGTAAACAAAACTTTACAAAAGCAAGACTCTACGAAACAATTTACTGGTAAAAATGTTAATGAAGATAAATTTAATAACCTTTTAACTAGTTGTTTACACAAAAATGTTTTACAACAAAATACAAGAATTGACGCTAGCGGTAGTAAGACTAGGAGTTTTGTCGATAGTATTAATCAAACTTCATACCGAAACCCAGTAAAAAGTTACCCTGATGCATTAATCAGTAATCCTCCAACTTTTGAAGGAAGTTACATTAAACAGCTGCTAGATAGTGATTTAATAAGCCAACAAGAAGTTAAACCTGAAAATCGGTTGTCCAATTCAAGAAAGTCCTTAATGATTATACCTGACGACAAAATAAGAGATATCCAAAGTGATACTGTGACTGAATCTTTGGCTCACATGGCCCGTTCAAGTAACTTTGAGCCACTATTAATTAAAGATGAGTTTTTATGTCCGGAAAGCTTTAGAGATATTACTGCTACCCCAAACAGTATTGAAGATAAAGTAAGTAATATTAGTAGAAGACCTGAAAGAAAAAGCTCATCTTGGCTCAGTCGTGTCCTGAAAAAGACAAGAAAGAGTGTGGGGAAAATAGACAGTCTTGGACAGATGTCTGATCAGTATTATACAGTATTGGTTGATGGAAAAACATCACCAAAGACGCCTGACTTATCATTAGGGATTGATAAGGTATCATCAACAGTGGAAACAAATTATCAGAGTGCTTTAGCATCCAATTTAGATATCATCAATGAAGAACTTAAGAGAATATACACACGAGAAACTGGTAAACAGGAAACTCCGATGACGTTTGAAAGTGAAATACAAACTGACCCCAAACCAAAAGAACCAATTTACACAGACGTGAATGTCTGTTTTCACAGAGCACATATAAAAGGACGACATAAGTGGGAATTAAGTGATTAACTGCCGCACTCAGAGATGTAACTTAAAGTTAATCGGTGATTAAGTCTCGTGTTGTCACTTTCTTATTCAATGAAATTACAAAGAACAGCATGAGACTTAACGAATGATTAACTTTAAGTGACGTCTCTGAGTATGGCAGTAAGTCTTCAAGAGCATACGCTACCTATCGTTACTATTGCAACATGTTCACAATGTTTTTAAAAGTTATAAAACATAACTTCACAGATATTATTTTTTTATTCGTCAGCCGAAGGTTGTACAGTCAGCGTCAAATTCATATGAGCGTCTATCGTACTCAAAAGACTGTAAGGCTAAAATGATGAATAAATAATTGTGTGTTTATTAAAAAAAGTGCTTACAACTATATGACAATTCTAAAGGCGTATATAAAATTGATTTTGTTTACTACAGATCATTTTATAGTTGTAAGCACCCAAAGTGTTAAAAATATGTAATGTACTTAAATGACTTGATATACGCCGTTCTATATAAAATCAATTTCATATACGCCGTTAGAATTGTCATATAGTTGTAACAAGGACAAGGAAGGATCATTGGTTGTAAGCACCCAAAGTGTTCAAAATATCTTGGCAACAAGGTTTCCAATAATAATATAATGCTCGCGGTCATCAACGTCAAATTGATGTGATTGTCTAAAGCGAGCCGCGGCGTCCCCATTAGAAATAATAATAATAAAGGATCTGAAGAAAACAAGATCTAGATTACTTCAGACCATTTTAACTACTATAAGTAGTCGCTCACATCAATTTGACGGTGACGGCCGGGAACATAATATTGGAAATTATGTTTCCAAGATATTATGAACACTTTGGGTGCTTACTACCATATGACAAATTCTACTTGCGTATATGAAATTGAACTTGTTCACTACAGATTATTTTGACTACGACAGACGCTCATATGAATTTGACGCTGACTGTACACCGCTAGATATACGCTTCCCCTAGAGATCGTCATGGCAACAGGCCCTATAAATTCTTTCAAAATTGTTCTTTGTAATATTAGCTACCGGTAGAGCCCTCAGGACGGTATTGAAGTACCTAAATGTGTGTAATGAGAGCTCGAGAGGACGCGGTGCGGGAGAAGTTCATGGATTCTGTTGCTCTTTATTCTGCGGGAAGGTGGAACACCAGACACTGACGACATCGTCACTTTTCTTCTTTTTTCTTTTCATTTCTTTATCTTTAATTTTTTTTGCCTTCAATATAAAAAGGTGAGTTAATCCGTTGAAATACTCGGACATAATTGCCCGTGTGGTGCCGGCAAAGAATAGTACCAACCAATACATACCCGTGGGTGTCGTAAGAGGCAACTAAGGGTTAACTGGAGGATCGGCAGCAGCATCCTCCTTTGTATCTTACATCTTACTTACTGCGTTCACCTACAACCGCGGTCCATGGTGCCAGCCATAACGCTAACAAGCGAGGTGACTATGGTACTAATTCCCTTCCATATTTTCCCAGAAAAAGAGAATTCTGGAGGGAGCTCCCTGTCCAGTGGTGAACGTTTCATGGGATGTTATGATGATGACATAATTACCACAAGTCAGCTGCACGTGGGGTCTTAGAACACTTCAAGCTAAAAAGATTGGACTTGGTATCGTTCTTGTAGGATCTAGTCGCGCTGTGATTACCCACTCTTGACTGTTCTATAGTTCTTGTAGGAGCTAGTCGCGCTGTGATTGATTACCTACTCTTGACTGTTCTATCGTTCTTGTAGGAGCTAGTCGCGCTGTGATTACCTACTCTTGACTGTTCTATCGTTCTTGTAGGAGCTAGTCGCGCTGTGATTACCTGCTCTTGACTGTTCTATCGTTCTTGTAGGAGCTAGTCGCGCTGTGATTGATTACCTACTCTTGACTGTTCTATCGTTCTTGTAGGATCTAGTCGCGCTGTGATTACCTACTCTTGACTGTTCTATCGTTCTTGTAGGAGCTAGTCGCGCTGTGATTACCTACTCTTGACTGTTCTATCGTTCTTGTAGGAGCTAGTCGCGCTGTGATTACCTACTCTTGACTGTTCTATCGTTCTTGTAGGAGCTAGTCGCGCTGTGATTACCTACTCTTGACTGTTCTATCGTTCTTGTAGGAGCTAGTCGCGCTGTGATTGATTACCTACTCTTGACTGTTCTATAGTTCTTGTAGGAGCTAGTCGCGCTGTGATTACCTACTCTTGACTGTTCTATAGTTCTTGTAGGAGCTAGTCCCGCTGTGATTACCTACTCTTGACTGTTCTATAGTTCTTGTAGGAGCTAGTCGCGCTGTGATTACCTACTCTTGACTGTTCTATCGTTCTTGTAGGAGCTAGTCCCGCTGTGATTACCTACTCTTGATTGTTCTATCGTTCTTGTAGGAGCTAGTCGCGCTGTGATTACCTACTCTTGACTGTTCTATCGTTCTTATAGGAGCTAGTCGCGCTGTGATTACCTACTCATGACTGTTCTATCGTTCTTGTAGGAGCTAGTCGCGCTGTGATTACCTACTCTTGACTGTTCTATCGTTCTTGTAGGAGCTAGTCGCGCTGTGATTACCTACTCTTGACTGTTCTATAGTTCTTGTAGGAGCTAGTCGCGCTGTGATTACCTACTCTTGACTGTTCTATCGTTCTTGTAGGAGCTAGTCGCGCTGTGATTGATTACCTACTCTTGACTGTTCTATCGTTCTTGTAGGAGCTAGTCGCGCTGTGATTACCTACTCTTGACTGTTCTATCGTTCTTGTAGGAGCTAGTCGCGCTGTGATTACCTACTCTTTACTGTTCTATCGTTCTTGTAGGAGCTAGTCGCGCTGTGATTACCTACTCTTGACTGTTCTATCGTTCTTGTAGGAGCTAGTCGCGCTGTGATTACCTACTCTTTACTGTTCTATAGTTCTTGTAGGAGCTAGTCGCGCTGTGACTACCTACTCTTGATTGTTCTATCGTTCTTGCAGGAGCTAGTCGCGCTGTGATTACCTACTCTTTACTGTTCTATCGTTCTTGTAGGAGCTAGTCGCGCTGTGACTACCTACTCTTGATTGTTCTATCGTTCTTGTAGGAGCTAGTCGCGCTGTGATTACCTACTCTTGACTGTTCTATCGTTCTTGTAGGAGCTAGTCGCGCTGTGATTACCTACTCTTGATTGTTCTATCGTTCTTGTAGGAGCTAGTCGCGCTGTGATTACCTACTCTTTACTGTTCTATCGTTCTTGTAGGAGCTAGTCGCGCTGTGACTACCTACTCTTGATTGTTCTATCGTTCTTGTAGGAGCTAGTCGCGCTGTGATTACCTACTCTTGACTGTTCTATCGTTCTTGTAGGAGCTAGTCGCGCTGTGATTACCTACTCTTGACTGTTCTATCGTTCTTGTAGGAGCTAGTCACGCTGTGACTACCTACTCTTGATTGTTCTATCGTTCTTGTAGGAGCTAGTCGCGCTGTGATTACCTACTCTTGACTGTTCTATCGTTCTTGTAGGAGCTAGTCGCGCTGTGATTACCTACTCTTGATTGTTCTATCGTTCTTGTAGGAGCTAGTCGCGCTGTGATTACCTACTCTTGACTGTTCTATCGTTCTTGTAGGAGCTAGTCGCGCTGTGATTACCTACTCTTGACTGTTCTATCGTTCTTGTAGGAGCTAGTCGCGCTGTGATTACCTACTCTTGACTGTTCTATCGTTCTTGTAGGAGCTAGTCCCGCTGTGATTACCTACTCTTGACTGTTCTATCGTTCTTGTAGGAGCTAGTCGCGCTGTGATTACCTACTCTTGACTGTTCTATCGTTCTTGTAGGAGCTAGTCGCGCTGTGACTACCTACTCTTGATTGTCCTATCGTTCTTGTAGGAGCTAGACGCGCTGTGATTACCAACTCTTGACTGTTCTATAGTTCTTGTAGGAGCTAGACGCGCTGTGATTACCAACTCTTGACTGTTCTATCGTTCTTGTAGGAGCTAGTCGCGCTGTGATTACCTACTCTTGATTGTTCTATCGTTCTTGTAGCAGCTAGTCGCGCTGTGATTACCTACTCTTGACTGTTCTATCGTTCTTGTAGGAGCTAGTCGCGCTGTGACTAGCTACTCTTGATTGTTCTATCGTTCTTGTAGGAGCTAGACGCGCTGTGATTACCAACTCTTGACTGTTCTATAGTTCTTGTAGGAGCTAGACGCGCTGTGATTACCAACTCTTGACTGTTCTATCGTTCTTGTAGGAGCTAGTCGCGCTGTGATTACCTACTCTTGACTGTTCTATCGTTCTTGTAGGAGCTAGTCGCGCTGTGATTACCTACTCTTGACTGTTCTATCGTTCTTGTAGGAGCTAGTCGCGCTGTCATTACCTACTCTTGACTGTTCTATCGTTCTTGTAGGAGCTAGTCGCGCTGTGATTACCTACTCTTGACTGTTCTATCGTTCTTGTAGGAGCTAGTCGCGCTGTGATTACCTACTCTTGACTGTTCTATCGTTCTTGTAGGAGCTAGTCGCGCTGTGATTACCTACTCTTGACTGTTCTATCGTTCTTGTAGGAGCTAGTCGCGCTGTGATTACCTATTTTTGACCTCCATAAAATATTGCTCACTCTAATCAAACAGTTTGTATGGATAGGTATTTTTTTGTCCTTTTCCAAAAATATTACTTTGGGAAAGTTGTTTAGTTTCGATGACTGCGAAAAAAGAACGCTTATATTTCTTATTACACGAGATCAAAGATTTTGGAAACTAAACTACGTCAATGCATGAGATAGACCTGGATAGACCACGAAAATGATTGACAAACGATTGATTGACGATTTAAACTGGTACAGTTAAGAGCACATTAAGGTTGACACATTGGACTTTGTACCGTTCTTATTTCAATAGACAAACGGACTAGAGTCGCACTGTGAGTGTCAAGCTAGAACGGTCGTTGATTGTATAATCGCGGTTGGTCAGAATTTACTATGGACCGCGATAGTTGGAGGACCGAAAGGGAAGCTTTTGCCCAGCAGCAGTGGAACAGTACAGGCAAGTGAAAATAAAAATAATACGTATTTTGAAAAAAAAATCAATCAGCTTTCTATTAGGCCGGTATTTCACTGGGACGCCATGGTAGCACAACCATTTGCCGCTAACAACAAAATGTATACAGCTCTATAGAGAGTTACTCACCTGGTGTCCGTTTGGTTGCGCAACCAATTTGGCGGCGCAACCAATTTGGCGGCGCAACCAGCTCGGATGCTGGTCGCGCTACCTCTTCCAGTGAAATATAGCCCTTAATACTGTGGCCGCAGGGTGTAGCGACTCTGGTGTCTTTACTGGTGTCTAGTTACGGACACCAGTGGCGCAACCAGTCGCGCCACCGTGGTGTCCTAGTGAAATATCGGCCTTACGGTTCAAAAGATACAGTCCTTAAAATATTAGTCGAATAGGCGGAAGAAAATCCAGGTTCAGAGCGCACGAGCGACTCACAGACGTTTCAGGAGCGAGTCCATTACTCTTATACTGCCATTAAAGTAAGAAAGAAGTGTTTTTTGAAAATCTTTAATTACTCCTCCTTGAAAAACCAAGTGTTTTGAGATAATTTGGAAACCCACGAGTGCGCGTTTTTCTTGCGTCCGTCTCGTGAGTTTCCAAAATATTTTGATGAAACCTCAAAGAAGAGTAAAATAAAAAATAAATAATACAATGACATAATTCCGTGACAATGACATTGTAAATTGTGGACTGTCGCAAATGTCGCAATGTCGTTCGACAATGTCAAACTATGTTTTGACAATGTTAGATTACGGGTAAAGTAGATCTTTTTTGTGCTTTACTGTTATTTTTTGTTAAATTATTGTGATGGACTTAGGGGATAAAAATTACTATAGCAGAAGGACCCTACATATTTCATCATCCACTTCAAATCAAAATCAAGTTTCAGCTTGTCCCGCGGATTCCGTGCCCAGACCCACTCTCACTCGCACACATCGAAACGCACTCCTCCACTGTCGATATGATGAAATCAACGATGAAAGAACACAGAAAGAATATCACGGGAACCAGATAAAACAAACAAGGTTACAAGACACGGATTTTGTAAATCATAAAAAAATGAAGAATACTGTAGATAGAAATGTTTATAATACTCACGCAAACGACATGAAACGACAACATCTTGCTGAATCGGGTTGTACTCCAGAGGTGGGTGGCTGCATGCCTATAAATATGTGTAACCGTATATTTCCAGGAATTCCGACTCAATATTCGTATAACAGATTTGGTGGAACTGTAAAAGAAGCACTACAGCTACAGGAAGATAGACCAAGACGAACATGGACACAAAATTTAAAATCTGCCCCAGTAAATGTCGAAAGAAGTAATTACGTAGAAAGAACGACATACTCTCGTCCTATTTCGGGTTGCTATAACCAAGAATATGTTTTCAAAACTTTAGAACATAAAAAGAAGTTGCAAGCTTTAGTTAAGAAAATGGCTGCAGCTAGAGACAAAGAAAAACGGAAAGCTGCATGGGATGAATACATCAAGCAACTGAAATTAAAACATGAAACAAATGATGCACTTCAACAACCTACTACGTCTAAAGCTACACCAAATACACTAATAACATCAGATACACTTGAAGACTATTACAATACTAAATTTAACTCAGATTTCTCAAATCACTGCAAACATCTTTTAAATGACATTTATAGTCAAAGTAACACAATGGAGGCTAATAACATTTCGATACCTCTTCAAAATAAGGTGACAAATAAATCTCATAGTAACAAGTACAGTAACAGCAGAGAGAAGACCCATTTCACATGTATACCTACTCAACCTTATATCAAAATCCCTTTAGAAACTAACCATTATCCTAACAGGACCATTGAACATAAGCATGTTCATTTACCGTATGTTAATAAATTTAATCCTTACATTGGTCTTCCAATATACTCGGAAGGCCGTGTTCAAAACCCATATTTATGCTACCCAACATCATCAGCACGACAAAGTGGATGCAATAATTTTGGTGTACGCAGGCCAAGATCTAAATTGTACAATAAACAAAGACAATTTAATGAATCTCGTAGAAAGCGTCAGAAATGCATGAATGAGTTAACTAGCAGTGTGTTTCATCGCAACTGCGCCTGGGATCCTACATCAAAACCAAGCTGCAGTAACCTTCACAAATATGAAATGGATAATATTAGGCCAGAATCGAATTCTTCAAATTCAAGAAAATCAAGTGATCAAGATGATACTGACAAGAAAAAAACACGGGTTACGTACAAAAAGGATGCAGAGACTCAAAAATTATCTACAATTCACATCTACGATTCAGATTTAGAAGGAAATATTAACGCATATAAAGATTGCTTCTCTAAGCATGATTTTAAATCAGATCATACCGATCATACAACTTTAAAGAAAATAGAAGAAAAACTTGATGTGTTAATAACACAAATGCATTTACTGCTCAATAAAAATTGTAATGTAGTTACACGTAACAGTGGTGGAATTAAACAGCTGAAAACGACTCCTAGTATATCAAGAACAGAGTCTCATTACACGTTTAGGCAACATTTCGATCGAAAAAATAATGATGCTCCGAATGAAATAACATTTGGAGGGATATTAGACACAAAATCAAAGTCCGATGAAGTATCTAAAATTTGTAGTAAGCTAGATCCAAAAGTTACGTCAAAACCGAGTAAAACTACGCAAATTAGCAAAAACTTAGAGCAAAAACTTGAGTTAGCGGTAAATAAAGTAACAAAGTCAACTTGCCTTATAGATCAGAAAGAAGAATATGATTTAGTTTCAAAAACCTCATCAAATGGTCAGATTCCTGGTGTAGTTGTTGTAAGAGAGCAAACAGTTCATTTTACTTCAGCTCAAGTAGAAACATCAGGTGACTTGCTAGCTCAAAAAAATACTAACCTTTTAGCTGATGCTACTACATCAGATAGATTCAACTTGCACAAAGATCCAAGAGAAGCAAGACACAAAAACCCTGAAATAATACATATAACTGATGGTAATATTTGCGGTCAAACTGCTACAAGAGGTTACATAATAGATCTAAAAAATATTTCTGGTCACGCAGCTATAGCGGGTATCACATTCGACCAAAAAAGTAAACAAGTTTTAAATGAGGCAGCACCATCTGGCTGTTTTGTTCCGCATAAATCTAGAGTGGTACCATCTACTATCAGTGATATTGCTCGTAACGAACAATTATGCAAAGAAACTGACTTTTTGAATCCTGATATGCTTCATTCGCACACGTTTTCCTTTAATATAAAACGTGACGCAGAAGATGATAGAAGAAAATGTTCCGACAATACACCACCCAGGTCCAACTCTTTAGGCAAAGCGAGAAACGAAAGTAACCTAAGTTGTACAAAAGACGACACGTACGGTAAAGTTATAACTGTCAAATCTACTTCAACTTTCACAGGCAGTTATGTGAATTTGACTCCTTCAAAGATTGATGAAATTCTTATAGAAGAAATGGATAAAAGTGATAAGGCTAAGCGGGATATTGAAGATATATTGAACGGGGACCGGGCCAGACCTTATGGCGTACAGATTACTTTTGACGTTCCAACAAAAGAATGTTGTACAGAAGTATCACACTCACTATCGAAAACGAAAACCATTGAAGAGGTATCTATAAATAGTATGTCATGTTTCCCGGAACAATTACAAACATCAAATAGGAGATTGACTATAGCAGTTAATACTGATCCGTTAAGTTTGCGTAGTCTTCTGACGATGTCTACGGCTACTATAACTCGATTTTTATCATACATGATCTTTGATTATCACGCATTTTTGCCTAGACCAAGACTGGTGTCGAATCCAATTGTGAGGCCACATATGGGGATATTCAATTGCAACTTGTGTGGGACATGTTTTGACAGAACAAAACAACTCAGTGATCACGTTCGTTCAAGAGAACAACATAATTCAAGGTAAATTATATTAGTTGCTAATTTATTGAATTTAAACAAAAAAATGCTTTTAAATACCTAATAAATTCTTAAAAGTGGTGTGTCACAAAAATAATAATAAGAATGTTTTACATAGGTATCTTTTACTAAGTATTTAATGAGTTCGCGACAGCTCGGAGTGCGGGCGAAATGTACGGCGCGCACTTTATTTCGCCCTGAACAGTCGCGTATTTTACTAGATATCAACAAGTTGCATACATCGATTGAAGTACGGTCAACCGCACGTCAGTGGAAATATTTGCAACTGTATTACCATTTCATAAAGTCCAAGGTGTTTCTAATCACAATTTTTAGCTAATGCTACAAATTAATGAGAAGCAACATAGAATCAAGGACCATGTTTGGGAAATGTGAAAAATCTCACACTGGTAGTATATATGGTGAAATTTAAAGGGAAACTATCACAGCTAAGTTGGCTTTACAGCTTAATGAGCTATAACCGAAAAACTGGAAATGATATAAATAGGAATCAAGCGCTACAACTTCGCTGAGCATTATGAGGTAAAAATATTATGTTATGACCGTTATTTATGAAATACTTAATCAAAACCAGCTTTGCGATAAAAAATCTAAGAAAACTACTGAACCCTATACTGCGCGTGGCCCAATACGCACTTAGCCAGTTTTTTATCTGGTTCTGGGTTCGATTCCCGGTGGGGACAATGTCAAACAAAAATGTTTGTGCGACCTCCTCAGTTTGATTAGGACATTGCAGGATGAATCACCAGATTTTCCGAAGAGGTAACTGATTCCGTGCTTAGCAAGAATAGGAAGGCACGTCAAGCCGTTAGTCCCAACTACTATCTACGGAAGGAGTCGCTAATGAGCCATGTCAAAGGCCTTTGGCAGCTCAAAAACTCGGAAACCAGGGTTTACCACACGATATGATGATGATTGCAGAGACTGTTGCGTGTGCCGTCACCTGGTGAACACTAGCAGCGACAGATATCGGGCCCCGTTCCGGTGTCGGTACTGCGGGAAAACCTTCACCAGAGCCTACTGCTGTGAGCTTCACGAGGTCGATTGCGCCAGGGCGCAAGGCATGCAGCATGACGTTCCTGAGAATCTGGCGTTTCTTAATTAAATCGTTAAATATACTTTGTGCTGTGAGTATTTTTTTTATTGTTTAATTTTATTGTAACCTCTCAACCTTACAAATTATGTTCTTAAGTATAAAGATACAGTCAGAAATGTAAAAAAATATATAAATTTGTATAAATCTATACGTGTTAATGGAATAAGCGAACTCTCACACCCCAACAGATTTTTATTAAAATAAATCTATTCCCTTAAAAAAGTTCTAGTCCACGCACTCCGCGCACGCCACGCCCACTTCCCGCGCCGCTAGCGCGCGTATCCTCAGAAATATTTATAATAGAAGCGGCAAAAATTCAAATCATAATAAAAATTACCCCTATCAAAAACCCGTGAAATTGATTCTACTCTCGATTCTGAACAAACTATTTTCTCAGTTTTGCTTATTCCGTTAACACGTTGTATAAATATTTCTCGTCAACGTATGCTAGCAACATATGCTAGCAAAATTCTACAAAAAAATATTATGATTTTTTTAAACACAACTTTTTGTTTAGAGCTTATAATTCGGTATTTATCGGATTTATTAGGCATAAATTATGTTACAATTATTTTGTTATTTATACTCTATCAGAAAAGTATAAATTTATTGCACAGGCTGGTGTACTTTTATCACATTTTGCGTTTTAATTAGTAAGGCGGGAATTTTCGTCAAGATACCTGATCTTTGGATGACTCCGCTGCCACTGATTTTCGACCACCGGTTCTGTAGGCAAATTTGCTTCATATGAGTTGCAGAACAACCCCCTTTCAGGAATATGTCGTATTTCCAATCACCTGTATATTTGATGTTGAAAAACCACCTCCAAACACATATTTTTGGTCCGCCCCTATTTGTCCCCGCCGCCTGCACCTCATGAAATTTTTAGAACTTGTTTTTCCTCTTTTCACTTCATATTTTTCTACACAATCGGGTATTTTGTTTTGGCTGTGTATTAACGTGCCACCAAATTTGAGTAAATTTTTACCAAATAATATTCACCAAATTTTGTCTACCAAAACTGATGAATGTTCACCAAATTTGCTTCTGGCACTTCGCCGGCCGCTGACGCGGCACGCTCGCTCCGCTCGCTCGGCTCGTGCGTTGTGCTCGCAAGATAACCTAACACAACCTAACCGAACCGGTTACATGGTGTGTACATTCATCCATTTTGTCTGAAGTGTATTGAGGTATAAAAATTTTTTTTGGGAATCATTAAATTTGTTGCCTTTTGTTTTTATTTTTTTTTATTTTAGGAGCTATGAACAAAAAAGACAATCACATTTTGGAATTATCACATTTCAATATTTTTGTTCAACATTTGGAATGTTTAAACAACTTTTACCGAAAACTAGAGCCCAGTGGTCCACAATACTTGCGGGTGGACAAAACTTCGGTCGTTTTTGAATATAATTGGTTATAGACGTAGGTGCTGTCAATAGCTCTTTTGTGAGAGCCGCGTCGCATTCATCATTCTTGTTGTCAGGGGTGCCCATTAGGGTGCAATGGCCATAAAATTAGGGTTGAACATCTCAATAGCACGTCGTATTTAACTATAATTATGTCAGATTTGAGGCAGCCGGTAATGGGATTACAGTTGCAGATAATTCGTCAATACAAAGTCGTTACAAATAGGATATCATTACCCTGAAAGACATAAATTTGTCCATGAAATAGAAGTCAAAATACGAAAATAATGTCCACTTCTCATAGAAACTGCAATAGCTCATACCGCATTTCGTTTGAGAGATATTTTTTTATCATATGTCGATTTGTCTGTGTATCATATACACATTCAACTTTTTTCCGGCTTGTTATCTCTCCTGTGCTATACCCAGGGACTAGATAAGTAAGTACTATAGGCTACACCTTGTTGAGCGGTTTTTTTTAATTATCAATGGGCTTACGCTTGACCACAATCTAGTCTTGAGGAGAGAGATGAGGTCGACGATGGGACGAGCTTGTTCAGAAGAAGCCTATTCACTCGCGATTTGATAGGTTCGGGTTATACGGACTTGGGAACATAGACGCAGGTAGAGAATTCCACTCTTTAGCCGTGCGCGTAATAAAAGATGTTTAGAAGCGCTTTGTGCGAATGTGTGGAGTTTCAATTTCAACGTAAGTACAGATAGACAAAATGCTATTCTGGAACCCTCAATCAAAAAGAAACTACAGAGAAGAAGAATGAATTACCTAAGTAAGTGGTCCTTTGCTTCCCAATAACTTATATTATATAGATATTTTCTATACATATGAACGTAAATTTAAATTTTGTTATAAACTAAGGAATTTTAAAGGAGAATTAACTTACATGGGTAGAAAAACGAGTTTTTTTAATATACCTATTTAGACCTCACAATAGTGGTACTCGTATGGGAGGCCTAATATTTTTTTCTCGTCTTTGACCCATAAAAGGCAATGGATCCAAAATAACCCTGTATGATCAGCATAGAATAGAGTCTTTTTATTTTGCGTTTTCCGAATAATTACAATATTTTTTTGCTATGACTCAGTGTTACCCCACAGTGCAGTCTGTGTTGGATCTGTAAAGGTGTAAATTCTATAATGGGCACAAAAGCCCCACGGGGGGTCCAAGCCTCATTTATACCGTTAAATATTTGGCACGCCAGCGTAAGATCAGGTCCATTCTATTTGTTTAGGTGAAATTGTAAGTAAAAAAAAGTTTGAACGTGGGAAGTGAAATACAATAAATGGTTTTACAATGTTCAATTGATTTCAAGGGATAGTTGCGGTGAGGTTACGTGTGGTATTAGACGGGTGGTTATTTTTTGGATACAGGACAGGGTGTAAGGAACGGTTTACGGTGACGGAAAATGAACAAATTTATCAAAGAAATATTTTTGGAAAATTAAAATTTTTTTGACCTCTCCATACAAACTGCTCTACTCTGCGCTCTCTGACAACAACAGTTTGTGTGGAGTAATAACATGCTACTCGTAAAACTGTTTTGATTATCATACTAAAATTGTTCTGAATAACATACTAAAATTGTTTTGAGTAACATACTAAAATTGTTTTGAGTAACATACTAAAATTGTTTTGAGTAACATACTAAAATTGTTTTGAGTAACATACTAAAATTGTTTTGAGTAACATACTAAAATTGTTTTGAGTAACATACTAAAATTGTTTTGAGTAACATACTTAAATTTTTTTTAGTAACATATTAAAATTGTTTTGAGTAACATACTAAAATTGTTTTGAGCAACATACTTAAATTGTTTTGAGTAACATACTAAAATTGTTTTGAGTAACATACTAAAATTGTTTTGAGTAACATACTAAAATTTGGCTAGGTCACTCACGGTTTACTGTGTGGCGATTTGTTCTTATTTTTTTTAAAATGCCATAATGTATAAAACATTAACCAAACAAGACGCCGCCGGGGGCTCCAACAAAAACAGACCGGTGTGAAAATCTGAAAACGGCTTCCTGAACACCAGGCTCCGGTCTGAAACTTCTGTCATAGTTTCTTGTGATCCTCTCATGAACCCTCATATCTTTTCAGACATCTCGTTTACGCCCAGATTATCACGTCAGATTCAGATAATTTTATTCAATGTAGATTCTTTACAGAATACTTATTGAATATCATGCAGAATACAATGCAAATAGAGCGAGTCTACGCCGTTTCGGATCGTGCTATGGCAGCATAAAAGAAACGGCAAGAAAACACTGCAGCACGGCCTACTTTAAGAGTCGGGTTTTTTACAATGTGTTTCTTGTGTTTCTTGTGTTCTCAACCTTCTCGGCTCCCAGTCCAATAAGAATCTCTCTTGCAAGAGATTAGATTTTCCACTTGCACTATTGAATATCGTCCATGTGGTGACGGCAAAGATTAGTACGGTCAACCGCTTGTCGGTAGAAACTTTTTCAACTCTATTACCACGCCATAAGGTCCAAAAGTATTCCTACTGACGTGCTGTTGAGTGTACCAACCCATCTCTACCCGTGGGTGTCGCAAGAGGGGACTAAGGGAGGAAAGGGATGAACCGGAGGATGAGCAGCAGCATCTTTCTGTGTATCGTACGGTCAAGCGCTCGTCGGTAGAAACTTTTTCAACTCTATTTCCACGACATAAGGTCCAAAAGTGTTTCTACTGATGTGCTGTTGAGTGTACCAACCCATCTCTACCCGTGGGTGTCGCAAGAGGGGACTAAGGGAGGAAAGGGATGAACCGGAGGATGGGCAGCAGCATCTTTCTGTGTATCGTACGGTCAACCGCTCGTCGGTAGAAACTTTTTCAACTCTATTACCACGACATAAGGTCCAAAAGTGTTTCTACTGATGTGCTGGTGAGTCTACCACCTTACACACTGCGGTCGCCAGCCACAACGCTTACTAATGTGGTGACACTGGTGACTATGGTAGATCACCTCCAAAGTACCACGGGTTTTTGCTAGAGTTCTAAAGGGAGTCTGTCCTGTAGTGGACGTGTCATGGGATGCTATGATGATGATATAACTATTGAATGAGAGAACTGAACAACTTTGTGTGAGGTCTTGCATTCCAAATAAGGGGCACGTGCTGTAACAAAATTAGACACAGTGCTGGAACACCTGCACCTGTTATGATATCGGAAGAAAAGCCGGTCAAGTGCGAGACTGACTCGCTCACCGAGGGTTCCGTTCGACTACACAATGTTTGAATTAGACGAAATTTTTACTATGCCTAACATTATACAGGGTGTAAGGGACAGCCCTCCGAAAACTGAAAGGGCATGATCAGTCAACGTAACCGAACATCTTTCAGCGAATAAAACTTTTAGGAAATGAAAGAAAAATCGGCCTCTTCATACAAAATTGCAAACTTGATTGGACATTTTGTTGGAGAGGCTGATTTTTTTTTTCGTTTCCTGATAGTTTTGTTCGCTGAAAGTTGTTCAGTTACGTTGACTGATCATGCCCTTTCAGTATTCGGAGGGCTGTCCCTTACACCCGGTATGTCAGACTCGCACATGGTAAATTTTTATTAATATTTGTGTTTTTCTTAGAAGGAGTAAGGAACAAAAACTACTCACTATAAATGTGACGCTTTTATGTGACTGTTTTCACGATACAGCTAAACAAAAATGTTGATAAATTAATAAGTTGTTATTTGAATCCTTATTTTATTTAAAAATGCCTAATACTAACTCGTATCCTGTAAAGAATGAAAAAATAATGCGACTCATATTGAATAAAATATTAAACCGGTTACCAATTATTGCGGATCAAAATTCAGCTCTTTAAATATCTGATGGACAGACAACCAGACAGACAACGTACTACGTGTAGTGCTAGGGTCCCGTTGGCTCCATTTGAGTACGGAACCCTATAATAACCACACAATCTCCTGTTTTAAACCAAAAACTAATATTTGTCAAAGTACCACCTTGCGTAGCGCGTGGCAATCTTATCAACTTATTTGGGAACTCCCTTGTTTCAATCTTATCGAGTATTTGTGAACAGCCTGTATGTGAGTAGCGGTGGCTGCGATAAAACTCGATAGAAAAAAACTTTGCTGATAAAATTTTATTTCTTTTCTTTTGTCCGTGTTAGATTAAAGGTGAACCACTGTGCACCTTGGGTCGGATCAACTAGTAGATGAGACTCTAAAGCCACGCTGCTAGCTGAATTCAACGACTAATTCGGAATACATTGCTCGTTGAAGTAAGGATATTGCAATTAACATAACCTAGTCTCCCAGCAATGTATGCCGAATTAGTCTTTGAATTCAGCTAGGAGCTTATCTTTAAATTTTTACGAAACATAGACGGATGCTTTATTGCGCACATAACAAAAATAGAACAAGTAACAAACAAACATTTTACACATTGTAATTTTTTTTCTTCCAATATGAGATGGTTTGGTCATGTAGAGAGGATGAATAAACGAAGACTGACGAAAGAGATCTACCAGGCGAGAGTGAATGGAAACGTTGGAAGGGGAAGGCCTAGGCGAACGTACCAGGACCAAATTCAGGACGTTCTGAATAAAGGCCAGGTTAAAAGTACCCTAAACCGACGAGCATGTATGAAAGGATTGATGAAAGTACAGGAAGCAAGGGAAGTATGTCAAGATCGTAGCAGGTGGAGGACTATGGTTTCTGCCTACCCCGACGGGAAAGAGGCGTGATGTTATGTATGTATGTATGATTCCTATTGTTTTATGGTATAAAACCAATGCCCTAGTCAAATCCCCAAGGTTAGTTAGCCGACTCTGTAAAAACGAACTAAGTACCGACCCCTACCCGTGGGTGTCGTAAGAGGCGACTTAGGGTTATGAACCGGAGGATAGGCAGCAGCATCTTTCTGTATGTTGTAACATCTTACATTCTGCGGTCACCAACTATAGCGGTTGCCAGCCGCAACGCTATAACAAGCGTGGTGACTATGGTAAATACCATCCTAAGCACCGCATGTTTTCGCTTAAGTTTTGGAGGGAATGAATGTGTAAATAGGACAATCAAATGACGGTGATGTTTATTTTGCCAATGAAAAATATAAGACTCAAAATTATTATTGCAAAGAATTCCGCAAAATGAAAATATCATGCAACGTTATGATGTAGAGTCTAGAGATGTACACAATATCACATCATCATCATAACATCTCATAAAAAGTCCACTGCAGGACAGGGAGTTCCCTCCAGAACTCCAGCAAAAACGAGAGGATAGTCAGCACGCTTGCAAGCGCTGCGGCTGGCGACCGCTGTGGTTGGTGACCGCAGTATGCAAGATGGTAAAATACACAGAAAGGTACTGCTGCCCATCCTCCGGTATATCAGCCCTTAGTCGCCTCTTACGACACCCACGGGTAGAGATGGGTTGGTACTATTCTTTGCCGGTACCACACGGTCAATATCACATTGGGACCCAATTCTTGAAAATCACTGGGTGGTAAACTATTACTTTTGAGACTTTGATAAAAATTGCCCCGTGATCATATGCCACCTACCCAAAAAAAAAAGATCATAAGCTTTAGGGCAAAGTGGCATAATATGACTATGGCTATTATCTGAACATCACTATGAATATTAATTAAATACCATACCTACTTGGTACATAACAAAATTGCTCTACGTAACAATCAATCTGAACAACCTTTTCGACTAAACACTTTGAAGTGAACAACTACTCAAGCTGTTTTTTTTTCTAAACCAAAGGTTTTGGAAAATACGCGCATAGAAGTGGAGCGTTTTTCTCATGTGAATGACTATAATGATATAGACAATTATTGCAGTACCGGCCACACTAGCAGAGTTTCAGAATAAAAAGTCTGCCGTCTGTTGTGCCTCTAAATCGACAAAACCCACAAAGAGTCCCATCTCTAGTAATTTGTATTCTGTGTAATTTATCATGATAATTCGATCAACATCCGAGTGAGTCACCTTCTATTGAAGCGCCCTGATATTAACATACTATTATTATGAGGATATTATGTATTAAACAAGTTCCGACTTGTGTTTGTCTGCTGGACATCCTTTGTCTGGATGACTTCTACGAATGTCAATAAAGACGTACCTACTCATTAAATACGTAATATAGAGATTTTGTGGATCTTTTACTAAGCGAAAATGAATAAGATGCAAATGCGATGTGAATACCTATTGAAAGTTGGTAGGTCTTTTGTGTAATATCCGCTTGGCAAAGTACAGAGAATAGTACTTTGAGCTGGACACATTGAACTTGGTAACATTCCAAACAGCCTGTATAGGCTGCTGGCCATGAGGGGCCATCTTCAATCTATCCCATATTAGGACTAGTCCGGTTCCTTAAAGTCTTATATCGCCAAATTCACCAAATTGCACCAAATTTTTTCCAGGTACTAGTTAGGTACATAGCTCACAATTTTTGATAGGAGCCAATTCTTGAATTTTCTATGGAAATTTTTTGAAATTCAAGAATTGGCTCCTGTCAAAAATTGAGAGCTATGTACCTAACTAGTACCTAGAAAAAAATTGGTGAAATTGTAAGGCGTGTCTACGTGAAACAGCTAACTGACCGCACTAGACGACAAATTTGGCAAGACAGCTGTCAGTTTGGTGTTATCATATCGGATATCGTAGTTTGGGTAGCGAAGTAGGAAACTTCTGGGAGATTAGCCTCCCTAAAGCTATGTCTAAAATCGCACTACGAGTGCCAAGTTTAACCTGCTCTACACTGTACTAAACCCTTGCTTGTTTCTGTCGTAAAGCAGTAGTGTTTGCAGCGCTGTGTTTTGAAATTGCCAGGCAACGCGCTTTGTTGTCTTATTGCATCAAAGTGCCAAAAACCATCAGGTGACCAATCAGATTCAGATTATTTTATTCAATGTAAATTCTTTACAGAATACTTATTGAATGTCATTCATAACATGCAGAGTACAATGCAAATAGAGCGAGTCTACCTCTGTTTCGGATCGTGCTATGGCAGCGTAAAATAAACGGCAAGAAACCACTGCAACACTACTTTAAGAGTCTGATATTTACAATGTCTTTGTATAATGAGCTACTATTAGGGCTTTGATGCAAAGGTTTGTTTTAGATTTTCGCACTTTTCAATCATGTTTATTTTGTTCCGGGTCTTAGCGCGATAATAGTTGATGCAAAGTTCGTGACGGCTTACTTTAAAGAGTCGGCTTTGTAGGTACAATCTTTTTCTTGTGTTTTGCTGGAATATCAGAGCACCATGCCTCCTTGTCGTTGATATAAAAATCTAATCTATAATAACCCTTTTTACATCTGTTTGTTAGTTTGTTAGTTCACTTGTGACACAAATAAACCTTTTAACCACAAATTTATCTGGTGTGTTGTTAAAATAAAGTAACAAAACATTTTCTTGTCGCAAAAATGCTCCTTAAAAACACAAAGAAGTATCAAGTTTCAAATTAAAACATCAAATAAATTTAGTTGCGGCATTTAGCGGTATCTCACCACTTTATCGAGGAATTAAACGTATAATAAACTGATGGTCACCATCGGTCCAATGTGAGGGTGACCACCAAGTCAGCTGATAAGGGATTCTGGCGCCTTTGGGTTTTGTACACGGATATTCTGTTACTAGAAGTGACCAAATCACGGGACCAAATTCATCTAACTCAATTCGCGTAATGATCATTTCGGTATAAGTAATCGTACAAAGTCCAATCTATCAATCTCGAACTGCTCTTACTTTTATTACGTTGCAGTAAGGCTGATATTCGTGCTGAAAATGTTACTATATTTTATCGCTCATACTAAAAACCTAATCCCCACTTAACCAATCCTAATAGAATGCGTATAATTTGTTACATTAAGTTTTGGGAAAAGTCCAGACCCTGTGGTGCCGGCTAAGAAATAACCATCTAGGGTGCCTTAAAAGGCGACAAAGGGATAGTGAATTGGAGGATGGGCAGCAGCGTCCTTTTGTGTATCGTAACCACGATACTGTTTATTCTGCCAGCCAGCCAAAACGCTTACAATTGTGGTGACTATGGTGCATACACTCCACCCCTAAAATAAGCCGCATGGTAACTGAAAAATATTGGAGGGAGCTCTTAATAATTATCCAGCCTAGAACTTTTTCAGGATGTTATGATTAAATGGCGCTCAAAGTCTGTTGTACAAGTCCTCCTCCGTTGAGTTTCCATGCTTACACGAAATCTCCTAATGTTCGTGCCGCTCATAGATCTTTTAATGTACGTCTATCAGGGAACATTGGATAACTTGGAGGTGGACCATTCTTTGAACCATATTTGTGGTACAACTCTATATGGACATCTGTTGCTCTACCGATGAGATTCTTCGTGCAGCTGCCAACCTGAGTCCTCAAGCGGTTGCGCAAGTACAGTCAGCGTCAAATTCATATGAGCGTCTATCGTAGTCAAAATGATCTGTAGTACACAAGCTTTAGATTACTTCAGATCATTTTGACTACTATAGTCGCTCACATCATTTTGACGGTGATGGTCGCTAACATTATATTGGAATCGTTGTTGCCAAGATATTTTGAACACTTTGGGTGCTTACAACTATATGATAATTCTAATCGCATATATGAAATTGAACTTGTTTACTACAGAATCATTTTGACTACGACAGACACACATGAATTTAACGCTGACTGTACAATGGATCTATAAAAAGCTTGCCTCTTCCAATACATTCCCAATATCTGTGTCCCAGTCGTGGCGCTTGAAATTTTGGTAGTTTTTGTCGTTTTGGCCCGAAGCCGTGCTAAGCGACAATCACTGTACCGTGTTCTCAGAATACAGAAACATGGGATTCAGGAAGATAGGACCTTTGGATATGGTAGGTGCAGGAACTCAGGCCTGAGTGTAGGTAAGTAAGTCCATGATTTTAAAGTACGAACAGCGCGCCATAAGCACTCATATACAAGGTTATTTTTTGGACCTGATATGAGTATTCTTACCTTGTTAGTGAGGTCCAAGCAGCAACTTTTGTTCTATGGCTTTGCTGACAATGGTCAAAAAAATTTTGACTTCCCTTACATAGTAACGTAAGTGACCAACACATTTTGTATGGGAGGTCGAAATTTTTTTGAACGTTGTAAGCAAAGTCTTAGAAACAAAAGTTATTGCTTTTGACCTCATTAACAAGGTAGGCATACTCATATCAGGTCCAAAAAAATAACCTTGTATTTCTCCCGCACTACTGAAATGTCGCGGACTATATCTCTAGTTTATGCCTACTTACTACAGGGCTTCTGATGTAACCAATTAAAGGTAACTTAACCCTTGACTCCTTGAAAGTTAGCATCACAAGACCAGGACGGTTGTTGGAAAAGATGGAAAACTTTGGCCATTAGTGGAAAGCTAGCTAAAAACCCTCCGCGGGCTCCGGAGGGCGCGAAGATGTATCAATAATTTAAGGTGTTAGGGCTTTTTGAAAGGTCTGAAGAATATCTGCAATAGATTTTAAAGAGCATTAGCTTTAAAGAAGCTTAATGCCTTAGATTTTAATAGGTCTCCGCGTGCTCTAGCAATAATCTAAGCTTTATGCATATAGCTGTTATTGGAATAAACTAAACACTGTTCCATTTCCATATTTTTCTTTCGAGAAATTAAATGTCGTATCCAAATAAAACTTTTCCTACCTCGAAGACAACATCGATTGGAATGCGGTGTGATCGGAATAAAACCAAATAAAAAACTAACGAAAATAAAATATAACGATCTTATCAGATCGGGACACCGATAATGGATTGACCCATTTAGTGTGTGAATCATTATGCTTTACACAAACGTAACAATGCAGATGAACAAGTAACTTATTCAAACATTTACTTTGAACGCATTTCTTTATCGAGCGAAAAAGTAAATTTGTAAAAATCTTTACAACAAAGTTACGCGATGCAGTTGGACAATACATTTTTCAAAAGAAATTCAGTGAAGAACAAGAATTTTTGAATACAAAATAAAGTTTGTTTGTTTTAGATTTTCAACTCAATCCTGAAGAATTTGTATCGATAACGCACTACTTACTCGTATATGGAGAAGGTCTAAAGTAAAGAAAACACTTCGAATTATTTATACATTTATAAACGTAATTTCCATGTTATCATGGTTAAAGACGATAAAAGCAGTAAAATATATAAGGGTGGGAGGAAAATACAGGATGTTCAAATTGCATGCCAAAGCTCAGGGGCAGGTTCAAAACTGAACAACTTTTGACAAGCTTGAACAAAACTTAAAAATACAAGGTGTAAGGGACAGCCTTTCAAATACTAAAATGGCATAACCAGTCAACGTAACTGAACAACTTTCAGCGAAAAAAAAATGGAAAAAGAAATCGGACTTTCCATACAAACTGCGTCCAATCAAGTTTGCAATTATGTATGGAAAGGCCGATTTTTTTTTACCTCCCATACAAATGCCATTCGACCTATGCTCCTAAGGGAAAGTTATTCAGTTTCATTAACTTCAGGGACTCAATTCTTGAAAATCACCGGGTGATAAAATATCACTTTTGAGACTTTAATAATTCACATTTGCCCTGATAAACAGTTGAAAGGTAAATCAGAATACATGAAAATTAACAATCAAGGACTGCTTTATATTTAACGAATATAAATCTCTACTTTTGAAAAGAAAAATCGTAGGAAAAATCTGTGATTTTGAATTTTTTGAGTGATATTTTATAATTGTAATATTCAAGAATTGGTCCCCAGGGTCGATATACCTTTCTGTTACATCTTGTATATTAATGATATTTTGTTTTTGTGCAAATTCCTCGCGTGACTTGAGCAAAGATTTTTGAAAAACATAATAATAAAAAACAATTTAGGAGATTTCGAAGAATTTGATAATCAAGATTATGAAAAATTGCTGTGTTATGGCCGTGTTATGGCTACGAGGTACACATGGCCGCACGTCAGTAGAAACAGCTGGTCTCTGGTTTCATTTTAGCTTAAGCTGGTTTTGTTTCCACTTGCTTGCTGCCGTGTGTACGTATGTACTGTGCCCACTACTGCCACCGCTAGATGGCGGCACTAGGATACTGCAACTCGGTATTGTTAGTGTTACGGTGTTTATTTATGTAGGACCGAAAGATTTTGATCCGCGTCTTCCTGGTAACCCGTATTGTATTGTGATACATTATAATAAAGTGATAGTACTGTAATAAGTGGTTTTCCCTTCTTCATGAATAGCAAGGGGTCTCCCTCGCTTTACGTATATCGCATTTCACTGGTGAAATTATAATTGCACGGTAAATTGTAAGCTAACACCACTGACCTCTATATATACTGTATATATAGAGGTCAGTGGCTAACACCCAAACCTAAACTAATTGAGCGAAGCAAGGAGGTCATTATTCATGCGAAGCATTCATTATTCGCAACTATAAAGGCAGAATTTAAACCTGTGCTTCTCCGTTTGTACGAGCTAGGTGTCTTTTAACCAACCAGGCTACCTTGGTCGTGGTAATGATACCAAAATGGTAAAAAAAGGAAACCTTATGGTGCGACTTTGTATGTCTGTCTGTCCATCTTTCTGTCTGTCACACCTCTATATCTCAGCAACCACTCACGCTATCGACCTGAAATTTGGAATAGTTTTAGAATATGGTTGCCCAACTTAATTGCACATGAAAGAATTTTGAAAAAATTATGATTATTAATCATGTAAAGGGGGCCAACATAGGGGGGGGGCCAAATTTCAAATTGTCGCTACTAGGTCGAGTGGAGTATCATATGAAAGGGCTTTACTTGTACCTACATTCTAAAATATATTTTTTTACGTCTCTTAGTTTTCAAGTTATGATGAAAAATGTCAAAAAAAAATACCATTCTCCCCCTTATCTCCAAAGTTTGTGAAAGGAAAAATCTGAATTAATTACAGTTTACAGAAATTTATGTAAACATTACAGCAAAAATAAAACGATCGGTCTAAGTTGCACAGTTTTTTAGAGATCTACAAATAACCTTAACAAACAAATTTAGTTTTGCGGTCCTAAAAATGGACTTGAGTGCTTCCAAAAATACAAAAAGTATTTCGGAACCCTCGACGCGCGAGTCCGACTCGAACTTGACCGTTTTAGGGTTCCGTACCTCAAAATTAAAATACGGAACCCTTACAGGATCACTTTATTGTCCGTCTGTCTTTCTGTCTGTCTGTCAAGACCCTTTTTCTTACGAACGAGAAGAGGTATCAGGTTGAAATTGATAACGAATATTAAGGTCCATAAACCACACAAGATCTGAAAACTAAAATTTTTTACAACGACGCAATCAAAAGATATGATGTCCTCATCTCCATACAATTATGCAGAAAAGCAAAACCTACAGGGTACTTCACGTTGACCTAAAATTATGAAATTTGGCAAGAAGCTAGGTCTCACAGTACAAATAAAGGGAAAATTCTAAAATCATTAAATATTTCAATTTTTCTCACAACTAATAGTAACCAATTAAGGTGAGCTGCCGTTTCAAGAACTTTTCTATAAAAGAGGGGTTAAGTTGGATGGTCGCGGAGTTTTTAAAATCAAACGGCAAACGCTTTTAGTATATCATATGGTAGATAGGTACGGAACCCTTAGGGCGCGAGTCCGAATCGCACTTAGCCGGTTTTTTTTTACCTAGCCCTCCTTTTTGTGTTTTAAATCACAAAGTGTTTTTATATAATGAGTAAAATAAAACATAAGTTACAGCCACGCTACTGTAGGTAATTTATATTAAAAACCCATTTTAGCAAAATAATGAAGCCATTAACTTCCAGAAATACCTTTAATATCAAATCCCATCAGAAAATTCCATTACTTCAACACGCTACGATTTGAAATATTTTTTATTAAATTGACTTTATTATACGTTAACGAAATTCCTAACCTACATGCCCGAGTACAAATTATACCTATTAGGATACCTAAATTACCGAAAAAATAACATCGAATTTGTAGGACGAATTTTAAATTAAAAAACATAAAAAACCGCCTTCAGTTTTGAGTCTATACAAAACCACCTCCGCATTGGTGATGGATGCACCGCCCGCCTCCAAATTAATGCACAAGGGCGACGCCAGCACAAAAAATCACCACCACTACAATCCTTTCGCTTCTAGGACGTGACATCGAACAGTTCCATCTAACAAAAAGCTTTACAGCATGGTCACAACCACGTCACAACCTTGCCGCTACGTCCTAAATGCTCAGCGAGTTGAAAAGCCACTCTCTTTTAAGCCAGCTTTTCCACTAGTGCTGTGCGTGAAAGCTAAGCTGAAATTCCAACTAATAGGATTGGTCCATTTGACAAGCTAGGATAATGGCGGATTCCTATAAGTTAGAATTTACCAGCTTACAGCTTAGCTCGCTAGCAGCCTTCTCCGGCGGCAAGATCGTGGCCAAGTCTTATAAACTGCACAAGTTTCTATTAAGGCTTACGCGATAAATATCGTCTTTTTTATTTCAAACACAAAATATCGAAATATGAAAAAAAAAAGACTTAAGTATTTGTAAATAGATACTTTATTCATAAAATATGTCTGTTTTCACAAAACTGCCGCTACTGCTCCTGATCCCTTGCTTAACATGATGATACATACTTGTCAAACTAACATAATTAATCGAAACTCTTGTAACTGCAATGTCATCACAAGATCAAACACAATTAAGTACTTGGGGGTGGTAATTGATGACCGACTTACCTTCAGGAATCACATCGAGTCTACTGTTAGCTTAATTATTGTCGCTTTAGTTTCTGTAATTTTTTTCTGCACTTATCTTTCTTGTAGTATAATGTATTTAAAGTTAAGTTATAATATAACTATGTAATTTTAATTATGTTACCCTGTTTAGTCCCGATGTTCCTCAAACCCACAAAGAGTCCCATCTCTAGTAATTTGTATTCTGTGTAATTTATCATGATAATTCGATCAACATCCGAGTGAGTCACCTTCTATTGAAGCGCCCTGATATTAACATACTATTATTATGAGGATATTATGTATTAAACAAGTTCCGACTTGTGTTTGTCTGCTGGACATCCTTTGTCTGGATGACTTCTACGAATGTCAATAAAGACGTACCTACTCATTAAATACGTAATATAGAGATTTTGTGGATCTTTTACTAAGCGAAAATGAATAAGATGCAAATGCGATGTGAATACCTATTGAAAGTTGGTAGGTCTTTTGTGTAATATCCGCTTGGCAAAGTACAGAGAATAGTACTTTGAGCTGGACACATTGAACTTGGTAACATTCCAAACAGCCTGTATAGGCTGCTGGCCATGAGGGGCCATCTTCAATCTATCCCATATTAGGACTAGTCCGGTCCCTTAAAGTCTTATATCGCCAAATTCACCAAATTGCACCAAATTTTTTCCAGGTACTAGTTAGGTACATAGCTCACAATTTTTGATAGGAGCCAATTCTTGAATTTTCTATGGAAATTTTTTGAAATTCAAGAATTGGCTCCTGTCAAAAATTGAGAGCTATGTACCTAACTAGTACCTAGAAAAAAATTGGTGAAATTGTAAGGCGTGTCTACGTGAAACAGCTAACTGACCGCACTAGACGACAAATTTGGCAAGACAGCTGTCAGTTTGGTGTTATCATATCGGATATCGTAGTTTGGGTAGCGAAGTAGGAAACTTCTGGGAGATTAGCCTCCCTAAAGCTATGTCTAAAATCGCACTACGAGTGCCAAGTTTAACCTGCTCTACACTGTACTAAACCCTTGCTTGTTTCTGTCGTAAAGCAGTAGTGTTTGCAGCGCTGTGTTTTGAAATTGCCAGGCAACGCGCTTTGTTGTCTTATTGCATCAAAGTGCCAAAAACCATCAGGTGACCAATCAGATTCAGATTATTTTATTCAATGTAAATTCTTTACAGAATACTTATTGAATGTCATTCATAACATGCAGAGTACAATGCAAATAGAGCGAGTCTACCTCTGTTTCGGATCGTGCTATGGCAGCGTAAAATAAACGGCAAGAAACCACTGCAACACTACTTTAAGAGTCTGATATTTACAATGTCTTTGTATAATGAGCTACTATTAGGGCTTTGATGCAAAGGTTTGTTTTAGATTTTCGCACTTTTCAATCATGTTTATTTTGTTCCGGGTCTTAGCGCGATAATAGTTGATGCAAAGTTCGTGACGGCTTACTTTAAAGAGTCGGCTTTGTAGGTACAATCTTTTTCTTGTGTTTTGCTGGAATATCAGAGCACCATGCCTCCTTGTCGTTGATATAAAAATCTAATCTATAATAACCCTTTTTACATCTGTTTGTTAGTTTGTTAGTTCACTTGTGACACAAATAAACCTTTTAACCACAAATTTATCTGGTGTGTTGTTAAAATAAAGTAACAAAACATTTTCTTGTCGCAAAAATGCTCCTTAAAAACACAAAGAAGTATCAAGTTTCAAATTAAAACATCAAATAAATTTAGTTGCGGCATTTAGCGGTATCTCACCACTTTATCGAGGAATTAAACGTATAATAAACTGATGGTCACCATCGGTCCAATGTGAGGGTGACCACCAAGTCAGCTGATAAGGGATTCTGGCGCCTTTGGGTTTTGTACACGGATATTCTGTTACTAGAAGTGACCAAATCACGGGACCAAATTCATCTAACTCAATTCGCGTAATGATCATTTCGGTATAAGTAATCGTACAAAGTCCAATCTATCAATCTCGAACTGCTCTTACTTTTATTACGTTGCAGTAAGGCTGATATTCGTGCTGAAAATGTTACTATATTTTATCGCTCATACTAAAAACCTAATCCCCACTTAACCAATCCTAATAGAATGCGTATAATTTGTTACATTAAGTTTTGGGAAAAGTCCAGACCCTGTGGTGCCGGCTAAGAAATAACCATCTAGGGTGCCTTAAAAGGCGACAAAGGGATAGTGAATTGGAGGATGGGCAGCAGCGTCCTTTTGTGTATCGTAACCACGATACTGTTTATTCTGCCAGCCAGCCAAAACGCTTACAATTGTGGTGACTATGGTGCATACACTCCACCCCTAAAATAAGCCGCATGGTAACTGAAAAATATTGGAGGGAGCTCTTAATAATTATCCAGCCTAGAACTTTTTCAGGATGTTATGATTAAATGGCGCTCAAAGTCTGTTGTACAAGTCCTCCTCCGTTGAGTTTCCATGCTTACACGAAATCTCCTAATGTTCGTGCCGCTCATAGATCTTTTAATGTACGTCTATCAGGGAACATTGGATAACTTGGAGGTGGACCATTCTTTGAACCATATTTGTGGTACAACTCTATATGGACATCTGTTGCTCTACCGATGAGATTCTTCGTGCAGCTGCCAACCTGAGTCCTCAAGCGGTTGCGCAAGTACAGTCAGCGTCAAATTCATATGAGCGTCTATCGTAGTCAAAATGATCTGTAGTACACAAGCTTTAGATTACTTCAGATCATTTTGACTACTATAGTCGCTCACATCATTTTGACGGTGATGGTCGCTAACATTATATTGGAATCGTTGTTGCCAAGATATTTTGAACACTTTGGGTGCTTACAACTATATGATAATTCTAATCGCATATATGAAATTGAACTTGTTTACTACAGAATCATTTTGACTACGACAGACACACATGAATTTAACGCTGACTGTACAATGGATCTATAAAAAGCTTGCCTCTTCCAATACATTCCCAATATCTGTGTCCCAGTCGTGGCGCTTGAAATTTTGGTAGTTTTTGTCGTTTTGGCCCGAAGCCGTGCTAAGCGACAATCACTGTACCGTGTTCTCAGAATACAGAAACATGGGATTCAGGAAGATAGGACCTTTGGATATGGTAGGTGCAGGAACTCAGGCCTGAGTGTAGGTAAGTAAGTCCATGATTTTAAAGTACGAACAGCGCGCCATAAGCACTCATATACAAGGTTATTTTTTGGACCTGATATGAGTATTCTTACCTTGTTAGTGAGGTCCAAGCAGCAACTTTTGTTCTATGGCTTTGCTGACAAAGGTCAAAAAAATTTTGACTTCCCTTACATAGTAACGTAAGTGACCAACACATTTTGTATGGGAGGTCGAAATTTTTTTGAACGTTGTAAGCAAAGTCTTAGAAACAAAAGTTATTGCTTTTGACCTCATTAACAAGGTAGGCATACTCATATCAGGTCCAAAAAAATAACCTTGTATTTCTCCCGCACTACTGAAATGTCGCGGACTATATCTCTAGTTTATGCCTACTTACTACAGGGCTTCTGATGTAACCAATTAAAGGTAACTTAACCCTTGACTCCTTGAAAGTTAGCATCACAAGACCAGCGGTGCTAACATGCATAGCAAGACTTAAGTCTTCGAAGACTGGACATAATTTTGTCTCAGCTGTCAAAGTTGTCGAGATGGTTAACATGCGCACCCCCCGAGATTCGTTTGTCTTCGAAGACTTCTTGAAGTCTAGGAAGAATGAACAGTGTTGCTTTTAAGAAAAAATACAGCATTTATTTTACTGGTAATACTGGTTTCAATCGTTTCAATCCGGTCAATCCGTGTGCGTAAACCCTAAATTCTGAAATAAAAAATAAAATAAAGAAAAAAACAAGTGTCAGTCAGTGTCATAAATTAACAACATGGAAATATATCGATTATCATGACATAAAATTGTAATTTACATCATTCTTAGTATTTTTTGCCTTTTCTTTTCTTCATCTTCTTTTTTCCACTCACTTTGTCTGCTTTGAACATCAAAATTTCTATACCATTCCTCTAACGTGTGTGTCGAGTCTATATTTACTATGAATTTGGCCAAATACGTCTTGATAAAAGATGTGAAAGCCATATTGAAAAAAAAAAAATAAAATAATTTGGTTATTTTGGATAATAACTCGTGTAAGTAAATTAATAACTCGTTGATAATTATGTATTGCTTTAAATAAAATGTAATTATGCCTACTACGTGCCTGCAAAATGCGCTGCAATTGCACATAGGAATAGGACTGCAGCAAAATGCCATAGTCACCACGGTCACAGGCGTTGCAGCTGGCGACCGCTGTTATTGGTGCTCCCAGAACGATACACAGAAAGATGCTGCCTACTAATGAATATAGGCACATATCACCATCATCGTAACATCTCATGAAACGTCCACTACAGGACAGGGAGCTCACTCCAGAAATCTAGCTTTTGCTGAAAAAAATGTGGAGAAGAAGTACTATTATATTCATCTCGCTTGTCAGCGTTACGGCTGGCACCATGGACCGCGGTTTTAGGTGACCGCAGTAAATAAGATAGTATGATACACAGGAGGATGCTGCTGCCCATCCTCCAGTTTATAACACAGGCTCGGCATTTATTCATAAGCCTCGGTTCCAAAGGATAGCCTAAATCACCTGTTGTAAAAATAATAAAAAAGATTATGTGTATTTTTTCTATTACAGGAGATACTTCATGAATATTGATTCAAGATATAGGGCAGATTTTATAATTATAATAAGAGTTGCATGCACTCACACAAGCTCTCACATTAAAATGGCGCTGGGCAGGACATATATAGCTCGAAACACTGACAATTGATGGACAAAGACAGCCACAAAATGGTAAGGCCCCAAGGCAAAAGAAAAGTTGGCAGGCCATACAAGCATTGGGCAGACAATATTATAAAAAATACTGGAAAGGACTGGATGGTCAAAGAAGAGGACAGACAGAAGTGCCAAGAGCTTGAGAAAGCCAACACCCGAGGAGGGGCCCAAACCTAAAGAAAAGAAGAAACTAACATCTACTAAGTAAACTAACAATAATCTAGTGCAAACTTTACATTTATTTTGATAAAAATGTGTTATTTATTTGTGTTTGGAATAATAAATGGCTCTTTATTTCTTTATTGTATCATTGTATGATAGTATAATTTGCAGCAGTGTAAACGGGTTACGTACGTGCCTTTTTCTCTTCCTCTGTCTTTCTCTCTTCCCGTTCCTCGTACAGACTCAAAATACATCTCAAAAATGTGTTCTTTATCACTTATACATCATAAAAAACAAGTCTCCGAAAAATGTCCGTCCGTCGGTCGGTCTGTCCGTCACGCTTTGGCCTAGCGGCTTAGAAACGAATAGTCCGATTGACACCATATTTTAAATTTAAGAGTTTCATGCTAATCCGTCTTAAGGGTTTTAAATGGTTTCCTGCTGGCTTCGAGGGTAGCTGTCATACAACGAAAATGAAAAATTGTAATTTTCGCAAAAACATCTCATAAAATCTTGATGAAAATTTGCATGATCAAGCATCTCCATTTAAGATATTTTGCGGCAGTATCAATTGATCTGTAGAAATTCATACAAGGGGTGTTCCCTTACTACTAAAATTTAAAAATATGATATTTTTTATTTATTTTTTTATCGTCAATGGGCTTAATCTTGACCTCGATCTAGTCTTGAAGACAGAGATGAGGTCGACGATGGAACGAGCTTGCCCAGAAGAAGCCTATTCACTCGCGACTTGAGTAGATTCGGGTTATAATGAACTCGGGAACACAGACGCAGGCAGAGATTTTTTTTACTCTAAATCGGTTTCGTTGAGCTTATTTTGATGTTCTACAATTTGGATTCTAAATTGGTGTTCTACCTGACTGCATAATGCAAATCATTTTTACATAAATTTAGTAGGTATAGGTAAGTTTGTATTTTCATATTATTTGTATGGAATTACAAACTTAAGTTTGCAGTTGACTCGTTACTGTCCGCAGCCTTTATCATATAGTAGTTAGAGAATAATACAGTAGTTAGAGCCTTTATTATATTGTAGTTAGGCTCTTGATCCGGAGGTTCTGGGTTCGACTCCCGGCGGGGACACTGTTGAAAAATGACTCTCGTATATCGCGAGAAAGTAAGTGCAGTGCTGCTGTACCATTTATTTAACTTTTTGCACTTATTTCCACCTACTTGTGACCAAGTCTTCGCTGCTGTAGGTGGAAGACTTTTATTTCTATTTTAAACGTCAAATATAGAAATAAGTCTTCTCTTGGTTGGCACGCATGTTAGTGACCGAAGACATATTGTCTATGAAGTCTACAAATGACAGTTGAATATAGAAATAAGTCTTAGTCGTGGGGCGCCATGTTAGCGCACGTAGAAATAACATTTTCTCGCGCTCGAGAGAAGAGAGACTTCCAAGTCTTCGTGCGCATGTTAGCACGGCAGGACGGTTGTTGGAAAAGATGGAAAACTTTGGCCATTAGTGGAAAGCTAGCTAAAAACCCTCCGCGGGCTCCGGAGGGCGCGAAGATGTATCAATAATTTAAGGTGTTAGGGCTTTTTGAAAGGTCTGAAGAATATCTGCAATAGATTTTAAAGAGCATTAGCTTTAAAGAAGCTTAATGCCTTAGATTTTAATAGGTCTCCGCGTGCTCTAGCAATAATCTAAGCTTTATGCATATGCAAAATACGGAACCCTTACAGGATCACTTTATTGTCCGTCTGTCTTTCTGTCTGTCTGTCAAGACCCTTTTTCTTACGAACGAGAAGAGGTATCAGGTTGAAATTGATAACGAATATTAAGGTCCATAAACCACACAAGATCTGAAAACTAAAATTTTTTACAACGACGCAATCAAAAGATATGATGTCCTCATCTCCATACAATTATGCAGAAAAGCAAAACCTACAGGGTACTTCACGTTGACCTAAAATTATGAAATTTGGCAAGAAGCTAGGTCTCACAGTACAAATAAAGGGAAAATTCTAAAATCATTAAATATTTCAATTTTTCTCACAACTAATAGTAACCAATTAAGGTGAGCTGCCGTTTCAAGAACTTTTCTATAAAAGAGGGGTTAAGTTGGATGGTCGCGGAGTTTTTAAAATCAAACGGCAAACGCTTTTAGTATATCATATGGTAGATAGGTACGGAACCCTTAGGGCGCGAGTCCGAATCGCACTTAGCCGGTTTTTTTTTTACCTAGCCCTCCTTTTTGTGTTTTAAATCACAAAGTGTTTTTATATAATGAGTAAAATAAAACATAAGTTACAGCCACGCTACTGTAGGTAATTTATATTAAAAACCCATTTTAGCAAAATAATGAAGCCATTAACTTCCAGAAATACCTTTAATATCAAATCCCATCAGAAAATTCCATTACTTCAACACGCTACGATTTGAAATATTTTTTATTAAATTGACTTTATTATACGTTAACGAAATTCCTAACCTACATGCCCGAGTACAAATTATACCTATTAGGATACCTAAATTACCGAAAAAATAACATCGAATTTGTAGGACGAATTTTAAATTAAAAAACATAAAAAACCGCCTTCAGTTTTGAGTCTATACAAAACCACCTCCGCATTGGTGATGGATGCACCGCCCGCCTCCAAATTAATGCACAAGGGCGACGCCAGCACAAAAAAACCGGTCAAGTGCGAGTCGGACTCGCGCGCCGAGGGTTCCGATATACCTATAGTATTTTTGGAAGCAATAAAGTCCATTTTCAGAACCGCAAAACTAAATTTGTTTGTAAAGGTTTTTTGCAGATTTCTGAAAAACTGTGCAACTTAGAAAGATCGTTTTATTTTTGCTGTAAAGTTTATATAAACTTCTGTCAACTGTAATTAATTCAGATTTTTCCTTACTCAAACTTCGGAGATAAGGGGGGGGGAATGGTATTTTTCTTGACATTTTTCATCATAACTTTAAAACTAAGAAATTTAAAAAAATACAAAAATATATTTTAAAATGTACAAGTAAAGCTCTTTCATATGATACCCCACTCGACCTAGTAGCGACAATTTGAAATTTGGCCCCCCCTATTTTGGCCCCCTTTATATTAATAATCATACTTTTTTCAAAATTTTTTCTTGTGCAATTAAGTTGGGCAACTATATTCTAAAACTATTCCAAATTTCAGGTTGATAGCATAAGTGGTTGCTGAGATATAGAGGTGTGACAGACAGACAGACAGACAGAGCGGCACCATAAGGGTTCCTTTTTTTTACCATTTTGGTATCGGAACCCTAAAAATCACCTACAATCCTTTCGCTTCTAGGACGTGACATCGAACAGTTCCATCTAACAAAAAGCTTTACAGCATGGTCACAACCACGTCACAACCTTGCCGCTACGTCCTAAATGCTCAGCGAGTTGAAAAGCCACTCTCTTTTAAGCCAGCTTTTCCACTAGTGCTGTGCGTGAAAGCTAAGCTGAAATTCCAACCAATAGGATTGGTCCATTTGACAAGCTAGGATAATGGCGGATTCCTATAAGTTAGAATTTACCAGCTTACAGCTTAGCTCGCTAGCAGCCTTTTCCGGCGGCAAGATCGTGGCCAAGTCTTATAAACTGCACAAGTTTCTATTAAGGCTTACGCGATAAATATCGTCTTTTTTATTTCAAACACAAAATATCGAAATATGAAAAAAAAAAGACTTAAGTATTTGTAAATAGATACTTTATTCATAAAATATGTCTGTTTTCACAAAACTGCCGCTACTGCTCCTGATCCCTTGCTTAACATGATGATACATACTTGTCAAACTAACATAATTAATCGAAACTCTTGTAACTGCAATGTCATCACAAGATCAAACACAATTAAGTACTTGGGGGTGGTAATTGATGACCGACTTACCTTCAGGAATCACATCGAGTCTACTGTTAGCTTAATTATTGTCGCTTTAGTTTCTGTAATTTTTTTCTGCACTTATCTTTCTTGTAGTATAATGTATTTAAAGTAAAGTTATAATATAACTATGTAATTTTAATTATGTTACCCTGTTTAGTCCCGATGTTCCTCAAATGGTCGTGATAACCACGACACAGGCCTAGCCTAGTGTGGTTATCAGAGAAAAATTGTTTTATTTGTTAGCCGGACTGTTTAAATAAATTATTTTGTATTTGTATTTTTTGTATTTGTAAAATGCTCTTACAATCATGTATATTTTTTAATTTCCTGAAACAACCTAATCTAACGCAAATAGGCTAAATTTATTGTTAGTTAACTTCCTCTAGGTATGCTTGATAGATGGTTGATTTAAAATTGGTTTTCCTGTTTGGATACTACTTTGCCATAAACTTCGGCTACAAACAGACAAAGAGTCACAGAGGAACTTGAAAATCATGCAACTACTAAATCTTTCCGACGCACAGCATGGCTTCAGGCGAGGCCGAAGTACAGCGACAGCTTTGTCAGAATTTGCCGACTGTGTTAAGGGCTATCTGAATGAAAGAAAGCACGTAGGTATCTTATTTATTGACTTCAAAAAAGCGTTTGATACGTTGGATCACGAAGTCCTACTACAAGCTATGCAGGAGTGTGGAATTCGTGGTCCAATGAATCAGTTCTTTAGAAACTATTTAAGTGAAAGGACCTTACATACCGTTGTGAATGGAGTGGCGGACAAAAAGGCGAGCATAACGTCTGGAGTCCCTACTGGCTCAGTTTTTGGGCCAGTAGGGTACATAATGCATGTCAATAGTTTGAGTAATGTAATAAATAACTGTAAGGTGTACATGTATGCTGATGACACATGCCTAGTATGTGCACATAAAGACATAGCAGTAATAGAACAGAAGATGCAAAATGACTTTGATAATATACTAAAATGGTCACACGACAATGGAATTATACTAAATGTAAACAAGACAAAAATTATGCATGTACGTTCGCCTTATATGCCCAAAACCAACAAAAATATAACATTGATAGGTTATACCTACGACTGTCTTCATAACAACAATAGTACTTGTTCATGTCTCCAAATGGTTAATGAATACAAATACCTAGGTCTGAGTGTAGACATACATTTCAGTTGGAAAAATCATATAAATTATCTCTGTAATAAACTAAGATTAATACTCGGAAAATTTTACAACCTTCAGTACATACTCAATAAGTCAACATTGTTTGTGGTATATCATGCACTGGTAGAATCATACATTAGCTACGGATTGATTGTTTATGGTAAAACCTTCCCTACATATATTAGCCAAGTCAAAAAAATACAAACCAGATTTTTAAAAATGCTAATCAGTAAGCAAAGAAAAGCCGAATGTAAAGGTAATTATGAACAATTGTATCAAGCGTGTGAGATACTACCAGTGCAAGAAAAGGTTAAATACCTAATAGCTATAGAAAATTACAACTCTGATGTACATAAAACAGAGAACATCTTTAGTAAGGCCCTTAGGGTGGACAAGAGATGTAAGTATATTGAACCAAGAAGCTATAATTATTATGGTGAAAGAACACTCCATTACATTGTACCTAGATTATTTAACACCATTGATTTCCTGCAAGAAAATATGAGTAAAAATGTTTTTAAAACTAAGTTAAAAAAGATGTTACTCAAAAGTTGTGTACCTTCAGTTGAACAATTATAGTAATTTAAGTTGCATAAAATCAAATACGTACCTACCTGACTATCAATTGCATGTTTCAAATAGTTTCGATGTTAATTTTTATTTTACTATTTAAATTTTTTCAAAACATTTTAATTTATTAATATTAATTTTAATTTATGTATAATTAATTTAAATACTTAACGATGTTTAATTAATGGATAAAAGTGAATGAGCGCAAAGCGCCAACAAACTGCTTGTACAGTTTGGCGCAAGATAAATATGTAATCTGTACTATAATTTCTATGAATAAATGCTTTTTAATTTTTTTTTTAATTTTTTTTTTATTATCAAACATAGCTTCTTTATTATATTTATAATAGCATCTTTATTATATTTATTATCAGACATAGTAGTCTTATGTCCCAGGGGTTAAAATAGGCTAATAAGTAGGAAAAGTGCGTGACATTTTTATTTTATCTAAATAGGTGGCTTTGGGCTTGATTAAGTGCTTTATAGGAGCGCCTACTATATGCTGTTACTATGTAGAATTATTTAGGTTACATAGAGTTTGAGAAGTTACAAAATGTGAAATGTTTTCATAGTTTAATATTTTAAATGTTCTACAGACAGAAACAGATTCGCAAAAGTTTAACTGAACGGCAGGCAGGGCAAGATAAGAATGAAGTCATAGATTACCACTGAAAAATTACAAGGAGGAGGATTAAAGAAATTATTCGTCACAAGGTAGTAGTTAGGGTGCTGGCTGCAATTTGGGTATATGATTTGCTCATGATTCATATTAATAGGGATGATAGATCAGCTTAATACAAATCGATTTGGTCCTTACAAGTTTTGAGTTAAAGCAAAAAAAATGAAAATAAGATACTAAATAATGTTTTTTTTGGTCTGCCTTTGTGGCTCCTGTTTAAAACACTTCTGAAGATGTATAAAATTGAACTGGCAGACATGCAGGGCTCTGCATTATCACGGGACGAAGTAGTGAATTTCTGCATTTTGAAGAGCTGTAACTTAACTTTACGACGCAGGGCTATTATGGTGGCAGACTATTTTTCTGGGGTTTTATACATTGTATTTAATCAGATAGTCATAGTCTGCCAGGTGTACGTTTCATTGTAAAATTTCAAAATAGTTAATACTTACTTCCTCAAAAACGCAGGGGTGTGGATTTCCGCCAATATTTTTTGTATCTTCTAGAGGATGCTCCTTATCATCAGTCAAAGAGGCAGACATGAGCAAATCATATAGAAATTTGACCTTCATCTCCCTTACAGTGAAGGCGTCGTTCTATAGATTTGACGGGTTATTTTGAATATTTCCTAGCGATCATTAATGATGTGACATTTAAATTTGGGACATGTTGGCAGATGTCATCCCATATTAAAATAAATTAGCAAGGTATCTATTCCGAGCGAAGCTAGGAGGTCCGAAATCTTTGGTTTTTCGTATACTTGGTTGCTATTCCAAACAAAGCTCTTTGAAACATCTTTTATAATGCGCACGACTAAGGAGTGGAATTCTCTGCCTGCGTCTGTGTTCCCGAGCTCTTATAACCCGAACTATTTAAGTCGCGAGTGAATAGGCTTCTTCTGGGCAAGTTCGTTCCACTGTCGACCTCAGCTCTGTCATCAGGGCCACATCATAAAAAAAACGCTCTAAAAATAGCTCCAAACCCAATCCTCGCTCCTACATCCAGATTTTTTTTGTCCACATTTCAGGGGTTAGTAATGGCGTGTCTAGGTCACCGTAATTGGTTGCCTGGCTACCTAACTGCCTCCCTAGCCAGGTCGACGCCTGACCTTGCCTGGGTCAAACACTAATACCTAGCATATTTACGATTATGGATACGGTCTGGTATGTTTCGGTCGTTTTTGGCTATGGTTGATGGCAATTTTCTAGGTAAATGAGAGGTTAGAGGTGTGTGTAAGCTGCCAATGGGCCATAGGTATGCTTTGGCACAGAATAAAGTAACAGTACTCTCATACAGAACGGACACTCGAATCGCCGCGCCCCTTGTACACACGGCCGCACATCAGTAGAAACACTTTTGGACCTTATGGCGTGGTAATAGAGTTGAAAAAGTTTCTACCGACAAGCGGTTGACCGTACTTGAATCCACCCTGCACCTCCACGCGCACCCGCCCGCTAGATTTTCGTGGTCCTTCTAAGGGTCTTTTGTAGTGAATATGCGGGCCTACGTGACCTTCCAATTTTAGATTCGCGTTCGATGTATGGAGTCTCCGTGGTGTGGCTTGGCTAAATAAATATTGGGAAACATTTCACCACGGCATTTCACGCACAAGGTCGTCTGATCCCAAACTAGGCAAAGCCTGTGGGTATCAGAGACTGACATACATAAATATATGTATAACACCCAGACACAGAACAAACGCTTGTGTTCGTCATACAAATGTTTGCCCTGGGCGGGGATCAAACCCGTGGCCCACAGCGTGAAAGGCAGGCTCACTACCAACCACACCAAAGGGCTTGTCTTGAATAGTTATTTGTTATGCAAGGCAGCGAAATTGTTGTTTGGCGTAAGTGCCTTGTATTGAAACTAGCAAGCTAAGGATTCTAGGATTCAAATGAAGGATCCTGAGCGTAGCGAGGGTTTCAAGACATGAGCCGCGAAATTACTTTGTTTCCGAGCGAAACACACAATTATTCACCCTACTACAATGAGGAAAATGCTAAATAACAACAGTTCTTTATACCATAATTCATCATCACGCTCTAATTTAAAAACCTTTTCCTCGCTAGCAGCCAAAAATTACTTTTGCAAGCCAGACTTCGAACGATAAAGCAAAATTTTCCGAGCCTGTGAGGTAAAAATAATATTATTAAGACTCCAATGATTTAGACAAAATTTACAATACAAGGGTTTTCGAAGGGAAAATCCACCTACAGTTGTATGTGTGAGCAAAATCTTTTTCAAATTTTTTTTGAGTATTTCATCAGAGCAGCACGTTACAGGAAACCTACAGCGCCGTCTGTATGTCAGTTTTGGTTAAGATTATACAAACCCTAAGCTCGGTCGCCCACGTACGCACGGCAGCAAGCAAGTGGCCACAAAACCGACATAAGCTGAACCAGAGCTACGTTACGAACGAAACCAGAGACCCACTCAAGATCAAAGTGTTTTCACCGACGTGCGGCCGTGTATACCTGTACTGTATTATATTTTACTACGTGTGAAGAACTAAAGTAAACCACATCGCCCTGAGAATCGCTAAACTAAAATGACAATGGGCAGCTGGGCAGGCATGGCACATCGCAAGACGAAGCCAGGTTTTAGAGTAGCAACCACGCACCGGAAGAACAAGGTAGATCTAGTCAAATTAGCGGGAAGCCACTGGATGCGAGCAGCGCAGGACCGGTCGTCTTGGGATTTTGAGGTTTATATCCAGCAATGCACGTCTTTCGGCTGATATGAGGATGATGAGGACGTGTAAAGCATATAAGGATTAGGGTTTAAGTCTGTTTTGACATATGGCTTGCGGAGATCCGATGGCAGTGCAAAAATAAGAGCCATAATCAAAGGTTAAACGAAGTTACGGGATCGGTCTGTACGAGCTGACTAGTCGCGTGCGGCTTTTTGTAGATTTTTTGTTTACCTACGGTTGATAGTTATGAAATGTTCATGCTTTTTCTTAACATCCTTTCATCCCCATTTTAGAATTTTCTACATACTCTTGTAATAGGCGTACAACCTACAACATTATGACATTTTACTCTTAATACAGGGCTTTAATAATTAAATACTTGTATAACCTTAATAAATGTAACAACGTTTTTTCTAGGAATTTTAGAAATTCGCAAATATTTTTTTAGTTTTGCATTAAATCGTCCGATTAGCCGATAATTTTATAATAAATAAAATAAGTTTTTATTTTCTCCACTCACAAAAACAAAATGATTGAAATTTACATAATATGAGATGGTGGGAGACTGGAGCCTGAGGTAAGTCAGACCTGTATCACAGAACCTGTGTACAAGTCTCCAGGAACAGAATTACAAAATTAATGGCATAAAATATGGAGCATTTCGTGGATTTTGTGTGCGTTTCGTGGTTTATATGGAGAACCACATTTTTTTACAAACTTAAGTTTGCAGTTGGTGTTTTATTACTCTTTTCTCAAAATAGCGATAGTTTGTGCAGTGCTGCTGTACAATTTATTTAAACGTGTGTCTTATCGAAGTTGGTAAAGGTCTGTGACATTTTCGAAAGACCAGATACGGATTGCGACTAAATTAAATTATTTTGTAGGCATCACGACTGCATGTTCAATCAAGTTTGCAATTTTGTAAGGATATTTTTGAATTCCTGAAAGTTTCATCCACCGAAAGTTGTTCAGTTTTGTTAAATGATCATACCTTTTCAGTTTTTGAAGAGCTGTACCTAACACCCTGTATAAGGAACATATTCTGTTAGTCTAGGAGTGTCGCTGTCGCGTGATAGGAAGTAGATAATGAGCGTGCGAATAACTCGCTTGGCTCCTGCACTATTTCTATTAGGTGCATTCGCTGCATAGCTGAGTGAGGAAGTCGACGTTTAAACATCTTAAAGAACACGTTATGTTGTACTTACAGTACAGCTGATGTTGTCAAGTAAGTAGTGCTACAATGGGGGCTATAATTTGACAGGTCTAAAAATGTTACTGTCTATAGGCTGAAAAAAGACAGCATCACTTTTAGACCTGTCAGATTTTAATCATAAATTTAGCGGCCACGCTAGAATCGCCCCCAATGTGTGAATAAAGTTAAATGCATGGTTATTTCCGTCCTTATATAGTACCAAACCATCTTAACCCGTCGGTGTCGTAAGAGGCGACTAAGAGCTTATGAACCAGAAAATGGGCAGCAGCATATTTCTGTGTATCGTACCATCTTATACTGGGTGTAAGAGACAGGTTGGCAATTACTGAAAGGACATCAGTCAACGTAACTGAACAACTTTCAATAAAAAAATCGGGCTCTCCATACAAACTGTCCAATCAAGTTTGCAATTTTGTATAGAGAGGCCGATTTTTTTTCCATTTCCGGAAAGTTTTATTAACTGAAAGTTGTTGACTGATAATGCCCTTTCAGTATTAGCTGTCCCTTGCACGCAGTATACTGCGGTCACCAACAACAGCGGTCGCCAGCCGCAACTCTTACTAGCGTGGTGGGTGACTAATGGTAAATCCCCCACGCGTTTTTGCTGAAGACCTAGAGGGAGCTGTCCTGCACTGGCTAGCGAATGCAGTCGTAAGATAATTTATTAGAAAATCTTCCGTGCTTTGAAAAACATGTTAAGCTTTGAATACCAATAAACTTGTCATGTCGGTCGTAATTCAACTATTAATTAGATTAAATCCAGGTTAAAGACCAGATTTGCTGCTCAAACTGCCTCTAAAACCCGATGTCAAAATTCGCAGGAATCGAAAAAAAAATGTAGTTATTTACGCGATAAGGCATAATTTTCCATTTTCAATACATTTTTCATAAATTTTCCATTTTCCGGGAACTCTATGGGAAATTGACATAGGGGTCTTATGTCAAAATTTTCCAGGTTCACATGTGAACCCGAGGGGCTACTGAGGTAGATTTTAAGACGTTTCCTGTTATTTGTACAAAAAAAAAAGAAAAAAGAAATAAAAATATATTTTTGACTTAGCGACAACGTTCCTGGAATCTACAATCAACTACAAGTATAGGTACAAGTGATTTCATGGCCGATTTGCTATGATCGTGATCGACGCGCGCGCACCTGTCACTTGGCGGCGACTGTAGCTGTGTACGGTCTAGAGCACGTCATCCTATCCTACACTATTAAACGAGCAATTTTGTTTATATATTAGTAGATATTTGTAATCGGTTTTTCGATAACTGCTTTAACGATTTCGATGAAATTTACTATACTGGGGTTTTGGGGGACAAAATATATCGTTATAGGGCTCATGTCTGGGGAAATTCGTTTGTTTCGCTGCTTTTGACTGTACTTAAGTATATATAATCTGTGCTGTGACCGGAGGATGACCCCTTGCGTAATATTTACCACTTGCACAACACTGTGGATCTTTGTTGTTGCTTTATTAGGGTTCCGTACCCAAAAGATGAAAAACGGGACCCTATTGACATGCCGCCGATGTCTGTCTGTCTGTCTACGGGCTGTATCTCATGAACCGTAATAGTTAGAAATTTGAAATTTTCACAAATTGTGTATATCTGTTGCCGCTACAACAACAAATACAAAAAAAATTAAGGGGGGCTACCAAACAGCTTAAGGGGGGAGTGAAAAAAAAAGTTTGACCTACCCCATCGAGTGGGGTATCGTTGTTTAGAACTCGTAGAGTAGATAAATACTGTATTTTTTGTTTTAAAAAAAATACTTAAAAACAAACAATAAGATGCCACCAAAGTCAGCTGTTTTTACAAAATTTTGTTTGAGCTGTATCTCATGAACAGTAATAGCTAGATAGTTAAAATTTTCACAGATTATGTATTTCTGTTGCCGCTATAACAACAAATACCTACTATAAAATAGAAAAAATCAAGAGGGGCTCCCATACTCCCAAAATAAATACTAAAGACCTATTTATTTAGGCGATTTTTGTTTTAGCTCTATCTTAAAAACGGGAGCACTTACAAACGTAATAATTTGTACGTTTATTGAGTATAAGCTATAAAATAAGAACAATTAATAAAATCTGGTCAAGCGCGTGTCGGACTAAAAAAATCTAGCACAGTAACTTACTGAAATTTCAACTAATACAATTATGATTATGTGGTGGTACGGAACCCACGTAGCGCGAGTCCGACTCGCACTTGGCCGGTTTTTTATTGTATTATGTTATGAGGTACTTACTAACCCTTACTGGATAGTATTTTTGATTTCATACGTTGACCAAGAAAAAACTTATCAAAAATATTTATTTCTACAGGGAAAAATAAAGACTTGCACAAAGTTCCTTTTTAATTAATGCTCTGTTACATCAACTGTGTTCGATGACAATAAAATTATAAAAGTGATTACTATAGATTTAAAAGAGTCTCAACTTTAAAGACACTATGTGCAACAGGTAGTAGGAATGAATAATTACAGTTGTTATGGTGAAGAACAAAACGAAGGCGATGTACTTACGTATACTAAGATATGGCAGAATAACTTAGATGATGCATTACTACAAAAAAATCATACATAAAGATATGTACGATATACTAAAAGCATCGAAATTATGATTCATTCTAACTTAAACCTCAATAAAAGCGATAAAAACCCAAATTAAGAATAATCCTAAACATTACTCACGCGCCACCCGGCTCTCTCGAAAATACGTTCTTTTTTTCAAAATTCGCCAACTTACCTGCAAGCAAAAAAACATCCATTAGACACAAATTCAATGGTTACTTTAGAAAAGGTCGCACCAGATGGTGATGATATAAAGTTCGGATCCAGTATCGATTTGATAGAAAGGTGCAAATCGATAGAAAGCGAAGCCGCAACTGTATCGTCTGTATCATCCTTAAACAAACCTAAACATGCTAACGACGAAATAGTCAAATCGTTTGAAACAGATGTAACTGGTTGAGATACCAACAGTAAAGTTAAAGTTGTTAGATAAGAGTACGTAACGGTAACAATAGTGGTACAAGGTGTAGAATTTTTAATATCAAGCACACGTGTTGTTGCAAAAAAATAAGCTGAAGCTTAGTGAGCCTTCAAATTGATTGATATAATTTATTGGTTGGTTTCACTAATACGGATATTTACTGACATTTTAAAACCACCTTATGCTGTGGTTACAGATGGCATATATCATAAGTTAGTTAAAAAAACGCTACTGAAGTGAGTAACTTAAATAGCTATTCGCAATTGGTTAAATGACGCCACATATGAAAAAACAGAAACTCTCTTGACCTCTTATGTTCATTAAAAAATAAAAATAAAAAATAAATGGCCGTAACTTTATCTAACTCTTATAAAGCTATTTATATATAGGTATTATAAATGTAAATAAATAAATATATGTATATCTAGGTATATATTGTGTGTATTATATGTATATGTAATACTTTCCATAAATGTATAAATATTTAATAAATTTATGTTATCATTATTATATCATTTTTGTAAACTATGTTTAATTTAACTTCCGATGTTTTGATTCTGGAACTTTGACTGGACTTGTAAAGATTTGTATGGTGTCCACGATACAGGCTTGCCTAGTGTGGAGACCATGATTTAACCTGTTACTTTTTAAGTAGATAGTCCTCAAAAAGTGTGCAATGTTTTGTTTTGAAATCAATGTTATAAAATATGTTGTAACTTCTATGCACATTTGAATAAATAATTTTGTAATTTTTTTTGTATTTGTATTTGTACTTAACATACGGCGATTTTATCTTTTTTTTATTGCTTCTCGTATTATTATTGCAATGACCCAAAATAAGTCTTGGCCTTCAAAATGAGAATCCGCCTTCATCATCATATCGTGTGGGAGGTCGATGATCGACCTTACAAACCCTGGTGTCTAAGTTGTTGAGCCGCCAAAAGCCTCTTACATGGCTCATTAAAATTCGTAAAAAGTAGTCAGGACCAACGGCTTAACGTGCCTTCCGAAGTACGGAATCATCTAACTTTTCGGACAATCACGTGATTCAACTTGTAATGTCCTAACCAAACTGGGGAGGTCGCACAAAGAGATTTTTGTTTGACAGTGTCCCCACCAAGAATCGAACCCTGAACCGCCAAATCGAGAGCCGATCCCTTTAACAATTAGACCACGGAGTCTGTTAGAGGAAGATCCGGCTTGATAAGTATTAAAATAACTAGCTGTTACCCGCAACTTCGGCCGCGTGTATATAGCAAAAATATAAGGAAAACAGTGTCACCAGGGAAATCCTCAAATTTTCCCCCGGTAATAGTCAATTTTATGTTTTTATAGAAAATTATCTACAACGCTGCCAAATTTTAGAAAATTATGTTCAGTGATTATATTAGGTCGTAAAAGTGTAACAAACATCCAAACTACCAAAAATACGAACAAACCTTCACTTTTATACTATTAGTGTAATAGAAGCACTTTTTATACCTCTAAGATTTTTATCCTATACTATTAAACGAGCAATATTAGCATATTTGTAATCGATTTCGTTGAAATTTATCATACGGGAGTTTTCAGAGGCGTAAAATCGTTCTAGCTAGGCCTCATGTCTGGGGAAATTCGTTTTCCCGAGTTTTTAAGCATTTTTGTAAAATACCACGTTTTAGACCAAAACCTACAGCGCCATCTGTTGGCGGGTACCATAACTTGCTCACTTGATGATATTTTAATATTGAGGCGGCTATCATAGAGCGAAACTCTGTTGCCCAGGTACTTTCAATGAAATAAGCAAATTGAATCAAGTACCTACATAACTAGATGTCAACGAGTACAAAGTTCATCTGAAATTATTATCAAAACAGATTGAGAGCATGTCTCGACTAGAACGCACACCTTGCCGCATATCGTTTGTTCAATCATAACCAAAGGGAAGCTTGCGACTAAATATAATTCAATATACACCCTCTTCCTGCCAAATATACGCTCAAGTTACAAACTTACCTTGCAGTTGGAGCATCACTTATAAGAAAGCAATAAGAATCTATTTCGTTTGTGTTCTGATTGAGGTTGGTTCGTCTGCAAAGGGCAGGTGTGCTGCAAGGGTCTGCTCTCGGGCCGCTTTTATTTTAGATTCACAATCTTAGGCCACGTGTCGAGGGGTGGTTTCTGCAGAAAAACTAGCAGCTTTCGACTTCCGTAGAGCACAAATATAAACAGAATTAGATCGCCATGATGTTTTTCCGGTTTCGTGAGTTTGTATTACCGATTTGGCCCTTGAGTGGTCTTGTGCCAATTTATTATACTTTAGGGGTTTGGACGAATGTTATTTTTGGTAATAGATCGACTCTTAAAGGAGTTTGGGGTGGTAAGTTTAAACAGTTTTGTTTATGGGATCAGTACAGGGGTTGGATTCCTAAAATTGTATTTATTGTTATACTACGTGAAAAAGTGTACAATGACCCTAAAGGGTCAAAGGGTCTACCCACAAAACTGAATCACGTTTTCCACGGAACGAAAAAATTAAGTTCTGAAGAAAACGTTGTTCAGTTTCATGGACAGATTGAAGCCTTTTTATTGCAACATATGGACAGTATTTTTAGGTATTCGTACACCTGCAAACAGATTAAATAGGTCACAAAAGCCAAAACCGAATTAATATCCAAAAAATCATTGAACTTACTCTTGAAAGGGGTAAAAAAGGGAGTGTCGTTAAATCACGAAGCGAAGCCAGTAGCATTCCAGTAACTAGGCCTCACGGCACGGTATATGGCGTGCGGGGGCAACTATTTGTCAAAGCCCAAATGCAAAGACCGGCGATGTAATCTGCCATCGGCCTGAATAGGAGATTGATTTTTAAATCACTCGATTTTATCGTGCTCTGTCTTAATATGAAATTAAAACTTTTATAAAACAGTTTCAAGCAAGAAAACAAAGCTATTTATTGAAATCTGAGTAAGTAAATATGATCTTTTGCAACGGCAATTTTTTTTTATTCTTTTATTTGTTTACCCAGGTTTTGTTTTTTTTTTATTGGGGACAATTCACATAAAGTCATCTGATTCCAAAATAGGCAAAGCCTGTACTATGGGTACCAGACACTGATATACGCACATAAATGCACATCACATACATGCTTGCCCTGGGCGGTGAACGAACCCGCGCCCCACGGCGGCGTAGAATGCGAACTCACTACCGACCACACCAACGGGCCTGTCAAGGTTTTATTAATTACGTCTATAGAGCGATTCAAAAATATACCTCGTGTACTATAAAAGCACACATTGACTGGTTTACTGATTTTAAGGCAGTTTTTGGGTCAACGGGAAATAAAAAATCCATTTCGTTTCGAAGCTATTATTTCTTACTTTTGTAGTAACTGGTACGTAATGTTATTAAGATTTTTGGACATTTTTATAAGCGTTTGACCCGATCTCAACTGGTGTTAAGTGACGATGGGGTCGAAGATGCTTACCTAGATAATGCCGGTTTAGCCACGATCACACCTAGCTGAATTCAAAGACTAATTCGACATACTTTGCTGGGAGGCTTGGTTATGTTAATTGTAATATCCTTACTTCAACGAGCAATGTATGCCGAATTTGTCTTTGAATTCAGTTAGGTGTGATCGTGGCTTTCACTCTACCTTTTAAAATTATCCGGATTATAAAGATCGGCATTAAGAGTTCCACTCCTTAGCTGTGCGCATGAAGAATCAAAGCGCTTTGTGCCTATAGGTGGTATCTATATGGAACTCGTAGAAAACGTTACTGTTCTATAACGTATTCATCATATCAGCCAAAAGACGTCCACTGCTGGACATAGGCCTCCCCTAAAGATCTCCATGTCTCGCGGTCCTGCGCTGCTCGCATCCAGCGGCTTCCCGCGACCTTGACCAGATCGTCGGTCCACCTTGTGGGGGGGGGGCCTGCCAACGCTTCGTCTTCCGGTACGTGGTCGCCACTCTAGAACCCTTATGCCCTATCGGCCATCGGTTCTTCTTGCGATGTGCCCTGCCCACTGCCAACTTTAGTTTAGCAATTCTCAGGGCTATGTCAGTTACTTTAGTTCTTCTGCGGATCTCCTCATTTCTGATTCGATCGCGCAGAGAGACTCCGAGCATATAACGTATTACATAAAGGGTAAAAAACCCTGAAGATTGTAAGTCTGCCCATGAAACTGGACATTCACATGCTATTTCGCCTGTCGTGGTATGTTTTCCCTTCAATTTGTTTGCACCATGACCATACAAATTAATATGAAAATACAAATACAACGGCACGCGCAAAGCGGTAAAACGTATCATCATCTTTATCTAATTTTAATATCTCGAACAAATTTCCAAAGAAATTTTACCACTAGTCTAACTGAATTTTAAACTCTACGTGACTGGCATAGGGAATCACATTATTATGAACATCTGCAAAACACCTTTGTTTTGAAACTACCCTTCCAAATCTTACCACAACGTTTTTACCACCATTGAGTACTTTATTTCCAAAGAGGTAAAGACTAAAATCATCATTTGAAGACTAAAAGTATCGTGGTATTTCATAAATACGGGGTGTATTAAAAAAAGTAGTTTTTGTCGGCGCAAGCGCTCACCAGATGGCGTTGAGGGCATTGACTCCTTAATATTTTTTTTGCATTCGCGAGCCGAAAACTAAGGAATGATCGTTTAATTCACTTTAAGTGGTCTCATTGTGGTTAACTTCTTTTCAAGAGTGATTTTAAACCACAGTTAGGAAAAAGAGGTAGGTATTGAAATAACTTGATTATTTTCTTTCAGATTTTTGAAAGGAGTGGAATATTTAAGAAAAATTTGCTGACCAATAAAGTCATTCCTAAGAGATGGGCATCGTTCCACCATACTGCGGTCCGGTCACCATCCATCCACGATTCATAGTACAAGACGCAGCGCTAAAATCGTGGTGACTATTGTATGTTGTATGTACATCCCTTAATATTTGCAGTCAAATTAAACCACTGATATTTATTGTCAATTTCTGTCCAGCATTAGAATTTTGACTGGATGTAATTTGAAATTTGCAGGTAGGACGTAACTGGCGAACACGTGTAGTGTCGACAAATAATAGTACCAACCCATTTCGTCGGGTGTCGTAAGAGGCGACTAAGGGAATGGGCAGCAGCGTCCTTCTGTGTATGGTACCATCTTACATACTGCGGTCACAAACAACTGCGGTCCAGGGTGCCATCCGCAATGCTAACAAGCGTGGTGACTGTGGTACTTCCCTTTCACCCCGTCCTGCAGTGGACGTTTTAACTTAACTGACGTACCCACAAGTCAGTGGCTAGCTGTTGTCAGAATGCACAGCCTGTCAAAAGCTCTCATACACTCAAGAATCCTCAAAACGGAATAAGATAAGAACAATAAAGTTGGCATTAAAAAAAATACATTAACTTAAATTTGTCGTTTTACGAGTTTTTTTTTAGTAGAGAACACAACATCAGTAGTGGATGGACAAACTGATAGTGCAACTGCCATTGCTCCTATGATACTAAAACACAAGGCAGTCTTGACCTTTACAAAAACCGCGAAACTCGGAGAATTCCACTTAAATACACATGCTAAAATACGAAATTCAAAAATAGTACCAGCTCGCGTTGGACTCTACGCCTCTCGTAATTGTATGTTGAGATCACCTGCGCAAGAGCACGCGAATTGTATTCTTTTTGCTTGCAGACGATGTTATTATGTACAATGCGCCACGATGAGATATTACCGAACAACAACAGAAACTTGAAAATTTTGGGAAAATTTGTACAGTTTTGTGGGTAGATTCACACCCACATTCACATTCACATCCTTTCCGTTACATTACAAGTTGTATACTTATTGAAACTGTGGTCCCCAACAAGCGTCGTGACTATTGTACATACTCCCCAAAAACCGCGCATATTTGATGTCAATAAGTATATAAGGTCCTCATGAAATAGTGAACCTAATTTTAGTATGTTATGCAGACCATGAAACTCAACAATTTTCCCAAGGAACATAGGTCGAAATACGAAAATCAGTTTTTGACCTCCCCTAGAAACTGCATCAGATGATAGCGCATTTTGTATGGGAGGTTAAGTTTGGTTTTTCGTGTTTCGACCTTACCTGTGTTCCATTGGGAAAGATGTTCAGTTTCATAGTCTAAGTAAAGTGTTAAAATTATGTTCACTATTGCATTAGGACCCTATACACAAATATTGCTCGTTTAATAGTGGACACAATCTCATGTTGAAATTAGAACGTGCCCAAAAGCTTCTGCTTAAAATAATCTTTCGAAAACCTAGACATTTTAGTACTGACGCTTTGTACGAGTATAAACTATCTAAAGTTTTGACACCACGCCAGATGTTTGTTTGGCAAGCCACTAGGTATTTTGCTTTATTCATTCAAGATTTTCAACCCAACCCTACTGACCACAACTTAAGACAAACTTCATGCAGGAGATATAAACCGTCCGTTGAGTATAACTGCTTAGCAGCAAAAAAGCATTTTAGTTGTATTGGTCCTAAAATTCATTTATTCATTTATTTATTCATAATTGCATGCTACATGTCATAAAATCTTACATACTAGTGTTAGTAAAGACAATGGCATGTAGCGCCGTGTTCGGGAACTGCAACTTAAACCTATGTTAGTAATTAAATTCATTAAATTAGAACCGAAAATAATCAATAGATTAAATTACAAAGTCATATTAATTTATAATTTATGATATATTGTTGTCCAACGAACTAAGGGAAATAATTGATAGCATTAGTAGCGAACAGGCGTCTAATAAAAATCAATATTTTAACATTTTAAACAAAAAAATTAAATCGCATTTACTTAATATGAATTATAATGAATTTTGTAATAAATATAATAAAATTATTAATCCGGTATGTTAAATTAATTATTACATTGAATTACATTTTATGTTACTTACAAACTTGCTTATTTATTAGGATTTTATGCATTTAAAATTCTATAAATAAATGTTTTTTATAATATTTTATGCATGTAAAGTTTTATAAATAAATGTTTTTTATACTATTTTTATTTTATCTAAATATGTAATTTATTAGTAGACTGCTCTCCTCGATAATTCAAAGTCATCTAAAAAGACGTAACTAGCCCTGGCACAGGCTTCGGTCTTTTAAGGGCTCTTACTGCCAACCACGTGTTGTTTTCAAGCGCCTGTCTACAATTATTTATTATATTTTGTGGTTAATTAAAATATATTTGTTGAAATAATGTATCTAAATAAATAAATAAAATAAATAGGATGACCTTGGAAACATACAAAACTCTCTTGATAAGACTTTCGTGATCCATCTCTTAAATTCTTTACCCATTTCCTACTCAGAATTTCGGATTTGATCAAAACAAGACAATTATGTGCGATATTGGAGTATCAGTATCAAAACAAAGCTTCGTGTTGAATGTAATCAGGAGTTCGTGAGGTATTCCGAAGATTGCATAATTTTTAAATTATTAAGAGGTAAGATAAAAATAGAATAAAGAGTGTTATCGAGTGAATTTCCACCAATGCTATGCGAGGAAGCATAGTTGTGAACTCGAAAATTCCAGCTAATAGAATTGCTCCATTTATAATAATAATAACGTTTATTTATCAGATAACACGATCAATTTGTCCATTGACAGCGCATTCATCATAACATCCTATGAAATGTTCACTACAGGGGGGGCTCCCTCCAGAATTCTAGCTTTTGCTGGAAAAATGTGGAGGGAAAGTACCACAGTCACCTCGCTTGTCAGCGTTACGGCTGGCACTATGGTCTGCGGTTGTAGGTGACCGCAGAACGTAAGATGGTATGATACACAGGAGGATGCTGCTGCCCATCCTCCAGTTTATAACCATTAGTCGCCTCTTACGACACCCACGGGTATGTATGGGATGGTACTATTCTTTGCCGGCACCAGACGGGACCAATATTGGACCAATGGCGAAATTCTATTGGTTGGAATTGGTGGAAATTCACACCAGTGTTGTGCGAGCGAGCTAGGCTATGAACTGGGAAATTCCCACCATTAGGATTGCTCCATTTGACAAGCTAGTAACATGGCGCAATCCTATTGGTAGGAATTGGTGGAAATTCACACCAGTGTTGTGCGAGCAAGCTAGGCTATGACCTGGATAATTCCCACCAATAGGATTGCTCCATTTGACAAGCTAGGAAAATGGCGCAATCCTATTGGTTGGAATTGGTGGAAATTCACACCAGTGTTGTGCGAGTGAGCTAGGCTGTGGGCTGGAAAATTCTCACCATTAGGATTGCTCCATTTGACGAGCTAAGAAAATGGCGCCATCCTATTGGTTGGAGTTGGTGGAAATTAACACCAGTGTTGTGCGAGCGAACTGGAAAATTACCACCAATAGGATTGCTCCATTTGACAAGCTAGGAAAATGGCGCATTCCTATTGGTGGGAATTTTCTCAGCTCAAAGCTCTCAGCATTGATGGAAATTCACACACGAGGCACACGTCATGTTTGTGGTAACCACCATAATATGGAACCACCATAATACACTTACAAAGCTTATAATAAATGCATTTTTTTATCACGTTACATAAAAAAATTAAGTAAGCTTTTTTGCTAATCATTCAAGCACAGCAAGTCTTTCATGGAATGAACTTTACAAACGACAGTCCTATGAAGATATAGGGTATTCCTATTCTTGTACAAAAATAAAATTACGTAAAACACTTCAACTTCCACAGAATCCCGAATCCAAATCTGGTTTTTAGTGAATTATTCATTCCGAGCAACTTACGTAAGTTTTGGCACGCGATTCCGATCTTGAGTGGAATTTGACGGCAAAAGAAGCAAAAAGAAGTTCGATAATGACTGATTGTTGCACGCAGCACGCACTCTGCACGCAAACAACCTAAAACATAGCCTAAAGCATGGTTAAGCGATGGTAATTATTATGTGCGCATGTTTAAAGTAAATTATAACAAAATTGAGGTCTATACCACCAAGACCAGCTCCAACGATGTTATCGACGATTCGGTAACTAGGACCATTCAAGATTCTTTCTTGTGTTACCTATTTTTATGCGGAGGTGGATTGCAAATAGGGCGGAGAGTGCCCGTTTTGTATGATAATATATTAATTTATCCTGTGCCCTTACATCACGCAGCAACTTATTATTGACTTAGCTGCTAGTAACTTCATAGTCATCTCCCATGTCATCGTTTTTCTCTTCGTCTACCATTCGCTCTGTTATATAGGTCACGAATTCCGTTAGGCAAATAAAACACTTTCAAACATATTATAACTATATAAAAAAAATCTAAAAAAATATCCTTTATTCGTCAAATTGATAACCTCCTTTTTTGAAGTCGGTAAAACAAAAGAAACGCAGGTAGCACGCGCATCTTAAAAATAGCAAAAGTGCTCCACAATTAAGATCTCTAATATACAAGAGTGCTCCATAATTAAGATGTGTTTAATATACAAAAGTGCTTTATAATTAGGATCAAATGTCAGTGGAAATAGTCGGTTCAGCGACAGATGGATATTGGATACGCACGTGCGGATATGGATCTACCGGTTTGACCACAGAGTAGAGTCCGTCATAAGGTCCTTATGAAATAGTGAACATTATTTTAGTATGTTACTCAGACCATGAAACTGAACAACTTTCCACAAGGAACATAGGTCGAAATACGAAAATCAATTTTTGACCTCCCATAGAAACTGCATCAGCTGAGAGCGCATTTTGTAAGGGGGATCAAATTTGGTTTTTCGTATTTCGACCTCTGTTACATAGGGAAAGTTGTTCAGTTTCATGGTCTGAGAGACCTTATACAGTCTGTATGAGGTACTAAAGTGAAAACGTCTAAAGTATTTTCACCAGAAAAACTGGTCCCAAGTCACATATTTCTCAGAGAGAAAGGTAAAAATTTTACGTTTTTAGGATTTGATAAAAATTCATATATTTTAGTATGGAGGTCCCAAGCAAGAATGGATACGCTTATGGCTCCATCCTTAGCAGAAAGTGCTGCTCAAGTGTATAATTTTTCTGTGGTGCTGCTACTTAAACATCCTTGGGTTTGACCGATGGCAATGTTGCCAACTTGAGAATGTTTTAACATTTTTACAAATTTTTTGGCATAGATGCAAAATTTTGGATTCAAGATGGGAAATTATGTGAAGATCTAAAGGATACAACTAGCCACACTGGCCGTACGACCGTTTTAAGCTGCACAGCCAAGAAGCTCGATGGGATCGAGAAGCTAATATAAATCAAGCTTCATTGTAGGTTTTCGGATGTAGTCGTTAATGAGCCATGTCAGAGGCCTTTGGTGGCTCAACTACTCTGACACTAGGGTTAGTGAGGTCGGTCATCGAACTTGTAACCCACACGACATGATGATGACCTCCATAGTTTATCCTACAGCTGCAAAGTTTCACGTCCGTTAATCTTTTTGTGAGAAACTGTGGAAAACGTCTCAATTGAAGCATTATCGAATTTCTCAGAATCAATACCTAAGCAAAGAAGCTCAAATTCAGCCAATGTTATACGTGCGACTATAACGCGATTCACAACAATTTTACGCTTGCTTTACTGTAAATACTGGTGAAACTTTTGTTTTGCATTTACATTCAGTTTTGAAAAGATAGTTCTAAGATAAGCTATACAGAGTGTAACAAGACGAATAATAATAAGACTGATAATCCCCATACTAGAAAACGTAACCCGGAAAGGCGTAAAAGTCATGGAAACTAGATGGCGCTCTCAAATAATCTGGTAATTAATTATGGTCTACCGCGTATTCTGCCAAAAACTAATTAAAAATTTCATCATAGTTTCAATGTAAAGAAACACAAACTTACATTGAGATTCGGTTTACTTTTTTTGCAGATTACTCGATAAGTAATAACTTTCCGGACTATTTATTAGCACCATCTAGTTTTATATACTTTTCCGGGTTACGATTTCTAAAAGGGGCTGGTCAGTCCTTCTTACTGTTCGTCCATGCCCATATCAATCCTGACGGATATAATTCTGACAATGAAAATGAACAACTTTTCCTAATGAATATAGGTTGAAATACGAAACGCTTTAGTACGTCCTGAATTCGGTCGTGGAACAACATTCGCCGACGCATCGTCAAAATCTATTAACACCTCAACTGCCCAATAAGTTAAATAGCCAATAAGAACACATGCAAATAAGTGAACTTGTCAGCACGTGCACAATACCTGCGCGGACAAAAACACCGCACAGCTGCGCGACCAGCTGCCAGTGCGCACCGCAACGCTAACTGTACCGCGCATGCGTCGCGAGCTTGTGACGAATACTGACAGCTGGGAGTCTGGGAGGCTGTGTAGACAAAAGGAGCAATGTGGGTTTGACCTAATTCTAAGTTAGAAGTCTTGAATATTGCCAGCTGCTTAGTAACTTTTGCAATTTGTAAAAATAAAAGTATTGGGTGGAATCTTGCGTACTGTCAGACCCATGGCACGCCTGACCGACACTGTCTCTCAGAGTTTCAAAGCCACCAAACTGTCTCCTCTGACCACTTCGTTAGACAGTTGCCTGGATGTAAGCGCACAAGTTGTTTTACCATTAGCGGTCACCCATCAAGTTCCCAGGGAAGACTTCCGTGTTAGGAAAGAAAGATCAATAGCTAGTAGACATGATAGAGTCTTTCAAGGACTTCTCGGTGATCTATAAATTGTTATAATAATAAATCAAGTTAGTTAAGTATATGAAGAGATATGCCTAAAGAAAGATTGAAGGAAGGAGAGAGAAAGGACAACCCAGGTAGAGCTAAAGGAAAGGTCAATACCCTGCCGTACTTTGAAGTTAAACTGGTCAATACCCTGCCGTACTTCGAAGTTAAACTTTGACAGTGAAAAGAGTTAAATGGAAGATGCATCACCGACAAGAGTACAGCTTTCAAAACGAACTCAACTCAAACTCAAAATCATTTAATCATTGTTGGATATTAAAATCTCTTAATGACGTCAGCTAAACTACATCGCTTCACAAACAAATGGCACCATGGTGGGAAAAAAGAAGCGACAATAAATTTACCCACGTATGTTTGAATGTACAGCATAAGTCAATTTGAATGTTGAATTAGCCTGTTAGAACCGTAGCCTAATCCCATGGATTTTTTTCTTCTAGATAATCTGACATTTTATAATAATAACCTTTCTTGTACAATTTTTGCTTGATAACAGTTTTGAATTTATCTACGACTTTTAATGTCAGTGGGTACCTTATTTATTATAGAAGATGTCTTATATGACCAAGCAGATGATATTTTGAAAAGGCTTTGCTTAGCTTGGGATCACATGACTTTTTGTGAATTGTCCCCAATATTATCTTCAAAAAACGGTTTCAAATTTCATGTTTTTTAAATTTTAACGAGCTTTTCTCGAAGGCTCTTTAAAGCCATGTCAGAGGCTTTGGACGGTGCAAAATCTCTGACACTAGGGTTTGCGGGGTCGGTCATCGATCTGACAATCCATATGATATGATGATTACGGTAGCCATTATGTGACCCACTGCTGGGCAAAGGCCTCCCCTCGTCTTTTGCTTCGGTAGCGATTAAGAGCCAGTTCCCTCTATGTCGGATTCCGATTTTAATCGGGTGTCGTTACCTCTGTTCCCACTTGTCGGATGTCGGACTCCGATTTTAATCGGGTGTTTAATCATCTGCATCGGCCCGCACGACATCCGACAAATGTGAACAGCGAGCATTGATCCGACACGACTTTTTCCGGACGGTCGGCTGACAAAACACACGACATTTCTTGTCGGATCCGACACAAAATCGTTGTCGGACGAGTGTGAACAGCTTCATATAAAATGTTCTGCCACTGGAACCTCCGATTATTAATCGGATCCGACACACGACAAGTGGGAACCGGGTCTTAGGGTCACTTTCTGTCGAAGGTATCAAGCTCGTCTCTCCAACGCTTCCAAGTTCTTTCTCGACCACGATATGATGGTGAAACAAAACAGAAAGAGTTAACAATAGACCTAAAGAAGCTTTAACTTTAAAGATGCTTTGTGAAACTGGCTGTAATAAGGCAATCTAAACTCTACAAAAACTTCCATAACCTACAACAACAAAAACATAGCAAAACTAACTGAAGCTCAAAATTCATCGGCGCAGACGCCGATAATCGCACGCGCACTCGCACGCGTCGCAAGCGCATCTGCCGCGAAACCTGACACGCTCCTTACCATATGAATTATGCTATTTCCGAAAAAAATATAAAAAAATAACTCTTAACGAATTTTAACTTTATTTCTTGTGACATACGCTTGAAATTTCCTTACTTGGTATCATATTTTCTTTCGAATAGCTTTACATGTAATATGAACTTTATTAGAATGTAATAAAGTTGAATTTTGGTTATGGGTGTCATTATGAACAAGTCATATGGGCAAAAGACATGTGTATTCGTAAGGCGCTCGCGTTCACCAGATGTCGTTGAGATGTCCCAAAGTATGAGGCTGCATTTTTTTTTTATTTCAATTTGTTTTTTTTATGTTTATCCATCCACAATGTGTAGCGGTTCGGGTACTGTTGTTCGGTGAATAAAATGAACTTTTGAATTTATTGTTATTTGGAGGCGGGAGAGGTGGTTTAATATAAATATTATTGCATGGCCCTAAGAAAATTAAGGACGCAGTTAAGTGGTTTGATGTGGTTAATTTGTGGGATGTTTTGACAGTAATCTATGCTATTTAGTGGTAGAGTCAAAAACATACTTTCCAGACAACGTGTTCCTTTTCAAAAAGTTGTTTCTCATATTTCGACCTTTCTTGGGAAAAATTTCATGGGCCGCAAAAACACTGAACGGACACCGCCAGGGTTAACAACTGAAATGCATTTGTTTGTTATTTATTTTACAAGTTTGTAGGCACATACTAGCAGCACCTTCTTAGCGACACCGAGTGAGGCCTCCTTGCTTCAGGAATAGACTGGCAGCTGAGTATTTAGTTAGCAGTCGATCTTATGAAGCGTCAAGGTGAAAGGACGTCACAACAAACCATCTTAGTGGAGGATTGCGATCGTCCTGAACCCAAAACGAATCATAATAACAACTCCTGAACTAATGATTAGTGGTATCACAGCACAGGATGTGCAAACATGGAGTCAGCTGTAATAGCTACCCAGGGTCAGACTGGAACAGAAGGGTCCGGGTGCCTCATCATAAGCCCGGAGCACGAAACGTGATGTGACAATAATTCGATCCTGGTTAATTATACCTGAACCCACGATATCCTTGTGAGACTTGGGATTATGATATTATGGCCTCCTGCGCCGATAAGTTTATTAAATTAATATTTACCAAAAATATGTGAACACAAGTTGTATGTTTTGCAATTATTTCGGTTTGCCGAATCGTTTGTTGAAAAAGTTTAAACATATAAATGGGTTTTCATTGGAATACAATATAAATGATTTTTAATATTATTACAATATTAAAAAATATTACAATAAGTTTGATTTTTAGAGTCCTTATAGCCTTCTTAATCTCAGAACGTCATAGGGGGTGTAAAAAAAATTTAAACACTATTTTAGCCTGTTACTCAGACCATGAAACTGAACAACTTCCCCTCAAGTCAGAAACATTAGCCAAAATACAAGATATTTTTAACTTCCCATACAAAATGCGCAATAGGTAAGCTGGTAAAATTTATATAGTGTATTTCGTTTCGACCCATATTCCTTGAAAAAAGTAGTTCAGTTTCAAGGTCTAAATAACAGGCTGAAATAGTGTATGTAAAAATTTTTGCACTTTAATTATTCTATATTTCTTTTTTTTTTCTTTCTTTATTTACTAGAGTATAAATTCCCATTCAATATCTCCAAATGTCGTTCTTTTAATAAAACTATGAATTCGTAAAACCCTTTCCACACGTTATTAAATTAAGTGAAATTGTAAGTGAATTTAGTAATTTCATCAAGTAAAATGGTCCATGACTTTCAGATTAGGTGTTTAACTTCATTAATAATTCATTTACTTTCACTAACGAAATGTTTTGCTTTAAAATTGTACAAAAAACAAAAATTTTTTTCCCGAAGCTGCGACCGAGTAGGTTTGAGGTTCGTCAAAAAGTGATAAATACTAGCTTTTGGTAAGTGGTTATAAGCTTGCAGAGGCAAAAAGTTAGTTGGTAATGAGATGTTGGTGAAAACTTAGTTTCACAGTCTTGTCTTGCCCACCGTCGCATAGTTACGTGCCTGTCGGGCTTTTATAGAATCGTATGCGCAAGAACTCCTTCTAGAGTCTGGCCAACGAAAGCTGTCCATACAAAACCGCGGGAAATTTATAAATAACAAGTTTTAAACCCTGAAAATACTGAAAAATAACAATTTGATACTTCATCTATCATCAGGAATCCAATCCAGACAGATCGCAGTATATGTATATGGATCGCAGTATATGTATATGGATCGCAGTATATGTATATGGATCGCAGTATATGTATATACGTAAAAAAAAATCAACTCAATGTCCCTTAGAGAAAGTTGTTCAGTTTCATGCTCTGAGTAACATGTTAAAATTATGTTCACTATTTCATTTGGACCTTATAAAAAAATATCCTTTATTATGATATCACTTTCTGACGACTTCGCGAACAATGTGGCGCCATGTGGAAAAAAAGGAAGGGAGAAGCTAAAAAAACCCAAACAAAATCGATTAGCCGCGAAAATCATTAGGGTTAATTTTGTTCCGTGTGGTGCCAACAAAGAATAGTACCATCCCATACATACCCGTGGGTGTCGTAAGAGGCGACTAAGGGTTATAAACAGGAGGATAGGCAGCAGCAATTTCCTGTGTATCATACCATCTTGCTTACTGCGAACACCTACAACCGCGGTCCATGGTGCCAGCCGTAACGCTGACAAGCGAGGTGACTATGGTACTTCCCCTCCAAAATTCTTCTAGCAAGAGCTGGAATTCTGGAGGGAGCTTCCTGTCCTGTAGTGGACATATTATGGGATGTTATGATGATGATGAATTTTGGCCAGCTGTGGAGTACTGTGGACACTTTTGGGCTAAAGGTTCATTGACTAGAACTAGATGGGAGCTGGCGCCTACGCCTATAATCGGCAATATCCTTAAAAAGCGCACACTAACCTTCTTTTGTACGTCTGAGCCAAAATAACTTGTGGGCTGTGGTGTAAGTTATAAGAGTCTTTCGGTAATTGGAGATTGCTCACTATTGGCATTTACAATTTTTTTATCGGTATCAGCTGACACAATATATTATCACGTTTAAAGAATATACCATTTTTTGGTATAACAAGTTGTTTGTTTTTGTGCGTTGTGGCAAATGACGTAAAACTAAAGTTGTTGATTTTGACCTCACTAATAGAAGGAAAGCGTGGTAGAGGGAGGCCAAAGTTAAGTTATGTATCACAAATTAAGAAGAAGATAGGCGTCAGATCGTATATGGAGGAAAAGGAGGCAGTTTTGGACAGAAAAAGATGGAGAGAGTTGCACAGTTGAACTAACAGGGATGCTGCACCGACAAGAGCCTAGCTCTCAAATTAAAGAAGAATAGGTGGTGGATAAAAGGTCGGGTAAAAAGTACCTTGTACAATATTAAACTACGCGTCAAAGACGCATCTTTAGTACGCGTGAAGCGGCATCCACCACCTTTTTGGCCCGCTAGCAACGCTCTGTGGTGAAGAATCTGTCAAAGATTGTGTTATTTGCTGATGATACTTCATTAATATTCAATGTAAGTAGGAAATCACAAAATTATAACGAAGTCAACGATGCACTTGGACAGATTCATGCATGGTTTACTGTTAACAATCTAGTCCTAAACGCCAAAAAAACTAAATGTATAAAATGTATTAAAAAAAAAATTGCACTACCAAATGTAAGGTCTACTTCACATAACATAGTATTGAATAATGAGCCATTAGATTTTGTAAATAGTACAGTTTTCTTAGGGTTAACACTAGACTCTAAACTTCAATGGGGCCCTCATATAACGGCTCTTTCTGGTCGATTGAGCTCGGCTGCATATGCTGTTCGAAAAATCAGACAACTTACTGATGTAGCTACTGCAAGGCTGGTTTACATTAGCTACTTCCATAGCATTATGTCTTATGGCATACTGCTTTGGGGCCGAGCAGCTGATATACATTCAATATTCGTTTTACAAAAGAGGGCCATAAGAGCAATTTATTGCCTGAAGACTCGTGATTCCCTGAGAGAACTGTTCAAGGAAATCAACATTATGACAGTGCCATGCCAGTATATCTATGAAAATATAATGTATGCTAGAAAGAACATTCATCAATTACCAAAAATTTGTGACAGGCATAATTTTAATAAGGTACTTGATACAATTAAAGCCTATGCTCTAATACAGCCTATACACCAGAAAACGTAGATAAACTAATCCGAATTGAAAGAGACCTTACGTACACTTACATAAGAACTCTATAACCCGTCCGAATGCGCGAGCACAACCGCTCCCCGCTCCGATCGCATTCGGGACGCGGTCGTCAAGCAAGCAGGCCGTTTTCGCGCGTCGTTATAAAAAAAATACGAATTCATGGTGAGGTTTTTAATTAATCTTTACTACTTTAGTTACCGTTGCTTAAATTTATTATTCTGTAACCTTTTAACTGTGTTTCCATGATATAAAACTTAATGTTTGTCTTTAATTTCATTAGTTATAAACATATCTTTAAAAATGGGGTGCGATTTCGAATAAGGCCTAGGCCTTATTTTGTGCCAGGTAGGCCTTATTGGAGATCCTGGGCCGTAATAGAGATACTGTATCTGATAAGCAAACTTGACGTTTATTTGATAGTTTTGTCAATATAGGTGGCAAGGTTTTAAGAGGCCCTACACAATTTGCAGCTTTCTCGCTCTTAGTTTTGAACTTTTGAGAAAGACTGATTTATGTTGCTAATTCTCATTATAACGTTGTTGTACTCGTACTTGGAGGCCTTATTAGAACATTGTTATTAAATAAGGCCTACCCAAAAACGACATAAATTTTATTTTTTAATTTTATTTTGAAAATTTTAAGTTACCTGTGTTGTTTAAGATACGAAAAGTATTTAATTTTGTAAGATTTTTTAATAATTTGTTAATTATGAGGCTAAAAGTCTGATCAGTAATTGTGTGCATTAAAACGTAAAAAAATATAATAAATATTTTCATAACATAATAAAAACATAATAAATAATACAAAAAAAAAGGTTTTATTTTGCAAATAAGTCCAATTTAACATATTTCTATATTTGAACTTAACAGGCCTTGTTAAATCCACGTGTTTTATTACTGCCAAACGTAGAGGTTCAGAAACATGATTGTTTTTCCAATGTTTTTTAATAAACCGATAATTTTCTTTCCCAATTATTATTATTTATTCATCAGTCCTGCATATTGACTAGGGATGTATTAGTACATAGGCCTGTTTATCGAGATCTAGGTCCTTAAATTTAAGTAGGCCTTATTTGTATCAAATACCTTACTAGAAATAAGCATAAAATTGATCAACCATATACTAGATTAACTAAAGTCAATACATCTTTCGTTGGTCTGTGTATACGATACTACAACAAAATACCTGACAATATAGTGCAATTACCTGAGAGAAAGTTTAAAGAATGTGTAAAGCAAACGTTATGTAAAAAAGCTTACTATAGATTGGATGACTATATGAATGACAAAGAGGTATGGTGCTCTGATATTCCAGCGAAACACAAGAAACACATTGTAAAAAGCCGACTCAGTAGGCCGTGCTGCAGTGGTTTCTTGCCGTTTCTTTTACGCTGCCATAGCACGATCCGAAACGGCGTAGACTCGCTCTATTTGCATTGTATTCTGCATGACATTCAATAAGTATTCTGTAAAGAATCTACATTGAATAAAATTATCTGAATCTGAATCTTCACACTCCCGCGCCCGCACCGCACGTATGCCTGGGGGTGCGCATACAAAGATTTCGGGATCAGCAGTCCGCTTTAACGGAGTGTCGTGGTTGGTCGTGAATGCCCTAAATAAACTTGTTTAAAATAACTTGTGCCTAAAATATGTCCTTTTCCTTTTCATGGGCCATGTTTCGACAATCAGCTTCGAAAGCGTCTGGGTCGCCTTCGCTTCATCGTTATGCATAAACAGGACTTTTATATTGGTTTCTAAATCGCGGTTTTTTTATAACTTGGTCACAAAGTTCGTTGCCTGCAAGTTCCTTGCGTCAAGTTAACTCAAGCGTAGGCGAGAATTTACCTTTTGTCTGTCTGTAGCGTCAAAAATATCAGAATTTCATATATTATTACAATGTAACAAAATACAGGGTGTTTCTTTTAACGTAGTTAAAAAAAAATTAAGCACTATTTTAGCATGTTACTGCAGACCATGAAACTGAACAACTTTCCCTAAGGAAAGAAAGAATAATTTTTACCTACCATACAAAATGTGCTATCAGCTGGTGCAGTTTCTATTTTTATTGTGAAAAGTTGTTGTGTTACATGGTCTTAATGACATACTCATCCGATCCATGATCCGTACCTCAAACGGAAAAGAAACGGATCCCTTATAGGATCACTTTGATGTCCGTCCGTCTGTCTGTCAAGACCCTTATTGTCACGAAGGGATAATTTAAATTTATATCAAATATTAAGGTCTATGAACTCTAGAAAGTGTGAAAATTTCAAGCTTCTACAATATCACAATCAAAAGCTACAGCCATTTATATCCACGTCTCCATACATTTATGATCCAATCCAAAACCTATACGAGTAAGGTACTTCCCGTTGACCTAGAATCATGAAATTTGGCAAGAAGCTAGATCTCATAGCAAAAGCATAGGAAAAAGTCTAAAATCATCAATCATAACCAATTAACGGGGTTTTTAAAATCAAAAGGGCAAAAGCTTATATCATAATGGTGGACATAGGTATGGAACCCTTAGGGCGCGAGTTCAACTCGATTATGACCAGTTTTTTCTACACCTTTTATATATTGCAAAAAAAAGTGAAATGAGTGGAAAATTCCATGATTCAGGCTAAGATTATCTTTGAAATAATATCTAATGACTAGAGAGCATCTATCCATTTGAATGAGTAACCAACCAACCATCCTGTAGTAATGGCACGTTGACTGTTCTATTCCTGTATTAATAAGTATTTCGTATTTCCAAGGACGATAATAAAGTATTTCTTAAGAAATGCCATCAGTACGGTGACAAAAGAATTATTTTTATCACTGTAATTTTTTTTATGTTACTTATACCACAAGAACCAAGGACCATTTTGGTTCGCTGATCCATAGAGATAGATAGATAGACTAATAGAAAAAAAAATCTTAAGCACTCAGGTACTCACTATTTATTTCTTAAAAAAATTAATAAATGTAATTTGGTAAGCTGTTGCGTCGTTAAAAGAAGGCTTTTATGTAACTGTTTCGTTTTTCGATTCATGTTTATCTGAAGAAATTGATTCGTTTTATGGGTTCAGTAATATGCAGGAATATTAAAAATTATACCGAAAAAAAAAAACAACCTGTATTTTCAACCAATCATCTGATTTCGGAAAACTCAGGCACTATTAACCTCATTGGCTATACCAACAATGGCTTTTCCAAAAGTGCAAAATGTGAAAGTTTAATGAAAACAAACGGGCAAGTGCGAGTCGGACTAGCGCCCTAAGGGTTCCGTACCTATCTACCATATGATATACTAAAAGCTTTTGCTCTTTGATTTTAAAAACTCCGCGACCATCCAACTTGACCCATCTTTTATAGAAAAGTTCTTGAAACGGGAGCTCACATTAATTGGTTACTATTAGTTGTGTCAAAAATTGAAATATTTAATCATTTTAGACTTTTCCCTTTATTTGTGCTGTGCGAACTAGCTTCTTGCCAAATTTCATAATTTTAGGTCAACGGGAAGTACCCTGTGGGTTTTGCTTTTTTGCATAAATTTATGGAGATGAGGACATAAAAAGCCATATCTTTTGATGGCGTCGTTGTAAAAAATTGAAATTTTCAGATCTTGTGTGGTTTATAGACCTTAATATTCGTTTTCAATTTCAACTTGATACATCTTCTCGTTCGTGAGAAAAAGGGTCTTGACAGACAGACAGACGGACAACAAAGTGATCGTATAAGGGCTCCGTTTTTTTATTTTGAGGTACGGAACCCTAAAAAGAAATCATTCACTTCGCATACCTAGGCACTTTGTTGATTTGTAAAGAAAATGTTAGTAACGATTGAACTTTGCCATTTTTAGCTAAATTGGTTGTTTGGCAAAATCATACCTATTACTTCAGCACATTTTCTTTCATTAAACTCGGTACAATCGTTGGGTACAATAGGGTTTCAGGTGTAACTCCTACGCGTGTTCTACAATAGGTCCTCTTGTAATAGAAGTTACCCAAATTTATCTACAGGAATAATTGAGAAATAGACAGTTTTTGTGCAGTTTTCACAATAAGAAATAAGTAAGTAGATCTAAGGGTTAGGCCGATGCTTCACTGGGACACCATGGCGGCGCAACCAGTCGCACCACCGTGGTGTCCGTAACTAGACACCAGTAAAGACACCAGAGTCGCCACACCCTGAGACACCATACAACGCTATAGTAACAAGTGGTAGCGCGACCAGCGTCCGAGCTGGTCGCGCTGCCAAATTGGTTGCGCAACCAAACTGACACCAGGTGAGTAACTCTCTCCATGGTGTCCTGGTGAAATATGGGCCTTAGGGCTTTTGTGCAAAGTCCGACAGGGAAAATACCACCAAAAATATAAATTAAACGAAAACCGACCCAGTGCGATTCGTTCTCTCGCACCAAAAGCTTTGCACTACCAACACGAAATTTCATACATGAACTAAAAAGTGGGCAAAGCAATCTCTTTCAGAATACCTTTGTTTATCTACCGGCAGCATGGCAATAAACACATTGAAGAAAAAAGTAAAAAAAAAATCATTGAAAAAATGGATGGCAAAACTTCGGTTATACAAGCTTTGGATCCAAATAAATAAACTTTGGTCATATATAAATAAAGCTTACTTGAATGAGTATACAAACTAAGTTATATTAAATAAGGTTTCGTTAGTATTAAGACATTGTTTAGATGTTTTATCCGCGTGGTGCCGGCAAAGAATAGTACCAACCCTACACTACCTGTGGGTGTTGTATGAGGCGACTAAGGGTTTATGAACCAGAGGATGGGCAGCAGCATCTTTTCATCTTACATACTACGGTCACCAACAACAGCGGTCGCCAGCCGCTACGCTTAAAGGCATGGTGACTATATGATAAATCTCCTTCTAAGTAGGTACCCCGCGTTTTTGCAGGAATTCTGGAGGGAGCTCCCAGTCCTGCAGTGGCTGCAGTGGATGTTTCATGGGATGTTATGATGACGACATAGTTAGGAAATCAATATTTGTTTTCAAACCGTTTGGTAACAGAGTGGAAAACTTTTCGCAAAGTAACACAAGACAATTCTTGAACATTTACGTACAACATATCAGATCAAAGACAGCTTCGTATAACATGACACGCGCCGAAAGATTCATTAGGTATTTTCAAAAACATCTGTCAGGGTTTTGTATCGCTGTAGTCTAGACATACAGACGGACCAAATTTATCGCCACACGGAACCGCCATACAGACAGACGGACGGGCGGAAATATATATAGCGAATGTCACCCATTTAGACGGAGTTATATTTAGTAGAAGCTAATTTTATTTAAGATACGAGTATAATATGCAATTAATAAGGACGACTGAAATAAGAAACGTAGGTATAATTTGTTTCGTTATTTTGTGGTATTAATATACCGCTCTCGGATTGTTCTCAAAATGTTATTTACACATAAAAATTATACGTTATGAGGGCAGTTTTGAGGACTTGAGAGGGATTAATTAATTCGTCTCTAAGGATGGGTCACTAGGGATCTGATTCTTTGTAATATTCTGCCTGCGTCTGTGTTCCCGAGTTCATATAACCCGAATCTATTCAAGTCGCGAGAAAATAGGTTTGTTCTGGGCAAGCTCGTTCCATCGTCGATCTCATCTTTGTCCTCAAGACTAAATCGAGGTCAAGAGTAAGCCCATTGACAATGAAAAAAAACCGGTCAAGTGCGAGTCGGACTCGCGCGCCGAGGGTTCCGATATACCTATAGTATTTTTGGAAGCAATAAAGTCCATTTTCAGGACCGCAAAACTAAATTTGTTTGTAAAGGTTTTTTGCAGATTTCTGAAAAACTGTGCAACTTAGAAAGATCGTTTTATTTTTGCTGTAAAGTTTATATAAACTTCTGTCAACTGTAATTAATTCAGATTTTTCCTTACTCAAACTTCGGAGATAAGGGGGGGGGAATGGTATTTTTCTTGACATTTTTCATCATAACTTTAAAACTAAGAAATTTAAAAAAATACAAAAATATATTTTAAAATGTACAAGTAAAGCTCTTTCATATGATACCCCACTCGACCTAGTAACGACAATTTGAAATTTGCCCCCCCCTATTTTGGCCCCCTTTATATTAATAATCATACTTTTTTCAAAAATTTTTCTTGTGCAATTAAGTTGGGCAACTATATTCTAAAACTATTCCAAATTTCAGGTTGATAGCATAAGTGGTTGCTGAGATATAGAGGTGTGACAGACAGACGGACAGACAGACAGAGCGGCACCATAAGGGTTCCTTTTTTTTACCATTTTGGTATCGGAACCCTAAAAAGGTGATTTTTGAGTATTTAAAAAGTTCAAAAAGCCCAGAAAGAATAACATTTGAAAATTGAAAATCGAACACTAGTCTATATGTAACTCATAGCACAGTTCAACTAAAAAAAAATACAGTAATTTAGAAATTATTTCTGTTGATATTTCGTAGGGATTGAGTGGGTTTGAATATTTGATTGGGACTGTAGGATTGTAGGGACGACGAAGTTACGGGCAGAGGCTAGTTCTTTTGGTTGACTAGTACTATTTAAAAAGATAGCAATTTTAAAAATAGAATATGTCCCATTCTTGAATCAGCCAGTCACAGGCGTTTAAGTGATCGCGGCGGCTTTTAGCGGTGGTATGTGTGCAAATTTAGCGCGTGCGGCCCCCAACAGACTGCGAGTGCGCAGACGTTGGAAATGTATAGAAATAACAATATTTATAAAATTAAAAGGGATAAGAATACATTAAAACCGGCCAAGTTCGTGTCGAGCTATACGAGCAGTGTAGAGTTCCGTTGCTGCTCTATAAATTATTTTTGTTAAGATTGTATATGTGATTTCATTTTTTATAAAAAATCTGGTCAAAAACTAAAACCCGACTACTGGCAAATCTTGTTCTAAAAAGTATGAAACAAGAAAATATTATCATCTGAAATTTTAATGTAAAAATATGATATTTAATAAATATTCAAAGTGATGGTCAGATAATAGCCAATAATAACCTCATTTGTCAAATGACGATAAGTAGTTTAGAAGTAATGAGGGAACAGATGATCATACATACATACGTACGTACCGGTAAAAATCATAACCCTCCATTTTGCCGTAGTAGAGTAAAAAATCATGGCTTATTTTAAGTAATCCTTACGCAAAGCGCGGTCCATCACCTGAACCTTGTTTACTATTATAAACATAAACAGGAACTAGATAGCAGACACCCACTACACGGACATACTCCACCTCCCGTACGCCTCAAAAGCCGCCACAGTTTTATAAGAAACACCGTACCCCTCGAATCAGATCCATCAAAGGCTAGGATAGAACTGTGGTCAAAAAGGTACCCCCCTGATAGCCCATATATCCCCATTGCCGAAAATCTTCCACCAGGACATGATCTTCCCTGGCCCATATGGAAGTCACTTAATAGACTGCGATCGGGCGCAGGCAGGTGCGGGGAACTGAAGAAGAGGTGGGGCTTCTCTGATAATGACGAGTGTGAATGCGGCATTTTGCAATCCATGACACACTTGCTTTCGTGCCCTACCTCCTCAGTTTCTTGCACCAGGGAGGACCTTTTTGAAGGCAACCAAAGAGCTATTGCTGTAGCCACTTTTTGGGCTAAGTTACTATAAAATCATTTGCCATTGATACGAAAAGAAGAAGAAGAAGAATTATATATTCTGTGCCTGAACGCCAACTTGTAAACTTTACTTAACTGTGATAATTAGCAAATTAAATAAAAAAAATCGTTATTGTTGCTACAGCCGTATATTTTTTCACATTTCCAATATAATAAAATGAAAGCCAAACCCTTCTAGATAGATAGATAAATTCTAGCTTCTAACTTTGCTTCTATTTGCTCTTTTATTTTTCTAACAACAATTTATTACGGGGTTTGTTTTACACCAAATAAATTATTTTCATTGTTAAGTTAAGTTGAAACTTTTTTCTATTTCGACCTACGTTTCTTGGAAAAAGTCATAGATATAATTATCTCCAAAAAAATTCTTACTATTATTTACTCGTAAAGTTTCATACCATCTATTTAATTTAAATTAAGGAATAAAAATCCCCAGAACAAAGTTGAGTATAATAACTTTCTATAATTAGCATGGAAAAAATAATAAACAAACTAATTTAGTTGAACTTAGCTTTGGTTACAAATAAATAAACTTTGGTTACAAATAAATAAAATATTAGGACTAAGTTGTATCCATATTTTTCTTTGGTACTGGGCATAATTAATTTAATTTTGTTGGATTCGCGTCGACACGAAAAGAAGAAGAATCTTCGGTAACAGAGTGGCTAACTTGGATTACCTAAAAGTGAACCGATTTTAATAACCTCGCAACATAACCTATGCAACCGATTTATTGCGACGTCTAAACCAAAACATAACTAATCAATGCGTTTGTTGAATTATTTGCACAAGCATTGAATACTTAAAAGAAGGCATCACGTTAATTACTTTCGGAAACCAAATAATGAATAAAGACTAATTATTATTAATTTTATTTGCTATTTATTTATTTGAATTTATATGAAGTCCTCTTCTACCTGTTCAGTTATCTAAATACTCTTGCGCTTATTAATTTTATTAACTATTTATTAAGTCCTCTTCTATCCTCTCTAAGTACTCTTGCGCAGATCAAAGTGGCCTAGCAACGGGATACGCAGACGTCTCCCCACCCTTCGTCCCCCCTCGGTCGCCATGGCGCCTACGAGAAATATAGGGTGTAAAAAAGTACGATAATTCTTTTACTCACTTTTACACATTTCGATCTATTAATTTATTTTATATTCAATTCAATAATTATGTGTCCGGATAACCATTTCAATCATTTAATTTATTTATTTATAATCTTACAATTATAAGTCAGTAGGTATTCATTTATTTACCATTTATTACAATATACATACATACATAACATCACGCCTTGTTCCCGTCGGGGTAGGCAGAGACTACAGTATACAATATACAATACAATATACTTAGTCAATAATTAAATAGTCAACAAATAATTAATTATAATTATTTCCGTTTCAATTTTCTTTCATACAAACATTGCCTTTAATTTTACGAACACAACAAAAAAGAGATGCTCAGTCATACATGTGGCAATCCAATTTTTTAAATTTTGCTATCTATATAATACTTATTGAACATCATAACATACAAAATAGGTGAGTAAGCTACGTTTTGGCTACAGCAGCACGGCCTAGAGTCAGCTTAGTTAGTACAATGTGTTTTAAACAAAATATATCGGTACATTTCGTTACGTGTATTATTTTAACGTTTATTTTTACGTTTATTTTTTATTTTATTTTTCTACTTTTTTTTTCCTTTTTTCTTAAAAAAGTATTGCAATAAATATTTATCTTGTATATCATAAATTCAAGCCCTTCCCTACATTTACAAGCAACAAGAACATAATTGATAATTAATTACAAACATAACATTGCAAAAAGCAGTCATAAATTTTAACGACTGCCCTCCCCCATGTTTGCGGTATAAAAAAATAATTATTATAAAGAAAATAATTACAACAATCCATTGTCGCACAATTTGCTTACACTAAAGTACAGTCGGGTACAGCACTGATTATACTTTTACAGTGTAAGCTGAGATTCAGTGCTATACGCTTACAAACAATAATTTAATATTCAAACTTTTGCAAATATTTGAACATAATATCACCCAGGTTTTTTGACATTTGCGATTGATCGTCTATTAATTTTAGAATGAGAAAACTTATAAAAAAATAAGAAAATCTAATTGAATTAAGTAAGTTATAACAGATATTAAGTTTTTGTATTATTATTTTTATTCAAAATATTCCTACAGTTTTGACGTAAACCAGTAAAAAAACTCGCTTTTTCCTCTCACGGCCCTCATTGAAATTCAGAATGAATATCACAGTGACTTTTAAGATTCAAAAAATAAGCCCAGATTAACCTTAATACAAACTTAATATTTTTTTTAAAAAGCAAAATTATCTTTACTTTTTAATTTCATTCATTGTGTGTGTTCAGAATCGTACAAAGAGTGCAAGATTTTTTGATACATAATTTTGTTTCCGACTGTACCTCCTTGCTTTGTGAGCACGTTCTTATAACGTAGATAGGATCTGTTCGCACGATTACGGTCGCGTAGAGTGAAAATTATTTTTGTTGAGAAATTAAAAAGGGAAAAATTTAAGATGTGTCATTAAACAATAAGTGTCTTTTTTTAAAGACTCAATGTGTTCAATTTAATTATGCTTTAAAATACTTATCTTATCTAATTAATGGGTTAATAGATTTTGTCATAATGTAGGTAACTCGTAGATACAAAAGATTTACTGCTAGTTAAACGTTTAAGCAAGGTTATTTTTGGTCCTCTGGCCAAACTATACAGGGTGTTAATTTAATTGCGTGCCATAGCTTAGGGGGTGTTTCAGTAACGATAAAGGAACACAAAAAAATATTTGAAAAATCCTATTTATTTATTTTTTAACTCCATTGAAACTAAACTAACGCGGAGGGCCACCGCGCTATCACCGAGCCAGCGCTAGAGTAGTAAGAAATCCTATCTTTTTTTTGTGTGTGACTCCGATTTTCCCTTCATACTATTTGATAAATTATAAATAAAAATCATTCATGATAAAATAAAATCAGTAGGATTTTTTTATATTTTTTTTTGTGTTCCTTTATCGTTACTGAAACACCCCCTAAGCTATGGCACGCAATTAAATTAACACCATGTATTAAGCAACAGTAGATAAACATAAGTCTAAACAACTTCCCCTTTTGAGGCCCATTGAACATAATACATCTGTAGTAATTTCTTCCTTTGCTTTAGTTTTAATGTTAAGTTGTTGTATAAAAATTATATGTATGTATGTAAACATGACAGGAAAATGGTTGTCACCAGTATCTTACACGATCAGTGAACATCATGAACTTGCGAATACGAGTTTTTTTGTTCTGATTAACATACAAAAATTTGGCCAAAAGTCAAATACATAATACAAATACATAATTATTGCTCGTATCGTATAATAGGATAGGATGAAAGGAAATAGGTCAGGATAAAAGGAGTACGGTTGATTTCCTACGCCATTTTCTGTGGATTTTAGCGAGTCATAGCATCAATTTGTTATATCTGTTTATTGTTACTATTGAAGTGGTCTTTTTTATTTTTTTTATTGTGTTCATTATTACATACCATGATAAAACGGAAAAATTCACAAATTCAAGTGAGACTCAATCCCACGTCTTTCTTGATTGTTTTTAGTGTTCCGAACCAAAATGGTAAAAACGGAACCCATATGGTACGACTTCGTCTGTCTGTCTGTTTGTCACACCTGCAACTTTCTCAGCAACTACTCACGCTATTGACTTGAAACATGAAATAAGCTGCCCCAACTATATTACAAATGAAAAAAATTAAAAGACATTTTTTTTGGAAATTGGGCTGAAATTTCAAAATGTCGTTACTAGGTCAATTAATCATATAATTGGAATGTACAAAGGGCTTCATTTGTACATTCCAAAATAGACATTTATATTTTTTTACGACTGTCAGTTACCAAGTTATGATGAAAAATAACAAAAAAAAATCCCGCCTTGTCTCCGAAATTTGCAATGCGAAAAATCTGAATTAATTATAGTTGATATAGGTATATGTCAGTATTACAGCAAAAATAAATTGATCTCTCTAAGTAGCACAGGTTTTCATAAATCTGCAAAAAACCATTATAAACAAACTTAGTTTGCGGTCCTAGAAATAGACTTTATAACTCCTAAAAATTCCATAGGTATATCAGAACCCTAGGCGCGCGAGTCCAACTCGCACTTCACCGGTTTTTTTTAATGGCAGTAATTAATTTTATTCAAAAAGTCAAAGAAGAAAATCTAAATGTTTTGACAATTTCAATATACACTCCTTCCTAAACATACACTTCATACCTTCCAAAAATACTATAGGTATATCGGGTCCGACTCACACATGACCGGTTTTTCTTTAAAATTAAGTACTTAAACCAAATTGCTTGTGAAAATATTTGTTTTAAAAATGTTGTTCCCTAAAAATTATGAGATAAATAAAAAAAAACTGTTTTTTACCAGATAGGTCACATAGTTTAGTTTAAAAAAAACAACAAAAAAATATTATAAATATGTTTTTGTATGCTTAGGTATAATAAAAATGCTTTTTTAAAATCTTGCAACGGAAAAAGAAAGTGCTTCATACTATCACTATTATAATCTTTATTTCATTAAATACATTCAAATAGTTAAATTTTGGGTCGACACACAAACTCGTCAGTTTTATAGAATAAACTATCCTATTATCTTCTAATAGTAAAGTTGTTTGCCGTTATTTTTCGTATGTTTACTTTAAGGCGACACTAAAGTACCTTTTTTGGTATAATTTATTAGAATTTAATTGAAAAAACGGTATCAATTTAAGGTTTGAATTATTAATGAAGTTTTTTTGGTAGCCACCTGTCGTGTTGTCAAGATATGTTGTAGATAGTTTTATTGCTTAGTAATTAGTTAGATAATATCAAATCGTAATTGATAATACGATAACTTTACGGATTTTGAATAGGGTATTTTAAACCATATTTTGAAATGTCCACTGGATGGCGCTGTAAATATGTACGAGGAAGAACCATCATAATGCTACCATGTAATCCTATACCTACTATTAAACGGGCGATATTAGTATATATATGGCGCAGGCATATCGTATAATTCGTCATATCACAGTTTGCCTTGGCATTCTACAAAATGCCGAAAAAATTATAATTCGGCATTTTACATAATGCCGCGGCATTTCACAAAACGGCGCGTAATTCGTTTCTGGCACTCGCCGGCCGGGATCTTTGGGTTTACTGTGGCTAACGAACCTAAAATGCACCAGTGATCTAAACCCGTTTACATTCTGCCGGCGCCTTTTTACAATTTGCCGACCGTTTACAGTTTGCCCGCCGTTTGTAAACGGCGAATTATACGATTTGCCTGCGATATGTACCAACCCATCTCTACCCGTGGGTGTCGTAAGAGGCGACAAAGGGTTTATGAACCAGAAGATGGGCAGCAGCATCCTGTATCGTATCATCTTACATTCTGCGGTCACCAACAACCGCGGTCCATGGTGCCAGCCGTAACGCTAACAAGCGTGGTGACTGTGGTACTTCCCTCCACATTGTTTAAGCAAAAGCTTGAATTTTGGAGGAAGTTCCCTGTCTTGTTGTGGATGTTTTATGGGATGTCATGATGATTTGGTCATAAGCTAGGTTTTCATGCTATAGTCACGGTCAGATCGTACCCAGGTCCTATTTTGGATCGCCCACTGACTTAAGTCATTGACCTGTCATACCAAAATATTATATCTTACGATATAATAAATGCAAAAAAGTGCTTTTGCTTGTTTTAAAACTTATAATCTTCTTTTTAACCATCAACATGATGATTGCTCCTTTTACCAATGGTTTTTCGGAGTCGGTTACACGAGGGCATTAGTTTTTACACAGAACGACTGCCATCTGACCTTCGCATCAGAGGGCAAACCAGACCCAATTCTAGGCTTTTGCTAGGTTAAGGAGTGATCACACCTGGCTGAATTCAAAGACTAATTCGGCATACATTGCTCGTTGCAGTAAGGATATTGCAATTAACATAACTAAACCTCCCAGCAATGTATGCCGAATTAGTCTTTGAATTCAGCAGATGGGATCACTCCTTAAGTGGCCAACCTGGCTGTCAAAGTTTTCAAGCCGCCAAATGGCCTCTGACTTGACATCACGACTACTATCATTGACAATAGCCGGAACCTACGGCTTAATGTGCCTGCGAAGCACGGAAACGCTCTGGTTGTTGTGCCACTAGCGGTCACCCATCCGGGTTCTGACTACTTCCAACGTTGCTTAACTTTCGTGATTGGAAGGAAAAAGCAACTAGCACTCGGTCACGAGCGATTCTTCTTTCATTATCATCATCATCAGACTTTAGAACCCTCACGCCCCATCGGCCATCGGTTCTTCTTGCGATGTGCCCTGCCCACTGCCACTTTAGTTTAGCGATTCTCAGGGCTATGTCAGTTACTAGTTAGTTACTAGTTAGGTAACGCAGTATCATTTATACACTGTTTCTGGTGTTCTGACCATGAAACTGAATAACTTTTCCCAAGGAACATAAAACAATTTCTTTATGTTAACCATAATAAAGTTTATTCAATTTATTTTATTTATGACCTTACCAAATTAGAGTAGGAAGCGATTTACCATATTATTTGAAAGACCTGAACATATTGTAAATTTTACCATTATTCAGGTACTAGGTATGTACACACTAATCTAACCCTAAGAGTTATTATAATTTCTCATGATAAAAGTCGTATTAATAGCCATGAGCTTTAACATTTATTCATATCCTATATTATAATTCCATATGATATGAGCCGTATTAATAGCCATGTACTTAATATTTATTCATATCCTAAATATTGTATAGGCCGTTACTACCCTTAGCGACTGCCCCTTATTATAATAAGCTAAGGCTAGCCTGCCATAAAGCCTGCGGCTATTGACCCCAATACTGATATAGAGTCTTTCTTGGATTAATAAAATAACTATTAGCCATAAAAATTATTATTGTATTTTGTGATAGGTGACATAATACAAAATAAATTGCATAAGATTGGTGATACCTACTTATTAATATAGGAAATTTCTTACAGCAAACCTGCGAAGATTTAAGTGTATAAAGTAGATATGAAATTGTCAGAACAAATAAGTTTCTTCTTTGACGTTTTGAATAGGTGAATACAAGTTTGGGTGAAACGGGATCTAATTATATTATAGTTTGGTTTTCGAAATTAAACTTAAGACGGGTTGAAATTCGTTGGATACTTACTGAAATTAATGATTACTGCCACAAAAAAAAAAAACTAAAGTAGAAATATTTGATTAATTAAGGGAGGCCTGTTTTCGCCTATTTTCATTTACTCTAAGTACCTCTCTCCGTTTGTACAGAAATGTCATTACAATTTAATAAAAAACCTCGTTATAAATAAAACAGAATTTAACACCCTGTATATTCACTAACGTTATAACAATGTCCGCATTTTGGCAGCGGCCTCAGACGAAGTTTAGTTTTTTCTTTTCCTAGTTGTAAATATAAATGTACTGGAAATGTGTAAGCTTTTTACGCCATAGTACTGAAGTTGTACAGTAGTGATGGGAAAAGTAGATAGATGTCGATAAAAAATATAAATAATTATATGACACTGACCACAAGTAATTATAAACTTCAGCTTAATTTTACTGTTACTCATATTAAGAAACTTATAATTTTATTTTCAAATTATCCTCAGATTTTTTTTTTCGGAGAACAAATTCATTTTCCTGTAATGTTCATGTCTTGGGCTTGCTTTTGACCTGGATTTTCCCCCTAGGGCTAAGATAAGGTCAACGATGGAACAAACTTGCCCAAAAAAGTCTAATCACTTGCAAATTTAATAGATTTGGATTATATGAACACTGTAATGCGTTTATGCAATATTATGCATCAAGTCTGTTAATAATAGATATTTTTTTTGGTGTACCTGAATCTGTCATTAGGTTGCCGCTAGGAGCTTGGGTGAAGTGCGACGCCATCCTATTTTGGCAAGGTTAAACTGGTCTCACACACTCAAAACAGTTGATCCGAGGCTTTTCAAAGAAATAAACAGCTGAAGCTTTTAAACTAAATCGGAATCAATTGAGGGTACTCATAAGAGCCCTAACAGGACATATTAGGTAGTAGATTGTGCAAGCACTTAAATAGCATGCGTCTATCTATACAAAAACCCATAGTGCAGTTGGCAGATTATGTGCCGAGGACGATGAATGCAAATAATCTGTCACTGTGATGCACTAACTCGCAGCAGAAGTCGCGGTGTCATTGGCTCGAACTCTCAATCCTAGACAGATCGTCAACTTTTTTGAGGCTGTTAGTGTAGCCGAGGAGATGTAGTATAAAGGGTTGGCTACAATAGATCTTTACAGGATCCAGTGGCCGTTGGGAACTGGAAGCACGACCCCTTTACATTAACAATAAAGAAAATAAAATGTAATTTAGCACAATGGAATAAAGACTACTAGCTCTTATTTTTTTCTATCGACATCAGCTCTTCCCTATAAGGAACTAACCAGCCAAAATTCATTTCCAGTGTCCTTGAAGTGGCTCCGAGCCAATGTCAAGGACCGCTTCACGACATTATCCCCCTAAATCCCGCCCGAGGCATTCGAGACGGCCCCTTACTAGGGCCCCTAGTGCTTAAGACGTCCAGACGGTGAAGGATGTAGTTCGCAATTGTATTTGAGACTACGGCTTGGTTAGTGCCAAAATAAATATATGTTCTATAAGTTACGTAGCAAGATTACATTTTGAAATGCAAGAAAATCGTAGTAATAAATTATAAAATCGGCCAAGTGCAAGTCGTACTCGCGCACCAAGAGTTTCGTATCACCACACAACATTTTAAGTCTTATATTCGCACTTACCTATTTTAGGGTTCCAACTTCCGATGGACAGTTGTCAACATCCATCACAGAAATCGTCACCAAAATATTCTCTTTTCATTTGACACAACGCGGTTTTAACTAAAATTTACAAGTTTGAAAAAAAAAATATCGGTATTTATAAATACAAAACTTAAGCTCTATCTTGCATTTCCGTCTAGTCTTACAGTAAATAGCGTAATTTTTTTATCACCCCAGATATTTTAAGAGATGGTTTTGTCCATTAAACTGAACAACTTTTCCCAAGGAATAATAAGTCGAATTACGATAAAAAAGATTACAACCTCCAAATACATGTGCCGTCAGCTGATTCAGTTTCTAGTTTTAAGAGAAGTCGAAATCCTTTTTTCGTATTTCGACATATGTTCCTTGGGAAAAGTTGTTCAATTTCATGGGCAGAACCACCGGGGTGATAAAAAAAAGTAAGGGTGTATAACCTCTGTTTTGAATAAATTTTAAAACAATTTTCACAAATTTTCCATTTTCCGGGAACTCTATGGGCAATTGACATACGGGTCATATGTAAAAAAATTCCGGGCTTACATGTGAACCCACGGGGCAACTGATCGTAAGCTCGAGCTAAAACTTACATTAAGTAATATAGTCTTATTATTATCAATTTGTCATACTATATCACTAAAACCGTGTAATAAACATACCCACTAAAAACTTTAAACACTTTGACAAATAACCCATTAAAATCAATAAAAACCCGACTCACACATAAATAACTTCTAATGACGACAGTAGAACCGTAAAACCAACACCTCAACGGGTTATATATTATAAAAAACCCGACTACTTATCAAGAAAAAACTTGAGAAAGTGCTAATCCCACTGAGTAATTAATTATCGCCCTTAAGAAAGTTGAAAAAGTATTTTTAAATAATTCTGCGGTAGTTGCCTTTGACATAAAATATGAGTCATACTAGATGGCGACTTAAGTATAAAAGCTTACTTAATTTAATGTACATTGATGTCTAAAATATTATGGCACTAAAAAAGTTTACTCCCGTGTTGCTAACCGTCCAGATTTGTCCGGACTTTGTCTAGCTTTCTGTTTGCACTAGATTTTTCACTTAGATGGAATTTATTTGAATTATTGTTTAATTTTCGCATTAAATTTCTAAAATATAAAACTAGCATTATTCAGTCTTCAATTTTCATGAACTGCATTTTGCTTAAATCAAATTAGAATTTTTTTGTGCGTTTTTAGCAACGTCGTAAAACAAAAGTTGTTGCTTTTGACTTCACTTACAAGTGGGCAAACGGATGTCAGGTACAAAAATTAAACTTGTATAAAACAATCCATTAGTGGACGCTTTTATCATTATTACATGATTTGACTCAAAAATAAAGTCAAAGCACGTAATGTATATGGAAATTATATAATTGAAAGTCAAATGGAAGATGTCCCGGATAAAAAACCAGAACAGACAGGGTGTAGAAAAAAGTTCAGTAAAAACTTGTAGCATACGTGGTGCGTTCACCCTTATTTAGGAGTTGATTCCAGAGGAGTAATTTATTTTGTGACTCGTGTAGTGCCGGCAAAGAATAGTACTGACCCATCTCTACCCGTGGGTGTCGTAAGAGGCGACTAAGGGTTAATTAACCAGAGGATGGGCAGCAGCACCCTTCTGTGTATCGTATCATCTTACATTCTGCGGTCACCAATAACCACGACCCATGGTGCCAACGCTAACAAGCGTGGTGACTATGGTACTTCCCCTCCACATTGTTTCAGCAAAAGCTGGAATTTTAGAGGGAGTTCCCTGTCCTGTAGTGGACGTTTCATAGAGTGTTATGATGATGATGAATGATGATGAATTTCGTTATATTAAATGTGTTTACGATAGCAACTTGTTTGCTATTACATATATATTCTGTGGCTGTAGACCTCAGACTATCCCTAGGGAGGGACATAGACGAGGTCGACGATGGAACCAACTTAACGAGAATAAATTCCTGATTATTGTATAGCGCAGTTTTAAACTATTAAAAAATAGTGTATGAACTCGGAAACGCAGGCAGCTAATACAACTCCTTAGTGGGAGCTTATAAGGGAGACGAAATATCAAGGGAGTGGGGGTAATAGTCTGCAGTGCGTGTGGGCTTTCAGTGTAGGGTGGGAGATGGTGGAATAATCTAGTGGGCGCACTCACCGAAGTAGAATCTGTAAATAACTACCATGAACTGTGCGGAGCCCCTATTAAATATTAGGTGACTTTAAATGTTATGTGAGCACAATTTGAAAAAATACAACCAATTTGGCCTTTTTTGGATGTTTTTTTGGGTTTTTGATAAAACTTTCCACTGACAAACTCACGCGGCGTCCTTTATCAACAATGCATTAAGAAAAAAACCAACGCGATATCTGCGCCTGGGCACATGCGCCATATTTGAATTTCGAATCGGATGTGAAAAAAATCGGGCGCAATGTGGCCGTAGCACGCGCCCCGCCATATGTTCGACCTTAAGGCGGTGAAAAAAATTTTTTTCCTCATCAAACACCCACAGATAAGTGAGGAAAAAAATTGGAAACATAAGCATAATATTAGTAGACGGTAAGTTAAATAAAAAGCGTGGCAAAAAGTCCCTCATTTCGAAGTTAAATAGAGGATGGTAGGTAGCGCCGCCGATATTCTAGGGGTGGCTAGATAGAGCTACTGAATGTTATGGAAACTAAATCTTAAATAAGTACCCACAATTATTTTATATATAAAAAGAGAACTAGGTTTTTTATTTTAAACTTCATATCATCGTTCAATTTAGAGTCTATAATTCATTTCAAGAAAGATCGCCACGTTTCAACAAACATTTTCCAGTTAAAAAAAGATTTCTTTGCACGAGATATTTATTTATTTCATTGATTTAAATTCATCGAAAATATACATTGTCTGAATGTTCAGAAATATTTTTTTAAAGTGAATTCAACACTGTACATAACATTATTTAATAACATTCAAATAAAAACTACAATTCTTTTTAAAAATTTCACACGTAAATTAAAACCCGACAACCTAGAATTAATTTTTAATCTCACATTATACAGAAAAAATAATCGGGAGAATTACGGTAAATAATACAAAATACGGTAAATAAAAAATTAATAATACTTATTACTAAAAATTTAAAAAAAATATTTATTGTTATGTCAAAATCAATTAAAATTAAAATTTCATTAGGCATTAATAACATACACGTCCCGTGTGGTGCCGCCGGCAAAGAATAGTACCAACCCATACATACCCGTGGGTGTCGTAAGAGGCGACTAAGGGTTAACTGGAGGATGGGCAGCAGCATCCTCCTTTGTACCTTACATCTTACTTACTGCGGTCACCTACAACCGCGGTCCATGGTGCCAGCCGTAACGCTAACAAGCGAGGTGACTATGGTACTTCCCCTCCACATTTTCCCAGCAAAAGCTAGAATTCTAGAGGGAGCTCTCTGTCCTGTAGTGGACGTTTTATGGGATGTTATGATGAACATACACGTTTGTATCAAAAATATACTCGTACACCACTACAGTTTTCAATATAGCTGCTCAGATTTATCTACATCTACAGTGTATTATTTTTCTATGACATCCGCACTTTGTATATGAATTTGAGGTTTTTTTTTACAATACGTCGTGTTCTTATCAATGTGGGCCATTAACCTTACACACTGAGGTTTCAATATGAACTCATCAATATAAAATATCATGTTGAAACCTAGTATTTTTTTTTTTCAATAAAGGACACATGTTTGGAACCTAATAAATCTTTTAAGTACCTATATTTTTATATAGCTACACACTAAGGTACTCTATGCGTGGATCTTTCATAAATACCTACCTAGAAACAGATTGTAGCAAGTAGCAACCCTAGATACGCGGTACAAGCGTAAAAAGACATCTGTCGCTTTGAAATTTGTTCGTCACTGTTGCGCGGATTGTAATAGACTGCATTTTATTAGATACTTACAGCTACGTAAGATTTACTGTAGTAGTGAAAAAATGCTACTTTTTTGCTTTTTGTTTGATTTGAACTAAATTGTTTCGTTACAAACGTTCTGGTGTTTCAAATAATGTCCAGGAAAATTACATACAATACAATCACAAAATCACTCAAAAGTCAAATTTGTAGATGTAAAAATACCTAAATAGATCATTAAAAAATATACTAAAAATAGTTTAGGTTTTTTCTTTTATTATTGTTCAACCAAAGCGCAAAGTAAGACTGCTAAATAATCAAACCAACAGCGTAATAAACTATAACTAAAAAAAAAAAGATTTTCAGCCAAAAACGCGCAGTACTTTCGTCCAAGTTATTTTTCGATATCAGAAAAAATCTTATTAGTTAACCGGCATCAGTCTACCCACTAATATAAACGATTTATGCCCCATTTCGGGAGTTCGCCCTCCGAAGCCAAATCCCCAGACGTAAAGTATTAGGGATGAGCAAGGGAAAAAATATTTAGATAAACAACGTATCGATATTTCCAAAATGTATCGATAGGTTAACATTGAGATAAACACAACAACAATTTTACTAAATTAATAAAGCTAACTTCACCAACACACTCACACAAATTCGAAAGTAATAGATTTTTGTAAGATCGGTTTTCTGCAAATGCGTGTGCGTGTATCCATCCAATACTTGGAAGCCATGCAATTAGATGATGAGCTTCGTTTTAACAAAAATCACGATTTAAGATGTATCGAGATTTAAAATATCGATAGTATCATTATCACAACAAATACTTTTCCCATCACTAGTAAGTATGTTTTCCGAAACACAAAGAAGCCGCCAGCCCTAAACTGAGACCCTTAAATTACAGCCCATTTATGTAAGTAGAGCAGCTTTGTTTTGCACAACTTTTTAACTTAAGTACTTTTTTAAGTTTAAACAAAAGAACTTTAGGACTTTGCGGTTAAGAAGAAGGGTTTGGTTTTCAATGGTGTAAGATTCGATATTTTGCAAAAAAGGCCGATTATACCTTAAATAGTTCAGTACCTACATAATTATTTTGTTTTTTTTTTCTTTTTCTTTGTGATTGAATATAAATTATCGACCTCATTCCTGTGTTAAAATAAAAGAGATCTCCTTTTAAGACAAAGTTTTGAATCTAAAAATTAAATAGAAATTAAGAATATTAATAAATATCTGAATTGAGCATTTTATAAAAAGCCAACGGCCAAGAGTTAAGACGATGATTACTTCAAATTTACGTTTTTAAAAAAATATTTTTTAAATTTTATTTGAAAATTTACAGCTGAATAAAATTACGCCAATTATAAATTGCATGAATTTTCTGTGATTCTACTCAAGATAACACGAAACTATACCAAAGAAAAAAGCTTTTTCTTAAAATATTTTTTCGACTTTCTATACAAAATGGATCGATCATGTGACCACTTTAATATGGAGTCAAAAAAAAATATTTTGAGTAAAAAAATATTTTCTTTAGGATAGTAACTTGTTTTCATGAGTAGAATCATTGGCGTTCAGGAGAAAAATCAATGAAAATTAATGTATAAAATTAATCGAGTAGTGTAAAAAAAATGTTTAAACTAAATGTTTTGAATCCAGACCACCGTTGAAAGGCAGGTGTGGTAAAGAGGGTATATCCTCCCTCCCAATTTGAATACACTTTTTTACTCTTAAAAAAAAGCATTGAGGACACGAGCCCAGGTTTTTTGGACAATGCCTTTTCGGTTGTTTTATTATAGTTTTATACGTAGTCATAGTTTTTTATCGAGGCGGCTGTGTCGCATTTGACTGATGTCTCTTAGTAAGTAAATTTTGTGATAAGTTTTGATATCACCTGGATGTTTTTATATAAAAAAAACTGCTCTATCATGTTGGTTGGTCTTTATTTACCTTCAGTTTTACATACATACATACATATATAACATCACGCCTCTTTCCCGTCGGGGTAGGCAGAGACCACAGTCCTCCACCTGCTACGATCTTGACATACTTCCCTTGCTTCCTGTACTTTCATCAATCCTTTCATACATGCTCGTCGGTTTAGGGTACTTTTAACCTGGCCTTAATTCAGTTTTACGGAGCACAAATTTTTATTAGTCAAGTAATGCAATAATTAATTTTATTAGGTCTTTACATGGTTTTTTTTACCTATGAAATTGCTGAATTTTTCATCATTTTCATTTGTTTTAAAGTTCATTTCAAGGTTCGGAAATGTACGCATTAATGTTATTTAAATTTTTAGATAAATTACAACACTGAAATTACATAATCGTTACAAAATAACTCGGTAACTCGGTAATAATTAATATAATAATAATCAAAAGGTTCAATAATAGTTCATCTTATCTTTTCAAAATAGCTTATAGCTTCTGAACAACAAAAAAAAACTTGGTATGATTGTATTAATTAACTAGTACCTTAAACAAAAAATTATAAAAACCAGTCAAGTGTGAGTGGAACTTAACAAAATTTGGCATAGCAGTTTTGAACCTAAAAGGATAGTCTATCAAAAATAAACTATGTGGTGTTATGGAACCATGATTGCGCGAGTCTGACTCGCACTTGGCCGGTTATTTGTATGAACGATCGTAGGTACGAGAAACTGGAAGTTGTTTTCAGGTTAGTCAAAGCCTCAGTCTTTGTAAATATTTTTTTATGTCTCACCAGCCTGCTTAGCACGCTCCCCGAGAGAAAATATATCTCGGAGAAATGTCACTTTAATTGGGGAATTATGTCATCTAATCTATCACCTCCAAGCGCGAAGAAATGTCAGTGGAGGAAATTGGTTAGCAAATCCACGAATCACTTTTTTGATATTTTAGACAGAGATAGCTTTACACATTAATACATGTAGCTGTCCTTGTCTTTCAAGATGTGTCGCACTGCTCGGATTTCAAAAAAACGTGACCATGCTTAAAGTATTTAATCTATGGGCCTGGATAAACTGACAACTGCAGCGTGCTAGGCCGGCTGGTCAAGCGAGCAATCTAGCCATTTCTGAAATATGCGTTAGTAGTACCTACTTAGCATGCCAAAGTCATACAGTCGAGGTTAAAATTAGACTGGACCATTCATAATCTTGTGATATCTGTTTATGAATGAATGTCTGCACGAGATAGAACTGGTTATATTCATTCAATTTTAAATGATGTAAATTTTTTGGCTCATTCGTTTTCAAAGTGAAATAACTTTTGCAAAGAAATAAATGCACAGTGATACTTATATGTACCAAGAAACAATAAATCGTGATACGAACAAAATATTTCAACATCTAAAAAAAAAATTTCAGGAGTTCAGTTTAATTTTATATCTACAAAGTGTAACTGAAGGGTGTGAATCTGACCATGAAACTGAACAACTTTTCCCAAAGGACATAGGTCGAAATTCAACAACCAAATTTGACGTCCCATACAAATTGCGCTATCAGCTGATGCAGTTTCAATGGGAGGTCAAAAATTTATTTAGTTCTATGACCTATGTTACTTGGGAGGGAAAAGTTGTGCAGAATCACACCCTTTAGTATTATCACATCTTTCCTTTACGAGTACATGCTGAATACCTACTGCATCACCACACTGTTTTTGTATGGGATGTCAAAAAAAATCGTATTTAGCTTTTGGTTTTAAGGAAAAGTTGTTCAGTTTCTTGGGTAGATTTTTAGTGGTTATATTTCTTTTTCAAACCGTGGCAGATGATCGCGATCTTTGGAAAGAAAAAGGGGAGGCCTTTGCCCTGCAGTGGGACATTTAGGGCTATTTAAAAAAAATCTTGCATTGCAACACAATACCTACTTTTATTTCTGGTGCCAAAAGAATTAAAAAAAAAAGTTATAAAAAAAGAAATTTCTTAGGAACAACAAGAATTTGCCTAATCGTTATCTAATCATCAAATAGGTACTGTTAAGAAGCGACGATGCGGCCTAAAAAGCTCCATGATGCAACAAACATCTACCCATACTAAATGCATCCATAGTTATAGTACTCAGGTACCTTAACGCTACGCACAATGTCCATAATCTATACTAGCTACCTGTAAGTTCCCACGCTCAAGCAACAGCATCAAAAAACCGGGTCCAAGAATAAAAATGATTTTCACACCTTCGCGGAAAGGTTTTAGGATTTTATTACACGAATGTAAAATAATAATGGATGCATAAACTTAAAAACTTTCTTTGTAAAGTTTACAAAAGTGTTTATTAGCGTCATCTAGAGGTTGGTATTTGAACTAAAGGTACAGTGCCATCTGTGGCTTTATTGAGAAACTCGTAAGCCTGTGGGTTGACTAGGGATTGTTCTGAGAGCGCCATCTAGCTGCAATTTATGGAAGTAGCGCAACCATTTTGTTAGATAACTGTAGAGAGCAGTAAATAGTACTTTGTCATTAAAGAAGAGGGCAGCACAATACGTAAAGCAATGCAATGTCGTGTTAAATTTTTTAAACTTTTTCATAAAATTTGAGATTTCTTTGTGTTTTGTTCGCGTTATAGAAGTTATATCGTTATAGAAGTTATCAGGTTTAGTCACTTTTTGTACTTTGGATGTTGATTTCTTCTAGAAAGTAAAATTTGGGCAGCTAAAAAAATAAGGATTCTGTTATTTTACTCTTACTAACACATATCAAAATAAATAAAATTGCAGCCAGACAGTTAAGGTACCCTTCCTTGTTAGTAAATAAATTACATCCTTGCTTCGCTGGGGTTGTCCTCATCAGTGGACTGATTGCATGATCAGGTCGAATGTTAATTAAAAAGTGATTCATTATATTGAGGGTAAGGCTAAGATATTACTAGTTGCTAGTGCTAGTAGAATCTTCGTTGTGTTCGGAGCGATCTTCTAGATCTACTGATCTTGCAAGTATTGCGATCAATGTTGATTGAAGGATTTGTCATCAATAGTCGATCAACGGCGCGTTCTAGTAATTGCAACTATCGATTGATCATAATTTTGTTACTTATGTAAATTACTAGAGCTCGCATATATCTTCTTTTTGGGAGAGATTGCGTAGCACTGGTAACGGCATCCTTCAGCTAACTAACATGGAGCTTATCCAGCCCCATTGCACTGGATTGAGATATTGACGCAAACAAGAAATAAATTACCGTGCAAGTCACATTAAACGGGAGAAGACAGAACTCCAAAGCAGGCAGTGTGACAGTAGGTATTCCTCAAGGTTCGGCGCTAGGAAATACTCTGTTTCTTGCATTTATTAATGATTTACCGTCCATTTTGAGTGATGATATGATGGTGCTATTTGCTGACGACACGACTGTAGTAGTAAAAGCGCCACCGTATCATCAGCTCAGTGACAAGCTCAATACAGCGTGTGATCAACTAGGCTGTTGGTTTTCAACAAACGGTCTGATATTAAACCTATCTAAATCTAATAACATGTTGTTTTCTGGCCAAAGTATTGCGAGAACTACTAGTATCCAAAGTCCAATGCCACTTGCTGATCACTGTAAGTTTCTGGGCTTTCACCTGGACTCTAATTTAAATTGGAAACGGCATGTTGACGAGCTGTGTGGCAGATTGAGCAGTGCAGTGTTCGCGTTGCGCAAGTTGAAGCCGCTTATATCTCGTGAAGCCCTAAGGCAGACGTACTATGCGTACTTCCACTCGCTGATGTCTTACGGTACGATACTGTGGGGCAACTCGACTGATGCGAACAGGGTGATGAGAATACAGAAGCGAGCTCTTCGAACGATGACCGGCGTCAAGCCGAGACACTCTTGTAAAATGTTATTCGTTGAACACCAGATCATGACGCACTATTCTCATTACCTGTTCGAAGTCCTCATGTTTGTTCGTAGGAACCTGTCGAGCTTTGAGCGGGTGGAGGTGCCGGGTAGGCATCTTCGCCGAACTGGATGTCTCAGAAGTGTACAGCGGCGCACCGCACTGCTCGAAAAAAATCCGCGTGTTATAGGCCCGACGTACTATGAGCAACTTCCCATTGATTTAAAAAATGAATCTTGTGACGAAACTTTCAGGAGTCGACTGAAGAACTTTTTGTTGGATAAGGCATTATACTCCATGACGGAGTATTTTACTATTGTACGGTGATCATTATGACATTTTATTTTATTTGACATTTGTATTTTATAACGTTGATTCTCTTTTGTTAATTCAAATAATTTTATTGATTTTTTATATACTTATTGACGATCGTATTGTGAAAGAGTATAATCTGACATGAAATGTAATTGTATGAAGTTACAATATGTGATTAAATAAACTAAACTAAACTAAACCGAGTGATACGAAGTTTTATTACTTTACAACAATTTATTTATTTAATTATTATTACCTACGCGATTCATCATAACATCCCATGGTAAAGTCCACTACAGGACAGGGAGCTCCCTCCAGAATTCTAGCTTTTGCTGGAAAAGTAAGAAGGGGATGTACCATAGTCACCTCGCTTGTCAGAGTTACGGCTGCCACCATGGTCCGCGGTTGTAGGTGACCGCAGTAAGTATGATGGTGTGATACACATGAGGATGCTGCTGCCCATCCTCCAGTTTATAACCCTTAGTCGCCTCTTACGACACCCACGGGTATGTATGGTTTGGTACTATTCTTTGCCGGCACCACACGGGACCATGCGATTGAATTTGATCAATGTCCAAATCCAGATCGATCGCGTGTAGATCGTGTAACTATTTCTGATGTCACGGTTTGGTTGTAAGTTGTGTTCAAATGAAATATGAAGAATGTATCATTCAATAAAAATAATTTACTCACCTCCAAAGTTCTCTCCACGAACACACACGTTTCTTTCAAAACACAATTTCTTAACATTGCAACGTTCTTAAAAACTGAAACGAAAACAAAAAAAACAGACAATTGCATCCGTTGTCACTGTAATAATGCAAATGACAAGCAAATGAAAAGTAAAATGCATTTTAAGTTACTGTACAAAATTGTGAAGGTAGGCGTGAAAATTGTAAGTACAAATTCATGTCACGTTTTAAGGAACTCCTTACGATAGATTTCATTTGCAACAGTCAATGTATTCCTAAATGCAGTAGATGTTAAAAGAAGGATCCAAGTATTGGCAAGGTTGTGGTTTACATGGCACGTTGTAATTTATTGAAAGTAAAGACAGTTGATAAGTGGTGGTGAAATGGCAATAATATGAAGGTACCTTTCTCTTGTTGAGGTGAGGTGAGAAAATATGGTTATAAGGTAAGGTAATTATGGTTAAGATGATTGATAAGATACGAGTATAGGTAGCTATTGTAGATTTTGTTTATTGACGTGGATACGTCCATGCTTTCGTTTGGGGGGTCCAAGGGTAAATTCGTGCACCTCTGGCAATATTTTTTTAAAATTTAAATCCAGTTATGGATGAGTCAGAGCGTGAGGGGAGAGGGTGAGGGGGAACGGGGTGGACGTGCGTGAAAGCGTGCGTGACGTGTTCTTCACGTCAAACTTACGGCCGTATCGATGATACCGGATGATACAGCACAGCCAACCAGGGATTTCAGAGAAATTAGGTAAGTACTTCATTTCAGAGAAGCTTCTAACCTATGGTATTTCTACCGTTACGGCTTTGATTGATGCACCAGCACAGATTAAATAATAGTAAACTAACGTTTACATCTGACACTCCCAGGCGGGGTGCCGACAAATTTCAACCTTACGGTCTAAGCATAAAGTCGATACTTGCAGTGCACCGCTTAGGACACGTCTATCGCGGGTGATCGCGGACAGGTGGGCTAAGGCGATGATTTGGCACTTTATGAGATACTGAGAGAGATGCAAGTAGGTATGTAATATTGTTCAATCAAACATGCAAATACTTAGGTACTTACCTATTTTGCCATAAAGAAAAGTAAAATCGACTGCCTCACCCAGTCGACTTCTAGCGCCGCGTTGCATACCTAGAGTGCGGAGTGTCACAGGCCTGGCACCAGCAACCACCAGAATGAATGGTACCAAGAAAGTTAAGCGTTGCCCGCGTTCAGAACTTGGATGCGAGTATTCTGTGCTTCGAGAGGCAGGCTAAGCCTTTTATTATTGTATATATTGGTCAAAATATCAGTTCTTAACTACTTTTAATTATTGATAAGTAGGCTTAGGGCTCCCGCACACGACCGAGAATCGGTGGGCGATTATCGGCCAGAACAAGGAGGGAAGATGCAGGTGATAACACGTCAGAGCGGGATGTCGACAAAAAATCGGTCACCGATTCTCGGTCGTGTGCGGGAGCCCTTAAGCTTAGTAATCAAATTAAAGTTTACCAATCTAAAAGCTACGTACCTTTAATAGAGTTTCCGAAACAGTTAGGTGTTTTGTGAGCAAAATATTATTTAGGTTAGGTATTATTTATAAGATTTATTTTCAATTACACGAGGTACACGTTTGTATCCACAATAGACATACACAATACACAATACACACACAGAAAAACGCTTACTACAGAAAGTCAGAAATATCTACATTTTTAACACATTTTACATGAACTTCAGGTTAGGATTTTGATTACAAAACACCTGACTCCTTCGTGAACTCCGGTATTTTTGATAAATATTAAAAAAAACTTATAAATATTATCAGGTGCTTTGTTTATGATCCCATTAACATCTCAATCATTCTCTTAATAGCTTGTCGACACACATTAGCACTCAAAGAAAACAAGAAAACAATCGTTACAATCGTTATTTCAATAACACAGAATGGCCGTGTCGTCCCCTCGCAATAAATTACCCTGAACACAATAAACAACTCACGCCACCTGTCCGCGACATACTCATTACTTGCCGAGATAAATCACTACTGTCATAATAGAGGGCGCTAGAAGTTGGGGAATTTAGCTCGGAAGTTAGAAAATGGCGGAAACACGGTAAAAGATTGTGTTTATGAGGACTGTTCTGAACAGGTGTGAAGGATGTAAATAAATGGAAAGTGTTGGGAAATTCTCTTGCTTGAATTACTTTTTTTTTGCTTTAGTAAAGTGTGAAAAAGTTAAGTTTCAAAGGAGTCGTTTCAAGTTCCTATGGGACCCTGGCCATGTGACTCTTAATAAATTACTAGAATTTTTAAGTCATGGTTTTGTTCAAGATCAAACCACAGGACCAGAAACAAAAAAGAGTTACTGGATAAAATTGAGTGGTTTTAGTATTTTTTTCTAGAAGGTGAAAATCTTATTTTCTTGTCAGAAAATAAAACGTCAAATGTGTTAATAATTACTATAGTTCCTCTATGCTATAGTAAATGTATTGAGTACGTAACTAATCTACATGAAGATATTTATGTTTTATCTTCATTTTTCATTGCTGTTGAAAAAACAAATGGTCAAATATGGACTTACAAATGGCGATATAGCAGGTGTTTCAATAAGATCTAACAATATTTTACGAATTTAAAATATGATCGCTGTTTATTTCCCATAGAGTTTCCGGAAAATGAAAAATTCATGGAAAATGTATTGCAATTGGTGCAAAATAGTGCCTTATGCGTAAATAACTACGTGTTTTTTTTTAATTTTCAGTTTCAGAGGTTCCACTGTTTTTTTTTACTATTTTTACTATGATGTGGGCTTACTCTTGACCTCGATCTAGCTGTGAGGACTGGGATGAGGAAGACGATTGAAGGAGCTTGTCCAGAAGAAGCCTGTTCACTCGCGGCTTACTCGTAAATAACTAAATCCGGGTTATAAGAACACTCCTTCGCTCATCTCATTATAAAATATGTTTTGAAGCGCTTTGTGCTTTTTGCGCTATGTGGAATATCAACCAAATTTATTGTGTAGTATACTTTGTGACTCAAAGTCATGCTCAAAGTCACCCAAAAGGCTATGGAAAGGGCTATGCTCGGATTCTCTCTGCGCGATCGAATCAGAAATGAGGAGATCCGCAGAAGAACTAAAGTAACTGACATGGCCCTGAGAATCGCTAAACTAAAGTAACAGTGGGCGGGGCACATCGCAAGAAGAACCGATGGCCGATGGGGCGTAAGGGTTCTAGAGTGGCGACCACGTACCGGAAGACGAAGCGTTGGCAGGCCCCCCACAAGGTGGACCGACGATCTGGTCAAGGTCGCGGGAAGCCGCTGGATACGAGCAGCGCAGGACCGGTCGTCATGGAGATCTTTAGGGGAGGCCTATGTCCAGCAGTGGACGTCTTTCGGCTGATATGATGATGATGATACTTTGTGACTTGTGTATATAAAATTTACGGGAAAAACATTTTTTTTTACCAAATCCTTGTCCGTGTGGTGCGGGCAAAGAATATTATCAACCCATCTCTACCCGTGTGTGTTGTAAGAGGCGACTAAGGGCTACTAAACTAAAGGATAGGCAGCAGCATCTTCCTGTCTATCGTAAAATCTAACATACTGCTACTAATATCCTGCAGTAGATTTTATGTATGGGATTCGGTATGGGTGTTTTCACAGGGTGTTTTTATGGGAAGTAAAATCTTTTTTTGTGTTTCAACCTGCATTTCTAGGGAAAGTTGTTTAGTTTCATGGTCTGAAACCACAGTTCAAATTTTCGTGAAATCTCTTTTTATACCCCCTATAGAGTTATCAAATCTTAATCCTTTTAACCAATTAAAATACCTACCCTTATAATACATGCTCCCTCCCGCGGTTTCACTTAACGGCGCATCTAAGACCACACGTTGTGTGGAATCATTAAGCACGTAACGTATGGAGACGAAATGCGCTAATGTTTAATTGTTGTATTTGTGCCGGCATTTTTTTTTTGTTTGAAAAAGTAAAGGTTAAAACTTTTCAGAGCGAAAACGAGACAAAAGTAAACGCCAAGGATTTAATTATTATTATTTATTATAGAAAATACCTTACAAGTTTACAGGATAAACCGAAAGCACATGTAGGTTCAAACATCAAATACCTATAGGCACATAGGTACATTATTTTAATACAAATATACTACTTTAGTAAAAGTAACAAAGGAGTCATAAAAAATATCAGCATCAACGTGTTGCATGAGCAAGTCACCAAGAAGCATCAGCGCTCTCGCTGTTGGCGCGTTGCGCGAGCGGTTAGTGCGGGCGGTACGAGTAGAGCGCGAGAATAGGCGCGCGCGCAGTCGCGGGGGGAGCGTTACCCCTTCGCATCTAGGGCCTAGCTTCGGAATAATCAGGCTGATCCTACCGAGACCATTCGGATTGTTAACTCTATTGTGCAGCAAAGAGTAGTAGTGCAAAGCTAACAAAAGCTTCCGCCTTAGAAAAAGTGTGTCGCACCCAACCATTCCCGAAACAAAAATAGATGGGTACATATATGGGTAATAACCGTACATACGTTTATAGAGCCATCTAGCATATTTCCGCTGCACTTTCTCTATCAGAAGTGAATATTTACTTTCATACGGATCCCAAATTAACGCTCCGTATTCGAGTTTACTACGGACATAGGCATTGTACAAAGCCATAGCCACTTGTACTCCTCGAAACTGGGAGGAGGTCCTTAAGATAAAGCCCAGTACTTTATTAGCGCTTTTGAAAACATTCGTCATATGAATCCTAAAGTCAAGGTTTTTATCCAAAGTCAATCCTAAATCACGTATCTCATTTACTCTTTCCAATGGAGCGTCAAATAAATCATAATCATTTGCGATTGGTGCGCGGGAGCGAGAAAATGTCATAATTTTGCATTTAGATGTATTAAATGGGAGGCGATTTGCACCGCTCCAAGTAGCAATAGCATTGAGGTCTTGTTGTAGAGCACCAGTGTCCATCTGACCACTTATACCCAGAAACAGCTTAAGGTCGTCAGCGAACATCAAAGACTTAGCGGTGCTAACGCTTTTCGGCAGATCATTGATCATAAGCAAAAATTGTGTTGGTCCAAGCGTGCTACCTTGGCTGACTCCAGACCTCGTGTAGTATTCATGCGAGTCACATCCAGCTACTCGGACGTACTGGCATCTGTTCCGTAAGTAGCTCGAAAAAAGCTCTAAAAGTTTCGGCGCGAAACCTGCAGCAGCAAGCTTCTGGAGCAGGATGTCATTATCTACTAAGTCGAATGCCTTCCTGAAATCCAGGTATGCTGCATCCACCTGACGACCTGCATCCAACTCAGCAGACACATAGTCCGAGAGATTTATTAGGTTGGTGGTTGTTGACCGGTTCTTACGAAACCCGTTCTGCGAGTCATCCAACAGTCCATTTATTTGCCGAATAATATGTTTATTTAAAATAGACTCGTAAATTTTGCCAAAAACTGATAACACTGCTATCGGCCGAAAGTCTGAAATAGCAGAGCTGTTACTGACTTTTGGTACTGGCGTGACTCGCGATTTCTTCCATTGTGAAGGGTATATTCCATTCCTAAGTGATAAATTGAATAGGAATAAGAGAGGTGTTTTTAAGGCTTCGACACAATCCTTCACAAGAAATGGAGGCACTCCATCTGGGCCAGCACCAGAACACGATTTTAGGCGCTTAGTCGCATAGGATAGATCAGTTGAATCAACTGATTTAACATCAACACGCGTAAAACCAGGTGCGACAACTGCAGCAGCTTTTGCTGCACTAAGGCAAGGCACACCACCATGAAACACTGAACTGAAATGCAGGGCAAATGCGTCAGCAGCCTCCTGGCCTGCTACCTCTGAACCATCCCTATCAATATAGTTTTTGTCAGGTCTTCTATCACTCTTCTTATCTTTTACATAATCCCAGAAGGTAGCTGGCTCGCTTATTATTTTGCCCTGCACAGTTTTGAGGTGTTGTTGGTATGCACTGTCAATTAATAATTTAACTTGCTCTCTATAATACAAAGAAATAAATGCAAAGGATATGTGCGCAGTGTTTCAAAAGAAAAGTCTTTGATCAGTGAGTTTTGCCAGTGATGACATATGGCACCGAGACGTAGTCGCTCACGATGGGCCTTATTAGGAAGCTCAAAGTCTTATATTTATCTTATAATATAATGATTATTTTAAAATAAATATTAAAATAATATAATTTATCTATATCTTATAATATTTGATATTTTTTTTACGCTAATGCTCCAGAAGGAAGGTTATGTCTTACTAAGAATGATTCCGTCTCTTTATGTTACATGCTCACTGTGTGGGGTTAACTTAAGTGGGCTGTACAGTGTCTACTGCTTAGCTTAAGATTTATAATGTGGAGAGACCATTGTTTTATGTTAATAATGTTCGAGGGTGGCGCCTTAAGAATAAGGTGGGTATGGATATACTCACTTGGATTAAAACAATGGCTGTGAATAATAGCATAAATACGAACACGTGTTCGTTTTGTTTTTCTGTCATACCTAACATTTCTACAAGTATCTAAGACTGTTAAAATTCAAAATCCGTCTGAAATCTTTCCTAGCCGTTATTTTCGCTAAAAGCTCTTAAAGGGTGAAATGAAACCCCAAAATAAAATATAAAAGCTACTCGTTTAGGGTCCAATTTGGCGTCCATAGCGGTGCCGTGATTCACCATGCACTGTGTCGTCGCCGAAGGGGTCTGTCGTTAAAACCACTCTCTGCCACTGAAAGGACTTGATTTTAAAGACTATTGAAGGGTGACTGTTTCCATTATATTATAATGTCAGGATACCGTTATAGTAGATTAGTAGCCAAGGGCTGTAAGGCATCAATTGCAGCCCGAGATATTTAGGCGCACGAGCGCAGCGAGGGCGCCTATAGTTCGAGGGTGCAATTGATGCTTACACCCGAGCTAACTACTCTGCTTTACATCTCGATTGTGAGGTAAGTAGGTTCTTATTACCACCAAATTGTAGGTGACCAATTAGCGCTCTAGGGTAATAATGTAGCTAGAAAAGCCCTAGGGCGGTAAGTAATTAAAAAAAAACCACTTCACTCTTTCAAATTTAATTACTTACCGCCCTAGGGCTTTTCTAGCTACATTATTACCCTAGAGCGCTAATTGGTCACCTACAAGCCTCATTTGGTGGTAATAAGGACCTACTTACCGAATATGAGAGATGTAAAATTATTTTAAGTGTAGATTATTCACACAATTAACAATAAATAAATAATGGAGGGTTGCTTTATTTTTTATTTTTATGATTTTAATGAAATTTGAATTTTATTTTCCTATTTCAACCTAATATGCTTCCGGGGAGAAGTTGTTTAGAATTTTAGTTTGAGTAACATAAAAATTGCCTTATTTTATTCTACTAATAGGAACAATAGGTATACAAGGTGTAATAAAAAGGGTATATCAACCCCGAAGGATGTGATTTTGCCCATGAAACTGAACAACTTCCCTTAAGGAACTAGGTCGAAATACGAAAACAAAAATGTTACCTCCCATAGAAACTGAATCAGCTGATCGCGCATTTTGTATGGGAGGTTAATTTTTTTTTTCTTATTTCGACCTATGTTCCTTAGGGAAAGTTGTTCAGTTGGGCAGAATTGATATACCCTTTCTGTTACACCTTGTATATATTTTTTTTTTATTTTTTTTTTATATGGTGACTTTTAATTAGTTCTTGATAGCAAAAGATATGCATGTACTCAATACTGAACACTTTTTCCCAAGGAACATAGGTCGAAATACGAAAAACCAAATTTGACCCCCCATACAAAATGCGCTATCAGCTGATGCAGTTTCTCTGGGAGGTCAAAACTTGATTTTCGTATTTCGACCTATGTTCCTTGGGGAAAGTTGTTCAGTATCATGAGTACATGCATACCTTTTTCTATCAAGAACTAATTAAAAGTCACCCTATATAGAGGTCAGCTGGAAAAGACGAGTAATGTTTTCATAAAATTCGGACTATATTAACATAGGCATTGGAAACGCACACCCTCTTAACAAAGCAAAGAGTGCCTCCAACAGAAAGACGCAAAGTTCCACTACATTAATCGCTAATTGCCTTTTTGAGGGTAGACAGACAGAGGGAGTGATTGCTCCGAGCTGACGGTAGATGGCGCTTATAATAACCAGTTGAAACTGGATATTACTTGTATTAGGCGGTTGAGTTGAGTTCTGATGAGAAGCGGCGGATTTATGAGAGGTGAAATTAGAAAGATAATGTTGCTATTATAAAGTTTAGGTTATACCAGTTTGTATGCATGCATAATATACCGATACATATACTAACATATACTTATAGCTACTTATCTTATATAGCCCTTAATTGTCCTCCCTTATAGCTACTAATCTTTGCAAATTTCGGATACTTTTAAAAAGGCGACATTTGTCTTAAACGTCTGAATAAAGATAAGTTTTTCTGAACTAGAAATCAAGCAACATTCTCATAGGGAAAATTTATTAATCCCCAGAATATCTCACAAAAATTCGTGGTATAAAACCAAAACCGTAGTTACCACGCTTGCTTATATTATTCGAGCTCGATGTATGTGGTGTACGGGGTGTGCTTAGATCACCCATACTTGGTTAATATTCCGCATATACGCACAAAGCGCTTTGAAACGTCTTTTATAATTCTTTGCCTGCGTCTGTGTTCCCGAGTTCATATAACCCGAATCTATTCAAGTTGCGAGTGAATAGGCTTCTTCTGGGCAAGTTCGTTCCATCGTCGACCTCATCTCTGTCTTCAAGACTAGATCGAAGTCAAGAGTAAAGTGTTCTCTCTCAATCGACATCACAATAAACAGCGAGCTTTAATTCTAAAAATTCATTATCGCACAGGTCATTTTCCTTAATTGGATCTGCAAAAGTCTTTTTGGTAATAAAATTAACAGTCGTCCATTAAAATTATGACCCCCTAAAATTCGTCTCAGGTTCAAGCCCCGGTAACGACTTAACTTTTAATTTTTATAATTTGAAAGACAATTACCAAATTTTCGTAGATAATTTGAGTTTGTTTGAATTGCAAGAGTTTTAACACGATTTTTTTCTGAGCTGATTTTTTTAAATTTGTTTCAGTATATCTTGCTCTTTGGTTAATTGATCAGAAACGTATGTTTGCTTTTTTTAAACTATTCTTTTAATTGTTTGTAGAAATAACTACCCGCTTACAATTTCCCAGACCTATTTATGAGGAAACTGCACAGCCAGTTGTTAGTGAAAATACGCAATCAAATCGTCCTTTAAAAAATATTTTCACTGAAAAATTATATAAAACATAATTATAACAAAATATTACATAGGTGACTTATAAAAATAAAAACGTTTCAATTCATCTCTATCTTCCATCCATCGTAGTTTTCTAACTTAGAGCTCTACAGAAATAAATAAATGGGATAACATTCTGAATACGATGCAGAGGTTACGAGTAGAGTAAGGAGGGGTGACTAATTCAAACTACTGCGTTATCGATCGTCTGTCTCCAAATTAATTACAAAAAGAAAACAAACAGTCGTAAATAACTTATAGTTTTTGAAGTTCATAGTCAGTTTTTCCTTAGGTCCTGCCCAGAGGCCAAAGAAATCTATTATTGTTTAAAAAACACGCCAGGAGTAGCTTAAGGATTTCTTTACAATTTGTTTTCTTGTGTGCAATAAGGAATCAATCTATCTATATATCTTATAAATTATTATGTAGTGACTTCTACGACTGTAGTGATGTCTTTAAACCCCTTTCATCGACGCAAGAAGTACCTATACAACTTGTTAATGGAATTAGCGAAACCCTCATACACCTCAACTGATTTATATTATAAATAAACTATTCCTGTAAAAAAAATCTTCAAACAAGTTTTTTTTTTCTAGTTATTTTACATTTTCATTGTTGTTCTAGTAGATTTTTAAGCTATCATGGCGCGTCCGCCTCGTGTCCGCGCACGCCATGCCCACTTCCCTCCCCTTCTCACTACTCATGAATCGCGCGCCGCCAGCGCACGTAGGCACAGACGCCACAGTGCCACAGACATATTTAGAAGCGGCAAAATTTTTAATAATAATAATAAATACCCCTATCGAAAACCCGTGAAAATGATTCTACTCTCGATTCTGAAGAAACTATTTTCTCAGTTTCGATTATTCCGTTAAGACGTTGTATATTCCCACCACTAGTTCTTTGCATATCAAAGCAGACAGTGTCTAGCCGGAAATGAAATAAAAAACCATCTTATTCTAGTTCCTACTTCTCTCACGTTTGTAGTTTACTCAGACGAATTGCAAACTTTTCAAGATTTATTTCGTCTCTCAATTCAGTTGCGGTTATGGTATAGTTATTTATGCAACTGTTGCGTAATGAGAGTAATTTTAACACGAGATCTGGTTTTTGATACGAGGCGGAGCCGAGTATCAAAATAGTATAGATCGAGTGTTAAAATGACTAATTACGTATAGTTGCATACAAAACTTTATCTACGACCGACAAAATAAAATAAAATTTTAAAGAGTAGTGATCAATTTATTGAACTAAGAGGACAGTTAGTACAGTTAATTAAAATTATTCCCGAAGTTATTCCAGATCCAGAGCTTGTGGATGGAGTTGCTTTAACATTAATTTCATGTATATGGTTACTGACAGCCTCTTGTAGACTCATGTTCTCCTGGTACATACTTTCCATTTTGTTCAAATCACTTCTTTTGTTGCTACGGTCACTTTATATAGAAGCGAGCTAACTGTTAGCCTCTTGTCGATTTATGTACTCCTGGTACTCTCCGTTTTCTTTTAAATATAGGTAGGCAGTCGTCACCCCAGTAAAAAGTATTTTTACAAAATTACTTTAAAGTAGGCTGTATGTAGTACTGTGGTAGTATTGCCTTAGCCTATGCAGATTGAAAATTATGTATTATAACAGTTGCGGAATGAAAATCCATACTCCATTTCCGTACTGCTCGTAGTATGGAACAGTGTGGAAATGAAAATGATAGCGGAAAATGACCTCAATTTCGAATCTGTCATTGGTTTCGAATTTGGAATATTCCGGTACGGGAGTAGATAAAAGGTTTTTATTGTATTTGATGCAGGCTATAAATTGTATGGTGTTGTCTAAAGTATCAAGTTACAAACCCTTCTTTGCCGGTGGGTGTCGTAAAAAGCGACAAAGGGATTTTGAACCGTACGGAAACAACGTCCTTTATAACCGCAGTCGCGGTCCAAGGAGTCAGTCGAGAGTTCGCCATATTCAGTACAAAAGACCCTCAGAAGGACCACGAGAATCTTGCGGGCGGGTGCGCGCGGGGGTGCGGGTTGGATTGCAAGGGGGGCGGAGAGTGTCCTATTACTACTACTACTGTACTACTGTACTATTACTTTATTCTGTGCTTGAAAAAGAACAGTCATATTATACAACGTGATTTTTTATTCACCAAAAAAAAAATTAAGGTATGATTCTGCCCATGAAACTGAACAACTTTTTCCTAGGAACATAGGTCGAAATACGAACAACCAAATTTGACCTCCCATACAAAATGCGCTATCAGCTGCTGCAGTTTCTATGGGAGGTCAAAAATTGATTTTCGTATTTCGAACTATGTTCCTTAGGAAAAGTTGTACAGTTTCATGGGCAGAATCATCCCTTAATTTTTTTTTGGTGAATAAAAAATCACGCTGTATAAAAGAAAAATATAAAAAGAAAATAGACAAAAAAAAGAAATTATATGAACAAAATAGTGTAAATAGTTTCAGCGACCAAAATAAGCACTTATTATAACAGGGTGTAAGGGACAGCCCTCAGAATACTGAAAGGGCATGATCAATTGATCAGTCAACGTAACTGAACATCTTTCAGCAAACAAAACTTTCAGGAAATGAAAGAAAAGTTCGGCCTCTCCATACAAAATTGCAAACTTGATTGGACAGTTTGTATGGGGGGGGCTAATATTTTTATTATTTCCTGAATCTTTTATTCGCTGTAAGTTGTTCAGTTACGTTGATAGATCATGCCCTTTCAGTATTTGGAAGGCTGTTCCTTACACCCTGTATACGATGTAACAAAAAGGTAGGATGTGAATCTGACCATGAAACTGAACAACTTTTCCTAAGTCGACATACAAAAAAATACCTTCCATACAAAATGCGCTATTATCTGATGCAATTTTTCGTATGGGAAATGTTGTCCGGTTGACGGGTAGATTCACATACTTCAGCCGGCTTAGCACGCTGCAGTTGTCAGTTTATCTAGGCCTATAGATTAAAGACTTTAAGCATGGTCACGTTTTTTTGACATCCGAGCAGTGCGACACATTTTGAAAGACATGGACGGCTACATGTATTAAGCCCGCGTCACACAGAGGCGGTAGCGGAAGCGTTCCGGGTCCGGTATTTTTTGTAAAGTATGAGTTCTTATGCACCCTGTCACATTGAAAAGCGGTCGCGGCGCGGTAATTTGTTCCCGCCAAACCGCCCCGGACCGCTTTCGCAATCATACCGCCTCTGTCTGACTTGAGCTTTAGTGTGTAAAGCTATCTCTGTCTAAAATATCAAAAACGTGATTTGTGGATTTGCCAAACATTTTCCTCCACTGACATTTCTTCACGCTTGGAGGTGATAGATTAGATGACATAACTCCTCAAATAAAGAGAAATTTCTCCGAGATATATTTTCTCTCAGGCAGCGTACTAAGCCGGCAGGGTTTATACCTTGTTCATTACATGTTGTATTGTAATATTATTTTGTGGTATAAGATTATTTTTGACCCGTTATTGCCGCCTGCCAGCTACCTAACCTATTTCCCCAACTTAAGGGGTAAAGACTGTGGGTAAAACCTTGGTAAAACAAAAGCAAAAAATTAGCTGGTATCAATTGCAAAGGGCATGGGGTGGCCCCCACATGATTTATGTGAGTCTGGATTAAAATGTTACCCCGCAAGAGAGTTAGGGTAAGAACTTAGTGGAGAAAGAATCGCGGGCAAGCGTTTTAAGAGTGAGAAGTCCTTAATAATAATAACGGGCGAAGAGGGGTGACAGGCCCAAAAAACCTTATTAGAATTAGTAAAGTCAGTTTAGTCCTAAAAACGAGCTCAACCCGACTGAAGATTTTTTTTTATTATTTAAAATCCTTGAAAGCTCGAAAAATTAATTTGAAAATTCACTTTCTTTTATTTCAGACGATTCAAGCACTGGTAGAACTGACTGGGCCCTGAGTCAAGTTGCTTTCTACAATCGCAAACGCCAGTAGAATAGAATGAAAATGTATGGGATTGACATAGCTAACGAAATGTCACGTGACAGCTTATGTCAAAACCATAGAGTTTTATTCTATTCTACTGGCGTTTGCGATTGTAGAAAGCCACTTGACTCAGGGCCCTGGTTTGTGAACTAAACCAATAGCTGTTATAATGCTTCTTTATAACACTTATTTGTGATGGCGTCTTTTATAATTCACAAACACGCAAAATTCTTTTCTGACGTTGGGACATATGATCTGACCAGAAAAATATTATAAAACCATCAATACCACCATATGGAGAAGAATGGGTAGAGAATGGCCCAAAAATTGCAACGTGGAAGGCGAATGTGATGTCGTATCAGAAATTCAAAAATGTTGCATACAATAAATAGGATTGCGAGTTACTGACAAGAGAGCCCTGTGAATCTGGCAGACCTTGTGACCTTCTGACCCACTCCCACATAAAAAATCCTTTGGAGTGTCCTAAACTATAGGTACATAGTTCACAAAGAATCGAACACATTTTCAAATCTTAAATGACATGGCTTATCATATCAGAAATAAGTCGCAGAGGATACAGTAAGGAAGATGTTGGCTTGGCTGGACGGCTTTTTTACTTTTTCTCATTATTTGTTTTTATATTTTTTTCAGCAGTTGACGCCCTGAAGTTTATGTATGACTTAATAAAGCTATTTTTCTTGGTTTACATTTATTGGTGGTTTTTCCGGATAAAAACAGTCCATGTAACAGAATTTTTAATAGAAGATACTCCATCGACAAGAGCGTAGTGTCAGTTTACTATTATTTCATCTGTGGCGTAGCTAAGAAGATTTATTAATCACTTTGCCCTCAACCTAAAATACAGGATGAGCCTAAAAAAGCGAGGTGTCGACGCTATACAGGTTGTTTAACAAACACAACCCAATACAGACGAGTTCGTGAGTCGTTTGAACAGTTTTAATTAACAAAACTCATTTGTTTCTCTTTTAAGCGTTTGTTGTTCAAAAGTTTGCCGTTTTGAAGTGGATTAATTGCACCGTTCCACATATTGATGAACTTTGCAGGGTCTGTTTATTTTGAAGACAAAAGGGGTCTTTTAAATAAATAACAAAAACCAGATATATCACCTGCCAAAGGATAGGAGAGTATCGTACGATCAAAAGAGCATATCTTGGACGTCAGACAGACTGGTAGTCGTCTCGTCAGAAGTCCTCGTCTTAGTATCTATGGATCGACCAAGTCCAGAAAGACCTATTGGGAGTAGCAACAAGCTGCACACAACATAGAAGAATGGCAGGGGCCCGTGTGGTGCCGGCAAAGGATATTACAACCCATCTCTACCTGTGGGTGTCGTAAGAGGCGACCAAGGCTTTAAGAACCAAAGGATGGGCAGCAGCATCTTTCTGTGTATCGTACCATCTTACATACTGCGGTAACCAACAACAGCGGTCGCCAGCCGCAATGCTTACAAGCGTGGTGACTATGGTAAATCCCCTCCTAACACGCGTTTTTGTTGTAATTCTAGAGGGAGCTCCATGTCCTGCAGTGGACATTTCATGGGATGAAGGGTGGGCGTAAGCTGATACATAGACGGCGCAGGACAGCACAGAGCAGTATTTCTATGTTTAATTTTTCTTCGTTATTGAGCGAATTCTTTGGGAATTTTGGGAATTCGCTCAGGACCGCGATGGTTGGAGGGACGAGGGGGAGGCCTTTGCCCAGCAGTGGGACAGTACAGGCTAGAAAAAAAAAAATAAAGCGAGAGGGAAGACGTGTTCTGCCATGTATCTGCTTACGCTCACCCATACTGTCGGAAGCCAAGATTCTCTTCGGGTCGCTAAGCCAAAATGAAGAATCTTAAGCTTATAAGCTTTACCAAAACTGTACCATTTTCATCCTCAGTTAGTATTCCCATCCTTCCCTCAGCGTTAGCCAATAATCCAGAACAAATGTCTTTTTGTTCAATATAGCGAAACTGGTAAAATCCCGCGGATCGCCGCCCCTCAGTAGGGTAGGACACAAAATGTTCCGCACGTGATGAGAATAATAACTTGATGAAGATATTACTATGAAGCTTGGGGAATTGATTAGGTTAATTAAAAGAAGACGTGATATCTTAAAAGCTTACTAGTTACAAGCTTTCAAGATGGGGCTTCATAATAGACCAGTAGTAAAAGCAACGCGACTGTGGAGCTTTATGTATTTCAAAACGGGACTCTAGGTCTGTTTAGTTCTAGTTTCAATTTTAAATGTTTTTTTAAAGACTGTTTGTTCCTTAATAAACAAAAAAAAAAAAAAAAACTTGGCGAAATTAGTTCATACTATACCTACACAGGAGGATGCTACTGCCCATCCTCCAGTTTAGTCGCCTCTTATGACACCCACGGGTATGTATGATTATGTATGATGTAAAAACATTATTTTATGCGTAAATTGATAACCTTGAAGTCAACTTTCAAATATAAATCAAATGAAAAAAATTGCTTTAGGATTATAGGAATTATGATCTCATTAATCTGTAAGAAAATTTCGGCAATTTCATAGGTAAAGACCTATTATTAAACTTTCTTCTTATTTTTTCAAAGGAATTTTGTGCACTCAGATAAATCGCCTTTATCCATCAATGTTGTTTTTATGTTGCTTGTTTAATATGTTGTATTTACGAAAACACTCAAGTGCAGTAAGCAATTTAAGTCTACTGACCCGTTTTTACTTGCCCACCTTAAGACAAATTGCTGAATTTCTTGTGAAAAAACGATATCTTTTATCTCTCTCTCTCCGCGTGCCGCTTTTTTCTTTGAAGGCACACCGTGTGCCTACGTGATATAAAGTTGAGCTTCCTTATTTTATGTCCTATGCCAAAGACCTCGGTTATACAGGGTGTTAATTTAATTGCGTGCCATAGGGGTGCTTCATCTACGATAAAGGAACACAAAAAAAATATTTAAAAAAATCCTACTGAAAAAAAACTAAAACTCCATTGAAACTTAACTAACGCGGAGCACCGCGCTATCAGCGAGCCAGCGCGCGGGAATCAGTGGATAAGGTAGGCAAATACATAACTGAAACTCTTTCGCGCGCTTTTGGTAGCGCGGTGCTGCGGGTCATTGCCCTCCGCGTTAGTTTGGTTTCAATGGAGTTTAAATTTTTTTAAGTAGGATTTTTTAAATTAATTTTTTTGAGTTCCTTTATAGTTACTGAACCACCCCCTAAGCTATGGCACGCAATCAAATTAACACCCTGTATAATTGTAATATCATTGTTCTATACTATGCCTCCTCTTTACATTGGGCCGATTACCTATAACACAGGGTCTACATAGTTTAGGCTATCTCTCGCTATTACAGATTTACATAAAAAAAGACTATGAAAATTGCTTAATTAAGATGTTTGTCACAAAATTTTTAGTGAGAGAGAAATAAACAATTTTTTTATTTGTTCGTCCGTATTCGCCGCCGTATTCGGACAATCCTCAAAACATATGTTCATTCACGGACTGTCTCCTGTTCAAGACAAATTTTGTAACGAAGTGTATTCCTTTGTCTAGGCTAAAAATATATCTTACTCACCCTTTCACACGGCGCGGGCGCATGTAGCTGTCTCGCTTGTCCTCTCCCTAGAGCCTCTCGTTTCCTCTGCGCGCTGAAGAGTCGCAGCTCCTTCCGCTCTTCATCTGATAACGCGTGGCAGTATCGGACCTGGAATTTAAAAGAAAATGGTTCAAGCCTGGAGAATATGAGAAAAAGTTGTAAGTAGAACAGATGGTGTGGTGTCCAGTGTAGTGCCGGTAAAAAATAGTACCATCCCATACATACCCGTGGGTGTCATAAGAGGCGACTAAGCGTTATACTTAAACTGGAAGATGGGCAGCAGCATCCTCCTGTGTATCATACCATCTTACTTACTGCGGTCACCTACGACCGCGGTCCATGGTAACGCTAACAAGCGAGGTGACTATGGTACTTATCCTCTACATTTTTCCACAAAAGCTAGAATTCTGGAGGGAGTTCCCTTTCCTGCAGTGGAAATTTTTCATGGGATGTTATAATGAGAACAGATGGTTTCTATTCATCATAACATCTCATGAAACGTCCACTGCAGGACAGGAAGCTCCCTCCAGAATTCCAGCAAAAACGCGCGGTGGAGGGGAAGTACCATAGTCACCACGCTTGTTAGCGTTGGTTGTTGTTGACCGCAGTACGTGAAATGGTATTCGATACACAGAAACACGCTGCTGCCCATCCTCCCATTCACAATCCTTTAGTCGCCTCTTACGACACCCACGGGTAGAGATGGGTTGGTATCAGACTTTGCCAGGTTAGTGGTTAACCTGGCTGTCAGAGTTTTCAAGTAGCCAAAAGGCCTCTGACTTGTCTTAACGACTATTATCATTGACAGTAGCCGGGACTAAGGGTTTAGCGTGTTTTCCAAAGCCCGGAAACGCTCTAGCTGTTGTGCCACTAGCGGTCACCCATCGTGATCGGAAAGAAAGAGCAACTACCACTCGGCCACGAGCGCTTCCTTGTGTTAATCTGCCGGCTTAAGGGCCGATCACACCTGACTGAATTCACACACTAAGTCAGTTAGTCTCCTACGTAGGAAAGGAAGGTAGAAAGATGGAACTAAGTAAGTCACTGACTGAGTAAGCCGCATAGTAAGCAACGCAGAAAGGAACTTTAGTGAAGGGCCAATACGAATAGAACACCTCATCGTACGGAAAATATTAATAAGGGCTAATTTATGTTTTATAGAAAAACACTAGAATAACTACAAAAAAAATCCACAGAATTACCGGTATACCTAAAAACAAACAAGGAATTAAAATTAGGTTGCACCAGTCAAGTAAATACAAAGAATTTGAGTGCTTTATTCATTCTTTTAGTTAGAATAAATTTTTCATTCAAAATCGTACGAAAAGCGAATAATGATTCCAATGAAAAATAACAATTGAATGATAAAAGATTATTTGGATAGTACTAAGTAGTACATTCGAATATTTCGATTGTTGCTTCTTGAAATAATTGTACATCACTATTAAGGAACATCAACATAGTAGGGATCAGTTCACTAGTTGTGCTATACGTTTTTCTGTGCTGGTACACTTCATAGCGCGACTGATATGTTCAGATACTTTGTATAAAAGCTTCTATGAGTATTTTTAATGACCTTAAAATAAATTGAAAAGCAAGCTAAAAACTCGTTTATACTTTTATATTTAGTAGTAGAAGTAGTTTTCGAATACGATTGTCTTACTTTATTGCAATTGAAATAATTATAATATTATTATTATTGTAAAGGGGGCCCAAATGGGTAGGTCAATGTTTTTAATTGTCAGTACTAAGTCAAGTTAGGTATCATATGAAAGTGCTTCACTTGTACATTCCAAAATAGTTCTTTATATTTTTAACGACTCTTAGTTTTCAAGTTATGATATAAAAAGTTAAAAAAATACCTTCCCCCCTTCCTTATCCCCGAAGTTTTCCGAAGAAAAAAATCTGAATTAATTAAAGTCCATAGAGGTTTATGTAAATAATTCAGAAAAAAAAACAATCTCTCTAAGTAGCACAGTTTTTTGGAAATTTGCAACAAATCTTTACAAACAAATTTAGTTTTGCGGTCCTTACAATGGACCTTATTGCTTCTTAAAATACTATAGGTAGGTATATCGGAACCCTCGATGCGCGAGTCCGACTCACACTTTAACATTTTTTTTTGTTGTGTATAGATGTATGTATGGTGAAAATCGTTAATTTTTCATGGTATGAGTCCATTGATGAAGTTTTCAGGAGATTGTTTGACACCTTGTACTTGTCCGTAATTTTGTTAGACTTCCTTAAAAGAGATACTTTGTAATCCTGACAAAATTTTCAATTCATGTCTAAATCAGTTGTCCCTTTCATAAAAAAAATGTATAGGATCAAAACTGTTTAGTTTTCGCGTCGAGTCGGAAGCCACAGTAGTGTGCGTATGATCGAACACACACATGCGCGCAGTCCACTTGGATGGAGTCGTAGTGCGTCATTTCACCCGAGACGCGTTCTCGTCCGCTCGGAGGAAACGACACCTTTTAAAAAACTGTGTTTTGAATGGAATTTTTTCTCTCAAGGTATTTTTAATGAACTCTACTAATATAGCTCAGCGCAACGATTGTATAACGGAGGGTTACTCGAGGGAAAGCGAGGGGAGACAGGCAACAGCTCTTCAAGTTTGTATACTCAACAGCACGTCAGTAGAAACACTTTAGACTTACTCGTAATGACATGGTGGTAGAAACTATCATCCGCACATCACTTATCATCCGAAAATCACTCATAATCCGCGCATCTTCATCATATCTTATCATCCGAAAATCACTCATCATCCGCTCATCATCATTCATTCACTGATCAACTATCATCCGCGCATCACTCATCATCATTGATCCACTCATCAACTATCATCCGCGCACCACTCATCATCCGCTCATCATCATTCATCCACTGATCAACTATCATCCGCGCATCACTTATCATCCGAAAATCACTCATCATCCGCTCATCATCATCATTCATCCACTCATCCACGCATCACTCATCATCAGCTCATCATCGTTCATCCACTCATTAACTATCTTCCGCGCATCACTCATCATCCACTTATCATCTTTCATCCACTGATCAACTATCATCCGCGCATCACTCATCATCATTGATCCACTCATCAACTATAATCCGCGCATCACTTATCATCCTTTCATCATCGTCATTCATCCAGTCATCAACTATCATCCTGCCTAAGTTTGGCGCCGTTTGCTTTTAAAAAAATAATCCATTTAAATCCGTGCCATCGCTGCACATTTCGTTGATTTTGTGATCGAAAGATCGAAGGACACATACTAACGACCAAAAGGCAGTCTTATTTCGGAAAGCCATGCCATGGAAATCCGTCTAAAGAGGAAAATCTAACAGACCTGACGAAATAATGTAGCCTTTTTCCTGCCTAAGTTTGGCGCCGTTTGCTTCTTTAAAAAAAGTAATCCATTTACATCCGTGCTATTGTTGTACATTTCGTTGTTTTTGTGATCGAAATATCAAAGGACACATACTAACGATCAACAGGCAGTCTTATTTCGGAAAGCCATGCCATGGAAATCCGTCTCAAGAGGAAAATCTAACAGACCTGACGAAATAATGTAGCCTTTTTCCTGCCTAAGTTTGGCGCCGTTTGCTTCTATTAAAAAAGTAATCCATTTAAATCCGTGCCATCGTTGTACATTTCGTTGTTTTTGTGATCGAAAGATCAAACGACACATACTAACGATCAAAAGGCAGTCTTATTTTGAAAAGCCATGCCATGGAAATCCGTCTCAAGAGGAAAATCTAACAGACCTGACGAAATAATGTAGCAAGCAGCACGTTCAAGTTTCCGATCATCGACCCTAAACAGCTCTACCTATTCCGACCACTGCCGATTACCCATCATCTACCGGTCACCCATCATCTACCATTGACTCGTCTTCCGCCGGTCACCCATCAATATCATCCACCGGTCACCCATCTTCGTCCGGACATCAATCACGTACCGAAAATCTATTACTCTGATAACCCTTTTGACCGATCACCCATCATCTACCTATCTTCCTCCGCCTACCCTTCATCACCAGTCACCCATCACAAAACAAAACTACCTAGGTATGGTATATAAGAAGGTACTTACTTGGTTAAAGGAAGAGATATTTTTTGAATTTTTTACGGGATACATAATATTTATCTTTGCGCTTCCCCATTTCTCTAAAACAAACACTTTATAAATACAAGGAAAGAAATATCTTACTTTAGAAAATAGTAAAAAACAAAGTTACCTTGTTACACTATGAAAGCAGGGAATGTGTATACGTTGAAACGCGATCCATAATTTTGGCGCGTCGCGGTGCAAACTGACGTGGTCTCACTTCGAGCTCTTGTGGGTATCGGCCGCGTGTCAGAGCTATTTATTAGACTTCGCGCGGTCATACTAAAAATGTATGGCGTAATCGTAATGTTTTAAAAAAAATCATATTAAATATGTAAGCAATATTAAACCGTGATTGCCGTTTTGGTAGTTTTTACGTGGTGCAGTCTTAAGTAAAATATTTTCGGCCAACGATATTTTTACAGTAACAAAATGCTGAAGTCAATTCTTTTTATCTAGAAGTTTATTGATCTTATTTGGATTTTTTATTTCTGTATGTAAGTTTATTTATTGTTTGCCATAGTTTCTCATTATCTTTGGATATGGTTTTAAAAGACCTCGACTAACAATGAATACTTTCGGGCGAAATGCCCAACCGGGCGAACTCGCCTCGGAGGAAATGACCACTAAAAATGACATCGGAACATAGTAAGCCACTTAGTAAGGAGGTTTAGTGATGGGCAAATGCGAATGATTGACTCGAATCGAACAACTTGTCGAACAAAAAATAATGGCCTAACTGATGGTATACTTTTTTACTTAAAACAAGCGCTCCTACTAGAAAAACAATTAAAAACCGCTATATTCAAAACTAACAGTGTTGCACTAGTCAAGTATTCTACACGGACACATCTGACTCCGTCGCGCTTTAACTGGCGATTGATTGAGTACCTAACCGAACCGTAAATTTTGAAAATTATTGAATCAGTGTTGCTGCGATAACGAGATCGATGGTTGAATTTTAAAAATACAGTAACTCTACCGAATATTCCTATAGAAAATATCGAGAATATCGAATTCTTAAAAGTACCGGTAATAATCGATACTAAATAACCGACCAAGTTCGTACTTCGTGTCAAGCCACGCGCAGTGTAGAGTTAAGGAGTGATCACACCTAGCTGAATTCAAAGACTAATTCGGCATACATTGCTCGTTGAAGTAAGGATATTTCAATTATCATAACCAAGCCTCCCAGCAATGTATGCCGAATTATTCTTTGAATTCAGCTAGGTGTGATCACTCCTTTACCTAGTTCTTTTTACGATTTTTTTGTCGCAAAGCAGGTTTATTAACTCTACTGAACAGTCGTATAGAAAATATCTGAACCTTTGAAGTAACGATGGTAATCTATAGTGAATTTTTTAATTTTTTTTATTAGTACTTGTTATTACACCATGAATAATAATTATTTTTTATCGACAAGTTGTTCATCATCATTCGCAAAATTTACCCATCACTAAACTTCCTAAGTTCTTTACTTGAAGGGAGTAAGGAGGTTTAGTGATGTCCAAGTGCGAATGATTAATTTTAATTTAATTCCGTGTTCGCATCGAAATTAAATTGACCAATACATGGTCTAAGGGACTGGTTTCCGAAAACTGAAAGGGCGTGGTCAGTCAACGTAACTGAATAATTTTCAGTAAATAAAACTTTCAGAAAATATTAAAATAATCCTCTTTTCCACAAAAAGCCACGATCACACCTAGCTGAATTCAAAGACTAATTCGGCATACATTGCTGGGAGGCTTGGTTATGTTATTGCATTATCCTTACTTCAACGAGCAATGTATGCCGAATTTGTCTTTGAATCCAGCTCGCTGTGATCACTCCTTGACTCAACCGAACAGTCGTATACAATTTTTTTTATAGTGAATTTTTTAAGTTTATTATTAGTACTTATTATTAAACCAAGATAATGCTTTATTTTTATTTTTCATGGACAAGTTGTTCGATTCGAATTAATCATTCGCAAAATTTTTACATCACTAAACCTTCTAACTCCGTACTTGAAGGGACTTAGCATGTTTAGTGATGTCCAAGTGCGAATGATTAATTCAACATATCGAACAAAAATATACTTATATTAAAAAAACGGTCAAGTGCGAGGCAGACTCTCGCTTCGAGGGATTCGATATTCTTGTAGTATTTTTAAAAGCAATAAAGCCCATCTTTAAGACCGCAAATAAGTTTGTCTGTAATTTTTTCTTCTTTCAATTATCGGTTGTATTTGTCTTGAGGTTGTATCAGCCATTTTATAACAATCGATAGCATTTTATTGTACAATAATTATTTTCGATAAGGCTATTCAACAGAGTTACTGTATTTCAAGATCAACTACCGACAGCAAAACTATCGCTATCGGAACATCACTATTCAGCAACTGTATTAGTAGGCACTTTTTATACTTAGCTTCCTAGCTAGAACTCTGAATTCACAAACGTCTTTTTCTACGTAGCCTCCTAGGTAGATTTCTTATTCAGTCGTCAAATTCAAGCAGGTGTAATCGCGGCTAGTTGTCAGTTTATCTAGGCCCATAGATTAAAGACTTTAAGCATGGTCATGTTTTGTTGACATCCGAGCAGTGCGACACATTTTGAAAGACAAGGACGGCTACATGTATTAGTGTATAAAGCTATCTCTGTCTAAAATATCAAAAACGTAACTTGTGGATTTGCTAAACATTTTCCTTCACTGACATTTCTTCGCGCTTGGGGTGATAGATTAGATGACATAATTCCCCAATTAAACTGACATTTCTCCGAGATATATTTTCTCTCGGGGAGCATGCTAAGCAGGCTGGTCTTATTTTCTATTTTGAAGCAGAAGATGGCCATCATTCATCAGCAACCTTCTTTCGTATGGACATTCCACCATACTGCGTTCAACCACCTCGGTCCATAGTGAAATTCTTGGTAGAGCTCTTGGTTCAACAGTGGACATTTTATGAAATGTTGATGATGATGCTCCAGTTTTCAATCATGGTATACAAAACAGTATAGGTATAATCGACTTTAAAAGAAAGTACCCAATCATTTAACCATAAATACTTAGTTTACCGATCGATTATAATCGTTATAACGGACCTATGGATCTACAATTTTCCTATAAGTTTATGATTTTTCGATAGTTAATCAACTTACTAGGAAATTTATCAAATTACGATTCTTATCATTTTCCGGTGACATAAAAATATTGCTCGTTTAATAGTATAGGAGTACCTGGGCGATCGTGCTTCGCTCTATAATAGCCACCTCAACATTAAAATATCATCGGGTGAGCAAGCTATGCTGCCCGCCAACAGATGGCGCTGTATATTTCTGTCCAAAACGCAGTATTAAAAAAAATGCTTAAATACATGGAAAAAACGAATTTTCCCAGAAATTATACCTCGATGGATTTTTAGCCCCCGAAAACCCCCGTATGGTAAATTTCATCGAAATCGTTAGAGCCGTTTTACAAATATTGCTCGTTTAATAGTATAGGATACGATTTTAATTATCACTTTGTGACGTCCATGTTATAAACTACGTCGCTTCAAAGCGATAATAAAGATTGGCTCTTCTCAGATACCACAAAGGTACCACTAACCGCAACCAATTGCATGACTTAGATTTTCTAATTTATGAAATCGTAAAAATTTTAGGGTTCCGTACCTCAAAAGGAAGAGAAACGGAAACATTGTAGGATCACTTTGTGGTCCATCTGTCTGTCTGATTGCCAAGACCTCTCATCTTACGAACGGGTACAGGTATCAAGTTAAAATTTACATCAAATATAAAAACCTTTAGATTCTTGAAGATGTGAAAATTCCAAGCATTTAAAACAACAAAATCAAAAGATACGGCCCTTAATATCTCCATACATTTATGCAACATACCAAAACCTTTAGGGTACTTCCCGTTGACCTAGAATCTGTAGTAATCGATGGTCGACAGGTACGTGACCCTATGTGCGCGAGTCCGACTCGCACTTGGCCTGTTTTTGGAGTTTGCCTATTACTTTATTGTCACAAACGCAACCGTGCGTGCGGTCTGTACGAAAGCGGCAGCTGTTACGTCCTCGATACAAGTGTCGGAATCAAGGCTGATTACTGCATGGTTTTTATAACTCCTCCTCTTCCTTGTGACCGTACTAGTCAGGAGAGTAGTATGGAACATTCTGGAAATTGGACATCCTCTTCCTCTTCGGAACTTACTTCGTTGTCCTGGGGTGGCAGCTGTTGCAGCAGTTGCTTCAGCCGGTATCTCTCTCCAACACTGTTCACGTACGGGACCTTGTCTTCTGGAATGGCTGAGAAGTACAGGTGCACCTGGAAAATACCAATTTGTATGTTTAATATTGGTAGATAGATAGTTCTATAAACATAGGATGGTAAAGACGTACCTATATATACAAAATTTATGGATAGTTCAATATTTTATTGCTACAAGTCACAAGTGAGAAAACCACCGAACGTAGTTATGTACCAATCTGTCTCATTAGTAGCTTGAAAACTACAGTCAAAATACATATATTGGAGCGACAGAGACACGAGGAATAGGTATTGTTTGCAACCTTCGAAATCCACTTTGTTGCACAAAAGCTTCATTTGTATGGCGCCAAAGCTTTATAACAGTTTGCCTAAGTCGCTACAGGATGCGCCACTTAATAATTTCAAAGGCAAGCTAAAAAAGATTTTAATTGACAAGAGCTACTACAGCCTTTCTGAATTCTTTAATGATAAGAATTTTTTGTAATTATACTTCGACTAATTTAAATTTATTGACATTACTTACCTTCTAAATTAACATTTTAATTACTTGAATCTGTGTAATTAATTATTGCTTTTTATTGTTATTATTTTATTGTTTTTAATGATGAATATGAATTGTATGCTTACATTTTTAATTTTGTTAAATTTCCTATTTGCCAAATAATATATTTAATTAATACCTACCTATATTTACACGCCTAAACTGGCAGAATAAAGTTAAGTGCATGCTAAATTTTAAGACCCTATTGTAAAAACCTTTATTCGTGAATAAATTATCTGAATCTGTATCCGTCTCCATCCTGTTCTCACGCGTAGCTCTGTCACACCTAGCTGAATTCAAAGACTAATTCGGCATACATTGCTCGTTGAAGTAAGGATATTGCAATTAACATAACCAAGCCTCCCAGTAATGTATGCCGAATTCGTCTTTGAATTCAAGTGTGATCACTCCTTATAATGTCTAATCAAGAAGCTACATTATTTTGACCGTAGAACAATTTTATAGGATGTACGAGTAAGTAGAACTGAATAGTAGTGAGTGTCTACTCAATGTAAGTTTTTAACATAGTAGCAATCTGTACATTTTGAATATTGCAAAATTATCTCAATAAAAGTCACTTTGAAAAGTAATATTTTTATTCTTTTAGGTAGGAACGTAAATATACCACGTTTGGGCTTGAGCAATATTTCAAGTAATAATCCCAAGATATTATGAAGCATTGAGTCTATTAGCTGGACACGTCTGATAGTGGAATTATGGGGCTTATTGTCCAGGGGTTGGCAAGAAAATTAATTATATTTTTATAACACCAGTAACACCAACCGAAGTGGTAAAATATTTATTTATGGATTTTTATATTCAGTTTCTATGGGATTTTGAGAATATTTTTTGCAGATTCACAACCTTCAAAACCTCTCAAGTGGTAGCTCTGAACATGAAACTGAACAACTTTTGTTCAACGATTTTTTTTAATTCGCCAAAAACAATTTGCTGTTTCATTCAAATTAGCTCGGACCGCTGATGGATTTGTATGAAGAGGCAAAATTCTTATTGCGAATTTTAATGAGTCCTAGAACAAAAGTTGTTTCATAAAAAAACTTATGAAATTAAGTTATAACACTCATAATTTGTGCCGCGGTAGGTTAACTACACGACACTCAACTCAGTAGAAACATCTTGAACTTTATGGTATAGTAATAGAGTTACAAATGTTTCCACTGACGTGTGGCAGACTGTACAGGGTGTCCTAAATCTAATAAAACAATAGCCATACTCCCGGCTCATCAGTATGTGGCGAACACATTTAATATAGGATGTTGTCTAATGAAAATGAATATAAAGAGATCCCCTAACGAGGTCGGAACGTGCTTAGCAACGGAATGACGTCATATTGTAACGATATTGATAACAAGAAGACAGAACATATTAAAAAAAATTGTGAGGGACAATTCATACAAAGTCATCTAATCCCAAACTAGGCAAAGCCTGTAACAATGGATAGATGAATAACACTCAGACGCAGAAAAAAACACTCGTGTTCAACACACAAATGTATGCCCTGAGCGGGGATCGAACCCGAACTACAGAATTTATAATATGTCCGGATCCTATATAGGGTGTTAATTCGATAGCGTGCCATAGCTCAGGGGCGGGATCAGTATCAGTAACTGAACAACTTTTCCCAAGGAGCATATAGGTCAAAATAAGAAAAACCAAATTTGACCTTCCATACAAAACGCGCTATCAATAGATGCAGTTTCTATGGGAGGTCAAAAATTGATTTTTTTATTTCGACCTATGTTCCTTGGGGAAAGTTGTTCAGTATCATGAGTACATTCATACCTTTTTCTATCAAGAACTAATTAAAAGTCACCCTATAAAGGTTGTACAGAACGGTGTACCGAAAACTGAAATGGCTAGCACTGAACGAAACTGAACAACTTTCTCAAATAAATATTTTTGGGAAATGAAGAAATTGTTATACCACTCCATACAAATAGAATTTCTGATCGAACATTTTGTATGGAGTGCTCAAATTTTTTTTTATATCCGAAAATGGTTTCTTTCGGAAAGTTGTTCAGTTTCGTTAACTGAACACTCCCGTTCAGTTTTCGGTACAATGTCTCTTGGACCCTGTTTATCCGACCGCTACAATTAGGCGCATGACAGTTAAGGGGCTACCTCCGGTCCACTAGCGCCCCCATCAGTTAAAAAAATATTACTCGCTAAATACGAAACTTATCAAAAATCCGGAAAGACAGATTGAAGTAAAGGTACATTTGTTTATTTAGAAACTATTTACTCTGTAAAATAAAGTTCACTGTAGTTACAGATACAAAAACTGCTAAAAGTGGCCGTTTTTCGCTTTTTTTGTATCTGTAACTACAGTGTATTATATTTTTCAGAATTGATAGGTTCTGAATAAACTAGGATACCTTTACTTCAATCTGTCTTTCCGGATTTTCGATAAGTTTTGTATTTAGTGAGTAATATTTTTTTAACTGACGGGGGCGCTAGTGGACGTGAGGTAGCCTCTTAAGAAAATTAGGTAATGTAACTGAAAGATGTGATAATACTGAAGTTTGTGAATCTGCCCATGAAACTGAACAACTTTTCCCGAGGGACATAGATCGAAATACGAACAACCAAATTTGACCTCCCATACAAAATGCGCTATCAGCTGATGCAGTTTCTATGGGAGGCAATAAATTGATTTTGTTCTATGACCTATGTTCTTTGGGAAAAGTTGTTCAGTTTCATTGGCAGACTCATACCCTTTAGTATTATCACACGTTCCGTTAAACGCTGTACAACCAATTGAGAATATTATTATTTTCCTATCGCAATAATTTATTTTGTAGATCTGCATTTTAAAAATTTTGTTTTCGAGTTGTGTTTTTTGTTTTACATGTTTTGTCCAACATGTTTGCAAAATAATTTTAATTACTACGAATAAAAACTCTTGCGTTGAAAGCAGTTGCTTTGGTCCGCGGATAGGTCATAAAAGAACAACTTTCTGGCCGAGGGCATGTAAAGTTTTTATATGGTGCTCATTGACAAGAGATCAAATTACCTTTTCCAACAATCTGAGCCTAATGAAGCAATTCAGTTGTTAATGATTATGATTTGCGCTCATTCTGTGTATAAAAATAATATTGTCAATAGCTAATGCATTTTAAATTGCAGTTGCAAACATACGATTTAACATTAACTGCTATGATACAGACATGCATTGAGTACTTTACTTATACATCCTATAAAATTTTACTTGAATTGACATCTAAGTAATTTATTATTTTATTCGGTCGGATTAACTCACAATTTTTGTTGACAGTATAAATAACTCACTTTTTGTTGACAGATTAACTAATTTATGTTGCATTTTAATTTACGATACACTCTTATTTTTTTATCAACTCGGATATTTTGAGAGGTGGTTTTCCATAAAAAAAAAACAACTTTTCCCTAGGAACATAGGTCGAAATACGAAAAAAAAAATCGATTTCCCACACTAACTGCAACAGCACATTTTGTACCGGGGTTATAATTTTTTTTTTCGGTTTTCGACCTATGTTTCTTGGGAAAAGTTGTTCAGTTTCATGGGCAGAAACGCCTCTTAAAATATCCGGGGTTATTAAAAAATAGCGCTGTAAGTATTTAACAAAAAAATAATTTGGGTAGGTATCTAAATGATAATTTTTTTCTGTTCATTCCAACGCTTACCAACACATTTTGCAACTATGTCAAAAGCAATCGGATAAAGCTGTCAGAAAAAACAAGTTTGTAACACAATGTTATTCTTTCCGTCAAATATACTTTTAAGCGTCTTAGCTGCAAAATGAGGCTTTACACTTATGAATTCTGTAACAAGTTTGCACACGGATATACTAAAATAATTAATAAATGTATTCATTCATTCAAAAATCTGCCCTAGGAATCATCCATCAACATCCAGGAATAAAAAACCACAAAATACACATTCTTTATTTTATTTGTGGTTTTTATTATTTACTTCCTTCTTGGTTTTCTTTATTCTTGCAAACATTTCTTATTACTGCTTACAACCTCCAAAGCAAGAGGGGTCCAAAGACATTTCAATTTTTTGCTTGGTTGCCCCCACAGAGCACTTAACTTTTAGAGACTGGATATTATAACTAGAAACGAAATTTTTGAGGATCTCTACCTATATTATTATTTACCTACATTGCAGTTTACATTATTTGACCTTTACCTGTTGTCTCTATCATAATCATAATGTTTATTTGCTCATTGTTGGATCTGTTCATTATCTGTTCATTGTTGGATCGAATATGCAACGTTTTTATTTAATAGAACAAAGTTTATGTGATGATAACGATTTGTGTGTAAGTAAGGCTAAATATAATTTTATTGTTAAAACAAAAATTGCAAAGTTCAGACCCAATAAATTCCAACCTGTTCAATTAAAAATAACGTCACAATAGATCGGTTGTACCTGCGGTGGTTCTACTTTTATGAGTCGATTGTTTGAAAAAATATTTGGAAGTATTTATTACCTTAAGCTGCTTTCTTTTGTTTTTGCGAGCAATAAAAAAGTATTCACGTATTAGTTGGTTTCAAATTAAGAGCTATGAAAATAATATAGCGCATTTTTTAATGACAAAACTTGCATAAGCCTGGGTCTTTTGGGTCAATTCAAGCGTGATTCCTAACGTGATCATGTCTTTTGCCGCCCGTTGCCTCCTTAGCCTTCCTCTATGGTCCCTTGGTTTTTTTAAATATCGATTAGTATAAAACGAGCCAAAGACTCCATTTTTGAAGTTCCACATGAAACATATACATACCGTGTAAAAGTTTTTAGCTTTAGCTAGTTTCATGTCTAAAATGTTATATGCTCGGTGATTTCTAAACTTTGCCGTATTTTTACCGTAATTATAAATATACAGGATTTGAATTTAAAGTGTTAAAATTCGGGAAGGAATCTGTTTAATTTTGAGGGGGATTCGTATTCTTAATTACAAAGTTCAATTAAAGTTGAAATGATACTTTGGAGGATTTTGGAATTTTGATGGGATATTGTTAAACGTAGTACGAAATTCGTTTCTGGCACGCCACATCTTATAACACGACGTTTACAAACAGCTCAGGATCGGTTAGGTTGGCTTAGGTTATCTTGCGACCACAACGCACCGCGAGTGGCATGGTAGCGGCCAGCGAGTGCCAGAAACATATTACGCGCGGTTTTGTAAAATTCCGCCGCCGTTATGTAAAAACGGCAAATTAGACGATATGGCTGCGACATATATTTCTTTACTGAATAGAGAGTAACGAAAATGTAGAGTATGTCTACACCACTTTACATTCATGTTAAATTTGTGTTTAGGGTTCCGTACCAAAAGTTGAATACGAAAGATGAATGTGAACGGGCACTGGTAAAGACATTCCCTTACAATACTTGAAGATGTGGTACCGACAAAGAATAGTACCAACCCATCTCTACCCGTGGGTGTCGTAAGAGGCGACCTAGGGTAAATCAACCAGAGTATGGGCAGCAGCATCCTTTTGTGTATCGTATCATCTTACATTCTGCGGTCAACAACAACCGCGGTCCATGGTGGTGCCAGCCGTAACGCTAACAAGCGTGATGATTATGGTACTTCTCCTCCACATTGTTTCAGCAAAAGCTGGAATTTTGGAGGGAGTTCCCTATCCTGTTTCATGGGATGTCATGATGACTTGAAGATTCGGAATAAGAAAATGATGTTGCCATAGTTTAAACAATTTATTCAAAGTTTTTATTTTCGTGCGACAATTTTTTTATGTGACTACTTTTTTGGGTTACGTTTTTACAGTCAATTTTGCCATTGACTCGAAAAAAAGAAGAAGATTTTAATCCCTTCTGATTCTTTGTATTTTTAAAACGGTATTGAAATTGCTTTGTTTTTAAAAGGGCTTTTCGGCAAGTCCAGACACATTCATCCAAAACAATAGTAACAATAGCTATTGAAAGGGGTGGTTTTTAAAATGGCTACTTTTGGAAATGAGAGTTTTAGAAAGACGCGTATTTTAGCTGTATTCTTAGCTGCTTTTTAGGGTTTCGTACCCAATAATAATCCAGTCAAAATACGGAAAAATGAAAAACGGGATCCTATGCCTTCGATGTCTGTCTGTCAGCGGGGTGTATCTCATAAAACGTAATAGGTCGACAGTTGAAATTTTCACAGATTATGTATTTCTGTTGCTGCTAGAAATAAAAATAAAAATTAAGGTGGGCTTCCCCATTAAAAACGCGTTTTTTAGGCGATTTTTGCTCGACTTTTAGTTTTAGTTCTATCATAAAAACGGTAACACTTTCAAACGTGAAAATTGGTATACATATAGTGCATAAGCTAAAAAATAACAACGAATAATAAAAACTGGTCAAGTACGTGTCAGACTCGCGTAAATTTAATATTCTTAATGCGTGCCTGCAGGCTTCTACTGGGCAAGCTCGTTCCATTGTCGACCTCATATCTGTCTTGATCGAAGTCAAGAGTAAGCCCATTGACAATAAAAAAACCGTAGAGGCCCGGAACCTTCGGTTCCCAAAATTCTTTGAGAGACCATTCCTTGTGCACTCTAAATGGCCCTTAATAAAGAAACTTACCTGTTCAGGTCTCAATCCTGGGGGCACCCAAGTATACTCCTCCAAGGCACATCCCGAATCGTCGTCACTCTGCGAATGGCGATGAGGGTCTCCTGGCTTCATCAGCCTCTCAGCATGCTCCAGCAACCCTCGAAACTTCCCCTGAGGAGGTGGATGAGGAGACAGTGACATCGCTGACTGAGGACTTTGTGGAGAATTGTACGAAGGAAGCTGAGGTATACTATGAGAATGTGAATACTCAGGAAATTGTCCCCTTCGGAAGTTTGGATAAGAGTATGGATGCGGAGAATTTGATTGGCTTGGTACTGAAGATCCGCTGTGAGATGGTTGAGGGCTTGGCAGGGATGGAAGACGAGGGGATGGTAGGTGCGGGGAAGGGGAAGAAGGGGCAGGTGGGGGAGGGGAGACTTGTTGCTCGTGTAGTGGAGGCGGTGAAGAGCTTGTTGGTGATACCACGCAGTTTCGGCAGACGGGTCTGGAAAGAGAGAAAAATGAAGCTTAGAGTCACGAGTCTTTGCAATAGTTAACAAACATAATAAATCGGCATGTGTATGGTAAACAAAAAGAAATTAAAACAAGTTTTGATCGATATTTATTCAGGAAAGTTTCTCAGTCTTGAGTGGTAACATATAAAATTTTTATTTGGGGGTCAAAACCAACTCGGTGAGAATGAGGGCACGGGAAAGAGTTAAAAATAAGACGAAACGTTTTGAGAAAAGTTAAGTATTGCCCTACTTCCTCTGGAGTTGCCTGCTCTCAGGTTATTATTTAAAGTCACAAATAAGTGCATGATGAAATAAGACATTATACCAGATCACAATCGTAATTTACGATCAGTCCTCAACAATACTACACACTATCATAGATCAAAGCAGAATCAGACAATTAATCATCCTTACAACTAGATGCCATAAATCTCTATTATTACAGTTCAGTAAGTAGATCGATCATTGCAGTATTGCACTATATGTACATGACGTATTTATGAGTGTGTAGGTGCGCCACGACCTCATTGTTAATTTAGTTGTTAATGTAAGAAAGGAAAGAGGTTTTACCGTGTTAACACACAAGTACAGATGATAAAACTAGCTAAGGTTAAGTTTTTAAGTTTGTACAACTTGTTCCACTATTTATGTGCTTAATAAGTTAAGAATCTATGATCCGTTTTTAGGGTTCCGTACCTCAAAATAAAAAAAACGGAACCTTTATAGGTCTGTCTGTCTGTCTGTCTGTCAAGACCCTTTTTCTCACGAACGGGTAGAGGTATCAGGTCTAGGTCTCACAGTACAAATAAAGGGTAATGTCTAAAATCATTAAATATTACAATTTTTCTCACAACTAATAGTAGCCAATTAAGGTGAGCTCCCTTTTTAAGAACTTTTCTAGAGTTTTTAAATCGGCAATCGGATAAAACTGACAGATAAAACAAGTTTATAACATAATGTTATTCTTTCCATCAAATATGCTCTGGTTTTAGTGTCATGGCATAAAATGGATTATAAATAGAAGCCGTTCTAACACGTGTGTTACCTTCCGAAATACGAAATCATCTTCCTTTTCAGGCATGCGTAGAGCGTTAGTTTCCTATTATTTAATGTGTGGTAGAGCTACTAAAGAGTAACTATGATATGATAGCTTTATTTTTGACTATGATTTGTAGGAAATAGAGCTTTCACGTAAAAAGCAAACTTGCAAGCACTTTGCACAACTTATAGTTATTTCTGAGCACAGTTCCTTAGCTTCCTATTTTTATCCTATTAGTTTAATAGACTTTGTTTTATGCAATCTTCGGTTCGGTGGTTCTAAGGGCATTGCCTTGCTAGAAGAAAGTCTCACTGTCGGCGGAGCTTAGAACAAAACTTCAGTAAGTCTAATGAAAAAAAAAATGTAAAAAAAATCCATGTATACTATTCTGGTGAGACTAGCAATGTAAGGTAAGTATTTTTAAGAGTTTCTAAGATTCCAAACAGCTTCTTTCTTGACTTAACTACCACTATCTGAAAAACTCATTGGCACCAACATCGAAATATGTGTTCTGAACAGTAAAATGTTGCTTAAACATCGTGATGGTAAGTATTTTTAATAGTTTTTAAGCTTCCAAATAGCTTCTTTCATAGCTTAACTACCCCTATCTGAGAAACTTTTCGTCACCAACAGCGAAATACGTGGTTCCAAACAGTAAAATGTAGCTTAAAAAAACGTGTAGGTATCCAAAATAAAGTTAAGTTAGCGTATAGAGTGTTGGCAGTCGTATGACTGTGTCAGAGGGCGCTGCTGTCTTAAGGTTTGCTCGTGAAGTGTCACATTCCCAGCGGGCTTAGCACGCTGCCCGAGAGAAAATATAGCTCGGAGAAATGTCACTTTATTTGAGGACTCTCATCTATCACCTCTAAACTTGAAGAAAAGTCAGTGGCTACCACGGTAGCCGCTTTCTGGGCAAGTAAGATTTAGCCCGTGTTCTTGCCGACACGAAAGAAGAAGAAGAAGTGGAAGAAAATGTTTAGCAAACCCACAAATAACGTATTTGATATTTTAGACAGAGATATCTTTATACATGAAAACATGTAGCCGTCCTTGTCTTTCAAAATGTGTTATACTGCTCAGCTGTCATAAAAACGTGACCATGTTTAAAGTCAGTAAATTGACAACACTGGTTCTTTAATCTATGAGCCTAGATAAACTGACAACTGCAGCGTGCTAAGCCGGCTATCCAGCCGCGTTAGTTCCAATTTTATACACCTGTCAACTGTTCCTTTTCTTACAAATGTGGACCAACCGATGTGATGTACATTGCGCGAGCGCAGCTAACACAGCTAAGCCGTAATTAACGAGTAAGGTTCGATACCAGTGGTCAGTTTAATTACACGCTGTTTAGAGTAACATCAAGTTAAACTTTGGAACAACATTTTTGTGAGGTAGTTGCTCTTTGTTGATTCTGGACTCGAAAAAGGTCTTTTAAAGTGACTAATTAAGCTAGGGATGACGTGTGGTACCGATTAAGAATTACACCCCGTCTCTACCTGTGGGTGTCGTAAAAGGCGACAAAAGGACCATGAACCAGAGGATGGGCAGCAGAGTCTTTTTACACATTGTACCAAATTACTGCGTTCCAAGCAATTCAAGCATTCTCGTGGTGACTAAGGCAGGCAACGCATGGCAGCAAGTGCGAAGAAACAAAACCAGTATAAGCTGAACCAGCGCTACGCTACAAACGCCCGAAACCAGAGACCCGCTCAAGGTCAAAGTATTTCTACCGACGTGCGGCCGTGTGTACGTCCCCTCTAAATGCACCACGCATATTTGGTGGAGAAGCTCCTTTTCCGGCAGCGGACTTTTTAATATGGAATATTATGATATGCGTATTTTAATAAATGTAAAATTTATCTTTTCTTTGTGCTATGAGACCAAGCTTCTTGTCAAATTTCATTATTTTAGGTCAACGGAATAGTGCGGTCAGTCAGCTGTTTCACGTAGACGCGAATTACAATTTCACCAAAAATTTTCCAGGTACTAGTTAGGTACATAGCTCTCAATTTTTGATAGGAGCGGAGGAGAAATTTCCATAGAAAATTCAAGAATTGGCTCCTATCAAAAATTGAGAGCTACGTACCTAACTAGTATACCTGGAAACAATTTGGTGCAATTTGGTGAATTTGGCGATATAAGACTATAAGGGACCGGACTAGAAGGTACCCTACAGGTTTTGGTTTGGTTCATAAATGTATAGAGATGGAGACATAAATGGCTGTATCTTTTGATTATGCTGTCATAAAATCTTGTAATTTACACAACTTCAAGAATCTATGGATATAACAATAAAATTTGGCATTAATTTCAATTTGATACCTTTACCCGTACGGGAGAAAAAGGGTCTTGTTAGACAGACAGACCTTTTTTACTTTTCGAGGTATGGAACCCTAAAAAATTGTTAAAGTCTCTCCCTCTCTCTACGAGTACCAAGCATAACTTTCTTAATTCCATTTAAAACTATTTAACCCTATGTCTGCCTCGTGAGTACCCAGCGTGCCTTACCCCACAGGTTTTGGATGCCTATCGATACGATCGACAGCTTCAATCGATGTGTCTATCGATAACATCGATAACTTTAGTTATGCCGATGGGAAGACGGATGTTACTTAAGGCTTTTGTTTTTATTTTGTTGTAATTAAGGCTCCTGTCAAAGTTAATATGGGAATGCATTTGTTACAAGAAATACAGGGTGTAAAGAAATGTGCCGAAAACTGAAACTATATGGAGATGGAAGTCCTGATGACCTGAAACACAGGCTTAGTCCCATCTCGGGCATCAGTCCTTCCACAATTTATCATAAGCCGTACTTTACTCTGAGCAGTACTTGATAAGTTATGTAAGCTTAATATTATTGTAAATTGTGGTAAATAAATAAATAAATATATTAAATAAATATATTAAATATATATCAGACCAACAAAATTTATTTTCGTAGATACACAGTAGCATTCAAGATTCGAACGAAAATGTGTCCCCATTTTCGCATGTTCTTAATTTTAAATTTCAATGTAAATTGTTTCCTGAGCCATAAAGCGACTAAGAGAAAAAGGAGCCATTTTTTGTGCACCAATCGTGCATTTACCAATATAATATGATTGAAGATTTAGACCATAACTTTACCCAAGGAATGCATCACATCCTACGTTTCTTGGGCAAATAATAATAAGTTTCATACTCTGAATGAATAGTTTCAGCAATGGGAAGAGTTTTTTCGTGAACCCGGCATGTGTGATTGATGTATTGCCTGTGTGGCGCCGGCAAAGAATAGTACCAACCTATACGAGTATCTGCCCTGCTAAGGGTACATCTCGCCCCCTCAAAAACTCGCCCATGGGCGAGATGTACCTTTTGAAAAATTGCTAGGGCCAGATTCGCCCTAAAGCAAATTCGTATTCGGGCCAGTTGTACCTTTCAAAAGGTCACTAGGGTACATTTCGCCCGAAACCTTCTGAATGATTTTTTTAGGTAAAATGCAATGTATATATACAAATTAATATACACAATTTCTAAAGTGTCATAAAGACCAAAATATCTTTTTTGTTTTTGTCATAGTCTCGGCTTTTTTAGTTGTGCACAAGCTGTCAAACTAAAAATCGCTATAACTCGAAAACTACTGACCCTAGACTACTCGTGTGCTAAGACAAATGATAGGTCTTGATGAGATTTACATTTACTTGACAGCTGTCAAACTAAAAATCGCTATAACTCGAAAACTACTGACCCTAGACTACAGCTCGTGTGCTGAGTCAAATGATAGGTCTCGATGAGATCTACATTTCGGATGACAGCTGTCAAACTAAAAATCAGTGTAACTCGAAAACTACTGAACCTAGACTACTCGTGTGCTGAGACAAATGATAGGTATCGATGAGGTCTACATTTCAAATGACAGCTGTCAAACTAATAATCGCTATAACTCGAAAACTACTGACCCTACCGAGGGTGTCGTAAGGGTCAACTAAAGGGTTATGATCCGGAGGATGGGCAGCTGCGCCCTTCTGTATGTCGTACCGTACCATGTAACATACTGTGGTCACCAACAACCGCGGCCTATGGTGCCATCGGCAACGCTAATAAGCGTGGCGACTATAGTTTTTCGTGTTTTTGCGTAAATTCTGGAGGGAGTTCCTTGTTCTGTAGTTGACGTTTCATAGGATGTTTTGATGATGATGTGAAGGCTAACTTGGATTAATTTCTTAGAATGATTAGGGTCGTCATGGATGCCATCTGACCTTTACAATATGCTTTGCCGGGTTAGTTGTCAATCTAACTGAATTAACTTTTATTATTAAATTATATTATAAATAGAATACTTAGGTTCTTTGCGAGTCTTCAAACGCACCAATCTGATTCATCTGCGCATGCACAGCCCCTTGTAAATACTTCACATCAAGCTTCACATAATTTTACTATCTCGAAGTCTCATATAATCATAGCTTGCCATTTTAAAAGCAACCTTAAATCAATGACTGAGAGTCGTAGTAAAATTTAACGTAAGGGACTTTTATAAGAAGTTTATACAGCTTTTTACTGTTTAAGAGGTTTTATAGTCCTCCTTCTCACGATATTATAAAACTCGTACAATATGATACTAAAATTAAAAGGGCTTTTTTAATGATCTCTCTAATTTTCCGAACATGTCGTAAAAATATAAATGTCTTGGTTTTTTATCGTTGAAGTTATTAATTACAGTTGGATATTTAAGTTTTTAATTAGGAATAACCTTTTTGCTATATAGGGTGACTTTTAATTAGTTCTTGATAGAAAAAGGTATGAATATTACAACTTACAACTATATCGGCATTCTGAGCTAAGTGAGATGTCCAGGACTGTTGACATGTTGAATGAAGATCTTGCTGCTGTCCAATTGTGGGCTAAGTCTTTTGGCCTTCTAGTCAATCCAGCCAAATCTCAATCAATCATTATAGGCAGCAGTAGACTCAGATCCAGGTTAGACTTGGACTCTTTGCCAAAACTGTTTTATTCTGGTGTCCCAATCTGTTATAATAATAAAGTAAAGAACTTGGGTCTGATCATGGACTGCAACATGTCCTGGACATCTCACATCAACGATGTGAGCAGGCGCATGCATTACACTTTCCACTCTCTCAAGCGTCTCCAATACTTTCTCCCTTTCCATACCAAAATTATGCTTGCGCAGTCTCTACTCTTACCTATCCTCGACTACGTCTGTTATACGTCTGTTATTTGGATGTGACTGAGGAGCTGCTGAATAAATTAGAGCGCCTTCAAAACTTGGCGATACGTTTCATTTTTGGTTTGCGTAAATATGACCGCGTTTCACACTTTCATGCTCAGCTTAAATGGCTTCCTATCCGCCTTCGCCGAGATATGCACATACTATCTGTCCTTTTTAATATCCTTAATGACCCACACTCCCCTCCTTACCTTCGTGCCCGATTCCAACTGCTTCCTCCTCCCACTCGATCTAGGCGCCCCTGTATCACCACAATGCTTGAGGTACCTAGGAGCAACACCAATTTCTTATTTCATTCTTTTTCTGTCCGTGCTGCTCAACTTTGGAATCGTCTTCCCAAATCTATTCAGGAGAGTCCCTCAATTGCCTCTTTTAAAAAAAGAGTAAAGGAGCATCTTCTCTCACAAATCACTGCTTCGTGCTCGTAGTCATCATTGTTAATTGTTCTTCATAACTTTCTGTATTTATATGAATATATCTATGCAGGTATTTATTTATATGTAAGTATTGTTATATGTATGTATCTTCTGTATGTATTTATATTATTTATATATTATATTTATACCTATATCATCAATATATTTTGTACTTGTTTATTTTATACCATTTATTTATTTTATATTATTACATCTGGTTTTTGTGGATTTTAATAATGCACTACTGAGTCCCGCTAATGAACACTCTCTCTCACTACCATGGGTTGGCTGGAAGAAATCTCTTTTAGAGATAAGCCCGCCTTTGTAAATGTCCTTTTGTATGTAACTTTCTGTACGTGAATTTGTGCAATAAAGAATATATATGAATGTACTCATGATACTGAACAACTTTCCTTAAGGAACATAGGTCGAAATACGAAAATCAAGTTTTGACCTCCCATAGAAACTGCATCAGCTGATAGCGCATTTTGTATGGGAGGTCAAATTGAGAATTTTTTTTTCTTTCTTATCTTTATGTGATGCTCCTATGTTTACGTAAGTTGGTGTTAAACAACAATGACAACCCTGGAAGCCTATTTTTTGTTGCATTTTGAAAAGCTGATTCATACAAATTTAATTTTGGTATGTTAGTGATAGTAATTAGGAGAGTTTAATTATTAATAGAAGGCGACAGTCATAGTTATAAGGTCGATGACTGACCTCATAAGTACTGGTATCAGAGCTCTTGAGCCGCCTAAAGCCTCTGACATGGCTCATTTAAAGACTGCTTCTGTAAATGGTAGCCAGGACCAACGGCTTGACGGGCCTTCCAAAGCACAGAACTATTTATTTATTTATTTTTATTTATTTACAGTTTATTGTACACATGAAAATACATTAAGAAAATTAAAATTAAGAAAAAGGACACAACAGCTATCTTACATTTCGGACATTTAATATTTATCTTGTAATATCCTAATCTTATCGAAATGGGGAAGTCTTGCAAAAAGTGATTTTAGTATGAAAGTCCCTTAGGACATAAATTTTGGACATCTCAGATTCAAATAATTTATTCACGAATAAAGGTTTTTACAATAGGGTCTTAAAATTTAGCATGCCAATGAATTAACTTTATTCTGCCAATGAAGGTGTGTAAATATAGGTAGATATTAATTAAATATATTATTTGGCAAATAGGAAAATTAACAAAATTTAAAATTTAAGTATATGTCGAAGACACAAACTGGGGGCGGAGAGGGATGGCACTATGTGGGCAAGGGATAGACATCAAGAATAGCAGAGAATACGATATTGGCCGAACTATTTGTAGCAGACATCGATAACATCTTTGACAATCGCCTAATTCAATCGAGTGTAACTTACTTGCATAACGATCATTCATCCTGACTTGCCATTGACCTCTCATATGGTATTCTCCTCAATCACGTCGTCGGTAAACACAGCGGTGTGCAGGACTGCTTGTGCCACCTGTTGTTTTAATGTAAAATTAACTAAGTGGCACAATCCCGTCAACCCCAAACGTTGGAGGCTTATTCTAAGATTCTATTCACATGTTAAACTACAGCAAACTCACAGTGCACCGTGTTTTACTATCACAAAAGGTATTCGCGTATCATAACCTAAAATATCACAGTTTAGAAGCAGACAAGATCATAAACACTTAGCTGTCGTTAAAGGGTCGCTCCTGTCATCGCAGAATTGCCACGGCTCATCCGCCAGCGGCTACAGGCTCCATCTGGCGACCAACTATCACTTTAGAACTTGACGTGGTAAAATCTCGAACAAGAATGAGCTGTTGAAAATGGCGGCCTCGTCTTCACTTTGATACGTGTTGGCTAAACTGACACAAACCACGCCCCTTCACGCGCCATTCGTTGTAGTAGTACCAACCTCACGATCTAAAGCCATCATTGCCAACATCATCGTCCAACATCGGCAATCTACACTGGTACGGAAATTCAGTACTAATTTGACGTTTGGCGTAGCTTCGCCGTGCTTGGGCCACTGCATGGGTGCTGCTGGCACAAACGTTTGTCTTTGAAAATACCGCGGGAAATTCGAAATGAGAGTCGCACTACGACACGGCCGTCCTGACCTGCGACCGTCCTCGGGCGCTTCATTTTGCAGTCCTGTAACAATCACGAAAACACCTATAGCTCGGCTCGTAAACTTATCCGCTCGTCCAACCTGACATGATTCAATGCAACAATCGAATACCTCTTTCTGTCTCTCTCTTGTAAATAAAGTCACAACGATAACCATAGCATCACTGAAAGCGTGTGTCCCTTCGACCACGAATGGACCGGACGGCACGTTTCTTCGAAACACCATAGGATTACTGAAAGCGTGTGTCCCTTGGACCACGAATGGACCGGACGGCACGTTTCTTCGAAACACCATAGCATCACTGAAAGCGTGTGTCCCTTCGACCACGAATGGACCAGACGGCACGTTTCTCCGAAACACCATAGGATTACTGAAAGCGTGTGTCCCTTCGACCACGAATGGACCGGACGGCACGTTTCTTCGAAACACCATAACATCACTGAAAGCGTGTGTCCCTTCGACCACGAATGGACCGGACGGCACGTTTCTTCGAAACACCATAGCATCACTGAAAGCGTGTGTCCCTTCGACCACAAATGTACCGGACGGCACGTTTCTCCGAAACACCATAGGATTACTGAAAGCGTGTGTTCCTTCGACCACGAATGGACCGGACGGCACGTTTCTTCGAAACACCATAGGTTCACTGAAAGCGTGTGTCCCTTCGACCACGAATGGACCGGACGGCACGTTTCTTCGAAACACCATAACATCACTGAAAGCGTGTGTCCCTTCGACCACGAATGGACCGGACGGCACGTTTCTTCGAAACACCATAGCATCACTGAAAGCGTGTGTCCCTTCGACCACGAATGGACCGGACGGCACATTCCTTCGAAACACCATAGGATCACTGAAAGCGTGTGTCCCTTCGACCACGAATGGACCGGACGGCACGTTTCTCCGAAACACCATAGGATTACTGAAAGCGTGTGTCCCTTCGACCAGCTCCGACCGCTCATATACAACACAACTCTAATAGGCACTCTCTCAAAGATACAAAGACAAAAATTCTAAAGTACACACACACACAAACACATTACACATACCTAACAACATATTACACATACCTAATAGTTATGGACTGTCTTGCTCAGCGTGAATTTGGACTTTGTGTACGATCATTTCATGGTCAGAGTTAATGCTTGAAGTATCTGATCCTATTGTAATTGTGTCCGATTCAGCTGTAATGGTATCTGAATCTGCGGTCAACGTATCGCTACTACTAGCACTTGAAAGTTACTGTTCCTTTTTTAAAAAATAATCATTTTGGTTTTAGTAATCACTTGATCAAAATCACTAAAACACTTGTGTACGCTTTTATCACGTTATTGTAAAACATTTTGAACTTCATCTCGAAATCATTTTAGTTAGGTTATGTTATGAACGCATTCTTTACTGAAAGTTTTCTACACTGCCTAAAAACTAAAATCATTATTCCGGTACCTAAAAATATTGTAAATGTCATGGCACGATCAAGATTTACGAGTCACTTCCTATGGTTTGTACTTACGTGGGCGCAATGTCAAATATCGTGTTAAGTAAACAAGAAATCACATCAAAAACACTATGAAAATCGTAGCACTATTACAAAAGCAACATTTACAATGCTTTTTTCGTTTCAGCCTGGTTTCAGCACCACATTTTACTTATCGTAACAGTTAACCGCAATATCATAACTATTTTAGGCAACTAAACGTCACGTCTCATGTAGGTAGACGTTGCCTATCGTCGAGCAAAACATTTAAACTATTGTAGGTACACTAACGCGGTTCAGAACTGTCCCGAGTCAACAATAAACAAACTAATTATTTTGCTACCGTCAACTTTGAACTTTTTTTTTTCAGACTACTGTGCATGACTGTAGGTTACCTACCTACACCATCCAAAAAAAATATCATAAACACTTTACCACTATGCTAAAAAAACTGTTACACTTCACTACTATTCCAACAAAACCGTAAAGGTCACACTACACTACTCGTATCATCAGAATTCGTGGGTGTTGGATTACATCCCGCTTCTGATGTCGAAGACACAAACTGGGGGCGGAGAGGGATGGCACTATGTGGGCAAGGGATAGACATCAAGAATAGCAGAGAATACGATATTGGCCGAACTATTTGTAGCAGACATCGATAACATCTTTGACAATCGCCTAATTCAATCGAGTGTAACTTACTTGCATAACGATCATTCATCCTGACTTGCCATTGACCTCTCATATGGTATTCTCCTCAATCACGTCGTCGGTAAACACAGCGGTGTGCAGGACTGCTTGTGCCACCTGTTGTTTTAATGTAAAATTAACTAAGTGGCACAATCCCGTCAACCCCAAACGTTGGAGGCTTATTCTAAGATTCTATTCACATGTTAAACTACAGCAAACTCACAGTGCACCGTGTTTTACTATCACAAAAGGTATTCGCGTATCATAACCTAAAATATCACAGTTTAGAAGCAGACAAGATCATAAACACTTAGCTGTCGTTAAAGGGTCGCTCCTGTCATCGCAGAATTGCCACGGCTCATCCGCCAGCGGCTACAGGCTCCATCTCGCGACCAACTATCACTTTAGAACTTGACGTGGTAAAATCTCGAACAAGAATGAGCTGTTGAAAATGGCGGCCTCGTCTTCACTTTGATACGTGTTGGCTAAACTGACACAAACCACGCCCCTTCACGCGCCATTCGTTGTAGTAGTACCAACCTCACGATCTAAAGCCATCATTGCCAACATCATCGTCCAACATCGGCAATCTACACTGGTACGGAAATTCAGTACTAATTTGACGTTTGGCGTAGCTTCGCCGTGCTTGGGCCACTGCATGGGTGCTGCTGGCACAAACGTTTGTCTTTGAAAATACCGCGGGAAATTCGAAATGAGAGTCGCACTACGACATATACAATTCATATTCATCATTAAAAACAATAAAATAATAACAATAATAAAAAAATCAATAATTAATTACACAGATTCCAAGAAAGTAAATAAAATGTCAATTGAGAAGGTGAGTAGGTATGTCAATAAATTTAAATTAGTCGAAGTATAATTACAAAAATTCTTATCATTAAAGAATTCAGAAAGGCTGTAGTAGCTCTTGTCAATTAAAATCTTTTTTAGCTTGCATTTGAAATTATTAAGTGGCGCATCCTGTAGCGACTTAGGCAAACTGTTATAAAGCTTTGGCGCCATACAAATGAAGCTTTTGTGCAACAAAGTGGATTTCGAAGGTTGCAAACAATACCTATACCTCCACTGGGGTTCGAACTGAAATCGAAAGCTAAACCACTGAGGCTATTTTATCAAGCTCTTAATATTTAATTCAACGAAGTACCATAATTAGTCCACAATTAAACCAAACAATAGAAAACAAAACCACGCATAACTCTCGCTGGTAATAACTAGTAACTGTTACAACGTTACGCGGCCAAATAACAGTTATTATAGCGTTAATAATTAATGTTGCGTTGACGATGCACGTTATTTTTAATCTATGGCTAAGTAATGAAAGTGATTCAAAGACGATATGAATTCAATAGAATTGCTTGTCGTGAGAAGTTGGAAGAGATTTTTTTGCTTTTACAAGTTTTCTTTGGAGAGAGAAAACTTGAATTATGATAACGTTCACTTCGCGTTATACAACGTGTAATAAGAAAGGCGTGATAATACTGATAAGTGTGAATTTGCCCATGAAACTGAACAACATTTCCCAAGAAACGTAGGTCGAAAAACGAAAAACCAAATTTGACCTCCCATACAAAATGCGCTATCAGCTGATGCAGTTCCTATGGGAGGTGCACAATTGATTTTTTTCTCTAACTTATGTTCCTTGGGAAAAGTTGTTCAGTTTCTTAACCAAATTCACATCCTTTTATATTATTACATCTTTCCGGTACACGCTGTATATTGGATAACATTAGAAAACTAATAGTTATGTAATATTTGTGAATACACCGTGACGAGCAAAAGTAAGTAGGCCGTTTTTACATTCATGACGATACTTCCCTCATATTATTTTCAAAATAACTCAAATGACACAAAATAAAAGCTTAATTTATACGGGCCACACGTTACCTGAAACACAGGGTGTAAGAGACGGTGTACTAAAAACTGAAAGGGCGTGTTCACTCTACGAAACTGAACCACTTTCCAAAATAAACATTTTTGGAAAATGAAAAAAATTTGCCTAAATATTTAAATTAAATTGAGCAATTCGTATGAGAGATATATTTTTTTAATATCCCATTAATGTTTCCTTGGGCCCCAAAAGGGAAAAGGGAAAGCTGTCCTGTTTCAGTGCTTACTCGGATCGAACAGTTTGTATGGAGAGGTCAATTCATACCTAAGACGCAGTACAGCGGTTGCGGTCACACTATAGATAATGCCTGTTCACTTTAAAGCCCGCGTCACACAGAGGCGGTAGCGGAAGCGTTCCGGGGCCGGTATTTTTTGTGAAGTATGAGTTCATATGCACCCTGTCACATTGAAAAGCGGTTGAGGCGCGGTATTTTGTTCCCGCCAAACCGCCCCGGACCGCTTTCGCAATCATACCGCCTCTGTGTGACTTGAGCTTAAGGAACGATCACACCAAGGTGAATTCAAAAACTAATTCAGCATACATTGCTGGGAGGCTTGGTTATGTTTATTGCAATATGCTTGCTTCAACGAGCAATGCCGAAATAGTCTTTGCATTCAGCTAGGTGTGATCACTCCTTTAGCCTTCAAAAGATGCAGATTATATTGCTCGGGAATAAGATATGCAGGGAGGGAGCAACTCCCTAGCTGTCACCAAATCAGTGACAGCGATTCATTTATTTAACAGAGCTTTAACTTTAATGAAGCTATGTGCAACTGCCTTTTCGTCGATTAAAATAAGTCTGATTTTCTTCTCACGTTATAAATTGCAGTAAGTAGAAAACTTGCTATACTTATGACTGTAATATGGGTTATTTTATAACCGTTAAACAGCTCTTATAACGCGTTACTATTCTAATCACAGACGTCCAGTGTGGGAATGTCCGACACCAAATGTGATAAAATTACACATTCCTTGCAGGTGCATAAAATATTGTTGTGTTACACGACTTTATAGCGTTTGTAGATTTTGTAGAATACAGACAAATCGTCGTGCACGAGCGAAAACCTAGCTTTATTTAAAAAAAAATCTGTATTGCCAATAAATAAATACACATGCAATACATAAGATAGACACATACAATTCATCAGATTTATTTCATAATTAATCAAATCAAATCAAATGAGTTTATTTGCCAGAAAACAGTAAAAAAGGTCTTAATAATTAAAAAGGTAGTACAATGTTTTCAGCTAGAAATACAAGCATGCAAATTTTTAAGATTTTATAGAATGTCAAAGAATTAAGATGTTAAGATTAATAATATTAAATGTCAAAGGAAAAATATGTCAATATGAAATCAAGCAAAATAGAATGTTAGAACTTATCAGTCTTATGGTCTAGAAATTCCTTATTTCTATAACAGTGCTCTAGCAGCCACTTTCTCAAATTTAATTTGAGTGAAACTTTATTCATTAATTTAAAATTGTCTGGAAGTTTGTTGTATAATAAAATGCACATGTTAAATATGTTCTTTTCGTAAATAAATGTACGTATGTCTTTGGGCAGGAGGCTGACATAGTAAATTCTTTAACTTTTCTCTTGTCGGCCTTTGACTGACATCGCCTCGGGTTCTCCAGTAGTGTGGATTAGATGCAACAAAAACACAAACGTCTCTTATGTACATACATGGTAGTGGCAGTATGTTAAGTTTTTTAAACAGCGCTTTACAGCTATCATTAAATTTTGCATTGCATATTGCACGTATACACTTTTTTTGCAGTTTGAAGACTATCCACATCTACTGAGTTACCCCAGAGTATCAGACCATAGCTAAGAACAGACGACACGTATCCGTGGTAGGCAGTTAAAGCAGCTTCTGTTGATACGGTCTGTCTCAGTTTTCTCAGTGCAAAGACGAAGCGATTTAGTTTACTACATCGTGGGCTTTCCAGTTTAGGTGTTTATCTATCATAATACCCAAGAATTTAAGCTTTTCAACCTCGGCTACAATTTCATTATTATAACGGGGAGGTGTACGAGTATAGGTGTAGTGCTTGAGTTATAAGAGCGAAACTGTATAAAATTTGTTTTGTCAATATTAATTTGTAGCTTATATTCCTGTAAAGTTAAACTGAAAATTAAATTGTTATTGTTAAATTAAATTGAAAAGTAAATAATTCTTTAAATAAAAATCTTTAATTCTTTAATCTTTCTTTAATTCTTACATACATACATACATAACATCACGCCTAGTTCCCGTCGGGGTAGGCAGAGACCACAGTTCTCCACCTGCTACGATCTTGACATACTTCCCTTGCTTCCTGAACCTTCATCAATCCTTTCATACATGCTCGTCGGTTTAGGGTACTTTTAACCTGGCCTTTATTCAGAACGTCCTGATTCTTTTATTCTGTAAATAGTTCTTCGTTATTTTATTTTTGAAAGCAAAACCTTGTGTCCTTCAATGACAAATCTTCCTCGTGTGGAAACTCTTGGGTGGAATCTCTGGATATGAAACTGAACTGTGAACTGAACAACTTTTGTTCTACAAAAGTCATAGAAAGTTGTGCAGTTTAACTGTGACATTCATAGCATTCAGAGCTACGATCCGAGAGGTTTTAAATACGTTCTTACAAGGTTCTAGTTTAAACAAATATAAAAAAAATGTCTCAAAGATTAAACGAAGTTTTCTAACAACTTATTATGTAAACTTTTTAGGAGTTTATTTTGGAAATTTCCAGGGCCAATTTTTGACGAACAAAAGTCCGAGAAATTGTACACTCAACAGCACATCAGTAGAAACACTTTTGGACTTTATGGCATGGTAATAGAGTTGAAAATGTTTCTACTGACGTGCGGTTGACCGTACTTACACTACGCCCTATGAATAATTCAAACAGTAGCGTTTAACAGTGTAATACAGATGTCAGATAATATACATACAAAGGTATTCATATTCACACCGTCACACACATTCATACACAAATACTGATTGAACATATTCGACACGGATTTGTTGCTTACACTGATGCTTTACGGAGATTATAGAGATAAAGATAACTACTAAACAAAAACCGGCCAAGTGCGAGTTGGACTCTCACACCGAGGGTTCTCTACCACCACCATAATAATAAAGATAAGCGTGATAAAAACCCATTTTATTCTGATAAAAACTATAATTCTCGATGTACTGGCCACACTGTCGGACTGCCACGGACATAATGTTTCCCGTCTGCTGAGGGAGAGATACATAACGACGTAGGTTTAGCCCTAGGACCCTTTGCGGTACACTTTAGGAGAGGAGCCATGAAAAAGAAAAATTCATTATTACTTTGTATTTATAGGCAAGCCCGTTGGTGTGGTTAGTAGTGAGCCTGCCTCACACGCCGTGGGCCGCGCGTTCGATCCCCGCGCCCAGGGCAAACATTTGTGTGATGAACACAAGTGTTTGTTCTGTGTCTGGGTGTTATTTTTCTATTTATGTATGTATACCAGTCTCTGGTACCCATAGTACAGGCTTTGCCTCGTTTGGGATCAGATGACCTTGTGTGAAATGTCCCCCAATATTTATTTATTTATAGATTATTTTCTTTCAGATAACGAATCATACCGTCTTTTTTACCGTCATAGAATAGTACCAACCCATGTTGGGTGTCGTAAGAGGCGACTAAGGGCACCGGAGGATGCACCGGACTGAAGGAACCGGAAGATGGGCAGCAGCATCTTTCTGTGTATTGTACGGTCAACCGCTTGTCGGAAGAAACTTTTTAAACTCTATTACCACGCCATAAGGTCCAAAAGTGGGTTCAACAGCGGTCGCCAGCCGCAATGCTCACAAGCGTGGTGACAATGATAAATCCCCTTCAAAGTACCAAGCGTTTTACTTGAGTTCTGGAGGGAGCTTCCTGTCCAGTGGACGTGCCATAATAACAAAAAAAAATCTTTATTACCTCTACAAACTTCTACAAACAGAAAGTTGTAGAGGCTAGAGCCTAAACTAGGATACCCAGTGTTTTAGGTCTCCAGGCCTCTACCTCCAGGAAAGTATACAAAATTTCAAGGTAACAAAACAAACATTGTTCTAGCCTTAAGGGCGTTAATTATTATTATAAAAAAAAAATCAAATTTATAATAAAAAGCAAGTGTAGGAGATAGGAACACCTGAAAGTGATCTCCAAGGAGTATGAGTGAGTGAATCTGAGTAAGCGTAAGTGAGAAGTAGTGTACATGTGTGTGCCATAAGATGTTATGTTTCTTTTACTTGGAAGAACGAACAAACGGACATTTGAGGCATTTTGAGACCCTGTTCAGATGTACGCGCGAGTTTGCCGCGTTTTGTTGTACATTGCTTAATTGTTAGTAATTTGATCACTTGCACGGCTAGGGAAAGCGGCATTGTACGTGAAATCGCACAGAAAATCGCCGCGAATTCGCCCATTCTGAACAGGGTCTAAGTTTTACTGGTGGCGGTGGATGCTTCGCTATTGTGATTGGGCGTAACTACTTATTTACCTTTTAATAATTACTATCCATTATAAACTCCCATTAAACTACCGTTTACTGCATCAAATACAGTTAAGTTGTATAGGTTTTTTATACATTTGGAGACTAAATAGATAACAAAGTTATACGAGTATCATATAAATTTTCCGCTTTAACACAATGCAAAAATCAATTTGATGATGAAATACTAATATAAAAAAATGCGAACTATCATCATCATATTTTGCATTTTTAATAATGTCAACGTTCTTTTTTTTTCGAAAACCAAATGGTAAGATAAAGATAAAGATAAAGATATTTATTTCAAAAAGTGTTACACAGGTTTACATATATTACCTTTGGCTACCGCACTAGGAAAATCCTGTTTCGCGGTAAGCCATTCGAGCGTTACCTTACGTTATATTGTATTACATTATATTATTAAAAATAAAAAGTAAAACTAAACTAAACTAAAAATAACAAAAAAGTAAAATTCTAACGATAACTTATTTTGGTATATTTAAAATGTTCTCCGTGCTGTTATAATCTAGGGGGTAAGCCATTCTTGCAGCTTACGTTTCGCGGAAGAAATAATAACATTTTTTAAAGAGCAATGTTTATTGACGAATGAATAGATGAACGGATATGCGAACAGTCTAAATCGTTGGGCAAATTTGGAATTAACTTTGGGTGGGTTAGTTCTATACACTCTTTTTTTACATAATGTATCAAGATCCGGTGACATCAGGACAACTCGATGATGAGCGAGACAAGCTTTTAATATATATAACTGTCGTACAGTTAGTACATTTGCGTCTTTATACAGTTGAATAGTGGGAAACCTATAATGCTTCTTAAACTGGTATCTATCTTCTTCTTCTTCTTTAATTTAAGAGCATCCCTGTCAGTTTAACTGTGCAACTCCCTCCATATTTTTCTTTCCAAAGCCGCCTCTTTTACCTCCTTATACGATATGACGCCTATCTTCTTCTTTATTTGTGACACGTAACTTAACCTTGGCCTCCCTCTACCACGCTTTCCTTCTATCTTTCCTTCCATGATGTTGTTAATAAATCTGTCATGTCGTATTAGGTGGCCTATCATTTTCCTCTGCGATTTTCTATAATATCCATTAAACTTCTCTTCTCGTTTATTCTTTGTAAAACCTCTTCGTTTGTCACCATCTCAGTCCAACTTATTCTCTCCATACGCCTCCAGCACCACATTTCAAAAGCTTCTAAATAACATCTTTCTTTTTGAGTTAAGGTCCAGGTTTCGCTTCCATATAATGCTATGCTCCACACATACGTCTTTATGAATTTCTTTTTGATGTTCCTTGTCATTTTAGATTTAAAAATATGTTTTTTATTTACGAAGGCTTGTTTTGCTGTGGCTATTCTTGATTTTATGTCTGGGGTGCACCTTGCATCTGATGTAATGAGACTTCCGAGGTATTTAAAGAATCTTCTTGTTGTACTTTGTCACTATCTATCTACCCAGAACAATTTTTTAAGTGTTCGAAAACTAATCATGAGGCAATGATATGATATGTAAACGTGGTAAACATAGAAATTACAGCGCAAATTAGTTTACTTCTAAAAAAAAATTATTTCAAAAAACAAAACACTCGACTGTGTAGAGAAACAACAAGTTCTAAAAATTTCATGAGGTATTGCAGGCGGGGACAAAAAAAAAACAACAAAATATAATTGATATTGAAAAATCACCTCCAAACACATGATTTTAGTCCGCCCTGGTTTGTCCAGCCTGAAATTGAAATTTTTATTATATTTTTTTTTACCCTATGACTCTTCCATTATGAATACAAATCTTACGACACCTCACATGTTGAAAACTTAAAATCCATGAAGCCGTTTAGGCTGCAGAGCGCGACGAAGAAATCGACGTACATACATACTTACATACATACACTCAAAACAACTAACGCTCCTGTTTTGGGGCAGTCGGGTAAAAATAAATTAAACTAGTTATTTGCCGATCTGAATGTACCTCTAACCCGTCTAGTCGACTGTACTACCCACGTGTTGGACGCAACATACCTATTTGCTTGCCACTTCGCTCTCTAGCGTAATGGGACCCGCATATTCTAGTTGAAAGCTGTTGAAACCGGAACCAACCGGTTTCTTAAGCAAATTGCTCTACGATCGAGTTTATTGGACAAGGGATAAAAGAGAGGGTTGGAAAGCTCTAGTTTATGAGGACGTAGATGGTCTAGGAAAAAGCTAGTGAAACGCGTAGCAAAGTAAAGGAGTTGTTTTTTCTCCGGCCATCTCTATGTACAGCTACTAGAAAAAAAACCTCACTCAACTCACGCGCCGAGGGTCCTGATACACCTTTAGTATTTTTGGAAGCAATAAAGTCCATTTTTATGACCCCAAAACAAAATTTGTTTGTTAAGGTTTTTTGCAGATATCTAAAAATCTGTGCAACTTAGAAAGGACATTTTATTTTAGGTGTAATATTTACAAGAAATTCTATCGACTGTAATTAATCTAGATTTTTCCTTTCACAAACTTCGGAGATAAGGGGGGGAATGGTATTTTTTTGTCATTTTTTGACAAACTTAACAGTGCCAAATTAACTGGAATTCGTAAAATATAGAGGAGACATTCTCGTTTTTCTATACTTAGAGTGAACTGAGTAATGTACGGTCAACCGCTTGTCGGTAGAAACTTTTTCAACTCTATTACCACTCCATAAGGTCCAAAAGTGTTTCTACTGATGTGCGGCCGTGTGTACAAACATGGCCGGGGTCCCAAAGTAATCTGAAACGTCTCCTTTATAGTGACTGTGTATCTAAAACGAGCATAATAATAATTATATTACCCACACTTGGTTAATTCACATCGTGACACATACACTTGGTGACACATTCAAACTGAGCGCTTTGAAACATCTTTTATAATGCGCACGGCCATACAGTGAAATTCTCTGAATGGGCTTCTTCTGGACTGCCTCGTCCCATCGTCGACCTCATATCTGTCCTCAGGGCTATATCGAGGTCAATAAACACGATAAATACAAAAACATATAATTGTGTTTATTCTTCCATTATCAGAAAACTTGTTTATTATTCAATTTAGAGAAATCCATTGTTTCAAGAAATTTTTTAAAAATATTGAATTACACGGACTAACCATTATTTTAGAAAGGCTTTAAAACTACAGAACAATTACGATTGTGTTTAGTACATCTGCCACTATCACAAGAACTGCACATTAAAACTGAAAAAGAAATTAGGCAGTTTATAAATTCAGAAAAATAAATGGCAATTGGCCTTATTGATAAACTAAAATATATAAACTAGAGATCTATCCAAGAAAGAGAAAATCCAAGAAATAGAAAAACTGCTGAAGAGACAGAGCTCGATATCTTTGTCCCTTTCTGAGTGCCGCCTTTCATGTGCTTATGTGACTCAAGATAAAACTATCTTAGAAAAAGATATTTTCTGTGTTTTCGAACAAGCCGTATTCTTTTGATTAAGATAGAAAAGGAGGCTCAAAGATGTTACCAATAATTTTACTTCTGCCACTTTTGTTTTCACCTGCAAGAAGCGAGGAAACTTATATATTAACTGGAAAAGCACCATGGAAAAGTAAAGTAACTTCCTGTCGAAATACGGGCGAAAAGGAAAAGTACAAGCACTTCCATCTACCCCACTTGAACACCATAGGCCTCTTATATCGTGATATTACTTGTTCCGCCCTTGTTATAGCAATCTTCAGCAATTTAAAATTCGAAACAGATGTGGTAACAAACACTAATACGACCTACATTCTAATGGACGTTTACGAAAGTAAAGAACAATTTAAACAGTTTTCTAAAAGTGTTGGTTATGAAGAACCATGTTTTTATAAGAAGCAGTGTCTTCAGTCAGCGTATATGAGATTGAGCCTTAGGTTCTATGAGAATGGACGTGTAAATTTACTTATATATCTTTATGTAGCTTCATGGAAAGCCAAGTCTTGTTCTGTAGTGAAGGCCAGTGTACAAAGTTTTCAAATTAGTATAATTAAATTGCCTGGTAAGCACCCTGATGTTGATAACTCGAGTCATAAACAAAAGTAGTTGATCTCCAAAGGTCGATAATCATTGAATTAACAACTCGCTTAGCAACAGGAACATTCTGAAATGATTATTATAATGACAAGTAGTGTTGTCAAGATAGTCTTAGTTTAAATGAGAAATCCATTATTTTATAAATCTTGTAATCTATAAATAAATTTCAAAGGAAATCTATGTTTAGTTGACAACTTATTATATCAAGTTGTTTAAAGTAAAACATTATAAAAGTCTTACTTGATATCTCGATAAGTTAATGAAGTTTTGTAAAAAATCTGATTTTCTACATTGAAACGATGTTAAGTTAGGCCCGAATACAATAAAAAAATATAAATTAAAATTGTCTTTATTTATCATCCGTAAATTATACAAATTATACTCATGCAATAACAATACATCATGATACGTCTAGCGGTACGCAAAAAAACACTGCTCTTTTTATAAAAAAACAAACCGCTTGGCACAGTTGTAGGTAAGAACGGCGTAGACTCGCTCTATTTGCATTGTATTCTGCATGACATTCAATAAGTATTCTGTAAAGAATCTACATTGAATAAAATTATAAGAATCTGAATCTGACCTTTTAAAGTGATTTAACCCGTAGTGATTATTCACTTTTTGGGGGTTTTCTTGAGGGGGTGTGGGGTTGATCACTAGGAGTCATTTTCGCATAAGTAATTCAAGGTTTTTGAATTTAAATCTAGAGTCATTTTGACCACACTAAGTGTAATTTTGGATATTTAGAAGCGTTTTAGCTGTGCCCACGACTCGGTTTGCGTGGAGTTCGCACTTCCTTTTTACATTATACATAATGAACCTTTTGCAACGAGGTTTTCAGTATTTTATTGGGTTACTTCTGTACAATAAATAGGCTTTGTTGCATTGCAATCATTAATCATATAATGTGGAGTAAAAAGTGCAGTGTTTTTAATAAATACTAGACATACCTACCGCTAGTTTGGCCCATCTATCCGGCCAAAAAAGTGGTGGAGGGATGACCTAGTTGCTTTCGAAGAGGAGTGGTCGACGATGGCAATCGATAGGTAAGAGTGGAAACGTAGGGGGGAGGCCTTTGCCCAGCAGTGGGACAGCACAGACTAAGAAAAAATACCGCTAATACTCTCAATTAGGTCTAACCCTGGGTGTCAGAGGTATTGAGCTGCCAAATGACATGGCTCATTATAGACTACTTTCGTAGATAGTAACTGAGAGTGACGGCTTAACATGCCCTACGAAGCACGGCATCATCTTACCTTTCGGTCTATCAGGTGATTTATCCGGCGATGTTCTTACCAAATTGGTGGAGTCTCACAAAAAGATTTTGGTTCGATAAAGCGTTACCACCGGGAATCGAACCCAGACCCTGCGAGACGCTAGCAGAATGCTCTAACCACTATACCGCACTGAGGATGTTACATTACATGACGTAACGGGAGCATAATTACAAATAATGGCGAGGAAGCGGCGTAGTTAAACTATTAACCTGTTATTTCCTGTTGCACCCTCTTCTTATCGGTGCAAAGAATAAGAGATGAGCGAATAATCTTTAGGGTTTTGGTCCTATTACTAAGCCTGCGTCACCTGTTTGTTTGTATCATCATCACATCAGCCGAAAGACGTCCACAGCTGGACATAGGCCTCCTCTAAAGATCTTCATAACGACTGGTCCTGCGCTGCTCGCATCCAGAGGCGAGCTTGACCAGATCGTCGGTCCACCTTGTAAGGGGCCTGCAAACGCATCGTCTTCCGTTAGGTGGACGCCACACTAGAACCCTTACGCCCCATCGGCCATCGGTTCGTCTTGCGATGTGCCCTGCCCACTGCCACTTCAGTTTAGTGATTCTCAGGGCTATGTTAGTTTCTTTCGTTCTTCTGCGGGTCTCCTCATTTTTGATTCGATCCCTCAAAGAGACTCCAAGAATAGCCCTTTCCATAGCCCTTTGGGTGACTTTGAGTTTCCTGATAAGACCCATCGTGAGCGGCCACGTCTCGGTGCTATATGTCATCACTTGCAACTCAAACTGGTCAACGACTTTCATCTTGTGACACTGCGGTTTTTTGGACGTGAAGATATTGCGTAGCTTCCCGAACGCTGTCCATCCGTGATTCGACGAGTAACCTGTTTCTCTAAGTTGGATTTACTCAGCTGGATGTTTCTTTGTATGTTTTAGTAGCCATAGACTGTGTGCTGCCGGTAAGAATAGTAGATACCAACCCATCTCTACCCATTGGTATCGTTAGAGGCTAGAGATTGTGAACAGGAGCATGGGCAGCAGCGCACTTTGGTGTATCATACTATCTGACATTCTGCGGTTAACCGCGGTCCATGTTGCCAGCTGCACCGCTTACAAGCGTGGTGACTATGATATTTCCCCTCTACATTGTTCCAGCAAAAGTTGGTCCTGCTGTGGACGTTCCATGGGATGTTATGATGATGATGATGAATGAGTAACCAGTAGAGTTATTATGTTGTGCTGACAAATACTAAAGAATAATAAGTGGTACTGTCCCTAGCGGACACTAAAAGGACATACAGGATCTCACAAGATTAACCTTGATATTTGTTTTTCTTCCCTTTGTACCAAACAACGGCCTGCCTTAACCTCACGCCTTTGTAACACTGGTAATATGTGGTTAGAGCACCTCATAGGATGTGGTGTATGGACGCTGCGTGATTGACTCAAATTAAAGGTTCTTCGATTGAAAGATTACCAGCAATTAGCTGTTGAACCGGTAAAGTCTGGTTTTTAATTGAATGTTTTACAATCATGGTTATTTTCGTAACGATATTTGAATGCAAGCTATTCTTCATAGAAAGAAATGCTCAAACTAAATAATAAGTGTTTTCTGGAATCCTATAGCTAGATTTTTGTTTTGTTACAACATAAAACTGCAGCGTACAGTAGCCGGAATGTGTATGCCGTTTATCCTTTTAGAAGTCGTAAGAACGATAGGGGTGGGCATGGTCACTGCATGGCAAAAACCCTTATTTAATAAAAGATAAAATAAAAATCTTTTCCTAATAGACATGGGTCGAAAAGCCAGAAAATATTTTGATCATCTCATACGAATACCACTAATGTAGGCGCAAGGTATGTGTGGCGCTTGAGAGGGACAGACGTACAAAAGTCTCGTTTCACAACCCATGTTTCTTTAGCAAAGTTGTTCAGATTTACGTTTTGAGAAACGAACAAAAAGTTGGACAGGGACTAAAAAATACCGGATTAGTTTGGGATATTAACTACCCATTCAATTCACATCAATCATTGACATTAGAAAACTGCGCGTGGGTTTCCAACACGTTTTCAAAATCTATGACATAAATACATCATCATCATATCAGCCGAAAAACGTCTAATACATGGCGTACAAAATAACTCGGGCTGTGACGGTTAATGCGCAGAAGTCGAGTGGGTTAAATGAGTCGCGGGGGTGAGCGCGGCATGTGAGGGGAGGCGAGCGAAACGTTCATTGGCTCTCCGCCTGTCACCCATGCGCAGAAAATAACTATCATAGCCCAACTTATAATGAACTCGCTATTCTTACTCTCTACTTCTGAGAATATTACGGTTTGACGGGGTGAATTATCCAGTCTGATTAAACAGCCAAATTTCTAGTTTGATAAATACAAACTTTTAACTGAATTTTATACAGGGTGTAAGCGATAGCCTTAGGAATTATGAATACTAAAAGGACATGATCATTCAACGTAACTACACAACTTTCAGCGAAAAAACCTTTTAGGAAATGAAAAGAAAATTGCAAACTTGTTTAGACAGTTTTGTATTCTTGAAAGTTTTATTCGCTGAAAGTTGTTCAGTTTTGGGAACTGATGATGCCCTTTCAGAATTTGAAAGGCTCTCCCTTACACCCCATATACCTTGCCATGACAATTAACATCCTATAAAACTCGGAGCAGACACAACACTAACAACCAATAAACATACCTGCGTACAATAAAAAACACGATACTGTACACCATTATAGCCAAAAATATACTCTATTGCAACGACAAAAAGCGATTGAAAGTATACGTAAGCGTGTTGCCGACTGCAATAGTTTACAACTCGTGCTATTGGCTGGATGTCGTCGAACTAGTGTTTACAACTGTGACAATCAAAGCCCCGTTACGGAAGATCTATGCGGCGTAAGCGCAGACAAGGTCAAAAATGTCTCAACTAGTTTGTTCCTATAAAAACTAAACTTAAAGATTTTTCAAAGACATTTAATATTTAAATTATTTCTGATGATAAAAAAAAAATCTTTATTAAACAATCTTCACAATGATTAGAGAACCCTGCCTCCCAAACTAGAATAATCTGTGTTAACTGATAACTAAAATAAAAGAAAAAACTATAAGAAAAATAAAATAAAACTATTTTTTTTTTTTTTTTATTAAAATCATTTACAATTTCTGAACTTATAATTAATGACACGGCGCCTCCTAAACCTTAATCAGGTTTTTACGGACACCGGTATTCATCGTCTAAAGACTAAAGATAACAATACTACAAAAATAATAACAAAGCTTCTACAGTAGGTATCAGCACGATTTTGACTTATATTATAGAGTTAGTGATGTAGTAAATTGTTATTAGTTTACTATTGTGCGTGTTTGTGTGTACGTGTGTGTGCAGTGTGTGTTGATGTTGATGCGTGTAAATGTTTGAGAGTAAAGGAGTGTTGGAGCTGTATACATGATATTAAATGTTCACCTTATGTCAAATGATGGAGGAAAATAGTGCAGTAAATAAAGCGTAGGTAGGTACTTGGGATGCCGCCGGACGGGAAAACGGCCAGTTGGACGTCCTAGGTACCGATGTAGTGACAAAGTGCAGATGAATCTGAATTCCCTCTGGAGATCCAACTCCGTGAGGACGTTTAAAGAAGGGCGACAGAAGCCAAGATCCTCTTTGGATCTCTGAGACAGTGAAAGTAATTAGTAAATCACTTCTGATGGTTTAATATGCACAATACTTTCTCATATAAAGTAAGAAGAGAAAAGGACCAAATACACCACCTTGCGACACCAAACAAATAATATCTAAGAAATTGTACTAAGAAACTTGGATAATATTTTGCCTTATAAAATGCGATCGATGCTAACAAACGACTATGTTAATTCTACAACCAGCAAATGTTATTTAAACGAAGAATTTGAATATTTTAATATTAAACAAGATGAATGAACCACTTTTGGTTCGAAAGCTGTCAAATTCTAAATTGTTTATGTAACGAAGTAAAATGAAAAATGGGTGTTAGGAATTGTTATGGTCGATGGTTGAGACTTGTAATTATTTGAAATGGAGAAATGGATATTGAAATAATAATTTACAGTGATATGAAAGAAACTATCTGGGAAAGGTTTGTTTGGTTTAATTGAAGGCTACAACGAAGAGGTGAGTATTCGGTACTCAGAATTTATTCGACAACTGAATCAAATGATCATTATCGTATCGTGACTATCTTTACAAAACCTGGTGTCATAGTTGTTAAGCCACCAAACTAAGCTCTCTGAAATGTAACTTATTTTATTAGTAAATTGTACCAGGTTAACTTAGTTGGTATTTTATAAGAAATTTGAAATTGAATTATAATAGGTCTTTACCTATGAAATTGCCGAAATTTTCTTACAGATTAATGAGATCATAATTCCTATAATTCTAATGCTATTTTTTTCATTTGTCTTATATTTGAAAGTTGACTTCACGGTTATCAATTTAAGCATAAAATAAAGTTTTTATTTTTAGTTTGATATATAAAATTAATGGTTCGAAAATTGTTCGTCTTAAATGTCGTCCGATTTCATCATTAGAATTATCATATTTTTTTACAGATAATATTTTTCGAAAATTAAATTTAAGCTTCTGTTAGCTTAATATCTTCCCAATAATACTAAAAAAAAATTATAAAAATTGGATTTATAATTCCTAAGAAAAATGCAAAAATGTTAGTACTGAAAATTGAGTTTACCTAAAATTCGCCATACAAAACGGCAATTTCATAGGTAAAGACCTAATATAAGTTAAGAAAACACTTAAACGCTTTCAAGTAAGTAAGCTTTTAAGTAAGAACTGATACTGCACCAGAATGTTGTTATGAAATGGGACCGTATCAAACTCTCAAATAACGAAGCAAGTAATTAAAATTATGTTAACAATACATAATAATCTTTGATCAATTTCAGTAAGTAACATTAACAATCATTATAGTTAAAGCTCATAGGTTAAAGCCATTCAACATGCGAGTAGAAAATTTATGTAAATTCAATCTATTACGAACTTGTTTTCGGAAATTTCTAGGAAAAGAGGATGATAAATCTTAATAATGAACTTTATTATGATAAATATGTCTAGAAATTTATTAGTAGGTAGGAATACAAGTGACAATTTGTTTTGTCATAGCTGTCGATTTGTAATGAAGATTTATGTATGTTTTTGGACATTTTAGGGTTTTGTTTTTTCAACAAGCCCGTTGGTATGGTTGGTACTGTTGGTAGTGAGCCTGCCTTACATGCCGTGGGCTACGGGTTCGATCCCCGTCCAGGGCAAACATTTGTGTGATGAATGCAAGTGTTTATACTGTGTTTGGGTGTTATTTATCTATTTATGTACGAGTATGTATATCGGTCTCTGATACCCACATCTGATACAGGCTTTTGCCTAGTTTGGGATCAGATGACCTTGTGTGGAATGTCCCCCAATATTTATTTATTTATTTAAAAAGCAACGTAGAAGCACTTGATAAGACTAGACAGTACCCCTTACTCTGTTGTCAGAAGTTTCAAGTCACTATAACGGGCCTCTGCTGGGCTTAAGGATCGTTATCAAAAAAGAGTAGCCGACTGCGTACCAAAAACTTGGAAGCCTTCTTTAAAACAACAAACAACTTTACAACCGACCAATATTTGAACCTAAACTCTGAGGTCGCTGTCTACGTATGCCGCATCGCATTTATCACTTGCTTGCTTCTTGCATGCATCTTGCACAAAACTGTGTCCACGCACGCCACACGATATACGCACAGTAGCGACCTAGCGACATCTGCTTGCATCTTGCATTCATACATCCATTGACCATATGTTAAGGGACTGTTTCAGTTGGTTCAGCTACAGTATGACCGAGATATCTGAGTGTCTACTCTTAATTTTCGATATATCGATATGATGCTACTTCGATACAGTCGGATTCATAGCTTCGTACACTGACAACAGAGTATAATATTGGTTGCATAAATTGACAAATTAGCAGTGATTTGATTAGCATCCAATCAATATCCTGCTCTATCGTCTAGGGACGAAGTTTTGAATTTGCATGTCTCGAATACACAGTTGTATAGTCGAGAATATTTTACATAACCTCTCTCAAAAAAAAAATGGTCCAATATTGATCACCTAAACAGATAACTCAGCCATACCTGCTGTTTTTGTGTCAAACGCTTTGTAGTAACTTCAATCTCACAGTTCGAAGCTCTTAAAACATAGTTCCATACGCAGTAAACATCAGTATTTACATTAAAATTTTATACTGCCACTATACGTTAACCAAATAACATAAAATTGTCATTTAAGAGCTGGTTTGTAACAAGAAAATCAGATAACGGGTGTAATCTGCCTGTTTTAATATCCAATTAAGATATATTTAAAGTTACGATTCACTTTCACTGACATTCTTTAAATAATAGAGATAAGACATTATTTGCTTGAGTTTTATTGCAGAAACCAGACCGGTGTGTAGTTCTGCGGATGGAAAGGCAATAAAAACATTCGTTATGTAGACTAGGTTGAGGCTGAATTCGAATTAAATCAATTACAGAAAACGAATTCATATCCTTTAAATAAAATATTAATACTAGTTTGTTCAATTGGTGAAAATACAAAAATACACAAAATACAAAATATTTATTTTTCCAGAACACAAAAGAGTAAGGGAAGTACAATCTTAGAAATACATTAAATCTATTTCCTAGACAAGACTGTCGCAATACAAATTTTTTATCTTGCAAATCTCACACTAGGAATGAACCTGTCACGTGAGATTTAATAATACGATTTCAGGGACTAGATAAGTACTATACGTACAACTACGATTTATATTTGTTGACAGAAAGCTTTCTATTTGTTGACAGAAACATTAACAATAGCAAATCTGGGAGAATGAAAAGAATATTATAATGATAATGAGGAAAATAGACAGTGCTCCTGCCTTTTGCACCGTAGCATTTTGTGTTATTATCATAGATATATTTGTTCTGTGTTTGGGTGTTAATTAGACAGAGAACAGTACACCAATAAAAGATAAATAAAAAAAAATTAAGAAAAGGACAACATAGCTATTAATAAATTGGATATTATACACGAATGTGAGGCTGAATTCAAATCAAACTAATCATAGATGACAAATATTAGGTCCTACATATAAATATGAAGGCAAATTACACGCCTAAGTTATGAGAGACTGAATACAAATAAAAGGAGATGGAAAGGGTGACCACGTTGATAATAGCCTGATAGAATGTAGGGATAAAATTTTGCAAGAAAAATAATGGGAGCGAGAAGATACTTAGATATTGAGAAAGATAACACATTAGGTACTTAATAGAAAATCAAAAAGGTAACAAGAATATGCGAGAAGTTTACGTCGATGACAGAGAGTTCATGGTAGAGAAACCAATATGGCAGTATAATAAGGTAAGTATATCAGTTATGTTATATAACATGAAACAGATGACTTGGTTACGTGATCAACATATTCAGTGAAAAGTCAAATCCCTTTTTCCAAGAAATTTATTTTACATTACTAGAATCATTGGGCTTCTAAAATGGAACAAAACATTTCATATCAACTAAAGAAAAACATTCTCGACTTCTACTAACTTTCATAATAATATCCTCTCATAGCTAATCCAGTCCCTGACGATCATGCGTAATCATACTTTGTTGCGTGTAGGTACGGTCAACCGCACGTCAGTGGAAACATTTCCAACTCTAATACGATGCCATAAAGTCCAAAGTGTATCTACTGACTTCCTGTTGGGTGTACTACCTGAGGCATCTTAATCATAAAGCGATTTCTACCATAATTCCATCTGTTCAGTAGCCCTTATGCAAAGTAGTATTATGATTAGTATACAAATGAGTCTTTGCGAAACCTGACTAAGGAACGCGAAAGTTGTTGAATTTCAAAGAAGTGGCTTTGGCAAGAACAAGATACATCAGGATTTATCCGTTACATTCGTGAATGCCAACGCTAACCAACTCATTTTTCAGCCAAGTCAATACCATAGTAATCACCTAAAGCTGTCAGAAAAAACCGGTCAAGTGCGAGTCGGACTCGCGCGCCGAGGGTTCCGATATACCTATAGTATTTTTGGAAGCAATAAAGTCCATTTTCAGGACCGCAAAACTAAATTTGTTTGTAAAGGTTTTTTGCAGATTTCTGAAAAACTGTGCAACTTAGAAAGATCGTTTTATTTTTGCTGTAAAGTTTATATAAACTTCTGTCAACTGTAATTAATTCAGATTTTTCCTTACTCAAACTTCGGAGATAAGGGGGGGGGAATGGTATTTTTCTTGACATTTTTCATCATAACTTTAAAACTAAGAAATTTAAAAAAATACAAAAATATATTTTAAAATGTACAAGTAAAGCCCTTTCATATGATACCCCACTCGACCTAGTAGCGACAATTTGAAATTTGGCCCCCCCTATTTTGGCCCCCTTTATATTAATAATCATACTTTTTTAAAAATTTTTTCTTGTGCAATTAAGTTGGGCAACTATATTCTAAAACTATTCCAAATTTCAGGTTGATAGCATAAGTGGTTGCTGAGATATAGAGGTGTGACAGACAGACGGACAGACAGACAGACAGACAGAGCGGCACCATAAGGGTTCCTTTTTTTTACCATTTTGGTATCGGAACCCTAAAAACATGAAAATAAGGTGTTCTCAATTTCCTACGTTAGTTCTCCATTTGTCCGCCGGGACAGAAAAGTCGGTGGATTTGTACTCCATTTTTTTGCAGTTTTTAAAAGGCGATATAGGGATCCTAATCCGATAGACGGGCAGCAGCGTCAGTATCCTTAAACATATCGTACTAATGTACATGGTAAGCAGCTGCACTGCTGAAATTGCGATAACAGTTTCTTCACTGTTATAAAAAATCTTTGACCAGAGCGTTCTAGAAAATCAACAGTCTTCTTATCTTATTAGCCATTTCTGTCCCACTGCTGGGCAAAGGCCTCCCTCCGTTCCTTCCATCAACAGTGACATCTGTTATTTTAAACAGAACTAATTCCGTACGCTCGATTAAATTAACAAGCGCGTTTACAAGGCGATGTGGGTCGTGCGACCGCGGGCAACCTAAGATGGTCACACGAGCGTGAAGCGTGAAAGCGGCAGATTGGATTACGCGGTGCCAAGTTGGCAGTCATAATTAATGCCACATTTTGAGTTACTTTGTTACTTTGATGAAGCAAAAAGGACAATATTCTATCACATCTGGTTTTTAACCCTTAATTGGGTAAAAGTAATATATTTCCCACCCAGCATTTTAAATTTTGCGTGCCTCGGTGAAAAATATAACATGTCCCAAAATTTTTTATATGTTACGGGCAATAGGAATAGTGCTCCCACATCGCCTTAATTTATGTGGGAAATGAGTTTCTTCTGTCCATTTCGCACAATAAGTTTGCATAAACGTCTGCCCATTTAAGGGAATTTATCGTTTTTGGTCAAATTGAAATCACACATTGTCCTGTGATGTACCATAATAAACTGTTTTTCGTGTTTCTTTCCTAGGGAACACTTACAGACACAAAACAAGCTCGTGCGTATACTATGAAATGCTTAAGATGATATAGGGTTACAGATTTCACGAAGCTTCAGTGCTTGACGACACGATTCGTTTCACACCTCTGACCACACCGCAGCTGTCGTAAGGAAAATAGAGCGAGAAAATTGACGCAAAAACAACTGTTATTTTATTTAGATCAGTTCTATTATATTATCTGTTTATCAGTCTGTGATCCTTCTTTTAAGTTTTATGAAGTTAGGACGATTTTTGGAACGGAACGGAGCCAGCTATAGTTTGAATTTGAACTCTACTTTTTCTGAAATCAACGAAGACGAAGATGGCGTGAGTAACAGTTACATTATCTAGCTATAATAATATCTTTGTTTAGATCTGTGAAGGTTGGGTACCTTGTAGATGTAGTCAATGACTATAAAACAGTTATAGTACTTTATCCCAAAGTCACCCAAAGGGCTATGGAAAGGGCTATGCTCGGAGTCTCTCTGCGCGATCGAATCAGAAATGAGGAGATCCGCAGAAAAACTAAAGTAACTGACATAGCACTGAGAATCGCTAAACTAAAGTGGCAGTGGGCAGGGCACATCGCAAGAAGAACTGATGGCCGATGGGGCGTAAGGGTTCTAGAGTGGCGACCACGTACCGGAAGACGAAGCGTTGGCAGGTTGGATCGACAGGGTGGACCGACGTACTGGTCAAGGTCGCGTAAAGCCGCTGGATGCGAGCAGCGCAGGAGGCCTATGTCCAGCAGTGGACGTCTTTCGGCTGATATGATGATGATGACTTTATCTCAGTCTATTTTGTCCCTCATCAGTTTTCAACGTTTATAGAACCCAGTTTTTTTGTTTCTTCCAACGCTTACCAATCTATTTTGAAGCCATGACACTAAAACCAGAGTATATTCGACGGAAAGAAGAATATTGTTTTACAAACTTGCTTTATCTGACAGCTTTAACCGATTGCTTTTGACATAGCAGCAAAATGTTGACAGTTGGAATGAGCTCAAAGTATTTTTGCCGACATGCGGCCGTGTTTACTATTACGTTATGATAAAATTGATCGAACCAAGTACGAGTTGGACTCGAACTATAATTTTTTTGTAAAGTTCAAAACTACCGACAAATTTTGTTTTAGTTCGACTCAGACTTGATCATTTTTTATTGTCCTACAGACAGATAGATAGTTGGACACAGAGCTAATGTCCCATCCCATGAAACGTCCACTACAGGACAGGGATCTCCCTCCAGAATTCCAGCCCCTGCTGTAAAAATGTGGAGGGGCAGTACCATAGTCACCTCGCTTGTTAACGTTACGGCTGGCACCATGGACCGCAGTTGTAGGTGACCGCAGTAAGTAAGATGTAAGATACAAAGGAGGATGCTGCTGCCCATCCTCCAGTTAACCCTTAGTCGCCTCTTACGGCACCCACGGGTATGTATGGGTTGGTACTATTCTTTGCTGGCACCACACGGGACACATACATACATATACGCCCAGTATTATATTACTCTATAATAATAATCTTAATCATAAAACTTTATTTGCAATAAATGTGGTGGTGTGGTCTATGATACATACATTAATAAAATAAATAAAATCTGTTTCTTGTCGGGGTAGGCAGAGACCACAGCCCTCCACCTACTACGATCTTGACATACGTCCCTCGCTCCCTCTACTTTCATCAACCTTTTCATACACGCTAACCAACGAACGTGTATAAAGGTAATAGTACGTTACTAAATTGTATTGTCTTCGGTAATAGGAACCCGTTGGCATATTTTGGGTACGGAACCCTAAAACCACTTATTTTGCTGTTTTTATCTTTGCAGACGGTAATTAAGAAAGCAACAAATGTATCTGTTTCTCAAACAATTAAACAAATACAGTGAGTGAAACTTCCATAGAACTCATAAAAGGAGTTAACTATGTGAAGAGGTAAATCGCTAGTATTGTGATAATGTAACAAGGTAGAGAAACCGGGATTATACGCACGAGGTACGATTGCGAGCGCATTTAGCTCTTTATCTTAAAATAAAATAAAAATCTTTATTTCTTTGCACATTTCAACAAATTACTGGAGTCTCCAGTTAAACATTGCAATGCCTGTATTAGGAGACTGCGCTCTTCCTCTTCATCTTGTTGTCGACACGCAAAGAAGAAGAACTTGTTGTCTTTGATTCAAATCAAATTTGAAACCCTCAAAAAGTTACTTTTTAGGGTTCCGTACCCAAAGGGCTATGGAAAGGGCTATGCTCGGAGTCTCTTTGCGGAAATGAATCAGAAATGAGGACATCCGCAGAAGAATTAAAGTAACTGACATAGCCCTGAGAATCGCTAAACTAAAGTGGCAGTGGGCAGGGCACATCCCAAGACGAACCTATTGCCGATGGTGCGTAAGGGTTCTAGAGTGGCGACCACGTACCGCAAGACGTAGCGTGGGCAGCCCCTCACAAGTTGGACCGACGATCTGGTCAAGGTCGCGGGAAGCCAGCAGGAGCAGCGCAGGACCAGTCGTCATGGAGACCTTAGAGGGGCCTATGTCCAGCAGTAGACGTATTTTGGCTGATGTGATGTATGATGACCCAAAGTGTGCCAACAGGACACTATTACTAAGCCTATACTTCGTCTGTCTGTCTGTCTATTCGACCTTTTTTTTTATAAAGCTTTATTTCCATACAGTGTTGATGTTGTTATGTGTGTTAGTTTGGTTTTCTTATAACTAAAAGCTAGTTTGTTAGTATGGCCCCTTTTAGGGTAAAAGCCTCCTCCATTTTGTTCCAATTAGATCTGTTTTGGGCAACATTCATGCAGTCTTTTCCAGCATGTGCTATGATATCGTCGGACCACCTTTTCTTTTGTCGCCCTACACTTCTTTTGCCTGTAGGTCCCAGCCATTTTGTCACTCTTTTGTCACACTACGACCTTTAGAGGGCTCTATCTTTTGAATCGTAGTAGATGTACGATTACCTAAACTTGATGTCGATTGTCCGTGTGGTGCCAACAAAGAATAGTACCAACCCATCTGTAACCGTCGGTGTCGTAAGAGGCGACTAAGGGCTTATAAACAGGAGAATGGCCAGCAGCATCTTGCTGCGTACTATCTTACATATTGCGGTCACCAACAACAGCAGTCCTCAGCCGCAACACTTAAAAGCGTGGTGACTATGGTAAATCTCCTCCAAAGTACCATGCGTTATTGCTGAAGTTCTGGAAGGAGCTCCTTGTCCTGCAGTGGACATTTTATGGGATGTTATGATTATTATAGTTATCAATGAACCAGATGACTATTATCATAAATAGAGATTCACGACTATCTTGAATGTATCTGCCACAAACGAAACATTGCCTTTGCAACACAAGGATTTGCGCAAAGCCCGGTCAGTAAGGGAGTACGCAAATAGTTGTGGTATTTTTTACTTTGGCAGAGGGTCAGGCATTTTGTATAAGGATACTCTATACAGGTCTTTACGCGGGAATTGGTGTTGCAAAGGCAATGGTTCGTTTATGGCAAACACGTTCCGGCTACCGTAGTAGCGCCCCTGGCCATCTGCCTTTTAATTATTTTATAGCGGCCCGCCCTGGTTTCGCTCGTGGGTAGCAAAGTTGTTTATGCGAAGTTCTTAAAGAAATAACAACAAATTATAAAAACTGGTCAAGTGAGAGTCAGACTCGCGTGCATTTAATACACTTCGCAGCTGGCGGTTCGCACTTGGCCGGTTTTTGGGTCTTAATATTAATTTAATATTAACGTACATCCCTAATTTTCATCCCCTTGGAAAATGATTTATTTCTAACTTTTTATTAGCCTAAATCCTAATTTTTTGTTGGATGTGATACGAACGTTCATCCCTATTATTTCACCCATTTGGGGGATGATATCTTAAAACTGCTGAAACACGTGTTTATTTACTTCTTATTATTAGCAAAAATCCAAATTTCAAACACCTCATGTCAAAACTGTAGAATTTTCATACAAATTTTCTTCCCTTATTTCACCCCCTTGGGTGATGATATCTGAAAATTGCTAAAACACATGTTTCTTTGTTTCTTATTATTAACTTAAATCCAAATTATCAAGTACCGCGTGTCAAAACTGTAGAATTTTCATACAAACTTTCATCCCTTATTTCACCCCCTTAGGGGATGAACATGTACTTTTTTATTTTTTACCAAGAGCTCAAAACCAAATTTCTATAACGAAGGCCTCCTCTAGAGCCCGCCACTCCTCTCTGTCCTTAGAAACTCTCCGCCACAATGGCCCTGCAACTTCCTTTATTTCATCTTCCCATCGTTTGTTTTGCCTATTTTCCTCTGCCATCTGCCTTATCTAAATAATAAATTGATAATGATATCCATTAATCATCAATCGTGGTTTTCCCTTTCATTGGAAAGTTCGGAAACGGTCAACGTCGCTTCAAGTTCGCAGTTAATGAACTTAAATGCTAATCGATTCAAATATTAACCTACTATAGAAGAGTAATTGACGAACTGGTTAGGTTTGGTATGCTATATCTGTACTAGATATAACGTATAGAGACATAATGTGATGTCAAATACGGGTTGGATAAACTTAAGATTTCCTTCCTTAAGAAACTTAAGATTCCTGTCATTCATTTCCTTTTTTTTTCTTTTTTTAAATGACACACATTGTTTAATTCAGAAAGTCTTGTTATAAAGCGTGAATTTTCATTAGTTTTGCTTCGAAGCCCAGTGATGCTTCTCATGAAAACAAGCCACTTTTTTCTTATGTTACAAGTGAGCAACCGAGCAGGTGGGCCATCTGATGGTAAGTGGTCTCCACCGCCTATGACACACACTGTCTTATTAGTAACATACTTTGACGAAAACTAAGACAGCAAAGCGCGTTGCCCACCCTGGGAACTAAGAACTGGGAACCCCTGGGAACTTTCCAGAAGAAAAAAAAATACTCTTAAAAGTTTTTTTGCCTTCCCATGCAAAATGAGTCGATCACGTTACTTCACTATGGGGAGATTCAAAAAATTTTTTGGGAAATAAATTTTTTTCTTTACGAAAGTTGCTTGTTATCATGAGTAGAATCACTAAGTTTTGGGAGCAAAACCACCCGCTGTATTATCATTATTATTAGGAGCCTGCTATGTCCAACTAAAGGCCTCTCTCCCATTTTTCGACTGTTCCCTTACGATCTAGTATTCATTCAAAAATCAAAAAGCTCTTTCACATCACTTCACATGAACATTTAGATTGTTTATATTAGTAGCAAAATTCTAGATCATTTAAAGATGGATAAATCCGGTTAAAGGTGGATAAATCTAGAACTAATCGCTGTCTTGCTCGCAGTATAGCTGAAGATTCTTTTCTAACCGACATAAAGAACACCTACCTTAGATTTCCATTTTTATCTCTAGAACTTAAATGTTCGGTGACTATAATTGATCTTCTATTAGTTCAAAGAAATGTGTTTAAAATATGGCGGCTAATCGTGATAAATGCTGCTTTCCGCCCGTTTGAGGTCAATCGCTGGTCGTTACGACGATCGGGAATTTTGAAAACGATTTTTAATCGGCATCTGGGTGTCTACTCTTAATTTTTGATACATTGATACGATACTACTTCAATACAGTCGAATTCATAACTTTGTTCACTGACAATGGAATAGAATATTGGTTGCATGAATTGTCAAATTGGCCGTGATTAATAGTAGTATCAAACCAATATCCTACTCTATCGTCAAGGGACGAAGTTTTGTTTCTTGAAAACGCATCTATAATTTTTATTTTTCGTTTATTCCAACGCTTACCAATCCATTTTGCAGCCATGACACTAAAACCAAAGTATATTTGACGGAAAGAATAACATTGTTTTCTATACTTGTTTTCCGATTGCTTTTATAGCTGCAAAATGTGTTGACGAACGGAAAAAATGGACACGTCTCGCTTTTCAAGCTTTGTTTCAACTTCACAGCAAGAATGATACAGAATCTACAAAAGCATCTCGCTCAGTTTTGCCTCAGGCAAGTCATCTCCACATCCCATCTCGACAAATGGAGTCACATTTATTTACGTTCCATTTTATCAAACTCTGCAGTTACACTTCGCTTCGAGGCGTCTGCAGACTGGTTTTAAATTAATTTCGTTTGTAGGCTGATATGGAATACTTTAGGAAATGTAAAATAGGTACTAACGAGGCCACTCTTGCCTGACCACCACTAAGCTCATTTTTGTTGTTTAAAAATTAAAGTGGTAATAACTGTGGAAAAACCAAAAGTATTCTTTACAAACAATCATCATATCAGCCGAAAGACGTCCACAGCTGGACATAGGCCTCCCCTAAAGATACGACCGGTCCTGAGCTGCTCGCATCCAGCGGTTCCCGCGACCTTGACCATATCGTCGGTCCACCTTGTGGGGCTGCCCACGCTACGTCTTTCAGTTCGTCTTTCACTTACTGTAAAACCGTAGTTTATAATTTTATATAAAGAGTTATTCATTCATTCATTCATTGTGGTCGCCACTCTAGAACTTTTACGCCCCACCGGCCATCGGTTCTTCTTGCGATGTGCCCACTGCCAATTTAGTTAAGCGATTCTCAGGGCTATGTCAGTACTGCGGATCTCCTCATTTCTGATTCGAATTTAGTTCTACTGCGGATCTCCTCATTTCTGATTCGAACCCGCAGAGAGACACTACAATCAATGTAAGACATTAGCTTTAGCAAATTATATGTAGAAGAAAACTAATTGTACTTCTTATAGTTTTTGTCGTGAGTTATCTTGTTTTATTTTCTATGGTCATCGTCTTCTAAAAGCTATTGTATTCAATGGTCTTTTTAAATCCAACAAAGCAGGAGGGCTTTTATTTTCAATTGCAAGCAAAACTGAGCTTAAAGACGTAAAGGCTTCGTATATTGTATGTTTGTACAGTCAAGAGCACGTCCAGCTTCACACATTAAACTTTGTACAGTTCTTATTTTAATAGCCGTATGAGCTAAATAAGACATGACACTTTCATAAGGAAAGTTATTGAAGGAAAAGTTAAAGGCAGGAGAGGTAGAGGATGAGCAAGACGCACTTATTTTGACCAAATAAAAGAATGGGCAAACGTCGAGTCTTATCAGGATGTTAAATCATTGGCAGAGGGCCGAGATTAAAGGAGATTTCTCCACCGATAAGAGCGCGGCTCTTAAATATAAGAAGAAGAAGATGAGCTAAAATCGTGATGCAAGTGTCAAGGGTTACCTTTTTTTTATTGTCAATGGGCTTACTCTTGACGTTGATCTAGTCTTAAGGATAGAGGTACTTGTTAGCATCTACTATCTGAAATTAAGCCATATGAATACTCCAACCATAAAAGTTCCATTTTATTACCCAACTTGAGGCCGATAATTTGCAAACGTGGTAGCAATTAAGCTATTTAATTCACCTCCTGCGTCAATTTGGGGGCCATAAATGGTGGTATAATTTGACTTGGCCTCCTCCCACATTCAGTGGAAGAACAAGATGTATTTTTTGTTGAGATATAGGTGTCGATTCTGGCAGACCCAAACTAAAACTAAACCAAATTTGACAGTTCTAAAAATGTTGCTAAACTAAATTAAACTAAACTAAATTTGACAGATCTGAAAATGATGCTGTCTTTTATTAGTCTGTAGGGAGTAACAAAGACAGCAATATTTTTAGAACTATCGAATTTGGTTTAGTTTTAGTTTGGGTCTGCCAGAATCGACACTATAGTTCGTAAATAAGTACACACCTTTCTAAATTTAGACTATTTCGGCATACATTGCTGGTTGGAGTAAGGATATAGGAATTTACAGAGCCAGGCCTTCCAGCAATGTATACTAAATCAGTGTCTGCATTTAGGAAGGTATGATAGCAGCTTTAGACAATTTTAGCTTTTCCCAACTAATTTACTAAGAAAATTAAGTTAGGAGAAATTAAATAAGGAGAGTTCCGCTCATTTCGCTCGCTACGCTTTTTAGGTTACCTAAGACACATCCCGCCCGATGTGTCTTAGTTTGTTGTAGGTGGTAGGGCTTTGTACAAAGTCCGTCTGGAAAAGTACCACCCCCTTACCTTTTTCTGCCGTAGCGCAGCAGTGTTTGCACTGCTGTGTTTCGGTTTGAAGAGTAAGGGAGCCAATGAAATTACCGGCACATGAGACATACTATCTTAGTTTTCAGGATGGGTAACGCGCTTTGCTGTCTTATTAGTGGCAAATTATTTCACTAATAAGACAGTGGGTGTCATGGGTGGTGGTGACCATTTACCAACAGGTGGCCCACCTGCTCGTTTGGCTCTACACTGTAAGTAAGCGGTTGTTTTCGAAACTGTCTGTGTAAAATACAGTTTTAGTGATTCGATTTCTCCAGCAGTTGTGACAAATAATACGGTTTCGATCAGTTTAATACTTCCAGTTTACAAATACAGTTAAATTGTTCGAGAGGCAAGGATATAAAGGATAATTTAACTTGATTGGGTTTTTTGTATGCAACTGTATGAGAGATCTGATCGACTTCGTTTACGTGGGAACTAAATAAACTTTGAGTCCAGGGATTCGATTCTTGAAAATCACCGGGTGATAAAATATCACCGGTGAAAATTTTTGTCACCGATGATTTCGAAATCAGCATTCACCAAAAGTCGTATTCTTGAATATCATACCCTGAGTACCAACATGCAGAAACTATGCGGATTTTGACGTTTAGTTGTGTTCCATTTCATGCAGAAATTTTTTTTATCGGTAATTACCGGTTTTTGTTTTCATACAAACTGCTGAAAAATGTGATGTGACAGCAGTAGAGCGTGTAATGAAACGCATGTTTGTAAAAATTAAAAAAATAATAACCTAACCTCACCAACATTGTTTTGAAAATGGTTTGACTATAAATTATAGGAGCAATTAAGATTGAATTAATATAAAAAAGCAAGCTGAAAGCTACAAGAGGAGGCACTTTTTAAAGATGGATATATGACAGGAGACACCTTGATTAAGTAAACCAAATAATTATACCAAACCTTATTTATCATGTAAGTATATTTTGGAGGAATAAGTAATATTTATAGTAATATTTGCTATCAAATTAAGTTGCTGTTAAGTAGAAAGTATCTAAGTAAAGTATCTCTTGTGATTAATGAAGAGAGAGTGAGTAATAAGTAAATCTATTATTTACAGATACAAGAACAACTTGCTACCTGTTGCGTTTACCTACATGAAGAGAAGACTAAAAAGTGGCTATTCCCATGGATTAGCTGGGGCTCAAAGCACAGGAGCTGCCGTCTGTTCCGGGGATAAAGTGTGAAATAGTTCCGTACATGTGATTTGATCACCTGCCTGCGTGCGTCGTGGTGTCTCCAATAGAAATAATATTATAATTATGTAATGAGATTTTGTGATGTTCTGTAAAAATATGGCACAAAACTTTCTGCTCGTTGCAAAAACTGCTTGCACTGCCTGTTCATAACGCTGCAGGTTTTCCATGCAATAGCTATCCGTACCACAATCTTAGGTTAAAATACCCAACGGTGTTTGTAATGGGATTGGATGGCTACGATAGGTTAGAAGTTAGAAGAAAGTTGACCCTAGTTACGTACTCGTATGTATTCAAGGTATTCTGTGGAAAACTAAGTAACGCGCAGATTTTAGAGCATATGGGGTTAGCTGTACCAAATCTGAGGTTGAGACGGGGACTTAGAGATGTGGTTTTTGTTCTCCCTGACTGTAGGACAAATATTTTGAGACATTTCCCGCTTACTACTGATGCCACATCGGGTAAGTTGGACTTATTTAAATGTAGATTGACGAAATTCTCAGAAGTAGCTTTCATATACATTAGTAATTCAAATATGAACTAGTTTTACTCTTTTAATTGATTCTATTTAAATTATATTTAATTGTTACAGAATGAAAGAAATGTTATGTAATTAATAATGTTCTTATGTCTAATGACGGAATGGATGTACGCATAATATATTTTAATGCTTTTTAATAATTTAAATTTTGAGCTTGTTTATGCATCGTTGCCTTGGGTTGACCTGTTAGCTAGGGTGATGCACTTGTGTGTAATTAGATTTAAATAAATGAAATATTGTAAAGTGATATTGTTAAGTGTAGGTAATGTTTTAAAAATAAATAAAAGATATTGATGATCCAAATATAGAGTTTTACTCCAATATATTACACTGGTTACTTATAAGTCTATACTTTATTAGCTTATACAAAGCATTGTTCAGCGGACAAATCACTAGTTGCCGGAGTTTTCAAGTTGCCGAAGGGCTTCTGACTTGGCTCTACATCTAGAACATGTTGAAAGTTGTTGTAGAACTTGTTGGAATCATTCTATCACTAGCCGTCTTCTTCTAGGTTCTGACTACAGCCAATTATAGGAAAGAAAGACCCACCACCACTTGCTTCACAACATTAATGATCGGTCAAACTATCATGCTGCTTCTATCTCATAAACTCATGAAGGCTCCGCTTATTACCTGCATCTTGATTACAAGTATAGATATGGCATTGTACCCAACCTTTAGGTATATTATCTTTCCTGCAGTTAGGTACTTGCTTGCTGTTTTTGCAGGAGAAATAAAAGAATGTCACTTTCTGAATAAAGTTTCAAGGTAGGTATGGTCCTTGATGTTTAGGTTTGCTGAGATGCTTCCGACGTTATCTGAAGGTCTTCTCTTCATAACTATCGCCAAACAAGCAATCTTAACAAACAAACATGTTCTCAATATTATTTCTTGGGCCTTGCCGGCAATGCCGCGTCTACTGCTGAGGCTACCGCAAACGGTTTCAAACAATCTTAAACACCTAGGTATTCTTGTATTCATCAAGACTTATTTAACACAGAACACACAATATTTATAACCTTTTATTTTTTTAATGTCAAAACCACCGGTGACTTGAAATCGACTGGGGGGGGGCACTCGATTTCAAATATCATAGGTATGATATTTTATCACCGGGTGATATTCAAGAATGCGACTTTTGGGAAATGTATGATTTTCTCGTTTTTGAGTGATATTTTATCACCCGGTGATTTTCAAGAATCGAATCCCAGTAGTTTTTTTTAGTACGCCATTCAGTGGGTCATACAGATTTTAAGGTTTCGTATCTTATACAAAAGCTTCTTTCTTTTTACTCGTAAAACTCGTAAATTGTTCCCTCATAATTCAGCTGAACCGATTTTCATGAATTATACTTTGATAACGAGTGAGACTTACTAATGTCACTGGGTAAATAAGGACGGGTTGCACTCCGGGAGTGCCGGCAGAAGTGAAAACTTAAACATCAACATTGTGCATTTTTGAATATTTTGGAATGGTTAGGGAATAATTTCGCACGAATTGTTTTATTTATCAGTATAAAAGTACATACAATATTCATTTATTGCGCTATCGTATACAAACATGACAATTTATGTTACATATAGACAATCTTCGTCAGATCTGACGCGCCGCTAAAGAAGTTTTCACTTCAAACCTTAAACATCTGACGCGACATCTGACGTGAGTTTAACATTTTTTACCCATCTAAAAAAGTGCCAAGCGCTGCTAAAGAAGTTTTCACTTCAAAAATATGAGAAATCATTGTGGCGGGCTTTCGGGGTCAAATTGAGCATCAAGAAATTTTATTTTTCTCCAAAATCTACAAAGTGGGGTATCAATATGAAGATTTCTAAGAAGAGATCACAAAAATATATACCACTTATATTTTAAACAACTATTTAAGAATAATTTGACTCAAAAAATCTAAAAAGATATCAAAAATAAAAAACCCGACTGTGTAACAGAAAAACGAAAACAAGCTATGATTTGGTTAACTTGATTGATTTTGATTTGTCTGTCTGATTTCTCTGAACAGAGAGTAAAAGTAACAAGTTGATGTTACTATCAAATACTAAGATTTCATTAATTAAAGACATTTGGAGGTGTGAAACAGTTGTTGCCTTTTTGTTACACCTTGTAGAGCTGAATCAGTAATTAGCAATAATGGAAGCTGTTTATTTGCTTCAGGCTAAAAGCTATTACAGTAACTTACAATTCTTGATTAAGATTACGTGTTTGTATTAACATTTAAGTAGAGTAACAGTTATTTGATTAGATATGAAGTTTAGTTTACAATAGGTATATAATTACAACGTATAACTTATAACTTTACTAACACAAAACGACTCGGGTGGTAATTTCACCCACGTAACCGAACAAATTTTTGTTTAACAAATTTCGAAAATAATAAAAAAAAGTTTGCTTCGATTGTTCTGCTGACCATTTCATAACCAAAGGACCAAAAGTTACCTTTTGCGAATTTCCAAAAGTTGTAAAACGAAAGGTGTTACTTCAAGCCTCCGAATATGCCTGATATATTAATGAAGCTGTATATAAATATATATATTTGTAATCGGTTTCTCGAAAACGGCTCTAACGATTTCGATGAAATTTTCTATACGGGGGTTTCAAGGGGCAAAAAATCGATCTAGCTGGGTCTCATGTTTGGTAAAATTTGTTTTCCCCGTGTTTTTGAGCATTCTGTAAATTCCGCGTTTTAGACAGAAACTTTACAGCGCCATCTGTTGGCTGTAAGCATAGCTTGCTCACCCGATGATATTTTCAGGTTGAGGCGGCTATTAAAGAGCGAAGCTCGGTCGCCCAGGTACTAAAAATACTATACGTATATTGGAACCCTCCTCGGCGCGCGAGTCTGACTGGAACTTGACCGATTTTTTAAGCTGGTTTTATACACACGCAAAAAGACTATCCCTAAAATAAGTTAAATAAGCTATTATAGTATAATATCTTTTAATCTTAATATTTATCTTTCTACTTTTAAAATAAAAAGAAATAAGAGGAAGACGTATCTTAACGTGAATCTTTTTTGGCTGCCGCTTGCATTGCATTTTGCATTATCATTGGCATAAATAAGGCTTGTCGCTGCATTATAGTCATTATTACTATGTTAATAAGCTCTGCAAAATTATAGCCCCAAGGATAAAATGAGAAAATTCTTTTCAGGTGAATTTCATTTACAAAATTTTGTTGTCTACATAAATTTAAGTATTTGTTTTTTTTTTCGTGATCAGCTTTTGCAACCATTGATTAAAAAGTTTAACGCAATTTTATAATATTTATAAGAAGGTATATATTCTTATAAGAAGGTAGAAAGGACCTTTCCGGCCATAGGCGTAGTTCCTATTGGCAACTCTGTTTGGTAACCAGTTGCCAAATGAAGAGAAAGCAATCTTGTTTTTCAGCAAGGACTCAAAGCAAACAAAAAATAATCGATTTGAAACCCTTTTAATTTTTGTTTTCAAACCTTTTTTTGCCACTTCATCATCATCACTATCACTACATAGTATAAAACAAAGTCGCTTTCCGCCGTCTGTCTGTATGTATGCTTAGATCTTTAAAACTACGCAACGGATTTTGATGCGGTTTTTTTAGTAGATAGAGTGATTCAAGAGAAAGGTTCATATGTATAATACATGCATAACATATCAGAGAAACGCTGATAATTTTAGAGGTTTGTAATGTGATGTCGTTTTTTTGCGCTTACATTGCAAACGCTGGCTGAACCCAAAGAGATAGATCAAAATAATGTACTACAGTATTGTACACCTTAAAAAAGGTCTACAAAAACGTCTGCAATGGTATATGTTTATCTCTTAGGGATAACTGACAATAACCATTTTTATCCTTCCGATAAATAATGGCTTGTTTACAAAGCGATTTTAAGCAATACAACATTAATGCTTATCCAATTAAGTGCATTAAATACATTTAATATAGGTCAATATGGCCCTTACAGCATGTGATTTGAATGAATATTTTCGAAGATATTACAGATTTAAAATGCAGGGACAAAGCGGTTGAGGCGGTACCGGCTAGAGGGCCGGCAGCGCGTACCTGTAATGTAAATAGCGCGTCGAAGGCCGCGCTTCGCCCTATAGCACTATACTATTAGTCCTATTACTTCTGTAGTAGGTATATTTAGTATCAGTATTGCACCCGTGCGAAGCCGGGGCGGGTCGCTAGTCTATAATATTTTTATAGTTACGCACTACGTCTACTCAGCGTCGTTGTTATCTATAGAACTTTGAACACAGAATACAATAAAACCTGAAATTATGGATATTTCAAATGATATTTTTAGGGTTCCTTACCCGATGTGTAAAAAACGGACCTTATTAATATGCCTTCTATGTCTGTCTGTCTGTGAGCGGGCTGTATTTTATGAACCGTAAAAAAGAGACAGTTGAAATTTTCACAGATTGTGTGTTACTGTTGCCGCTATAATAACAAAAACAATATTTAGGGGTATAATAAAAATCCTTACTAAAAACATGTCTTTAGGCGATTTTTGCTCGATTTTTTGTTTTAGCTCTATCGTAAATACGGGAACACTCTTGGTGAACAAAACTACTTACATTAGCTATTTGTTTTTCAGTCAGTAAATATGATTAATATGTATATAAATGTAATTCACCTCTGAGTCGGGCGCATACAATGGCTTGTTGTCGTTTTTGCCGATGACATTGGCTGAATGGTACGAAATGTATAGAGAGCAATAATATGTATGGGAAGTAATATCAGGTTTTGGATCGTTGTGCGTGGATGTTTTTGCAAGACATGATGAGGGTAGTTTTATTTTTAAAGCCTCGATTATTATGTCATTTGAAGGCGCAAATACACACGACTTTTTTGTCGAAGTGCTTTCAGGACGTCAGTCAAGGCTCAAGGCTCATTTTTACAAAAAATAACTTAAATTTCAATATTTCATTGGGAAATTGACCTATAGTTGTAAGAGGCGACTAAGGGATTATTAACGTGCGGATGGGCAGTAGCGTCCTTCTGTGTAACGTGCCACCTTTATGTCTACCCACATACGTATCATGATAAAATTATGTTCACCATTCAATTAGGATCCTTTATTAGATCAATGATTATTTGCTTGTTTGTTAGACCTAAAGTTCAACCTGTAACCTAGGTCTGATAAACTCCAGACATAAAGGGTATCACACACTAGCCTTGTAGGTAATTACAAGGGTCCATTATCGGGACATCTAAAGGGGCCAATACATTAGCCGGCAGTGTCGCGCTGGTGTTTTGTTCGAGCTACTATCGCAACATCGTCTCGATTTTCTATGGTTCTCAAAGTTGTACACTTTAAGCATTTTTAAAAAAAATTTTTGGAATAAAAAAGTTGTTATCGCTGTCTTTAAAATATTTTCCGTTTTTGGACGTACTCTGGTGATCCTTGTAATATTAAGAAGAATATTTTGCAATAAAGGTACGTTGTTTCTGAGCTAAAAAATATTGTGTTAAAGTTTAGTATTTTAGGCATTTGAACATAATTTTTGTAAAAAGCAGTACATATTTTGTGTGAATTTTTAGCGTTTGTGTAAATGAATTTGTAGCAACTTTAGAAGCGAAACAAGGTCGTGTTTGATTATTTTCCTTAAAGTTTTTACTCCAGTTTTTAAAGTCACACATTCACAGTTTAAGAACCACATCCACAGACAGGTCTGAGCCGCGATACGAGAGAGTATGTTTGATGTACAGTGTACAGGGTCCCTAGGCCGCGGGCTTTGCACTAAGCTACTAAAAATTGATCACATCTGATATTTTAAAGAGACATTAAAGTGTCCTGCATCCGTAGCCGTAGGGTAGTGGTTATTAAAAGATAGACTTGGGCATTTATAATAATTAAAGGAGACGTCACAGTTTACTATCTGTCTCCGGCCATGTCTTTGTATAGTTGTCAGTTGACATTTTTGTTTAATTCGGTATAGTTTTCTTGTAATATCGGTTATACTGGTCATTACACAATATGATAGAAACTGTCATTTGATGTGACATTTGTATGTAAAAAGGCCGATAACACATTTTTAAGATGTTTCTAGAAATATTTTGCTTAGTTTGACCACAGAGACAAGAACTTTTTCGTTCCATATTGCACAAATAAGCGTATTTTTGATGATTTTTCTCGTTCAAACTATCGGATAATAAAAGAAAAGAGTTGATGTTAAAATTCATTATATTTTTCTCTTTTTTTCTAGCAGGTGTACGTAGAGATGGCCAGGGACAAAACATCTCCTTTCTTATGATTTCATTAATATAATCTGAGGTCTTTTAGATAAAGAGCTAAAATTTTCAGACTAAGATGTTGTTAGCAGAACTATTAATATTTTTTTATTTTTTAACCTTTTGCTCTTATTTTACATGTCGTTGAACAGAAAATGACAGCAACAACAGAGCCTTTACTTTCGATTTGATAATACAAGATTACTATACAATTATTATGGTTTATCATGAAAATATATATATCCTATACATATATCCATATACTATAATACATATATCCTGTTCTTTCGGGATCTGGAGTTCAAAACTTTGATGATAAACTTTTAATTAAATATTCTGAACGTATACCGTCAGATTTAGCTTGGGAGAGCGTTTCACCTTCGGAAGTAGTTAAAATTGTAGGTAATATGAAGAGTAAGAAATCTTGCGGGTATGATGATGTCCCCATTTCAGTAGTTAAAGAAAACCTAGATATATTAGCGGAGCCTTTATCTAGATTATACAATATGTGCTTTGATCAAGAGGTCTTCCCGGATCAGTTTAAAATAGCTAAGGTGATACCAGTATACAAAAAAAATACAAAGAGCGACGTCAAAAATTACAGACCGATATCACTTCTACCAATACTCTCCAAAATTTTTGAAAAAATTATTAAAAATCGCTTATCTAGACATTTTCAAATAAATAACATTATTAATAATAGACAATTTGGATACCGCACTGGGTTGGGTACTGCAGATGCTATTGACAAGTTACTTGATGACGTAATCAGTAGTCTAAATAACAAACAAAGAGCAGCGGGTTTGTTTCTCGATTTGACAGCTGCGTTCGATACCCTCAGCCATGACATTTTGTTTGTCAAATTAGAGCACTATGGTGTACGAGAGAAATTTTTGAATTTGTTGAAATCTTACCTGACAAATAGGCGTCAATTTGTTGCATTAACTTCTATTGAAAATGGACGGGAACAGGTGTATAGTAGCAGAATGAGTGTTACCACCAGAGGAGTGCCACAGGGCTCTGTTTTAGGTCCAATACTCTTTAATATAATGGTAAATGATCTTGCTAACTACATCCACAGTCGCTTGGCTAATGTGAAAATTGTGTGCTACGCGGACGACACAAATGCAATTATCACAGCTAACAGCTCTGGAGAGCTAGAGTCTAAAGTAAATGAAGCCCTTACAGAGCTACAACTTTGGTTTAGGAATAACAGTCTTACTCTTAATCTCTCCAAAACATACTGCATGCAATTTCGTTCTACAGCAGGGAATAAAGAATTTTTGGATATTGTCTTGAATGGTGCAAAAATAGAACAACTAGAATCGGTTAAGTTCTTGGGCGTATATATAGACTCACAATTAAAATGGAAAAATGAGGTCTCTAAAATAGAAGCAAAAGTTAGCTCCGCGTGTTACGCCCTGAGAAGTCTGCGGGATGAATTAACGAAAAATCAGTTAAGGTCTGTCTATTTTGCAATAGTAGAATCACACTTTCGGTATAGCATTAAGTTCTGGGGAAACAGCTATGCGTATAATATAAATAAAGCTTTTGTGTTGCAGAAGAGAGCCATAAGGACAATAGTGCGTATCCCGCCATGGATTTCTTGTAGAGAGTCCTTTAGAAAGTTAAATATATTGACCATTCCCAGTTTATACATTCTGACGTTATTGACAGATATAGTAGAAAACCCCGAAAGATTTGAGAACCCGGAGGAAAGGAAACACAGACTTGCTACACGAAGAAAGGACTTAAATAGAGCAATAGCACCTAAACTAGAAGTGGTAAGACACAGTGTTAGATATCAAGCGGTCAAGTTGTTCAATTGTCTACCTGATGAGCTTAAATCAATTGTTTGTCCTATAAAATTTAAAACATCACTAAAGGCATTCTTGTTGGAAAAGTGTTTCTATAGCATTCAGGAGTTTGAAACCCATAAAATGTGTTCGTTCTGATTGTTTATTTAGAATACATGTATCCATGACTTGACTTTTATCTTGTAATTAGGAATTTTGGTGACATTTTAATATTGACATTTGAATATTGTTTTGTTGTGTCTAATGTCTTGATTGCTGGTTATTGTTTTCATTTGATTTTATGTTTATTATCAATTAGTGACATTTTATAATTATTTATAATTAAGAATTTATAATTTTTTGTGACATAGGTATATATAATTTTTGTGACATTTCTCTAATTATTACTGTTAATTTCTAACACAATTGTAAAAAATTGTTTATGAATAAATGAATGAATGAATGAATACCTTAATTTTTAGTTATAGTTCGTTAAATCTTCAATTATGTCTTTGAGCAACTTTTAAATTAATCTGTGTCTTAAATACGTCTACAAAGTTTCAAAATAACAAACAACCATAATATCACAGGTCGTAAATACATTCAAATAGACAGATCGATAGACGACGATGGTCGTGCGCCGCCTACGCAGTGTGGGCGGACCTTTAGTTCTACTGCTAGACCGTTTAATGTCAACAGAGGTATAAATGTTTTATCGTAACAATTTATTTTGCAGGTAAACGGTATTAAAGGGCGTGCTCAGTCAACAAAACTGAACAATAGAAAAAAATATTTTTTGGGGAAAAATTGCTCACTCTGATCGAAAAGTTTGTATGGAAAGGTCAATATTTTTTGTTGTTTAAATGTTTCCTTCGAAAAGTTGTTTAGCCTGCTGACTGTACTTCCCCTCAAAAATGTACACAAGGGCGCACTTCAGTTGAATCACTTTTACATTGAGCAGGTCTCTGGCTTCGGGCGCTTGTAGCGTAGTGCCGGTTCAGCTTAAACTGGTTTTGTTTCTACTGCAAGCAAGCAAGAAAGAAGCAATAAACTAAACATCTTTCCTTAAGGAACACAGGTCGAAATACGAATAAATGGAACAGCAGCACTGCACTTACTTTCTCGCGATATACGAGTCATCATTCCACAGTTTCCCCAACGGGAATCGAACCCAGAACCTCCGGATCAAGAGCCGAATGCTCTAACTACTAGTTTATAAAGGGCTGCGGATAGTAAAGAGTAAATAAGGACCAAGTGCAAACTTAAGTTTGTAATTCCATACAAATAATATGGAAATACAAACTTACCTGAGCTAGATTTATGTAAAAATGTTTAAATGAAATATGCAGTCAGGTACATAACCAATTAAGAATTCCAATTTGAGGCATTAAAGTAAGCTCATTGAAATCGATTTTGGGTAAACCATATTTTTAAATTTTAGTAGTAAGGGAACACCCCTTATATGAACTTCCACAGACCAATGGATACTGCCGAAAGATACCATGCATGAAGATTCTTGGTCATGCAAAATTTCATTAAGATTATTTGAGCCGTTTTTGAGCAAATTGCAATTTTGCATTTCCATTGTATGACAGCTACCCTGAAAAAGAGAGCCAGCAAAAAACCACTCAGTATCCTACGATAAATTTACAAGAAGATCTTAAATTTAAAATATGGTGTCAATTCGAACATTCGTTTAGCCGCTAGGCTAGGCCAAAGCGTGACGGACAGACCGACCGACGACGGACCGACCGACCGACCGACGGACCGACCGACCGACGGACCGACCGACCGACCGACCGACGGACGGACATTTTTGGGAGACTTGTTTTTTATGATGTATCAGTGATATAGAACACATTTTTGAGTAAATTGGAAAAACTTTTTTTTTTTCACGAATACAATACCTTTCTCGCTCCGCTCGAAAGTAAAAAAGATGTTTGACCTCCCATACAAAATGTGCTAACAGATGATTCAGTTTCTGTGGGAGGTAAAAAATTTTTTTTCATAATTCGACCTATGTTCCTCAAGGAAAGTTGTTCAGTTTCATGGGCAGAATCGCATCCTTCAGGGTTGATGTATCCTTTCAATTACACCATGTATTAAACGAGTTTATGCCGAAAAACATAACATAACCCTCTTTCTGAAGCAATCGTCTCGGTCGAGTCAAAAAAATCTCAAAGCTTTGATCTACGCGCCGACAAAGTGGCTTCCGATTTATATAAGTTGTAAGATTGTGATCGCATCGAGTATATCAATCTAACTCAATTACACGCTGGATTTGAATCAAATCGATACCTTTTGAGTTAATCGATTATGTAAGAAAATTAGTGTTATAAATTGAATTTAAATTTCTCCTCATCATAACATCCCACGGAACATCCACTACAGGACAGGGCAGGACAGGCAGCAGCATCCTCCTTTGTATCTTACTTACTGCGGTCACCTACAACCTCGGTCCATGGTGCCAGCCGTAACGCTAACAAGCGAGGTGACTATGGTACTTCCCCTCCACATTTTTCCAGTAAAAGCTAGAATTCTGTAGGGAGCTCCCTGTCCTGTAGTGGACATTTCATGGGATGTTGTTATGATAATAGGTACATTTCATAAACGCCGACAAAGTAGTAAAATAAAATCTTGAAAAATAAAACATTATTAGTCTACCTCCCCTACAAGTAAACTGGGGGTAAATTTCTTTTTAATAATGTGAGTGCATTTATAATTTTTCGATTTAGGAATCCGTTTGCAGAATATTTTGTTGGAGTCGAATGTCATCACCGATGTTACCACCACGTAAAATTAAATGTATTAATTGAAATTTCAGTAACTTACTGTGCTAGATTTTTTGGGTCCGACTCGCGCTTGACCAGTTTTTATTATTTGTTGTTATTTCATAGCTTATGAACTATAAACATACCAATTTTCACGTTTATAAGTGAACCCGTTTTTAAGATAGAGCTAAAACAAAAATCGCCTATAAAAACAGGTCTTTAGTATGGGAGCCCCCCTTAAATTATTACTTTTTTTATTTTTAGTATTTATTGTTATAGCAGCAAAAGAAATACATAATCTGTGAACATTTTAACTGTATAGGTATTACTGTTCATGGGATACAGCTCAAACAAAATTTTGTAAAAACCGCTGACTTTGATAGCATCTTATTCCTTTGTTTTTAAATATTTTTTAAAACAAAAATAAAGTATTTATCTACTCAACAAGTTCTAAACAACGATACCCCACTCGATGGGGTAGGTTTACGCTCCCCCCTTTAGCTGCTTGGGAGCCCCCCTTAATTTCTAACTTTTTTTACTTTTAGTATTTATTGTTGTAGCGGCAACAGATATAAACAATTTGTGAAAATTTCAAATTTCTAACTATTACGGTTCATGAGATACAGCCCGCTGACAGACGGACAGACAGACAGACAGATATCGGAGGCATATCAATAGGGTCCCGTTTTTTACCCTTTGGGTACGGAACCTCAACAACTATGGAACCCCATACGAACACGCAGTTGGCCGGTTTTTTTAGTCAATTCTGAAAAATTGTTCAACGTAATTTTCCCAGCATAACATTTTTATGTCATTCGTTAGACATTCCATAGAAATCGTTATATCGATCGGTACTTCGTTTAATCGATAAAGATTTTATCTATCTTGATGACTTTATCTTGGCGATCTTTTTACCGCAATTTTATATTCTAATATAAAATTTTATGTGGATATTATAAAAGGATTTTAATAATTGATATTCAAATTCGGTTTTATGACAATTAGATGGGGTGATATCAAAGCTTATTTTTGAAGAAATAATTATAAATTATAAAAGAACGTTGCCAGGGTTCCGTATTTTAAAAGGAAGAAGACGGAACCCTTATAGAATCACTTTGGCAAATTGTAAACGGACTTAGATCACTACTGGTCCGAACGGGATCGGGGATTGGGTTAGGTTAGACAACGCACGAGCCGAGCGAGCGCCAGAAACGAACTACGCGTCGTTTTGTTAAATGCCGAGGTAATATGACGCATTTCGAAATTTCTCGACATTTTGTAAAGTGCTTAGGCATTTTGTGAAGCGGCGAATAATACAATTTACCTGCGACATATGTATCTAGGGCCGGTATTTCACTGGGACACCACGGTGGTGCGACTGGTTGCGCGACTGGTTGCGCCACTGGTGTCCGTAACTAGACACCAGTAAAGACACACCCTGCGGCCACAGTATTAAGGGCTATATTTCACTGGGAGTGGTAGCGCGACCAGCATCCGAACTGGTTGCGCCGGCAAATTGGTTGCGCAACCAAACGGACACCAGGTGAGTAACTCTCTATAGAGCTGTATACATTTTGTTGGTAGCGGCGACTGGTTGCGCTGCCATGGTGTCCCAGTGAAATACTGGCCTTAGTCTCTGAACCTGGTTTGCTTAGTTTGGAATCAGATAGCTATGTGTGCAGTGCATCGTAGTTTTATACTGGCAAAAAAGCTTTGTTACGTTTTACGGAGTCAGATTAGTAAGAGGATTTTACTAAAAAATAATTACAAAGTAGGTATACTGTTTTGTAACGATTCCATAAAAAGTTGTTATTAGATTAAACAACATAGTTTATTGCACATAACTATATGCCCATTGAGCATACAGCGGTGTCTCTCTCTACTGCAGACCACAATTTAAGCCTTATCTTAAAATTTAAAGTATTCTAGTATACTGTAAAATGAGGATGTAAGCGAGAATTCCGGTTCCAATTAAAGCACCTGCGCTCTGCAGGTATTGTTTAAACTGACAATAAGGTAAAGAAGAAGTAGTTCTTACTAGTTCTAGGATCAAGAATATCCGCATGTAATAAGGTAACAGCTTGAACAAAACACAAAATGTTTTATTAATACTTTTATACAGCTTGGTTTTAAACTAGAGGATGGACCTTCAATTTTCAGTCATTACTCGTAGAAAATTGAGTGTTATTTTTAGAGTTCCGAACAAAAATGGTGAAAACGGAACCCTTATGGTGAGACTTCATCTGTCTGTCACACCTGTATATAATCCAAAGATTTCGGACCTCCTTGCTTCGCTCGGAATAGATACCTTGCTAATTTATTTTAGTAGGGGATGACATTTGCCAACATGTCACAACCCCATCATCGATGATCCATAGAAAATATTCAAAATGACCTGTCAAATCCATAGAAAAACGCCTACACCACCTAGTGATGAATTATTTCTTTAATCCTCCTTCTAAGTAAGTACCTTTATTTTTCTGTGATATTATCTCAACTATTGACTAAAAATTAGGCATACTTTTAGAATATGATTGCCGAACTTTATTACAAATGAAATAATTATAAAAATATTCTTATTATTGTAAAGGGGGCCCAAATGCGGGTCCTAAATGGGGGGCCCAAATGGGGGGGTCAAAATTTTAAATGGTCGTTATTAGGTCGATTGGGGTATCATATGAAAAAGCTTAGCTTCGAAAGTCCCGTATGGTGCCGGTAAAGAATATTACCAACTCATACATACCCGTGGGTGTCGTTAGAGGCGACTAAGGGTTAACTGGAGGATGGGCAGCAGCATCCTCCTTTATATCTTACTTACTGCGGTCACCTAAAACCGCGGTCCATGGTGCCAGCCGTAACGCTAACAAGCGAGGTGACTATGGTACTTCCCCTCCACATTTTTCCAGCAAAAGCTAGAATTCTGGAGGGAGCTCCCTGTCCTGTAGTGGACGTTTCATGGGATGTTATGATGATGAAAAAGCTTCATAGTTTTCAAGTTATGATGAGAATTATTATTTTAATTATTTTTAATTATACTTAATTATTTCAATTATTTCCGAAGTTTACTTAAAGAAAAATTTGAATCAATTATAGTCGATAGACGTTTGTAAACATTATAGAAAAAATAAAACAATCTCTCTAAATAGCAATTTTTTTTAGAAACCTGCAAAAATTCTTTACAAACAAGTTTAGTTTTGCGGTCCTAAACATGGACTTAATTGCTTCTGAAAATACTATAAGTATACCGGAACCCTCGGCTCGCGAATCCAACTCGCTTTTGACTGGTTTTTTTTTACATTTCTGTTCATTACCACATAAAAAAAGCCAAATGTGCAAGCATTAACAAGCAAAGTCGTCTTTTCTACTCGTTCTTTGGCCAATTTATGAATATTCTCTTCGGTCTTGACGACTGTCAGCTTATGCACGATCATTTGATTCTGCGCAGTGCTGCACAGCTTGGTCCTGATATAATCGGCTTACAGTTGTCATCAAGTCTTTGCTTGGCAAGTTCAAGAAAAAATAAGAAATTAATCGAAGACAACGATCACAGATTCACAGATCAGGGACTCGATTCTTGAAAATCACCGGGTGTTAAAATATCACTTTTGAGTCTTTAAAAATTCACATTTACCCTGATTAACTGTTAAAAGGTAAATCAGAATACATGAAAATTAACTATCAAGGACTGCTTTATATTTTACGAAGATCAATCTTAACTTTTAAAAAGAAAAATATGTGATTTTGAATTTTTTGAGTGATATTTTATCACCCGGTGATATTCAAGAATTGGTCCCCTGTGCTCAAAATAATGTATCGTGTAAAGAGTTAAGAGTGAGTGAATGAGAATTGAACTTTACCTCATTATTCGTACGTTTCAAAATATTATGACCTAAGTTTTTGGTACCATTCTTGTACTGAAATACAAGGTTATTTTTTGGACCTGATATGCGTATGCCCGCCTTATTACAGAGGTCAAAAGCAACAACTTTTGTTCTACAACTTTGCTAACAACGCACGAAAAATTTTCAACTTCCCATCCAAATTGTTCGGTCACGTGACCACTTTAGTATGGGGAGTCGAAAATTATTTGTGCGTTGTTAGCAAAGTCGTAGAACAAAAGTTGTTGCTTTTGTCCTCTATAATAAGGAGGGCATATGCATATCAGGTCCAAAAAATAACCTAGTATACTATCAATACTCAAAAACATAAAACGACTCTATAACCAAAATGTTGGTCGTTCTCATTACTTATTTGTGAATTTGTATTGGTTTCGCTCGCGAAGCCCAGTGATTCTACTCATGAAAACTAGCAACTTTACCAAAAAATAATAATTACTGTTACATACTAATTTTGTATGGAAATTTGTTAAATTGAGTAAGAAGGTTTTTTTTTGGAAATGAATCTACAAAGTAGAAAATCGACGCGTGGGATTCGAACCTGCGTCTTCTACGTCAGTACCGCAGACGCTTTACCAATTAGGCTACTGTGGTCCTGCTTGATGTTGTGAAATTTGCGACCTCTATACGCATTTCATTGTTACGTTTGTGCTGCCACCTAGGAAGTATTTGCAGTACTAGCTCAACTAGCTCAACTAGTCCATCATTGCAGATAGATTTCAAGTCGAAAATTGATAACACTACGTATAATTGGAAACGATTTTTATTCGGCGAATCCTGCCTGTGCTTGTGACATTTTGCGATTTTCTACTTTGTAGATTTATCTATCCGAACACAGGAAGTGCTTTTCAAAAAAGCATGGTTTACAAAAATCTAATCTTCACGAGAGAAATAGTATAAAAAATATAATTTCAACCTCAATTTAACATGTCATTCAGTGGCATGTCGCAGTGCATTACCGTCATCGGCCACTTCCTAAAATGCCCGTATCTATAATTACCATCAAACCATTAAGGGATTTGTCCATCACGGTTGTCACACTATTATAGATATTTTTGAAGAGATTTGTGAGTGAGTCTGTGCCTCAGATATTTCTTTTTATTTCTTTATAAATATGTAATTAAGATTGGTTGACGTATCTTTTTGTAAGACTTCACATCTTGTACAAAATATTTTTAAATCAACCATTTTAATATTTAAATTTAATATGTGTTATTCAGGGGAAGGCCTGAGGACCTAAGGGTTTTTTAAACTTAGAATTTATCATTTATTTTAAGATGTAATGTACCTCTACCAGAGATATGGGTATATTCAACGAACGTCAGTGAGTATACTTTTTCTGAGACCTCTACTATTAAAAAAGAAAAAAAAATATATACCTAATACTGAAGATATTTATAAAATAATTATCATGTTATGCTATTTTGATATCCCTGAATCCAAATCACAGAGTTTTAGAAATTTTTTTCCTTTTCCTTGTTTAGTACTGAACCTGAACCGATTTTAATTAATCTTATTTGTTTGATGGCTTGACTTAAACACTGTATTTTTTTGGAAACGGGAACAAAATAAAATCCCATTCGTTTAGTTTTTGACATTCGGATGAAGTACCGGGCAAAAGCTAGTGTATTCCTAAACTTCTTTTGTTGTGGAAAATAAACATAATTGTTTGATTTATCGATTAATTAAAACTTAAACAGTAAAGCCTTGAATGAGCTCTGCATTGGAAAGAGCACTCGGCATTTGCATTTTATGTTAAAAAAAAAAACAAGAAATTCTACAATTCAAACAAAGTAACGACTATTAGCTCTATAACAGCTGTAATACCAATACTACAGAAGACCGACAGAAAAAAACAAACGATTTTATTATCGGACTCGTAGCAACCATTAACAACCAGTATCAGATCGCCATTAAAATATAATAAAGAAAAATAAGAAGGCTATCTAGAAAGGCGCGCATTATCTGTAGCATCGATAAGCGGCGGGCGAAACAAAACGGCTGGGAAAAGGAAAAAATGTGTAAGCTCGGATGTAGTGGCCACTGCTCCCGTTGGAGTCATAGGGCTGTCAACTGTAGTTAAGTCTATTCGCGAGATTTATGAGTCAAAAATAAAATTGAATACTTTTTATATTTTGAAAAGAATAATTTGAAATTGATAAAAAGCTGGCCATTTTATTACATTAAGTGTAGTGTTTTGAATTTGTATAATTTCATAATACAAAAAATATTAAAAAATTCATAAACGATAGCAACTTTATAGTGAAATCGTTTAAAAAAAAACATACAAATTATTGTATTTACTTTCAATAAAGATTAGGTCATTTGACGCGTTAGCTGTGTAGATAAGCGTAAAAGTATTGCCAGTGACTAGTCCATTAACCTAGTTATAAGAAAGTTCAATTAGTCAGATGCAGCATGCTGCTTGCATCATGAATTCTTTTATTTCAACTTAAAGCTCAAGTCACACTGAGGAGGTATGATTGCGAAAGCGATCCGGGGCCGTTTGGCGGGAACAAAATACCGCGCCGCGACCGCTTTTCAATGTGACAGGGTGCATAAAAACTCATACTTTACAAAAAATACCGGCCCCGGAACGCTTCCGCTACCGCTTCTGTGTGACGCGGTCTTAAAAGATTTTTCTCGAAATAAGAAAATAATAAAAATTACAAATAGAGAGTGTACAAACCTGCATCTTTTTCCTAATAATGACTTTTAAATAGTTTTTCTTATTTAGAGAAATGAACGTGCCAACCCTATTTAGCCCTCCCGATTGAGACCTAACCTATAAGGTTGCGTGCGGCACGCTGGCCGCCAAAAGCGACGTCTTCCAGTCAACTGAGAAGTTAAGTATCAGGTGTTGGACATGCGTCCTGCTTCATTACTTGAAGGAGTATATTTTAAAATACTTAGACGCCAACAAGAACAGCAAAGATCAAACTCGAAGTAAATAGTCCTGAGGACGTAAAGGCATACAAAAACAAACATCCACAGAACCAAAAATAGGTACCCCTATTCCTACCCCTACCCCATCTTACCTCTATCCCTACCCCTGTTCCTACCCCTATCCCTACCCCTATCCCTACCCATATCTCTTCCCCTAACCCCCTATCCCTAACCCTATCCCTTCCCTTACCCCTGCCCCTATTCCCACCCCTACCCCTGTCCCTACTCCTACCCCTTCCCCTATCCCTACCCCTATCTCCACCTCCACCCCTATACCTACCCCTATAATCTTATCAGAAATTAGACTCCTGATTAGAAATCGCACTCCAAACTTTAGGCCAAGAGGCCGTCTAAAAATCAAACAAATATACTTTATGCTTTTAATCAAGTCAATAATGATTTAAGTCCTTTATTGAAAGCCAGGCGTTCATTGCCTTCATGTCAATATTAATTGTCTTTGCTTTCCTCCATGTAGTGTTGTCAGAGAAACTTCAAATTTAGGCTACTTTTACGTAATTTTTGGCGTAGTCTCTATAAATCTGATAGTTTATATCACACAAAAACAGTTCTACAGATTTTTTAAAAGTAAAACCACTATCAATATTGACTAAAGTTTTAGTGATATCTTAAAGTCATTAAAGAATAAAGTATACTTCGACTTTGAATAGTAATGTTATTATTAATCTTATTTTGGCAATCTTGAAAAAAGAGCTTCCGTGATGGGTTACGATACTGGTAAATACAAAAAACAGACAACACCGGAAATCACCGACTTCACAACTACTCAAACTATTCCAGCAGAGTAATTATCGAAATAGTCAGCAACAATTTTCCAGTTGATCACTTAATCGCATGTCAATCGTCATTATGACAGTTCTGCGGATGTCAGCTATCAGTTTGACAAGCTGAGGCTGTATGGGTTTAAAACGTTTGCCTTGATACAGAGCCTTACGACAAAACTATGATAAACTATTTAAAAAAACCTACTTTCTTCCTTCCTTATTTTTGGTTACGAAAGCTGATTCTTCTTGATCTTATATGAAAATAGGCTTGTTCAAAATAAGCTTTAATTAGGGACAAGTGTTTCGCTTTGTTTGTGCAAATGGTTACCTTGCTTTGAATTTTGCATTAGTATATCAATTAGTAGGTTATTTATTTATGTCACATTCATGTGCGATAATGAATAGTTCTAAATTTAAAAGATCCAGTTTGTATCATCACATCACGAAAAGGAAAAACCAATCAAGTGCTCGTGTGCCGAGAGCTTTTTCGTTAAGCAAACTTCGGAGTTAGGGGTCATGTTCTACCATGTGGAATGTATAAGTAAAGCCCTTTCTTATGATATTCTACTTGACCTAGTAGTGATAATTTAAAATTTTTCCCCCCACTCTCCTATCCCTAGTTTAACCCCAAAAACAAAAATAATGAAGATATTTTTTTTCATTTTTTCGTTTGCAATAAAGTAATACAAGCATTTTTTAAAAGTGTTCCAAATTTCAAGTCGATAGCGTTAATAATTAACATTAGGAGTAGTTAGTGATTCGAGTTAAACAGGTGTGTCAGACAGACGGACAGACAGACGAAGTAGCACAATAAAGTAACCCTTATTACTAAGCTCTCTTCAGAACCACATAGAACATTAAAATGCGTAGGTAACATATTTTAAACAGAAAGTACCAGTTAGTAACCGCAGTATGTATTATTAGCATGATACGTAGAAGGTCACTGCGACCCATACTTCAGTTCACACATACTCCCTTAGTTGCCTTTTAGGACACCCACGGTTAGAAATCGTAGAGACGGTACAATTCTTAGTCGGCATCATCAGTTTGTATGGTATTACAAAATTGTTTTGTTCCAGATATCTTAACCGTTAAAATAATAGTTAAGTGATGCGAATTACTAGAAATGGTGGTAACAGCTCAGAGGAAAGGTAGTTAAAATAACGGCTAGTCTGCACTTCTTGTTGTGAAGAAGTTAGTCGTCGATTGTGTGAACTAGGTCTAAGGATGGTTACACGATGAAATTACAGGCATTTATAATTTGTCGCTATTTTCTCATTTCCGTGCTTATGTGACTAATTGTAGAGCCTTACGACAAAACTTTGATAAATTTATGCTTACAATATAGTTAATAGCGCTTTTTTTTTTCAAAAATATCTTAAATTTGTTACTTATTGCAATTGTTTTAATGAAAAAGTTGTAATTTTGTATCATTAATTTTTATAAACTATGTTTTTAGTACTTACTACTCTATTTCACTTACATCAATTGTTTTGATGAAAAAGGTGGAATTTTTTATCATTAATTTTTATAAACTATGTTTTTAGTACTTACTACTCTATTTCACTTACATCAATTGTTTTGATGAAAAAGTTGTAATTTTGTATCATTAATTTTTATAAACTATGTTTTTAGTACTTACTACTCTATTTCATCATCATTATCTATAATATCCATAAAGCGTCCAAAACAGCCATAAGAGCTCCAGAACTCCAGCAAAAACGCGTGGTACAGTGAAGAGCACATCTAGCTTGACACATCGGACTTTGCATCGTTCTTATTTCAATAGACGTACGGGCTAGAGTCGCACTGCGAGTGTCAAGCTTGACCTGTCGTTGACTGTACGTAGGAGGGGATCTCTTCACATTTGAAAATACTAGGTTATTTTTTTGGACCTGATTTCCTTTTGCCCACTTATTAGTAAGGTCAAAAGCAACAACTTTTGTTCTACGACTTTGCTAACAACGCAAGAAAAATTTTCAACTTCCCATACAAAATGGGTCGGTCACGTGACCACTTTAGTATGGAGAGTAAATTTTTTTTTATCATGGTATTATATCCAAGAAATAGCAAGTGACAAATAGCAAACTAATGCCAATTATAGAAATTAAAAAAAAAACCTTAATCAAATTCTCTATATACTTTAAAAACATGAGTATGCACAAGCAAATGATATAGAAAATCGATCTTCAAAGCGATTCAATCGATTAAGCAGTTTTTTTTTTCTTTTCAGTACCTACGAAGATAAATTACTTCTCCGAATAGAATAATAACCTTTCTATTATTCAAAAGAAACAAGAAACGTCTGACGTCAGTGACATGTTCATAAATTACCAATAATTATAGTTTGACTGCTACATAAGCAGTAATTGGTTTGGATGATGTTTCTAGCAATTATTTAGAGAATTGATTTGAAATTGCGTTCTTGAGAGTTAATAATTTTTTAATTTGATATTTTATTAATGTGAGTTTGTTTCCATTGTAAGTCGGCTACCTAGTGCGGCCGATTAGCTGTTTCACCTAGACACGCCTTATAATTTCACCAAATTTTTTCCAGGTGCTAGTTATAATTTTTGATAGGAGCCAATTCTTGAATTTTCTATGGAATTTCTTTTTTAATGTTTTTTTCTATCAAAAATTGAAAGCTATGTACTTAAGTACAGTATGAATGAATGAATGAATGAATACATTTATTCGCTAGCATACACGGTTAAATAAACATGGTAGGTAAGTATGATACAACCTGGATACAACGTTCATGCGTGATGCGCCTCGAATCGGCATGCAAATATTAGAAATACAATTAATATTAAAATTACAATAATTAAAATAAAATAAGGAATTCATAAAGTTAAAAATATCATTAATATATCAATATCATAATTAGATTTCACTATACAAGGTCACAAATTCAAATTTAAAATTATTAAAATTCATCAAGTTAAATACAGTCAAATAATAAAGATAATAATTTTTTCCAGGTACTAGTTAACTAGTACCTGGAAAAAATTTGGTGCAATTTGGTGAGTTTGGCGAATTAAGACGTTAAGCGAATGGACTAACCTAGTCACGGGAATTTATGAGCTCTGGTTTTTACACAGAGCGACTACCATCAGACCTCCTCAACCTAGAGGGCTCTACATACTCTAATTAGGCTTTGCCAGATAAGTGGCCACCTGGTTAGATTTTCAAGGTAAGTGACATTTATCGGAACCAATAGCATGACTTGCCTTCCGAAGCACGGAAACGCTTTAGTTGTTATTCCTATTCAAGTTCTGACCACGGGTGTATAATAAAGGATACTAAAGAAATAGTGAACATAATTTTATAATTTTACTTAGACCATGAAACTGAACCACTTTTCCCAAAAATACATCTATAGGTAAAAATACGAATACATTCAAACATACTCGTATTTAAAAGAGCGCGTGGGTTTTTATTGTCGCTTCTTTTTTTTCCAACCATGGCGCCAATTTGTTTGTGAAGCGATATAGTTTAGCTGACGTCATTAAGTTGGAAGTTGATTTTTTTTTTAATTTTGAACATCAGGAAAAGTTGTTCAGATTCATGGTCTTAGTAACATGGTTATATTATATTCACTATTTCAGTAGGGCCTTTTATACAGCGTGTAACGGAAAATTGAATAATACCAAAGGGTGTGAATCTGCCCATGAAACTGAACAACTTTTCCCAAGGAACATAGGTCATAGAACAAAAACAATTTTCGACCTACCATAGAAACTGCATCATCTGTCAGCGCATTTTTTTTTTACAAATACAAAATCGTTTATTATACTGTCCTTCCTACAGTAACAAATTAAACTCTAACAACCACACTAGGCTAGGCCTGTGTCGTGGTTTTTGTATGGAAGGTCTGGTTTTTCGTTTTTCGACCTATGTTCCTTGGGAAAACTTGTTCAGTTTCATGGGCAGATTCACACCCTTTAGTATTATCACACGTTTCCGTTACTTGTTTGTTGTATAACCTTCTCTCGGGTTTGTATGGAAAAGCCAAAGAAGTTCTTGTTTTAATATTTATGTAGCATCAAGGATTAGTTCAGTTGTGTGGTCTGAGTAACTTTAAATTAATTATTTATAGTGACAAAAGAAACATCCTGTAAGGCCAGAAATCTTGTTCTACGATCTCGGATCTCGTAAATCAATGGAAACGCAGTTCTATTTAAGTTCATCAATCACTTAAGACGCGCTTCCGACGTCGCGTCGTCCCAAAAGAGCAATATTTTTTGTTAATTTCGTTATTAATTACTAAATTAGACACAGTAATTTATAATTTTTTAATTCTTATTATTATAAGCTGGTCCTTAACCACTTATTTTTTTAAGAAACATTAATAAATAAACAAGACTTCCTTAGTATAAGAACATGAGCATGAGATGACGAAAAAAGATTTTCTGCACGAAAAAAATTCTCAATACGTAAATTGACTTGACAAGTAAGCTTTATGATTAATTATATACTGTCAACCACACGTCAGCAGAAACATTTGTAACTCTATTAACATGCCATAAAGTCCAAAATTGTTACGATTTCTACAGGGTGTAAGGGAGCGTGCTCAATCAATGGAACTAAAAAAAGGCCTCCATACTTACAAACTGTTCGATCAAAGTGAGCAATTTGTATGATAGTGCGGTCAATTAGCTGTTTCACGTAGACACGCCTTACAATTTCGCCAATTTTTTTTCAGGTACTAGTTAGGTACATAGCTCTCAATTTTTGATAGGAGCCAATTCTTGAATTTTCTATGGAATTTTTTTGAAATTCAAGAATTGGCTCCTATCAAAAATTGAGAGCAATGTACCTAACTAGGACCTAAATAAAAATTGGTGCAATTTGGTGAATTTGGCGATATAAGACGTTAAGCGACCGGGCTATGAGAGGTCAATTTTTTTATCACTTCCAAAAATGTTTCTTTTGGGAAAGTTGTCCAGTTTCATTGACTGCGCATGCCCCTTCAATTTTCGGTTCATCCTTGTAATTATTTTTGTTTGCTTTACCCATGGACCATCATGTACCTACGTCCCCTAATAAAAAATTGACAACAACACAAATTATCAGCAAAAATAATTCGCAATAAGCAAAAACATACATAGCACTTACTTAACATTTTTGTATGAACTGACTCCATTTTGATGATTGGTACTCACCTGCAACAAAAAAAAGAAACATTGTAAAAGTCTTGATATAAAAAAAACTACTGTAAACCATTTTTTTTTCATTTATTATAACGCTTAAAAACACATTTTGCAGCTATGACAAAAGCAATCGGCTAAAAGCTGTCAGAAAAAACAAGTTTGTAAAACAATGTTACTCAAGTCGCGAGTGAATAGGCTTCTTCTGGGCAAGTTCATTTTATCGTCGACCTCATCTCTGTCTTCAAGACTAGATCGAGGTTAAGAGTAAGCCCATTGACAATAAAAAAAATCTTTCCATTAAATACAATGTAACAAAAAGGTTATACGAGTATCAACCCTGAAGGATGTGAATCTTCCCACGGAACTGAACAACTTTCTTTGACCTCCCATAGAAACTGAATCAGCTGCTGATAGCGCACGTTGTACGGCAGGTATTTTTTTTTTCGTATTTCGACCTATGTTCCTTAGGGAAAGTTGTTCAGTTTCATGGGCAGAATCACATCCTTCAGGGTTGATATACCCTTTCTTTTACACTATGTATACCTCAGAACAAAAACCTCCTTGCTTCTGAGGTCAAATTTCTTTGATGTATACCCTGGTTTTAGTGTAATGGCTGCAAAACAGATTGGAAAGCGTTGAAATAAAAGAAAAAATTGAGTTTACAAACCATTAACATCAAGCCTCTTTCTAGACAGGGAGCAAATCCTCCTACCATCCAGGGGCGTGATTTGAACCAGCAAAACCTCCTACAGCGCGTTCAGAACAACTTTGTCCATGACGGTTATTCTCCGTGCATGGGTGACAGGCGAAGAGCCATTGAACGATTCGCTTGCCTCCTCTCTGCGCATTAACGGTCATGGACAAAGTTATTTTGTACGCAGTATACCATCCATTCACCTCTCATTTCTTGTTTATCAGATAAAAATAGGCGCGATTTAAACAACCTAATCCGAAAAATAATTCAACTTTCCATAGAAACAGCATGTGTACAGCAGATGCAATACAGATGTTTGTATGGGAATACACTCATTTTGTATGGGAGGTCGAAATTTTTGGTTTTCGTATTTCGACCTTATACAACGTGAAACGAAAAGGTGTTATAATACTAAATGGTGTGAATCTGCCCTTCTAACTGGCACACTTCTCTCAGGGCACATAGGTCATAGAACGAAACACAGAACAACGATAGGGCCACTCCGCCTGCGCGCGCGCACCCCCCATTGAAGCGAATATAGTAAAAAAAATTGGTTCCTTATTGAAGAGGTATACTATCCAATTTATGTAGGCGCTTATTTGAATGCACATCATAAACACATTCGTTGCCATAGAGACGCTGTCACTGGTTTTTTGCATCTTAGTAGTGTGGGTGCGGAAAACGTGTTAGTTTTAGTAAATGGTGACACTGATTTGTATTGAATGACATAAAGAATTCGTCTCTAGATGTAGAGCAAGACGCATGGACTTCAGAGCTCTGTAGAACGAAACCAATTTTGACCTCCCATAAGAACTGCATCAGCTGATTGCGCATTTTGTATGGGAGGTCAAGGTCGAGGTCGCACGTTGTATTATGTTCCCTGGGAAAAGTTGTCACCTTATAGATAGAAAATAATATACCGGGTGTAAGGGACAGCCTTCCGAATACTGAAAGGGCATGATCAGTCAATCTAACTGAACAACTTTCAGCGAATTATACTTACAGGAAATGAAAAAAAAATTCGAGCTCTTCATACAAACTGTTCAATCAAGTATGCAATTTTGTATGGAGATGCCGATTTTTTTTTTCAGTTCCTGAAAGTTTTATTCGCGGAAAGTTGTTCAGTACGTTGACTGATCATGCCCTTTCAGTATTCGGAAGGCTGTCCCTTACACCCTTTATGTATTAAATAATACAGACATTTTATTACTGAAGATTCAGATTTTAATTAAATCTGACATTCTCACAAAATTATACCATGACGACGACATTATTGATCTTATCAACATCCTCTTTAGAAACTATTAGCACAAAATAGGCAAAAGTTTATAATAATTTATAAAACGAATTAACAAATTAACATTTTTGCACAAATATTAATTAGGAAAATGTAGAGATACCTTACATTGGAATTGTGAATTTTAATCCCGAAGACCAGTGGTTCTTCTAAAAATAACGCGAGATTTTAAAGAAAACAACCGCTAGTAACATACAGGGACGGTGTACCGAGTTCTCAGTAAATGAAACTGAACAACTTTCCTAAAGAAATATTTTTGGGATCACAATAATTAAAAATTTCGCCTCCCCTATTTTGGCCCCCTATACGAGTACAATAATAATAATGATATCTTTTAATTTTTTTCATTTGCGGTAAAGTTGGGCAACCATATTTTAAAACTGAGCATGAGTGCTTGCTAAAGGTGTGACAGACAGACAGACAAAGTCGCACCATAAGGGTTCCGTTTCTACCATTTTGGTTCGGAACTCTAAAAAACGTAATTTCGACCTATGTTTCTTGGAAAAAGTTGTTCAGCGCCTTGCTAGAATCGACAGAGGAGGTATTTTGCTCAACCACTTTCTCCCCTAAAAGAGGAAGCCATTTTTTTTCCCGCAACGACTTCCTAAGAAAGCGGCGTGTCCTTGCTTGGGTGTCGTCTGAATAACGCACCGGAACCGTCACGCTTCCGCGGCGGTTACGCTACGGTGCTCGTTTTTATCCCACTCATAATGTAACGATACTTTGGTTTGAAAAATTGTGTATAAAATATTGTATTTAGTTTATTTAGTGAGTAAATTTAGATAATGAATGAATTTCGGATGTTAGAAGATTAACTAAAGAGGTTAAAAGACGTACTTATTCAAAATGCCTGGATGAGCTGGTCCATGAAAAAGCAGATGAAGGAAAACCTTCTTTTGCCTCTGAAGCGAAACTTGTCAACATGTGTATTCTGCCCATCCTAACCTACAGAGCGCAAACATGGTCTTTGGCAGAGGCACAAAAGTTTGCCAGCGTGCCATTGAACGCAGCATTTTAGGTGTCAGGAGGACAGATCGCATCCGGAAACAACTATGCGCTCCAAAACCGGCATCGCAGACGTTGGTGAAATGTCAGCAAAACTCAAATGGAACTGGGGCAGGACAAGTCTCTCGTGCGCATCCTGAAAGGTGCGCCAAGTTGGCCACGGACTGGATCCCGGTGGACTGTCGGTGTCTCCTTAGTGGGCCCAGAAAAAGGTGGCGCAACGAATTAAATGCATTTGTGACTGACTGGCGGTTAGCATCACAGGATCGTGACGGATGGCGAAAAGAGGGGGAGGCCTTTGCCCAGCGGTGGGTCACCCTACATGCTATAAGATTAATTATGTAAGTTACTTTGAAGATTAAAGTTACTTCGAAGAAAACCTCTTAGAATAATTCTCTCTCCTAAAATAACTTTTCATGAATTTTTCGTATTCTATTCTATTTCTGTGTTTCACAGTTGTCTTTTAAACCAACCGTTTAATTGCTTCTTAAAAATACGGATTTCTTTATTATCACATCGAACAATAAACAAGATAGTAATAAATTATCAAACAATGTAACACATGTGAATAACGGATCTTTTCAACAAAACACAAAGCAATAAACCTCAAAACTCAAAAACTGGATCATTTAAACCACTGTGTCTATTCATACTGTTGTTTTCAAGCCAATAATTCCCACATAAATTCAGCTCGGTTTTAAAACAAAGCTAAACGAACCAGAAATACTACTTTTAGGTGAGCAGTACAGTTTTACTTCTACGATTAAAATTAAAACTATATAAAGTGTGTTAGCCATTCTCAAAGCTATGTCTGAGCTGAACAAAAGTGGCAGTGGGTAGGGCACATCGCTAAAAGAACCGATGGCCGATGGGTCGTAAAGGTTCCAGAGAGGCGACCACGTACCGGAAGACGTAGCTTAGGCAGGCCCCTTACAAGTTGGACCGACGATCTGGTCATGATAGTGGGAAGCCGCTGGATGCGAGCAGCGCAGGACCGGTCGTCATGGAGATCTTTAGGGGAGGCCTATGTCCAGCAGTGGACGTCTTTTGGCTTAGGTGATCATGATTATCAAACATGCTAACAACGAATCGGATGAAATACAACACATAATTTGTAATAACAAAAACACATGAACAATTAAATTTAATTAATCTTTAAAATTACGTTAACGAGACAGCAAAGCACATTGCCCACTCTGAAAACTATGATGAAAGGCTTTTAATGCTTACAACCTGTCCTTAATAAACTCAAAGGCCTATATAATTATTTTACAAGCATAGAAAGGGCCAGCCTATGAAAGCAAGAGACAATCTCAAGTGAAAGTAACTAATTACTTAGATAGCGCTCAATGGGGTACTAAATCAGCCTTAGAGTTATCGCTTGGTAGGAAACTCTGGTTAATTGACAAGGTAGTTTGTTTAAATAGGCTTATTGAAACGGAGATTGAAACAAAGATTGTTGTTGTAATTTGTATTGTGTTCATGGTTAAAAGGAATATTGTTAATGTATCGAATTGTAATAATATGAATCTACACTTCTAACAGCGCAACGAGGTTCAAATCTTTTGCTTCTAGAGGTACGGCAGACGGCAGAGTTTTCTGACAGTCCGCCAGTGTGGCTATCCATTTGAAAGTTCAAATGGATGGAATATTTATAAACTGAATCTATTCAAGTCACGAGTGAATAGGCTTCTTCTGGGCAAGCTCCTTCAATCGTCGATCTCATCTCTCTCCTCAAGACTAGATCGAGGTCAAGAGCTATGAGGTCAAGAGTAAGCCCATTGACAATAAAAAAAATGAAAATGGAAAGTGGAAAAACTGATACCAAACAGTCACACACTCGGATCAACTCAGTATGAAAATGATTAAATCAATTTGATTGCAGCTACTGTCAAATGTCTGTTAGCCATTAAAAAAGAAATTACCAACAGTCTTGAGATGTTAGTATTAAACAGCCCCTGAACGTGCAAATACGTATATTACTTATCTAGTCCCTGCGTATAGTACTTATCTAGTCCCTGGTATTATATTAATCTAAGGTCATGAGCGAGCCACCTATCGACTCTAAAAAAACGTAGCTGAGAAATATCATAGAAAATTGTCTATTACAATGAGTTTCTATTTTAAAATAAGTGAAATTTCTGTGAGAAACTAAAATTGTAGGTTATAAACTAGCAGGGGTCTGCTAAATTACATATTTTGCGATTTCAAAAATTCCACCATGAGAAGCTCAGCAGGGATGACAGATTAACAACTTATAAAGTACAATTTTCTCTGCAAATATTTTAATTCCAATACTTTGCAAGGAAAGAATACTTGAAATTGTTTAAACTTTCGCACGAGTTTTTAACAATGTCTACCTTTATAACCCAACTAGCTGTTGCCCGCGACTTTGTCTGCGCAGAATTGGACAATTCACACAATATCTTTATAAATTGTAGCCTATGTGTTATTATGATGTATAAGCTATATTATTGTAAAGTTTCATTAAAATCCATTCTGTAGTATTTACGTGAAACAGTAACGAACATCCATCCATCCATCCATACTTACAAACTTTCGCGTTTATAATATTATATACTCGTAGTATAGTATATAGTAGAATATTAGTAGGATCAGCAAGGGAGTGGACCCTGATAGTATTTCTCTGTGTCAGAGTTTTTTCAAAGTAAAGTATACAGGGTGTAATCGGCTTTATGTATGTGCCTAGGTCTTGTGTTAAGAGCTATTGACAGGAGTAAATATGATAAAATCACAGATATATAAAGGGGTTAGGTTAGGTTATTACAATGACAACACTACATTATTACAACCTTTTTTTTTTTTTGTGATGGAGAAAATGCATACGCATGCCGCACCGTTCGGGGAAATGGTACGGTTATGTGGGACTTGCACCCACTAAAAACTCCACCGTGTGCCACTCTCGCATTTCGGGTGGGTCACGAGCACTGTACGTTCGCACTACTTTCGCAACCAATACAACCTAACCTAACCCCCCTTTATATGTCTGTAGATAAAATGGAGTACTTTGGACACATAATGAACGGACAAACACACGCACTTCGACTACAAAGGAATGGCTAGGTAATGGGATTACATTTTTTTATCCAAACCTATGATGTTAGAGGTGTATTAATATAGAGATCTTATTTTATTACGTAGGACTAAGTTCCTTAATGGACCCCAGAGCATTTCGACACTATGGGATCATTTGTGCTTCCCCTGCCTTAATGCTCCTGTGATCTTCCGCTGTCTTCGAATATGCTCGTTGTGAGCTTCGCTGTAGATTTCGGAAGGAGACTGTAGTCTTCTGGTGTCGGATAAATCTGACCTAGAATCTTCATACGCTTGTTAAATATAGAGATAGATTTTATGTGCTCCAAAAGTGGGGCACTGTAAAGTTGAACTACTTGGGCTATGTCATCCGTCATAAATGCTCACTCTGATTCTAGTGTCATTTGTAATACTACCAACGTAAATAGCATAGTCTTTGATAATACCTAACGTAACGACAGATAACCAGTGCAGGCAAAATGTATGTATGCACTGCTAGATGTCGTGTACTATATCTAAACCTTTATATTTACTTTTAAAATTGTTATTAGAAAAGAGATCGAATCAACTATAATTGTTGAGCTCATTAAATCTAGTGTATCTACTTAAAAACCTTCCTACCAACCTATCTGAATATATACCTGCCTACTTATAATGGTCCTTGCTGAAATCTCAAGAATTCCATGTACCGATTCTCATGCATACTTCACATACGAGCGTGTAATTGGTACCTTGTAAAGGGTGTCGCACAAGGCACACCACTGGGCCCAGTGCTCATTAGTCTTTAATGAGCCAAAGAACAACGTACAAGAACGAACAATACTTGTAGAAAATTGGAAATTATTCTCAGGATTCCATGTACACCCGGCAGCAAGCATGTAGAAACAAAACCAGTATAAGCTGAACCAGCGCTTCGCTATTACGCCCGTAACCAGAGCCCCGCTCAAGGTTAGTGTGTTTCCACCGACGTGCTGCGGTGTGTACATAGGTCACGCTTGTTTCCCTTACGGGTTGAGCAAAGCCTTAGACAGTTAAGACCACTCGCGCTGGTCTTGGGTTTACTAAGTCACAGGTCACAAGATCATCACCTACGAAACAAAGCAAAACCATAGTCGCCTTTTACGTACGATATTCCTTTCTAAGAACATTAAACAGGCACCACACGGCAATGGTCTTTGTACAGCAAGACACGGGAATTTGTAATTAGTCGCCTTCTATAATAGAAAAGATGGAAAGCCTCTCGTGCCGGTAATTTCTCTGGCTTCCTGGCCCTTTCGAATCAAAAGCCAGCAATAAAAACACTGCTGTTTAGCGGCAGAAATAGGCAACGGGGTCAATACTTCCCCAGACTGACTTCGGACAAAACTTTAACCCAAATAATCTAAAACCAGAACACTTAAAAAGAGGAAATGACACTATCAAGCGATAGAGGTTACTCGGTTACTCTTGGGAAGAACTAAATATTTTAAACTCATACCAGCTGAACTGGTCTCAGCTTCTTAGGCTGCCGGCCAGACCAGCCCGGTAAGGAGACTAATGACTCGATAATTAGTCGAAAGCAACGCTTCGATCCAAGCTTTAATTTATTGCACCTGTTTGGCTAAAATATGGCAAGATTGCCAGAGCGTGCGCGCAACATGGTGCTAATTTTGTTGGAAATGTTGGTAAGACATTTGTAACGGTAGATACAGATGCACTTTTAAAGATTTTAATGATATTAAATGAAAAGCTTTTTATTGATGATCTACTAAATTCAAGTATAATGTTGAGAACACTGGAAGCTATAAGTGCCAGCACGAATAACAACATTTCATGAGTTATACTCAGGAAAGTGATTAAAAATCAAATTAATTAAAATAATATTAGTTTTCACTACTTTTCTAATACAACCGGAAAAGTGCGATTGGAAAAACGAAAGACATCAAACTATTTTGTTGTTATGGCAACCCCTAACCAGAATGTTATGGTTTTATTACAAAAAAATAAGCAACAAAGTACCACACAACAACAGACAACGCAAGAATTGTTTTTTTTTTTTTGTTGTCTCCTTTTATTTTTGATGCAATAAAGAATATATACATACATACATAAAATAATGGTACATTACTTCAATGGCCGACAAAAATAATAGTGTGGTTGCGGTCAAGGCTTGTATAGTATATTTCTCAATAAATACGCGAAAACTCAAAGTAAGATTAATCCGAACACACATTAAAAACTTTCTACTTACCAATTTTTGCAAGCCAGTTCGTTAAAACAAAATCTTTGATAGGTTACCTCCTTGGTTCTTATGATGATAGTGTGGTTGCGGCTACGCTTTGATAAATTAATAAATTGTTATCTTGTTTGTTATGTTGTTCACAGATGCTTGTTGGTACATTCCAGTTTTAAATAACTCGTTAGATAAAAGTTCTCATAGTAAATTATTCGGACGCAAAACACGATATAAATGGATTTTCATTCTAACTTTTCCGGCTGGCGCTCGCCCTTATGTAACAAGTACAGCAACTTCAGAAAGATGGTTGTCAAAATAATGATCGAATTTCTAAGCATGTTTGAGAAAAATAATCTTAATGTGAATCAATGTGGAAGACACCGAAGGCGGAAGATAGTATAATAATTAGCTAGACTTTTACGACAGAGACTCCCAGTAGCTCATGACCCCGCATTTCCTCCAAGAAGCGACTATAAACTTATACAGTTTTATAATACGGGTCTCACTCTGCCGATAAGCCAATTCGTTACAGATTTCCACACAGACTAGAAAATCCCTAGACGGCCTCAGCAGTCTTCACTTTTGTAGGTATTGATTTGATACATTATTGGAAGGCAGTGTATAATAATTAGCTAGACTTTTACGACTGAGACTCCCAGTAGCTCATGATCCCGCATTTCCTCCAAGAAGCGACTATAAACTTATACAAATTAATAATACGGGTCTCACTCTGTCGATAAGCCTATTCGTTACAGATTGCCATACAGACTAGAAAATCCCTAGACGGCCTCAGCAGTCTTCACTTTTGTAGGTATTGATTTGATCCATTATTGGTAGACAGTGTCACTTCTCAAAGGCCTTGGTTTCTAGGCATATTTCATACCATCATGGGCCTTTTAGAGAACGGGCCGTATTTAGAACGGGAAGTATTTGAGCTCGCGGGACGTTTCGCGTCCAGATCAGACAGAATGCACCCGGGTAAAGACCGTCAGAAACTCAGATTATTTAAATTGACAGATGTTGGAGTAAGCAACAGTATTACTTACAAAATCTTTGCCATAAATTAAGATGGGAAACAAGGAATAATTGAAAAAAAGTAAGACTGAAAACCTACCTTTTTTATTGTCTATGGGCTTACGAGTACTCTTGATCTCGATCTAGCCTTGAAGACAGAGGTCGACGATGGAACGAGCTTGCCCAGAAGAAGCATATTCACTCGCAACTTAAATAGATTCGGGTTGTATGAACTTGGGAACACAGACGCAGGCAGAGAATTCCACTCTTTTGCCGTGCTTTGTGCGAATGTACACGTAGGTACGTACCTATACGTTAATAAGATCAGAAAAATCTTTTTTTAGATGTCTAAGAGTTCACTGTTCTGTGCCGTATAGTCCAATATAGTTAGAAAGTATATTTTCACTTCAGATGCCTCAGCAATTATACCGTGCCATAGTTGGTGGTAGTAAATCAGTCACATCGGTATTTATAAAATGATCGATAGATCTCCGTGATGATATGATATTTATAGCTTACTAGACTGGATTCTTCATCTTATACAACGTGTAACGGACAGGTCTGATAATAATAAAAGGTGTGAATCTGCCCATGAAACTGAACAACTATTCCCAATGAATATAGGTCGAAAAATGAAAAACCACATTTGACCCATACAAAATGCAGCTAACAGCTGATTCAATTTCTATGGGAGGTCAAAAATTTATTTTCGTATTTCGACCTGTGCTCTTTTGGGAAAGTTGTACAGTTTCATGGACAGTACATTATCACACGTTTCCGTTACACGTTGTATAACAGAAATAAGCGTGCTCATTTAGTCACTAAAGCAGTGGTTCTTAATCAGTGGTCCGCATCATCCCAAGTGGTCCGCGGAGCCACGGAAGAAAAACTTTTCTACATTTGATATGCTCAATAAAATTATTGACGGGTAGAATGCTGTTATTAAAGGAGAAATACAGAAGAGCATGATACTACATTTGAAAACCATTTGAAAAAAAGTTAATTCAATCGCTATTTTCCTGACTGCGAAGACACAACAACGTTTCAAAGGTGAATGATGAAATTCAAGAAGTGATTGAAATGCATCACGACAATAACAAGTTTCATTCGAATCAAGAATTAATCTTGAAGATTTTGGAGCCAAAAAGCAATCGCTTTACTAGTTCCTAGTAACTAAGTGGTCCGTGGCAAGACAGTAATTTTGTCAAATGGTCCCTGGATCTCGCCTGTCGCGTCGAGGAGGTCAGATCCAGTCCGCGCACTTTTTCTGACTACCCACATTCGGTAGATATTACCTCGCGGTGGGTATTCTGGGTTGTTTACATGACGTGAGGAGCCCAGATACCCACAAACCGCGTACGACTCGCCCACCTGCCCCCAGCCCTTCTGGGGGTAGGCTTTGTCTACGTGTGGACGCGACACCCAGCACGCTGCCTTCTAGGGAGACATGACTCCCCCCGCCTCCATCGCGAAGGTTAAGAAGCGACCGAGGACACCCCGCAATGTTGCCCAGGCCTTCTACCTTCGGGAAGAGTACGCCAACGAGCGCGCCTCACAGTCGCCCGCCTCGCCACCGCTTCACCGCACCCCGTCGAAGCCCCCCGCAACCGCGGGCCCCCGACAGCCGCCTCTCTGGGCCATCCAGCCCACGCCACAGAGCCAAGTAATTTGGAAGCCGCCGCCTTGAAAGGAGGGACAGGCCCCCGGCCTCCCCCCCTGCTCCGCAACCGGTGCCCCGCCGGCTCACCCCATCGCCGCAGTCCACGTCGCAAGCCATGGACCAAACCACGACGCCGCCGCCGTCTACATCGACGGCCCCCGCACCGACGCTGCCACCTACCCCACCCCCCGCCTCATACGCGGGTGCGGCCGCCTCCGCCAAACCCCGCTCACCACCCCTTACCTCGGTGACGCAGCAGATGGCCCCAAACGAGACGCCAGCCGCAGGACAGCCCCGGTCGACGCGGAAGCCACCCCCTATAGTGGTGGATAACTTCCCCGACTGGGCTCGCCACCTCCGTGCTCTGAAGGAGCAGTTGGGCCACGCGCCGAATGTGCGCCCCTACGGCAAGGGGCTGCGCTTCCTGGCGCAAACCGCTGATGAGTTCCGGGCCTACCAGCGCTACCTCACTGCGCTGGAGGGGCAGACCGGACTCTCGTGGTTCGCCTACGCGCCGAAAGAAGAGAAGCCGCTGAAGGTCGCGATACGCGGCCTGCCAGCCGACACGAGCCCGGACGACATCGCCGCCGAGCTACGCCGCCTGGGCTACGAACCGCAGTTCGTGCGCCCCATCCGAGCCCGCCGAGGACGCCCTGGGTGCATTCACTTCGCCCAGCTCACCTACACGCCAAACCTCACCCCGAGCATTTACGCAGTGAGCGAGCTCCTGTGTGTGCCCGGCGTGAAGATCGAGGGATGGCGTGGGAAGCAGAGAGTCCCGCAATGCCACCGGTGCCAGCTGTTCCGACACAGCTCGCACAATTGCCACCGGCGGCAAGCCTGCGTCTGCTGCGGCGAGGAGCACCCGGCGAAGGAGTGCCCACGCCCACGCACCGAGCCCGCCACCTGCGCGAACTGCGGGCAGGCCCACCCGGCGAACAGCCTCGCGTGCGCAATCCTGCGCCGAACCTCGCGCAACAAGAAAGCCGGCACCGCACCGCGAACCTCCACCCAGCCCACAACACCGGCCAGGGTCGTCTCCGAGCCCAAGGGAGAGTCGAACGCGCCGGGGTCACTCATGGCCTCCGCGAACGAGCCCGGTGGGCCGGTCAAGAAGAGGAGAGGAAGGAGGAGGAAGAAGGGGTCCGCCTCCGCCAATCCGGCCGCCGCCGCCGCCGTCTCAGCCGGCCTTATACCTCCGCAACTAGCGCCGTCGAAAGCGGTCGCCGCCCCGCCTCCCGCGGGGAGGAAGGCGAAGCAGTCGAAGGCGCCTCCCAGCACAGCTGCAACACCCACGCCGAATCAGACGCCCCAGGAAGCGGTCGCCGCCCCACAGAACGTGTGCAAGACGGTGAAGCACCCGGGGGCAACCACAAGCAACGCAGCCGACGCAATTGACCTCGCCATCGAGCTCCTGCTCTCCGTCCTCAAGGCCGTGAGAGCAGGGACTGAACCGGTGGCAATAGTCACAGAGGGTGTCTCCATCCTGGCCCGCATGAGATCAGGCTGCTGAGGCCCCTCCCCTCCACACCAGGCAGCCCACGTCCACTACTCCCCGTCGAGTAGTCAGGACTGTGGGCCCCTACTACCAGCCCCCAACCACGTCGTGCGCAGTGCGCGCGCGCCGCGCAAGCGTGCCGACGCCGCACCGCGCCCGCCCACCTCCGATGAAGAGAAGCCGCCTCTGGCTCGTAGGCGCTCACTAGGCCTCCCCCAACGGGGAATCACCTGGTGGGCTGACCGGACTCGACAGGCCCCTCGGGAGGCCGCCCCCGTGACACGCCTGTAGTTGCAGGCGTCGATGGAAACCAGCCTCAGTGGCCCCAGGCCAGAAAGGCTCTCCCCGCTGCAGCTGCGCTGCAGCGAGAAGAACTCACAAGCAAGCAAATGGTCCCTCATCTCTAAAAGGTTAACCACTGCAAAAAGCAAGCGAGATTCAAATCTCTTTGGTGCCATGGATATGAATACGTTAAGTTATTTTTCTATGTTCTAATGTAGCGCAATGAGCCGGTTTCGCAGCTAAGCGTCAACTGAGTATTCAAAGGTGTCGATAGATGGCACTGAAGAGAGTTGCTAACGAACTTAAAATAAATCTGTCATAGATGAAGCGTGAAATAAATAAACCTCCTTAGACAACACTAGGAAAAAATAAGTTGACAGTTAAATTTTCCTACAACAACGCTATCTATCAAGAAAATTAAAAGTAGTTTTTCTTTTTTAAAAACCTGCTCGTTGTAGCTTGATTAGAGTGAGAGCAGAATAGAGATATGCGTGAGAACAGGACAGAGCAATACAACTCCACAGAAAAATAAGGGTAATTAAAAGGAGGATTAAAGAAATAATTCGTCACAAGGTAGTGAAGACGTCGTTCTATGGATTTGACGGGTTATTTTGAATATTTCCTAGTGATTATTGATGATTTGACATTAAAATTTGGGACATGTTGGCAGATGTCATCCCATAGTAAAATAAATTCAAAATAAATTAGCAAGGTACTCAAGAAGCTTGCTCTCCTTTATAAATCTGTGGCAAGGTATATATTCCGAGCGAAGCAAGGAGGTCCGAAATCTTTGTACAACTCCTTGCATCGCTCAATAAACGCTCTATCCTCCTGTCATGATGTCATTCTAATCAACCCTTGTCTCACTCGCACTTGTAATAAAAAAAACCGGTCAAGTGCGAGGGGGACTCGCGCGCCGAGGGTTCCGATATACCTTTAGTGTTTTTGGAAGCAATAAAGTCCATTTTTAGGACCGCGAAACTAAATTTGCTTGCAAAGGTTTTTGCAAATTTCAAAAAAACTTCGCTACGTAGAGAGATCGTTTTACTTTTGCTGTAATATTTACATAAACCTCTATTGACTATAATTAATTCAGATTTTCTCTTTTGCAAACTTCGGAGCTGGGGGATTTGTATTTTATTAGACATTTTCATCATAACTTAAAAATTAAGAGCTATAAAAAATATCAAAACCCTTTCATATGACACAATATTAAAATTTTGCCCCTCAATATTTTTGTAATCCTTTGATTTGAAAGTTGGGCAATCATATTCTAAACCACATTTCCACAGACAGAAGAAGTCGCACCATAAGGGTTCCGTTTTTACCATTCTGGTTCGGAACACTAAAAAAAATAAAGTCAAGAGCACGTCAAGTTTGACACATTAGACTTTGCACAGTCAACTACAGGTCAAGCTTGACACTCGCAGTGCAAATCTAGCCCCTACGTCTACTAAAATAAGAACAGTACAAAGTACAATGTGTCAAGCTTGATGTGCTATTGACTGTACCGCACTTTTGCTACCTTAGACGGAAATCGCACTGCGAGTGTCAAGCTTGACCTGCTCTTGCCTGTACCTGAGGGAGAGGTAAAAAACTTGCACCAAAGTAAACTATCTATTTATTGTTATTATAAGGAGTGTAGCATATAAAGGTAGAGGTAGAAACAGCTTACGTTTAAAAGGCTAAGATCCAACTCTGTGGAGGAGAGCTGGGGCATGAGACAAGTGTCTTTCTATAATCGCAAACGCTATAGAATAGAATAAATATGTATGAGATTTACAGCTGTCACGTAACATTTCGATGACCAATGTTAATCCCGTACATTTTATTCTGTTGTAGATTTTTTTAAATTTTACAAGTGAGCAAACGAGCAGGTGGGCCACCTGATAGTAAGTGGTCTCTACCGCCCATAGCACCCACTGTCTTATTAGTAACATACTTGGACGCTAATAAGACAGCAAAGCACGTTGCCCACCCTGAGAACTAAGATGTTATGTCGCATGTGCCAGTAATGTCACTGGATCCCTTGCCCTGCAAACCGAAACACAGCAGTGCAAACACTGCTTGCAGAAATAGGCAAGGGGTTGGTACTTCCCCAGACGGACTTTGCACAAATGCCCTACCACCTGTGTATAATAGAAAGCCGCTTGAAAGCCGCTTGTCTTTAGGCCCGGGGAGTAATTCTGAAGGGCTGTTACAGTAGCCGGAACGTGTCTGTCATAAACGAACACGACGACTGACGATGACGAATTCGCTTAGCAAAGGCAATGTTTCGTTTATGGTAGACACGTTCTGGCTACTTCCTGAGTTGGAACGTTCGAGAGGTGGTACGGAACTCTTACTAACTTGCACTTGACTGGTTTTAATTTCTAACAAGTGGGTATAATATAATCCGAATTCAATCCTGGTTGAGGGATGTAATATGGATCCTCTGTCCAGGCTTTGATTTTATATTCTGTGGTTGTTACTAGCCGCTTGGTTCTTTTGTTTTTCTTCATGATAAACATAGGGTCCAAAGGCTTTTGCTTGTCCAAATGATTAACGGAGTTTTCATCGGATGCTTTGGACCTTAAAAGCGTTATTCTGAAAATAATATTTTAATTGAATGTACGTTAAGCAATACTTCTTATCTTATGTAATTCTAGATCATCACGAAAATGGTTTGGTTCATAAATGAAGACAGAAATAACAAATTCTCAAAACATTCAAATTTAGACCAGGAACGATAAGAATTTAGGCTAAAAACTACAAAATATAACATAAATTATATAACCTTGATAAGACACAGAACTTTCATTACAAATATTAATCCCACCCAAAACATTCTGTAAAAAACTAGCCAAGTCTCGATGGTGCTGATTGTTTATCTCTAAAAAGTAATAAAGTGCCTTACTGCGATTTCTTTATTATTATAGTTTTATTTATTCGTATGGCTAGAAATTATAAAACAGAGTTAAATGTCTAGTTTAAATATTATAGTTAATGTTGTGTGACTTGGCCGTTCAAGTACTAGTTCTATTCTGATGATCATGAGTGAGTGAGTGTCATAAATGCGAAACTTTGCTTTTGCTTAACTTCGGAACTAAATGACCTACAGACTTGAAATTTTGGATTTTTAGTATATGATTATAGCTTACTGGAAGACAAAAATTTCTGCGTTCTAGTCTTATCCAGAGGGTCACAAATAGGGGCCTGAAAATACGGCGAAATGGTTCCAGTAAAGATGAGTACGGCAGTGTTTGCTTCGCGCTCGACTTGGCGGGGGCACTGCCGTGCCCCCCGATAAAAAAAAGGTTTAAGAAAAGAAAAAAGAAGAGGAAGATTTAGTCGCTCTTAGTTTGACCAAATAATTTTTAGGAAGATGTTAAAGAGGTTAGAGATAAATGGAGGTTACTACACTTGAGCGACGCTCTTAAATCATAGAAGGGACATATGGAATTCATAGAATTATTATGGAATTAGAAGTGGAAGAATTACAAATGGAAGCGAATGATCTTTGAAATACTTACATCAATACTTACAATATTAACAGTGTTAATACCACTGTTTGGAATATAAGGTGACCCATGTGGAACTTTGAAGACGAAGAACACCAGAAAATTGATAACATTGAATTCAATCACACTGAATAAAGGACTGTATTACTATCAAATTTAAGCACAAAATTTGTTGCTATCAAGAAGATGTTCGAGTCTGAATGAGCTCAGCGTATCTATGCGATAACATTAAGTCGCTCACCTTTTGACTCGCATCTAATTGTGACATTATACCTAGGTAACTTTGTTGTAAACAATGTAGAAAAGTTGATTTTACTCTCTACTCGGAAAAGACCTAGATAGGCTCCTTCTAGATAGGTTACGTAAGTTTTGGCTTAAGAAAAAGTAAAACGTGTGGAGTTCAATGAACTCTATGAGCACTTTATGCAGACGAAGATTATTTTAATAATAATTAATAAAGTCTAGGCACAAGTATGTAGTAATCTAACCATTGAAAATTATTACAATAATGTATCTACCTAATGAAAATGAGAATTCAATTTAATTTACAAAAACCGGCCAAATGCGAGTCGGTGTCGGGAACCGAGGGTTCCGTACCACTATAGTATAAACACCGTTTTAAATAGGGATGGCTGTTACGCAGAAGCGTATTATTTTTGCGCGTGCCCGGCACGCAAAAAGAGAACTTGACAGGGTGTAATTTTTTGCAACTTATCACATATTTAGTGCCTGACTCTTATCTGCTGATCGTTTTCTTGAGCCTATGGCATAGGCCTTTGCTGTCCGCTTATCTGTCCATATACGAAACAACCAACCCAACCATCTGTTGTGTAGGCTGTAGGTACTATTTGAGTAAACTACATTGTAAATCATTCTGTACTCGTAACTATGTTTTCCTTTTGACGACATCGCTCATACAAAATACCTTCGTAAACCTACGGTGTGAAGTGGTAGTCAAACAAATGGCTACCGAGAAATTTGACATCTTCCTTCTCTGTCGGACATATGGTAATTATGGTAAAAAGGATAGAGACAGAATTGTAGTGAAGAAAGTGTCAATAAACATTCGTGAGCTTCTGATTTTGAGAAGTGCTGTACAGTCAAGAAGGCAAGTGGAAAAGTTTATTTAGATTTATTGTGATGAAGTTTATACTATAAGAAGCTACAATCACTACAAATATCTTTTATTAGGACCATAGAAGAAACGTAAGTAAAAAAAAATGTGGTCGTTGAAACATGAAACCATCTCTTGGCGGCGCAATACTCGTTTTTCGACTATTTTGTTTTTATCACAATCCGGTGCGGCGTTAAGACGCTAAGCAAATTTTTCTTAGGCCGGTATTTCAATAGGACACTGGTAGAGCGACTGGTGGCGCGACTGGTTGCGCTACTGGTGTCCGTTACTAGACACCAGAATCGCTACACCCTGCGGCTATATTTCACTGGGAGTGGTAGCGCCGCCAACGCAACCAGTCCGGCTGTTGGTCGCGCTACCACTCAAAGTGAAATATAGCCCTTAATACTGTGGCCGCAGGGTGTGTCTTTACTGGTGTCTTTACTGGTGTCTAGTTACGGACACCAGTGGCGCAAACGGTGGAAAACGAGACCCTATTAATATGATATGCCTCCGATGTCTGTCTGGCAGCGGGCTGTATCTCATGAACCATAATAGGTAGAGATTTGAATTTTTTACAAACTGTTGCCGCTACAACAACAAATAATAATAATTAAAAATAAAAATTAAGGGGGGCTCCCAAAGAGCTAAAAGGGGGTGCGAAAAAAAAATTTACCTACCCCATCAAATACTGTATTTTTGTTTTAAAAAATATTTTAAAACAAAGGAATAGGATTTCCACCAAAGTCGGCTTTTAAAATTTTTTTATAACTGTTTTTTTTATATAATTGTATTATATTTCATGAAAAGTAATAAATAAATCGACAGTTAAAATTTTCACAGATTATGTATTTCTGTTGCAGCTATAACGACTAATACTAAAAATAAAATAAAACAAAATAAGGAAAGCATCCCTTTTTGTTTTAACTCTATCGTAAAAAAGGAAACATTTGCAAGCGAGAAAATTTGAATGTTTATTTAATAGTACATAAGATAAAGAATAACAACAAACTATGTAAACTGGTCAAGTTCGTGAAAGAGTCGCGCACATTTAATACACGTCCATAACTAAGACGGTATGTTTACCTTAGTGGTACGGAACCCTCGGTGCGCCACTTGGCCGGCTTTTAAATCGGTAAAATTTTTCAAGCGCAGGTATGTGTTTGATTATCACCTGACATGATATTCTGATTGCCTAAGATCTAGGTCTCATTTCCAAGTCATATCGCTAGAGTCTAGACCTCATCACTCAAGCTAATCTGGATTAATTATCAAACTATCCAAGAATCTAGACCAGTTTTCTCCTCGTATTTTACCTACTATAGAAATCTGCGGTAAGTGTATGACTTACTAATCAATTTAGAAATGTCTTTTCTTTTTTTTCTTATTACGAGTATATAGCTTGTTTTTGTCCTCGATAAGGTTGACGATGGAACCATAAACAATTGCTTTTATAGTGAATACAAACAACAAGCGGGGTTTTCAAAAAATGGTGCTGCTTAGAGGAATCATTCTACTTTTTATTATTATATTTTTTTTTTATTCAAGTTTTTTTTCTTTTTTTTTTCTTGTAATACCTATTTACATAATGTACCTATAACCCAATCAACGAAAAAGTATAGAGGGAAATGCTTGGAACACAATTTTTGACTTCGTTCGACGGTAAAATCAGTCAACTAGCCAATGTGACTTCACTGCGAATATCTCGAAAACTTTACAAGATATCGAAAAACTTGACTGAATAAAACTTGTAGTAAATTTAATCAGCTTTCATTTTGCAAAAAGCCTTATGTTACTAAGACGTATAGTTTCCGAGATATATGCGAAAAACCGAAAAATGGGATCTTCAAACCCCACCTCCCGCCCGGCGTTAGGGGTACGGGCGGTGACTTTTGATATGTTTACCTCCTGACTAGTCCAAACAAAGTTACGAAGTCAAAAATTGTGTTCCAAGCATTTCCCTCTATACCTTTTTTTGAGAATTCATTGACTGAATTAGTAGTGTTATGTAATATTTACATAATCTAGTGTGTGTAGACTGTAATTAATTCAGATTATTCCTTTCGCAAACTTCTAAGATAAGGACGGGAATGGTATTTTTTAACATTTTTCATCATAACTTAAAAACCAAGTCGTAAAAAAATTTAATATCTATTTTGGAATTTATAAGTAAAGCCCTTTCATATGATACCCCACTCCCACTAGAAACGACAATAAAAAAAAATTATCACCTTATTGAGCCCTGTGTATTATAATAATATTTTATGATTCTATCATTTGCAATAAAGTTGGGAAATCATATTCTAAAATTATTCCAAATTTTAAGTCAAGAGCATTGAGTGGTTCGCGCACCGATGGTACTGTTCGTACTACTAATGTAAAAATACTAGTAATGGATGCGCAGTCACGCAGAAGTGTATTAAATTCCGACTCACACTTGACCAGTTTTTATTATTTGTTCTTATTCTATAGCTTATGCACTATAAATGTATCCATTTTCACGCTTGTAAGTCTTTCCGTTTACGATAGAGCTAAATTAAAAATCGAGCAAACATTGCCTAACAAAAACGCGTTTTTAGTAGGGAAGCCCCCCCCCCCTGTTTTTTTTTTATGATTTGTTGTTAGCTGTTTACCTTCTATCAACTGTTTGTCTTGCAACAGTTGCAACTCCCAATATTATATTTTCGTGTAAATTATATGTTGACACTTTACTTTACAGTTTTATTAATATGTTTCATTAAATTAAAATAATAATTGAAATAAAACTTTACTGATTTGAATATTCAGAATTATTTATTCAATATTCTATCTCAAAACACTATAATCCGTTTCCATTTTTCATTGCCAATGTCATTGTTATTATTCCTAGGTACACACGGCCGCACATCAGTAGAAACACTTTTGGACCTTATGGCGTGGTGATAGAGTTGAAAAAGTTTCTACCGACAAGCGGTTGACCGTACGTACACAGATACTTACTAAGTTGATGCAAAAGCACATAGTAATATAGGGCAGAAAGCTATAGCTTATAGTTGTTTTACGTATACATTGCAAAGCCGTGGATTTGGATGAGACCACGAAACTGAACGATTTTATCTCATACTTAGGTCCAAATAAAAAAAAATGCATACAGCTTGAATTTTCATTCATTTTAAAGCAGAAGCCCAGTGATTCTACGTATGAAAACAAGCAACTATCCCAAAGAAAAAAAAAATTCGTCTCCCCATAGTAAAGTGGTCACGTGATCGACTCATTTTGTATGGGAAGGTGAAAAATCTTGTTCGAGTAAAAAATTTTTTTCTTCGGTGAAGTTGCTTGTTTTCATGATTAGTATCACTGGGCTTCGGCTTTAAAACTAATGAAAATTCACGCTGTATGCTTTTTCTAAGGGTGGTTTCTTTTTAACTTTTTTTGTATTTAGCTATGTTCTTAAGCGAAAATTGTTAAAGTCACATCCTTCTTAGTTTAAAACCTTTATTATACGTTATACAACGTAAAAAAGTCCCTGAAGAATTTTGCTCAGTTTTATGGGCAGATTTAAATTTCTTAAGATTAGGATAATATAAATCAAATATTCTTCCTGTTCTAAACTGTTCTTGTTACATGTTGATTGAAATAATAATCGACAATAGTACCTACTACGAGAGTTAAAATAAATTACTTACTAATAAAGGCGTATAATTTATTTTTCTATACTTGTCCTACGGCTGGGAAAAAGCCATAAATAATTTCGAAAATGAGTATGTTCTTCTATTTTTTCTTTTCATTCCGCCCAAATAAGTCACGCAGGCGCAACCATGCTCTCTGAAAAAAAATTACATGTCAGCCGAAATGTGCACATCGATATGTCGCAGTCGTTTCACAGTTTGCCTTGGCTTGGTTTGCCGAAAAAAATTTAATTCGGCATTTTACCCCTTCGCTCATTCTGCTCGTGCGTTGTGGTTGAAAGATAACCTAACCCAACCTAACCGATCCCTGCTGGGGATCCATCGAAAAAAAGCCTTTTCATACAACTTGGACTGTTAAGCATTTTGTATGGAGGGAGAGTCGTCTTTTTTCCAATTTAAAAAGTTGTGGAACATAATTTGTATTTAATCTCAGAATAAGACCTTAAAAGGGTTTCATATTCAGATCAAATTTATTCAATGTAGATTTTTTTACAGAATACTTATAAATGTCATGCAGAATACAATTCAAATAGAGCGAGTCTGCACCGTTTCGGATCGTGCTATGGCAGCGTAAAAAAAACGGCGAGAAACTACTACTGCTGCAGTACGGCCTACTTTAAAAGTCAACCATGACATCTGGGGGCACGGTAGTGCCCCCGCCAAGACGAGCCAAGCGAAGCGCAAGGGCACTACCTACCTTTTCTCGAAGAGCTTCGTCGTTTTTTTAAACCCTCATAAATTGGATTTGGATTATACCAGATATACAAAATTTACAGGATATGATGTCAATAGTAAATTTATTAAACGTATAAAGTTTCAGTTGCATAGCTGTTATAGTTTAGATTTTATTGATATCTAAAAACCCAGATTTCGTCACTGATTCACTCACTCACTCACTGATAGTAATCAAAATTGTTAGGGTACTTCCTTAAGGCCTAGAAAGCTGAGATTTGGTATGTAAGCTAGTATTAGTACACAAACAACAAAAGAATCCTAAACGGCCTAGCCACTTATTTTGACTTAGGTGTAAATTTTGGGCTTGTAGAGTTAAGGCGTGTAGAGTTAGAAGCTTCGCTCTACATGAGATCTGATAACTTTTTGAAAATGGGAGCTATATGGTCTCGTCTTGGCAACATTTTACATGAAAATGTTTTTGGTGGGATTGAGTTTGTTGTGATTCGCTGGAATTTCAGAGCACCATATCTCTTTGTAATTTTGGTTTATCAGTATCACCATATCCCGTGTGGTGCCGGCAAAGAATAGTACCTACCCATCTCTATCCGTGTGTGTCTTAAGAGGCGACTAAGGGTTTATAAACCGGAGGTTGGGCAGCAACGTCCGTGTATCGTACCATCTTACATACTGCGGTCACCAACAACTATGTTTCAGCAACAGCTGGAATTCAGGTGGGGGCTCCCTGTCCTGTAGAGGATGTATTATGGGATGTTCACCTCATCTCATTGTCAATTGGTTTCCACCATTTTTTTAAGCCCTGCGCTGCGTATAAGTATTGTTCGTTAAACAGTGTAAGAGCACAGATTAAATAATAGTAAATTAACGTTTACAGATCCGACACTCTCAAGCGGGGTGCCGACAAATTTCAACCTTACGGTCTAAGCATAAAGTCGATACTTGCAGTGCACCGCTTAGGACACGTTTTTAAATCGCGGGTGATTGCAGACAGGTGGGCTAAGGCGATGGTTTTGTCACTTTATGAGAGATACTGAGCGAGATGTAATTAGGTACGAGTATGTAATATGGTTCAATCAAAAATCTAATACTTACTTACCCGTTTCGCCGCCATAAGCTTAAGATGACATAAAGAAAAGTAAAATCGACTGTCTCACTCAGTCGACTTCCAGCGCCACGTTGCATACCTAGAGTGCGGAGTGTCACAGGCCTGGTAAGAGTTAGATATACTTACAAAAGGTAGAAAGGAGTAAACATAACGTTGGCCTCTTACATATTTATCTTTCTTTTTATTTATTTTTACTAATTTTGTAACATTATTTGGTCCCTGATCTGAAAAATCATTTTGGTACACGACATAATCCTGGACATCATTTCTTTTGTTTTCTTTCATCGTGAAATAACGAGATAGAAATATGTATGGGTCCAGAGCATTTCCCAGATCCGAATCATCTGCGGAGTTTTCTTCAAAAGAAACTTCAGCTCCTAACAGCGTTGTTCTGAAAATAATACAAAATTTTAATCCTTCTAGAGTGGAATTCCGAGTTCATATAACCCGAACCGTTCAAGTCGCGAGTGAATAGGCTTCTTCTGGGTAAGCTCGTCCTATTCTCGACCTTTTCTCTATCCTCAAGGCTAGAAGGTCAAGAGTGGGCCCATAGTCAATAGAAAAACAAATAAAATACTTAAAAAAACTGTCCAAGTGTGAGTTTGACTCACGCACTAAGGCTTCCGTACAACCGCACATTTAAATAAATCTTATAAAAAAATACGTTTATTTCGGGTTACAAATAAATTTAATTAATAAATGTTCAAAAGTTACAAAAAAATTTACCTGGAAATGAGAATAACGCTATTAGATAAATTATAAAAACAATTTTACAGGTGAAATTCTTATGGTGGTTGAATTTATCCCGTTCGCACCCCTTAGATACGGAACCCTAAAAAAACCATTCTCATTTCTTTCGTACAATTTTTAAATCATTTGTCATCATTTGTTATAATTTTCGAATATCCGTTATAATATTTAGTACCTGGGTGACCGAGCTTCGCTCTATTAAAGCCGCCTCAACATTTAAAATATCATTGGGTGAGCAAGCTATTCTAACCACCAACAGAGGGCGCTGTAGCTTTATATCTGAAACGCGGTATTTAAAAAAATGCTTAAAAACAGGAGCCAAACTAATTTTCCCAGACATGAGACTTAGCTAGATCGATTTTTCGCCCTCGAAAACAAAATTTCATCGAAATCGTTAGAGTCATTTTCGAAAAAACGTTTAATAAAATAATACATAGTTATTAAAAAATTGGACAGACAGTCGTACAGACAGACAAACAGACGACGTAGATTTAGGGTTCTGGTATCCTTTGGGTAAGGAACCCTAAAAAGCAATAATTTGAAAATACTTACATGAATAGCAATGAAAATAACATAGCCGACTGAAATATGTATTGAACCATGTTGGACTTTCAAAATGTCTTCCTCGAATGTGCTGCCAATGGCAGCCATCCCCCATTTTATACTCTTATTACTAATCTTAATATTAATGTTTAATAAAAATGGTAAACAGAAAATTATGAATTATTGAAGCTCGTTAGCTACCGTTGGTGTAGTTGGTGAGCCTGCCTTTTACGCGATGGGCCGCGGGTTCGATCCCCGCCCGGGGCAAAACAGGTGTTTGTTCTGTGTCTGGGTGTTATTTATCTATTTATGTATTCAAATAATATTAGAATAATATTATTTATTCAAATCGTTATACAATCAATACCTATAGGTTAAACTGTATTGTATATCAGTCTCTGATACCCATAGACCCCATAGTACAATTTGCCTATTTAAGGATCAGATAACCTTGAATGAAATGTCCCCAAAATGTATCAATTTAATATATAAAATAAATCTTGTAATAAAAAATATACGAGAAGACAAAGGTTGTAGTTTGAGGCCTAAGGCGCAGCCGACGGCCTAAACTCAATACACCCGAGGCACAGATAATATAATACTATACTAGTACAGATGCCTCACGTCATAAAACGAATTTGTGCCGAAAATTGTTCGGGCTATTTTTTCCATAAGGTATTTTCTTAGAATAAATTGATATCTGGATGTTAAAATTGAATTAATGTCATAGTTTACACCTTTACCTACCAACCTAGTAGTAACATTTAGTTTAATTATTAGAAACAAAACGGCCAAATGAATTCGGGCTATTTACTCCGTAGAAAAAACCGTAGTACGGAATGGGACCCCATGCCCGAGGTGAGAATCGTACTTTCTTTCGAGTGGTACATTTTGCTTTATACTTCACCTACATTACATAGATAGATACTGTTTGTATCGGTGTTTTACAACCGGAACCAGAGATATAACATTTTTTTTTCCATTAAGTTCAGGTTGGTACAGTCAATATGGGGACGAAGTCGCGGGCAGGAGCTAGTAAGTTATAATATTGGTAAACTTGTCGTATTAGTAATAGAAATGTAAATAGATGGAAATGTAATAAATAAAGTAATAAGGTTGGCGAAATTATGAAAAACCTATTAAGTCAGAAAGTTACTTCGGGTCTACGAGAGCCATCATTCATTGTCATATCAGCCGAATTCCACTGCTGGACATAGGTCTCCCCTAAAGATCTCCATGACGACCGGTCCTGCGCTGCTCGCATCCAGCGGCTTCCCGCGACCCTGACCAGATCGTCGGTCCACCTTGTGGGGGGCCTGCCATAGCTTCGTCTTCCGGTACGTGGTCGCCACTCTAGGACCTGGTTGACTTTTTGCTATTACAAGAAAAATCTTTTCCTACTACGTTTACACAGCACACGTAATTTTTATTGTAAGTCTTTTTGTAATCAGAATCACTGATTATAAGAATCATCATACTTTTTTATTTAATTTCATGTTATCATGTAATCATATACACGGCAATACACTATTATAAAAACAGTTTGACGGGTTCTTACCACGATATGGATTTTTAACTCGTCAAACTGTTTTTATAATAGTGTTAGTGACCGCGAAACTCTCAAACAATATATCACGGCAATACAAGTGTAAACCCAGGGTGAGCTCATTACAACTCAAGTAAAAATGACACATTGCTCCCACCGAGCACGAAACGTAAAGAGATGGAAACAGACCTAAAAATTATACATATATGATGTATCCTTAATGCATAGCGATGCCTTTTGTAAAGACTGGCATTGAGAGGAGAGTAGAAACCAATGAAGAAAAAGTTGTCAGACGTCACATATAGTAAGGGTGATGAATGACCAATTTCTATATGATTTGCTGATGTCTGCCTCTTTGACTGATGATAAGGAGCATCCTCTAAAAGATTCAAAAAATATTGGCCGACATCCACACCCCTGCGTTTTTGAGGAATTAAGTTTTAACCATTTTGAAATTTGACAATGAAACGTACACCTGGCAGACTATGACTATCTGATTAAATAAAATGTATTAAACCCCAGAAAAATGATCTGCCACCATAGTAGCCCTGCGTCGTAAAGTAACAGCGCTTCAAAATGCAAAAATTCACTACTTCGTCCCTGGATAATGCAGAGCCCTGCATGTCTGCCTCTTCGATTTTGTACATCTTCAGAAGTATTTTAAACAGGAGCTACAAAGGCAGACAAAAAAAACATTATTTAGTATCTTATTTTTATTTTCTTTTGCTTTAACTCAAAAACGCAGCGACGCACAGAAAAACTGGTTAGGACCAAATCGATTCGTATTGAGCTGATCTATCATCCCCATTTATATGAATCATGAGCAAATCATATACCCAAATTGCAGCCAGCACCCTAACTAATAGGATGTATCAGCCTTATCGACAACTACGTTTTGTAACCAGTTTTTGTAGACGAAAAATATAATGTTCTCTATATGCAATCGGGTGCGAAAGAAAAAGTTTCCTTTCTTTATCGTAACAATTTGCTTACCAAGAAACATTTACTTTGTTCGTAACTAATATTTATTTCTTATTTGTTTCGTAAATATTAAAATGAAAAACAAAAAAACAGCTGGCTTGTTTATGGGTGTAATCTAAAATTTAATTTCATGTGATAACAGCCAAAAACAAACCACATATCCTGTATTGTATTGTGATTGTGTGTTTCAAACTCATGCAAGGATATTTGGGATAGTAGGCACCTTAAGCATGTTAAGGCATTATTAAGTGACAGCTCAGGAGTGCGGGCGATATGTATGGCGTGCCTTATATTTCATCCGTACTTCTGAGCTGTCGCGTACTTTACCAGCTCGACCGAATATGACGTCACAGACCTTTGGACCTTTAACGATTCAGACACCAGGTAAGGTCAGGCATCGATCTTTTAATTTTGAATTCAATTATTATTCAATTTTTGTATTTAATTTTAATTTATTTTTGTATTTTGATTTTGACATTTGTTTTTATAATTAATTAATTATGGGTCACTGGCCTGAAATAAATGATTTTATTTATTTATTTATTTATTTATTTAAACCCGCACCTCATTATGATGAAGACTAAATGTCCGACAAATCATATTCTCGACCGTTTAAAATTCATTTATTCGTTTTAAAATAAACTAAAAGACCAAAGAAAAGTTCTCTCTGAATCAAACGTACATTTCTTGTCTATAGTTAACAACTCGAAGTTTATACACCTGCTTTATATCATTCGTACAAGGTGTATGCCTCCTGCTGATTCGACAGAGAAAGTGGCATTCGATTTTAAGCAAGAATATATTGCTTGGGTTTTGATTTATAAATGAGGTAGGAAAGTTTATTGATAAGTTCGATTAGGTTTTTATAACAATGATATCTGTATAATACAAAAGTAAACCGTGACTGAGTGATCAATCAACACTCAAACGACTGAACGGGTTCGGCCAAGGTTGGCCTGAAAGGCACACAGATTGTTTATACTGTAGTGGTCACCGGGGGGTTTTAGTCAGTGGAGTCTGACATAACCCGATCGCTTCCCCCAGCGACCGGGTATCCATAATGGATTTCCCCTCATACGGAACGGACAATCCGACCCCTTGCAATGCAAACCGTACCCCCGCGCGCACCCGCCCGAGCGTTTCACGTTGTGCTCCTGAGGGTCTTTTGTACTGAATATGCGGGCCTACGCGCGCTTGCAATTCCAAATTCGCGATCGATGTATGTAGTGCCGGGGTGTGCCCTTAAAGTGGTGAAACGGGGGTTCCAAATCTATAGGTATGGAAAAGTCATCTGTTTTTGTTTTTGAATTTCACGCGAACGACGTTGCAGGCACCAGATAGTTATAAATAATTATGATGAGTTCAAATTGGGATCACTTGTGAGAGCAAGGAAGGCCGAAGAAAAGATAGAGAGACCGTGTAAAAGATGATATGAGAAAAAAGGAGTGAATGTGGAAAGCCGATGAAGAGAAATCGAAGCGATCGAAACGTTGCGCTGACTCTAAGTAAGTTGAGAAAAGCCCAACAAACAAATTGGTCATATACAACCTGTCTTACGCGCCTTTCGGTTAAAAGGTGTTTTTTGGCACCTTTTGCAAGTTCCACTGGATGGCGCTGCTGATCACTGTAAGGAAATTTGAAAATGGAAAAACTGATACAGAACTTTCTCCCAGTATGAAAATGATTAAAGATTTCATTTATTTTACTAAGCCCAAAAAAAAAGGAATTCCCAACAGTGATAAGCGTACCGGCCATCGAAAAAAAAAAGTAGATGACAAACGTGACACAAAATTTCTTATAGCCTTATCGTGGCAATGAGTATAGGAAACGATAACTCAACATTTTCTGTGTGATTTTAGTTTGGTCAAGGTTAGGAACTGTCAGAAATATGACACCGACAATCAAGGAATCCAGCCAACAGGACATGCAAAAGAGGATATTGGGAAGCCAATAAAAATCACCAATCCTGCAAAAACAAGGCGAAATAAAACAACAGTGAAAACGTTTTATGAAAGAGAGAGCCTTGTTGCAAGAGGTATATGATACAAAAAACATTTGCAGAGATAAAAGAACGAAGACATACAAGTTCAATACGAGTAGATTTAGAATCAATGAAGTACATGAAATCGATAAATAAATCCAAGCAAATGTCGATAGAATCAGGAAAGACTCATTCATCGATCAATCGAACACAAACTGACATCGATGGTTACAAACAGTAGCGATGTTGATGCTATCGTTCAACTTCGTCCGGTCGCGCTGCCGCCATCTTGTTTTTTTACTTTTTATTATTTTTTACTGCAAAAGCGCGGCGAGCTTGCAGCCTGTGTCGTTAAATTGCGTGGAATAAATTGCGGATTACAGATCACGTGAGAATAAGATATTAATCGAACGAGTGAAATACCCGCGTTGTAGTTTTGATGTGATAATTAATGTTGATAAAAGTTATTGCTTTAAATATGCAGGATAGTATTACCTACGTGTGATTATGTTGGCTGTTACGACGACAAATGAGACTATTTACGTTGTTATGAACCTTCAAAAACTGCATTTAAATAAATTACTACAAATAAGAACAAAAACTTTCTGTGCAACAAACAACAGCCCTGCACTTTTTCCAGCAAAACCAAAAGAATTGAAATAAATTACCTTTAATAATAATTTAAAATTCTTGAGACGTGGCCAATTTTGATGACTTTGCCGTCAGTTTAAGTTACGAGAAAAATTACAAATAGGATGGAGAAAAAAGCAAAACACTTAGCTTAAAAATAACACAAGGTTAAAGATAGATTGGTAGATATAAACTCTTTATTGAACACAAATTTACAATAAAGTTAAAACTTGTGTAATTTTTTTCGAAAGCATCGAATTTATGTACCTCTAAGCATCATAGTAAAGTTTCTTTTGGTTTTATTAACGTCTTTTATTTCAACTTGGCAAAAGGAATTGGCAACATTTTAGGCTCATCCAGTAAAAGTGTAGTCCCTATTAATTCAAATATTTTTAGAAAATTATACTCGCAGCAGTAAAAGAACTTATGGGTTGTAGCTGGTAACCTAAAAATAACTAAAATGACATAAGAATTGATAAGAGTATGTTCAGGTTGTATTGTAAGGAAAATGACTTGGAGCCTGAAAGATATGAATATGCTTACGACACTACACAACCCATTCCTAAGAAAAACAAGCTAAATTGAGAGAAAATTGTATATTGACCATACAAGGCAAGTCGTATAAACGATCATTATTTTTTATAGATACACAGTTGCATTGAAGATTCGAATTGAAAAGTGTCCCCATTTTCGTGTCTTCCAAATTTGAAATTTTAAAATTACAGTTTTCTCTGCCACAAAGCTAGTAAAGCCATAAAGAGGCTTGAATCTTTATTTATGGTGGCATTTTTTGAGCAGCAATCTTGCATCGTTCATGGTCTAACTTGTTTAGTATCATGCACAGTTTCTTATCCAGCAGCCTCACTTTGCATCACTTTTCTAAACCATTTATTTATTCCTAACTATCTACTCGATCTACTCGCTAACATCTTTCCTCTTGACCCACCAGCAGGTGACCACAAACTCAGCAGTTCCAAGTATCGCCATTATGAAATGACGGCGGCATACGTGCGGTTTGACAATGGCTCAAGTACCGTCTGTTCCGAGCGAACTCAGAAACTCAAGTGCTACTTTCTACGTAAACAACTTCAGCAGTACACTGGCTAGGTTTTATTTAAACTTGGTGGTCTATTTTGATGACTTTATGGTAGATAAAAAATATAATGGCGTTAGTTTACTATTTTTTAATCTGTGATAATGGTGATGAGTTTTTTTTTTTTTACGAATTTTAGTTGCCATTTCAATGTTCTTTATGCGACAGTATTGTTTGAATCAGCGTAATATTTATAAAATTACAAAATTAGGTCATTTAATTCCAAGTTATCTTGTTTTAATTAATCTGTCATAGATCCTTACAGTCGAAATAATGTAGCTAGATTACAATTGACAGCGAAGAAGAGAGCTATATATGCATGTGAGGAGGATGGAGCGATACGTGTCTCTATCGCTGCATTACAATTTCACGCAACGCTCCGTTCTACTGTCAGACTGCTCTTATTCTAATTTCAAATTATTAAAAGTATTGAAAGGGAAAACTTTGAGATTTTTTTCTATCGAATGTTTATTTTTCTCTATTCAATTCGATGACTTTTTCAGTAGAAAAAAATGAATCAAAGAAACGCGTTCAAAAAATGCAGACGCAGACGCCTTAAAAAATGTGTTTCATATTTCGTTGTACGTAGTTTTAGAAATATTTTCCAACTAGCTAGCTAGCTGTTTACCATCCAGCCGTATCTCATTTCTTGTGTTTACGGTCACTCTGTGACCGTGCATGTTTAAGAGCCTCATCCATCATTCTACGGCGACCATTGCGTATATTTGTTTACTTCTAGTAAAGCGTGTATGCCGCAACTACACGCGTACTATCATTTACAAATTGTTATAGTTGATTAAGCAAGAATTTTGTACTTTCCTTTCTTGCTTTGTCTTCTTTTTGTGTCAATGTCAGTCAAAATTGTTTAAAAAATCTAAGCCCAAAATGTGGCTTGGAGAGGTAGGGTGCGACAGCAAGTGTGTCATTAAATCAAACACGCCACACTAACACTTGTCATCAGAGAAGCTCCACCTGATTTTAAGTCTTATGCTTGTCTGCAGTCTATTAAGTGGCTTCCATTTGGGCCCGGAAAGATGGCCTTCTTTTTTTAGAAAGAAAGGGGTTGGAAGAATCTCGTAACAAAATTTTAAACTGTCAGCCCCGTACGTATTATCAGAATCATGAATACGTGCGTCTTGGCTAATAAGTTGTTTCAGAAAACTTTTAAAACTACAAAATAGGTAACAAACATATGCTAAGTACTTACTCGTTACAGCAGGTTACTGTCGTCTGGGATACTGTCACCATCGTTGTCGTCTTCGTCGTCAGCTTGTCACCTATACACTTCTTCCTCGAATACTGCTCAACAACCTTATCCTCTTTCAAAGGCTGCAATGTCTCCTTCACTTTATTTGGCCCTGTTTTCACTGTTGATCTTTGAAATCTCATATTAGCTGTAGTTTTTCCATCGGTAGATATTTCCGTTTCTTCAGTAACTAAAACCCCTCTTTTCGTTCTACAAACTGTTTTTGAAGTTTTACCAACTATATCACCGTCTTTATGAATTTCTTCCTTAGCGTCTATAAGTTGATTGCTCTGAGGTAGACCGTTTTCAAGCATACTTCTTATACTATCAGCGTTAATACTTGTACCTAAGATTTGGTCTAGTTCTGTTGCGCTCATATAATCTTCATAATTTATAGGTTGTCGTCTTTGGTCTCTTTGCCATGTTGAATCGAATCCATAGATAGGTTCAGATTCAGCGCCGAAATATTCTTTTTTATTCTCTTGGAGAACTTTTTCGTCTGGCGCTGGTTCTATTTGAGGATTCTCAAAAAAATCATCGGTTAGTTCTGTTATTTGAGCGCCGGGTCGTGGTTTGTCTGTCAGATCGAAGTTGATGAAACTACTGTTCATTGTGTTGGGTTTTCTCCTTCCGTAAAGCTGTCTGTAGTATTTCTCTTGGTCGCCATACATCCAACATACCTTCCACCATTGTTTGCACATAAGTATGTTTGCCGAGTTCGATGATTTGACGTGCCTTGTCGCCGTTGCAGACATTTTGAAGTTTTTTTTAACTGCTTATAAAGAAACCTGTTATATTTGGTTCGGAATTAAAAAACGGTTCATGTCAACGAAGGACTTAAGTGTAAGGTGTGAATAAAGTTTTTGTTAGCATTCAGATCATTGTGCGAGAGACGCAAATTTGTTGACACGGCATAAGAATGCGAAGTATCCTGTTCGATAAAATTAGCTGCGATTATTAATAAATTACATTGAACTGGTTTTAAAAAACGTTGATGTAAAAGATGACAATGAATGTAATTAAATATTTTACCAATGCCGGAGAGTACAAGCGGATGACTACAATATTTCGTCGTATTATATTCAATCGTAAAACTAACAATTTTAACATCTATTTCACATTCTTGACTTACTGGGTACTATAGTAACGATGAGTTCACGAATATTCATATTATCTTATCAACTCACGTAACATATCAATTAAACAATTATATGGCTACTCGAATCACTTTATTTGCATAATTCTTATTTATTTATTTTTTTCAAATGTTATAAGGAATAGATTGATTTTAATTTTAAAATTTAATTTGACTTAATTTGGCCAATCGAAGATAGTTATCATGAGTCATAAATAAAAAAATAAAATGTTAACGAGGTCTACACAATGGTGTCGATTCTGGCAGACCTAAACTAAAACTAAACTAAATTTGCCAGGTCTAAAAATGATGCTGTCTTTTATTAGCTCGTAGGGAGTAACAAAGACAGCAGCACTTTTAGACCTGTCAAAATTAGTTTAGTTTTTAGTTTGGGTCTGCCAGAATCGACACCAATGTGCTATTTAACCACGATGGCGATGTTTATTTTCATCATCTCTAAATTTATTGATAAGTTATCTAGACCCCTTGTTCAATGAAGAAGAATAATATCTAAACTTTAGATTAAGGTAACGTTAAAAAGACAAAAAAGAACGATTTAACAGATTTATTGTTTTTCGTAAAAAGTTGTTGTGTAAAAAACACAATCTACAATGTCGTTAGATTTCCTTAACGAATAAATAAAATTATATATCAAGATCTAAATCTAATTCTAAAACCGCAGAGATTCCTTCGCAAACAACGATTCCATAATGTTGTTTCGCAATATCAAAAACCACTATAGTTTCGTGGCTACAATCTCCTAGATTGCCAGCTGCCTATCCAATCTTCATTCTTCAACTTACCTGTTACTCGTATTACTATTTACTACTATTACTATGAAACATAGGGTCTTTTGACTGTGTACCGTGTGGTCCCGGCAAAAATAGTGCCAAGAAATTTCTACTCGTGGGTGTCGTAAGAGGCGACTATGGGCTTATGAACCGGAGGATAAGCAGCAGCATCTTCCTATTTATTGTACAATCTTACATTCTGCGGTCATCAAAACCGCGGTCCATGGTGCCAGAGGTAACGCTAACAAGCGTGGTGACTATGATACTTTCCCTCCACATTATTTCATCAAAAGCTGGAATTTTTCAGGGAGTTCCCTGTCCTGTAGTGGACGTTTGATGCGATGTCACGGTGAAGAACTTTTTTATTATAAATAATATTAAAAGATCCAATATATCTAAACTTTGCGGTAAGCTTATTGTGAATTACGTGCTGCGCTTTCATCTCCTACGTGATTTAATAGTTAATTGAAAACCTTTAATAAAAGCTACTAGTACTATTAACTCAGATGATCTATGGCTAGTTAGGGTTCCGTACCTCAAAATAAAAAAAACTGAACCCTCATAGGATCACTTTGTTGTCCGTCTGTCTGTCTGTCAAGACCCTTTTTCTCACGAACGAGAAAAGGTATCAGCTTGAAATTGATAACAAATATTAAGGTTTATAAACTACACAAGTTCTGAAAATTTCAATTTTTTACAACGACGCAATCAAAAGGTATGGCTTTTTATGTCGTCATCTCCATACATTTATGTAAAAAAGCAAAACCTACAGGGTACTTCCCGTGGACCTAAAATTATGAAATTTGGCAAGAAGCTAGGTCCCACAGTACAAATAAAGAGAAAAGTCTAAAATCATCAAATATTTAAATTTTTCTCACAACTGAATGTAACCAATAAGGTGAGCTGCTCCCGTTTCAAGAACTTTTCTATAAAAGAGGGGTCAAGTTGGATGGTCGCGGAGTTTTTAAAAATTAAAGAGCAAAAGCTTTTAGTATATCATATGGTAGATAGGTACGGAAACCTTAGGGCGCGAGTCCGACTCGCACTTGGCCGGTTTTTTTTCTTTGGAAAGTCTCTAATTTGATTAAAATATAGCGATCGGAATAAAATAAAAAGACATAAATGGTATCATATTTAAGTTCAGTAGCAGCCGGTTGCCTTATATTCCAAGGATTTCTGGTTGTATTCCCAGCTTGGTTTACATATTTAAGTGCATGCATGTTTCTGTACATCATAAATAAAAAACATCTTTATTTATTTTGTTTGTTTATAAAGCAACAAAATTAATATTTTTTTATGTTATAACAGATTTTTATTGCAACATAATGACAATAAGCTTATTAGTGCAGTGACACACCCAGGTACATTCCGATGCGGAAAGTTCCGCGACCGAAATATCTGTCAAGTATGACCCGTGGTGCCGCTGTCCCGTGTGGTGCCAGAAAATAATAGTACCATTCCATACATACCCGTGGGTGTCGTAAGAGGCGATTAAGGGTTATAAACTGGAGAATGGGAAGCAGCATCCTCCTGTGTATCATACCATCTTACTTACTGCGGTCACCTACAACCGCGGTCTATGGTTCCAGCCGTAACGCTGACAAGCGAACTTGGTTTGGTCGGTAGTGAGCCTGCCTTTCACGCCGTGGGCCGCGGGTTCGATTCCCGCTCAGGGCAAACATTTGTGTGATGAACACAAGTGTTTGTTCTCTGTCTGGGTGTTATTTATCTATTTATGTATGTATATCGGTCTCTGATTCCCATAGTACAGGCTTTGCCTAGTTTGGGATCAGATGACCTTGTGTGAAATGTCCCCCAATATTTCAATTTCAATTTTTTTTTACTTCCCGTCCACATTTTTCCAGCAAAAGCTAGAATTCTGGAAAGAGCTCCCTGTCCTGTAGTAGACATTTCATGGGATGTTATGATTATGACACTAACAAAATTTCGCCAGATGTGTCATAGGTAACCTAAAAAGTATTGCGTCGGAACTCTCCGTATCGGCATTTCCGAGAGTGTATCCTACACTTAAGCTCTTCTTTTTGCTTTAGTTTGGTAAAAAGAAGTCCTATATTTTGCTACAAAAAAAAAAAACATTCCTTAACCTCTAGAGCATCTTAACCTATACTATTTGAACAGCACTAATTACACGGGCTGCGCGCGCAACTGCCGCGCAGCTGCGCAATTATCGATGCTATCGACGTCGATATGTACCACTATTGTATCGATAGATGATTTGTAGAGCGTTTGTAGGAAGTTATAAGGGGAGGGTCTAACTGTATCTGGTTTGAGGTAGTCTTAGATGAAGATTGTAAAGTTGTAGTATTGTATACTATAGGTTGAAAAAGACAACTACGAGTACTATACAGGTTGTCCCAAAAATTTGTTTCAACCGGAAAACATGTTAATCTGTCCATGAATCTGAACAACTTTTCCCAAGGAACATAGGTCGAAATACGAAACAATATTTTCGACCTCCCATACAAAATGCAGCTGGTCTAAAGTAGCTGACATAGCCCTGAGTCTCTCTGCGGGATCGAATCAGAAATGAGGAGATCCACAGAAGAACTAAAGTAACTGACATAGCCCTCAGAATCGCTTAACTAAAGTGGCAGTGGGCAGGGCACATCGCAAGAAGAACCGATGGCCGATGGGGCTCAAGGGTTGGCAGGCCCCCCACAAGGTGGACCGACGATCTGGTGGCCGTCGCGAGAAGCCGCTGGATGCGAGCAGCGCAGGACCGGTCGTCATGGAGACCTTTAGGGGAAGCCTATGTCCAGCAGTGGACGTCTTTCGGCTGATATATGCTGATACAAAATGTGCTGTCAGCTGATGCAGTTTGTATGGGAAGTCGATTTTTTTTCGTATTTCGTCCTATGTTCCTTGGAGAAAGTTGTTCAGTTTCATGAACAGATTAACATGTTTTCCGCTTGACACAAATTTTTGGGTCACCCTGTATAGGTTGAGAAAGATAGCTTCACTTTTGTAAAATTTTAGCTTTTTAGCGGCTGCGCTAGAATTCACGACAATAACCGTCGGCTTAAATAAGTTATCTCTCTTGTCACGGCCGCTCATCGGTAGAAACACTTTAACCTTGAGCTGATCTCTGGTTTTGGGCATCTGCAGCGTAGCGCTGGTTCAGCTTATACTGGTTTTGTTTCTACGTGCTTGCTGACGTACATTGTATTATATCCCATTCATCTAGCTAAAACAGTCTGGTGGACCCCATTTTAAAATCGTTTCTTTATTGTCTCAGTTTATTATTGCGGAAGCTTAGTACTTCTACGTGAACACGCCTTTTTTTATTTTTTATTAAATTATTACACTTAATAAATATTAAAAATACAATAAAACAATGCCCCGCAAAACTGTTTCAACAGTTTGACTGCGGGAAAGAAGATATAAGAAATAAAAGTCAAAGATACAACTGATAGGTTACGTAACTAGTTACTGTAAGTATTATACAGGGAGTTTATCTAACAGATACTTCTTTAGACGGCCCTTATAAATGCACAAAAAAATTTCCATTGGAAATCCAAGAATTGGCTCCTATCAAAAATTGAGAGCTATGTAACTAACTAGTAGGTACCTGGAAAAAATTTGGTGCATTTATAAGGCATGTCCAGTCCACTTAAATGCGATATAAGACGTTAAGCGAGTGGACTATATACGTCGCCTCGAAAGCTGACTCACTTAGAAATAATTAAAAAAAACTGTAACATATTAAAACAAGAACGACATTTTTATATGAAACGACTTTCAAACCAATCATATTACAAACGAACGGTCCCTCTTTGCATATGCCGATGCGATTAATAAAACTCGATGTTTATGAGTTTTTTTTAAACATTAATATACATTCGGATGACTTCATTCCGTATTTTATGGCAAACTGTAATTAAATGCAAAAAAAAATGTATGCAACGGTGGTGAATGTTGTTTCATGTTTTAAATTTTTGTTCTGTTGTGGTTATGTGTTTGTGTATATAAATTAAACTACGGAGTGAAATAGTTTCGAAGCCTCTAAATGGCAGTCACAGATTTTTCTTTTCAAAAGTGAAGATTGATTTTCAAGAATTAAGTCCCAATGCTCAGAAACCTTTCTTATTGTTTTATCACTTGCGTCAGCCACTCAGGTTCTGATCATGTCCAACATTTCTTAATTTAAGTCATTGAAAAATATAAATAGAAATAAATAGAAAAAGAGCCAAGTGCGAGTCACACTCGCGCATCGAGTCCGCTGACAGACAGACAGGGAGATATCGGAGGCATATTATCGGGTCCCGATTCACCCTTTGGGTACGGAACCTTAAAAAAAAATCAGGCATTTGCACAAAGCTTCTTTAATGTTTAAGCTCTGTTAAATTTATTGCTGTCATTTTCTGTTTTAATGAAAAAGTGGGAAAAATAAAAACCTTTTACTTTAAAAATGATTGGCGCAACTGTGACTCTGACTAACCAACAATGCCTATAATCAAAGGTAGAGAAAAAAAAGTTAAGAGTGTAAATAAAACATAGTACGTGACAGCTCAGGAGTGTGGACGAAATGAACGGTGCGCCATACATATCACACGCACTTCCTAGTTGTCGCCTACATTACGTAGCAACATGATTTTCAAAATCTCAGTACAAAAGACACCAACGCGCTCGGCAATGATTTTTATTTCAATTTAAATTCGTAAGTAAATATTGTCTTACCAAGGAAGGTCAGTAAGATACTAATGTAAAGAGTAACTTATCAAGTCATTAATTATTAGTAGTTTCCCGCGCTTTGTACGACAAAATTTTTAATGCAAAAATTATTTTTATGCTTTTCTAAGTCATATAAAATTCCTGCCCTTCAAGTTATGTTTAATGCCTATGAACAATCATCAAAACCAACATATTTTAGAGGTGATTTTTTGACTTGGCATCTAAAAGGGTTGGAGGGTATGAAACGACGAGCGTGTGTGAAAGGTATGTTTACCGACAACCGTGTATGAAAGGGTTGATGAAAGTAGAGTAAGCGAGGGAAGTATATCTAGATCGTAGCAGGTAGAGGGCTGTGGTTTCTGCCTACCCCGACGATCTAGAGCCGTGATGTTATTTTTGTATTAATACACGATATTTTTGGTTAAAAATGATGTATCATTTAGCTCGTTGCTGATGAGATGCTGGTGAAAACCGAGTTTCACAGTCTGGTCCAACGTTGCAAGGTTGCATGGCTGTCGATCTTTTACAGATTCTTCTTCGGAGAGTGTGCTCTAGAGCTCCTCTAGCTTATTCAACCATCCCCTTTCTACCATCGGGAGTCCAGACGACCCGCACGATATCACCCACACTGGGTTGATAGAAAATTAGTGGTCAAAATAGTTCGACTACAACTGTCAATATAAAAAAGTGTATATCTTCCTCAAATTCATTCGTCTTGTTACCTGTGGATGAAGCGGAAGTGGAGGCAATTATAATGGCTCTTCGTTCCGACTGCGCTACTGGTTGGGATGATATACCGCCTAGAGTAATCAAATCCTCGCGAACCGCTTTGGTGCCATCCATCACACACATATTTAATCTATGTATATCCCTTGGAAAATTTCCAACTGCTCTCAAAAGAGCGCTTATCCATCCAATTTATAAAAAGGGAGACAGACATGATGTTTCAAATTATCGGCCAATCTCCATTTTAAATGCTGTTTCAAAAATTTTTGAACGCATCTTAAATAAAGCATTGGTTAAGTTCCTGGATAGATACAATTTAATCGCAAAAAATCAATATGGCTTTAGAGCGGGTGTTTCCACGGAGGATGCCATAGGTGACCTTACTATGTCACTTACTAATAAATTAGACAGTAAATTAAAATGCTATGGCGTCTTCCTGGACCTATCTAAAGCCTTCGATACTGTATCCATTCCTAATCTCTTGATGAAGCTAGAACAATTAGGAATACGCGGGGATCCCTTAAAATTGTTTCAGGATTATCTCTCGAATAGAACCCAACGTGTCAAAATCAATTCCTTTGTTAGTGCAGAAGAAAAAATTACTTATGGCGTGCCGCAAGGAAGTATTCTCGGCCCTACCCTCTTTAAGATATACATCAATGGGTTATGTCTCTTGCCACTTCAAAACTGTGAAGTTTTTACATACGCTGACGACACTGCGCTGCTGGTCTATGGTAAGGACTGGAATACTGCTAAGCAGATGGCAGAGCTTGCCTTGCGCCAAGTAATGATGTGGCTTTCAGAGTATTTGCTTACGCTCAACCTAGAAAAAAGTAAACTGGTTAGATTCTCCATGTCGCGAAATCCCCAACCACCAATAGAATCCAGTCATATCGTCGCCCATCAGTGCAGTGTCGACTCACAAAATTGTAACTGTTTTACCTTGGAGATGGTAGAAAACGTGAGATACCTAGGAATCCTCTTGGATTATCAACTAAACTGGCACTCTCATATCGACTTACTCTGCACACGTACTAGAAGGTTGATCTATCTATTCAAGAATCTGAGAACGTCCGCTGACCCAGACACTTTACACATGGTCTATCTTGGCTTGTGCCAATCTATTCTGTCCTACGCAATTTCCATCTGGGGTGGTTCCCACAAGACGTATCTTCTGGGCCTTGAAAGAGCCCAAAGAGCAGTTATTAAAGTAATGCTGTCTAAAAAACGGGATCACTCTACCAGCAAATTATATTCGGAAGCCCAAATACTTACCGTACGACAACTTTTCATACTTCGAGCTGTATTGCATAGACATGGACATTTCCCTCTGAATGAGACTTGCTCATCTAGAAGAATAGGCTTTCCTGTCAGCTGTGTCACATTCCGTACCGCCTTTGCCGGACGTCAACTTTCAGCTTTAAGCAGTATGCTATACAATGTAGCCAATAAAAAACTTAATATATACCCATTGAACAAATTTGAGGTTAAAAGCAAACTACAGAATTGGTTAATGACCTTGACGTATGACGAAACTGAAAAATTGTTAACCCGAATTGTATAACTTCCCCCTTCATACCATTCTCACACTTGCACGCACGTTTTATTTCTCACCTGCAGTCTCATACACACAACACACACAATTTACACACAATCAACACACATTCTTCACACTTACAGTATTAAACACGCAAACACTCTCGCACTCTTGATATCGTTTTCAGCACCGCTCCGCTGATTGTCTTAAAGCCTAATTGACATTTTTCGGATGACTAACATCTATAACACAGGTTCTTCCTAGCTTAGATGTTAGCTGGCAAAACTATTATGTATTATCTTAAGGCAAACTACTGTTTTCACTGTGTACATCTAGCTATTTTATCTTGTTGTTTGCAAATAAAGATTTTATTTTAAAGATTTTTATATTCCACGCATTCGCACAAAGCGCTAAGAAACATCTTTTATTACGCGCACGGCTAAACAGTGGAATTCCCTGCCTGCGTCTGTTTTCCCGAGTTCAAATAACCCGAATCTATTCAAGTCGCGAGTGAATAGGCTTCTTCTGGGTAAGCTCGTCCCATCGTCGATCTCATCATTGTCCTCAAGACAAGATCGAGGTCAAGAGTAAGCCTATTAACAATAAAATAAATGCAGTAGTTAAGCGAAATCTGTAGGATACTTTCTATTGGTAGTAGTTTAAAAAGGTACTACATTTTACTATTATTATTTTATTACTACATTTGGTACTCAAATATCTATTTAGTACTGTAAGCTATATCTTCCTCTACCTGGCAGGTGCATTTGTGTTTCCTACTTTGTCTATTTTTACCGCTGGCTACACAATGTGTGTTTATGCTAAACATTAAATGGCAACACCAGCTCCCGTTACGTTGGAACACCTTATTATAGGCAATACATGCCCGCACGCATACATGGAAAATACAGGGTCTTTTCTATCAAGTATTGAAAAGAGATATCATTAAGAACAACAAACAAGAAATGATTTTTTGCGAATTTCAGAAAATCGTTTAACAATATTTTTCACTACATCTTTTCATGTTTTGTAACTTACAGTCGACGATCACGAAAGTTAAGTAACTTTGGCCGTGGTCAGAACCAAGATGGGTGACCGCTAGCGGCACAAGCACCAGAGCGTTTCCATGCTTCAGAAGGCACGTCAAGCCGTTGGTCCCTGAGGTCCCGGCTAATTTCAATGATAGTAGTAGTTAAGCCAAGTCAGAGGCCATTTGGCGGCTTGAAAACTCTGACAGCTAGGTTGGCCACTAACCTAGCAAAGCCTAATCTAGGATTGAGACTGGTTTGCCCTTTGGGTTGCAAAGGTCAGACAGAAGTCGTTCTGTGTAAAAACCAGTGCTTTCGTAAATCCCCTGGGTTAGGTAGCCGACTCCGAAAAACCATTGGTATAAACGGAATGATGATGGATGATGATGAAAGTTTTGAACACCCAACAGCACGTCGTCAGTAGAAATACTTTGAACTTTATGGCATGGTAATAGAGTTGCAAATGTTTCCACTGACGTGCGGTTGACCGTACCATACAAAACCACCGCAAGGATTACTTGATGGATGCAAAGTTTAGACCATACCTTACTTGGAATATTGTTCAATTTTGTAACATGAATAACTTATTGAAATTTTAATGCCGTAGTTAAAATTATCCGTTATTATTTTAAATTTTAAACTGCTACAAAATTTATATAAAAGTAAGCAAATAGGTAAATTAATAAATAAAAAAAAAATGTTTGTACATTCTTGTGATATTGTTATTCAAGAAAAGACCCACAGTGCTCACACCGCTCGCCGCAACGCATGCAAATACGAAAGCGAAACGAGCATCAATTATCTCACTCTCGCTTACATAAATAACATAAGAGTGAAAGGGACAGATAAACACATTATTGTGGTTAGTATGTGATTAAAGCTATGCCGAATTTTTTCCCGTCTGGCTACCGAACTCGAAGGGCATTTCTTGGAGGTATATTTAATGACCTTAAAGTTTTTGGGAAATATTTTAAAACAAAAGAAAAATTGGGAATTCCTGGCACATGACGGAAAAGCTGGTAAGGAGGAAGATGAGGCTTTTTCCCTGCAATTGTACCCACATCATCATTATCATCATAACATCCCAAAACACGTCCACTACAAGACAGGGAGCTCCCACCAGAATTCCGGCTCTTGCTAGAAGAATGCGGTTGTACGGCTCAGGCTAATAAAAAAAAAAGTAATTTCACGCTATTTTAGCCAGTGTAGTTGGACAAAAAATTTGTGGGTGCATTATTTACCAAAATATCCATTTTAATTTTGCATTTATATGCATTTAAATATTTTGTGTTTGGGTGAACCGATTGCAGTATAATAAGCTGATATGTTACAAAAATGAGACTTATAATAATCAAAGTCCTGTTCTAATTTGTTCAGTAGTTTTTGACAAAGCCCTGTTCTAATTTTTTTTGTAGTTTTTGAGTGAATTGCGGACAAAGAAACAAACAAACAGACAACTGGAAAAAATTTAAAAATTGTCTGAATAGGTCACCATTAATGTTTTCCCTTAATTAATATTTGTGTGACAATAAGTTCACAGTTTCTTTAATTATTTAATAGATCATTATTAACTCCTTCAAATTTCACAAACTAAATGTGTACAGCCTCTAATATTAACTGCTCAGAATGCAGACTCTAAAAATGGCCGCCAAGCCATTAAAAATCAATTATCAAAAAAAATCGGTTGAAAAACGGGTAGCATGTTATTTGGCCGTAGGCTATGGTGGTTTGATGGTAGATTTACCTGTATATCCAGTGTCTTTAATTGACTCGAAACCATGGCTATCATGACCACGTTGTCGTGTCGTAAAAGGCGACTAAAGTATGTCGAATGAGAGGTTGAACAACAGCGTCTTTTTGCGTATCTCACCATCATAATGCGGTAATCAAACACCGTCCATTCTGCCAGCCACAAGCTTAGTGAGTGACTATCTAACATTCTTCCAAAATCCGCATATGTTTGTTTTGAGTTTCTTTATTAATTCACTCCATTATTATTGTACAACTGTTTGTATAACCAAATGATAAAATATAACACTTATAAAGTACTTTAAATATTTTAAACTTTTTAGGTTACATGAAAAAATATTGAAAAAAAGAAATCCTTCACTCCAATAATTGAGAATAGCTAAAGAAAATTACTTCTAAGTCACTTTGAGAGGTTTAAACTTAGAATCGAGAGAGAGTAATTTTTTATAAGTTTCTCTCTTCGTCTCTCCTTTACTAATACAAAGAAGTATCTCAGGTAGTCAGTTATAATGACAGTTGCCTTAGGCGAGGTCTAATTGGAGTAAATTTTGGGTTAAATTTTGAGTAGGTAGAGGTAGTGAACCGAATGAACCAAACTTTAGCCACTATTTTTATTCATGTAAGAGAAAATCATATCTTTAGGCTGTCCAGATAGCACTATTGTGAATTTTTGATAATATAACAAGATTTTTCTTATTGTCAATACTACTACTCTTGACCTACTACTACTACTACTACACTACTCTTGACCTCGATCTAGTCTTGAGGACAGAGATGAGGTCGACGATAGAATAAGCTTGCCCAGAAGAAGCCTATTCAATCGCGATTTAAATAGATTCGGGTTATATGAACTCGGGAACACAGACGCAGAGAATTCCACTCTACCGTGCGCATCATAAATGAACCAAAGGGCTTTGTAAGAGCTCGTTTTAATACATTTTTGTTAGAGATACTCGTAGCATGTGAGATTTCCTTACTAATAATACAAGGGTTTTCGGAAGCAAAAAAATGTATGTAACTAGGTGTCATGTCTGAAAAAATTCGTTTTCTCCGCATTTTCGAGTATTGCTTTAAAAAAATTAATTCCTACAGCGCCATCTATTGATCCACTTACATATTTTTGAGCATAGCTTGGTCACCCCGATATTGATATATTTCGTCAACCCAGTATGAAAAGAGTTGCAATACATTCGTATAAAATTTAAGGGAGGATGAATGTAACAATTTTTCTTTTACGGCTTTTGGTAATTTTTTAATCTTTAATAGTAGATTAGTAGCCAAGGGCTGTAAGGTATCAATTGCAGCCCGAGATATTTAGGAGTACGAGCGCAGCGAGGGCGCTTATAGTTCGAGGGTGCAATTGATGCTTACACACGAGCTAACTACGAGTACTCTGCTTTACATCTCGATTGTGAGGTAAGTAGGTCCTTATTACCACAAAATTGTAGGTGACCAATTAGCGCTCTAGGGTGAAAATGTAGCTAGAAAAGCCCTAGGGCGGTAAGTAATTAAAAAAAACACTTCAATCTTTCAAAATTTAATTACCGCCTTAGGGATTTTCTAGCGACATTATTACCCTAGAGCGCTAATTGGTCACCTACAAGCCCCATTTGGTGGTAATAAGGTCTTACTTGCCGAATATGAGAGATGTAAAAAAACATTAGATTAGCTGATTAATCAAGTTTGTATGGGAAGTCAAATCTTTTTTTGTAAATTTTAAAAATTCGTGAGTCAAAAGCTCTACCTTAGCTCTCGTAATAAAGCCACGATCACACCTTCCCTAATTCAGAAACTAATTCGGCTTACATTGCTCTTTGAAGTAAGGATATTGTAATTAACATAACCAAGCCTCCCAGCAATGTATGCCGAATTGGTCCTTGAATTCAGTTAGGTGTCATCGTGGCTTAAACAGAAACTACATTCCGTCCGCCATTCACCGAGAAATGGAAACTAGTCGAGTCGACGGTGATAATAGTTTACTACTAATTAATCACAATCTGTCACAGTGACAGCTACTTCTCAGAAACCGGTACTCCCATTGGTTGGCTCACCTTTGAACCTTACGGATTAAATAATTAGGATTAGTTAGAGTAATTTATAAGATTGGAAGTTAGTAGAATTATTTATTGCTATTGCCCGCAAATTCATACCTACCCCTTAAGCCCGTGTCACACAGAGGCGGTAGCGGAAGCGTTCCGGGGCCGGTATTTTTGTAAAGTATGACTTCGTAGGCATCCTGTCACATTGAAAGCGGTCGCGGCGCGGTATTTCGTTCCCGCCAAACCGCCCCCGGACCGCTTTCGCAATCATACCGCCTCTGTGTGACTTGAGCTTTAAGATAGTGTCACCGGTTGATGAGTCCTAGGTGTTGCCAAACAGATATTGTTTCTAAAGTCTAATAAATAAACTATAATAAATAACCAAGACCAAAAAAACAACCTTGAAGGATGCAAATCTGACCATGAAACTGAACAACTTTTCCCATAGAACATGCGTCGAAATACTATCTTTTTATAACTTGCCATACAAATTGCATTTTTTTTCCGAGTACAGATGAACGGTACTTAGTTCGAGCTAATCTAATTAAAGTCACTCTGTGGCTACCAGGAGGACATAATTGACAGAGAGATATCGATCACTGTTACTGTCAAGAGGATCAAAGCTGTTCTAAAACATCAGTTCTATTCGAAGACAATTAGTACAATAGGCCGCACGTTGGTGGAAACACTTTGACCTTGAGCGGGTCTCTGGTTTCAGGCGTTTGTAGCGTAGCGTTGCTTCAGTTTACACTGGTTTTGTCTCTACGAGTACGTGATTGCTGACGTGCGGACAACTAGAGCATTTGTGACTAATTTCATTTTGCAGCTAGAAAACTCTGACAGCAAAATTGGCGTCTATTCTGGTAAAGCCTAATCTAGTATTGGGTCTAATTTACCCTCCGGTTAGTGGTAGTTGCTCTGTGTAAAAACCAGTGCCCTTGTGAAATCTCGTAGGGTACGTATTTAAGACGAGAGTAGAAAGGGCTTTTCTCATGAACCAATACGGAGAATAACTGTTTTCTGTTGCATTATAATAAAGAATTATTGAGCTTCTCTTAAAAATTAATTCCTATTGCCTATCAGAGGAGCGCCTACCAGAATTTCTGGCAAAACACGCGGTTCATTTTGTAGGATAAGTAGGTACCATTGTCACCACGCTTTTAAGCGTTTGGGCTCCTGCACCATGGACCGCGTTTGTTGTTGATCGCAGTTTGAAAGATGAAACGATACAATGGAGGACTGCTCATCCTCCAGTTTAAAATCCCTTAGTCGTCTCCTATGACACCCACGGGTGGAGATGGGCTGGTACTTTCCTTTGCTGGTACCGCTCGGTCGGATAAATCATATTTTTTTTGTATTTCAAAAGTTTGTTCACTGTAAAAGACTATATAGATTTCAACAACTTTACAAGCTTGTTCCACTATTAAATGTTTTTCTACATTCGCGTCGTGATCTTGTGTCGAGATGTTTGTCACTGCGGGGCGCCGCGATTTGTACGTAACGGTAGTTGGTATGGTTGCTAGCAAAGCCTTAAAAAGCTTATCTTGAAGATTTTCAAAGTGTTCCAATGTGAAACTAAGCAACTTTAAAAAAATATTTGAAATAAAAAAAAAACCGGCCAAGAGCGAGTCGGACTCGCACACTGAGGGTTCCGTACCACCACATAATCATAATTGTATTAGTTGAAATTTCAGTAAGTTAATGTGCTAGATTTTTTGAGTCCGACACGCGCTTGGCCAAATTTTATTATTTGTTGTTATTTTATAGCTTATGCACTATTAACACACCAATTTTCAAGTTTGTAAGTGTTCCCGTTTTTAAAATAGAACTAAATCAAAAATCGCCTCCGCGTCCATCAAACTTGACCCATCTCTTATATGAATGTTCTTGAAACAGGAGTTGTGAGAACAGTTGTAATATTTAATGATTTCAAACTTTTCCCTCTATTTGTACTGTGAGACCTAGCTTCTTGCCAAATTTCATAATTTTAGGTCAACGGGAAGTACCCTGTAGGTTTTGCTTTTTTGCATAAATGTATGGAGATGAGGACATAAAATGCCATATCTTTTGATTGCGTCGTTGTAAAAAATTGAAATTTTCAGATCTTGTGTAGTTCATGGATCCTAATATATGGTATTAATTTCAACCTGATACCTTTACCCGTTCGTGAGATACAGGGTCTTGACAGACAGACAGACAGACGGACAACAAAGTGATCCTATAAGGGTTCCGTTTTTTTATTTTGAGGTACGGAACCCTAAAAACAACTTCACATCGAAACTGCGTCAGGCGAGCTGATCAAGTTCTTCTTTCTTAGTACATTAGTAGCAAACTTAGATTATGAATATACCGGCAGCTTTACTGGTAGCAAAAGATGTTCAGTTTCATGGGCAGATGGGTAAAAATTAAGTTTATTTTTTATTTAACAAGTGAGCAAGCGAGCTTGATGGTAAGTGGTCACCACCGCCCATAGCGCCCACTGTCTTCATCATAACATCCCATGAAACGTCCACTACAGGACAGGGAGCGGGAGCTTTTTCCAGAATTCTAGCTTTTGCTGGAAATATGTGGAGGGGAAGTACCATAGTCACCTCGCTTGTTAGCGTTACGGCTGGCACTATGGACCGCGGTCAGTAAGATGTAAGATACAGAGGAGGATGCTGCTGCCTATCCTCCAGTTAACCCTTAGTCGCCTCTTACGACACCCATGGGTATGTATGGGTTGGTACTATTCTTTGCCGGCACTGTGTCTTATGTGCCAGTAATTTCACTAGCTCTCTTGCCGTTCAAACCCAAACACAGTAGTGAAAACACTGCTGATAAACGGCCGAAAAAAGCAAGGGGTGGTACTTCCCCAGACCGTTGCACAAAAGCCCCTAGCACCTTGAGTTTTGAGTTGATTGAACAACATCGACAAATTTTTAAGAAATATCAAGAAAAAATAAAGATAAATCAAGGGAAGACGTAGGAAGACGTAGGGCCTACGTCGTAAGCGAAGTAACATTGACCAAATCAAGGAGAAGGTTCTAGCCGCATCATATCAGATAGATAAGGATCTGGCGGAGAACTAATTGAAAGTTTAGTCCACCAACAAGTGCTTGATGTAAACTAATCGCTGCACTAAAAAAATCTAAGTTATTTCTTTTGGTCCCACTAAAATGGTGGATTTGGTAACGTATGTGGAATTGTATATATAATTTTTTTTTATTCCATTTTTGAGGTTCCGGACCCAAAGGGTGACAAAAGGGTGATTAATATGCCTCCGATGTCTGTCTTTTTGTCAGCATGCTGTATCTTATCAGATTATGTATTTCTATTATACGAGTATATATAAATATAGAACTAAGGGAGGCTTCCAGACTAAAAGTTTGTGTTTGTAGGCGATTTTTGCTCGATACTTGTTTTAGCTCTATCGTATGAACGGGAACACTTACAAGCAGAAAAATTGGAAAATTTATAGTACTCGTATAGCTATAGAATGACAACAAATAATAAAAACTTGTCAAGTGCGTGTCGGACTCGCACCTTTAATACACTTCTGCGTGACTGCGCGTCCATGGCTAAGACGGTATTTTTACCTTATTGGTACGGAATCCTCGGTGCATGAGTCCAACTCGCACTTGGCCGGTTTTTTATTTCGACCTGAGAAAACTATTTCATAGAGGTAATTCTCGTTGGCGCTCTTCCAGCTTTTGATCAATAAATATTAAAATTTCTTATATCAAAGATTGCATTTACTTTTACAACTGCCAAGTCACGGAGCTAAAGAATTTACAACTAAGCAAGTTAATAAAATGTGGGTAATAAAATAAAATACCCATACAAATTTAGATAGAACTTCTTGCATTATGGATTGCAAGTTGTAGCGATTTTTCAAACTTAAGTGCTTATTAGAAGTATGAAGGTAATACTCGTACCATGCAGTCGATAAAAAAAAGTATTGTTTTTTTTGTAGTGCCTAGTATTTCCGAAAAAAAATCGTCAGCCTAAGACTGCGGCCGACTTTTTTTATCCCACATACAATTTTGTTAGGGTTCCGTACCCAAAGGGTGAAAAACGGGATCCTATCAATATGCCTCCGATGTCTTTCTGTTTGTCAGCGGGCTGTATCTCAATAATCGTAACAGGTAGACAGTTGAAATTTTGCCACTACATATAACATAAATAATTAGAAAAAATAATTAAGAGGGGTTTCCCTAATAAAAACGTGTTTTTAGGCGATTTTTGCAAGCGGCAGATACGTTCCAGCTACAATAATAGACCCCCTGGATTCGAAACTTAAACCTGCGATATCCATAATTATGGTATGTGGTAATAATAGCTTAGTTTGAGCCCATGCCAACGCTCTACAAACTAAGCTTTTATCGGTCTCTCAACACAAAAAAGTCTTTCTATACTCTCTTCTTGATTAATCGTAGCATTCCTTGAAATGCTTTGCGCTTGTTAAAAACCTTCGCCTTCCTATGAAATGTCTAATTTTTCTAAGCGCTAACAACATGTCCATCTTCGCATTTTACCTTATTGGAGGTTGTTCTCTATCGCCCTGTTTGGTTATAAGTCCAGTTGGAAGTGTGAGAAATCGTGTAAAGGCGTTTTTGCGACGTCAAATTGACGCTCGTGTCGCTTGCCTTGTATAGATTGTCGTTAAGTTGGACTGGAGAGATTTGTTCTGTAAACCTAATTCTGCATTATTTATATTAATGTGGTGTCGTTTTAAAATAGCTTTCTTCGTCGTGAAGAAGTGATAGGGCTTTAGAGCAAAGTCCTGGGGTAGTAAGTACTAATAGCTTGCTTATACATACATACATAATATCACGCCTTGTTCCCGTCGGGGTAGGCAGAGACCACAGTCCTCCACCTGCTACGATCTTGACATACTTCCCTTGCTTCCTGTACTTTCATCAATCCTTTCATACATGTCGTAAAACAGCAGTGTTTGCAATGTTGTGTGGTAATTTGAATAGTAAGGGAAATTACGGGCACAAGAGACATACCATATATTAATTCTCAGGGTGAGCAACGAGCTTAACTGTCAAATAAATGTTAAATTGTGTCTCTAATAAGTCAGTGGAAGCTATACTCGTAGACCGCGGTGACTACTTACGACCAGGTGGCCTATCTGCTCGCTTCATAACATCTTATGAAACATTTACTGCAGGACAGAGAGCTCCCTCCAGAACTCAAGTAAAACCACGTGGTTCTTTGGAGTGGATTTACCGTAGTCACCACGCTTGTAAGCGTTGCGGCTGGCGACCGCTGTTGTTAATGACCGCAGTATGTAAAATCGCAAGATACACAATAAGATGCTGCCCATCCCCCGGTTTACAGGCCCTTAGTCGCCTCCTATGACACCCACGAGTAGAGATGGGTTGGTACTATTCTTTGCCGGCACCACACGGACTCATGGAGTCCCGAGCACGGAACTGCTCGCTTGCTTACTTGTAACAAAAGAAAAACCTTTACACGCAGGTGTCGTAAAAGGCGATTAAGAATCAGGGGATGGGCAGAAGCGCTGTGTCCATCAGCATATCCATACATCATACACCTTGCGGTCACCAACCGCCTCAGTCCATGGTGCCAGCCGCAACAAGCGTGGTGACTATCGTAATCGATTCATCATCATCATCATAACATCCCATGAAACGTCCACTGCAGGACAGGGAGCTCCCTCCAGAATTCGAGCTTTTGCTCGAAACATGTGGAGGGGATGTACCATAGTCACCTCGCTTGTAAGCGTTACGGCTGGCACCATGAACCGCGGTTGTAGGTGACCGCAGTAAGTTAGATGTAAGATACAAAGGAGGATGCTGCTGCCCATCCTCCAGTTAACCCTTAGTTGCCTCTTACGACACCCACGGGTATGTAAGGGTTGGTACTATTCTTTGCCGGCACCACACGGGACGTAATCGATAATTTTATCTAAATTAACCATTATTGTAAGTGAATAGTTCGCACAGAGAAACTCACAAACTGTTGGGAGCCAGCCACAAGTCAACACCATTGTTTCTAGAATACTAAAAGTAATTTACTTTGCATTGGGTTTTGAAGTCAGTAGGTTTATAATTTGATCTAGTTTTTAAACTTTTGCACAGTAGTGGTAAGAGCGGAATATTGAAAAATTGTAAATAAGTAGAGTTCGGGGTTAAAATAATAATAATAAATAAATAATAAATTAATAAATTTTATTCATTCTACACTTGTTTTTCAACAAAAGCACAATAAATGAATTTATACATTTGCAAATAGTAAAACTCTGCCACCTAAACTAAGCTAAGCATAGCCTGTATCTTAGGGGACAGTGTCCAGTTAATGAGACCAGTATGTCCATTGTACGTACCAGGTAAAGGTTATTGAAAACAATAGGATGAGAATAAAAATAGATAAATAAATAAAAATACATATATATTAAAACATTATGTGTTAGTAATAATGTGTGTATGTATATGTGGGTGTGTGTATGAGTGTCAGTGGGATCGTGTGTGTGTTTTAGCATTCAATTTTTAAAAGTTGTTCAGTGGATGCATAATTTTTACTACAATTAATTTATCACTTGTAATGGAAGAGCGGAGCCTTCGAATCCGAAAAAAATATCGTTCTGACTTTTTGACTTTTTTCAAAAAGGTTAGGTTACAGGGCAAACCGTTAACGAGATCGTCTTTGTTTTCGGGTCAACTTTTAGCTGACTAAATTGTACATAGGAGTTTTCCCTCTAATTTTTAATGTCATTCCGTTTCCAAAATATCGAGCGCCAAAAAAAAAAAAAAAACAAAAAAAAAAAAAATCGGATTTTTGTTTTTCACTATTTTGGCCATAACTTTTTTCAATTTTGAAAGAAAGAAAGAAATAAAAATATTTTTATTCAGTGCTTAGGTACATTAAATCTTAAAATTTTACACATAAATACAATTACAAGCATTTCAAGCAGCAATTTTGACTTTCTCGAGTAATTCTTTTTGTACCTTCCATCTCTCGTAAAAACGTGTCTATTGATCCGGTTTTTGAATATCATATCTTCACAACGCACTTTTTCATGAAATCGGAGCCTACACTACTGCAGCGAAAGAAAGGACATTTCCACTGTCAAAAAGACAAGTATATCCATTATTGAACAGCTAAAATATTCTCCTTTATAAATCGTCCTGCTCAATTCCAAATCGGTGTCAAAGTAATCGTTAGGACTTCTACATAGCCGCTTTACAAAGCTGAGCTGAATGTAAATGTCGTATTTATCCAGTAATGTACTATAGATGGGTGTAAAGTATCAAGTTACAAAGGTTTTATCGGCGTATATTGTCAAGTCGGTGGCATATCGTTGGTTTGAAATTTTATTGGTTGATATTTTGTTGAATTGTAAGGTGTGATTTTTCTAAACAAGTTGTAGCAGAAAAATATACAGGGTGTAAGAGACAGGTTGGCAAATACTGAAAGGGCATGATCATCATGAAACTGAACAACTTTCTTTAAGAAACTTATAACTGGAACATAAAAATTACAATTCGAAGTCGTAGAAGGATTGAAGGTGGTAGGGCTTTTGTGGAAAGTCCGTCTGGGTAAGTATGTACCACCCCCTTGCTTTTTTCTGCCGTGAAGCAGCAGTGTTTGCATTGCTGTGTTTAGGTTTGAAGGGCAAGGGAGCCAGTGAAATTACTGGCACATGAGAGATACCATCTTAGTTCTCAAAGTGAGCAACGCGCTTTGCTGTCTTATTAGTGTCAAAATATGCCATTAATAAGACAGTGGGTGCTATGGGCGGTGGTGACCACTTACCATCAGGTGGCCCACCTGCTTGTTTGCTCACTTGTAATATATATAAAAAAAAAAATTTTTTCATTGGGCAGTTTGTATGAAGAGGCCGTTTTTTTACGTTTCCGGTGATATGTTTCTTGGTAAAAGTTGTTCAATTTTTGCCAATCTGTTCTTACATTCTGTATGTTTATAGCGCATAAGCTATAAAATAACAACTAATAATAAAAAAATTGGTCAATTGCGTGTCCAATTCGCGCGAATTTAAAACACTTCTGCGTGACTGCGCGTCCATAACTAGGCGGTATTTTTACCTGTGTTACGGAACCCTCGGTGCACGAGTATGATTTGCACTTGGCCGGTTTTTTTATCTTATTTGTATTAATTAGGTATCTGGAGGTATCGTGGGAGTAAGCAGCCTAGTTATGGGAGTAGTAGTCTAGTTGTCTGACTCTGACATAGGTACTCTGTTGTCAGATTTTTCTAGAGATGAATTGACAACACCAATAAGGTCTAGTTGTAACGTTACTAGCTCATCATTAAAAACAGTGGGCACTTATACATATTCATTTGTAGAGGCGCAGAAAAAAGTGCCTTAATTAGTTTTCTATGACTCAACACATTCTTAGCCGTCTCTTCCAAGTATTTTTTTAATTCAGGTACCTATTATAATTTAATGAATTTAATTTTTTTCGTTTATAAACCGTTTTTCAAAACCTAAATTGGCAGACTCCATATAACAATCATTGAAAATAACTTGTAGGAAAGTTATAAAACAATGAATGCAAAAAAAGCACTTAATTACTCTTACGCGTTCCAACAATATCAATCACTGTAATCCTTTGTGATCAAATCACTTCACTTTCACAATGACACTCGTCAAAATCGAGTAATTTTATCACTGTATCATCACTAGCCGTAGTTCCGGCAACACCATCCGGAACAACGTAAAACAAATCACATCCATCCAATACGAATCCCAATTTGAAAACAGAACGCGCGAAAACTTTTTGAAATTCGAACACAGACGCTTCCATCGGCTGCGTGTGCGCAACTGAGTGACACGGAGGCAGCGAACCGCGCCGTGCGTTTCGCCTCTGAACGCGAGATAGAAAATATTTTTTTTAACAAGCTAGACAAGGATAGAGCTTTAAAACCATCCCTTTAGAGACTATTCAAATTTTACTCGCTCCTTTATTTATGGTTTTAATTGAAACAGGTTTTTATTGCATATATGTCACGTCGGTAGAGTTATAATAAATAAGGTGAGGCCATTTGCCATTTAATTATCTAGAAAGTGTTCAGAATAAATAGATGCTCTTGCGCCGGCGCCAGTAGTAGTAACTCCCTTAACTAATCTTGATGGTGGACTAATGTGGCTCATATCTCAACTTTCAGAAAACGCTTTTAAAGATACTGTAAAGAGACAAGCAATTAATGAATTCAAAGAGAAAGGTGAAGTTCTTGCCGCAAAAGATGATGGAGATGGCTTTGACTCAGATAAGGTTATTGCGAAAGCTATGAATAAAGCAACTTTTAGTCAACACAAAGGCGTATACTAGAAAAGTTTTACAGCCTCATTTGCAGGCTCTTGTAATAAAAATAATGCTGTCTGTATAAATGTACGAACAGACCATGATATTTAACAATTTTTGCACATAATACATCTTCGGAATGCAGAAGAAAAATATGTATTACTCTACGTATCAATATTATCATAATTTTTTGACACAAAATTTCAGAAACACAAAAAGCTTATTCCTCAATTTTATACGTATGAGAATTATTTATCACTCATATCATAGTACCTGGGCGACCGAGCTATGCTCTGTATATGATTAAAGTATCATCGGGTGAGCAAGCTATGCTACTCAACAACAGATGGCGCTGTAAGTTTCTTGAACGCACTAAAACGCGCTAAGAAATATTAGAAAAGACGGTGAAAACGAAAACCCCTGTATACTAAATTTCATCGAAATCGTTAGAGCCGTTTTCGAGAAACCGATAAATATTGCTCATTTAATGGTATAGGATATATATAAGATCATCAAGCGTGAAAAGTGTACTAAGAAATCAAATTACTGTTTTAAATGTAATTTATTTAGAGTTTTGAGCAGAAACTAGTAGACATATATAAATAACTAGCGGTCCGCCCCGGCTTCGCACGGGTAGATATAGGTTCTTGTTGCATCGGGGGTTACTAAAGAAACCGGCCAAGCGCAAGTCAGACTCCCACCGAGGGTTCCGTACCGCTAAGGTAAAAATACTGTCCTAGTTATGGGCAGTCATACCATCTTAGTGCATTAAATTCGCTCGAGCCGACACCCACTTCATCATAACCATCATAACATCCCATAATACGTCCGCTACAGGGGGGTGATCGTGGTAATTTCAACGACATTACCAAAACAAAAACGTTTGCCTCAAAAGTTATGATAACTCTTGACTAAGTGTTTTAGGCAAACGTTTTTGTTTCGGTAATATCGTTGAAATTACCACGATCGCCCCCCAGGACAGGGAGCTCCCTCCAGAATTCCAGCCCTTGCTAGAAGAATGTAGAGGGGAAGTATCTTAGTCACCACGCTTGTTAGCATTAAGGCTGGCACCATGGACCGCGGTTGTTGGTGACCGCAGTATGTAATATGTAGTATGTATGGAAAGATGCTGCTGCCCATCTTCCGGTTTGTAAACCCTTAGTCGCCTCTTACGACACCTACAGGTTGAGATGGGTTGGTACTATTCTTTGCCGCCACCACACGGAACGACACGCACTTGACCAGTCAAATTTTTCGTGTCTATTCTCTGTTGTAGATAAAACCATTACAGTCACTTAGGGCGCTGTTTCTTTAATTTCAATTTTGATAACGATTACACTCATGATAACTTTTGAATGGTATGTCCGATTTGAATAATTCAAAAACTTATTTACAGGTACTGATATAGCCTTGAATACGAAATCATTTTTTTGGATAAGGATTAATAGGTACGAATAATGTGGCCTATATAGTTTGTACCGGCGTTACTATTGCATATTTTAACATGAAAAAGTAGTTATTGTGACATAACTGTAATAGTTATACATATGATATTATGGACTTTTTTGTAGATATTGATGGCTTCTATAATTCTGTAGTACATTACTTTGCTCTATTGTTAATATTTTCGGCAGCGTACGCGATATAAGGATGTTATTTAGTATTTTTTTCACACCTTGGGTTACATTACCTTGGAAATCCTAACTTTTTTGAAAATATTTTATAGCCTATGTCTAACCCGGATAATGCAGGTTTCTAATGGTGAAAGAATTTTTCAAATCGGTCCAGTAGTTTCGGAGCCTATTCGATGCAAACAAACAAACAAACAATCAAATCTTTCCTCTTTATAATATTAGTGTAGACACAGAAAATAGGCCCAAAAATACGAGATCTGACTAGTATAACAAGATGTCAACAGAGTATAATACAGAATATACAGCTAATAATTTACAGCGTCATAAAAGCTGACACGAAACTGATGATGTCTTTATCAGGTTTAGCTCAGCTCGACTTAATGAGCCTACTCAATCTGTTTACGTATGCATAGATACAGTTACTTTAATCTGGGTCAACCTTATCTGCTAAAGCTTGGACTAAAATTAATAGAACTTAGATTGACGACGCATTGCACTTGATCAAATCGGAAAGAAAATTACTTGTTTATTACCTGTGGAAGCTAAGCTTTCTAAATTTGAAGTTAATTTGAATAGAACCGCCATTAAAGTCTCATCGCTCAATATCATTTATGTTAAGATAGAAATAGTCATATAGATTGGGGTAATTTTATAATTTAACAAGAAATTTTAGGTATCACTTAATAAAATGAAACTTGTTGCATCAAACAGGTACATTGTTAGAAAGATAATGTTGAACATAAAAAAGTTAGTATGGGGATTGTTGATTGTTATGGAGTAAGACTAGTGAATTTAATCTCAAATCTTTTAAAAGTTAAAAAGTACAAAATAAGTATTCCAATATTTTTTTGACTTGGAAAGTTCTAAAAACTTCTTCATGGTATAATCCAAGGAATAATCCAGAATTCCTAGAGAATAGAATGAATAGTGAAAATTTAATATTGCACACTAAGTTTTCTAATCCCGAAATAGGCCAATTCAGTGATATGGGCCGACGTCATTGATAAATAACACCCAGGCAGGAAAACAACATTTGTTTAAAAAAAATGTTTTGAGCAGGGATCAAACCCGCGATCTAAGCACAAAAGCAGGGTCTTTACCAACCAAGCTAACAGACCAGTCACAAATATTATTAAATTTGTCCTTCTTAAGAACTCATTTTGAATGAAACCGCAAGCCGCAAGGAAACAGGAATGTCTGTAGGAAGAATTCTGTACAATTATTTAGGGCCGGCCGGTGTACGGCGGGCGGTATCATTTGCTACCACGCAATCAACGTAATAACTACACTGGCGCATGATTGGACGGCCTGCAGGGCTACCACTAGACTAAACATCACTTTCGACTCACCTTAATCTGTTTAAAGTTCTATAGTCCTAACAATCGCTGCAGATTGTATCAAATCACGATTTTTGATCCCAAGAAGGTAATAATATCGTTATATCTGTTGCAAGAAACGGGTCTGAACAAATCAGTTTTATTTTCCCTTTCTAGGTCAGTTACAGTTGTAACAACATCAGATCGACATCTCGTTTTGTTTCTTATCTGCAACTGTTTGTCTGTATTATCGTAAACCAGATCACCTTTTGTGCCTGTAGTACCGCACCTGACATGCGCACGCGCTTTCGATCCTTTAGTTTTATCTTTACAAATTTCATCTCTAACCCTTTGCTTTAGAGCTTCATCTTCATTAACTCTGCTTGTATCGTATACTGATTCTAAAATGTTTTAAGTTTCAGTCAAATTGTAACTTGTTTGAGACTTTGTTATATTAAACATAGGATCTCTTTTTGTGGTTTTGTATTTCCATGTGTTGGCAAAGGTCTCAAAGGCAGGTGGCTAGTCTAAGTTGTATAGGTGACCGATAGCGGTTACAGATAAAATAAAATTTAATATTCGTTTCGTGTTGCTTGCAAATGGGGACATGAGTGTGTAGTTGCGCTACTTTATGCTGATTGCTGTATGTTGCTTCAATAAACTGTTCGGTAACGCTCTTAAGATAGCATTCACATATAAAGCATGCCTTCAAGTCCTCCAGCAAGATTTAATGAAAGGACTATGTTCAATAGATTGATTGCTGAAACATTAAAAAATGATTTGTTTTACATTTAGGTACGTTATTGGATATTTTCTCATCATCTGGAAGTGATTTTACTGCGATAAATAGTTTTGAGTACAATTTAATTGCGCAAACCATAAATATGGAAAACAGAATTTATGGCTCTCTAAACAGGGTTTTATGTTTGAGGCGGTTTTTAATTTGTCTTTTAAGTGTCGGGTTCACTCATTTTTCAAGGGATCGGGCTGAATATATCATGCATGCCATCGCATACTTTGTAGCAGCCATACATACATAATATCACGCCTTGTTCTCGTCGGCGTAGGCAGAGACCACAGTCCTCCACCTGCTACGATCTTGACATACTTCCCTTGCTTGCTTCCTGCACATCAATCCTTTCATACATGCTCGTCGGTTTAGGGTACTTTTAACCTGGCCTTTATTCAGAACGTCCTGAATTTGCCATAACCTTCGGAATAAATATAGTGACTGACGAGAGGCTAAAATTCTGGTTTTGATAATCTTTATGTACCTGTTAACTTTACCTCAAATTAAGGTTCGTTTTTTTTTTATATTTTGACCCATGTTTCATGGGGAATTTTCTTCAGATTCACAAGTAGATTCACGTTCTTTAGAGTTTTTCCGTTTTTATTTTGATAAACGTTGTATATTTTCCTCCCAAACCTGCAGCATCCCAATCCCGTAGCTCAGTAACGCTCACCGCAACTACAGTGATGCGGTCAGCACCGTTACGCGGGTCCCGCAAATCATTGCCCATTGTCTGCGCCTGCGTTTATGCCTCCGCTGACGAACAATCGTTTTGAGATTGCTCGGTCGGAAGGAATTTTGTTTTATTTTCTTACTACAAAGTAATAATTTGCTGTAGTCAGTGTGGAGCCTGTCGTCTTTACCCGTGGAGCAAACCAGCAGGTAGGTCATCTGATGGTAAGTGGTCACCACCGCCTATAGCACCCACTGTCTTATTAATGACATATTCTGACACTAATAAGACAGCAAAGCGCGTTGCTCACTTTGAGAACTATGATGGTATGTCTCATGTGCCAGTAATTTCACTGGTTCCTTCACCAGTGCAAACACTGCTGCTTCACGGCAGAAATAGGCAAGGGGGTGCTGTAAAAGACGACAAAAGGATTGTGACAGGAGGATAGGCAGAAGTATTCTTCAACATATCGTACCATCTTACATACTGCGGTCACCAACAACAGCGGTCCTTAGTGCCAAAGCTAATAAGCGTGGTGATGATACTTTCCCTCTATTACACTTTTTTTTGTGAAACTTTTAGGGAGCTGCCTGTCCAGCAATGGATTTTAATGGGATGTTATGATCGATGGTGATGAACATTTGGCTAACTTCTAGTATCCTATACTATTAAACGAGAATCGGTTTCTCGAAAACGGCTCTAACGATTTTGATGAAATTTAGTATCCGGGGGTTTTTGGGAACGAAAAAAATATCTAGCTAGGTCTCATGTCTGGGAAAAATCGTTTTGCCCGTGTTTTTAGGCATTTCAAAAAAAATACCGCGTTTTAGACAGAAACCTACAGCGCCATCTGTTAGCGAGTAGCATAGCTTGCTCACCCTATGATATTTTAATATTGGGACGGCTATTATAGAGCGAAGCTCGGTCGACCAGGTACTACGAAATTATATGACTATCTTGTTCAAAAATCGTATTTGGAAAAGATGATTCTAGTTTGACTATGTCGTTATGAGCAACAGGCGTTATACTCGTATTTTATCTTCTTTTCGGTGTAGACTATCTTTAACTTCTTGTTATATTAGTTATTTTAACTTTAATTTCGATAAAGATGTCAAAAAACAACTTTACTTTGTGCAACTTTCTCGTATACAACTTATGTCGAATTTAACAACTTTTTAAGGGTGCTTACAATTGCAAACTCAATTCTCCCCAAGAAATAAATTTTCCGTGACATGATTTGCAAATCTTACAGAAAAAAAATAATTCAAGCCCAGTGGCACTTCGTTTTCTTAATCTTCGTATTCCATGACTTCAATAAACGCGTTTAGCTAGAGCCGACATGATCACTTTTATCACAAAAATTACTCCGCCCTTCACATCTCTATCAGACCGTTTGCATTGCAAATGAAATAAGAATTTTATTATCTACATAACTTCAGCAATTCCATCAACAGGTAAAACGTGTCCATTTAACTCCTCAGACAGTTGCTAGTTCAGTTCAATAGCACTATTATTCTTGTCAAACTACCTTCTATCTGGAACAGCACGTTAGAAGCTATACTGAGGCTTTAATTGTCCCGATTGGTAATATTGAAATCATCCTGATGCTTTTGATGTATAGCCCGAATACATTAAGCTGAAAATGTCAATAGGGCTATGATGCCTATTCTTAACACTATTCTTATTCTTAAGACTATTCTTATTCGTAACACTATTCTTCTTTTAGATAGACAGATCAATATTTATAGTTGTTAACGCACTTTTTCATTTAATATCGTGTATTTATCAGGAAGATATAAAAAGATATAAACCTGAAAGATATAAATCATGAAACTGAACAGCCCATGAATATAAAAACATAAATACCTCCCGTACAAAATCCGCAATCAGCTGACGCAGGAGTCTAGTTTGTATCACCAATTGCATTTTATTTTCATATTTCGACTCTAAAAGTTGTTTAGTTGTTCAGTAGATTCACATCTTTCAGGGTTGATAATATTACCCTTTTTGTTACTTGTATGTAGCTCAAACATCTAACGTTCAACATTTGCCTGACTGGTTTCATCACCTGCTTCTTATAAAAACTCCTCCTTTTCTAAGTGGGTTTTAACTGCCCTCAGGTCAGGAAGCAATTAGACGCATTTTTGTACGTTACCGTAGACAAACGATTGTCTTCTTTATCTGTATATAAATAAAGTTCTCAAAAACTTTTTTGTGGAAGTAATAAGGGTAATGATGAGTGTATTTTATGAAATGTGGGTTGTTGGCGAGTGCATGTTTTTTATAGAATTTGAATAACTCGATCTTTAAGAGGAATTCCTAATCGAGTTAGAAAAAGTGGGACTACTCTACGTATGAACCATGTTCGAAATAAATAACTAAATTTTATAAAACATGGCCGTTTCCGTGTAGTCATGATTTCACCACGTGATGACCTTGCACCTAGGGATTTCTCTTTGACATGGAATAAATGGAGTAAAGATGACTGACTCAAGTCAGCACTTTGAATGAAATTAATGCAATTTAATCCTTCCAAAATATTTCACTCAAACTGATGGATCATTATCGTCATCATACTCGTATCAGCCGAAATAATTCGAGTTTTTCGAGTTAACGGCGAAAAGTGACTTCAAAAACATAGGTCAAGACGTAGCCACATCAATACCCTTTTGTCGTTATCAGAGATTAGCTCTTCCTAACTTCCCCGAAGTCAAAGCCCGATCGCAGTCTATTGAGCGACTTCACTGCTGGACATAGGACTCTCCTAAAGATCTCCACGATGACCGGTCCTGCACAGCCTGTATCCAGCGGCTTTCCGTGATCTTAACTAGATCGTCGGTGCACCTTGTGGAGGGCCTGCCCACGCAACATCTTGCGATTCCTGGTCGCCACTCTAAAACCTTTATGCATTCGGTCTTTGGTTCTTCAGGCGTATATCGAGGCAGCGTATGTTCTTCCTTTTGAATAGCTATAAGTATTTTAAATTTTTGTTTGTTTCTATCGTCTATTTGACTACATTGAGAGAACGATGGAGTTTTGATATAGAGGTAGTCGCTTTTAATCCCAAGGTTTTAAAAATAGTGATTTCAGAAATAATTTTTGAGATTCCCAGTTTCATTATAGCAATGATACATGAACTTCTTGAACCTCTGATGATAAAGATATTTCCGTGCTTCGTACAAGCACTCTAAGCCAGTGTCATTATAAGACCAGAATACTTTTTGAATAATTATACCATTAAACATCTAATTTGATATTGTTCATGTACACAAGTAAAATGAATAAATTAGTTATCATGCTTATCATCATACAAATCTCGTCAAACAATTTTACACGTTTTTATGTAACGACATCACCTCAATGGCACTCACAACCTAGATGGTAAAAAATACAAAGAGTTCAAAGTTCAAAATCTTTGTATTAATATGAGGATCATCATGTTGTATAATTTTATGAAGTCGCTAGTTGAAGTAAAATTACATCGCTTTACAAACAAATTGGCGCCATGTGATTAAAATAACCCAAAACGTATCAGCCGAAAGACGTCTACTGCTGGACATAGGCCTTCCCTAAAGATTTCCATGACGACCGGTCCTGCGCTGCTCGTATCCAGCGGCTTCCCGCGACCTTGACTAGATCGTCGGTCAGACAAATGATTTCCTAAATCAGTTCTCCAAATTATCCTATAACTACTCAACTCAACATTATCATTGGTTATCATGATTATTAAGACAATTTGACAGGATGTTTTTGTTTAGAACCGCCTCGAGCAAGAATATAACAATATTTTTTTCTTATGTTAAGTATGCTAGCCTTGATGTGAATACATGTGTTTATCAGATTGCCTCATCAAACATTTTTCTACGTGGCTTATTAGAGTCAGTATAGATCTAACTTAAGATTGGGTTCACATGGCACCAAGTTTCTGCGCATTGGGTTCACATGGCACCAAGTTTGTGCATAACTGAAATAGAAGTGGATTAACTTTAAGTGGATTAACTGACTTTTTCTTTAAAAGGCTCTTAAAGGGTTTGTAATAATCTCAAAGTGTAACAAAAAGGATACTATCATCTTTGCAAAATGTAAATGTGCCCATGTAGGTAACTGAACAACTTTTCCCATAAAACAGAGGTTGAAATATATTATATAATGTGCTATCAACTGATGCAGTTTATTTTATTATTTCGAGTTTCGATCTACTTTTCCAAAAAATTGTTCAGTCTCATAAGTAGATTCATATCTTCCTACTACTTTGTATACCAACTTTTTCTTCAAAAACTGTTGTGCAGATAAAACTCGTTGCCATGTGGACCCCGCTCTAAAGATAACATCTTTTTGAGTACTGCTTGAATCACTCTAAGTGCACTTGTATTAAAAAATACCAGTCTTATAACGTCTATTGCTCAGTGCGGTCTTAGCTATTTCCTAGAAAACATTCTGTCAAGTGAATTTCTACAAGATGTTATGCTTGTAGCATCTTATTACGATTTTCTATTCCCGTTAGAGCGTTAGGCTGCTTTTCCACCAGAGATGGGCGAGGATACATTGCGAGGGATGTGTTTTTCAAGAACCAATAGAATCGCTTCATTTACCCTGACCTAGCTCAGCACAACTCAGGTGGAAACGGCTTATAGCGGGGCGAGGTTTGTGTGCGAGGGATGGATGTGTTGCGAGGGATGTGTTGCGAGGGATGTGTTGCGAGGGATGTGTTGCGAGGGATGTGTTGCGAGGGATGTGTTGCGAGGGATGTGTTGCGAGGGATGTACTGCGAGGTTTGCGACTTACTGTCCTCCGCTCCTAATACAACGCACCCCCCCGCCGACACATTTCCCAGCTTCGCATCCTCGCACGGCTCGCACCGCGCATTTTCACAGCTCCACTACAAATCCTAGTACGACACATTTTCGTCGTACAGCTTTGGTGGAAACCCCCACACATTTTCACAGCACAGGTAGATATCAGGAGTAGATTATAGATTCAGGAGGCAAACGTGGATATTGCTGTTCAAGCTTTTTACGATATCTTATATGACGTTTTTAATAGTACTGTACCTAAAAAAGTAAGACCACGTGGAAAAAGTAGGCGATACCCTGTTTGGTATACGAGTGACATTATAGCTGACATAAAACGGAAGTCTGAACAGCATCGTCTTTGGAAAGATACTGGCGATCGCAGCATTTATGGCATGTTTAGTAAACAAAGAGCAGACATTAAGTTGAGACTGGAGAAAGCGTACGATGACCATACTAGATATGTAGAGCAGAACGTCATTGCAAATCCACAGGCTTTTTGGAGTTACGTTAATAGCCTTAGGTCCAAGGGTGGGTTTGAGCCTCTTGTTTCTTATAATGGAACTGATTATAGTGGCCTTGATGCTGCTAACGCTTTTGCTAGCTTTTTCTCTGGTGTTTTCTTGCCAAACCCTCCAAAATTAGATCCAGAAATAGCATTGAAAAATGACAAATCCAATTCCGCTTTCCGTGTTGACGTCGCCCACATCTCTGAAGAAGAAATTGAAGCAGCTTTAAGGAAATTAAAACCAAAGAGTGCAGTAGGTCCAGACAACGTCCCTCCGTATATTCTTAAAGCGTGTAGACATTCTCTTATACAACCCATATATCATATATTTAATTTAATTATCCGCACTGGAATATATCCAGCCTGTTGGAAAATCTCTCGTGTAACCCCTATTCCTAAAACTAAAGATTCTTCCAGTGTTGAAAATTACCGTCCTATAGCTATTTGCGCTTCAATTTCTAAGGCTTTAGAATCGGTTCTACATAGGAAAATTCTAGCTCAAATATCCCCAAATCTATCTAACTGTCAGCATGGTTTTAGGAGTCAGCGCTCTGTGAACACTAATTTACTATCCCTTGTTGATTATATTTCAATTTGTTTAGATAAAGGGTCTCAAGTAGATGTTATATATTTTGACTTTAAAAAGGCTTTTGACCGCGTAGACAATGATATTCTTCTTGATAAGCTAACCACATTAGGATTTACACCAAGGCTTCTCCGTTTAATAGCAAACTATCTCACTGACCGTCAGCAGTTTGTGCGCTATGGATGCTACGTATCTAGTCCGTACCATACTCGATCTGGCGTTAGCCAAGGTTCCATCCTTGGACCACTACTGTTTATATTGATGGTCAATGACATAGAGAATGTTATTCAGAACTCAAAGTGCTTGCTGTATGCAGATGACCTTAAACTCATACGTAAGGTTGTGAGCAATGAGGATTGCGAACTCTTGCAGGCGGATATCGATGCAGTGCAAAAATGGAGCGTCATCAATAAGCTTAACTTTAATCCGACCAAATGCTGCGCCATGTCTTATACACGTGCTAAGCGCCCAGTGCATGCCACATATTTACTGGGAAGTGACGCAATAGCTTCTGTGGATAACATTAAAGATTTAGGAGTCCTCTTCGACACAAAATTAACTTTTAATAGGCACATAGAGACTTTAGCCAAAGATTGTTATAAAAGGTTAGGTTTTATTATCCGTAATTCAAAAAGTTTCCAAGATCCCAAGACTGTTATTCTGTTATACTATTCTTTAGTCCGTACCAAAATAGAATCAGCTGCACTAGTATGGAGTCCTCATGAGAAGTCATATACTCTTTTATTAGAGAAAATTCAAAAGGCCTTTCTCCGGTTCTTGTATAAGAAAAAGTATGGTTAGTACCCATTTCTTTATCCTACTAAATTTCTACTTGGCATGTTGGGTATAAATTCGTTAGAACTTAGGAGGAACGTCCAGTTATTACATACAGCGTGTCAGCTAATACGCGGGGAGTCAGACTGCGCGGAGCTGGTATCGCGCGAGTGCAGCCTGTACGTACCGGACAGGTATCTCCGCGCCCGCACACACCGGCTATTGGCTGTAGAGGCGACACGTACGCAGGCACACAGGCACTCACCACTTGTGACTTCCCTTTACCTATTGAATGAGCTACTAGAAAAATATCCTGAACTAGATTTGTTTGCTGACAGGTGGTGTCATATTAATAGAACATTTTTATCCTTTTGTGAGAGTATTTAGATTTAAATGATGTTATTGTTATTTTATTTAAGTTTACCAGCGCTTTGGGTAACTGTAATGCTGAGTGAATTTTGTTTGTATCAATAAATAAATAAATAAATAAATATCCTCGCATCACACATTTCCCTCGCACATCTCTGGTGTAAAGGACCCTAGACGACCGAACTGTTTGCTAGGCATGTAGATTGATGTGAAAGTGTGAAAATTATATCATTCGTACTTATTTCCCTGGCAAATCAACGCATTTCTTGTCAGCTGTCCGATTATACTATTGAGTTTCCTGTACAGGTGGACCGCTTGTCAACAGAAATAGTATGTTACGAATATCAACCCTATTGCTGAAGAAATTAGGTGCGTTAAACTTTATACGTCAGATAATAGTTACTAAAGCCGTGTTAATACTCGTGCATCGTGAATTTTCAATAGTTTTTTCCCGAAGCCCTGTGATTCTCTATAGAGCTCTATACTAAAGTGGTCACGTGATCGACCTATTTTCTATGGGAAATAAAAAAAAATTGTTTTCTTTGGCGAATAGGCTTTTTACAGGACTGCGAGAAGCCAAGTAGGAAGTGTAATGTATTAGGAAGTGTATGTATGTGAGCAAAAATCGAATGTATACTCTAGCTCCTAATTATTAAGTACAATCACTAAGCTTCGGGATCGAGACCAGTCGGTAAATAATCTAGTCGTAGATACTTTTGTCAATTTTGCAAAATTATTTTTTATAATCCTTTTATAAACAAAAATTCTTGAAACTGAAAACCATCATTATCATTGCCCTAGCCTTATTCCGTTTTTTTCAAAATGGTTTTACGGAGTCAGCTATTTAACCCAGGGGATTTGACGGGGCACTGGTTTTTACACAGAGCGACTGCCATCTGACCTCCGCAATCCAGACGTTAAACCAGACCCAATTCTAGGTTGGGCTTTGCAAGGTTAGTGGCCACTCTGGCTGTCAGAGTTTTCAAGCCGCGAAATGGCCTCTGAGTTGACTTAACAACTACTATCATTAACAGTAGCCGGGACCAAAAGCTCGACGTGCCTTCCGAAGCACGGAAACGTTTTAGTTCTTGTGCCACTAGACGTCACCCATCTAGGATCTGACCACGGCCAATCTTTCGTGAAAGGAAAGAAAAAAACCGGCCAAGTGCGAGTCGGACTCGCGCACCGAGGGTTCTGTACCACCACATAATCATAATTGTATTAGTTGAAATTGCAGTAACTCAATGTGCTAGATTTTTTGAGTCCGACATGCGCTTGACCAAATTTTATTATTTGTTGTTATTTTATAGCTTATGCACTATAAACATACCAATTTTCAAGTTTGTAAGTGTTCCCGTTTTTAAAATAGAACTAAACCAAAAATCGCCTCCTCGACCATCCAACTTGACCCCTCTCTTATATGAATGTTCTTGAAACGGGAGCTCACCACAATTGGTTACCATTAGATGTGAGAAAAGTTGTAATATTTAATGATTTCAGACTTTTCCCTTTATTTGTACTGTGAGACCTAGCTTCTTGCCAAATTTCATAATTTTAGGTCAACGGGAAGTACCCTGTAGGTTTTGCTTTTTTGCACAAATGTATGGAGATGAGGACATAAAATGCCGTATCTTTTGATTGCGTCGTTGTAAAAATTGAAATTTTCAGATCTTGTGTGGTTCATGGATCCTAATATATGGTATCAATTTCAATTTGATACCTCTACCCGTTCGTGAGATAAAGGGTCTTGACAGACGGACAACAAAGTGATCCTATAAGGGTTCCGTTTTTTTTCTTTTGAGGTACGGAACCCTAACAAGTAACATTCGGCCACAAGCGCTTCCAAAACTAAAAGTATTATTATTATTTTCTTGGCTTTACTTTACGCACATAGAGCTGCACGAACTTCCGCGGTTTTTTCAACGTTGCTCGAAGTTTACGCGTGTACCTTGCGCGAATTTGAAATTGGAATGTCGCGTAGCATGTTCAGTACAAAAGTCCCTCAGGAGCACCGGGCGGGGAGCGCGGGGGTGCAGGGGTGGACTGCAAGGGGGGCGGAGAGTGTCCGTTGTGTATGATAGTACCCACTATTACTTTATTCTGTGCCTTGGCTTTACCTTGAATTCCGTCCTTCGTCTTTGGCCAAAGTTTTTGCTTTTGATTCACTCAGTACGCCATATTTGTAGATTCTAAATGCTTCAAATGCCAGCTAAACAGACAGCTGTAAATTTAGATGATTCCCTCTCATTTCTGGTAAAGGTTTGATTTCGACAAGAAAATAATACTGATGTCAATAGAATGTACGGCAAAAATGGGAATAATACAACAACCACGTGAATTTCCTAAAAAGCACTACCGAGAAATGTCCTACGACCACTTAAAATACCTCCAACGTAATTTGGCTGTGTTATATCTTTACCATACGGATAAGGACTAGACCACTTACTATACCATTACTGCCTACTTCCTTTATCACCTTACCTAGCCTATTTATTGGGTGTTCGAAAGATATATCCCTCCTTATCTAGAGTTATGTTGTAGAGAGGGATAAAAAATAAGGTTCAAGATAGTATTTAATACTTACTTAGTAAGGAGATATTTTTATTACATCGTTAAGTATAGTTATAGCTCGATTTTTGATTATAGCTATCTTTTTGGTCCATTTGATGAAACTTTAATAAAAACCAGTATTTTTAGGGTTCCGAACCTCAAAATAAAAAAAACGTAACCCTTACAGGATCACTTTGTTGTCCGTCTGTCTGTCTGTCAAGACCCTTTTTCTCACGAACGAGAAGAGGTATCAAGTTGAAATTGATAACGAATATTAAGGTCCATAAACCACACAAGATCTGAAAATTTCAATTTTTTACAACGACGCAATCAAAAGCCATATGGTTTTTTATGTCCTCATCTCCATATATTTATGCAAAAAAGGAAAACTTACAGGGTACTTCCCGTTAACCTAAAATTATGAAATTTGGCAAGAAGCTAGGTCTCACAGTACAAATAAAGGGAAAAGTCTAAAAACATTAATTATTTTAATTTTTCTCACAACTAATAGTAACCAATTAAGGTAAGGTTTCAAGAACTTTTCTATAAAAGAGGGGTCAAGTTGGATGGTCGCGGAGTTTTTAAAATCAAAGAGCAAAAGCTTTTAGTATATCATAATGGTAGATAGGTATGGCGCCCTTAGGGCGCGAGTCCAACTCGCATTTGGCCGGTTTTTTTATTTTTAGGGTTCCGTACCTCAAAAGAAAAAAACGGAACCCTTATAGGATCACTTTGTTGTCCGTCTGTCTGTCTGTCTGTCAAGACCCTTTATCTCACGAACGGGTAAAGGTATCAGGTTGAAATTAATACCATATATTATGAATGAATGAATGAATGAATACATTTATTCGCTAGCATACACGGTTAAATAAACATGGTAGGTAAGTATGATACAACCTGGATACAACGTTCATGCGTGATGCGCCTCGAATCGGCATGCAAATATTAGAAATACAATTAATATTAAAATAACAATAATTAAAATAAAATAAAGAATTCATAAAGTTAAAAATATCACTAATATATCAATATCATAATTAGATTTCACTATACAAGGTCACAAATTCAAATTTAAAATTATTAAAATTCATCAAGTTAAATACAGTCAAATAATAAAGATAAGGTCACATGTAACAGTAAAATTTATAACAATTTAAATATATTAAATAATTCAAAATTCACAATAAAGGTCCTATCTCCACTTAAAATTAGGATCCATGAACCACACAAGATCTGAAAATTTAAATTTTTTACAACGACGCAATCAAAAGATATGGCATTTTATGTCCTCATCTCCATACATTTATTCAAAAATGCAAAACCTACAGGGTACTTCCCGTTGACCTAAAATTATGAAATTTGGCAAGAAGCTAGGTCTCACACTACAAATAATGGGAAAAGTCTGAAATCATTAAATAGTACAACTTTTCTCACAACTAATGAAAACCAATTGTGGTGAGCTCCCGTTTCAAGAACATTTATACGAGTATAAGAGAGGGGTCAAGTTGGATGGTCGTTGAGGCGATTATTGTTTTAGTTCTATTTAAAAACGGGAACACTTACAAACTTGAAAATTGGTATGTTTATAGTGCATAAGCTATAAAATAACAACAAATAATAAAATTTGGTCAAGCACGTGTCGGACTCAAAAAATCTAGCACATTAACTTACTGAAATTTTAACTAATACAATTATGTTTATGTGGTTGTACGGAACCCTCAGTGCGCGAGTCCGACTCGCACTTGGCCGGTTTTTTATTTACCTTATATATTTATCGTAAAGTCATCATCATAACATCTCAACTCCACTATTGGACAAGGAGCTCCCTCAAGAATTCCACAGCAAATGCATGATAATATTTTGGAAAAGAAGTACCATAGTCACCACGCTTGTTAGCATAGCGGCTGGCACCATAGACTGTGATTGTTAGTGACCGCAGTGTAAAGGTACGATACACAGAGAGGCTTGTTTTTAATTTTATTTATTGTCAATGAGCTTACTCTTGACCTCGATCTAGTCTTACATGTACGCGGTTTGAACTTTTTGCCCAGTTGGGAGGAAACACTTCAAACGCGACTAGCGCCATCTACTCTTTGCTTAAAGCACTAGGTGGGCCAATTACTTGTGGGTCTAAATTTATAGAACGATGGACTCGCTTGAAGATGTGATACATATGCGCTAGCTCAGATGGAGGCGCATCAACACGGTACGCCGAAGTTGCGGATTATGTCCCGGCTCTTGTCCAAATTTTCTTCGTTCTTATGAGTTTAACTATGAAGGTGTTAATGGAATCCAGGATCTAAGGATTTCCGATATAGGATGATCCTGGTTTCGATTTTTACCAGATGCTATCCTCTTTATGAGCATAAGTACCAATACTAGCTTCGACGGGACTATAGGTGTGGTTAATATAGCCTCTGCCATGTGTACTGGTTCGATCTCCGCCCAGCGTAAATATTTATATGATAAACAAAGGTGTTTTTTTTGTGTGTTGGTATTATTCATCAATTCATGTATCTCTCATACACATAGTACAAAATTTGCCTAGTTTGGGATCAAAATGACCTGAATGTCGCATCAAAGAAAATTGCTGTTAAACTTTTTATTGGCGCTAAATACTTGTTGCAAATTGAATGTCTCTACTTTTATTTATTTTTATTTAACTGTTTATTGTACACATAAAAAGGCAAACTAAACATACATTTAGAGAACAGACACAACAGGTACTGCTTATTTCAACTTGGAAATTTCTTCAAGCAACTTTTATTGGTATCACAATTTTGTCCATCATCGACGCCATAAAACTCGGAGCAACCATTTTTAACTGTATCTTGACTAAATGGATTCAAAACATCTAAATAGTTAACTATCACTACCTTTATACTGAGTATTATTATAAAATAAGACAAACAAAGTGTAACAGAAAGGGTATATCAACCCTGAAGGATGTGATTCTGTCCATGAAACTGAACAACTTTCCCTAAGGAACTTAGGTCGAAATACGAAAAAAAAATTTTTTACCTCCCATACAAAATGCGCGATCAGCTGATTCAGTTTCTATGGGAAATCAAATTTTTTTTTTCGTATTTCGACCTATGTTCCTTAGGGAAAGTTGTTCAGTTTCATGGGCAGAATCACATCCTTCAGGGTTGATGTACCCTTTCTGTTACACCTTGTAGAGTCTTGCAGTAGACCGTAGTATTCTCGGAGTGAAGAGACAGGATATAGTCCGGAATACCACTTTGCGCTCTAAGATTCGAATTGATGCTGTAACTGAGAGAACAGAAAAACTGAAATGGAAGTGGGCGGGTCACGTATGCAGCATGCATCCGAAGAGATAAAGTCCAGTCAATCTACGAAAATTTGTATGGAGCGGGTTGCATTACATGTAATGCACTTTAAACCACAGTAATCCCCGACATAACGTTGATATTCTTTAAACGATCCATAGCACGATCCAATACGGCGTAGATCACTCTATTTGAATTGTATTCTGCATGACATTCAATAAGTATTCTATAAAGAATCTACATTGAATAAAGTAACGGCGCTAAGCTACGGCCTTTTTTGAACTGCTGCAGCACACATACATACCCCAAGCGGGTACTTACTTAATTTCTGTTCTGTATTGTATTATGTATGTGTGTCTGTAGACAAAATAAACGAGTTATATATCTATCAAATAATCTGAATCTGAAAACCAGTATAAGGTGAACTCAACTTGTATAATATTTACCATGTAGCACATATTCTGTGGTAGCACAGGCCAGCTTATACTGGTACATACAAAAAAATGTGTTTGTACAAAATTGCCGGATTTAATTATTTACAGCTTCAAATAGCCTCTATTACTATGTAAAATTAATTTCTATAAATGTACTTTACGTGCAACTTCATATCGTAGATTGACTGGACTTATAGGCCAAAACTGCAACCTAATGGGTCTCCTCAATAGCCGAGGTGGGAGAGGAAGGCCAAGAAAACGATGGTGTGAAGATAGCGATGCATTCCATATTGGTTGGAATGACATTGTAGCATCTTTCTGTGTATCGCAATTTTACATACTGCGGTCACCAACAACAGCGATCGCCAGCTGCAATGCACGCGTTTTTGCTGGAGTTCCGGAGGGCCCCTCCTGCAGTGGACTTACCTCGAAACCCCCGTGTGGTGCCGGCAAAGAATAGTACCAACCCATCTCTAACCGTGGGTGTCGTTAAGAGGCGACTAAGAGTGTATAAACCGAAGGATGGGCAGCGTCCTTCCGTGTATTGTACCATCTTACATACTGCGGTCACCAACAACCGCGGTCCATGGTGCCTGCCGTAACGCTGAAAAGCTTGGTTACTAAGGTACTTATCCTTCACATTGTTCCAGCAACAGCTGTAATTGTGGTGGGAGCTCCCTGTCCTGTAGTGAACGTATTATGGGATATTATGACGATGATGACCTCAAGGAATATAAGTCAAAAAATTATAAAAGATTTCGAACGTCAAGTAAGAAAAAGACCCTGTATATCTCTCTAAGATCAAACTCGCTTGTCTATCATTAGACGACATTACAACTCGCTGTTACATTCGGCCACTATACTTAGCCCACTGCGGGAATTAGGGGCAATTTGAATGGGAGTTTTGGACCTTTCTGACGCCCAACGTGTTTGAAGTTCACATTCCAAATGTACGAGTATTGTTTCGTGTAAAGATAATTTCACAGCAGAATAAAAAGAAGTTTTCAATTATGATATTATGGTCCTTCAAAGAGGTATCTTAGTATCGTTACTATAAAGTTTTTTTAGTTAGTTTGGGTTAGGGTCTAAACTAAATGTAGAACACATTAGTTAAACACTAACATAAGTATTTTTTTTATGACCATTACATTAACATTAATGATAAGGGGAAAGAAAAGAAAAGAACCAGCCAAGTGCGGGTTGGACTCGTGCACCAAAAGTTAGTTAGTTTTGGACCCGCAGTCACGCAGAAGACGCACTTGACGAGTTTTTATTATTAAGCTTATGTACTATAAACAAACCAATTTTCTCGCTTGTAAGTGTGCCCGTTTTTACGATAGAGCTAAAAAAATCAAGCAAAAATCGCCTAAAAACACGTTTTTAGTAGGAAAGCCCTCGCAAAATATTCTATTGTTATTATTTGTTGTTATAAATACAAAATACAAAATAATTTATTGAACAGTCCACATTAAGCATGAATTCGCTAAACTACGATAGCCACACTAGGCAAAGCCTGTGTTGTGGTTATCATTACATTGTGCGATTTAAAGGACATACATCTAAAGAACAAAAAATATTACAATTTACAAAGTTAAAGATATTTACAAAATAAATACAATTTAGGTACAAAGGAAAATAAAAATAAGAAGCCAAAAAAGACACAAATGACACAATCCTATGAAAGGTACATAAAACTAAAACAGATGAGTATTGTGTGTAAGTGTTGAGTATGAGGTGAGTGACGTGTTTGAGTGTATGTGAGTTTGTTTAATTTAAATTAAAAAAGCGTCTTTTATTTTAAACTAACGGCAACAGAAATACATAAGTTGTGAAAATTCCAATTGTCTACCTACATATTACAAGCATAGCAGACGGCAGACTTTATGTCGTGATAGTCCGCCATCGCCAGTATGGCCGGTAATGCAATTTTTGATTTGAAAGGAAAACTGTTTGAATAGTTATTTAGTTCAACGAGTTATTTAGTAGAAAAGGTTGTTCAGATTGATAGTTATTTAATTTAAAATCGATCAATCAATCAGCAATCGAGCAATTATGAAAAATCGCTCGTTTCGCACTGCTCGTTTACCCACATGTGACATAAAAAAAAAAAAATTAGTACGGAACTCTAAAAAGGGAGAAGGGAAAAGAAAAATAGAAGAACAAAGAAGAAAAAATAAGAAATTAAATACAGTTGGAAAATATTCTTATTTAGTTTTACGGGCATAAACATTATTCAACATGTCTTTAAATGATCGCAGTTTTTTCTAACAGCAATAATATTGGGTTTAATGGAAATTGACGGTTCTTCTTTTTATTTTGTTACAAAAAGAAAGCAAACAAAGAGTCTCTATGAACGAACCTTAACTATTTGTATTGAAAGTAAGATTGAACGCGCAGATAATGCTTAGAACTTTACATTCGATTTCTCCAAACACAAATTGAAAGTGAATTATGTTTGGACCGAATAAATTGGTAATTTAAAATACAATAATAATAAAGACTACACCTAAAATAATGCTAGAATCAAATCATCTTTCATTTTCAAGTCGAGACTTACCAGTTGAATTACCTTTTGATGGTGAAAACAGATGGTAATTTTGTAATTGTTTTGTAATTATTGAGAGGCCATCTCTTACCTGAAACAATAAAATATCGATAAGTAAATAAATAACCACAAATTTATAATTATCAATATTGCAAAAGAAATATCTAAGCGGGATATGACCAGGCCTGTGACACTCCGCACTCTAGATATGCAACGCGGCGCTAGAAGTCGAATGGGTGGGGCAGTCGATTTTACTTTTACTTTTAATTTTCTTTATGTCATCTTAAGTTATGGCGGCAAAATAGGTAAGTAAGCATTTATACAATATTATATACCTACTTGCATCTCGCTCAATATCTCGTAAAGTGCGTAAAGTGACAAAATCATCGCCTTAGCCCTCCACGATCACCCGCGATTTAAAAACGTGTCCTAAGAGGTGCACTGCAAGTATCGACTTTATGCTTAAACCATAAGGTTAAAATTTGTAGGCAGCCCGCCTGGGAGTGACGGATCTATAAACGTTAGTTCACTATTATTTAATTTGTGATATGACAAAGAAAATAGTCCTTATAACAGATATAACATTTTAGATAAAATAGTGTATAATTTATTTGCCCGTGTGGTGTCGGCAAAGAATAGTACCAACCCATCTCTACCCGTGGGTGTTATAAGAGGTGACTAAGGGTAAATAGAATCCCACCAAAAACATAACTGTTAAAAAGGGGCCAAGTTCCTATCGGCTAATTGTTTGCCTAAAAAAGGTTTGAAGTCCGATCCAATGCCAAGTTTAGATGCACTTTAATATCGATCATAATCGCCTTCATCAGCAGCCTGATCCACTAGTAAACATTTGCCATTCTCAAGACTCGCCTATACATCCAGTCCTCTGCCTTCCGCATCCAGCCACTATGCGCCACCTTATTCACGTCAACGGTTCATCTGGCCGAAATTCACTTTACCATACATATGGTATAGCTGTGAAAATACGCAGGTACGTTGAAAATTATATCTTAAATGAAATACTTCTAAATTTGAACTTGGCAGGTTTTTGTGCTGTCAGTAACACTTGATTAATTGTGTAATTATATTTATTATTTATATAATTAAATTAACCTGCCAAGTTCAAATTCAAAAGTTTTTTTATTATATCTAAAATTCAAAATTTTAGATATAATTTTTAACGTACTTGCGTATTTTCACAGCTATACCATATTTTAAGTTGGGTGTATGGTAAAGTGAATTTCGGCCAGATGAACCGTTGACGTGAATAAGGTGGCGGATAGTGGCTGGATGCGGAAGGCGGAGGACTGGATGTGGTGGCGAGTCTTGGGAATGGCAAATGTTTACTAGTGGATCAGGCTGCTGATGAAGACGATTATTATGATCGATTTTAAAGTTCATCTAAACTTGGCATTGGATCGGATTTCAACCCTTTTTAGGCAAACAATTAGCATATAGGAACTTGGCCCCCTTTTTAACAGTTATGTTTTTGGTGGGATTTCATTTCTTTTTGTTCAGTTTTCTATATTATATTTATAGTAACTATCGCAACGTTGTTTGTATTTTCATAGTTTCGTTAAAACATAGGTACTTGTTTTCATGCATGACCAAGTCTGACCTTCTAGAAATACTACCTTTTTAATATTTGGTACATTAATTTTAGTCTGACTCGCACTTGACCATTTTCCATTTTGCCAAATTTTTCCTTTACTTTAATGCTAACGACTACCCCGATGCCAAATTTCAGATTTGTAGGTCTCACAGCAGAAGTATGACCAACAATTTTATGCATAGTAATGATTATATCCTGACTCGCACTTGACCAATATCAAATTTTCAAATTTTTGCTATACTTTTTAGGGTTCCGTACCTCAAAAGAATAAAACGGAACCCTTATAGGATCACTTTGTTGTCCGTCTGTCAGTCTGTCTGTCTGTCTGTCTATCTGTCGGTCTGTCTGTCAAGACCCTTTATCTCACGAACGGGTAAAGGTATCAAATTGAAATTAATACCATATATTAGGGTCTATGAACCACACAATATCTGAAAATTTAAATTTTTTACAACGACGCAATCAAAATATATGGCAGTTTATGTCCTCATCTCCATACATTTATGCAAAAATACAAAACCTACAGGGTACTTCCCGTTGACCTAAAATTATGAAATTTGGCAAGAAGCTAGGTCTCACAGTACAAATAAAGGGAAAAGTCTGAAATCATTAAATATTACAACTTTCCTCACAACAAATGGTAACCAATTGTGGTGAGCTCCCGTTTCAAGAACATTCATATAAGAGAGGGGTCAAGTTGGATGGTCGCGAAGGCGATTTTTGTTTAAGTTCTATTTTAAAAACGGGAACACTTACAAACTTGAAAATTGGTATGTTTATAGTGCATAAGCTATTAAATAACAACAAATAATAAAATTTGGTCAATCGCGTGTCGGACTCAAAAAAATTTACACATTAACTTACTGAAATTTCAACTAATACAATTATGATTATGTGTAGGTACGAAACCCGCGGTGCGCGAGTCCGACTCGCACTTGGCTGGTTTTTTTTAATGCTAACGACTATCCCCATGCCAAAGTTTAGATTTTCAGGTCTAAGAGAAGTATTACCAACATTTTATATATAATTTTGACTAAAACCCAACTCGCAATTGACCAATTTCAAATTTTTAAATTTTGCCATTACTTTTATCCTAACAACTACCTAAATGCCAAATTTCATAACGCTAGGACAATTGGAACTGGCCTGGAGGTTTTGATTACCGGTCAGTGAGTGAGTCAGTCAAGCAGTCATTAAGTGCCAAAATTAGCTATTTTCACGGGGTCATATTTCAGGATCTACTGTAGCTATATCTATGAAATTTGGCAAATTGCTTCAGTACAAATATATTTCGCAGAGACGGTTAATGAACAAGAGGATGGGCAGCAGCATCCTTCTGTGTATCGTGTCATCTTTCTTACTGCGGTCACCAACAACCGCGGTCCATGGTGCCTGCCGTAACGCTGAAAAGCTTGGTAACTATGGTACTTCCCCTCCACATTGCAAGCTGGAATTTTGGAGGGAGTTCCGTACGAGTATCCTGTATTTCATAGAATGTTATGCTGATGATTTAGGAAAATTTTAAATTAGTTTTTTTACATGATATTATTCGAAGAAAGAGACATTGAAGCAGCGTATACAAATCTGCGAGAACGACAAAAATCAAACTTTTTTACAAAAAAATTAAACCGCCGAAAAAAATGAAAAGCAAGAAATAATAAAACTTTTTTATTTAACCTTGTAGGAGGCTTGGGCGCATAAATGAAAAAGTAGTTTACGGCACAAACACTAAGTTTATTTAGCTGAGAACCGTACAGTACAAAATATCATAGAAACTATAGAGAAAATACAATTAAGAGTTGGCGGCAAATCGCGGAGGACGCGCGTAGCGTCCGACTCGACCGCTGGTTAAAACGCAACTAGATGTAGGTGGCGCGAGAGGCGCTCGCGCCCGTAGGATTGCAAGGGTTTGTACAGACGAGTGTAGTGAAAAGGGTGTGTACAGACGTTGTGTTACATGCTCCCCCTTTTGACCTAGATAGTGACCTCACGTTAGGTCAAACCTAAAATAACTAGACCAAAACTAAATTACTTACTAACGCACTTTACGAGGACGGCCTCGTTTCTTCTTAGGGACAACGGGTTCAATCTGATCGCCCTCGGTACGCGCGTGATAACGACGCAAGTCCACTGTGTGATACTTCCCAATAACTTCATTGGGAGGCTCGCAGTGAGTCAGCAGATAAGTAGTAGGACTCACCTTCTTTGAGATGCGGTAAGGCCCATCTCTCTTGGGTATCAACTTTGAGCTGACACCTTTACTAGAGTTACTAAGCACATGAGTCTTTAAGAGTACCAAGTCACCAGGTTCATATTCTCCTCCTTCTTGACGAGTCTTATCCTTAGCGGCCTTCCTGAGATCCTGTTCATGCTCGATCTTTTCCTTGGCGGTGCCCAATACGTCCGCTAGCTTGAGCAGATATGGTGTGATCTGTGGCACGTAGTTTTCGGCTTCCACAATAGCCCGTAGATCGCTCTGGACTGCGACAGGAGAGCGGAGTTCTCGCCCGAAGGTAAGATATGCGGGAGTCTGTCCCGTGCTGCTGGTCAAAGCCGTGTTCAGCGCGAACCGGATGAATGGCAAAACTTTTGGCCACTGGTTATGTTCATTCTGAACCAAGATGGCGATCTGGGTTTTCAAATCCCGGTTCTTCCTCTCGACGGGATTGGCCTCTGGGTGATAGAGGGGCACCAGATTTTGTTTAACACCTAGGACAAACATGGCATGCTGCATGACATCTGCAACAAACTGGACGCCATTATCGGAAACGAGACGCCGTGGCACTCCGAACCGCAGGAACACTTCCTCAATAAGTGTTTTTGCGCAAGCTTCTGCCGTTGCCTCATTTAGAGCGAAGACCTCGACCCACTTACTGGCAGTATCTTCGACGATGAGGATCCATCTCTCACCATTAGGGCCCTTTGGCAATGGTCCGAAGAGATCGACGGCTAGAATCTCAAATCGCTGTGCAGGGACAGGCGTCTGGATTAGTCCCGGTGGCTTTTGATTAGACGGTTTGTACCTCTGACATTCTACGCACGTTTTCAGGTAGTTCTCGACGTAACGGCGCATTCCTGGGAAGTGGAACCGTTGAGATATACGGTGTAGGGTCCGCTCTATGCCTCCATGTCCTGAAGTAGCAGCATCATGGCACTCAACCATTACCTTATTTCGCAGGTTTTCAGGCACGACGAGCTGCGGTTCTTCGGACTCAGCGTCTGCATAACGGTACAGTACTCCTCTACACATATGGTATCCTCTTTCAGTCCACCTCTTATTGGCTACTTCCTCTGTTCCCTCTAGGTCCTTCACTATCTTCGCAACCTCTGCATCAGCGAGCTGATCTTCTCGAAGAGTCGTGGCATTCCAGCGGGGTGTTTCGACTACGACAGTGCACACACCACATGTGTCACGTGTTTCAGCTTCGCATGGTGGACGGCTCAAGGTGTCGGCGATGACGTTTGCCTTCCCAGGGGTATAATCCACGTCCAGGTTAAACGACTGCAACTTCATGGCCCATCGAACCAGCCTACCAGTGGGCGACTTTAAGGTAAGTAACCACTTCAGCGGCTGATGGTCGCTGGCAACGCGCACCTGGTGTCCGTCGATGTAGCCGCGAAATTTCTCGACTGCCCACACGACGGCGAGAGCTTCACGCTCGGTCGTGGAGTAATTTCGTTCTGCTGGCGTGAGAAGGCGACTAGCATACTCGATTGGACGTTCCTCTTTAGGTGACTCCCCCTGGAGCAGAACCGCCCCAAGTGCGTAGTTACTTGCGTCGGTCCTTAGGACAAATGGTAGATTATAGTCCGGCTGGGTAAGTATTGGAGCTGAAGTAAGTAGTCTCTTCAGTTCGTTGAAAGCATGGACCTGTGCTTCCTCCCATTTCCAGGTCTGATCTTTCTTCGTGAGCAGAGTCAACGGTTGAGCAATCTTCGAGAAGTTGGGAACAAATTTCCTGAACCAGGAACAGGTTTGTAAGAAAGACTTCAGATGCTTCAGCGAGGTAGGTTGCTTCAACTCTGCAATGGCTGCAATCTTGGCGGGATCTGGAGAGACGCCTTCTGGTGTAATGACATGCCCCAGGTACTTCACGCTGTCCCGTGCGAACACGCACTTGGCACGATTGGCTCGAAGGCAGAAGACACGAAGACGGTCAAAGACGGCGCGTAAGTCCCTGAGGTGTTGGGCATATGTTGGTGAGATCACGATAAGATCATCAATGTACCCCAGAATCGTAACATCCTTCAATGAAGCGCCTGAACGGAAACGGTCTATTAGTCGTTGAAACGTAGCCGGCGCGTTCTTTAAGCCGAAGGGCATTCGTTTGAATCGATGGACTCCGAATGGCGTGACGAAGGCAGTCTTGTCTCTATCGGCTTCCTTCACAGCTACCTGCCAATAGCCAGATCTGAGATCGATGGTGCTCATATAGCAGCTTTTACCTGTATACTGCAGTAAGTCATCTATGACGGGTAGGGGGTATGCATCGCTCTTTGTAATCGCGTTTAGCTGACGATAATCCACACAGAATCTAAAATCGTCCTCTTTCTTCGGCACGAGTAAAGCAGGTGCAGCCCACGCTGATTCGCACTCTTCAATGACGCCCTCATCCAGCATCTTCTTGAGCTGGCGTTCCATCACAGCCTTCTTAGCGGGTGTAAGTCGGTAAGGCGGCACAGCTATAGGTGGGTGGTCACCCGTTTCAATGCGATGCTCCGCAAACGGAGTAGGTCCTCCCCCTTCTCCAAAAATATCCTCATACTCCTGCAGCAGCTCTGCAAGGCTGGACCTCTCTGGTGGTGACAGCATGGAACCCTCGTCGACCCTCAACATGTCGTCAGGAACCGCGGCGGCGCACCCAACGAAGTTACGGGAAGCCTCAAGACGTAAAGGGTGAATGACCCCAGGGCGATCAGCTGTGAACCACGTGTCGTTATAGACGTTCATAACAATCCGAGCATTGCGTAAAAAATCTATGCCTAACAGGGTGTCGTTATGCACAGAATCCGGAAAAATAACGAAGGTGGTCGGTACAATCGAACCTTCAAGTTTAACATCAACATCCGCAAGTTTGATGTCCATCTCGCGCACGATACCGTCGGCGAGCTTGACCTTCATGACGTCACTACGAAAAGGATGGTTGTTCCTTTGAAGTAGGGCGTAAAGGGTAGAGCCTGCAACACTACGTCTAGCCGCGGTATCAGCTAATCCCGTTCCCCGTTTACCATAAATTTCGATATCCAGGATAGGACGTCCTCCGAGATCAGCAGCGCTTGAATCACAAGTATCACCATTAATACTATAACATTCATTCGAATAAAAATGTAAAATGTTATCATTGACACAAAAATCCCGTAAGTGCAACGTGTTAAATGAACGGACATCGTTCAGCAATGGGTTAGTACAACATTCATTGATGGCCGGTAAATCAGGCCCATCGACATGCAACGGGTTAAACAAAGAAAAATTGTCAGACATGAAATCAACCGCAGGTACATCAACAGTTAGTAAATCCGAATTTTCAAGCAAACGGTTAACTTTAGGTACGTCGGCGAGTAATGTGTTAACACGAAGCGTATCGGCAGGCGATAGGTTAACACAAGAAGCATTGTCAGACAAAAAAAATTCCGAAAGCACATTTGGCAGCAAACGGCCACATTCCGGTCGGCTGGCCAGCGAGGTGTTAACACAAGACCGGTCAACATTTGAGGGGTTAATACAAAATTCATAATCAGGTGACAGGTCATTATCAAATAAATCATAAAACAATGTGTCGTCATGAGCAAATACAGTTAACCACACATCAGCTGATCGGTCGTTGACCTGAGCAAGATTTGAGTAATTAGACGAAATTATAGAGTTAGAGTCCCTAGAGTTAGTAAATTCCGTCGATATGAAATCGCATGCGTAAAAAGCGTCTTTCCTACAGCAATTATCACAATTTGACCTTATCACACCTTTTTTACCACAACCGTAACAAGCCGTGTTATCACTTTTGCTTTTTCGCTTATCACAATCACTTATTTCATGACCGTTACGACGACAATAAACACAGAAAAGTTTACCTTTCTTGCCAGTAGCGGTAGAGCTTGTCACCTGAGCCTGAGACATCTGCGAAGAGGTGGCCGTGCCGCCAGCGCTCGTGCGCGGCGGACGCGCGTCGTTGTCGGCGCGCTGACCTCGCGGAGTGGGCGGAGCGCATGGGGCTCTCCGCGCGGCGAACTCGGGTGGCGGCGCGCGCGAATCCAGCGTGCTCGCGCCGCGCGCGTGCTGTGCGCTTGTGCCCGCGCTGTAATGCGCGTGAGCGTGCTGCGTGCTCGAGCTGTTACGCGCATGCGTCGACGCGCTCGAACCCGATGTCACATCCGTTTCTGTTAGGGTTTCTTCAATGGATCTGGCTTTCTCGATCAGCTCATCCAGAGAAAACACCTCCTCCCGCTGAAGACGTTTGCGTATACTTCTGTTCAGAAGTCCGTATACGATGTCGATCTGCATTCGTTCTCCTATCTTATAGGGCAACCAGGTTATGAGGGCACGGATCCGAGCGACGAACACTTCGACGCGATCCGTTCCTTGCTCCTTACTGAATATTTCCCGAAGTAATTTATGTGGTGGGCGCGGCACGCCAAACATGGCGCGCAAACGCGCGATCGCATCTTGCCACGTCGTAACATTCGCTTTAACGCCACGCCACCACACCGCTGCTTCGCCCTCCAATAACATAGGTAGCCCCTTAAGGCCGTGTGCGTCGGTGACGTTGGTGCACTCTTTATAGGTCTCTATGGCGTCCACAAAAGCCTCCAATTTCTCTGGGTCGTTTACGTCGCCTCGAAAACGCGCGGTACATTTAGCAAAATTACCGCCGAGCGTCGTCGTTATTGTAGACGGAGACGACGCGGGAGACGGTGAAGAAGAGTCGGTGGAGCGTGCCGCCAAGAGGGTCTCGACTAGATGGCGGTTAGAGTCCGCCTGAACCCTGGCAAACGCAACCAACATTTCCTCCATTTTTGCTACACTAACACCCGTTTCAGACTGTTCAGATTGATTATTGTCACTTCCTTGAGCACTTTTTCTACCCGAACGAGTCATTTTGATAAATAACTATTCACTAAAAACACGCGAAACCAGAATCACGTCACTCCCGAAACGTGTCCGTGCAGGTCAACACGGCAGTCCGGCCGGCCGGCAACCAATCAACCAATCACGACGCGCTGTGCTTCACCGTGCGGCTCGCGATGCGCGCGCGTTACCATATATGGTAAAAACAGGAACGTTGACGAGAGTCCGTGGATTGCGTGCCCCACGTTGGGCGCCACTTGTAGGAGGCTTGGGCGCATAAATGAAAAAGTAGTTTACGGCACAAACACTAAGTTTATTTAGCTGAGAACCGTACAGTACAAAATATCATAGAAACTATAGAGAAAATACAATTAAGAGTTGGCGGCAAATCGCGGAGGACGCGCGTAGCGTCCGACTCGACCGCTGGTTAAAACGCAACTAGATGTAGGTGGCGCGAGAGGCGCTCGCGCCCGTAGGATTGCAAGGGTTTGTACAGACGAGTGTAGTGAAAAGGGTGTGTACAGACGTTGTGTTACAACCTTAATAACAAAAAAGTTCTTGAACTAATGTAAGTATACCCGAGTAATTTTGAGTCGGCGCCGCCGCCGTGCATCGTAATTAATTAATTTGCCTGTTTGGCGCCGACTGAAATTTACTCGGGTATACTTACATTAGTTTAAGAACTTTGTTATTAAGGTTAAATAAAAAAGTTTTATTATTTCTTGCTTTTCAGTTTTTTCGGCGCATAAATTTTTTTGTTAAAAAGTTTTTATTTTACAATTTTTGGTGACTATAAATTTTATTTTCCCACCCTTAGGGTAAATTGGACTACTCTGTAAAAAGTTATGCGTGGTCATACATTACAATCAGTCAGTGAACAATCTTTCATCCCCTGTTTTCCTACCCTTAGGTTTGGATTTTTTTTTCCAAATTTATATGGGACCAACTTCTTTCCAATAAAAAAAGAATTATCAAAATCGGACTACTCTGTAAAAAGTTATGCGTGGTCATACATAAAAAATATAATAAAAAAAATATACGCGTCGACTTGAGAACCTCCCGTTTTTTTTCGTCGGTTAAAAGAAGAAGCTGTATGTAGAGAAGTTTAAATCACAAAGTATAAGTGTCACCGGAAAAAATAGAATCGTAAGTTGTTCAATTTTCGAGGTAGTTAATAAATTGTCGAAAGATTTAAAATTCGGGGGAAACTCGTAGATCCTTAGGTAATTCAGGTAAGACAAACACAACTTGGTTAGGATGTGTAAGGTTCTCTTTCGTCCAAACGCACGAGCCGAGCGAGCGAAACGAGCGTGCTGCAGAAGCGATTTCGTTTGTTTACTATTTTTCGAGAGCTATCAACCAAGGAGGTTTTACTACGCTTCCAGAGCGTAGCGTGCTATGCTTGCTATCAACTTACAATTTTTGTTATTTTCCGGTTGACATATAATATTTACAACCAACAAAGTTTTCTATTCCCAAACACTGAACAAGGAACCACGTATATATACGTTCCCAAAGGATCCGAAAATAATTTTGATAATATTCAAACTGTTTTTTTTTTTTATAAAAATTCCATACCATTTATTTCTCCAAATATTTTATCTTCGTAATCACAATTTTATAATTTTTCTAAATATATAAGTTAGAAGATCTATTTACCGACTATCATAATAATAAAACAAGCTACCAACTCATTAAAAATTGAAATATTTATGTTTACTTATATATAGTACAGTATGTATACGTCTTGTTCCAATTTGTAAGATGTAATTGTAATGAATAAGTAGATTTTGCGGTGCCCCCACGGGGTGCCACATGTAATAGCACCTAAGATATATGTAACACCTTATTGAACCATGTGGCAAGCAAATAAATAAATATGAAATATGAAATATGAAATACTAAATTATTGTTTTAAGGATAGACAAAATTTCAGATGTAATTGTTATTTAATTTTTTATATAACTCAACCTTACTTGTAACCGGATTAACCTATAGAATTTAAAATATGTGCAAGCAAATAAAATTTCCATTTTCGCACCATCAATAACTTAAAAAGTGATAAATGTAAAGACGTTTATTACCACGATAAGATGTCGCCACTAACTATGTTCTCCACTTCCAATTACCCTTTGTCAAAGATAAAATCACAATTTAAAAAATTACATAAAAACACATTAATAAGTAGTTACGCATTCCGTAGTCCAGACGTGTTTCTTATCCCATAAATTATAAGTGACTTGTACCAAGAAAATAGTAAAAAAACCGGTCAAGTGCAAGTCGGACTCGCGCGTCGAGGGTTCCGATCGATATACCTTAAGAGCCCCACGAACCGAGCGAGAAATCGCGCGCTGGGATCATGCGCCGAGTACTTTCTTCTGTTGCTGTCTCACCCTGAGTGCGACAAGGCGCTAAAAGAGCAAGAGGACGATATTGTCTCGCGAAACCAGTTTTTGGGTCTTGACGGGCGCGGCGTGCGGGGCGGGTGGCCAACGGGCAGCCTAGTCAAATAGCTTTATAATAATTTTGTAATGTTTTGCTTGCTTTGCGCTCATTTTTGACGGCATATTTTTCTACAGCTGAACTATTTCTAAGAATGATGAACTGTGTGGTGAATGGCGAAGAAACAATAATAACTTAGTCGTACTGATAAAAATCCAGGTTAATTATTCGAGAATTAAATCATAATATTTTAATAAAATCATTATAGGACATTAAGATGCAAGTGCATCTATTGTAATGTAATGTCCAAAGCGCACGCGCTTCTGACGACGTTTTTCAACACATTTGCGAATAAAAACAAGTAAAATTTGCTTAGGTACCTCTTTTCCCGAAGGAAAAGACGTAGACAACGTACACCCGATTCTCCAGACTTGTGTTTCGTACCTTAGTATTTTCTACGTTGAGGAACTACATTAATTACTGTTTTTTTAGGGTGCCGATACCAAATTGGTAAAAAAAGGAACCCTTATGGTGCCGCTTTGTCTGTCCGTCTGTCTGTCACACCTGTATATCTCGGCAACCACTCATGCTATCGACTTAAAATTTGGAATAGTTTAAGAATATGGTTGCCCAACTTAAGTGCACATGAAAGAGTAAAAATAAAGATGATTATTAAAGTAAAGGGGGTCCAAATAGAGGGGCAAACTTTAGAATTGTCGTTACTAGGTCGAGTGGGGTATCATATGAAAGGGCTTTACTTACAAATTCTAAAATATTTTTCAATTTATGATGAAAAATGTCAAAAAAAATACTTTTCCCCCCCCCCCCCTTATCTCCGAAGTTTGTGAAAGGAAAAATCTGAATTAATTACAGTCGATAGAAATTTATGTAAATATTACAGCAAAAATAAAACGATCTTTCTGAATTGCACAGGTTTTTAGAAATCTGCAAAAAACCTTAACAAACAAATTTAGTTTTCCAGTTCTAAAAATGGACTTTATTGCTTCCAAAAATACTAAAGGTATATAGGAACCCTCGGCGCGCAAGTCCGACTCGCACTTGACCGGTATTTTTTATTGAAGGAGTCAATACATTTGAAAATAATTTCAATAAACACAATGTAAACACCGCAAATATTTGTAAAAATGGCGCGCGCTGTTTTAGCGGACACAGATGCGACATTGACTAAACTGCCAAACAGCTTATTCATAATTATTTTTCACTTCTCATGCTCTGAAAATGCTTCTTTGTGCAGGATATAGGCTGCACAAAATCGAATTTTGTGCACTAGGGCAAATAAGTAATCGCGGTGGTGTACGCCCTGCGCGCGGGCCTGACGCACCCCACGCCGCGCGCGCGTCAACATATTCTTCACTAAAGCAGAACAACTCATTCTTCAGTTACATTAAGAGAGTACTTTTACGTTTTATTTCCTCGCAATCAAAGTGAAAAGCAGAGTTTAACTCGTCCACAAAACTATTTTATCCTCGACATTACAATCAGCCCTCGCCTTCGGCTCGGGCTGCTAAAAGTCTCGGACAAATGGTTCGTTTTGTGCATTTGTTGTTGCCGCTATCGGCTACTATAACGATAGCTAGTTTCGGTATTCCGAAAAACGAAAACGACCCACCTCTAGCCAAAAATCAAAGCAAATGAAAATACTTCTGAAAAATGGCGCGCGGAATTCTTGTTGCGCGCGCATTTCTTTTTTCAAATGAGGAGCTGTGACGAAGCTGTGGCAATGCTCCCAAACAGCGTAGTCATTGAAAAAGTACAAAAACTTTAAATTTATTGCTTACAAAATCAATTAATGTTAATTTGTTGTCAAATTCAACTAATCTCATGCAACAAACTGTTTATATATTATATTTTTATCAACATTAGGTATATATTTACGAAAATGTCATAAATATTTTAGACATTAGAACTCCTTGCTCTTTGTTAATATAAAAAAAAATAAAAAATAATATAACTAGTATATATAATGAGAAAAGCACGCGTTTTTAATAAGCTGGATTATGGACCTAAATACAGTGCAAATAGAACTGTTTTATGAGCAAATGTGTTGAAAAATACATAAGCTGTATCGAGTACCTATCGAAAAGCACGTAAAATGAATACGCACAGTGCAATCGCGCGGAGAGCTAACGACGCACTGCACTGATAAGGATAACAAAGAAAATCGAAGGCGGAGACAGTCCGTGCTAGACGTCCCTCCCCCGACCCCGCTCTATACCTGCACACCCCCGCTAACGAGAGAGAAGCTGCAGCGAACGGGCCGAAATTTAGCTATTTATCGAAACATTGTGGTTATTTCGTTTTCATTAACTTAATATTTAATTTATTTATATTTTTTTAGTTTATTTTCAAAGTACACTATTAAATCAATGCTTACGATTGGTTTCCATTTAATTTTAAAGTGTATTACGTATGTTGTACCTGGCTGCAAGTGACACGTATTTTGCGTGAAATTTGTCAGAAATTAAATTCGTTCTAATTTTGTTTATGGTTAATATTTTCAAACAAAAACTAATTAAAAGCATAGATATATTGCATTTGATTATGTCGACGAAGTTTGGTAAAGTTTGGTCTTACCTTTCAAAAATTAAAACCAATCAATGTTTGTATAGGATTTCGTCACTGTTATAATTTTGGTTAGTACAAAGTCAAAGCCAGACATTTTTCGTAAAAAACAAAAGTTTATTTATTTGCAGTTGCCTAGCTACATTACGTACAGTGATTACGTGACACTCCCAGGGAGGGAAAACCGGCAGGTTAACATGGCAAATGTATAAAAATGTACATAACTATTTGATACAATTATTTATCTAAGACATAGTCAAATAAATAGCTAGGTAGCCTGCTAGGACGACCTGACCGTGTTTTAATACTGTCGTCTTTATTGTCATTAATTTTATCAGTCTGAATCAAGTCTAACTTTGTTTGTCTCAGGTCAGTCGAGTCCATCTCTGAACTGTCTTGTCTGATTTCCAAAGGAAATAAGCGCTGAATTGGCCTGACCTTAGTCCCTCCAGAAGTCCGTAGTTGTACCACTCGGTTTATACCATCTGCACCTTTGTGAAAACCTTCTACGATGCCTAATGGCCAGGTGACACGTTTATTTTCAGTCTCCACAAGAACGATGTCACCAACCTCAAGCGGCACCTTATTCTCCCGCTTACGGTTTAGCTGAATCAGAGAACCAATGTATTCATCATGAAAACGTTTCCGTAGGTCCTCACGTAATCGTTGACAATATCGTTGTCGCATATTTAAAGTCTTTGAATCGACCTCATCAAAGTCATTTACACCACATGAAGTCATGGGCTGAATAAATGCAGACGGAGTCAACGGCTGCAGTTCATCTCGACCACTTATGTAGGTCAATGGGCGGCTATTGATGACTACCTCACAGTCGCATAGAATTGTTTGCAACTCTACTAGCGTAATAGCGGCTTTGCCTAAAACTCTTCGTAAAATTTGCTTCAAAAAACCGATCAATCTCTCATAGAACCCTCCCCACCAAGGAGCTGCTGGTGGCAGGAATTGCCATTTGATCCTCGTTATAGTGGAAAAACGGTATATTTCGTTCCAGTCCAAGGAACTAAAAGCATTATTAAGACCGTGAAAGTTTGTCGCATTGTCACTAAATAAACACTGGACTCGGCCACGTCGCGCGACAAATCGTCTTAGAGCCATCAAGAACTCGCAAGTGGAGAGTGCTTCTACTACCTCTAAATGCACGGCACGATAAGTAGCGCACGTAAAAAGCACGATCCATGCTTTGGATCCCGAGCGCAACAATAAAGGACCAGCTAAATCAACGCCCGAAAACTGGAAAGGCGTGCTACCCTCCATACGTTCTCTAGGAAGAACTCCTACGGGTGCTTGACAACGTTTTGCTTTAAAACGTTTGCATTTTATGCATTTATCGACGACGCTGCGCACGAGTTTCCTTTGACCTATGATCCAAAAGGTTTGACGCAGGTTACACATCAATGTTTGAACCCCAGCGTGCTGCAGTTCGACGTGTCGACGCTCTATAAGACGTCTTACTAACGTCTCTACTCCTGGTAAAACTATCGGAAACTTAAAATCACGTTCGTCTGATCCTAAGGACAGTTTTGTATTTAGACGTATTATACCATTTTCGTCAACAAAAGTTTGTAACTTTTTATCGTTGAGTAAAGAGTTCCTATAATTTTGCTGAATTAACTTGATAAGGAAACTCTCAGCGTATTCGTATTCGTCGTAAGACAACTCTTTGGACGTTGGTTTATTCTTCATGCGTAATATCCAACACAACATTCTTACAACTTTTACATAGTTTGAAAAGTAAGTTAATCGCGTTAAAAAAGATTCTTGCTCAACAAGCATAGCATGAGTGGAGACTTCTCTCCGTTCGTCGTTCACTTCAGACTCGTTAAATACGAGTTTTGTAGTAGGCCAGTCTTCCTCGCGTAACCGTAACCAAGAAGGGCCCTCCCACCATTGACTTCCTAGTAAGCCCTTCGGAGAAATGCCTCTGGAAGGTAAATCGGCTGGATTCAATTCACCAGGTACATGCCTCCAGGAGGGAGGAGCACTTATGCTTTTAATTTCCTTAACACGGTTTGAGACGAATACTGTCCACGGCCCATCGCATTTTATCCACGTCAGTACGACGCTAGAATCTGTCCAAAAGAACACGCGACAATTTGATAATGCTAACGATTCAATAGCAATTACCGACAGTCTGCAAGCGAGCGTAGCGGCGATCAGCTCTAATCTTGGGATAGAAATTTTTTTTACTGGTGTTAATCTCGACTTAGCTAAAACTAACCTCAGATCAACATGCTCACCTAGCTGCGATCGTAAAAATATACACGCTGAATAAGCGTTTTTACTCGCGTCACAAAAAATATGTAAAGAGTTATTACAATCATTTATAGAGACACGAGTAAGCCTTCTAGGAATAACGCAATCATTAATCAGGTGGGCCTGTTCTAACCATTTTTCAAATTCTTTAGATAAATCTTTGGGTAATTCTTCGTCCCAGGTAAGTTTAAGACACCACGACCTTTGTAAAATAATTTTTGGTACAATAGTGGTCGGGCAGACAAAACCTATGGGATCGAAAACCCTTTGAGCTATCGAAAGTAACGTTCTTTTTGTATATCTACCGTTAATATTTTGAAAGTTAACATTGCACCGAAGACTATCATTTTTAACATCCCATAATACCCCTAATACGTTAGTGTTCGCGACTTTGTTATCTACAAAAGTAGGACTCGATATCCAACCTCTAAGATCGAAACAGCCTTTAAGCATTACCTGCTTGGATTCCCTGATAAACTTATCTAAATCCTCTTCTGATTCCAGGCTTGTGACGCAGTTGTCCACATAGAATGATTTTTTTAATTTCATAGCAGTTTCCTTCAGATGCTCTGGGCAGTTGTCCAGATGATGATTAATTGTAGCAATGAGATGAAAAGGACTCGATGTGACACCAAACACAACACGTCTATGACGATATGTTATCAGTTTTCTGTCCTGTTCATCTAGTTTAGACCACCACAGGAACCGAAGATAGTCACGGTCGTTTGGTGTGATGGAAATCTGAAGAAACGCTTTTGCTATGTCTGCGGTCACACCAATTTTGTGCTTCCTGAAATCAATTAACAGATTAGGGATTTTCTCAAGCAGATTAACGCCTTTTTCTAAACAAGAGTTTAAGGAGACCTGATTTTTATCCTTGGCCGACGCATCGAAAACCGGACGAATCTTTGTCGTTAAACTTGACTCTTTGATTACGGGATGATGTGCCATGTAGTGGCCTTTGATGGATTGGTCTGGCGCTATTTCTATAATATTAAGTCGTAACCATTCGTCAAAAACTTCATTGTAGCCGTCGAACTTACCTAGTTGTTTGAGACGATTCATGGTGGAGTCCAATCTTTTCCTGGCGAGATCGTAGTTAGTTTGGGGTCGCGGTACGTCACGCCACGGTAAATGAACCTCATAACGACCTTCATTGTTAATTTTGATAGATTTTTCAAAACATTTGAGTATCTCAAGTTGATTCGCTGACCGGGTGGCCTGCTCTGCAGGATCCTTTATTCCCAGGGCTTCGAGAGACCAAAGATCTGAAATTTCAATGTTAGACAAACAATGAAGAGTCGTAAACAAATTAGTTGACGAAATGTATGACCCTGTAACAGGACCCTGGACGGTCCAACCGAGTTTGGTTTTTACAGCAGTCAAATTGTCGTCCAATTGTAAAAACTCATGAGTCAACAATAGTCCGCAATAGTCAGCTCCAATGAGCAAACTTACCTCGTCACATGAGTCATTTAATTTTATGTTTTGTTTTGTCAATTTTTGTAAAATTTTGTTCGGTATTTTTTGTAGACAATTACATATTTTTTCCTGTTCTACGACAGACATGTTTATATAAAAATCATTTTCGACATTTTTGACACATATGTCAAATACTTCAAAAACATTCGAAGAGGTCTCAAGCCCGCCGAACAAGCAATGAGTTATTAATTCCTTCTTCGAAGGTTTCAGACCGAGCTTTTGAATGAGACTTTTTTTGATGTAGGATCTTTGCGCGCCACTGTCAATAAGCGCTCTTACACAAACCTCTTTGTTGCCATGAACAATCTTTACCACAAAAGTTTGTAGTAAAGTTACAGTAGTCAACTTTGATTGACATGACAAATTGCTCGTCTCTGGTTGTTTATTGTTATTGTTTGCAGTGTTGTTTTGACTATCCAATTTTTCTAATTCAGTGCACATTAAAGTGTAGTGTCGTTTTTTGCAGAAAAGGCACCTTGGATAGCTTTTACATTGCTTGGCCGAGTGATTTGTTTTAAAACATATGTGGCAGGCATTCTTCTTTTTCAAAAACTCAATACGATTCTTCAGCGGCATCTTCGCAGCTTTGTGGCACTCCGTAGCCGAGTGGGAATCCTTATCGCACCAAACACATGCTGCACGTTGTTTACTGGAGCTTTCAGACTTGCCTGGATTGGATTCGTTGAAGAAACAGGCGGTTGGCGGCTTCGGCTCGACAGCGGATGTTGTGGGAAAAACTTGACTAGCGAGCCGGATCCTTTCTTCAGATTCTACCTCTAGACGCAAAAAGTTCACGAGGTTAGAAAGGTCTCTGCTAGTTTGCTGGCTGCGATGCCAAGCGCGAAGCACGTCTTCTGGAAGCGCCGACTCAATCATAGGGAACAACATTGAAGCGTATTTGTCCTTGGTGACGCCGAGAGTCTCTAAAGCTTGAAGGTGAGTCTGAAGACTGTCATACAATGTAGTTAGATTGCTTACCTCACTCTTATTTTGCATCAGTGCTAGCAAACCTCTAACGTAAGTCTCGATGAGAACGTCATCTCTGGCGAATCTATCTTTTAAAGCTTTTACAGCGTTTGAATAATTTTCGCTACTTGGGGGGTAACTCTCTACTAACTGTCTGGCGCTGGAGTTAGGTTCCATAGATTGTAACAGGAACTGGAACTTGTCAGTGCCGTTGATGTCTGGGTCCCCGTCTATCTTTGAGAATTGTCCCCAAAAGCGTAACCACTTCTTTGCCTCGCCATCAAACTTAGTAATCTCCAGTTTTGGCATTATAACCTTACGCTCTTTAGAGTGAGACTTAACAGTAGATTTTGACGATGAATTACTAGCACCATCATTTTCATTTTGTTTAACGAAGTTTTTGAATTGAGTCTTCAACATGGACCATCTGGTTTTGTAATGCGCTGCTTTACTTTGATCCTCGGCGAAAGCGGTTTCGTCGAAGGTTTCGGCTTCGCACCAGATGTCACGTAATTTCACTTCGCAGCTGAATAGTTCATCCGCGCAGTCGGATAGCCGTGCAAATTTACCCTCTACGTCCAGTTTTTCAGCTTCTTCTTTGCGCTGCATGGCTTTTTCAAAGTTGTCAGCTGCGGACGTAAATTCTCTGCGAAATTGGGTTCGCTTGCGCTTTAGGACATCCATTATAATTAATTTGTAATTATTTCACTGCACGATGATATTCTGCCTATTATTTGCAGGCTTTTTATCCCACGGTCGCCAAAAATGTTATAATTTTGGTTAGTACAAAGTCAAAGCCAGACATTTTTCGTAAAAAACAAAAGTTTATTTATTTGCAGTTGCCTAGCTACATTACGTACAGTGATTACGTGACAGTCACTCCGTGGGAACCTTAAGTATTTTTAGAAACAATAAAGTCCATTTTTAGGGCCGCAAACCTTTTGTTTGTACTAAAGGTATTTTGGATATTTCTAAAAACGGAACTACTTAGAGAATTCATTTTATTTGTCCTGTAATATTTACGTCAACTCAACGACTATAATTAATACAGATTTTCGCATTGCAAAATTGTTGGGAGTGCTCGTGGTTGATTGGCAGTTGCTCTTTCTTTCCGATAGTGAAAGTTAAGCAATGTTGGCCGTGGTCAGGACCCGGATGGGTGACCGCTAGTGGCACGACAACTAGACTAGAGCGTTTCATCTTCATCAGCGAGCGCGGTTCATCTTGTGTACAATAAACTGGGGGCTGATTGTAATAGTTTCAACGACATTACCAAAACAAAAACGTTTGCCTCAAAAGTTATGTTAAGTCGTAAGTTAAGTCTTAATTAAATGTTTTAGACAAACGTTTTTATTTTGGTAATTTCGTTGAAATTACCACGATCACCCCTGTAAATAAATAATTAAGGCTAGGGAAGACACTATTTAATTATTTATGTGCCAACCATTAATAAAACTTGAGCAAGATATTAAAGCAGTTTTGCAACGAACGGTTAGACTCCTTACATTTAAAAGCTAGGCTTTTATCGATATAAATAACTTTATATCTTAAAAGAAACACGGAACCCTAAAGGTGAGATCCAGTTCCCAACAGCAATAATCGTTGTCCATTGACTGTCAATAATAAGTACATTGAAGTATATTCTATGATAGAAAAAGCAATGGATAAAGTAAAAGATAAAATATGGGATCTTGTTGCTATCACAGTTGCGTAGAAACTGGTCACAGCAGAAAAACTTGTATGTGGGTATAAATTTCCAGTATGCAGTGTAAGAGTGCTTCAAGGCAAGAGCGAAAGATTAAAATAATTGTCCCTGTCAAACCAAATACGAGAATATTCTAACTAAAGTAAATATGGAAGCCTTCTTGGTTTATTAGTAAGAGCGCTAATGGCTCTCGATCCGAAGAGTCTGGGTTCAATTCCCGGTTGGGACACTGTCAAACAAAATTTGCTTTGTGGACTTTTTGTGACTTTTCCAATTTCCAACTTTCCGATTTCCAATTTTAAGAAGCCGAACACGAAAATCCGTCATTAATCTTTTAAGGATTTCGCTAAAGCATTTGACTCAGTCCACCTACATTCTATAAAATGTTGCACTATGTTTTTGTGCCAATGAAGGCTCCTGTCGATATATAATTTGACACCCATAATTAGAAATATGATGACAGATTACTAAGCTCAGCCACGTTTTGTATGGGAAAAAGCTTAAATACAACTTTTCCATAGTCTTTTGTGGAGTTTGCGGTGTCTTTAATATCATAGTTGTTTGATATGAGCATTAGCCCGTCACTTTCTTCAAATGGGCTGTAGGTAGTTTTTGAATGTTACTACTCCGCCTGCGAAGGTTCTTTTGCTAGCAAGAATTATCCCTTTGAAATGGTGTTCTTAAAATAGGAGCTCCCCCCGTGTACTTGGTTGATAGGTTGTGAAAATTGTAGAAGGCTTTGAAGCAAGATAAGATAGATCGAAAGGAAAATTTAGACCAAATGACTTTTAGGACTGAAAAATTATTAATAAGCGGAGCTTATTTCGCCATTCCCCTTCAACCGTCAAGAATACAGACGCACCGCAAGACATCACCCATATACTTTGTTGATATTCCACACATCCGCACAAAGCGCTTTGAAATACACATCTTTTATAATCGCACCCCGGAATTCTCTGTCTGTGTCTGTGTTCGCGATATCTTATGACCCGAATCTATTTAAGGCTTCATCTGGGCAAGGTCATCCCATCACTCATCTCTGTCCTCAGGGCCAGATCGAGGTCAAGAGCAAACCCATACACAGCAAAAATAAGCTACTTCAATACCCCGAAAACCACTATAGTGTAAGAACCAACCCGTTTTGTGTGCGATTTAAGAAAATAGCTTATTTTTGTTAAACTCCTGCCTTTACACCTAAAAATAAATCGCATTTGCATCATTCAAAGTTAGTAGAGCTATAATCAGTTCATAGATGGGTGACCGGTAATAATATCAAAATGTAAGTTTTATAACCTAAGATAATTAATGGTCTGGTTTGCCCTCTGGGTTGCGGAGTCCATGTGGCAGTCTCTCTGTGTAAAAGCCCTTGTTGAATCCGTAAAAAATGTAATAAGACTAAAAATTTAATTGTTGAATAAGTTTGTTTTTAAGTCAACGTTGGCTCTCCTATCATCTCTTATCATATCTTAAACCTTTCCTAAGCAGGAAAACTGCGACATGGTTATGTTTAATTTAATCAATTCTGAATGTGAATATTTTTCAATCGGTTCATATTAAATCAATGTCTGCCTCAGGGGTCAATTCTGAGTCCCACTTTCTTCCTAAAGTGTAGAAGTTGTCTCATGTGAAGTTATGTAAATTTATGAATATTTGCTAGTAAATTATTATTGAATATCACCGTTTTAAGTTGGACTTTCAGACGTTTTTCCATATATGAATCACATCAATATTTGCATTTAATTGAATAGAAACACTAAGTTCAGTTAAATCTCCGTTATTGAATTCCGTTCGGTCGTAAGTCCTAGTATAAATTTTTTTGTATTACAGCTTTTGGGAAAGAGCTGAAAAAGAAACCGGATGGTGGAATAAGCTCATTGCGCTCTTTAGCACACTCTCCGAAGCATCTCTGACTGACGGACGGATGGATCGGTGGAATAGATTTCTAAATATTTGATATTTTTCATCAGGCTTAGTAATAAGATAACAACAGAGCTGAGATTGGTAAAAAGTTAATCGGTCTATGGCCAATGGAGCGTAAATGTTCTAGAGTGGCGACCACGAAATGGAAGACGTAGCGTGGGCAGCTCCCCACAAGGTGGACCGACGATCTGGTCAAAGTCGCGGGAAGCCGCTGGATGAGAGCAGCGCAGGACCGGTCGTGTCTTTACGGGGAGGTTCATGTCCAGCATTGGACGTCATTCCACTGAAATGATGAAATCCGTCTATCAGACTGATGAAATCAGACTTATGGAATGACAAAACTGACTGTTTTTTTTATGGCCTTGCTCTTGACCTCGATCTAGTCTTGAGGACACAGATAAGGTCGACGATGGAACGAGTTTGCCCAGACGTAAATGTATGAAAGAAACCTGCTGTTTTTTATGGTAAAGTCAAGAGCAGATCAAGCCTGACAACGTAGCGCCAATAACGGGTTCCTACGGCTACTGAAATAAGAACGGTACAAAGTCCAATGTTTTAAACTTGATATGCTCTTGACAGTACCTACTTCAAAAAAGAAACCTTTGACATCCTTGAGATCTTCGAGTAGATTAAGTCGAGCTCCCGGCCTATAGCTACCAGGAACCGTTACACACATAAATTTTATGCGAGACAAAATTATACAATTACCCACATTTGCATTTTATATTTTTACGACGACCGGCTTCTAGTTAAGAGAGAGATCAAACTATGGAAAGTCTCCGACACCTCATTATAATCACTTCGGCCGCCAAAGAAACCGATATATTTCATTGTTAACGCACGGTCGACCGCACCGCAGTGGAAACATTTGCAACTCTATTACCAAGTTCAAAGTGTTTCTACTGACGCGGTGTCAGATGTACAATCAAGCGCAGCTTACAGTATATAAAGACAAAGTTTAAAAAAAACCGACAAGTGCGAGTCGGACTCACGTCCTAAGGGTTCCGTACCCATCCACCGTATCATATTTTTCTTTTTTTTTGTTTGTCCGTTGATTTTAAAAACTCCGCGTCCATTATAACCTGACCCTTCCTTTATATGAATGTACTTAAAACGACAGCTTTGCCCACCTAAATTAGTTGTGAGTTATAATTACTTGCGAGAAAAATTTTAACATTAATAATAGGCCTATTCGTAGCAACACCTAACAAGTCGATAGCGCGTTTCAGAAACTGAGTGGCGCCATCTAACGGTGGTGTTTTCAGACTTATTCCTTTGCTTGTGCTATGGAAACTAGCTTCTTGCCAAATAACATTATTCTAGGTCAACGGAAGGTTATGGTTTGGTTCATAAATGTGTGGATATGGAAACATAAATGGCTGTATCTTTTGATTGCATTGTTGTAGAAGCTTGGATTTTTCACAGGTTCAAGAGTTCATGGACTTTAATTGTAATGGTATTAATTTCAACTTGATACCTTTACCCGTTTGGGGCAAAATATAATTCTTCAAAAATAATTAACTGGATACTATACAAATATATCTGTTTTTTTGTACAGAAAAGCGGAGTGTACCCAAAAATCCGTACTTTGTTTTATTCTTAGTTTTTTCAGATTTTTGAACATATGTAACAAAAATTAAAGCCCTCCTCTTTTTTAGCCCGGTGAGCAAAGAAGTTGCGTGCAGACAGACCACAGGGTCATTATGGGCCTCAGGCTAAACGAGTGCACAGTGGTACGACAAGAAAACTGGACAAAAAAACGCAAAATTATACCATTGATCTTTTATTCAGTTGCGACACTTCTGAAACTATCATTGTTTTACATTGCTGTTTCTGCACTGTAAAAGTAGTTTGCATTGTAAAGGACTTATTACATACATTATTCGACAGACAGAGCAAAAAGAGAAATATTATTTAATTATTATTATTATAAGCTAGTGGTGGTCTGTGTGTGTCGTAAATGGCGACTATGGGTTATAAACTGGAGGAAGGGCAGCAGCATCCTCCTTTGTATCTTACATCTTACTTACTGCGGTCATGCACCTACAACCGCGGTCCATGGTGCCAGCCGTAACGCTGACAAGCGAGGTGACTATGGTACTTCCCCTCTATATTTTTCTAGCAGAAGCTAGAATTCTGGAGGGAGCTTCCTGTCCTGTAGTGGACGTTTCATGGGATGTTATGATGAGTGGTGGTCGTCCGTGTGGTGCCGGCAAAGAATAGTACCAACCCGTTCTTTTTATCGTTTTTAGGGTTCCGATACCAAAATGGTAAAAAAAGGAACCCTTATGGTGCCGCTCTGTCTGTCTGTCCGTCTGTCTGTCACACCTCTATATCTCAGCAACTACTCATGCTATCGACCTGAAATTTGGAATAGTTTTAGAATATAGTTGCCCAACTTAATTACACATGAATTTTTTTTAAAAAAAGTATGATTATTAATGTAAAGGGGGCCAAAATAGGGGGGGCCAAATTTCAAATTGTCGCTACTAGGTTGAGTGGGATATCATTGAAAGAACTTTACTTGTACATTTTAAAATATATTTGTGTATTTTTCTAAGTTTCTTAGTTTTCAAGTTATGATGAAAAATGTCAAAAAAAATACCATCCCCCCCCCCCTTAACTCCGAAGTTTGAGTAAGGAAAAATCTGAATTAATTACAGTTGACAGAAGTTGCACAGTTTTTCAGAAATCTTCAAAGAAACCTTTACAAACAAATTTAGTTTTGCGGTCCTGAAAATGGACTTTATTGCTTCCAAAAATACTATAGGTATATCGGAACCCTAGGCGCGCGAGTCCGACTCGCACTTGACCGGTTTTTTTTTCTCTATAAGACTAAAATTTACGTACACATAAAACAGAAACACAATGACTTAAATAAAGGCGTAAAGCTGCAGCATCAGTTAAGCTGCGCGCAGGTAATTAGCGCAGCTTCAAGCGGAGGCAATGATTATCAGATCATGCGCAAGCTTGCGTGCGCGCTTCCATGCGCAGGAATCGTTTTGGTTTTATTTGCTAATTTTAAAACCACAGTTGAGCCTACTCAAGAGCATTTCACGTACCTAAGTCTTATTTTGATAGATGTAAGAGCTAAAGTCACTTAGGGTTCTCAAGCGTGACTTTTGACTATACCACTTATTTAGAGGTAATAATAACTAATTTTTTATTTCATATCAATTATTATTATATTTTTTATAAGAGATTTGATAAATCTGGTGCGCAATCAAATAGTTCAAACCACGTTAAGGTATACAGTATTTACGGATATTTATCTTCTTTCTGCGGTCTTGACTGAGACATTATTTAATCTGTGCTGGAACACAGATTAAATAATAGTAAACTGATGTTTAACTGAGATTACCGGACCTCCGTTTGCGTACTTATTATTATGCTTATTATAATAGTGAGGTCAAAGGCAACAACTTTTGTTCTGTAACTTAGAGCACCAAAAATTCGACTCTCCTTACGAAGTAACATATGTCCCACCGCAAAGTTTAGGTGAATATAGTCAGGCAATTCCGATCACTGAACTTAAGTAACATTTTGTATAGGAAGTACTCTGAGTTATATTATTTAGGTACATAATTGCGGTGCCTCTCAAAAAAGGTTGGCCGTCAGCTCTTCATATTTTGTCCTATCTCTCGCTGGCTTGAACAATTCTTCAACCCTGGCAACGCCTGTCCATTCTATCCACAGAAAAATAAAGGTACTTAGAAGGAGGATTAAAGAAATAATTCGTCACTAGGTGGTGTAGGCGTTTTTCTATGGATTTCACAGGTTGTTATGAATATTTTCTATGGATCATCGATGATTGGGTTGTGACATGTTGGCAGATGTCATCCCCTACTAAAATAAATTAGCAAGGTATCTATTCCGAGCGAAGCAAGGAGGTCCGAAATCTTTGATTCTATCAAGTTCGACAGCCACGTATGTCTCGGTCTACCAACGCGGCGCCTACCTGAGACTTTGTAGTATTAATAGGCAAGGTCTCAGGTAGGCGCCATAGTAGTTTGTTGATTAAAGCATGTAAGGAACAAAACAAATAAGGTAATCTATTCCCAATCTCTCAATCTATTATTGAAGTAGCTGCAAGCGACTAGCTGGCGGAGTACTCTGCGCTTCTGCCAGCGAAAGATTTCGTCCCCTTCCCAATAGGAACGGCTGGCCCGTGGGGTAAGGAGACCAAGGCCTTCGTAGGAGAAATTGGACGCCGACTTAGGGATATTGGCATTGACTCCCGATCCGGATCGTTCCTTGTTCAAAGGTTTCTATTCCCAATTTCCCAATCTATTATAGAAGTAGCTGCAAGCCACAAGCTGACGAAATACTCCGCGCTTCTGCCACCGTACGATTTCGTTCCCTTCGCGGGAAAAAGAACCGGCCTGTGGGGTAAAGAGGGCAAGGCCTTCGTCAAGAGAAATTGGGCGCCGACTTAGGGATATTGGCTTTGACTCCCGCTCCGGATCGTTCCTTGTGTAAAGGTTATCCATTGCGATTCAACGTGGCAATGCTGCGAGCCTCATGGGGACCTTTGCACCAGGGACGATTCGAGGTGGGTTATTTTAATTAGGTTTTAGTTTTATAGTTGATGAAATTGTATTTAAATTGACCCTTGTAGTATGTTTGACAAACTACTTATTTCCAAACTAAGGCAAAGCCTACTTGTATTAGAGACATAGTACAAAAATTGATAATAAAATGAGCAAGACGAAGACGGATATGATTTACCTTGGATTACAATAAGAAATTGAAAATGTGATTCAATAAAAGAACAAATTGTATTCCCATTTTTAAGTTTCGGGATTTATTCGACACAGGCTGTCGTTACAATACTGACTAATGTATATTTAATAGGTTCATAATTTAATCTAAGGTCAAAATCTGAGATAGCATGACGAAATATCCAAAATTATCTCTACGGTGAAGCATAGAGCACAAAGGAAACAATTTTGAGTTTAATGATGCGTTTCGAAATGATAAAAATAATGACAAAAATAATAATATTTCTTTCCTATGAAGTAATTTGTTACATAGACGATTATCAACACGAATGTCGTAAAGCAGTCATTTTTATGATACGTGCATGAATCTATAAAAAACACACCGACAATATGTTAAAAATCGCGCATCGCAATATTTTTTTTGTTGATAATTTTAATTATTTGTAATAAATATCCGTTGTTTTACAATTTTACTACACGAAAATTGTAACATTCTATACAGATATTTTCCTGCCGACAAAGTTTTCTCGGCCTAATTTGTAAAATATCCCTCGAATCACATTCCAGACTTCTAGGTCCTTAGTAATAGCTTTAGCTTATATATTTACTGTGGTAATAGCCAACAAAAAAGTGGTTATTTTTATTACCACTTCAGGTTCCAAGTAAGTATAATGCATAATTTTGGTACATATTAATTAGTACATGCATAAGTACTAATTAATATGTACCAAAATTACCAGGGTTGCCTTGCCTAAATCCGGTAGTTTACGGAGTTGCAATATTATTTTTACGTTATTTCAACTCACCAAGGCCGGTATTTCACTGGGACACCATGGCAGCGCAACCAGTCGCCGCTGCCAAAAAAATGTATACAGTTACTCACCTGGTGTCTGTTTGGTTGCGCAACCAATTTGGCGGCGCAACCAGTTCGGATGCTGGTCGCACTACCACTTCCAGTGAAATATAGCCCTTAATACTGTGGCCGCAGGGTGTGGCGACTCTGGTGTCTTTACTGGTGTCTAGTTACGGACACCAGTGGCGCAACCAGTCGCGCCACCGTGGTGTCCCATTGAAATATCGGCCAAGTATCATGGTTGACCAAAGAAATCCTGTTGATTTTGGTAGTTCTTAATTACATAGTTCTTTTGTATGCATTATGTGCTTACTTGGTATACGATTTCATAAAAAAAAAGTTTTTGTTGACTGTACAAAACGTGCCAGGTTGCGCCCAGGCAACCCTGTTTTGTGAGACTCAACATTTCATTGTGCAGCAGCCTAGATTGGTCGCTGTTTGGTATCCGATGAGGTAGGGTTGCCAACTGTCCGCTCTGAGTCGAGGTTCTTGGTTCGATTCCCAACAAACAAAAATTCCTTTGTACGGCCTGTGAGTTTGGTTAGGACATTGTAATGATTCTGTGCTTCGTAAAGCACGTTGTCACGGAGCGGGGCTGCATGCCTCGCATGCTGCCTCCTTTCGTGATCCTGGCTCTATCGTCCTGGCCCAAAATTCCAAATTCCTATTTCAAATGTCTTCTATCTCTGTCTTTCGGTGTCATTTGTGTCAAAAACAGTCAGTTTACCTTTGATTCTGGTCGTGCTCGGACGTGCAATCGCGCAGCACGACCACCGCCTTGTATTTTATACCCGAGATTTGTACATTGTCGCAATAAACTCGTTTCCTTACGTTTGCATTTTGGATCCCCTACCTACACCCTGAAGAGTCTCTCTCTCTGCCTGCCGCTGAGTAGTTTCCGGTGGCAACGTGAAGCCCTATTTCTTCGGATATAGTCATTCTGACATGGCCGCTCAACAACTCTGACACCAGAGTTTGTGAGGTCGGTCATTGACCTGGCAACCCACACGATATGATGATGATAAGATAGCTCTATTATTGTCAATGGGCTTTCTCTTGGCCTGTATCTAGCCCTGAGGACAGAGTTGAGGTCGATGATAAAACGAGCTTGTTCATAGGAAGCCGACTTGAATAGATTTGGGTTACTAAAAATAACTATGTATCTGATTTATTGCAGATCGATATGATCGCAGATACGCTCGACTTCGTTTACGTTAACATAGTATAGGCGTGTTCGTTTCATAGCAAATGATTTAAAAGGCCGGTGACAAGAACATGCCATTTTTGGATGATAAAATATCACTCATAAAGTACAACATAACAGGTTTTTCTTTTCAAAAATTAACTATCAAATTATAAGTAGTGTTTGATTGTAAATTTCCATGTGTTTTAATTATATCAACAAATTTGCTTTATTGCACTGTCTGGTCTGGAGTATCGGAGTATCGGGTGTACGTAGAAATCTAAGGAAATACGTAACTTTTCATCTACGAATAATCTTCGGGAAAAAAGGTAATCCAATTTTAATTGTTTTTTTTTATTGTCAATGGACTTACTCTTGACCTCGATCTATTTATTCGCAAATATGTTGAAAAACGTCGTAATAAGCGCGATCGGTTTGGTCATTACACTCTCGGCTCCATTACGCCCTGGCCTGCGGCTGCGGCTCGGCCTGCAATTCTCGAGCGTCGAGTGTAATCAACAAACTACGCACACTTGCTATTTAATTTTAAATAAATAGAATTATTGAATAATTTTGTTTAGATATTTTGTAGTGAGTATTATTAATGTTAATCAAGTGCTTTATTTTTGTATGTATTTTTTGTATTATTTGTTTATGTAGCAACCATTTACCAGCCAATACGAATTATTAATGGGAACATTTCCATTTGCTGAAAATAAAATAACTTTCCTGTTTCTTTATATTTAAATTTATTAATGATACTTAAAAATCATATTCTTTGATTATACATATATATACATACAGGTCATACACATATCCCTCCTTTTGGTTGCCGCAGTCCTGTAGAAACTTTCAGCTTTTATCAAACTACAGATGCATGGTTAAGATTGCACTAAGAAAATTCTCCTCATTTTTTATTTTAAATAGTTTGGCCGCTTCACGGAAAAAGTTGATAACTCGTAATGATTCCAAGAATGACATCTCTTTTCTGGCTTCACTCTTACTATGAACAAAAGGATTTTGAACACAAAAAGTTGCATCTGTTTTTAAAGGTTCACTCAAATTAGTATTTACATTAACTTTATACAGTTCAAACATTTCTGGCAATCTACTCACATTTTTAAACAAATCTCGTGGAATAGGTCGACCAGCAAAGAGAGATATACAGTTTTTTCCAAATTCAAATTCTGCATAATAAGAAAAAAATCCTCCCAACAGCTCATATAGAGAGTTTCTATTTTCTGACGGGTACAGATATTCAAAAGGATCTTCAAAAGCTAAGTTCCAATTCTCTATCACCTTGGGTTGCCCTGGTTTTTGTAATAAATATACAGGTGGGAAAACATCAATTTGTTGCAAATAAAATATTACCATAAAGTACCACCAAATATTTGGCAAATGAATTGTGGGTCTTGTTAAGCCATTAATCTTTGCCCAGTATTTAATAATACTAATTAAAGAAACCGCTCTGCTATCTAGTTGAAACAGATACTTGATCAATTTTGTGTCTCCTTCGCTTTCGTACTTTTTGAAAGATAGGTCACACATTTGATTAGTTGGTGTGTAGAGAAATCTAACTATAGGAGTTCTGGCATATAAAGTTGTAACATTTGAAAATGCAGAATTATTTTTCAAAAAATCAGCAGCTTGGTGGATTCGTTCAACAGGAGCATTTCTGTCATCCGGTAACGTGACGAATACATCCATATCACTGGACCTAAGTGCGAGGCCGTTGACAACAGAGCCAAATGGTGTCATCTTCATCCCTACAACAAATCCATTATGTTCATTAGGTTTTTTTTTTATTTATTTTTTTGGTCTGCGTTGTCACATTGGTAAGGCCCTATACACACTGCCACTTTTTGCGTTGATACCAATGCGCATTTGGCACCAAAGATGAAGGTTCAACCACAGAGCAGAAACAAAGTAGAGGTGCTGTAAGCAATGTAGCCTTGATGCAATCAATGTAGTCCTGACGTCACATACTCTATAGTCCTGATACTCCACGCTAGGAGCGCTGACATCAGTACGCGACTAGTTCTCGTGGAGTGTGCACGTTACTGTTCCTCGGAGATCTTTATTTTAACGTGTATCCCAGTGCAAAATGAAGTGTCATTGGATGTAAAAGCTGCACGGATATTCCAAATAAAATAAACGGAAACAGATTTACTTTCCACTCCTAAGTATTTTATTTGACATTTATTTATTTTTTATGTAGAATATTCTAGAACATTGAATTTAGTATACAATCCTGCATCGCGATGGCAATTTTCTTAATGCCACCTAGTGTCAAGTAGACGTACTTGGTAGGAACAAATTTCAGAGACGTACTCGAGAATAAAGTAAAACGGGGGGTCAAAAATTTTACGATCTTTCAACTGAGAAATCAAAGCAAAACGGCGACGTTTTTTAATACGGCGGCGGCGCGAAATTTTAATAAGGCGGATTCTTCAATCCGGCTGCGACAACGTTCACAGCTTTTTATAGGCACACGCCGCCGGCCCCCCGGCCGGTACCGCCGGAACCGCTATGTCCCAGCATTTTAATCTGTAATATCTTCGAAAATATTTATTTAAACTACATGCTGTAAAGGGCCAGATTGATCTATATTAAATGCACAATGTATTAAAGGTACTTGATTGGATAAGGATTAATGCTGTATTGCTTAAAATCGCTACATAAATAAATAAAAAATAAATAAAGCCTTTATTCAACAAAAAAAATCACACACATTTTACATGTAAACCTCCGCCAAACTGCATGAAAGTTTGTTGGCAGAAAGAAAATCTCTCAAAGTTAGTTTTAACACATTGTTAGCATACCGTGTTATATTGTGTTGACGTTTAAGCCACATATGGAGTCTGTAATAAAGAAGGCATCAAAAATATTAGGGTTCGTCATAAGAAACACTAAAGAGTTTCATAATGTAAAAATGAAGATTTTGCTGTACAACACATTAGTAAGAAGCATTATGGAGTACTGCAGCGTTAGATGGAGACCGCATAATGCTGTACACACCTTGCGATTAGAACGCATACAAAAGCGTTTCTTATGGCATCTATCATTCTCGGTTGGAAGAACTAAAAAGGAAAAATCTTACCATTCAAGGCTGCAGTACTTCAGGATGGATTCATTAGATAAGCGAAGAGAATTATTAGATGCTTTATTTTTGTACAAAATTGTGACGCAAGCCAAGTTGATTGTCCTCCACTTTTAGGTTGCATTCATTTTCGTGCCCCCGCTCGTATGCCTCGAAATGCTATAACACCACTTTGTCCCCTCCCCAGATCTACTGTATTAGGTTGTAATTCACCCGTCTTAAGGATGGTCAAGATTATAAATAGTTGTAGTGATAAAATTGATATAAACTGTGATTCTAAATGTAAATTCTATAAGTCTGTACACAATACGAGTATCATCTGCATTTAAAAACGCAAATAGGTATTAAAATATAGCTACGGTTGACTGCCCGCCGGTGGTTGCGGTTTGGCCTTGAATATGCCTTATTTTCTTGCAGTAAGGTTGGTGTTCATGGTTGACTATTTCCCCCGGCGTGCGGTTGACCGTACCTTACCTATCTTAAGAATACTTGGCCTTTTGGATTAAGAGTGTTGAATGATTTCGGTGCTGTGTATACCGTCTTCTAATGTAATTTTAAGCATGTGGTGTTTACCTGTAAGTGATTGTTACACGTATAAAGATATTTAAATACTTGTGTTAGTATGTAAGAAACAGTGTAAACAATTGTTGGTAAACCTAATAAAAAAAATAAAATAAAAATAAATAAAAATACCGGCTTTCCAGTATTTTTCGAAGGATAAAAAATGGTTATTCTGGGTTATCCCTAAGAGATAGGCATATACCATCGCGGACTTTTTTGTAGACCTTTTTAAGATATAAGTACAATACATTATATGCAATACATTATTTTGATCTATCTCGCAGGGTTCAGCCAGCGTTTGCAATGTAAGCGCAAAAAATGTGTTTATTTACGACATCACATCAGAAATATCTAAAACTATCAGTATTTCTCTACTATATTATGCATGTATTATACATAAAAACCTTCCTCTTGAATCACTCTATCTATTAAAAAAACTGCAAAAAAAGATCTAAGCATGCATAGTGACAGACAGACAGTGGGGAGCGACCTTGTTTTATACTATGTAGTGAAGATAAAGCTAATTTATTTCATTTTGAATTATTTATTATCTTTACCTAGAACCCCCCCGGGGGGGTTTTACGTTGTGCCTATTATACGTACCTGGTCGAAAAAATTTATTAGCCATCTAGTGCTGAATAGTGGTTAACAACATAAGCACACCCCAGATTCCACTAGGTTCTTGTCTAGAGCTCCACTTGGTTCTAATACTCATTACTAGGTGGCGGTGGCATCGCGTAACGTCCCCCGCACCCCCGTTTGCCAGCTTCACCTGATTCTATATAGAAAAGAAGAAAGGGCAACTCTACTTTGTTTCTGCTCTGTGGGTTCAACCTTTCCTAAAGTTTGCAGCTATACACTCGTTAATGCAAATATAGGGTGACTTTTAATTAGTTCTTGATGGAAAAAGGTATGAATGTACTCATGATACTGAAAAACCTTCCTCAAGGAACATGAGTCGAAATACGAAAATCAAGTTTTGTCTTTCCATGGAAACTGCATCAGTTGATAGCGCATTTTGTATGGGAGGTCAAATTTGGTTTTTTGTATTTCGACCTATGTTCCTTAGCAAAAGTTGTTTAGTATCATGAGTGCATGCATATCTTTTGCTATCAAGAAATAATTAAAAGTCACCTTATAGACTTCATTTTCACGTAAACATTGTACACATTTTAAGTTTGCCTTGCAACGTGGCTGTATGGTTACGACCAACGGTGAACTCGAAATTCACAAATAAGAGAGAAAAGTTAAATTTTTTTAGTATGTTATTTTACAAAAATCAAAAAAAGTAAAAGAACCACATCATTAAGTTTTGTTTTGTCTAAAATATTGTAAATTTTCTTTTTAATGAAAAATGTAACAATAAATTTGTTACAAATGGGAAACAATGGACAAAATGACAACAATGGTCAATTGAGATTTTTTGTCTTCAGTTAAAACTGAACTTAACGAAATAAAATTCTATCTTGACCACACCACTTCTTACACCTTGTTTATTACTTCGGTTTTTAGGGTTCCGTAGTCAACAAGGAACCCTTACAGTTTCGTCATGTCCGTCTGTCTGTCTGGCTGTCCGCGGCTTAGCTCAAAGACCCTTCGTACAAGAAAGGTGAAATTTAGTATGGATATGTATTTCATTTACGCTAAAAAAGTGGTAAAATAAAATCTACGAAAATATATTTTTTTAGGGTACCTCCCCTACAAGTTAAATGGGGGTGAATTTCTTTTTTCTTGTTCACCCCATTGTGGAGGGTATTGTTGGATAGGTCTTTGAAAAATAATGTGAGTTTGCGAATATCATTTTTCGATTTAGGGATCCGTATGCATAATATTCAGCTTGAAGGCGCAGTTTTTTGTTGGAGTCGAGTGTCCCCCCCCACCCCTCCTGCTAAACTGTAGTTAGTGAAAATGTGAAAAAAGTCATAGTAGTAGTATATATGATGACATTAAAAGGAAAACTATCACAACTAAGTAGGCTTCACAGGTTAATGAGCTATAGCTGAAAAACTGGAAATAATGATAATAGCAGTAGCAATCAGGCGTTACGACCTCGCATAGTATTAGGATGTAAACATTTTATGTTATGAATGTTATAAAGATAAAAATCGTAAAAACTACGGAACCCTATATTGCGCATTGCCCGACACGCACTTGGCTGGTTTTCTTACTTTCGAGCGGAGCGAGAAAGGTATTGTATTCGTGAAAAAAAAAGTTTTTCTAATTTTCTCAAAAATGTGTTCTATATCACTTATACATCATAAAAACCAGGCCCCCAAAAATGTCCGTCCGTCGGTCGATCGGTTAGTCGGTCGGTCGGTCGATCAGTCGCTCGATCAGTCGGTCTGTCCGTCAGGCTTTGGCCTAGCGGCTAAACGAATGGTGTGATTGACACTATTACTACTATTTTTGGACCACCTGTATAAAAGTACCAGGTTAAAAGTACCCTAAACCGACGAGCACGTATGAAAGGATTGATGAAAGTACAGGAAGCAAGGGAAGTATGTCAAGATCGTAGCAGGTGGAGGACTGTGGTCTCTGCCTACCCCAACGGGAAAGAGGCGTGATGTTATGTATGTAGTTATAAATAATAATAGTTTTTCACATTAACCTGGCCAGAGTTTAGTGAGTTCCTGCCGCAATACCTTTAAAAGGACGGTAAAGTTGTGGGCACCTGCTCTTGTCATTCTCACTTGCCGTACTACATGTTCGGCTTGGTGAGTGAAATCTCCCAGCTTGTGCAGATCCAACCATGAGTGACGAGTTGGAAGTAAATGTTTATCAAAGTGTTCACCTATAAAAGTAAAAAAAAAGCAATTAATTGAAAAAGGATTTTATTTTAACTCTTCCTCTATTCGGATAATTATTAAAGTCCAGCTTAAAATTACGTTTGGTAGACTTTTTTTGCACGATTCTCAGATCACAAAACTGAACCACTTGTTAAATAAAAAGTTTTATAAAAAATTATTTCAAATTATTTATAATTGACACATGTAACCATGAAACAAATAATAAAATAAAATTGGCTTTAGCATTCATATCTTGCACCTTGGAATGAGTAAAGTATTCAGTATTAAGCTGTTTAGAAAAGTGGTTCACTTATATGGTCTGGTATCATCGTATGTGCGGACTGTAAGGTCAATGACAAAAATATATTTAAAAAAAATGCAGTTATAAGGAAACAACTCTTATCTCAATAAAAAATATTAAAGAAAAAAACTATTCAACAAAAAACTTCGCACCTCAATCAAATTTTGCAAGGTTTCTATAATAAGCAGTAAAAACAATGAAATAACCATAGCAGTTAATTATCAGTAACTTTGTGAAATGATAGAAAATATCCAAGCCTGTTTTAAGGGTTCGTAGCCAAATGGCAAAAAACGGAACCCTCATAGATTCGTCATGTCTGTCTGTATGTCTGTCTGTCTGTCCGTCCGTATGTCACAGCCACTTTTTTCCGAAACTATAAGAGCTATACTGTTGAAACTTGGTAAGTAGATGTATTCTGTGAACCGCATTAAGATTTTCACAAAAAAAAAAAAATTAGGGTTCCCCATACTTAGAACTGAACCGCGCTGCTGAGGACGAAGGAAACTCTGCCACATCTCCTGTGGCTCCCTCCACGGCAACTCCCGTGGCTCCTCAAGCACAGGCAGTCAGCGACAAGGCGCCGCACACTAAAAAACCACGTGGGAAGCGTGCGGGAAGAAGTGCAAGAGAGAGGGCTGCAGCGGCTCAGGGTGCCCAACCCAAGCCAAACAAACGGACCAGACCGGACGATACCCTGTCGCCCAGGGATGGAACCAAGCGCCAGAAGACTTCCAGCCCCCACGTCCTCCCCGAAAAAGGCTCGGCCAAATATGCTGATGCCTGCAAGGCTCACGGCATGCAGGTGGCGGTGATGACCGAGCCGTTTCAAGATCTAACAAAAGAAGGGGCTGAGGCGATAGAACACGCCATTGAAGATGCGATTGACACGGAGCTCTTCGCACCTTCCTCTTCGAGAACCACCAACCGACTACCTAGCTTCCGTGCCAGAGCATTTCATAGTGAAGGTGTCCTTAAACTTTGGTGCGAGGATGCATACTCAACCACTATTCGCTCGCCACGTCAAGGGACCAAGCTTGAGGTGAGGCACGTAGCCGATATCCCACGCAAGGTAAAGGCGTACATGTTCGTGCCAAAGTACATGCAACACAACCTCAAGGCTTTGCACGAAAGGTTCAAACAACAGATCCCTTGGTACAATGTCGGTGCGTGGCCACTGTACCAAGTTAACAGACAGGAGGAAAAGAAAGGCGTCTTCCTCCTTCTGGGCATACTACCCGAAGACTTGGCCGAGCTCAAAAACGAGACAGACGAGTCGCCTACAAAGTCGGCTCTGTCAATGTCAAACTACCTGACGACACAGATGCCGGCACCCCGACAGAACCACCAGAAATAACGACGGAACCACCGGCTGCACCTCCACTGCAAGTCCATCTGGAAGAAGAGGAGATGGGAGGCTTGGGACCTGTCTCAAGTGCATTCCCCCTGCAGATGCGCCAGGAGATCCAAACGCTGGGAGCCTCAGGCTGCTCAGCGGGCGACTCACCCAGGGTCAGCGGCACCCCTTCGCGGGGAGGTCCGCAAAGACAGGATTGGTGGGGGAACAGTAGCCGACGGATACAAACAGCAGGAGCTAGACAGGGAAAGGGAAAGGGAACTTCTGAGGAGTGATGGCGACCCAGACGACCCCCCCCCCCCTCAATCTATAAACTCCTACAAACCAACCTCCAGCACAGCCAGACCGCAACGGCTAACCTGCGACGGGCGCTGGAGGCAAACACCAAGACCATAAACCTAATCCAGGAGCCGTGGATTAGGAAAGGCAGAATATGTGGTCTAAGTAACATCGGAAGGAAACTTCTTCTCGACACCACTGTTTCCCTTATTATTTTTGTCTCCAAACATGTAACAACATTCTTAATAAACGAGTTCTGTTCCAGAGACCTGATCGTCGTCCGGCTCCGGTCCGACCCCACTCTAAGCCTGCCAGGCGTGGTACTCGCGTCCGCCTATCTGCCTGGCGACGCTGACGTGCCCACCCCGGAGCTGGCAGCGCTGATAGCATACTGCGAGAGCGAGGGACTGGAGCTGATCATCTCCACTGACACAAACGCGCACCACAAGCTCTGGGGCAGCGAAAGATCGAACAGCAGAGGTGAGGAACTTCTAAACTACCTATTTTCGACAAATCTTAGAATACTAAACAGAGGCTCGGAACCAACTTTTGTGACATCCCGAGCTCAAACTATCATAGATCTTACTCTTGCAACAGAACAAGTTGCGTCCTTCATCTCAGACTGGCACGTGTCGGATTAACTATCCTGTTCTGATCATAGATGGATCCGATCTGCGGCTCCTTGGCACAACCCTCGCAAGACGGATAGAGCCAAGTACAGCAATATAATGGAGGCTGGTCTCTCGAAAATCGACCTCCCTCCCAGACACTCCAACACCGCAGAGATTGAAACACATGTCACTAACCTCGTATCCACCTTAACCAACAGCTACGAGCAGACGTGCCCGCTTACGATGCCAAGATCCGGTTCCAGCAATAAACACCAATGGTGGGGACCGGAACTAGAGAGGTTCCCCCGAAACATAAGAAAACTGTTCAATAAAGCCAAAAACTCTCAAAATCCAGACGATTGGGTAAGTTATAAATAAGCTCAGTACAACTACAAGAAGCGCATCCGACCCCGAAAGAGTGAATGCTGGAGACGCTTCTGCACTAACATTGAATCTACTAGCCAGGCAGCTAAGGTAAAGAACATCCTGGCCAGCGAACCCGAACGCAATTTGGGCTGCCTGAGAAAACCGGATGGTACCTACATGAGATCCGATGCTGAGACATGCGAACTCCTTCTACAGACTCACTTTCCTGACTGCCGCATCGGTGACAACCAGCAATGGGTATCACCAGCGCAGCAAGACCGGGGCACTCAATTGGACTGGACAACGGCCTGCAGAGTAGTAGACAACGACAATGGTAATTTGGGTAATGTGGGCAATCAACAGCTTCCTCCCTTTCAAATCGGCGTGCCTGGATTGCATTTTTCCGGGCCTACTGAAATGGTGGGACGTGAAGTTCCTGGCCAGTCACCTCACAGAAGATGCCTGGCTTATTGGTACGTGCCGCTACAATGGAGAGAAGTAAAGGTAGTATTTATCCCCAAGCCCGGCAAGAGTGACTACACACAACCCAAATCTTTCAGACCGATCAGTCTCACCTCATTCCTCTTGAAGGCACTAGAGAGATTGTGTGATAGGGACATAAGGACTAATTCCCCCTCGTGTAGGCCACTTCATGCTAACCAAAACGCATACAGTTCAGGCAAATGAACAGAGTCAGCTTTACACTGCGTGACCTCACGCATAAGCAGGAGTCTATCAAATAAACAACCAACCTTAGGCGCCTTCAAAGATATTGAAGGAGCTTTCGACAAAACGAATTTTACCAGCATTAGCCAAGCGCTCAGGAAGCATGGAGTTGACACCACTATTGCCGGGTGGATAGACAACATGCTAAGATACAGAGCGATTCAATTTACTGTAAACACCACGACGAGAGGAATAGTAGCGAAGGGCTCCCCCAGGGGGGAGTACTCTCGCCCCTCCTTTGGAATGTTGTTGTCAATGAATTAATCACAGACCTCAACCAAAGCAGGTTTTACACAGTAAGCTATGCTGACGACCTTACTATTCTTATAAGTGGGCCCTTTGAAATGTCCTTTGCAACCTCATGAGGGCCGCTTTTAAGGTCGTCGAACAATGATGCATTAAGCACAAATTATCAGTGAATCCGTCAAAACGGAACTAATTCTCTTCACCAACAAACGTAACGTAGGTAAGCTTAGGCTTCCTAAACTCTTTAACACCGAACTGTCCCTGACCAACGAAGTCAAGTACCTGGGCGTGATACTCGACAGCAAGTTGCTCTAGAACAGACATGTTGACCATAAGCTAGAAAAAACTTGTCTCACCCTCTGGCAATGTAAAAGACTCATAGGAAAATCTTGGGGTTTATCCCCGAAAATCTGCCGATGGCTGTACACATATGTCATTAGACACAATAACTAAACTGCAACGTTTTAAACACCTGGCTTGCTCAGCCATGACGGGTTGCATGCGTACTACCCCGACAGCAGCCCTGGAAGTTATCCTCGGGCTCCCGCCATTAGACCTGTACATACAACAGGAGGCGATAATGTCGGCCCTACGTCTCAAACTGGTTGGCGAATAGGTTAACCAAAAAGGTCCTATAACTACGCTCTGGGACACTGTTTGAACAAGGTTCCCCCTTTGCGAAGCCCCATGTGACAGGATCCCTAAAACATACAACTTTAACAGGAACTACCATATACAAGACAATACAATGTCTTTTTTGTTTTTCATTTATGTAGTTTATATGAGTGCACTACACTGCAGAATTCTGTAAATGTTGATTTTGTCAAAAGGTTGTCTGGAAGAGATCACTCTTAGTGATAAGACCGCCTTTTGCCCACATTTTTTATAACTGGTTATGTGTAAATGATACTTTATTAGTGTGCAATAAAGTGTTATTCATTCATTCATTCATTCATACAACTATCGGAGTTAGAAAAAGATCAATCCGGCACCAACGAGGTAAGAATATAAACTGATGGTTCCAAAATGGACTCAGGAACGGGTGCTGGGGCTTTTTCACTCGATCTCAACATAAAAATGTCACTGGCCTTAAGCGAACACCGTTACATCTTCCAATGTGAATGTGAGGCCATCAAATAGGCTGCCACCGCGGTAGTGCGTAGGAAGGTAAGTAGGCTTTAATATAAGAATTCTTTCCGATAGCATGGCCGTACTAATGGCACTGCAGAGTAACACATTTACCTCAGGGCTCATCCACGAATGTCACCTTGCTTTGGAGCGTATCGCTTCGAACAACAAGGTAAACCTGCAATGGATTAAAGGACATAGCGGATCATTGGGTAACGATGCCGCAGACGAATTGGCCAGACGCGGATCTTTGGTGACAGTGCTAGGTCCTGAACCACTCCTGCCACTACTCTTCAGAAAGATCCGCTCATGGCTTCGCGACTTTACCCAAGAACAACATAATGCCCGTTGGGCTAATCTAACAACCTGCAGGCAGTCAAAGGAGGCAGTACCCAAACTATCTCCTAAACTGACCCGCCGGCTCCTCAGGCTCAACCGAACGAACCTCCGAATAGTTGTGAGCACTATTACAGGACACATTCCGCTCAACAAACATCTATTCACAATCGGCGTCACGGACAGCCCTGTGTGCAGGGGCTGTCTACACGCAGAAGAAACGGTCAACCACATCATCCTGGATTGCGACGTGCTGGCCGACCAACGGGCCAAAATCCTCGACAACACGAGGTCGCTCCGCGAAGCCTGTGAATGTCCCAGGAGACTTCTGAGCTTCTGGAAGGAGCTGGGCTGGCTTAAATAACCAGTCTCACCTGCACGCAAAAAGGACCAAATAAGAGTTTAATTGCGGAACTAGGAGCTCACTAACTAACTAACTACTTAGAACTGAAACCCAAATAATAACAACATGTATTATAGACGCACAAACTCTATTAACAATAATGGAATGCAAACTATTTTTAATATGGTAAAAGAAAAGATAGAGGAAATCAAACATATTTTTCGTGAATGACCTAAGTGATGATAAGTTAGATAATATTAATTTTAATATCAATAATAACTTTAATTTTAAGCAGAATAATATACATTTTGAAGCTGAATTAATAATTAAAAAAAAATACTCAGAAAATTCTTTGAATCCTAAAAGTTCCATTGTTAGTAGTACTGTTGACGATACAATAACAAAACCTTCAAATTTAATGTTCTGTTTCAAAATATGCAAAGCCTACAAAATAAGCTGCATATAATGGAAGCATTCATGACCACGAAAAAATATCAAGCTATATGCGTATCAGAAACTTGGTTGTCAAAATCCAAATTAGATCTTATTAATTTTAATTATTATAATATTGCAGCAAATTTCTGTCGAAAAAACCGCATAGGAGGCGGAGTCTGCATTTTACTCCAAGATAACTTGAAATACTCAGCTAAATTAGATATAAATAACTTCTCGATAGAATATATAGTTGAAGTTTGTGCAGCTGAACTCCTTGATTTTAACCTGTTAATAATATCAATTTATTGGAATAATAGAGAGGAGGATATTTTCTATAATCAAATCAATTTAATACTTTCACATTTAAATAACAAATATTCAAGATATAATATTATTATTGGGGGAGATTTTAATATTAACATCTTTAAAAAGAGCGAAAAAACAAAGTACTTTTTAGATTTAATGCTAGAACATAATTTTATGCAACATATTAAAGATCCAACTCATATAACACCAACTAGCTCCACCTGCATTGACTTAATATTTACCAATTTTAAAAAAGAAATAATAAACACAGGTGTTGAAGATCTTGGTTTTTCTCGACATAGGGCTACACATATAGCAATAAAGATACCACCGTCAAATAACCCTAAAACCTGGTACGTTAAAAAACGACTATTTAATATAATAAATATAGATAAGTTTAAAAAGGCTTTAAGAGAAATAAACTGGTACAATATCCTGACACAAAATAAAAATGTTAACGAAAATTATGAAGAAATGAATAAAATACTAATAAAAACGTTAAATGATTGCATACCAAAAATAACATATAAAATAAAAACATATAAAAAAATGTGGTTGACTAGAGGAATTAAGAGTGCTGGCAGGAATAAAAGATTACTTAAAGTACTTACAACACAAACGGATAATAAAATTTTGAATAGATATTACAAAACTTATGAAAAAATACTCAAAAACCTAGTAGCTACTTCAAAAAAATTAATATACAAAAATAAAATGAAGAAGTCCAAGAATAAAGTAATAACAATGTGGAGTATAATCAATGAACGTACAAATAAAAAGCCTAAACAAGAAAAATGCAATATTGAGCTACAAACGGATAACACTATAATCTCAGACCCTAGATCTGTTGCTAATCAATTTAATAGTTTCTTTGCGTCTATAGGTGAGTCATCACAGAGCAGTACAGACCCGAGTGGTCAGCCTGTGCTTTTCCCTTCCGAAAACACTATGTACCTCACACCGGTAGATGCACATGAGATAAACAGAATTATTCGTAACTTAAAAAACAAAAAAAGTCATGGAATTGACGAGTTACCACCCTCGCTGTTTAGAGAATGCGCTGACGAATTAACTTTACCTTTTTACATATTAGTAAATCAATCCTATAATGAAGGCATATTTCCAGCGTTGCTTAAGAAAAGTATTATAAAACCAATACACAAAAAAAATCTTCGCACTGACCCCAATAATTATCGCCCAATATCTTTATTACCCACGGCTTCAAAAATATTTGAAAAAGCAATGTGTGACCGTGTTTACAAATTCTGGGAAAAATATAACGTACTAGATGAAAATCAAAATGGGTTCCGACAAAATCGGTCCACTACTTTGGCAGTCTATAAATATACTATAAATATACGCAGTAGGAATTTTGTTGGATATGACGAAGGCTTACGACAAAGTTAATTATAAAATACTATTAAATAAATTATACGGTAAGGGTATCCGGGGAACCGCCCATAAGTGGTTCGAGTCGTACTTATGCGACCGTGAACAATTCGTAGAAGTGGAATACTACAACTACGATACTCACGAAATAACTAACATCAGATCCGATTGCAAATACACAAACGCCTCCATACCACAAGGAAGTGTCGCTGGATGTCTCTTGTTTTTAGCCTATATCAACGACCTCCCTAAAATCATGGATGACCCGTGTATCTTGTTTGCGGATGATATTTCCCTTTTAACGTCTTGCAGAAATGACCAGAACTTAAACCAAACTTTGCAAACAATCTTAGACAAAACAATTAGTTGGCTTCACGATCATAATCTTGACATTAATTATGCGAAAACTAAAATAATGACATTCCACCCCCACCAAAAAAGACCTTTAAGTATTAACTTTATGTATAATGGTACAAAATTAGATTGTGTCAATGAGTTTACACTACTCGGACTAAATATAGACACTAACGTAACCTGGAAGTCGCATGTCGAGAAAATACGTGGTAAATTGTCTAAGTTTGCATTTGCCTTCAGAGAGATAAAAAAGACAACTGATATGCAAACTGCACTCACTGCCTACTACGCCTTTGCCTACGCGTGGCTATCTTATGGAATTATTTTATGGGGTAATAGTACAGATGCACCTGACCTGTTTATTAGACAAAAAAACTAATACGTATATTAGTCAATATTAAAAGCACGGAAAGCTGCAAACCTCATTTTATAAAACATAAAATTCTAACCTTAACTTGTATATACATACTCGAAATATGTAAGTTCGTAAGAAAATATCCAGACTTATTTATAAAACACAGTGATATACATACCACTTACTCATTAAGACCTCGAGACGGACTAATATTACCTTCTTCCCGATTAAATATCCACTCAAAGGGCACACACAAAATGTGTGTCAAAATATATAACAAAATACCGGAAACTATAAGGAATGAGGAAACAGACAGAAGATTTGTTACAAAATTAAAGGTTTTGTTATGGGAAAAATGTTATTATACAATTAATGAATTTTTGATAGACAATTTTAAATTGTGACAGTAGGTATAAGAGATTAGCAATAGTTTAAAAATGTAAATAGAGACTGACTGCAAAATTTGATTTACCTACGTATTAATGCCATTCTGTGATACTATCATAATTGAAGTTTTAGTATAATTATTTTGGTTTTTTAAATTTTAATTCATTATTTCGAATTTAATTAATGTATTTTGCATGACGAATTAATTAATTAATTGACTTATTTATACCTAATTGTAAATTATTTGTTTATGTATTTAAATTTTAAGTGATTATTAATCTTATTGTAAAGGAAAAGTGAATTGTAATTTGTTAATTAGTTTAAAATTAAGTTTTGCTGTGCCCACCAGGGTCCACAAATGAGACGAAACTGTAATTTATAACATAATTTTTACTTTGTGGAATGCAATAAAATTTTGAATTTGAATTTGAAATATTGAGGTTTCTAATATAATTTTGTTCTAAACTGAAAAGTTTGCGCGTGAGACACTTCCAAAGTGGTAAAATGTGTGTCCCCCTCCCCCCTGTAACTTCTAAAATAAGAGAATGATAAAACTAAAAATAAATATATGATGTACATTACCATGCAAACTTCCACCGAAAATTGGTTTGAACGAGATCTAGTAAGTAGTTTTTTTTTAATGCGTCATAAATCGTAAACCGCAATTTACCTTTCATTCAATCAACTCAAATATATTTTTTTGTTACTTACATCACATAATGAAGTCTTTTAGCAATAAAAATACCATAACTTTTACTTATATACGTACAGGTTTGTACGGAACCCTCAGTGCGTGCATTGATGCGCAGAAGACAAAAATAACTTATTTTCTTATGACCTAACTTCTGCGCATCAACTGACATGGCCAAAGTTATTTTGTGCGTATCTAATCTAGTGTCTTTTGTTACAGAAGACAATGAACTGCTTTTTTATTTACTTTCGAGCAGATTTGATGAAAAAGTAAGCATGTGATGGAAAATGAAAACTGGTCGTAATTTGTTAACGGCATACTACAGATTATACTCGTATAGCGCAAGTTAATTAGTGCACTTATAGGAATAGTTGGCTAGTAGCACATACCTTTTTTTAAATCTTTATTTAAGGAGTTTAGTCATCCAATGGCTATGCCACTCCATTGAGCTTCTACAGTTTACTCAAAAAATATAAATCATAATCATAAATCATTTATTCAGAAAAAAGAAGGCAAACAAAATGTAACAGAACATAAAATTAAAGTATTTAGTGTAGGTACAGTTCAAGATTGCTGCCAAGTGAAAACACTAGGCTAGGCCTGTCTTGTGGTAGATTTTTAAATACCTATCAATGTTACAAGATCTTGAAGCGGCACTTCTATTAAACATTTCAAAGAGTAATAATTAGAAAAACCAAAAAAAAAAACTGATAAAATAAAAGTAGTAACATTAAGTGGTAAAAGGAATATGATATGATTTTAACTGTACATGGATTTAAAAAAGTTTTCAGTACGTTCATAGGTCCAGTCCTGCAGCTCTTTCCGAATTTTAAATTTAGCTTCTCTAGCTGTAAGTAAATATACATTGCAAATTCTATTTAGCTTGTTGTACGTAAAGGGCTTTTTGTACGAACTAAATTTCCTAATAAACGTAGATATGCCAGGCGGCAAAGGTAGCATAAATCTTCGTAGCTTAATGAGATTCTCATAGTCGGCAGAGTTCATTAGATCCTTGTGGGTGAGACACGATATTTTAAGGATATACAATCGCCTTACACTAAGGACCTGGGTTTCCTTGAACAAAAGAGCGGTAGGATAACGAAACGGTTTTCTCATCATAGTCTTTAGCACCGCCCGTTGAGCTCTTTCAAGACTTAGTAGTTGCGTAGTGTTAGTACCTACCCAAGCAAGGATGCAGTACGAAAGAATGGGTTGACAGAGTGAGAGGTAAACCTGTTTTAACAAATCAACATCTGCTACGTCACGGAGGGTTACCATGATGTAGATGAGTTTTCGAACTCTAGCAGACGCAGCAGATATGTGATTTGCAAAGGTCAGTTTATCGTCGATTATGACTCCCAGGTACTTACAATTTTTGACTCTGTGGATTTTCTCACAAGTACAATCATGGTTGTTCCGTCTGCAGGTATGGATAGTTATCATAAGGTTTGGTTTACATTGGCTCCTGTTTGTGAGATAACTCTCAAACCAGTCACGGCAAATCCCTCTTACTCCAATAAACTCTAGCTTTTTTAGCAAAATGGGAATGGAGACCGTGTCGAAGGCCTTCGCCAAGTCTAGGAAGACCCCGACACATTTCCTACCTTTATCTAGGTTGGCCGACACAATTTCCATTAACAGATCAACCGCATGTTCTGTAGATTTACCCTGTCTAAAACCATACTGTCTTGCCGAAAGGATATTATTTCTTTCCAGATAGCAAACAAGTTGCGAGTTGACGATTTTCTCCAATATTTTGGAGAAAGTGCATAGAAGTGAAATTAGACGAAAGTTGTTTGGCGTATCTTTACTCCCTGCTTTATGAACAGGTGTGACAAGAGCAGTTTTCCAGATTTTTGGGAAGATGCCAGTGGATAGACTGAGGTTAAAAACATGTGTGAGATGAATAGACTCGTTAAACCTGGTAACTCGTAATAGGCTTTATTCAACATAAAAATTGTACAGAACTTTTCACTACCAATACGCCTCCATACACGATGTAAATAGGATTGTTAAGTAGAGTCGTCATTGACGACGAAGGTTCCATATCACCACATTCGCCCGTGCTCGTTTTATTAACTATAGCTCATAGTCTTCTAAATACCGTGGCAACCTTCTGATCCTGCTGGATCTTCTAATCTCAATAGAAGGGGATGACGGGGCAGCATCAGTGGAGGAATATAAATTATCATTTGTCTGAAGCTCAGGCTCGGGAGTAATGATAGGCTGGCTATTGGCATCAGAGCTCTCGTTTCTCGGGTCTGTCTCATCTGCGAGAGTTTCTGTAGAGACATTGTCATCATCATCTATTGCCTCTTCTTGTCTCTCGAAGGGTGCGAGATGCCTATTTGACACAGTGGTCTCCCTGCCGTCTCTTAACCTCACGTATGAATAGTTTGGGTTTGCTTGAAGCAGTTCGACCTCCTCTACTGCAGGTTGATATTTATTCGTTCGGTTGAACCGACGCATCAGGACCTGCTGAGAAGTAGTTAGCCATGTTGGAGTGCTGTGGCCATTCAGTGACCGGCGTGGGTGTGTAAACATTCTCTCATGCGGCGTAAAATTAATGGCTGTGCATAAAAGTGAACGTATTGAATGAAGAGCCACGTTCAAAACATGTTCCCAATTTTCGATTGGCATATTATGCGAACGCAAAGAAAGTTGGATTGTTTTCCATAGTGTGGAGTTCAATTTCTCAACCTGGCCATTGCCTCGTGGATTATAAGCCGTTGTTCTGCTTGTTGCTATGCCTCGTGAATGTAGAAATTCTTTTACTTCTGCCGACAAAAACGAAGTACCTCGATCGGAGTGGATGTACGACGGAAATCCAAACACCATAAATATGCTGTTCAGATGTTTGATCACCGTCTTGGCACTAGTATCCGAACAGGGAAAAGCAAATGGAAATCTCGAGTACTCGTCAATGACGGTGAGTATGTAATGATTATTGGTCCGCGATGGAAGGGGTCCCTTAAAGTCAATGCTCAGGCGTTCCAAGGGAGAGGTAGCCTTTATGAGTTCAGGAAGCGGATCAGAGCTTTTGAAGTACCTAGGTTTAATTTCAGAGCATATACGACAGCTAGCAGTCATCGCCCGCACTTCTTCGACCGTATAAGGTAAATTCTTAACCAATGGTACATTCGTGTAACCCCTGGATGGCACATAGATTCGTGGAGGGACTGAAGCTTACTTTTTCGAGATTCCATTGTGGCACAGACTCGGGACAGGGCGTCGGCAACATGGTTGTCTTTACCAGGCCGGTATATCTATATATATAAAAGAAGAAGGTGACTGACTGACTGACTGACTGACTGACTGACTGACTGACTGACTAACTGACTGACATATCAACGCACAGCCCAAACCACTGGGTCTAGAGATTCCAAATTTCGCATGTAGGTTCCTTATGAGGCCTAGGGGTGCACTAAGAAAGGGTTTTACAAAATTCTACCCCTAAGGGGGTAAAATAGGGGTTGAAAGTTTGTATGAAAGTCCGTCAGTTTTGAAGTTAGGATCTTCAAAATTTGTATTTCGGCTGAGGACTAAAAACTAATAATTACGTGTTTTAGGGTTTTTGAAAATTCGACACCCTTAAGGGTGAAAAGGGGGATGAAGTTAAAAATTCTTTATTCTTAAAGTAAAATCCACATAATTTATTATTTAGGCATTAATGATGTAATTATATGCGACGTTCATCACTGTTATTGAAATTCCACCCCAAATTCTACCCCTAAAAAAGGGAAATGGGGTGAAAAAGTCTAAAAACCAATATGGGTATCGTTTGTATGGTTTATCGGGTCGCTGATTACGAAAACTACAACAATTTCGAAATCAAACGTGGTGGACGTGAAATACCATCATCCCCCAGGGGATGGAGTTGGGGTGCGATAGGTTTGAAATGTCTAAAAATCAATATGGGTGTCGTTTGTATGGTTTATCGGGTCGCTGATTACGGAAACTACAACAATTTTGAAATCCAACGTGGTGGACGTGAAATACCATCATCCCCCTGGGGATGGAGTTGGGGTGCGATAGGTTTGAAATGTCTAAAAATCAATATGGGTGTCGTTTGTATGGTTTATCGGGTCGCTGATTACGAAAACTACAACAATTTTGAAATCCAACGTTGTGGACGTGAAATACCATCATCCCCCTGGGGATGGAGTTGGGGTGCGTTAGGTTTGAAATGTCTAAAAATCAATATGGGTGTCGTTTGTATGGTTTATCGGGTCGCTGATTACGAAAACTACAACAATTTTGAAATCCAACGTTGTGGACGTGAAATACCATCATCCCCCTGGGGATGGAGTTGGGGTGCGTTAGGTTTGAAATGTCTAAAAATCAATATGGGTGTCGTTTGTATGGTTTATCGGGTCGCTGATTACGAAAGCTACAACAACTTTGAAATCCAACGTGGTGGACATGAAATACCATCGTCCCCTGGGGATGGGATTGGGGTGCGATAGGTTTGAAATGTCTAAAAATAAATATGGGTGTCATTTCTATGTTAGGGATAGCGGTTAAATTGGCGTAAGGGGTAGGCATAGGGACAGGTAGAGGTTGAGGTAGAGAGGTAGAGAGGTAGAGAGGTAGAGAGGTAGAGTGGTAGAGAGGTGGAGAGGTGGAGAGGTGGAGAGGTGGAGAGGTGGAGAGGTGGAGAGGTGGAGAGGTGGAGAGGTGGAGAGGTGGAGAGGTGGAGAGGTGGAGAGGTGGAGAGGTGGAGAGGTGGAGAGGTGGAGAGGTGGAGAGGTGGAGAGGTGGAGAGGTGGAGAGGTGGAGAGGTGGAGAGGTGGAGAGGTGGAGAGGTGGAGAGGTGGAGAGGTGGAGAGGTGGAGAGGTGGAGAGGTGGAGAGGTGGAGAGGTGGAGAGGTGGAGAGGTGGAGAGGTGGAGAGGTGGAGAGGTGGAGAGGTGGAGAGGTGGAGAGGTGGAGAGGTGGAGAGGTGGAGAGGTGGAGAGGTGGAGAGGTGGAGAGGTGGAGAGGTGGAGAGGTGGAGAGGTGGAGAGGTGGAGAGGTGGAGAGGTGGAGAGGTGGAGAGGTGGAGAGGTGGAGAGGTGGAGAGGTAGAGAGGTAGAGAGGTAGAGAGGTAGAGAGGTAGAGAGGTAGAGAGGTAGAGAGGTAGAGAGGTAGAGAGGTAGAGAGGTAGAGAGGTAGAGAGGTAGAGAGGTAGAGAGGTAGAGAGGTAGAGAGGTAGAGAGGTAGAGAGGTAGAGAGGTAGAGAGGTAGAGACGTAGAGACGTAGAGACGTAGAGACGTAGAGACGTAGAGACGTAGAGACGTAGAGACGTAGAGAGGTAGAGACGTAGAGAGGTAGAGACGTAGAGAGGTAGAGACGTAGAGAGGTAGAGAGGTAGAGAGGTAGAGAGGTAGAGATGTAGAGAGGTAGAGAGGTAGAGAGGTAGAGAGTTAGAGAGGTAGAGGGGTACAGGTACAGGTAGAGGGAGAGGGAGAACTAGGGGAAGTGGGAGAGGAAGGGAGTGAAGGAGGGGGAGGGGGTGATGAAAAGGGAGAGGGAGGGGGAGAGGGAGGGGCAGGGGGAGAGGGAGGAGGGGGAGGGGGAGAGGAAGGGGGGAGAGGGAGAGAGAGGGAGAGGGTTTTAGTTTTTCTCAATTACTTCTGCGAATTGGCTCTGTTTTGAAATATTACATAACGGTGTCTCTCATCTCTCTCTTTACATTTGTTAGGATACTGCTGCTAAGTTCCTCTGTTCTGAGTAATTTATGAGTAACGTCTGTATATTATATAAAATTCAGCTGGATCTTGAATTATACTCATTGATTTGCGCAGGGTTAGTTCTGTTTTTCCTTAGTTTAAAATTACCCCGAAATGACGGGAAAATATCTCATTGCTTCGGAAAACCGATAACAACATAAATACGAAATCCACGCGAGCGAAGCCGCGGGCAACAGCTAGTAATATCATATTTGTAAGGCGCGAGCTCAAGTCGCCATCTCTGGATCTTCTCGTTTTTAATTTTGCTCGAATGTTTGGCATTGAACATAAACGACACCGATCTCTGGTCAGTAATAAGTTTAAATGGTCTTCCTATAAGAAAATGTTTTTAATTTTATTATTATTAATTTCTTTAAAGCTTCTACAATAGCGTAAGCCTCTTTTTCTATGGCGGAGTGATTTCGCTCGCTTTGATTAAGTGTCCTTGAGTAGAAAGCGACAGGCCTTGAATCTTGTGACAATGTAGCGGCAATAGAGTGCTCCGAGGCATCGGTTTCGACGGTAAAAGGCATCTTGTCATTTATTGCATGTACTGATGACTTGGCAATTGTAGATTTAAGATCTTCGAAACATTGTACCGCTCTTAAGTTCAAAGGAAAATCATTAGAATGAGCCAGAGGGTAAATTTTCTCTGAAAAATTCGGGATCCACTTAGAGTAATGAGCGAACATTCCTAAAGTCCTTCTAAGAGAGGCGAGATCGCTTGGAGGAGGCATGTTAAGTAAAGGCTTGAGTCGCTCACTATCTGGTTTGACAACAAGATTATTAATCGTATAGCCAAGTATGTTTATATTTGTTTGTGAAAACTTGCTCTTTTCTTTGTTCAGAGTTAAATTATACTTCTCCGCAGCTTTTAGAAATTGCTTTAGATTCTCATCGTGTTCCTCTTTAGTCTTGCCACATACTGTAATATCGTCCAAATATGCATATGTCCCTTTTAGTTTTTCGGTCCTAATGAGCCAGTCAATTGTTCTTTGGAAACTAGAGACACCATTGGTGACACCAAACGGAATACGACAAAATTGGTACAAGTTTCCACATGCCTCGAAAGCAGTATAAATTCTTTCATGGGGCAGAATTGGTACTTGGTGATACGCACTTTGTAAATCTATGGCACTGAAAAATGCATATTTTGCCACCTTTGTAACCATTTCTTCCATATTTGGTAACGGGTAGGCATACAGTTGAGTATATTTATTAATAGTTTGGGAATAGTCAATTACTAGCCGTTTTTTGTGATTAACGTTGTCCTGTCACTCCTCAAGATGAAATAAAATCTGCAACTCTTCTTCACCTCTCTAATAAGCCTCTACCCACGTGCATTCCTTTCACCTTCACACCGGTTACAGAGTGTGACGTTAAGAGATCTCTCCTCTCCATTTCCAAAAAAGCTGTGGGCGATGATGGGATTTACCTTCAGATGATCCTTCTACTTGTAGATGAACTTATTCCTATCATCACTCGCATCCTCAATCACTCCTTGTCAACAGGTTCATTTCCAAGTAGTTGGAGGAGAGCCCATGTTCTCCCACTGCCGAAGGTTTCCAATCCGACCACTCTCTCTCAATACCGTCCTATTTCTATTCTTCCCATCCTATCGAAAGTCCTCGAAGGCATTGTTCAGAAACAGTTTTCAAAGTATTTGAACCGATACAATCTACTGAATCCTCTACAGTCTGGTTTCCGTCCAGGTCACAGCACTGTAACCGCCCTACTTAAAGTCAGTGATGACATTCGGCAAGCTATTGATAAAAAACAACTGACAGTGCTGACACTTTTGGATTTTAGTAGCGCATTCAATTCAGTAGATTTTGATATCCTCCTTGGTATCCTTGCATCTCTTAACGTATCTCCACCTGTACTCACCTGGTTTGATTCGTATCTTCGGGGGCGCTCGCAGTGTGTTCGCTCTGACGATGCTGCATCGACATGGTGTGACCTAGCTGCTGGCGTCCCCCAAGGTGGCGTATTATCTCCTCTCTTATTTTCGGTATTTATTAACCAAATTTCCCAAGTAATTACTTCTCAGTATCACCTCTACGCAGACGATTTGCAAATTTACCGCCATTTCGATGTTGTCGATGTTAACAAAGCTATTTCAGACCTCAACAATGACTTAGTAAAGATCAATGAATGGGCAAAATCATACGGGCTTTTAGTGAATCCGGCAAAATCACAAGTTTTAATTATCGGTAGCCACTATATGATCAGCTGCATTGACCACGCACATTTGCCTGCTGTATTATTTGACGGTACTTCGTTGGTATACTCAAAAACTGCCAAAAATCTAGGCGTTATTTTTGATTGTAATTTGTCTTGGTCAAGTCATATCAACGATATTAGTAGAAAAGTGCACTACTCGTTTCAGTCCCTCAAGCGTCTCCAACGTTTTTTGCCCTTCGAAGCTAAGGTCACTCTTGCCCAATCCTTACACCTTCCTCTCCTTGATTACGGAGACGTCTGTTTTCTCGACGCCACGGAGGAATTGTTGAACAAACTAGAACGGCTCCAGAATCTGTGCATCCGGTTTGTTTTTGGTTTGCGCAAATACGACCATGTTTCGGAGTTCAGATCTCAGCTGAAATGGTTGCCCATCCGACGTCGCCGTGATGTACATATTCTGTCCACCCTCTACACGATTCTTAATAACCCTGCATATCCTCAGTACCTCCGTGAGCGCTTCGAATATCAGGTTCCTCGTGGTGAGCCTTGCCGCACCAGTCGATCCCTACTCCTCAAATTCCCTCAACACTCCTCAAGCCGCTACGGTGGTTCTTTCACGGTTCACTCTGTTCGTTTATGGAACAAACTTCCTCACTCCATTCGCGCTAGTCCGTCGCTGGATACTTTCAAGCGAAAGCTAAAAGAGCACTTTCTCTCTAACTAGTTTTTACTTATATATCATTTCTATTCTTATTATTTTTCTTTTTAGTATTAAAATATGTATTTATTTATTTATTTACGTAAGTTTTGTATATAATATACCTATATATATTTTAATATATATATTTATATAAATATATATTACATTTCTATATTTATTACTTATTTAGTATTTATTTGTGTTAAAGTATTGTAGTAAGGAATCTTGTTTTAATTATTTGTGTTGTTCACTTTTATGCCCGCTGTATTGTCTACTAAATTTTTCTATTTAAGGTTAGCTGGTAGATAACTCAATTTTGAGTTAAGCTCGCCATTGTTATATGTTCTCACTTGTGCTTGTTTTTGTAATGTATTCGTGTACAATAAAGAATAAAGAACGTTCCTCGTAATTAAGACTTGCGCTCGCCATGGAGATTGGCTCTCTTCCACAATACCTTCCTTTATTAATTTTTCAACTTCACTCTTTATGAAAGCTTGGTCATCCGTACTATGCTTCCTTGACCTCACGGCAATAGGCTTACAGTCCGCAGAGACATTGGCAAAAAGAGGTACAGCTGGGACGGAGGCTGCAGCTACACTACATATTTTCAAGGTATCTTTTGAACCACCAAATGCAAATTCGAGCCTTGAGTGCGTCTCTAGAACGTCGTGCCCGATGATGAGGTCAGCACAAAGATTTTCTACTATCAGAAGGTTAACATTCTCATATAAGTAGTCGCCGATTTTAACGTTTTGTCGTGTCATGCCGTTGACCTGCGATTTATGCGACAGAGAAGCCATTGAAATCATCTGATCGCATCGTATCTTTTTGACTTTACAAAGATTAGCAAAGCTCTCGTTAATGAAGCTCAGAGAGCTTCCAGTATCTATCAACGCTTGGGCTTGGATACCTTTGATGGATGCTACGACCATGGCCCTTTTTAGTGAAGCTGGAGCAGCAGCTGTTATACAATTACAGTGACCACATTCATCTGACATTGTCGTCGAGGCCATAGTCTGGTTTCTGCTGCGACATACCTTGCTATAATGACCTTTTTTGTTGCACTTTAAGCAGGTTGCGAGCCTAGCTGGACAGTCCTTGCGTGGGTGTATAGTTCCACCACAAAAGAAACATTTCCGCTTTATATTAGAAGCAGTAGCAGCAGTAGTATTATCAACTTCATTGGTAGAATGGGGCGCGGCGGAGCTGTTAGTTTCCAAGATAGAATATACTTCTGCAGAAACAGAAACGAAGTTTTGACAGTTTGCTTCAGCCATTTCCATGGAGAGAGCTTTGTTGTAGGACTCTTCCAATGTTAGCGTTAAGTTTTCTAAAAGTCGTTCGCGTATTTTCGTGGAGGATATCCCTGCTATGAATGCACCTCTGATACTGTCATTTCTATTAGTTTCAGCGTCGACGCTGGCAAACTCACAGTCCCTGGCCAACTGTTTTAAGGCCTGGAGGTATGCGTCGATGGTTTCATCTGCGTGCTGTCGCCTTGTTGCGAGTAAATGCCGTGCGTGTATCACGTTTTTAGGCTTCACATATAATTTGTCTAGAGCAGCTATCATTGACTCGTACGTCGAGCACTCACTTACGGTTTCATATACTCGGGGTGTTATGTGATTTATTAGTAGTTGCAACTTAGTTATATTCCAAATTTTCTTTTGTTGGGCTGCGGCTTCGGCTTTTCCAGTCGGTGGTTGCTGTGCAGCAAGAAAATTTTGAAATGTCATCTTCCAATGCTGCCACTCTTTTGGGTCGGCATCAAACCTATCCGGTCTGAGGAATTTATTCATAATTATGTTTAATAAATTGAGATGAATAGACTCGTTAAACCTGGTAATAATAGGCTTTATTAAACATAAAAATTGTACAGAACTTTTCACTACCAATACGCCTCCATACACGATGTAAATAGGATTGTCAAGTAGAGTCGTCATTGACGACGAAGGTTCCATATCACCACAATGTGTTAGTGGCTTGACTAGGTAACTTCCAATCCGTTTAACTAAATCGTTTGTAATTCCATCCAGTCCAGGGGCCTTATGAGACTTCAGATGCTTTAACAAGCTTTCGACTTCTTGCATTGTAACTGGATGCATAAAGAAAGAGTTAGGGGATGAGATACTCGTACTGACTTGTGATAACAGAAATTCGTGCGTTTCGTTATTTTTGGATAAAATTTCACTAGCTAGACGTTCGCCCACGGTGGAGAAAAACTCATTACAATGATTGAGAGACTCAGTTTCTGTCGGTTTTATCTTACATAGATCATGTGCGTCTGTTTTTGGCGGTTTAGAATTGGTAAGTAATTCGTTTAATTGAGTTATATAGTTTTCGTGGATCCGTTTTATTTTGTTCAATTTCATCTCTATCGTATGCAGTTCTAAGCTTCCGTACTAGCTCATAATAGAAATTGCGATATCGATAATAATTCTATTTATAACTAGCGTTGCCTTCTACGAATTACCAATAAAACTAATTTATATAAATCGATAGCAGCTTCAGACAGTGCGGCCGCCAGAACACAATAACAGCCACCAATTTGTAGGAAATTGCTGTCTGAGAATCGTTCCTTCCATTGCACTCACCAGTCTTCGTTTCGTACACATTCCATCATTATATGATTCACATCTTCTAGCACTTCACATTCCGAACAGTTAGGGGATGCAACCTTTCCCATAAGAAATACAAATTTATTAAGAGGGATGTGTCCGGAACGAAGTCGAAACGCAGTAACAAGATGAAGTCTGTCCAACTTACAGTCAGCGAACCATGGAGACTTCTTTCATGGTTCGTTTTGGAGAGTCCTATACCACACTCCCTTATCAAGTGATAATAATTATTTCCAAGAATCATAAAAAAGTTCCTTGACTAGATGCAGACTGTCATTGTATCCGAATTATGGAAAAAGTTCCTTGACTAGATGCAGACTGTCATTGTATCCGAATTATGGAAGTATATCCGAACTGTAATACTGTCAGTAAGTGACAGTTTTTTTTTATATGTATAATTTTAATAGCGGTAACACCGCGTTCTTTCTCTTTCGTACGAAACATGGTGGATTACTGACGCTGAATATTTGTTTTATTAGAAAACCTCCTGAAACGAACCTGAAACTCAAGTCCAAGGGAAAAGGCAGGAGCTCCCAAGGACCCTACACCAGTTTAATACATGTGGCGACCGAAACAGCAGAAAAATGGAGGTAAAGTGGAGAACGACATTGCGCACTCAATTCACCAAGAAAGCAAACAGCATGGAAGCTTCAATGGCGGCGTCAAAGTGTGTTACACCTGAACTAAGAGCGGCATTTAAAGGTCTAGAAGAAATTTACGAAGAATTATCAAAGCTAGACTTAGAAATAAGAGATCAAATTCTCACAGAATGCGAGGAAGATAAACTCGAGAAAGAATGTGAAGGAGTTGATAAATATAAAGCAAGATGGCTACTCGTATCTGCAAGATATGAATATTTTTCAGGCAAGTACAAAATGGCGGAGCAAAAACAGAAAATAAGTCTGCCTAAATTAGAAATTCCAAAATTTGACGGGGAATTGAGAAGTTGGATCCCGTTTTGGGCACAATTTAGGAAAATTCATGAGGACGAATACTTAAATGAAGAAGACAAGTTTGTCTATCTGCTACATTCCATAAATCTGGGCACAGAAACCAGACAGCTGGTAGAAAGCTATCTAATTATAGCGGAGAACTCTCCCAAGTGTATCGAGCACCTCAAATCAAGGTATGCCAGAGAAGACATTCAAACACAGCTCTATGTTAGAGAATTATTAGCGCTCATTATGCAGAGAGAACAAACAAACCTCATTAACTTGTATGACAAGCTAAGCGCTCAGTTGCGTTCTCTAGAAACCCTTGGCGTAACAAAGAAGAATGCTGTTTTTATTCTACCTATGGTAGAGTCTGCGCTGCCTGATGATACATTTAAAACTTGGCAAAGAATGGGAAACCATGATAATGACATGGAAAAAGAATTGAACAACTTACTTTCCTTCTTACAAACAAAAGTTGAAAATAATCAAAAGATAAGAATGGCAAGAAGTTTTGACAAAAATCAAGAAGAAGTATTGGAAACACCAGCAACAGCAAGTAGTCTGTATACAGCTTCAGTGCATAAAAAAGAAGAAAAGACTTGCATATGGCGTGACAAAATAAATCACAACAGTTTAGAATGTTACAAGCTCCAGAAACTAAGTATAGAACAGAGGAGAGAAATAATACACAAGAAAAAAGCATGCACCATATGCCTCAAGAAAGGTCACTTTTATAAAAATTGCAAAACATACATAAATGTTATTTATGTTTGAAAAGACACTTTACTGTCATGTGCACACAGGTAGAAAAACAAAGACAGAAGAGAATGTTGACAATGAGCAGGACCCAAAGAAAACTACAACGGCTTCATCGGCATCTACAACTGCTGCAAAAGGTGTGACATTGCTACAGACAGTGGTGGTAGAGGTGGAACAAAAAGGGAAGAAATTACCTGTTCTCGCTTTATTTGACAGCGGCTCTCAGAGAAGTTACATAAAGGAAGATATCATGCAGAAGTTACAAGTTCCAGTCAAGAAACAAGAGATACTTACCCATTCACTTTTTGGAGGAACACAAACCCACAGCCATTTCACGGATAAATCGTTAAATCTCTAAAATTAATGGTCAGTAATAAAGTAACCTTGAGCGGGTCTTTGGTTTTGGGCGTTTGTAGCGTAGCGCTGGTTCAGCTGACTTCAGCTTAGAGCCACGATCACACCTAGTTGAATTCAAAGACTAATTCGGCATACATTGCTGGGAGGCTTGGTTATGTTCATTGCAATATCCTTACTTCAACGAGCAATGTATGCCGAATTAGTCTTTGAATTCAGTTACGTGTGATCGTGGCTTACACTGGTTTTGCCTCTACGTACTCGTTGCCGTGCGTGCGTACCATGGCGTCTCCAAATCGACATTCTATTTCAAATTCCGATACATTGTTGAATATTGGGAGACTGCTTTATAGACGTAACAACCAGCTATTCGCAGCTTTTAAGTTCGCGTTATTCAAGTACGCGTACTTTGTAAATTAAGTTATTTTTGGCCGCCAAAACTGTTCATTTGGGAAAAAATATCTGTCCCTCTCATTCTAGAACAAAATTTCTATAATTTACTTTTATTTTATTATAAATTCTAACGGATTCTCGTGTCATATACATTTTTTTAATTCTCTTTGGTTGCCTATAACGAACGCAATTTTCTTTTATGTAAAGAGTAAATTTCAGTTTTCATACAGAAATCGTAACCAAGACCTATCATCATATACTTTGAGGTCACATAATTATTATGTTTTGTAACTTTTAAACTTTTGCATTTCTAAATTATTGTATCAAATTGCTAAGCTATGATTAATTAATTGTTATAAATATATTACCTAAACAACAAATAGAAAATAAATTTTAAACATGTGTCCAAGTTTTTTTTTCAAATGTTACTTCAGGTAAGTTAGCTTTGCCGGCCTGTATACAGGGTGTAAGGGAAACGTCAACGAAACTGAACCACTTACCCAAAGAAACATATGTTGGGAATAGAAAAAAAAAATTGACCTCTCCATACAAATTACCCACTCTGGTCGAACAGTAGGTTAACCTAAATCTAACTTACCACTATTTGTAAGAAAATCGTCGAAGCTGCCACATTCCAAATTGGTTTTTTCTATATTTTGACAAAAATTCTCACTGAAACCATCATTGCTGTTGAGTGTTCCTATGCTATAGGAACATATTATTATAAGATAGACAAGTTTATTTAACATATTATTTTATAGTTCCACAAATTTTCGCACTTATTGAGTGCTTACTGTTGACTGAATTCGAAATCATTATTGTACATATCTATATTTCTGTTAATTTACATAATCACCTGTATGTTTACCCAGCTGCAGCGAAAGGAAGACGAGCAATATAAGGTCCTAATGAAATAGTGAACATAATTTTAGTATGTTACTCAGACCATGAAACTGAACAACTTTCCCCAAGGAACATAGGTCGAAATACGAAAATCAAATTTTCACCTCCCATAGTAACTTCATCAGCTGATAGCGCATTTTGTATGGGAGGACAAATTTGGTTTTTCATATTTCGACCTATGTTCCTTTGGGAAAAATGTATAGTTTCATGGTCTTAGTAAGGTGCTAAAACTATGTTCACTATTTTATTAGGACCCTATATTTCGCACATCCGGAAGAACTAAGTCAGAACATACATTTTACAAATTTTACAGCAGCGCAAGTTAAAGGTTTTTTACTTGTTTGATCCCAGATTTCGACTTGAAATAATTACTTTATAATGATAAATATACCTTCATTTTAGTTTTATTTTTAAAGCCCACACTTTAAAAATTAAAGCATTAATAATAATAATAATGCATTTATTTACCAAAGTTCAAATGATTACAAAAGTTTTATAACTGCCTTTTTACAATATAAAGTTTACATAAGGGCGAGATTAGATCGTACGATTTTGGTAAAAATTAGACATAAACAAAAATTTTATGTAAAGGTGAGAACATGTTTTGGTCATGTAGAGAGGATGAATGAACGAAGACTGACGAAAGAGATTTACCAGGCGAGAGTGAATGGAAACGATGGAAGGGGAAGACCTAGGCGAACGTACCAGGACCAAATTCAGGACGTTCTGAATAAAGGCCAGGTTAAAAGTACCCTAAACCGACGAGCATGTATGAAAGGATTGATGAAAGTACAGGAAGCAAGGGAAGTATGTCAAGATCGTAGCAGGTGGAGGACTGTGGTCTCTGCCTACCCCGACGGGAAAGAGGCGTGATGTTATGTATGTATGTATGTGAGAACAAAAGTAACACATGAAAATTGAAGCATTGAATTGTTTCTTTGTCGTACCGAAGTGTATTAATTAATTTAAATGTGACATTACATTTCGATAAAAACAATAAACAGATTTAAATTTTAATATTATAATGAAAAGCTTTTATTTATGTATTTAAATTGCATCACAATAAGTCATACCTAAACAAAACATCAATACTAAAATACGAGTAAATTAGCTTGAAAATCCACTCATGGCTTTGTTAATCAAAAAGTCCCCCTCTAGATGTTCCTGGTACAAAGGTGCCCATTACACTAGCAGACTCTCTGAGAGAAAGATAAAAAATTTACGTTTTTAGGATTTGATAAAAGTCCATACATTTTAGTATGGAGGTTCCTCGCAAGAACGTGATACGCTTATGGCTCCCTCCTTAGCAGAAAGAGCTGCTACTTAAACCTCCTTGTTTGTACCTGTGTGCACTTATAGGTATAGTAATGTTTACGTTGTGAGAAATAAGATATTTCACAGTTTTAATCCACAAACAACAGTATTTTCCAATCAAATAACTGCGGAAATTGTTTTTGGCAAGAAGATCCGTGATTTGATGCACAGTGCACTTCTTAATAATACGAAAATACAGCACTTTTTCGGCAAAAATTTGGAGACTTCTAGATACACGTAATTCTCTTGACAAGTCACGACCGGAAGAGGAGTTTAGCTAAGTCTTATGTCCGGGAAAGTTCGTTTTTTGTTTTTTGAGCATTTTTGAAAAGAGTGCGTTTCAGAAACCCTTCAGCGCCATCTGTGGTGGGTTTTGGCTCAGATTATGCAGAGCGAAGCTCGTTCACCCAGATACTGTCAATAAGTTTTAATTAGTGCTTTATTTTATAATGTACCTATATCACAGAATATACATATAATAGTAAACAAGTTTATTGTTATTTGTTTTTGTACCAACCAACAAAAGAAAATACAGACTATTTTTTCAAAACCATGGTTGAATTTAGTAGTGTGAACATTTTCCTACCGGCAAAATAAAACAACCTCGTTGTTTTTTTTGTGTTTTTTATTAACGACCTTAAAAATCACATTCTTGAAAAATTTGCAAATAAATCAACTTTTATCAAATCTTAAATGCATTGTTAAGATTGCACTTAGAAAATTTTCCTCCTTTTTTATTTTAAATAGTTTGGCCGCTTCGCGGAAAAAGTTGACAACTCGTAATGACTCAAGTAATGACATAGATTTTCTGGCTTCATTCCTTCTATGAACAAAAGGATTTTGAACACAAAAAGATGCATCCGTGTTTAAAGGTTCACTTAAATTATTATTTACGTTAACTTTATACAGTTCAAACGTTTCTGGCAATCTTCTCACATTCTCAAACAAATCTCGTGGAATAGGTCGACCAGCAAAGAGAGATATACAATTTTTTCCATAATCAAAGTCTGCATAATAAGAAAAAAATCCTCCCAACAGCTCATACAGAGAGTTTCTATTTTCTGACGGGTACAAATATTCAAAAGAATCTCGGAAAGCGAGGTTCCAGTTCTCTATCATCTTGGGTTGCACTGATTTTTGTAAAATATGTACAGATGGGAAAATATCAACTTGTTGCAAATAAAAAATTACAATCAAGTACCAAAATATATTTGGCAATTTAGTTGTAGGATATACTAAACCATTAAGTTTTGATATGTATTTAATAATGATCATTAAAGATACCGCTCTGCTATCTAGTTGAAACATATACTTGATCAATTTTGTGTCTCCTTCGTACTTTTTGAAAGATAGGTCACACATTTGATTAGTTGGTGTGTAGAGAAATCTTACTAAAGGAACTCTGGCATATATAGTTGTGACATTTGCAAATGCCGATTTGTTCTTCGCCGAAGTTCCTGCCGCAATCCCTTCAACAAAACGGTAAAGTTGTGGGCACCTGCTCTTGTCATTCTCACTTGCCGTACTACATATTCGGCTTGGTGAGTAAAATCTCCAAATTTGTGTAGATCAGACCACGATTGAAGAGCTGAAAGTTAATGGTTATCAAAGCGAATAACTAAAAGTATTTTTTTTTACTTCACTAGCTCGGGAACATCAAACCAAAATAGCGCACTTGCATCTTAATCTGTAATTGTATCCTATATCCTATACTATTAAACGAGCAATATTTGTATATAATATATTTGTAGTCGGTTTCTCGAAAACAGCCCTAACGAATTTACGTTACAGGGATTTTCGGGGATGAAAAATCGATCTAGTAAAATTTGTTTTCTCCGTTTTTTGAGCATTTTCTTGAAAATATCGTGTTTTGGAATCCCTTCAGCGCCATCTGTGGTGGGTTTTAATTAAACAGAGTGAATCTCGTTCGCCTAGGTACTGTGTATTAGTGTTAGTTATTGCTTTATTGTATAATGTACCTATATTATTATTTGTTTTTGTACCAAGCAACAAAAGAAAATACGGACATAATTTTCGAAAGTGTAATTGAATTTAGTAGTAGTAGTAACATTTTTCTACCCCCTAAATAAAACAACTTCGTTGTTTCTTGTATCTTTTTATTAACGATCATTGAAAACATATTCTAGAAAAATTTGCAAATAAATCAACTTTTATCAAATCACAAATGCATAGTTAAGATTGCACTTAGAAAATTGTCCTCATTTGTTATTTTAAATAGTTTGGCGGCTTCACGGAAAAAGTTGATAACTCGTAATGATTCAAATGCTGGCATCGATCTTCTGGCTTCATTATTACTATGAACAAATGGTTTTTGAACACAAAAAGTTGCATTCGTGTTTAAAGGTTCACTCAAATTATTATTTACATTAACTTTATACAGTTCAAACATTTCTGGCAATCTACTCACATTCTTAAACAAATCTCGTCGAACAGGGCGACCAGCAAAGAGAGATATACAGTTTTTTTCAAAATCAAAGTTTGCATAATAAGAAAAAAATCCTCCCAACAGCTCATATAGAGAGTTTCTATTTTCTGACGGGTACAAATATTCAAAAGAATCTCGGAAAGCGAGGTTCCAGTTCTCTATCATCTCGGGTTGCACGGATTTTTGTAAAATATGTACAGACGGGAAAATGTCAACTTGTTGCAAATAAAAAATTACAATGGAACACCAAAATATATTTGGCAATTTAGTAGTCGGATATGTTAAACCATTAAGTTTTGTCATGTATTTAATAATAATCATTAAAGATATCGCTCTGTTATCTAGTTGAAACATATATTTGATACTTTTTGAAAGATAGGTCACACATTTGCTTAGTTTGTGTGTAGAGAAATCTAACTAAAGGAACTCTGGCATTTAGAGTTGTGACATTTGCAAATGCAGATTTGTTCTTCAGAAATTCAGCAGCTTGCTGGATTCGTGAAACAGGAGCGATGTTGTCATCCGGTAATGTGACGAATGCATCCATATCACTGGACCTTAGTGCGAGGCCGTTGATAACAGAACCAAATAGTGTCATCTTCATCTCTACAACAGAACACAAATATTATCTTTAGATAGATATAATAATACATGACTGCCATTACCGACAAAAAAGGTGTTACGAACGTGATTTACAGTCGTATAGTACTTTCCTCAATAAATGCTCGGAAATTCAAACTAAGTTTAATCCAAACAAACATTTAAATTTTCTACTTACCAATATACAGGGTTATTTTTGGATCCCTACCCAAATTTTAGTATGTTACTCAGAACACGAATCTGAACAACTTTCCCAAAGGAACATGGCTCGAAAAACGAGAAAAAATTTTGCTTATCCCATACAAATCCCACTATCGCCGGAACAAGATTTGCATGGGAGGACTAAAAATTTTTCTCGTCTTTTTTTCTTTTTTCTTTCTTTTTTCTTTTCTTCTTTTTTGTCCTTTGGGAAAGTTTTTCAGATACATATTCCGAGCAACATACTAAAATTTGGCCAGGGGTCAAAAAATAACCCAGTATTCCTTATATTCACATCGCAGTTTTTCATTTTCATATTCTACATGTATTCTACTTAATCGTTGTTTGTTTTTTATTTATTACAATTTATAGTTTTCTTTTTTCAAGCCAGTTCGAAATTTAAACAAAATCTTGGATAAGTTACCTCCTTGGTTTTATGTTGGTAGATTCAACTTTTAAATAACTAGATAGATATGAATTTTTAAAGTAAATCAATTCATCGCAAAATTCGATAGAAATGGATTTTCATACTAACATTGGCAGAGATATTTTGATTTATCTCGAAGAAGATTGTCAAAATTATGATCGAATTTCCAAGCATTTTTGAAAAAAATCTTTTTTTACACAAACTAAAAATCAATATCGTACGAATTGCTTATACGTATATATCACCAGAAAATAAGAAGTCAGAAATTCATTTGTAGTCGTTAATTTTTTCCGGAAATGACGCGACGTCACAGCTGAGGCTCCTTGTGAATTTTATATCAAAAGTGTATTACAGCATTAGTTGTGACGTCATCCCACGAATTTTGCAAATTTTTATATTTCTATAAAATTACGGAGTAATACAATAAAATAAAAAAATTGAGAAGCATTAAACGAAATCTGGAAATGATTTTGAGATTTTATGCGGTTACCGAAATTGAGCGGTTGTAGATTGCTCAGCTACACATTGATACTATTTGACTCAAAGGTGCACATTTCTCTGACTACTCAATATAATAGTTTTTCACATTAACCTGGCCAGAGTTTAGTGAGTTCCTGCCGCAATCCCTTTATTAGGACGGTAAAGTTGTGGGCACCAGCTCTTGTCATTCTCACTTGCCGTACTACATATTCGGCTTGGTGAGTGAAATCTCCCAGCTTGTGCAGATCCAACCATGAGTGAGGCGTTATATGTGTATCAAGGTGTTCCTCTGCAAAAGTGAATTACAAATTTAATTGTTCCTCATTTATTAACTACAAAAGAAAAAAGAACAGTATTTCCATACATTTAATTCACAAAAGTCATGCGTATGTCAAGCGGGCAAACTTAATATAGGTTTAGTAAACTACAAAGCAATTTTTTTGAACATAACCTTTTTTGTACGTTACAAAACTGAACCACTTTTCATACAATAAAAAACTTAAAATTTCTACCACTTTCATAGGCAGGCAACCCAGCTTGAAATACTTGAATGCTATAAATATGTCGCTGGCATATTATGAAAACGAGATAATATAATAGACTAAGAGCGGGCAGTCAGCAACCCTACCTCATCGGATACTAAACTGCGACCTATCTAGGCTGCTGCACTATGAAATGCTAAGTCTAAAAAACAGGGTTTCCAGGGTACAACCTGGCTCGTTTCGTACAGTCAACAAAAAACTGTTTATTTTTTTATCAAATCGTATACTAAGTAAGCACATAGTGCATGCAAAAGTACTAACATAGTTAAGAAGTACCAAACCAACAGGATTAATTTGATCAACCATGATACTTAGCGAGTTGACATAACCTAAAAATTACATTGCAACTCCTAAAAATACCTAGTTAAGGCAAGACAACCCTGGTTATAGTGGTATAAATTAATTAGTACCTACTTATGCATATACCTACTATGTACTTACTTGGAACATGAAATGGTAAAAATATTACCAGTTTTTTGTTGACTGTACAAAACGTGCCAGGTTTTGCCCAGGCAACCAAATCGCGTGGGTTTTTTTTTCATAATATTAAAAGACGAGCCTACATAGACCAAATCAAGGAAAAAGCTGATTTCGTCTCGTACCGGGAGGTCAAGGACCTGACACAAAACCGCACAAAGTAGCGATTGCTCCACAGACAAGAGCCCTGCTCTTAAATTTGAAGAAGGGTTTATATAGTCGCTTCTTTTTTTTCTTACCATGGCGCCACTTTGTTTGTGAAGTGATGTAGTTTAGCTGACGTCATTAATGATCAAATGATTTTAAGTTTAGACTCACCATTTCATTGTTCAGCAGCCTAGATAGGTTGCTGTTTGGTACCCGATGAGGTAGGGTTTCCAACTGCACGCTCTCCGGCTATAATTTCACTATGATAATATAATAAATAATATCAAGTCATTTGTGCAAAAAAAAACTGTTTTCTACCAGGAATATAAAACTGGTATGATTTCAGTGACTGTAATGTATACACGGCTGCACGTCGATTGTAACACTTTGACCTTGAGCTGGTCTTTGGTTTCGGGTATTTGTAGCGTAGCGCTGGTTCAACTTGAACGGTCAACCGCTTGTCGGTAGAAACCTTTTCAACTCTATTACCACGCCATAAGGTCCAAAAGTGTTTCTACTGATGTGCGGCCGTGTGTACCTTCTGGTTTTGTTTCTACGTGTTTGCTACCGTGCGTACTATATTCTTTGAATCAGCTCAAAGAGCCCTTTCATTGGATTCTCCACATGATAGGTAGGTTTCTCGAAAAAATATTAAAAAACCGTATAATTAATAGGTTCCTCTTAATCTAAGAACCTCTTAACTTCCTTGCTTCGCTCGTAACAGATACCGTGCTACTCTGAAGCACCATGTCAAAATTTGAAGGAACAAAAAGAAAATGTAGTGGTTTACGTAATAAGGTGTATTTTTGAATAAACTTTAAAATGGTTTTCATAAAGTTTTCATTTTCCGGGAACTCTATGGAAAATTGCTATATAGATCAACTGTCCAAATTTTCACTATCAAATGTGATATTAAGTGTCTTCACAGGTATTTGTTTTACTATGGGATGACATCTGCCAGCACATCACATCTCCTTTGCTATGCATGTTACATCATAATCGATGCATATGAAATATTCAAAATAACCCCACCAAATTAATAGAACGACGCCTTCATCGTATTTAAAAATATAAATACACACGGCCGCACATCAACACCACCTAAATAACATGAGACTCAGCTAGATCGATTTTTCGCCCTCGTAAACACCCGTAGAGTAAATTTCAGTTTTCATACAGAAATCGTAACCAAGACCTATCATCATATACTTTGAGGTCACATAATTATTATGTTTTGTAACTTTTAAACTTTTGCATTTCTAAATTATTGTATCAAATTGCTAAGCTATGATTAATTAATTGTTATAAATATATTACCTAAACAACAAATAGAAAATAAATTTTAAACATGTGTCCAAGTTTTTTTTTCAAATGTTACTTCAGGTAAGTTAGCTTTGCCGGCCTGTATACAGGGTGTAAGGGAAACGTCAACGAAACTGAACCACTTACCCAAAGAAACATATGTTGGGAAATGAAAAAAAAAATTGACCTCTCCATACAAATTACCCACTCTGGTCGAACAGTAGGTTAACCTAAATCTAACTTACCACTATTTGTAAGAAAATCGTCGAAGCTGCCACATTCCAAATTGGTTTTTTCTATATTTTGACAAAAATTCTCACTGAAACCATCATTGCTGTTGAGTGTTCCTATGCTATAGGAACATATTATTATAAGATAGACAAGTTTATTTAACATATTATTTTATAGTTCCACAAATTTTCGCACTTATTGAGTGCTTACTGTTGACTGAATTCGAAATCATTATTGTACATATCTATATTTCTGTTAATTTACATAATCACCTGTATGTTTACCCAGCTGCAGCGAAAGGAAGACGAGCAATATAAGGTCCTAATGAAATAGTGAACATAATTTTAGTATGTTACTCAGACCATGAAACTGAACAACTTTCCCCAAGGAACATAGGTCGAAATACGAAAATCAAATTTTCACCTCCCATAGTAACTTCATCAGCTGATAGCGCATTTTGTATGGGAGGTCAAATTTGGTTTTTCATATTTCGACCTATGTTCCTTTGGGAAAAATGTATAGTTTCATGGTCTTAGTAAGGTGCTAAAACTATGTTCACTATTTTATTAGGACCCTATATTTCGCACATCCGGAAGAACTAAGTCAGAACATACATTTTACAAATTTTACAGCAGCGCAAGTTAAAGGTTTTTTACTTGTTTGATCCCAGATTTCGACTTGAAATTATTACTTTATAATGATAAATATACCTTCATTTTAGTTTTATTTTTAAAGCCCACACTTTAAAAATTAAAGCATTAATAATAATAATAATGCATTTATTTACCAAAGTTCAAATGATTACAAAAGTTTTATAACTGCCTTTTTACAATATAAAGTTTACATAAGGGCGAGATTAGATCGTACGATTTTGGTAAAAATTTGACATAAACAAAAATTTTATGTAAAGGTGAGAACATGTTTTGGTCATGTAGAGAGGATGAATGAACGAAGACTGACGAAAGAGATCTACCAGGCGAGAGTGAATGGAAACGATGGAAGGGGAAGGCCTAGGCGAACGTACCAGGACCAAATTCAGGACGTTCTGAATAAAGGCCAGGTTAAAAGTACCCTAAACCGACGAGCATGTATGAAAGGATTGATGAAAGTACAGGAAGCAAGGGAAGTATGTTAAGATCGTAGCAGGTGGAGGACTGTGGTCTCTGCCTACCCCGACGGGAAAGAGGCGTGATGTTATGTATGTATGTATGTGAGAACAAAAGTAACACATGAAAATTGAAGCATTGAATTGTTTCTTTGTCGTACCGAAGTGTATTAATTAATTTAAATGTGACATTACATTTCGATAAAAACAATAAACAGATTTAAATTTTAATATTATAATGAAAAGCTTTTATTTATGTATTTAAATTGCATCACAATAAGTCATACCTAAACAAAACATCAATACTAAAATACGAGTAAATTAGCTTGAAAATCCACTCATGGCTTTGTTAATCAAAAAGTCCCCCTCTAGATGTTCCTGGTACAAAGGTGCCCATTACACTAGCAGACTCTCTGAGAGAAAGATAAAAATTTAACGTTTTTAGGATTTGATAAAAGTCCATACATTTTAGTATGGAGGTTCCTCGCAAGAACGTGATACGCTTATGGCTCCCTCCTTAGCAGAAAGAGCTGCTACTTAAACCTCCTTGTTTGTACCTGTGTGCACTTATAGGTATAGTAATGTTTACGTTGTGAGAAATAAGATATTTCACAGTTTTAATCCACAAACAACAGTATTTTCCAATCAAATAACTGCGGAAATTGTTTTTGGCAAGAAGATCCGTGATTTGATGCACAGTGCACTTCTTAATAATACGAAAATACAGCACTTTTTCGGCAAAAATTTGGAGACTTCTAGATACACGTAATTCTCTTGACAAGTCACGACCGGAAGAGGAGTTTAGCTAAGTCTTATGTCTGGGAAAATTCGTTTTGTTGTTTTTTGAGCATTTTTGAAAAGAGTGCGTTTCAGAAACCCTTCAGCGCCATCTGTGGTGGGTTTTGGCTCAGATTATGCAGAGCGAAGCTCGTTCACCCAGATACTGTCAATAAGTTTTAATTAGTGCTTTATTTTATAATGTACCTATATCACAGAATATACATATAATAGTAAACAAGTTTATTGTTATTTGTTTTTGTACCAACCAACAAAAGAAAATACAGACTATTTTTTCAAAACCATGGTTGAATTTAGTAGTGTGAACATTTTCCTACCGGCAAAATAAAACAACCTCGTTGTTTTTTTTGTGTTTTTTATTAACGACCTTAAAAATCACATTCTTGAAAAATTTGCTAATAAATCAACTTTTATCAAATCTTAAATGCATTGTTAAGATTGCACTTAGAAAATTTTCCTCCTTTTTTATTTTAAATAGTTTGGCCGCTTCGCGGAAAAAGTTGACAACTCGTAATGACTCAAGTAATGACATCGATTTTCTGGCTTCATTCCTTCTATGAACAAAAGGATTTTGAACACAAAAAGATGCATCCGTGTTTAAAGGTTCACTTAAATTATTATTTACATTAACTTTATACAGTTCAAACGTTTCTGGCAATCTTCTCACATTCTCAAACAAATCTCGTGGAATAGGTCGACCAGCAAAGAGAGATATACAATTTTTTCCATAATCAAAGTCTGCATAATAAGAAAAAAATCCTCCCAACAGCTCATACAGAGAGTTTCTATTTTCTGACGGGTACAAATATTCAAAAGAATCTCGGAAAGCGAGGTTCCAGTTCTCTATCATCTTGGGTTGCACTGATTTTTGTAAAATATGTACAGATGGGAAAATATCAACTTGTTGCAAATAAAAAATTACAATCAAGTACCAAAATATATTTGGCAATTTAGTTGTAGGATATACTAAACCATTAAGTTTTGATATGTATTTAATAATGATCATTAAAGATACCGCTCTGCTATCTAGTTGAAACATATACTTGATCAATTTTGTGTCTCCTTCGTACTTTTTGAAAGATAGATCACACATTTGATTAGTTGGCGTGTAGAGAAATCTTACTAAAGGAACTCTGGCATATATAGTTGTGACATTTGCAAATGCCGATTTGTTCTTCAGAAATTCAGCAGCTTGCTGGATTCGTGAAACAGGAGCGTTGTTATCATCCGGTAATGTGACGAATGCATCCATATCACTGGACCTTAGTGCGAGTCCGTTGACAACAGAGCCAAATGGTGTCATCTTCATCTCTACAACAGATCACAAATATTATGTTAATTAGGTTTTGGTCTGTGTTTTCACATTGTTAAGGCCCTATACACACTGTCATTTTTTGCACTGATAAAAAAGCGCGTTCGGCACCAGCAATTAACAAAAATTTGTATCGCACGTTTGTTTTGTATCACTGCAGCTAGACAGGCAGCTTCTGTATTGTAACCTGCATCTCATTTATATCGCTGCTTCGAGTAGCGCGTGTGCGTAAAGATATAAGATTTAAGAATTAACCGCTGCAAAAACAGGCAGTGTGTGAAGGACCTTCATCGAATTAGGCTACATTTCACCCCCTCAAAACTGTTTCACGGGCGATTTTTTCCTTTTGGAAGCAGCTATGACTAAATTTACGTCATAGCAAGTTTGTGTTCGGACCAGTTGCACTTTCCAACAATCACTTTGATATTATCTGTCATAATGGTGATTCTTAATAGATAAGACTTAATTTTAAGTAATATTTTTCCTTGTCTTTCTTTACCGACGGTAAAGAGGCGTGATGTTATGTTTGAGTGTATTACTAAGTGGATATTTCCTAATTTTCCTAACAGAAAGTCTTTCATTTCTTAAATTAGCAATAACATTATAAGGTTTAACAATTGCTTTATCGATTTCTCATAAAAAAATTCAATCTAAAATTGTAATATAATAATTATTAATTATTATATAATATTAATTATTAATTATATATAATAATTATTATTTGTTATGTTATAATAATAATAAGTAATGTAGTTACTATTACTCCATAAAACATGAAATAAATTATTGCATCTAAAATATGAAATAGTTTTTCACATTAACCTGGCCAGAGTTCAGTAAGTTCCTGCCGCAATCCCTTCAACAAAACGGTAAAGTTGTGGGCACCTGCTCTTGTCATTCTCACTTGCCGTACTACATATTCGGCTTGGTGAGTAAAATCTCCAAATTTGTGTAGATCAGACCACGATTGAAGAGCTGAAAGTTAATGGTTATCAAAGCGAATAACTAAAAGTATTTTTTTTTACTTCACTAGCTCGGGAACATCAAACCAAAATAGCGCACTTGCATCTTAATCTGTAATTGTATATTATACTATTAAACGAGCAATATTTGTATATAATATATTTGTAGTCGGTTTCTCGAAAACAGCCCTAACGAATTTACTTTACAGGGATTTTCGGGGATGAAAAATCGATCTAGTAAAATTTGTTTTCTCCGTTTTTTGAGCATTTTCTTGAAAATATCGTGTTTTGGAATCCCTTCAGCGCCATCTGTGGTGGGTTTTGATTAAACAGAGTGAATCTCGTTCGCCCAGGTACTGTGTATTAGTGTTAGTTATTGCTTTATTGTATAATGTACCTATATTATTATTTGTTTTTGTACCAAGCAACAAAAGAAAATACGGACATAATTTTCGAAACTGTAGTTGAATTTAGTAGTAGTAGTAACATTTTTCTACCCCCTAAATAAAACAACTTCGTTGTTTCTTGTATCTTTTTATTAACGATCATTGAAAACATATTCTAGAAAAATTTGCAAATAAATCAACTTTTATCAAATCACAAATGCATAGTTAAGATTGCACTTAGAAAATTGTCCTCATTTGTTATTTTAAATAGTTTGGCGGCTTCACGGAAAAAGTTGATAACTCGTAATGATTCAAATGCTGGCATCGATCTTCTGGCTTCATTATTACTATGAACAAATGGTTTTTGAACACAAAAAGTTGCATTCGTGTTTAAAGGTTCACTCAAATTATTATTTACATTAACTTTATACAGTTCAAACATTTCTGGCAATCTACTCACATTCTTAAACAAATCTCGTCGAATAGGGCGACCAGCAAAGAGAGATATACAGTTTTTTTCAAAATCAAAGTTTGCATAATAAGAAAAAAATCCTCCCAACAGCTCATATAGAGAGTTTCTATTTTCTGACGGGTACAAATATTCAAAAGAATCTCGGAAAGCGAGGTTCCAGTTCTCTATCATCTCGGGTTGCACGGATTTTTGTAAAATATGTACAGACGGGAAAATGTCAACTTGTTGCAAATAAAAAATTACAATGGAACACCAAAATATATTTGGCAATTTAGTAGTCGGATATGTTAAACCATTAAGTTTTGTCATGTATTTGATAATAATCATTAAAGATATCGCTCTGTTATCTAGTTGAAACATATATTTGATCAATTTCGTGTCACCTTCATTTTCGTACTTTTTGAAAGATAGGTCACACATTTGCTTAGTTTGTGTGTAGAGAAATCTAACTAAAGGAACTCTGGCATTTAGAGTTGTGACATTTGCAAATGCAGATTTGTTCTTCAGAAATTCAGCAGCTTGCTGGATTCGTGAAACAGGAGCGATGTTGTCATCCGGTAATGTGACGAATGCATCCATATCACTGGACCTTAGTGCGAGGCCGTTGATAACAGAACCAAATAGTGTCATCTTCATCTCTACAACAGAACACAAATATTATCTTTACATAGATATAATAATACATGACTGCCATTACCGACAAAAAAGGTGTTACGAACGTGATTTACAGTCGTATAGTACTTTCCTCAATAAATGCTCGGAAATCCAAACTAAGTTTAATCCAAACAAACATTTAAATTTTCTACTTACCAATATACAGGGTTATTTTTGGATCCCTACCCAAATTTTAGTATGTTACTCATAACACGAATCTGAACAACTTTCCCAAAGGAACATGGCTCGAAAAACGAGAAAAAATTTTGCTCATCCCATACAAATCCCACTACCGCCGGAACAAGATTCGCATGGGAGGACCAAAAATTTTTCTCGTCTTTTGACCTATGTCCTTTGGGAAAGTTTTTCAGATACATATTCCGAGCAACATACTAAAATTTGGCCAGGGGTCAAAAAATAACCCTGTATTCCTTATATTCACATCGCAGTTTTTCATTTTCATATTCTACATGTATTTTACTTAATCGTTGTTTGTTTTTTATTTATTACAATTTATAGTTTTCTTTTTGCAAGCCAGTTCGAAATTTAAAAAAAACCTTGGATAAGTTACCTCCTTGGTTTTATGTTGGTAGATTCAACTTTTAAATAACTAGACAGATATGAGTTTTTATAGTAAATCAATTCATCGCAAAATTCGATAGAAATGGATTTTCATACTAACATTGGCAGAGATATTTTGATTTATCTCGAAGAAGATTGTCAAAATAATAATCGAATTTCCAAGCATTTTTGAGAAAAATCTTTTTTTACACAAACTAAAAATCAATATAGTACGAATTGCTTATATGTATATATCACCAGAAAATAAAAAGTCAGAAATTCATTTGTAGTCGTTAATTTTTTCCGGAAATGACGCGACGTCACAGCTGAGGCTGCTTGTGAATTTTATATCAAAAGTGTATTACAGTATTAGTTGTGACGTCATCCCACGAATTTTGCAAATTTTCATATTTCTATAAAATTACGGAGTAATACAATAAAATAAAAAAAATTGAGAAGCATGGAACGAAATCTGGAAATGATTTAGAGATTTTATGCGGTTACCGAAGTTGAGCGGTTGTAAATTGCTCAGCTACATATTGCTACTATTTGACTCAAAGGTGCACATTTCTCTGACTACTCAATATAATAGTTTTTCACATTAACCTGGCCAGAGTTTAGTGAGTTCCTGCCGCAATCCCTTTATTAGGACGGTAAAGTTGTGGGCACCAGCTCTTGTCATTCTCACTTGCCGTACTACATATTCGGCTTGGTGAGTGAAATCTCCCAGCTTGTGCAGATCCAACCATGAGTGAGGCGTTTTATGTGTATCAAGGTGTTCCTCTGCAAAAGTGAATTACAAATTTAATTGTTCCTCATTTATTAACTACAAAAGAAAAAAGAACAGTATTTCCATACATTTAATTCACAAAAGTCATGCGTATGTCAAGCGGGCAAACTTAAGCAAAAAAGCAATTTTTTTGAACATAATCTTTTTTGTACGTTACAAAACTGAACCACTTTTCATACAATAAAAAACTTAAAATTTCTACCACTTTCATAGGCAGGCAACCCAGCTTGAAATACTTGAATGCTATAAATATGTCGCTGGCATATTATGAGAACGAGATAATATAAAAGATTAAGAGCGGGCAGTCAGCAACCCTACCTCATCGGATACTAAACAGCGACCTATCTAGGCTGCTGCACTATGAAATACTAAGTCTAAAAAACAGGGTTTCCAGGGTACAACCTGGCTCGTTTCGTACAGTCAACAAAAAACTGTTTATTTTTTTATCAAATCGTATACTAAGTAAGCACATAGTGCATGCAAAAGTACTAACATAGTTAAGAAGTACCAAACCAACAGGATTAATTTGATCAACCATGATACTTAGCGAGTTGACATAACCTAAAAATTACATTGCAACTCCTAAAAATACCTAGTTAAGGCAAGACAACCCTGGTTATATATGGTATAAATTAATTAGTACCTACTTATGCATATACTATGTACTTACTTGGAACATGAAATGGTAAAAATATTACCAGTTTTTTGTTGACTGTACAAAACGTGCCAGGTTTTGCCCAGGCAACCAAATCGCGTGGGTTTTTTTTTCATAATATTAAAAGACGAGCCTACATAGACCAAATCAAGGAAAAAGCTGATTTCGTCTCGTACCGGGAGGTCAAGGACCTGACACAAAACCGCACAAAGTAGCGATTGCTCCACAGACAAGAGCCCTGCTCTTAAATTTGAAGAAGGGTTTATATAGTCGCTTCTTTTTTTCTTACCATGGCGCCACTTTGTTTGTGAAGTGATGTAGTTTAGCTGACGTCATTAATGATCAAATGATTTTAAGTTTAGACTCACCATTTCATTGTTCAGCAGCCTAGATAGGTTGCTGTTTGGTACCCGATGAGGTAGGGTTTCCAACTGCAAGCTCTCCGGCTATAATTTCACTATGATAATATAATAAATAATATCAAGTCATTTGGTGTTTATTTTGCAAAAAAAAACTGTTTTCTATCAGGAATATAAAACTGGTATGATTTCAGTGACTGTAATGTATACACGGCTGCACGTCGATTAAAACACTTTGACCTTGAGCTGGTCTTTGGTTTCGGGTATTTGTAGCGTAGCGCTGGTTCAACTTGTACGGTCAACCGCTAGTCAGTAGAAACCTTTTCAACTCTATTACCACGCCATAAGGTCCAAAAGTGTTTCTACTGATGTGCGGACGTGTGTACCTTCTGGTTTTGTTTCTAGGTGTTTGCTGCCGTGCGTACTATATTCTTTGAATCAGCTCAAAGAGCCCTTTCATTGGATTCTCCACATGATAGGTAGGTTTCTCGAAAAAATATTAAAAAACCGTATAATTAATAGGTTCCTCTTAATCTAAGAACCTCTTAACTTCCTTGCTTCGCTCGTAACAGATACCGTGCTTCTCTGAAGCACCATGTCAAAATTTGAAGGAACAAAGAGAAAATGTAGTATGGTTTACGTAATAAGGTGTATTTTTGAATAAACTTTAAAATGGTTTTCATAAATTTTCCATTTTCCGGGAACTCTATGGAAAATTGCTATATAGATCAACTGTCCAAATTTTCACTATCAAATGTGATATTAAGTGTCTTCACAGGTATTTGTTTTACTATGGGATGACATCTGCCAGCACATCACATCTCCTTTGCTATGCATGTCACATCATAATCGATGCTTATGAAATATTCAAAATAACCCCACCAAATTAATAGAACGACGCCTTCATCGTATTTAAAAATATAAGTACACACGGCCGCACATCAACACCACCTAAATAACATGAGACTCAGCTAGATCGATTTTTCGCCCTCGTAAACACCCGTAGAGTAAATTTCATCGAAATCGATAGAGCCGTTTTCGAGAAACCAATTACGAATACATATATTTATACAGGGTGTAAGGGACGGTGTACCGAAAACTGAAAGGACGTGCTCAGACAACGAAACTGAACAACTTTCCCAAAGAAACATATGTTGGGAAATGAAAAAAAAATTGACTTCTCCATAGAAACTGTTCGACCAGAGAGAGTGGGCAATTTTTATGGAGAGGTCAATTTTTTTTTTCATTTCCTAACATATGTTTCTTTGGGAAAGTTGTTCAGTTTCTTTGACTGAGCACGCCCTTTCAGTTTCCGGTACACTGTCCTTTACACCCTTTATACAGGTTTATTTTTGGACCCCTACCCAAATTTTTGTATGTGACTCGGAACATAAATTCGCATTCGCCCCCGAAAACCCCCGTATGGTAAATTTCATCAAAATCGTTAGATAGAATCGTTAGGTTTTCGAGAAACCGATTACAAATATATATACAAATATTGCTCGTTTAATAATTTAGGATGATAGGATTATGTAATTTGTTGTGACTTTACATCACATATCCCTAACTTGCTACAAATTATTTCTTTATTCCTACTTCTATAACCCTAATTTTTCTAAGGCTTGACCATACAAACATTGCGCCGTCAATACTGAAATTTAAAAGAAAAATCTAATTTTTGACCTTTTTCTAAGGGAAAGTGGTTCAGTTTCATGTCCTAAATACCATGCTCAAGTATAGTCAGATGTAGAAAGAAAAGCTTAAGGGTGTAATGGTTAAGTGTGTCCAGGCAATTATTCCGTAACTATAATACAGATATCAAAAAACTTCAAACTGATATCGAAAGTACGTTACCTAATGAGTAAAATGACATCGATAACTTGAGATTAGTAGAAATGTTTTAGTTTCCTTATTAGGTACTATACCTTACTATTAGGATTATTATTAATATTACTTTGAGAGGTCAATAAAAAGTTTCTTAAAATATCAGTACAAAGCTAAAAATAAATAACCTTTCAAAATATGGAAACTGAAACCTTTCTACTAATGTTATACTAAATGTATGGAAGTGTTTAATGTCAAAATTCTAGATATTTTCTCGTCATATTTTTGAAAACTTAGGGCCTGTCCGGGTGTATTCTTCTTAGAGCACGGTAACGTTAAAGTTTTTGAAAGGCCGGTATTTCACTGGGACACCACGGTGGCGCGACTGGTTGCGCAACTGATTGCGCCACTGGTGTCCGTAACTAGACACCAGTAAAGACACACCCTGCGGCCAAAGTATTAAGGGCTATATTTCAATGGGAGTGGTAGCGCGACCAGCATCCGAACTGGTTGCGCCGCCAAATTGGTTGCGCAACCAAACGGACACCAGGTGAGTAACTCTCTATAGAGCTGTATACATTTTGTTGGTAGCGGCGACTGGTTGCGCTGCCATGATATGGGTTAGTATCGTGTTACCACAGTTTCGTTTTGACACGATCGTAAAATACCTACAAAAAAGTATCGTTTTGCCACGAATTCCTAAGTTCTTTGTAAATGATGGAAAGTACAGTAGCAAAGAAAAGTGTTTACTTTTAAAATATTGTATTATTTCAGACGTCTACCGATGTGAGAGGAAAAAAATAATTCGTAAAATAATCATTATTTATAATGTTCAGTCTTATTGATTGCACAAACACTTAAACATTTTTAAATTATAAATCGAAAACAAATAATCAACAATAATATAAATAATAATCGAATGTCCATAAAAAAAACAAATAATCAAATCCGGAAAATAATAATAACAGCGGCAACCCGATTGCCCACTGGACAAACGATGCGGCCTGACATTTGACGACGCATTAATCACATTTTAGAATTTTTTTCTTTTGATTTTCAGGATTGATGAGCAAAAGGTTTTGACTGATAGTTTGGATATTCTGATATTATTTTATTAGTAAGTAAAAATATATTGAAAACGTAACACTTTTCTTTCCGATAATCTGCAACACAGATTCGTGGCAAAATGATACCATTTGGTAGGCATTTAACGATCGTGTCAAAACGAAACTGTGGTAAAACGATACTAACCCAGTGAAATACCGGCCTAATAGTTCCGGAATAATCGCCCGGGCCCACTTAATGATTACACCCATCATCCGGTAACAGACCTATACCTATATTGAAGTATCAGCAAAATTGTACCACTTACCACTAATCATTTGAAAATTATCGGAGCTGCCACATTCCAAATTTCTTTTGTCAATTTTTTGACAAAAATTCTCACTGAAACCATCATTGTTGTTAAATGCAAATATAAACATATAGGAACATATTATAAGATAGACAAGTTTTTTTAACATATTAATTTATAGTTCCAGAAATTGTCGCACTTATTGAGTGTTTACTGTTGACTGATTCAATATCGTTATTGCATCTATATTTCTGATCATAAAAGTGTATAAAACCAGTTATTAAGAGCCTGTTTACCCAACTGCGGCAAAAGGCGGGACCTATTAAATAATAATAGAATGCGTGTTCTATATTATTCGGAAAGAGGGATTTTCCGGTGCTGAATTAAGAATCTTGATATTTTTTACTAACCCTATAAAGTATGGTAATAAAATGAAAGGTTTCATTTTAGCAAAAAAAAAAAAAATACCCGAATTCGTTAAAATGAAAAAACTGCGTAACAGCAAAAAAATTGTTTTAAGTCACAAGTGGACAAACGAGCAGGTGGGCCACCTGGTGGTAAGTGGTCACCACCGCCCATGACACCCACTGTCTTATTAGTGAATAAATTTGACACTAGTAAGACAGCAAAGCGTTACCCACTCTGAGAACTAAGATGGTACATCTGGTGTGCCGGCTTCCTTGCCCTTGAAACCGAAACACAGCAGAGCAAACACTGCTGCTTCACGGCAGTTTTGTTTCGTGGTCGGGTTTCTTGTTTTTTAATATATGTTTATTCCTCTGTTTGAAATGTCACGAGTATTCTTCATTAGTATAACATTATGCAGCTATTACTATTGCTATTAATAGCTGCATAGATACATAAAATCTTGTATATGTGAGACAGGTAGCGTCATAGAGTAGGTAAGAATCACTGTCCACATAAAGCCACGATCACACCTTGCTTAATTCAGAAACTAATTCGGCATACATTGCTCGTTGTAGTAAGGATATTGCAATCATAACAAAGCCTCCCAGCAATATATGCCGAATTAGTCTTAACATTCAACAAGGCGTAATCGTGGCTTAAGGGTCTGATAAGAGCTGAATTACCTCCCTTACTAACAAAAGGCAGAATACGCGTGCTAGAATGATGCGGATTCGTGCTGTTTTACATTTTTCGCTCATTTTTGCATTTTTCTCAAAATCTGTATACATAATATTAAGTATTATAAAACAGCTATATTATTATGCATAATGTATTGAATAATGTGTAAAAGTTTTGGCCAATGGGTACTTAAGGAAAACGGTTTAAAAGCAAAAAGCAGAGGTAATTTTGGTTTTTTATTATGGCGTAAAAAATATATTTAATCGTGTTTCAGAGTCGGCATATTACTTTTAATGTGTAGTGTGTCACAATTTTGAATAAATGTATTTCTTTCTTTCTTTCTTTACTGTAAAGTTGCTTAATTATCACATAGTTTTTTTTTCACGGCCATATATTCATCACTTTTCGTTAAAAACCTGCTCAAGTGAAGCGTATTTAACTCTTATCAGCCCCATAATCACTTGCTTGTATCTTGCATGCATCCTGCATTGAAACAAACAAAACTGTGACCACGCACGATGCACGACATCACCTAGCGACACTAGTCAATGCAAATATAGACTTCATTTACACGTAAACAACGTTCATAAAAGCGTGCCTTGCAATGTGGCTGTTACGTCCGACGGTGATGCCGAAATAAAAGAGAGAAAAGTATTTTTTAAATATGTGAAAGTAAAATTTGACCACGTTTGTTTCGTCTAAAATATTATAAATTTTCAATTATTTTTGATAAAAAATATAGGTAGCAGTAAAATGGTAATAAATAGGAAAAAAATACAAAATGAGGGTTTTTTAGAACTGTTCACTGATAACCTGTTTAGAAGTGAATAAAAATTATAAAAAAACAATTATACACTACTTTATACGAATGTTAAACATTCACTTTTGAAACACCTCCGTGGTCTAGTGGCTAAAAGGTTCGGCTCTCGAGCCGAAGGTTCTGCATTCGATTCCCGGTGGGGACACTGTGAAACAAAAATCCCTTTATGCGACCTCCCCAGTTTGGCTAGGACATTGCAGGTTCAATCACCTGATTGTCCGAAAAGTTAGACGATTCCGTGCTTTGGCACGTTAAGCCGTTGGCACAGATTAAATCCCTTTATGCGACCTCCCCAGTTTGGCTAGGACATTGCAGGTTGAATCACCTGATTGTCCGAAAAGTTAGACGATTCCGTGCTTTGGCATGTTAAGCCGTTGGCACAGATGAAATCCCTTTATGCAACCTCCCCAGTTTGGCTAGGACATTGCAGGTTGAATCACCTGATTTTCTGAAAAGTTAGACGATTCCGTGCTTTGGCACGTTAAGCCGATGGCACAGATTAAATCCCTTTATGCGACCTCCCCAGTTTGGCTAGGACATTGCAGGTTGAATCACCTGATTGTCCGAAAAGTTAGACGATTCCGTGCTTTGGCACGTTAAGCCGTTGGCACAGATTAAATCCCTTTATGCGACCTCCCCAGTTTAGCTAGGACATTGCAGGTTGAATCACCTGATTGTCCGAAAAGTTAGACGATTTCGTGCTTTGGCACGTTAAGCCGTTGGCACAGATTAAATCCCTTTATGCGACCTCCCCAGTTTGGCTAGGACATTGCAGGTTGAATCGCCTGATTGTCCGAAAAGTTATACGATTCCGTGCTTTGGCACGTTAAGCCGTTGGCACAGATTAAATCCCTTTATGCGACCTCCCCAGTTTGGCTAGGACATTGCAGGTTCAATCACCTGATTGTCCGAAAAGTTAGACGATTCCGTGCTTTGGCACGTTAAGCCGTTGGCACAGATTAAATCCCTTTATGCGACCTCCCGAGTTTGGCTAGGACATTGCAGGTTGAATCACCTGATTGTCCGAAAAGTTAGACGATTCCGTGCTTTGGCCCGTTAAGCCGTTGGCACAGATAAAATCTCTTTATGCGACCTCCCCAGTTTGGCTAGGACATTGCAGGTTGAATCACCTGATAGTCCAAAAAGTTAGACGATTCCGTGCTTTGGCACGTTAAGCCGTTGGCACAGATTAAATACCTTTATGCGACCTCCCCAGTTTGGCTAGGACATTGCAGGTTGAATCACCTGATTATCCGAAAAGTTGGACGATTCCGTTTTTTGGCACGTTAAGCCGTTGGCACAGAATAAATCCCTTTATGCAACCTCCCCAGTTTAGCTAGGACATTGCAGGTTGAATCACCTGATTTTCCGAAAAGTTAGACGATTCCGTGCTTTGGCACGTTAAGCCGTTGGCACAGATTAATAGTAGTTTATGCAACTGTCATATAAAACTGGTTATTAAAACACGAGTTTGGGTTTATCACACGAGGCGCAGCCGAGTGTGATAATAGCATCAAACGAGTGTTTTAATACCATATTATATGCAGTTGCGTATACTACTTTATCTTCACTCATACAAAAGGTAGGTACTTACTTATACAAATTAAACAAAAGTAAGTAAACAACAAAGGCAACTTATATTATGTATACTACAGTTCTGACATAAGTCTATAGAAGCCGCCTTAATATATCCGCTAGGTCTTCTTTGAAATATACAAGCAGAACATTTTCTTAACATGGTTTTCTTTTAGATTTTCATTCTTTCCCAATTCATTGTAGGTTATGTCGTAAAATGTCCTAGACTTATATGAGAGAAGATCATAAGTTATTGAGTATCTTCTGGTGTGAGTGCAGTATCCTGACTGAACCACTTTATCTACTTTTTCAATAAACTTTCACATTACTTTCACGGGCACAAAATACTTGAAAAAGGTAAATGTTTGAAAATAGCGGCAAATCTAATATCTATTTCCAAGTCCTTTCTAATTTCAGGCTGCGCGCGCATATTTTGAGCCACAGATGAAATAATTGTAACTATAGTAACTGTTACTCTAACTGCTCCAAAATAATAGGTTGTTTATATGGTACACTTTGTAATATGCTACTGATATTTGACAGCTACTAAGAAAAACTGATATATAACTAACGGGCTCTCTAAAAGACCTTCTATTCAGTCTTCTAAAAAAAAAATTAGATTTAAGGAGAATTGTGTCCAAGTGTTATGTAATGATTAAAAAATTAAATTACGTAACACCTTTGCAAAATTTTCATACAAAATCGTTACTTAATGTTAACTTTTTAATTTTTTATATACGTGGGACACTCAGAAATATTTGCGACACTAAAAAAAATTGTTCTACAGGTACATATATTTTTATTAAATCTTTTCAAAGTACTCTCCACCAGCCTCTATACAAAGATTCATGCGTCTGAACCAGTTTTCAAAACACTTTTTCCAGTCCGCCGTAGACACCTCGTTTACAGCCTGCTCGAACGCAGCCAGCGCATCTTCCGGCGACGAAAATTGTATCCCCTTGAGCTGATTTTTTATTTTTGGAAATAAAAAGAAGTCACACGGTGCTAGATCAGGGCTGTAAGGAGGGTGACCCAGGAGTTTGACTGGTGTGCTGTCCAGGAAGTCCCTCGTTTTGAGCGCGGTGTGTGCAGGCGCATTGTCGTGGTGGAGCAGTAGTCCGCGGAGCCCTGTGTTTGGTCGCTTGTTGCTCACAACAGAAAAAACTTCTGGTAAACATTTGGTAGTATACCATTCGGCGTTGATGCTTCTTTGATCTCGTAAGGGAATTGAGGCCAAGTGGCCAGTCAAATTAAAAAAGCTGGCGATCAAAATCTTCCCCCCGCTTCGAGATCGCTTCACTTTGGTAGGCGTTGGTTCATTTTGAAACACCCAAACTGTCGACTGGCGCTTGGTTTCTGGATCGTATTGATAAATCCAGGACTCATCACCTGTTACGATGTCGTAAACACGCCGAGACGAGCCTGCTTCAAATTTGTTCAGCATATCACGGCACCATTCCACCCGGGCCTGCTTCTGAGCGTCGGTGAGGTAGTGCGGCACCCAGCGCGATACTATCCTCCTCACGCGAAGATGCCCGTGTAGAATCTCGTGAACGCTTCCCGATCCAATCTTTAATATGTGCTGAATCTCCTGATATGTAATTCGCCTATTATCTTGGATTAAATTTTTCACTGCTAGCACGTTTTCTTCCGTAATAGCCGTCAAAGGGCGACTGCTTCTTTCTTCATCCCCCAAGGTTGGTCGACCGCGCCTAAATTCGTTATACCAACGATACACGGTTGCCTTGGAGGGGCCTTCATCCATAAATGCCATTTGAAGTCTATCGAACGATTCATCCGGTTTCAGGCGACACTTGAAATCGTAAAAAATCATAGCTCTAAAATGTTCCCGGCGCAGATCCATTTTTCAGTAAGACACGATACTTTGAATTGGCTCGCAAAAAATGTGGAGGGAAATTTTGAAAATGGAACACACATATTTTTACTTACAAGTAATCATATTTTCGAAAAAGATTCTGACCGGCCAGTCTCCCATATATAAAAACTATTTTTCGCAATACTTTCTGAGTGGCCTGGTATACTCTGCGTAATATACAGCCTTACGTATCAACTTTTTGAATCATATTTCAAAATTTACGACGTGAGTGTAGATAAATCCCTGTATGCGACCTCCCCAATTTGGCTGGACATTGCAGGTTGAATCACTTTATTGTCCGAAAAGTTAGACGATTCCGTGCTTTGGCACGTTAAGCCGTTGGTACAGATTAAATCCCTTTATGCGACCTCCCCAGTTTTGCTAGGACATTGCAGGTTGAATCACCTGATTGTCCGAAAAGTTAGACGATTCCGTGCTTTGGCACGTTAAGCCGTTGGCACAGATTAAACCCCTTTATGCGACCTCCCCAGTTTGGTTAGCACATTGCAGGTTGAATCACCTGATTGTCCGAAAAGTTAGACGATTCCGTGCTTTGGCACGTTAAGCCGTTGGCACAGATTAAATCCCTTTATGCGACCTCCCCAGTTTGGCTAGGACATTGCAGGTTGAATCACCTGATTGTCCGAAAAGTAAGACGATTCCGTGCTTTGGCACGTTAAGCCGTTGGCACAGATTAAATCCCTTTATGTGACCTCCCCAGTTTGGCTAGGACATTGCAGGTTGAATCACCTGATAGTCCAAAAAGTTAGACGATTCCGTGCTTTGGCACGTTAAGCCGTTGGCACAGATCAAATCCCTTTATGCGACCTCCCCAGTTTGGCTAGGACATTGCAGGTTGAATCACCTGATTGTCCGAAAAGTTAGACGATTCCGTGCTTTGGCACGTTAAGCCGTTGGCACAGATTAAATCCCTTTATGCAACCTCCCCAGTTTAGCTAGGACATTGCAGGTTGAATCACCTGATTTTCCGAAAAGTTAGACGATTCCGTGCTTTGGCACGTTAAACCGTTGGCACAGATTAAATCCCTTTATGCGACCTCCCCAGTTTGGCTAGGACATTGCAGGTTGAATCACCTGATTGTCCGAAATTGATTTATCTCTCTATTCTTAACACCGACTATGATATTGTGATTTTAACTGAGACTTGGCTAAACAACACTGTGTTCGACCGAGAGCTGTTCGATGATAGGTACGATGTCTTTAGGAGGGATAGATATACTACTAACTCAAATAAAAAAGAAGGTGGAGGAGTGTTAATAGCAATACTAAAAAAGTTTAAAGCTACTAGGAAACCTAAATGGGAATCCCCTTGCGAGGAACTTCGGACGTCAATTACATTAGACAAAGGAACTAATGTGAACTTTTGTGCAGTCTATATACCTCCACCTCCCCAAGTTACTTATTGTGAGCTAATACTCCAAAATATTAGTTGCGTTTTGCATAGTAAGATCCCAAAGAAATCGTTCACTTTCGTAGTAGGAGATTTTAATTTAGGTAATATCAACTGGGTCATTGATGCTGCTACACTCACTACAACCTCACCGCTACCCACTAATGGTACAGTTGAAAACTTAATTATAGATTACTTGGCCTACCTTAATTTGCGACAGTGCAATAAAATACCGAACCAGAATCAACGTATACTCGATTTGTTTTTAACTGACCATCCTGAATGTATCAATGTTGTTGAAGAGACTACGCCTTTGTCAACCATTGATGCACATCATCCACCACTCTTAGCTGAAGTAAAGTTTGTAAAAAATAAAACTCTAAAGCCTAAAAAAACTATCATCTTAAATTTCAACAAATGTAATTTTGATGCTATTTGTGACGAACTCTTTTCTTTAGACTGGGATGTAGTATGGAAGAACTGTATATCCATCGATGACATGGTTGACAAATTCTATGATACTGTTATGCCTTTAATTTTTAAACATACGCCTCTAAAAACAAAGTGCAGTAACACTTATCCAGTTTGGTACAGTAGATCCTTGATAAAAATGCTTAAGGAAAAAGCTAAATACCATAATCTACATAAGATGTATAGCAATCCTATGGACAAGTACACTTATGACCTACTGAGGGATCGATGTGACGACATGATTAAAAACTGTTATAACACATTTAAATTGAATGCAGCTGACAACTTACGTCGAAATCCTAAGTATTTTTGGCAGTTTTCAAAGTCACAAAGATCGTGTAACACATCCATACCTCATCAAATGTACTTAAATAGTGAAGTAGGAATTGGAGGACAAGAGATATGCAACCTGTTTTCTAAACATTTCCAAGCAGCGTATAATACAGTACCAGTGAACAGGGCTCCCTCGCTTGCTGCTACTTACCATAATTTTGAAACATTAGGAGGATGTCGTATATCTCAAAAAGACGTTCACAAGGCATTGTTGGAATTAAACTGTAATAAAGGACCAGGACCGGACGGTATACCGCCTATCTTTTTCAAGAAATGTGCCTCATACTTTAACTTACCTTTAACTAAAATATATAATTACTCTTTGGAAACCGGTAAGTTCCCCATCAGATGGAAAATAGCACATCTCACTCCTATATATAAAGATGGCGAAGCCGACAATATACAGAACTACCGACCAATATCCATATTGTCTGTGGCTGGCAAAATTCTTGAGTCTATTGTACAAAAGAAAATCTACGCCCATGTCAAGCAACTTATAAATACAAATCAGCACGGCTTCCTTCCAAAGAAATCCACAACTACTAATTTGCTTAGCTACGTATGTGATATAGCATCTGCTCTAGACAATAAACAAGAAGTACATGCCATATATACTGATTTTCGTAAGGCGTTCGACCTCGTCAAACACAGCATATTGGTAGCTAAGATAGAATCAATGGGTATACATGGATCACTATTGAGATGGTGTAAGTCTTATTTAGGGAACCGTTCTCAGCTCGTTTCTTTATATGGTTACAAATCGAAAAATGAGACCGTATTTTCCGGAGTTCCGCAAGGATCTCACCTGGGACCACTTTTTTTCCTCATTTTCATTAATGATATTTCAGAAGCAATTAAATCTAGTTTTAAACTATATGCTGATGATCTCAAGATATATCGCATTATTCAATCACCGTATGACGTAGCTGAACTTCAGTCAGACCTAGACAGTATTCAAAATTGGTGCTTAAACAATTGCATGTCACTTAATACCAACAAATGCTTTCATATAAAATTCACCAGAAAAACTAATTCAGTTAATGCCACGTATAGTATCGGCAATAACTTATTAAAAGAAGTAAAACACATTGAAGATTTAGGTGTTATAGTAGATAGAGAATTAAGCTACAGGTTGCATAACGACCATATAATAAAAAAATCATCACAATCAACTGGTTATATCACTAGGCAAATGAAGATTTTTAAAAACCCTAGTCTTACTATCGTCATCTATAATTGTGTTGTGAGAAGTATCCTAGAATATTGTTGCCAAGTGTGGAACCCAGGTTATGCTGTGCATACGGATAGATTAGAACGTATTCAGAAGCGTTTTGTGTACCGATTGACTTTCACCGTCAACAAGTGTCATCTCTTGCAGTCATACGAATCTCGTCTGACTCATTTTCATATTGCATCCCTCAAAGATCGCCGTAAGCAAGCTGATTTGCTTCTACTGTTTAAGTTAATACATGGTTTTGTGGATGTCCCTGATGTATTAGAACAGCTTAACATCAATGTCCCGAGAGCTTACAGTCGGTTGCAGAATCGTAAATGCTTTAATCTGCCTCTCTGTCGGACAGTTCTTGGTCATCACTCACCTCTTCATCGTATTTGTACTTCATATGAGGGTATCCGTAATCAAATTGATATATTTTCTGGTTGTCTAGCCTCCTTCAAAAACCAATTGCGCTGTTTGTAAAACAACGGTAAAAGTAAAGTACTACTCAATTATTATTTAAGTTAATAAGTTAGTATTAGTGTAACGGCTGGCTACTCCGGCCACTTTCATATTGTTATTACTTTTGCATGCTGTGTCTGCATCAAGAAGGGCACAACGCCTATGTGTTGTATCCAGTTTTGTGGACCATCAATAAAAAAAATAAAAAAAAAGTTAGACGATTCCGTGCTTTGGCACGTTAAGCCGTTGGCACAGATTAAATCCCTTTATGCGACCTCCCCAGTTTGGCTTGGACATTGCAGGTTGAATCACCTGATTGTCCGAAAAGTTAGACGATTCCGTGCTTTGGCACGTTAAGCCGTTGGCACAGATTAAATCCCTTTATGCGACCTCCCCAGTTTGGCTAGGACATTGCAGGTTGAAACACCTGATTATCTGAAAAGTTAGACGATTCCGTGCTTTGGCACGTTAAGCCGTTGGCACAGATTAAATCCCTTTATGCAACCTCCCCAGTTTAGCTAGAACATTGCGGGTTGAAACACCTGATTATCCGAAAAGTTAGACGATTCCGTGCTTTGGCACGTTAAACCGTTGGCACAGATTAAATCCTTTTATGCAATCTCCCCAGTTTAGCTAGGACATTTCAGGTAGAATCACCTGATTGTTCGAAAAGTTAGACGATTCCGTGCTTTGGCACGTTAAGCCGTTGGCACAGATTAAATCTCTTTATGCGACCTCCTCAGTTTGGCTAGGACATTGCAGGTTGAATCACTTATTGTCCGAAAAGTTAGACGATTCCGTGCTTTGGCACGTTAAGCCGTTGGCACATATAAAATCCCTTTATGCGACCTCCCCAGTTTGGCTAGGACATTGCAAGTTGAATCACCTGATTGTTCGAAAAGTTAGACGATTCCGTGCTTTGGCACGTTAAGCCGTTGGCACAGATTAAATCTCTTTATGCGACCTCCTCAGTTTGGCTAGGACATTGCAGGTTGAATCACCTGATTGTCTGAAAAGTTAGACGATTCCGTGCTTTGGCACGTTAAGCCGTTGGCACAGATTAAATCCCTTTATGCGACCTCCCCAGTTTGGCTAGGACATTGCAGGTTGAATCACCTGATTGTCCGAAAAGTTAGAGGATTCCGTGCTTTGGCACATTAAGCTGTGTAGTGTACACTTTCTGTTAGGAAAGTCTAAAGACCCAGTCAATGCGCTCAGGATAGCAAATAGGCCGACTCAAGTCGAGAAATATGCGATGGCGCGTCACTAGCCGAAGCGAGGTTTAACTAACGGCGCTGAGGAGCAATCGGCCATTCCGCCGTCGATCGCTTGTAGGGTAACACCTACGTCCGCGCGCTTTCCGCGGCCATTTCTGCCGGCTGTGCCGGATTATCATATAAAGTAATTATTTTAAAAGTGCTCTAGGATCCCACTCTTTTTTGGGTAAGTGTGAACATAATTTTAATAAACTATCAGTGTATTTCGTAGTGATTCTTTCTTTCCGTCAACCGTAGGTAATCCTCGATCTTTTGTTAATATTTCGTGTCGTATGTAATAATTGGGAGTAGTATTTTATGCTATAGCATTGTAATTATTCAAGGCATTCATTAAAAGCAGTGGCAAGATGCCGTGTTATTTTGATAACCGTCACACGACCGTTATTCATTTCTTCAAAATGACGTCATCGCGTCGTAACGGTTTTTTCATTGTCGTATCTATCATTTAGTATTTTATTTTGTAAATCTGCTCTGGTTTCGTGTACCGTTGTAGCAATCAAAGGTAGGTGAGACTCCCTTGAATGTTCTCACATTCATCGGGCGGATTGTACCACGGACACGAAACCCACGTAACGAGAACCGTCACTCATTTTCTAAACTGGTGCATTCCAGGAACAAAGAGCCTAACAAAGCTACAGCTAGAACCTGGATACAACAAGGCTACAGTTTCAACTAGCCTACGACTGAGCAAAACAAAGAACCAAGCTAGAACCTAGCTACGACCTAGCTACGACCTAGCTACAACTAAGCTACAGCTACTACGAAGCTAAGCTACAACTACAGCTGTGCCAACCTGAGCATCTGCGGGTCCCGCTACTCGACCAGCTCACCCGTGACCTTCCGCGGTGAACGCGGTCACGCCCCGTTTACGCAATACAGGACATACCAGGGGAGTCTTATTTTAAAGGAAGCACAGTGATAAATAATTAACGGACTTTCGTGGTAATCTCGTTCAATCACCAAACGTAGGGTCTACGGAACCACCCCTGTTCTTTAGTTTAGTGTAATGACTGCAAGAAACTACTTGATTAAAATATTATTAGTGCTATTTTCAATAGGGCATTTTCATGCATACCTTCCGTGGTAACGAATATTGGTAACGGTCATTTTGGGTCGACCTCTGAGTCCGCCCCTGTTTGATTTTTGTATTAAGATAAGTTAGTTAGAAATAAACCTCGTATTTAAGAAAATTAATTGTCGTATCACTTGAATTCTCCCTTACGTTTAGAATTCCCACGACAAAGTGGCGCCTCAACGTGTTTTTTTTTTGTGTGTATGAACGAGGTTACCATTTGTTTGTCACTGGCTTCTTTTGATTGCATGCACGGTACAATTTCTTTCTTTTGTGAAGTGTTATTTTTTTTGTTTGTTTGATTTGATGTGTGACAGGGTCGTAATCAGGGATTATTTTTTTTGGAAACGTTTTTTTTTGGAATTTATTTTATGGTAATTATAGTTAGACCATCACGCATCAAATCAAATATTGTGTTTCGTTCCAGGTTTTTGTAATAATTTTGTGTTTTTTTTTTAAATTTTATTATTTCGTTACGTGTGTATATTTTTTTTTAATTATTAAGGTTGTAAAAATAACGCTGTTAGGTTAGTGCTTTGTAACGGAGCAGATATTAGGGTACGTTCACATTTACCCAAAGAGCAGTATATTTTTTTTCTTCTACCAACGCTCACTCATTTTAATTTATAATTCAATTTTTTTTTTAAAACATTTCTATATTTTCTCTTCGCGAGGTGGTAGGGCCTTGTGCAAGTCCGCCTGGGGTAGTACCACCCTCTTGCCCAAACCGTTGCCAAGGGTAAGGGAGCCAGTATCCACAACTGCACACGAGACCTAACATCAGTCGTCTCAAAAACACAGTGTCTACCGACACTGACTTTAAAGAAGCAACAACTTCTTTCAATTTTTTTCTTTTTTAATAATTATTAGATAATCGTAATAACTTAGTTTTTTTTTTTTTTTAAATTTGTTGACTTAATGATTTAGCAGCACAGCTTAAAATGAGTGAGATTGAGTTTTTGTCCTTACAAAAGGAGGAATTAACTTATGAGGTCGCGATACGCGGAGACGATCCGGGAACCACGGTAGAAGCATTACGTAAACAAATCGTAAAAACATATAAAGATTTGCCTTCAGATTCGATTCTGTATTCGCATTTGGAAACGACTGCTGACATCAAACAAGCAGCGAAATCGATTCAGAAACTACAGAATAAATTACCTTAAAGAAAAATAAATACGGAAACAAAAATGTAAATAATTTTGTAAATAAACTCATAGTTAGGTCATCATGTAGAATACAGGTTAGGAACATTAAGGAAATAGGTGATTAGGATTTTTTTGTTTTTTTGTGTCAGCAAACGCAATGTTTTTTTAAATTGACAAAACGGTACCGAAATAGCAAGAGTGGGTCTTGTGAGTTTTTTTGTTTTGTCTACGCCATCTGAAGGATGGCTCTTCCGTAGACAGGACGCCTAGAAGAAGATGTGTTTTGTTTTGTCTGTGCCCATCAATAAAGATGGCTCTTCCACAGACAGGACGCCTAGTTAGACGTGGAGAATTTGTTTTGTTTTGTCTGTGCCCATCAATAAAGATGGCTCTTCCACAGACAGGACGCTTAGAGGATGTGGTCGTGTCAATTGGGTCCAAGATATGCTTGGCTCTGCCCCAATTGATACGCAAGATGAGTTTCGTGTTTTTTTATTATGTTTTGTCTGCGTCCATTAGAAAAGTGGCTCTACCGCAGACAGAACGTCAGACTATTTAGGAAGGTTCAGTTGGGCCCAAGGTACTTGGCTCTATCCCAACTGGAACATGTCGTGAAGAAGAACATGGGCACAATATATTTGGCTCTGCCCTATGTTACCGTTCTTACGTTATCAAGCAATAATACACTGTCAATACAAATTAGAACCTAAAGTTGCTGACACAAATAACTTGTAAATATTGTAAATAAAATAAGTAGTATTCACACTTACTGGGACAAACAACTCCAACCAATTACCTACAGTAGCAATATTTTAGCACAGAATTTTTCCGCAAAGTCTTCAGAACAAAAGAATCAGAAGACTTTAGTTTTGTGAATGTAGGGCATTATCATAATTTATTATGATATAGCCATAATGTAGGTTGTATGGATGAGAAAGTATGTAAGGCGGAACACAAGGGTTTAGTGGAAATTTCAAGCTAGAAGTTACGGATTTCATTTCTGAGGAAATCAAAACCTACAGGGGGGAGAGGAGGTAATGTAGTGTACACTTTCTGTTAGGAAAGTCTAAAGACCCAGTCAATGCGCTCAGGATAGCAAATAGGCCGACTCAAGTCGAGAAATATGCGATGGCGCGTCACTAGCCGAAGCGAGGTTTAACTAACGGCGCTGAGGAGCAATCGGCCATTCCGCCGTCGATCGCTTGTAGGGTAACACCTACGTCCGCGCGCTTTCCGCGGCCATTTCTGCCGGCTGTGCCGGATTATCATATAAAGTAATTATTTTAAAAGTGCTCTAGGATCCCACTCTTTTTTGGGTAAGTGTGAACATAATTTTAATAAACTATCAGTGTATTTCGTAGTGATTCTTTCTTTCCGTCAACCGTAGGTAATCCTCGATCTTTTGTTAATATTTCGTGTCGTATGTAATAATTGGGAGTAGTATTTTATGCTATAGCATTGTAATTATTCAAGGCATTCATTAAAAGCAGTGGCAAGATGCCGTGTTATTTTGATAACCGTCACACGACCGTTATTCATTTCTTCAAAATGACGTCATCGCGTCGTAACGGTTTTTTCATTGTCGTATCTATCATTTAGTATTTTATTTTGTAAATCTGCTCTGGTTTCGTGTACCGTTGTAGCAATCAAAGGTAGGTGAGACTCCCTTGAATGTTCTCACATTCATCGGGCGGATTGTACCACGGACACGAAACCCACGTAACGAGAACCGTCACTCATTTTCTAAACTGGTGCATTCCAGGAACAAAGAGCCTAACAAAGCTACAGCTAGAACCTGGATACAACAAGGCTACAGTTTCAACTAGCCTACGACTGAGCAAAACAAAGAACCAAGCTAGAACCTAGCTACGACCTAGCTACGACCTAGCTACAACTAAGCTACAGCTACTACGAAGCTAAGCTACAACTACAGCTGTGCCAACCTGAGCATCTGCGGGTCCCGCTACTCGACCAGCTCACCCGTGACCTTCCGCGGTGAACGCGGTCACGCCCCGTCTACGCAATACAGGACATACCAGGGGAGTCTTATTTTAAAGGAAGCACAGTGATAAATAATTAACGGACTTTCGTGGTAATCTCGTTCAATCACCAAACGTAGGGTCTACGGAACCACCCCTGTTCTTTAGTTTAGTGTAATGACTGCAAGAAACTACTTGATTAAAATATTATTAGTGCTATTTTCAATAGGGCATTTTCATGCATACCTTCCGTGGTAACGAATATTGGTAACGGTCATTTTGGGTCGACCTCTGAGTCCGCCCCTGTTTGATTTTTGTATTAAGATAAGTTAGTTAGAAATAAACCTCGTATTTAAGAAAATTAATTGTCGTATCACTTGAATTCTCCCTTACGTTTAGAATTCCCACGACAGCTGTTGGTACAGATTAAATCCCTTTATGCGACCTCCCCAGTTTGGCTTGGACATTGCAGGTTGAATCACCTGATTGTCCGAAAAGTTAGACGATTCCGTGCTTTGGCACGTTAAGCCGTTGGCACAGATTAAATCCCTTTATGCGACCTCCCCAGTTTGGCTAGGACATTGCAGGTTGAATCACCTGATTGTCCGAAAAGTTAGACGATTCCGTGCTTTGGCACGTTAAGCCGTTGGCACAGATTAAATCTCTTTATGCGACCTCCCCAGTTTGGCTAGGACATTGCAGGTTGAATAACCTGATTGTCCGAAAAGTTAGACGATTCCGTGCTTTGCCACGTTAAGCCATTGGCACAGATTAAATCACTTTATGCGACCTCTCCAGTTTGGCTAGGATATTGCAGGTTGAATCACCTGATTGTCCAAAAAGTTAGACGATTCCGTGCTTTGGCACGTTAAGCCGTTGGCACAGATTAAATCCTTTTATGCAATCTCCCCAGTTTAGCTAGGACATTTCAGGTAGAATCACCTGATTGTTCGAAAAGTTAGACGATTCCGTGCTTTGGCACGTTAAGCCGTTGGCACAGATTAAATCTCTTTATGCGACCTCCTCAGTTTGGCTAAGACATTGCAGGTTGAATCACTTATTGTCCGAAAAGTTAGACGATTCCGTGCTTTGGCACGTTAAGCCGTTGGCACAGATTAAATCTCTTTATGCGACCTTCCCAGTTTGGCTAGGACATTGCAGGTTGAATCACCTGATTGTCCGAAAAGTTAGACGATTCCGTGCTTTGGCACGTTAAGCTGTTGGCACAGATTAAATCCCTTTATGCGACCTCCCCAGTTTGGCTAGGACATTGCAGGTTGAATCACCTGATTGTCCGAAAAGTTAGACGATTCCGTGCTTTGGCACGTTAAGCCGTTGGCACAGATTAAATCCCTTTATGCGACCTCCCCAGTTTGGCTAGGACATTGCAGGTTGAATCACCTGATTGTTCGAAAAGTTAGACGATTCCGTGCTTTGGCACGTTAAGCCGTTGGCACAGATTAAATCTCTTTATGCGACCTCCTCAGTTTGGCTAGGACATTGCAGGTTGAATCACCTGATTGTCCAAAAAGTTAGATGATTCCGTGCTTTGGCACGTTAAGCCGTTGGCACAGATTAAATCCCTTTATGCAACCTCCCCAGTTTAGCTAGGACATTGCAGGTTGAATCACCTGATTTTCCGAAAAGATAGACGATTCCGTGCTTTAGCACGTTAAACCGTTGGCACAGATTAAATCCCTTTATGCGACCTCCCCAGTTTGGCTAGGACATTGCAGGTTGAATCACCTAATTGTCCGAAAAGTTAGACGATTCCATGCTTTGGCACGTTAAGCCATTGGCACAGATGAAATCCCTTTATGCGACCTCCCCAGTTTGGCTAGGACATTGCAGGTTGAATCACCTGATTGTCCGAAAAGTTAGACGATTCCGTGCTTTGGCACGTTAAGCCGTTGGCACAGATTAAATCTCTTTATGCGACGTCCCCAGTTTGGCTAGGACATTGCAGGTTGAATCACCTGATTGTCCGAAAAGTTAGACGATTCCGTGCTTTGGCACGTTAAGCCGTTGGCACAGATTAAATCCCTTTATGCGACCTCCCCAGTTTGGCTAGGACATTGCAGGTTGAATCACCTGATTTTCCGAAAAGATAGACGATTCCGTGCTTTGGCACGTTAAACCGTTGGCACAGATTAAATCCCTTTATGCGACCTCTCCAGTTTGGCTAGGACATAGCAGGTTGAATCACCTTATTGTCCGAAAAGTTAGACGATTCCGTGCTTTGGCACGTTAAGCCGTTGGCACAGATGAAATCCCTTTATGCGACCTCCCCAGTTTGGCTAGGACATTGCAGGTTGAATCACCTGATTGTCCGAAAAGTTAGACAATTCCGTGCTTTGGCACGTTAAGCCGTTGGCACAGATTAAATCCCTTTATGCGACCTCCCCAGTTTGGCTAGGACATTGCAGGTTGAATCACCTGATTGTCCAAAAAGTTAGACGATTCCGTGCTTTAGCACGTTAAGCCGTTGGCACAGATTAGATAATAGTTGCCGTTGGTCCCGACTACTATCTACGGATGTAGTCCTTAAAAAGCCATGTAAGAGGCCTTTGGCGGCGTCTGATACCAGGTTTTTTGAGGTCGGTCATCGACCTTACAACCCACACAGATTCAAATTCAGATAATTTTATTCAATGTTGATTCTTTACAGAATACTTATTGAATGTCATGCAGAATACAATGCAAATAGAGCGAGTCTACGCCGTTTCGGATCGTGCTATGGCAGCGTAAAAGAAACGGCAAGAAACCACTGCAGCACGGCCTACTTTAAGAGTAGGCTTTTTACAATGTGTTTCTTGTGTTTCGCTGGAATATCAGAGCTCCATACCTCTTTGTCATTCATATATTCATCCAATCTATAGTAAGCTTTTTTACATAACGTTTGCTTTACACATTCTTTAAACTTTCTCTCAGGTAATTGCACTATATTGTCAGGTATTTTGTTGTAGTATCGTATACACAGAGCAACGAAAGATGTATTGACTTTAGTTAATCTAGTATATGGTTGATAAATTTTATGCTTATTTCTAGTATTAAAATTATGCCTGTCACAAATTTTAGGTAATTGATGAATGTTCTTTCTAGCATACATTATATTTTCATAGATATACTGGCATGGCACTGTCATAATGTTGATTTCCTTGAACAGTTCTCTCAGGGAATCACGAGTCCAGGCAATAAATTGCTCTTATAGCCCTCTTTTGTAAAACGAATATTGAATGTATATCAGCTGCTTGGCCCCAAAGCAGTATGCCATAAGACATAATGCTATGGAAGTAGCTAAAGTAAACCAGCCTTGCAGTAGCTACATCAGTAAGTTGTCTGATTTTTCTAACAGCATATGCAGCCGAGCTCAATCGACCAGAAAGAGCCGTTATATGAGGGCCCCATTGAAGTTTAGAGTCTAGTGTTAACCCTAAGAAAACTGTACTATTTACAAAATCTAATGGTTCATTATTCAATACTATGTTATGTGAAGTAGACCTTACATTTGGTAGTGCAAATTTAATACATTTAGTTTTTTTGGCGTTTAGGACTAGATTGTTAACAGTAAACCATGCATGAATCTGTCCAAGTGCATCATTGACTTCGTTATAATTTTGTGATTTCCTACTTACATTGAATATTAATGAAGTATCATCAGCAAATAACACAATCTTTGACAGATTCTTCACCACAGAAGGAAGGTCATTAATAAAAATAAGGAATAAAAATGGCCCTAATATGGACCCTTGAGGTACGCCAATTTTGACAACAGATCCCAGTGATTTCGTCCTGTTTACTTGTACCTTTTGAATCCTGTTTTCCAAATATGACCTAAGTAGTTTAAGTGAATTATTCTTAACACCGTAATGTTCAAGTTTTAGCAACAATGTGCTATGATCTACGCAATCAAATGCTTTGGATAGATCACAGAAGATACCAATAGCATCTTCAGATACACTTCACACGATATGATAATGATGATGACTTTTGAAAAGAAAAATCTGTGATTTAAAATTTCTCGAGTGATATATTATCATAATAACATCCCATGAAACGTCCACTTCAGGACAAGGATCCCTCCAGAATTCTAGTTTTTGCTGGAAAAATGTAGAGCGGAAGTACTATAGTCACCTCGCTTGTTAGCATTATGGCTGGCACCATGGACCGCGGTTCTAGGTGACCGCAGTAAGTAAGACGTAAGATACGAAGGAGGATGCTGCTGCCCATCCTCCAGTTTATAACCCTTAGTCGCCTCTTAAGACATAGGTTGGTACTTTTCCGGCACCACACGGGACAGTTATCACCCGGTGATATTCAAGAATTGGCCCCTTGTACCGTTTTCGAATTCCTCATCCTACAATTTGGGCCGGTTTCGTGGGACCCTACCATTATGTGTTATTACGTATATCTGTAGAGATTTATGTTAACAAAAATAGCTTTAATAAACTACGTGTTGTTTCTAACGGAAGGAAAGATTTAGATACGCGTTCGAAATTTAAGTGTTGTTTTGTAATGTATTCGATCTGGGAGATAAAATATTTGTTTTCTCTCTTTCTGTTTGTCAGCGGGCTGTATCTCATGAACCGCAATAGGTAGACCCTTAGATTTTGAATAACGGCAGCTTAGACCACAGAGTAGAGTCCGTCACTGTGGTATATAATAACATTTATTATTATAGTCTTAAGTTACATATTTTATCAGAGAGAAAGACACAAAAATTACGTTTATAAGATTTGATAACAAACCATACATTTTAGTAGGGAGGTCCCTCGCAAGAAATGGATATGGCTCCATCCATAGCAGAAAGTGCAGCTACTTAAAAATCCATGAGTAATTATTATCTAATCTGTGCTTGAGGTAGACAGTTAAAATTTTCACAGATTATGTATTTCGATTGCGGCTATAACAGAGGATAATAAAAATTAAGAGAGGCTTACCTACTAAAAACGTGTTATTAGGCGAATTTTACTCGATTTTCGTTTTAGCTTATGAGGACATTTACAAGCGTGAGAATCGGTACTTTTCTAGTGCACAAGCTACAGAAATAAAACAAATAATAAAACTGGTCAAGTGTGTGTCGGACTAGCGTGCATTTATACACTTATTCGTTACTGCACGTCCATAACTGAGACGGTATTTTTACTTTAGTGGTACGGAACTCTAAAAACTAACTCGGATCGTAGCAGGTGGAGAACTGTGGTCTCTGCCTACCTCGACGGGAACAGGGCGTGATGTTATGTATGTAACTCTCGATGCGCGAGTCCGACTCGCACTTGATCGGTTTTTTTTCTATAGCTGCATCCCTTAATGGCGTTTAATTTTTTCCCCGTGTAAATCATCCATAAGTTGCTCTTTTACAGTATCATCTTGTTTCCCAATTAATTTCAGGCATTTCTGAATAAAAGCTAAGTAATTTAAAAAAAAACCGGCTAAGTGCGAGTCGGACTCGCGCACTGAGGGTTCCGTACCACATAATCATAATTGTATTAGTTGAAATTTCAGTAAGTTAATGTGCTAGATGTTTTGAGTCTGACACGCGCTTGACCAAATTTTATTATTTGTTGTTATTTTATAGCTTATGCACTATAAACATACCAATTTTCAAGTTTGTAAGTGTTCCCGCTTTTAAATAGAACTAAAACAAAAATCGCCTCAGCGACCATCCAACTTGACCCCTCTCTTATATGAATGTTCTTGAAACGGGAGCTCACCACAATTGGTTACCATTAGTTGTGAGAAAAGTTGTAATATTTAATGATTTCAGACTTTTCCCATTATTTGTACTATAAGACCTAGCTTCTTGCCAAATTTCATAATTTTAGGTCAACGGGAAGTACCCTGTAGGTTTTGCATTTTTGAATAAATGTATGGAGATGAGGACATAAAATGCCATATCTTTTGATTGCGTCGTTGTAAAAAATTTCAATTTTCAGATCTTGTGTGGTTAATGGATCTTAATATATGGTATGAATTTCAACCTGATACCTTTACCCGTTCGTGAGATAAAGGGTCTTGACAGACAGACAGACGGACAACAAAGTGATCCTATAAGGGTTCCGTGTTTTTCTTTTGAGGTACGGAACCCTAAAAAACGGGTTAAGTACGTGTCGGGTGACGCGCAATGTAGGGTTCCGTCGTAGATTGCTTTAGGAATTATTATTTTTAAGCAGGTTTAAATTTTCTTTTCCGTCCCAACGACCAGCGCAGCCCAGCGCCTGATTGTTATTAATATTTTTATTATTTTCAGTTTTTCTACTATTACTCTTTAACCTGTACAACCAAGGGTCACTGAGCTAAGCCGCGGACAGACAGACAGACAGACATGACAAAACTATAAGGGTTCCTTGTTGACTCATCATCGTCATCATAACATCCCTTGGAACGTCCACTGCGGAAAAGGGAACTCCTTCCAAAATTCCAGCAAAAATTCATGGTAATTTGGAGGGGATTTTCCATAGTCACCATACTAAGGTTGTCTGGAAGAGATCGCTTTAAGCGATAAGACCGCCTTTGTCCACCCTATATAGTTTTAAGAGTCTCCTGTGTATTGTCACAGAATTAATAATAGTACTACATGTATTGTTTTGTTTTTCTGTGACAATAAAGAATTTATCTATCTATCTAAAGCAAAGCCATCGTAATAGGTCCGTTTTGACAGCTGTCAAACGTATGAAAAATTACGACCTGCAAAGAAAAATAAACCCTGTGTGTTGGTGTAAAGAAAACGTCAAAACGGACTTCTTACGTTGGCCCTACTTTAGTAAGCGTTGCGGCTGGCGACCGCTGTTGTTGGTGCCCGCAGTATGTAAGATGGTACGATACTCAGAAAGATGCTGATGCCCATCCTTTGGTTCATTAGCCCTTAGTCGCCTCTTACGACACCCACGAGTAGAGTTGGGTTGGTACTATTCTTTGCCGGGTCTTGTTGACTACGGAACCCTAAAACGTACACACGACCGCACATCAGTAGAAACACGACCGCACATCAGTAGAAACACTTTTGGACCTTATGGCGTGGTAATAGAGTTGAAAAAGTTTCTACTGACAAGCGGTTGACCGTACGTACCCTAAGCCGACGAGTGTGTATGAAAGGGTTGACGAGACGACATGGGTGGGATGGGATGGGAACTGCCTAACCCGTCGGGAAACAGGCGTGACCTTTGTGCAGGTATGTAATTAGGTACAATTTTGTGTTTCGCAGGATTCGAATCAATGACCTTCGTATTTATAACAATTCTCTTCTCGTCCAAGCCACAGAACAACGATAGGGCCACTCCGCCTGCGCGCGCACCCCCCCATAGAAGCGTAGAGAGTAAAAAAAATTGGTTCCTTATTGAATAGGTATACTATCCAATTTATGTAGGTGCTTATTTTGAATGCACATCATAAACACATGCGTTGCCATAGAGACGCTGTCACTGGTTTTTTGCATCTTACTCTCTCGCAATAATGGTACTCGAATGACGCTAGTAGTGTGGGTGCGGAAAACGTGTTAGTTTTAGTAAATGGTGACACTGATTTGTATTGAATGACATAAATAATTCGTGTCTAGATGTAGAGCAAGACGCATGGACTTCAGAGCTCTGTGCGTCCAAGCGTACAGATGCCATAAATTTTTTCAAAGTAACCTTTGACAAAGGATTTGTAATGAACCGGTTTTAAGTAAATAATTAGAATAAAACAGCAGTCCTATAGCCCATACTTTACGTAAACCCTGCGTTTCTACGCAATTCAAGAAGTAGGTGTTCGACTAACATTTTATTTGCTTGCATACTAATTATACTTGTTAACAGCACACCGCTTCATTAACATACTAAACATCCGTGACTACCAGGACTCCTGTGGAGAATGTATGAAGTTACATAATCAACTATGATATCTTACATCATGGGTGTAATGTCGAAGAGCCATGCAATGCGAACGACATGTCAAATTCCACATATTCGTACAAAGCGCTTTGCAACATCCTATACTAACGAGCAATGTTTGTTGCAAAGAGATTTGAACCTCGCTACGCTCGCGCAGCGAGGTTCAAATCTCTTTGGTTTGTTGGACCTTATATACAGGGTGTAAGGGACAGCCTTCTGAATACTAATAGAGCATGATCAGTCAATGCAACTGAACAACTTTCAGCGAATAAATCTTTCAGGAAATGTAAAAGAATTGTGGCCTCTCCATACAAACTGTCCAATCAAGTTTACAATTTTGTATGGAGAGGCCGATTTTTAGGGTTCCGTACCTCAAAAAAAAAATGGAACCCTTGTAGGATCATTTTGTTGTCCGTCTGTCTGTTTGTCTGTCTGACTGCCTGTCTGTCTGTCAAGACCCTTTTTCTCACGAATGAGAAGAGGTATCAGGTTGAAATTAATGTCGAATATTAAGATCTATAAACCACATAAGATCTGAAAATTTAAACTTTTTAAAACGACGTAATCAAAAGATATGGCTTTTTATGTCCTCATCTCCATACATTTATGCAAAAAAGTAAAACCTACAGAGGGTACGTCCCGTTGACCTTAAATTATGAAATTTGGCAAGAAGCTAGGTCTCTACCCTCGAAAAAAAAAGGTCTTACAGTACAAATAAAGGGAAGGGCAATGCCTGAAATATTTCACCCGTCCCTTACATCCTTTATGTATATGTCGAAGACACGAACTCGGGCGAAGAGGGATGGCACTATGTGGACAAGGGATAGACATCAGGAATAGCAGAGAACACGATATTGGCCGAACTATTTGTAGCAGATATCGATAACATCTTTGACAAACGCCTAATTCAATCGAGTGTAACTTAGTTGCATAACGATCATTCATCCTGACTTGCCATTGACCTCTCATACGGTATTCTCCTCAATCACGTCGTCGGTAAACACAGCGGTGTGAAGGATTGCTTGTGCCACCTGTTGTTTTAATGTAAAATTAACTAAGTGGCACAATCCTGTCAACCCCTAACGTTGGAGGCTTATTCTAAGATTCTATTCACATGTTCAACTACAGCAAACTCACAGTGCACCGTGTTTTACTATCACAAAAGGTATTCACGTATCATAACCTAAAATCTCACAGTCTAGGGCAGAAAAGATCATAAACACTTAGGTGTCATTAAAGGGTCGCTCCTGTCATCGCAGAATTGCCACGGCTCACCCGCCAGCGGCTGCAGGCTTCATCTCGCGGCCAACTATCACTTTAGAACTTAACGTGGTAAAATCTCGAACAAGAATGAGCTGTTGAAAATGGCGGCCTCGTCTTCACGTTGCTACGTGTTGGCTAAACTGACACAAACCACGCCCCTTTACGCACCATTCGCAATAGTAGTACCAACCTCACGATCTAAATAAAGCCATCATTGCCAACGGCCACTGCATGGGTGCTGCTGGCACGAACGTTTGTCTTTGAAAATACCGCGGGAAATTCGAAATGAGAGTCGCACTGCGACATACATTTGTAATCGGTTTCTCGAAAACGGCTCTAATTAGTTTTCCCCATGGTTTAAGCATTTTTGTAAAAACCTACAGCGCCGTCTGTTGGCGGGCAGCATAGCTTGCTCACCCGACGATATTTTAATGTTGAGGCGGCTATTATAGAGCGAAGTTCGGTCGCCCAGGTACTATTCCATTTTGCGCACAGCTAAGTAAGAATTATTTGCCTGCGTCTATGTTCTCAAGTAAATAGGCTTCTTCTGGGCAAGCTCGTTCACTCGTTGACGTCATCTCTGTCTTTAAGACTAGGTCATGACCAGGAGCTAGTCCTTTGAAAATAAAATAAAAAAACCGGCCAAGTGCGAGTCGGACTCGCGCACTGAGGGTTCCGTACCACCACATAAACATAATTGTATTAGTTGAAATTTCAGTAAGTTAATGTGCTAGATTTTTTGAGCCCGACACGTGCTTGACCAAATTTTATTATTTGTTGTTATTTTATAGCTTATGCACTATAAACAAACCAATTTTCAAGTTTGTAAGTGTTCCCGTTTTTAAATAGAACTAAAACAAAAATCGCCTCAACGACCATCCAACTTGACCCCTCTCTTATATGAATGTTCTTGAAACGGGAGCTCACCACAATTGGTTACCTTTAGTTGTGAGAAAAGTTGTAATATTTAATGATTTCAGACTTTTCCCATTATTTGTACTGTGAGACCTAGCTTCTTGCCAAATTTCATAATTCAACGGGAAGTACCCTGTAGGTCTTGCATTTTTGAATAAATGTATGGAGATGAGGACATAAAATGCCATATCTTTTGATTGCGTCGTTGTAAAAAATTGAAATTTTCAGATCTTGTGTGGTTCATGGATCCTAATATATGGTATTAATTTCAACTTGATACCTTTACCCGTTCGTGAGATAAAGGGTCTTGACAGACAGACAGACAGACAGACAGACAGACAGACGGACAACAAAGTGATCCTATAAGGGTTCCGTTTTTTTATTTTGAGGTACGGACCCTAAAAACGGTCAAGTGCGAGTCAGACTCGCGCGCTGAGGGTTCCGATATAACTGTAGTATTTTTAGAAGCAATAAATTAATTTTTTGTGATCGCAAAACTAAGTTTGTTTGTTATGGTTTTTTGCAGATTTCTAAAAAACTGTGCTATATAGAGAGATTGTTTTATTTTGCTGTAATATTTACATAAACCTCTAACGAATATAATTAATTCAGATTTTATTTTTTTGTAATTTTTCATCATTATTTGAAAACTAAGTATTAAAAAAAAAATTCAAAAATATATTTTGGAATGTTCCAGTAGAGCCCTTTCATTTGATATAATAATTAATTTTATGTGTCGTGAAAATTAAACAATATAACTTTTAGATTTTAAAATCCATTTAAATATCGTAGAGATGACGTATAGGGTCATAGCGTAAGCCTAGTAAAAGGGAGGGCTGCTTGTCCACTGCCACTATACCGATAAAGAAGTGACGGCGCCGAGAGAAATTGGCGCCGATACTCGTATTGTGATGATAACGGCGACACTTGAAGTAAGTAAAGAACCTTCTGTCAACTTCCTCTTTCCCGTCGACGTAGGCAGAGACCACAGCCCTCCGCCTGTTACGATCTTGACATACTTCCCTCGCTACCTGTACTTTCATCTGTCTTTTCATACATTATCGTCGATTTAGGGTACTTTTTTGACACTTTTCATCATAACTTGAAAACAGAGCCTTAAAAAACCCTTACAAAAAAGGCCTTTCATATGATACCCCTCAATCAATCATATCAATGCAATCATATTGAAAAACTATTCCAAATTTGAAGTCGATAAATCAATAGACAGTAGTTACTGAGATTGTGTGTTCTGTTTTTACCATTTTGGTGCGGAACCTTAAAATCTAGCAATCGAACGCTAAGCGATCGTGAAATAACTAAATGGTACAGCAGCACTGCACTTACTTTCTCGCAATATTCAAGGAAAAACTATCAACCGCAAACTTAAATTTGTAATGCCATACACATTGTATGGAAATATCAACTTTTATTTACGTTCTTCCAAAAAATTTTTCGAATGAAATATACAGATTAATTTAGAATTCAAATTGTCAAACATTAAAACAAACAAACCTCAAATGATTTCGAGTAAATCACATGTTTAACTTTTGGTAGTACTGGAACACCCTTTATATGAATTTTCACAGATCAATGGATACTAATAATTGTTCAGTTTAGTCTACTGAGCAAGCCCTTTCAGTTTTTGGTACACCCTGTGTACTGAATTTTATTTAAAAAAATCATAAAGAATATCCAGTCAGGTAGACAACCAATCCAGGATTAATATTATAGAAAATTTTAATAAACTCAATGGAACCAATTTTGGGTAAATTACACATTTACGATTAGGTGGTACAGGAACACCCCTTATATGAAATTACACAGATCAATTGATAGTTATTATTATTATTATCGTTCGGCCTATTTGCATATAACCTGCATTAAAATATTTACAAATTAATATCCAAGTGCTGTAGCCATAGCTAGATAGTGGCGTAAGATATCTTACATGGAGATGCTTGGTCATGCAAGGTTTCATCAAGATTCTACTTATGAGCCGTTTTTGAGAAAATTTCAATTTTCCATTTTCGTTGTATGATAGCTACCCTCAAAATGAGAGCCAGCAAGACACCACTCAGAATCCTTTGATGGATTTGCATAAAGCTCATAAATTTAAAATATGATGTCAATCGGACTATTCGTTTAGCCGCTAGGCCAAAGCGTGACGGACAGACCGACCGACGGACCGACCAACTGACCGACCGACCGACAGACGGACATTTTTGGGAGACTTCTTTTTTATTATGTACCTATAATTAGTGATATAGAACACATTTTTGAGAAAATTAAAAAAACTTTTTTTTTCACGAATACAATACCTTTCTCGCTCCGCTCGAAAGTAAAAATTATCACCGGGATTAGCGAGACCATAAGCGGGACCGAACCGAAACGAAATTCAAATTCGATTCTTAATTGGAATAGGTGGTTATCGACGTCGTTAGCAAATCGCATGGTGAAGGCATTTGAATTTAAAATCGAAAGGTTTTATTCAAACAGACAGACAGTATGTGCAGCAGTTTTACAATTAAAGGTAAAAGATAATTAAGGCTAATAACACGATCCGAACGAAACTGTGGTGTGAACTCGCTCTGTTTACATTGTATTCTGCATGCATGACATTCAATAAGTATTTTGGAAAGAATCTACAGTAAATATAATTATCTGAATCTAAATATAGAGAGGGACAGGGATCGTCCATAATGTACGCTGTGTTAATTCATTCTGTCTTTGTGAAAAAAACCGGTCAAGTGCGAGTCGGACTCGCGCGCCTAGGGTTCCGATATACCTATAGTATTTTTGGAAGCAATAAAGTCTATTTTCAGGACCGCAAAACAAATTTGTTTGTAAAGGTTTTTTGCAGATTTCAAAAAATTGTGCAACTTAGAAATATCGTTTTATTTTTTCTGTTAAGTTTACATAAACCTCTGTCCACTATAATTAATTCAGATTTTTCCTTACTCAAACTTCGGAGATAAGGGGGGGGGGAATGGTATTTTTTTTGACATTTTTCATCATAAGTTGAAAACTAAGAAACTTAAAAAAATACAAAAATATATTTTAAAATGTACAAGTAAAGCCCTTTCATATGATACCCCACTCGACCTAGTAGCGACAATTTGAAATTTGGCCCCCCACATTTTGGCCCCCTTTACATTAATAATCATACTTTTTTCAAAAATTTTTCATGTGAAATTAAGTTGGGCAACTATATTCTAAAACTATTCCAAATTTCAGGTCGATAGCATAAGTGGTTGCTGAGATATAGAGGTGTGACAGACAGACAGGGCGGCACCATAAGGGTTCCTTTTTTTACCATTTTGGTATCGGAACCCTAAAAACGATCACGAATGTAGATCTTGGCTGCATTTATAGTCCGGTCCCTTATAAGTAGTCTTATATAGCCAAATTCACCAAATTGCACCAAATTTTTTCCAGGTTCTAGTTAGGTACATAGCTCTCAATTTTTGATAGGAGGCAATTCTTGAATTTAGTATGGAAATTTTTTGAAATATAAGAATTGGCTTCTATAAAAAATTGAGAGCTATGTACCTAACTAGTACCTGGAAAAAAATTGGTGAAATTGTAAGGCGTGTCTACGTAAAACAGCTAACTCACCGCACTAGTAGCAAAACTCGATACAATCACCGTAGACGTAACGAAGTTAGTCCAAACGCCTATTACTCAATTAATAGCAAACTCACATGATATATTTGTAGACATTTTATACCAGGCGCTGTGTTTTACCTACAAGGACAGAGACACTTTTCCGAAAACTGAAAAACCATGATCAGTCAAAGTTACTGAACAACTTTCAGCGATTAAAACATTCAGGAAATGAAAAAGAAATCGGCCCCTCCATATGAACTGTCCAATCAAGTTTGCAATTTTGTATGAACAGGCAGATTTTTTCAATTTCCTGAAAGTTGTTCAGTTACTTTTCAGAAACCTGTGTCCCTTACACCTATGAGGGTATTTTTTCCGTTTTTCAGTCATTTCTTTTTCAACATAGCGCTTCTCTCTTGATAAATTACATCCTGTCAGCTGCAGGAAGATTTTTTAAAGGTCCTTTTAAATATTTGCTAATAGCTGAAAATCAGTGACTTGCTGCACAGCAAGTAACGGCGCTGAGCTACGGCCTTTCTTGAACTGCTGCAGCACATATACATACCTCAAGCGGGTACTTACTTACATGTATTTTCTATTGCTCCAACTGTTGTTATTGTACTTGTCGCATTAATTTCTGTTCTGTATTTTAAGTGTTGTCTGTATTATGTATGTGTGTCTGTAGACAAAATAAACGTGTTATCTATCTATCTTTTGCTGACATTATTTTTCTCAACAAACAGAAAGTAGATTTAATAGAGTATTAAGTGGAAAAACGGTTCATTGGCTTTTTGCCTTTGGCTTTTTGTGTAACATTGTCGTCACAAATGTTTTTATTTATTTATTGAACCACATAAAAATAAAAACAAAACATACATTTAGAGAACAGACATAACAGGTGCTGCTTATTTCAGCTTGGAAATTTCTTCCAGCAGACCTTGGAAAGAGAAAAGACACTGGAAGTGGCAGATAAACGTGCACAATTTATAATTTGACTTCTACACTTATACCTAAACTACAAAGATAAATAATAAATATAATAATGCATTATAATACTAAATCTTTTCCGAGTTTCAGTAATTTTTGTCCTGTGAAGTTGACATAATGTATACAATCTAAATTATCATTGGTTACTCTCCAGAAGTAAAAAAAAACCGGTCAAGTGCGAGTCGGACTCGCGCGCCGAGGGTTCCGATATACCTATAGTATTTTTGGAAGCAATAAAGTCCATTTTCAGGACCGCAAAACTAAATTTGTTTGTAAAGGTTTTTTGCAGATTTCTGAAAAACTGTGCAACTTAGAAAGATCGTTTTATTTTTGCTGTAAAGTTTATATAAACTTCTGTCAACTGGAATTAATTCAGATTTTTCCTTACTCAAACTTCGGAGATAAGGGGGGGGGAATGGTATTTTTCTTGACATTTTTCATCATAACTTTAAAACTAAGAAATTTAAAAAAATACAAAATATATTTTAAAATGTACAAGTAAAGCCCTTTCATATGATACCCCACTCGACCTAGTAGCGACAATTTGAAATTTGGCCCCCCCTATTTTGGCCCCCTTTATATTAATAATCATACTTTTTTCAAAATTTTTTCTTGTGCAATTAAGTTGGGCAACTATATTCTAAAACTGTTCCAAATTTCAGGTTGATAGCATAAGTGGTTGCTGAGATATAGAGGTGTGACAGACAGACGGACAGACAGAGCGGCACCATAAGGGTTCCTTTTTTTTACCATTTTGGTATCGGAACCCTAAAAAAACAACAACATAACGAACAACTACCAAGAACAAAAAAAAAATTGGACTTTTATACGTAATTTTAAAACTTTATTGTACGATAAACATAAAGACACTGTATTTTTAAGCATTGTAATATTAATTAGATTTTGTAATTAAAAAAAATACTGAAAGATAAAAAAAATATTTTGATAAATATTAAATATTATAAAATATTTTATATTTTACAAGAATCGACACTGGATCACAAAAACAGCGTGTAACGGAAAGGTGTGACAGTAATCTGCCCATGAAACTGAACAACTTTTCCCAAAAAATGTAGATCGAAATACGAAAAACCAAATTTGACCTACCATTCCTGCGCTATCAGCTGATGCAGTTTCTATGGGAGGTCAAAAATTTATTTTGGTCTATGACCTATGTAGTGCGGTCATTTAGCTATTTCACGTAGACACGCCTTACAATTTTACCAATTTTTTAATACAAAATTCAAGAATTGGCTCCTATCAAAATTGAGAGCTATGTACCTAACTAGTACCTGGAAAAAATTTGGTGAAATTGTAAGGCGTGCCTACGTGAAACAGCTAACTAACCGCACTACATACATACATACATACATAACATCACGCCTCTTTCCCGTTGGGGTAGGCAGAGACCACAGTCCTCCACCTGCTACGATCTTGACATACTTCCCTTCACTACATAGGACAGCTAAATGACCGTACCTGGAAAAAAATTGGTGCAATTTGGTGAATTTGGCGATATAAGACGTTGAGTCCATGTTCTTTGGAAAGATTCTTAATTTCCATGGGCAGATTCACCTTTAGCTTTTTTGGTACAAAAATTATATGATAACCATAATTTTATTAAGAAACTTTATTTAATATAAAGCTTTTGAAACGTACACCTTGCCTAAGACAAAACACGCGTTTGTCACACTCAAATTTCAACTACAGACTCAGAACCAATCACACCCAAAAACGCTTTTCAACACAGCACATCCATTATTCCATAACAATTTGCGATATACCACGCCACTGCGCACGAGTTCGCGACCACTGATTATCGGTTACTGTTGTAAATTGTCGGTGGTCACCGTAAATTGTCGGTGGCGGTCAGTGATTGACGACAGTGTACCTACTGCTTGTTTATTCCCGAACAAGTATTAGTTACGTGACTTGCAGTGTCTGTAGGAGGTGGAAGATTATGAGTGTCACGATGTTTAAGGCTCGTGTAAACTACGTAAATATTTGAAGATACAATTTTTATGTCTTCTTTTGTTTTATTCAATTTCTCAGAATTTTATTTTACATAAATTATTTTTTTAAATTTCCTTCCTACCCTTGACTTGGGAACCTTGCTTGAAGACCGCACACTGTCTTTTGCAGTAAGCCTTCGTTTGGGTGTAAGAACCATTGAACCCCATCGGCGTAGGTGTGGCGAAGTGGTTTCCGAGTTAGGGCATCATGGTCTGTCGTGCCAGCGAAGCGCGGGTCGCGTCCCACGCCATGTTTCTTTAAATGACTTCATCCGAATGGCCCTTGCCTCTGCGAACATTCCGGTAGTTCTGGAACCAAACGGAATTGTGCGCACTGATGGCAAGGGCCCGACGGTATGACGCTGCCCTGGAAGCAGGGGAGAAGCTACCCTTGCCCAAAATAATAAAAGCCGGAAATACCAAAACCTGAGTGACATAAGTTATGTGTTCTCACCCATTGGTTTCGAGACCTTGGTTTCGAGGCTACTGGGGATCGGCGGGCTGGCAGCTTTTGGCTCAAAGGTTGAGCCTCTGTGTTCAACGAAGTAATGCTGCCAGCCTTCTGGCTTTCACGCCCCTACGCGATGCATTAGACAAGGTTATTTATATTTAGTTGTATTTTTTTTACTTGTAATTGTAAAATTATGTACTTTTTGACCACAATAAATAAGGAATAACGTCTATTCTTTATCGGATGTAAAATTATCTGTGTATTAAATCAGAATTTTCAAACATTAAACAGCCTTTATTTTTATCGTCGCCAAAAATTGTTGCAAAATGTACTCATATTCATATTCATATATATTTATTGCATGCCACAGTATACAAAGATGGAAACATTACATAGAAACGGTACTTGTGACACCCTGTAAGGGTGTTGCAATAGAGACGCTAGCCTATTAATAAATATCTTATATAGCAATCCTTAACATTTAAATTACACATAACATTTAATTTTATTACATTTAATTTTACTCAATTCCTAATTGTCTCTCATTTATCCCAACTCTATCCTATGCGAATGACATAAGGTTTTCGAAAATTTGCTGCGTATTTGCCAACGACAGCGATGCGACAAAGCCAAAAATTTCTCTTCCTTTTATTCTCAAACTCAAATGAGAGATGACGTAAAACAATTGATGAAAACAGATGCCGACTTCTGTTTATGAAAAGATTGGAAATTCTTTGAGAATTTGACTTACAGTCATAATAAATAAACACAACAACAAAAGCACTCCGTTTGAAAAGAACCTTACATAAGAATTCCGCACAATAAGGCACTTTCCATATCATCTTAATTAACATAATAACAGTCACCAAGAAATAGCCGAAAATAAATCTGTAAGATATAACTTGAGAACGTTGTCTCAGGGCAGTATTCTGAGTCCACTATTGTTCCAAGATGTTACGTTTAGTGGTTTTCGCGTTAGTTCTGGCTGTAACGAGGGTTTTAGGTGATGCAGAGGTCATGAGTCATGTCGCTGCGCATTTTGGAAAGTCGTTGGAAGAGTGTAGAGAAGAGGTAAGGTTGCTATTAAAACATTTTTTATTTTATTTTTTTATTTTATTTACAAAAAACTTACATTATCTTTACAGTTTAAAACCAAAGTGACAATGTCGCAAATCTATAAATTATTATAATCTAGATATGTATTTCAATGTAGCCTTTGTGAACTCACTCAGTGTACAGTGGAACAAATCAACCTCTTGTGATACCGCATTCAATATACGTATGGCCATCGAGAGCGAAGAATGTGCTAGAATATTGGTGCGGGCTGTGGGCACTACCAACATGGCATCGCGAGGTGCGCACCTCAGCCTTGGGTTGGGCACCACCAATGCTAGCTCCGCGAGCACTTGCAAGTTTTGGGCCTGCCCCCGAATCACCCTCCACACATACTTAGCTAAAGCTAAGTTACGCCGCACTTCAAGCTTGTAATACCCCACCATCCCAATGACAAAAAGCGTTGGGTACATGAGGGGATAAAAAGGATATACTCCATGCTGTTTCCAGTACAGATATCTTATAAACTTATTTTGGATCTTTTCCAACATGAGTTTATATTTCACCTCATGAGGATTCCAAATTATTGCAGCTGTTTCTAGTCTGCTCCTTACTAAGGCATTATATAAGGCTTTAACCGCAGCTATATTCCGGAAATCCTTGCTCTGACGCAAAACAAATCCAAGAGTCCTAAACGCTTTTTTTGAAATATTTGTTATGTGTTCCCGAAATGTAAGGTCGCTGGTCACCACCACTCCTAAATCCCGAACAGAGTCCACACGCGATATCGTTTGGTCGCCTAAGGTGTATTGGTGGTGTAGAGGAACTGCCGCTCTGCTACAGGTTATAATATTACATTTTGAGGTATTGAAGAACAGTTTGTTTGTCTTACTCCACCCCAACACGCGATCAATATCCTGTTGCAAGCGCAGACAGTCCTCACTGCTATCCACCCTAACAAACAATTTCAAATCGTCTGCAAAAAGTAGACAATTAGCTTCGTGGACCACACTTGGTAGGTCATTGACCATTAAAATAAATTCTAGTGGACCCAAATTGCTACCTTGACTTACACCTGATAAAGTCTGATAGGAGTCAGAAACATGACCAGCATACTCCACATATTGCCTACGGTTACCCAAATAGCTGGCGAAAAATTTCAGCAACCCAGTAGTGAAGCCAAAACCCGATAATTTTTCTAGTAGAACATCATTATTGACCGTGTCGAAGGCTTTCCGAAAATCGAAGTACACTACATCAACTTGTCCGCCTATTCTTGAGTCAAGCGCTTTCGTTGCATAGTTAACGAAACACAACAAATTGGTATCAACGCTACGCCCTGGTCGAAAACCATGCTGTTCGTCGGCCAGCCCAGCGCTAATTTGCGTGTATATGCGAGAATGAAGAGCTGACTCGAAGACTTTAGCAAATGATGACAATACTGCCACCGGTCTATGCTCTTCTACATTCGATCCACTAGTCTTTTTGATTGGAGTTACTCTAGTCAATTTCCAATCTTCCGGGTATGTGCCAGAGTTAGACAAAGGTTAAATAAATACCTTAGTGGCCGAGCAAGTACAAATCTACAGTCTCTCACTAGGAAAGGCGGAATACCGTCGGGACCCACTGATCGCTTCGGTTTGAGGCGCTTCGTTGCTTCGATAACTTCCTGCAGATGCAAGCTTTGGACACTCACGTTTGTGGAGGTGACAGGGGCCGTTTGCTCTGCTTTCGACGCATCAAGTTGAGGAGGTTCTTTGTCATACACGAAATGAAAATATTCCGCGAACTCTTGGGCACCACGTTCCGTCGGTATTACTTTACCCTCTTTACTTAAATATTGTCCAGAGTGATTAGCCCTTTTCTTTGCCATATAGCCCCAAAACGATCTAGGATCCCTGCAGAACTGCATCTCTGCACGAGTCTGATTTTCATCGTACGCATTACTTATCATATTTTTTACCAGTGTGCGGTAGTATGAAAACGTAGCGTAATCTAACTCTGATTCTGAACATTTAAACCGCTTGTGACATTCCGCCTTCTCCCTAATTCTACAAATTAATTCTGGCGTGTACCATTCCGGATAGTGATATCTGGGTGTGCCACCTCGCAACTTCTTCCTAGGAACACATTTGTCAATGATACTATTAATCTTAGTATAAAATATTTCCATTGCTACCTTTACTGTACTTGCTTGGTATAACAAACTCCAATCTGCCTCAGCAAGACAAGAATATAATTTGTGGAAAACATCTAACAATAAGTTCACCCCCGTGCCGGCTCGTTTCTAGTCCAACAGTTGTCGCTGGCTATTCAACGCGATAACTCGGCCAGCGTCATGGGCCGCCCTTTGGGCCAGGCCTTTGGACCCGGTGCAAAACCGTGGGACGGGGTACTAGACTAAGGATTATTTATCTGTTTTTTTTTTTTAGGTTATGAATAAATACTGTATTTATTAAATAAAACATGTCATACCTAAAGCAAACAAACATAATAAAATAAAAATTGGCTCAAAAATCCGCTCGTGGCTTCGTTAGTCAAAAAGACAAAATGACAAAATAATTAATGACAAAATATATATTTTTATTCTAACTTGTAAATATTTGTACATTGTATCTCCAATCTGCTCTGTCTCTCCTGAAATCTTTTAATTGTGTACATTTAAGATCACGATTTTGTTGTCAAACATCGTTTTTTTTACGCTTACTTTCACTAAATCTGTAAAGAAGTTAGATTTTTAATCGCTAAATAGTTACAATTGTATAAAGGTACCTACTTTGTTTTAGCATTTTCAATTTATAAACGCATGTTAAACATAATATTGTAATTAGTCTTTAACTATGAAATTGCCGAAATTTTCTTACAGATTAATGAGATCATAATTCCTTTAATTCTAAAGCTATTTTTGTCTTACATTTGAAAGTTGATATAAGGTTATCAATTAAAAATAATGTTTTTATTTTTAGTTTCACATATAAAACTAGCTGACCCGGCGAACTTTGTTCCGCCTTAAAGGCAATAAATAAGCAGATTTTACCCCTACCCCTACCCTTACCCCTACCCGTACCCCTACCCCTACATTAGAAACAATTTAATATGGTGGTTAAGTATTCTTAAATTTCCTAATTTTCCGCGCAATTTTCTCAATTTTTTCTTTCATAACAACCTTCTCCTGACAATAACAAATACAACAAAAAAAGAATTAGCGAAATCGGTCCAGCCGTTGACGCGTGATGCCGTGACCAAGGGAAATAGGGATTCATTTTTAAAAATATAGATTACTAGCTGTGCCCGCGGCTTCGCTCGCGTAAAATTCAGACAATGCTTTAGATTTAGATTTATTTATTTCACTCTATCAATTTCATGATTACATTAATTATTACTTATCTTTTCTTCTTATCTTATTTAGCCGTTGCTGTCCCACTGCTGGGCAAAGGCCTCTCTCTTTTTTCTCCATTCGTACTGTCATAAAGAGAGGGTCGAACTTTTAAACCTATCTCGCCCGTCAGAAAAAGCCATTCTAGATAGGTAGGCAGTAGGTCAGCTAACTCGACCTTATGAGCGCCGCCGTTGATACCTTCTTTGGGCATTCCTCCGCCGCCGCTCTAAGTCACTATCCTGCCTTGACACTGACTCTGCTAACCGGACCTTACATGATATCAATTATCATGAGCTCCGATTAGTGTGCTGGTTTGATTTCGGAGTTAACCTTCTCCTAGACGAGTTGCAGGCCAATGCTAAGGAGGCCCATCCCCCCAATTATTACATTAAAATATAATATGTCCGAGGATAGGGTGATCGTCAGTAGGATAAATGTCAAACTTGTATACAAAATAAATGTCAAACCTTACAATTTCACCAATTTTTTTCCAGGTACTAGTTAGGTACATATCTCTCAATTTTTGATAGGAGCCAATTCTTGAATTTCAAAAAATTTCCATAGTAAATTCAAGAATTGGCTCCTATAAAAAATTGAGAGCTATATATGTACCTAACTAGTACCTGGAAAAAATTTGGTGCAATTTGGTGAATTTGGCGATAAAAGACTATAAGGGACCGGACTACTACATTATGTGGACGAATACATTTATTTGGGTCAGATAGCCTCTTTCCAGAACAGGCAGGAAAAGGAAATCGACCGCCGTATCAAAAACGCTTCGAGATCTTTGAAGCTATTCTTAAAAGGGGATCTGCCCCTCTCACTTAAAGGTAAACTCGTCGACGTGTGTATACTGCCCGTCCTAACCTACGTTGCACAAACCTGGTCCCTTACGGAGATTCAAAAGTCCAAACTCAAGGTTTGTCAAAGAGCAATGGAACGCAGCATTCTAGACATTAAACGGATTGACCGAGTGCGGAATACTACGCTGCGTTCTAAGACAAGAATAGCTGACTTGGGTTGAAAAACAGCTAGACTAGTGGGACTGAGCTGGACATATAAGCCGAATGCATCCGCGACGGTGGGCGAGAATCGTTACCCAATGGATATCCCGGAATGGCCAACGCCGCAGGGGTAGACCACGAAAAAGGTGGCGTGACGATTTAGACTCGTACCGTCGCGATTTGCCAGAATTCGCTATGGACCGCGACAGTTGGAGAACCGAAGGGGAAGCCTTTGCCCATCAGTGGGACAGTCAGTATAGGCTAGAAAATATGAAATTAATGGTTCGAAAATTGTTCGTCTTAAATGTCGTCCGATTTCATCATTAGATTTGTTACATTTTTTTATATATGATTTTTTCGAAAATTAAATTTAAGCTTCATAATGCTTAAAAAAAATTGTATTCCTGAAAAAATGCAAAAATGTTAGTACTGAAAATTGAGTAACTATACTTAAAATTCGCCATAGAAAATGGCAAAGAGGCAATATTACGTACACCAATTTATTTATTAACAAACATACACTAATTTAGCAGTTTTATGAAAAAATCTTCTACAACTGAATAAAACATCCCTTTTTTATCTTTCACCAGTCAGGGCTTTCTGCTGATGTAATGGATGAGTTCAAACACTTCTGGCGTGAGGACTTCGAAGTAGTCCATCGAGAACTGGGTTGTGCCATCATCTGTATGTCCAACAAGTTCTCTTTAATGAAGGATGATACACGCATACATCAGATGAACATGGACGAATATATCAAGAGCTTCCCGAATGGTAAGAATTTCGTTGCCAGTTTGTGAGGGGGTTATTTCTGAAACCCCGGCTAAATGGTTCCAAACATAATATATAGGTATCTTAAAATCTCTGATAAAGGTTTGTGAGGCACCGTGCCGTTGATAGTTTATAATAAAAATGAACTCTTAATGTAAAACATAACATTCACAAAAAGACCTTTGACTAGAACTTTACAGCCAAAATGATTGAATATTTAGGGAGGTCGTACCATACGCCTCATCAACTGGAGCATGCGCATCAGCCGGATAATGATTCAGATGACTTTATAAATACGCATTCGATAAGTAGTATCGATTGCCATTCATAACATGCAGAATACTGTTCCAATAGAGAGAGCCTACGCTGTTTCAGACCGTACTATGGCAACGGAAAAGAAACGACAAGAAACCACTGCAGCAGTGCTTACTTTAAGAGTCAGCTTTGTACAATGTTTTTCTTGTGTTGATATTATTGACTGCGGTCAAGAACCACCGCGGTTAATATTATAATAACCGCTATGCTTTCAATTGTAGAAATGTGATTTCATTTTGATTATGTAGTTGACAAAAACGAGTGACAAGATTCAGATAATTTTATTCAATGTAGAATATTTACAGAATACTTATTGAATGTCATGCAGAATACAATGCAAATAGAGCGAGTCTACGCCGTTTCGGATCGTGCTATGGCAGCGTAAAAGAAACGGCAAGAAACCACTGCAGCACGGCCTACTTTAAGAGTCGGCTTTTTACAATGTGTTTCTTGTGTTTCGCTGGAATATCAGAGCACCATACCTCCTTGTCATTCATATAGTCATCTAATCTATAGTAAGCTTTTTTACATAACGTTTGCTTTACACAATCTTTAAACTTTCTCTCAGGTAATTGCACTATATTGTCAGGTATTTTGTTGTAGTATCGTATACACAGACCAACGAAAGATGTATTGACTTTAGTTAATCTACAAGAAAATGAACTATCCAGCATAAATCTACTTTAACCCTTTTCAGGTACAATCCTCTCAAAGAAATTGGTAGAGCTGATCCACAATTGTGAGAAGCAGTATGATGACATTACAGATGACTGTGACCGCGTGGTCAAAATTTCTGCATGTTTCAAGCGAGATGCCAATAAGGAAGGAATCGCCCCTGAAGTTACTATGATCGAAGCTGTTATGGAACATTATTGAATACAAAATTATATTTCAACATTTAAGATACTAGGTACTATAAACATGTACAAGGTGTAATAAGACATTTAACTAAAGCTGAAATTTTGGATACAGATCATTACACTGAATAATTTTCACTTAGAAACATAGATCAGAATACAAAATAGTAATTTATACAACGGTACATAATGAGGGATATAAATTCCGAGTGTCGGTTTATGGAACGTAGCCGAGCGTAGAGAGGCAAGTTCCATAATAGAATGACACGTGGAGTGATTCCCATTACGTCCCATGTCCCAAAAGCACCATTTTGGTGCGTAATGGGAATTAAATATTTTATTTTTATTCCCAATACTTCCCACTTCGTTTTTTTTGACGTTTTATAAGGAAAGTAATGCTAACAACAAAAGTGTTTTTGAAATATTTATTATTATTTGATGTTTGCAAGATAGCGAAACACAGAATACAACGTGTAAATTAAATAAAGCAAAACCAATCGGGTGGTGGCTCTGGACATAAAACTGAACAACTTTTGTTCTACGACTTTTGAAATATTGTGTAATTGTTCCTGTCATCAGACTAAAGGCCTATCTGATAGTCGACTTATGGTAGTCGAATCTACCTCAAATATTTCAATGCAATATTACTTAATAAGAAGATATAACTTTAGTTATAACTTATCAATCGGGTTTACTAGAGAAAACCAATCAGTTAACAATACAGTTTATTTTATGGTGGTTTTAAGTGTTAAATTAGGGTTATATTATAACAAAAAGACTGATTTTTATCATTTTGTATTGTTGAATTTTTAATCATTTAAACTGTATTTTTTTTATTTTTAATAAGAGTAAAATTAGGTTCAAGACATAATCATTATGCCAAATTTTAATGAAAACTGATTGATGATGCTGTGATTTTACTGTAAAAATTATACGAGAAAAATATACATACGCAGTCCTCCATCTGCTACGATCTTGACATACTTCCCTTGCTTCCTGTACTTTCATCAATCCTTTCATACATGCTCGTCGGTTTAGGGTACTTTTAACCTGACCTTTATTCAGAACGTCCTGAATTTGGTCCTGGTACGTTCGCCTAGGCCTTCCCCTTCCAACGTTTCCATTCAACGTTTCAAAATATACTATCTGCCTTTTATTATGATAACTAAATAATTAATTAAAAAATTGTGACAGTTTTGTTTCCGAATGTACTAAAGTTTTTATATAAAAAGCGTTGGGCCGTACTGGGAATACAAAACTGAAATGTCCACGAACGTATTGGGACGTAATGGGAATCACTCGACACGTGGGTTTTTATACCGAATTACCTACGTGTAGTTGCATACAAAACTTTATCTACACTCATATCGGGAATCCTATGATAGCAAAGGAAGAAGATGTCTTATTACATTAGACTTTTAAACAAAATTTAGGTTAGAGATATTGGAAAATGTAACAAGTGTTACCAATTACCTTAATTGTTACGAAAACACTAGATTTAGAACATTAAAGTGAAAGAATTACCCTAAATCGCAACCTAAATCAAAGGTAAACAATGGACCTAAAAAATGTTATATATAATATGGTACCTAATTATGATGATGGTTTTACCTTTATGAATTTGGATTGTAAAATGGACAACAAATTGTTTTTATTGTGTATTGTAGTCTTAGATAAGAGCAAGTTAAAAACGTATAAAAAAAACTATATAACGGAGTCAATAAAATCATAAAAGCCTATAACTTTTTATTTTCTCTCACATACAGCGTGAATTCTTATTCCTTTCGCTCCCTAGGCCCAGTGATTTTACTCATGAGAACAAGCAACTTTCCCGACGAAATCTGGAGGCAAGTCAAGCAAAAAAAAAAACCGGCCAAGTGCGAGTCGGACCCGCGCACCGAGGGTTCCGTACCTATTTACCATATGATCGTCGTCACAGCACTAAGCTATTCACTAAACAACAAATATTTATCACTAAACAAATTAAAACACGCGTAGCGAAAATCCGCTCCTTGTTAACGTAAACAATGAACTGACAATAACTTTTTTATTTAAAGGGGACTTTAGATGCATTTTTTGCAAGCGTGGTTTATTGTTTCAGTCTGAGCGTCAATCAAAAGAGAAGTAGAGTGCTCAAAACCATTAATATTAAAAAAATGACGTTTTTATCGCACCACTTTGCACCTCAAATTTACGCAACATTTGTTGCGCAAAGCGCTGTACTGCATAGTGCTTCGCGTTACTAATGTTGCGCAGAACGCGCCAGCGGTATTTCTAACGTTTTGTACAGAATAATGGAGCACCAGCAGAGGAAATCACTTCTAGAACTTCACCGAATGATTTTTGAGATTTTGAAAAGTAAGAAGCGCAGGGAAGAAAAGTATGCGAGGATTTACAGTTAAGCAACGAAGAAGTTGACCCCAACATAAATTTCTCAGGTAGATTTTATTTGACAGGATGATAATAAAGAATCATGAATTAAGTGTAAATTCAAAACATAAAAAAAAATTCATACATTTTTTGTAATTTTTGTATGGAAAAATTAAAAGTACGGATTTTTTTTTGGATTTTTCTACAGAAGGTTTCTCTCATGTAGTGTAATACCCCAGCAAAGTTTTATCGACTCAGGATTTAATGCGGGGGTCTTCATACAACGATCCGCTTCGTTGCCTAGACTAATCTACGTAGTTATTAATTTATTAATAATTATTTGGCATAGGTACAAAACGCGTTCACCTGCTGGAGTTCGTATTTTTGTTCACTTGTTTACCTGAAACCAAAGAAAACAACTCGTTATTCGATTATTTAATACTTTTGATCAACAGATACACAATATGGGGTCCTAATGAAAGAGTGAATTTGATTTTAGCATGTTGCTTAGACCATGAAACTGAACAACTTTTCCCAAGAATCATAGAAAAAAATCTTTTTTACCTCTACAAACTTTTACAAACAGAAAGTTGTAGAGGCTGGAGCCTAAACTAGGATACCCTGTGTTTTAAGTCTCCAGGCCTCAACCTCCAGAAAAGTATACAAAATTTCAAGGTAACAAAACAAACATTGTTTTTTCCTTAAGGGCGTTAATTATGACAAAATTTATAATAAAAAGCAAGTGTAGGAGATAGGAACACCTGAAAGTGATCTCCAAGGAGTATGAGTGAGTGAAATCATAGGCCGGAATACGATGAAAAGTTGTTTTTTATCACATTTATTCAAAAAGAGCTGGTACGTTCTACGTTAAGGGGCTGATAAGAGCTAAATACGCTTCACTTGAGCAGGTTTTTAACAAAAAGTGATGAATATATGGCCTTGAAAAAAAATTATGTGATAATTAAGCATCTTTCCAAGAATATGGCCGAAACACGATTAAATATATTTTTCACCTCCAAAGCTCGGAAACATTTGTTTTGTCGGTTAAATTCTGCGGCCAAAAGCGATTTTTGGCCCCTAGCGGGCAAAAGGTTTTTCTGCGGCCAAAAGCGATTTTTGGCAGCTAGCGGGCAAAAGGTTTTTGAAATTCGAACGTGATGCAGTATGGCAGACCTCCACGATGCGGTACTGGCTGCTTCCTCGCTTTAGTGAGGTGAAAAATTTTGTGTTTCGCTCGGCAGCAAAGTTATTTTGCGTTTCGTGCCTTGAAACCTTCGCTACGCTCAGGATTCTTCTTTTGAACCACTCGCTTCGCTCGTGGTTCAATTCTAGAATCCTTCGCTTGCTCAGGTTTCAATACAAGGCACTCACGCCAAATAACGCTTTTGCTGCCTTGCATAACAAATAACTATTGTATGCCATAAAAATGATTCAAAGTTACCTCTACTTTTTGCTTTTAAACCGTGTTTCTTAAGTACCCATTAATCTATGATGCCAAAACTTTTACACATTATTCAATACATTATGCATAATAATATAGCTAATTGATAAATAATATTATGGGTACAGAAAATTAGGAAAAAACGTAAAACAGCGCGAATCCGCTCCGTTCTAGCACGCGCATTCTGCCCTTTGTTAGAAAGGGGGGTAATTCAGCTCTTATCAGCACCTTAAGAGGCTACATCCCGTCCACTAGCGCCCCCATCAGTTAAAAAAATATTACACACTAAATACAAAACTTATCGAAAATCCGGAAAGACAGATTAAAGTAAAGGTATCCTAGTTTATTCAGAACCTATCAATTCTGAAAAATATAATACACTGTAGTTACAGATACAAAAAGTGCGAAAAACGGCCACTTTTAGCAGTTTTTGTATCTGTAACTATAGTGAATTTTATTTTACAGAGTAAATAGTTTCTAAATAAACAAATGTACCTTCTTTCCAAATTTTTTATAAGTTTCGTATTTAGCGAATAATATTTTTTTAACTGATGGGGGCGCTAGTGGACCGGAGGTAGCCCCTTAACAGGGAGTTAAAATCGTTAGAGCCATTTTCGAGAAGCCTATTACAATTCTATCTGCCTTCTCCAATATTTTTCACACTCGCCTAGGTCTGCTGGAAGACATTTCTTTATTGAAATATGTAGTACCTGTTGTGTCTTTCTTTATGTATTGTCCATTGTATATTTATTATAAGTATTTCTTTATATTTCTTGTGTGCAATAAACAATAATTAAATAAATAAATGATTAGTATACGGTTCTTAAAATTTTACTATTATAGTTTCTTGCATGTAAGACTGTTTGTTATTCTTGAATAGAAAATAACAGTAAAAAATAATATCCCCCTAACATTTTACTTTTTTATAGACCATTTGTTTGATATGAAATAAAAGTCTACACAAGTCCGAGACACGAGTGCACCCATTGTGATTTAGTTTCGCTATTGTTTAAAAACAAATCAATCTGTCACGTTAACATTGTATGGTACACTCAACAGCACGACAGTAGAAACACTTTTGGACTTTATGGCGTGGTAATAGAGTTGAAAACGTTTCTACAAACGTGGGGTTGACCGTACATACGATACCTACTCGTTATACAAACAAGTAACTATAACGTAGTGCCTTTTAATAATAGTACTACCTCATCTATTCGTTTCCCTTTGCATTGTCATACAAGTAGTATTATGTTCAATAAGTAGTGAGAATGACCCACAAAATAAACGACTACTGATAAATTAAAAATTCACTTTTATACGTAACTTCAACGTCTATTTGGACCTTGAATCCCACTGTTCTCTGAAGCCTCAATCCCTTTGAAAAATAAAATAAAACCTTCATTTTGTCCTACTAAAGCTCTCCGTATGGTATCTATGACCAAAATTTTGCTTGCGGATCATAATTCAAATCTGGGAGAGAGAAGGGAGAGTGGTTAAACATTAAAAGACTTTACAACCAAAATGTTGTTCTTTCTCACTATTTATTGAACACCCCTCGTAATCATCAATACTGTCAGGTCGATGGTTGACCTCACAAACTTGGTATCAGAGTTATATATTTAACCAGCCACAACCTCTGACATGTAGAGAGTAGGCGGTTCCGAGGAGCTCCAAATACTTACTTAATATCCTTCCGAAGCACGGTGTCATCTTAATTTATAGATTAAGATTTTTCAGAAAATTACATAGATTGTTCAGATGTCAATGAATAATATGATCGTCAATAATATTGGAAATAAAATAAAAATAAAACGACATAAATAAGAATAAAACAATATAGACAATCATATAATTTATGGGCTAATCCCCTATGGTCCGATCGGTCCACTTTCCCGTTCGGTACACTTTCCCAATCAGCAACCAAGGAGCTCAATTCCCTACCTGCGTCTTTTCAGAAACATTTCAAGTCACGAGTGAATAATTGTCTTCTTCGGGGTTAGATTGCCTTTGATTGATTGCATTGCTGACCTAATTATATCTAGGTCTATATTCAATAGGAAGGGTAAGGAAAAGTAACAAAAAAAATGAGCTTTTTGTACTTTCATGACAATACAACTACGTACAGAATACAATACCGTTTCCTTCAAGGCTTAAACATTCAAGTACTTACAAATAGTGAACGATCTGTGAACAGCCGTCCAACCTCCGGGGAACTGCTTGAATTCTTAGATATTTGGCTATTGGTATGTCTTGGAAATGAACAATGCAGAAAATACTGTTTGTAAATAAGATTCCTCGCGAGCTCGCAGCAAATATGACAATTGTGGAGTAGACGGCAACAGACAAACATCCTGTACCGAGAGTATTTTTAATTAATATTTCCTAATTTATAAATTTATCCAGTGATATGTGAAAATTTACTTTGCAAGAAAAATAACATTAAATATTTATTTATTTGAAATCAAAAGTGATAAAGATCTAAATGTTTCAAAAGTCAAAATATTTAAAGCGTTTGATACTCAAAATGTCTATGAATAACCGCAGCCTACTACCATAACTGATGATGTTAACGATTACAATGAAGTGTCCTTTATCCTTAGCTTGAGACACATTGAAAGTAAAAAGATGCCATGTCAGGCAACGTTACCGACGACCTTTGCAAGATATGTGATGGAAGGATCGAATGCGCGCCTACTGCTATCCTTCTAATCTCATTAGTTCATACATTGTACGGCCACATAGGGCCTGAACCTAATTACTTTGGAAAAAATAAGGAAAGACTGATAACACATTTCGGGAAGCCAAATGCGAAGTTTGAAGAAGACGCGATGCCAAAATTCAAGGCGTTCGGGTATCATGAGTCGGTGGCATCAGACGACGAAAGGCGGGACGAAGTTCCGGTGGAAACTCTAAGTACGGAGTACGACTTCATTATAGTTGGAGGTGGCACAGCCGGTTGTGTGCTGGCCAGTAGACTCTCCGAGAATAGGAAATGGAAGGTAAACGGCATTTGTCAACCAAAATTTGTAAATCTGAATAATATTTAAAATCGATTAACTTCAACCAGCAGACTAACAACCAGGCATATGTGACCTCGTACCATCAATAACGTCATCTTTGTCTTTAGGAATAGTTTGAGATCAAGACCAAGCATATGATTAATCATCATCGTATCGTGTGGGTTGTAAAGTCAATGACTGATCTAAATAGAAACATGAGAAAATGTTCTTAAGATTCATAAATAAAATTTTGAAAAAGTAAAATTTTGTATTCGACATTAAAGTTTTGTACTTACAGCAAAATATTCTACAGTATTTTTGTTCATGGGTTCTTTATTTCAGGTGTTAGTAATAGAAGCAGGCCCGGACGAGCCCAAGATGGCGTTGATTCCAGGACTTACTTCTGAATATCGAGGATCTGCATTAGACTGGCAGTTCAGCATGAGACCAAAAAAGGGGTGAGTCTCTTAAACTAATATTTTGCGATGGCCTGTTTAAACATATTGAAAACCAGATAGATCAAAATATCACAAGACTATATGCAGAAGTTTAAAGAATGACAATATTTTTAAACAGGCCTTAATTAACTTACAGTATTTGTTATAAAACGTATAGTTAAATCACGTTTCAGTTTCTGCCAAAATCGCCAAGATAAGGGATGTGAAGTGGTCCAAGGCAGAGTCCTAGGTGGGACATCTTCTATCAATGACATGGCTTACATACGTGGCAGCCCTGCTGATTATGACGAATGGGCTCTCAATGGCAACGATGGCTGGAACTATGCGAATGTTCTTCCCTACTTCAAATATTCTGAAGGTAACTATGACAAGGACGTGTCGAAAAATAAGTTTTTTCATTCAACTCAAGGACCGTTAGACATAGGACGATATCCTTATGTTGATGTAAACGTTGACGTACTTTTAAGCGCTTTTAATGAGCTGGGCTATAATTACACCGACGTCAATGGAAGAAACCAACTTGGATTTATGAGGATACAAACAATGTCATACTTTGGAGAAAGAGTCAGTTCATACACGGCTTTTATAGAGCCCATAAGAAAAATACGTACTAACATAAACATAGTAACAGAAGCATTAGTAATTAAAATATTATTTGAAGAAGACGCTAAAGATACTAGAGCTGTAGGTGTAGAATATATTAAAAACGGTACAATATATAAAGCGTTTGCATTAAAAGAAGTTATTGTAAGTGCTGGGGCAATCAACACACCAAAGATTCTCATGCAATCTGGCGTAGGGCCCAAGGACTACTTAGAGTATTTAGATATTAAAGTGAATTACGATCTTCCTGTAGGAAGCAATTTCCACGATCATGTATCAGTATGTTTACCTGTTCTGAGATTGACAAGGACTGCAACAGTCTCCAAATTTACTGAAAAGTTAAAAGACATTACAACGTATTACTCGAAAGGCATCGGTCCTTTATCAGCCAACTTTCAAGTTGTGGCATTTCTAGAAACTAGTCTTTCGGAAATAATTGGTACGCCAGACATTGAAGTAAGATTTAAAGGACACGATTCAAACATGTATTATGATAAAATTGACATGTGTATATCATTATTAACACCAAGAAGTCGTGGTCAAATTGTACTAAATGCTTCAGATCCAATATTTGGCAAACCACTAATATATCCTAACTATCTCAAGGAACCAACTGATGAAAAAAAATTATTGGAAGGGATACAAGAGATTGTAAAGTTATTTGATACGGATGTGTTTAGAACAGCTGGTGTTGATTTTGATCCGAGACCAATTTTGAACAATGAATGTAAAGAACACGAAAAAGTGTCGGAAGACTTTTGGTCATGCATTATCCGTCATTTTTCAGCACCTTTACACAACTATGTAGGGACTTGCAAAATGGGTCCCACAAGAGATCCAGAAGCAGTGGTTGACAATCAGTTACGAGTGTATGGTGTTACTAACTTAAGGGTTATTGACGCATCGATTATACCAAAAGTGATACGAGGTTCAACAGCTGCAGCTGTTATAATGATAGCTGAAAAAGCTAGTGACTTAATAAAAACATCTTGGTATTAATCAAAACTTTTATTTACAAATATGCCTATATACACACTGGACTATCGTCTTTTGTAATAAAACCCTTTGTCGTCTTTCCAATCTTTTGTTATCATTTTTGCTGCTTTTTCTGCAATCATCAAAGTTGGAGCAAATATTCCACCTCTAACGTGAGTAGGCATGACTGAGGCATCTACTATCCTAAGCCCTTCAATACCATGAACCCTCAAATCAAAGTCTACTACAGAGTTGGTTGCATTTGCCCCCATTCTACAAGTACCTATTGGGTTACCTACAGCTTTAGTGTAATGCCTAGCTATACAGTTCCATTGATCTCTACTTCTAAGTCTGTCGCATGGAAATAGGTCTAGAGGAGCAAACTTAATTTCAGCTTTCTTTACTTCTTTTTTATCAAGTAGCTGTAGCGATATATCTATAGCATCTACTAAAGTTTCTAAATCTTCCGGTTCTTTAAGAAGGTTTGCAGTTACTACTGGCCTGCCGTACTTTGGATTTCGTTTGTTAAGGGTGACTTTACCTTTACTCTTAGGCCTGAGTAGAATAGGATAGATGTTTATTAAATTGTAGTAAGGCAAAGGTAAACTTGATTCTTCAGCTACATGTACACTTATATTTGTTAACATAAACTTATCACTTCTAATAAAGTTACCTTCAAATGTAAGTTCTATATCGGGAGCATTATTTTGTTCGTACAACTGTACAAAAGCGGACATCTGGTTAATACCCCTAGACGCTAAAGGACCACTACGACTTTGAAACCAGGTCTTAAAATCGTTAATAACTTGATTTTCACTCACTGAAGCCACATCAGGCAAAGCAAATGCCAGACCACCCGTGCTCACTTGATCCTGGTAATTTAAACCTACTGGCAAATCCATTAACACTGTAATATTAAATTTCTTAAGTTCAGGTTTAGGTCCGATTCCAGACATATACAGCAATTTAACATTATTTATAGCCCCTCCTGTAAGAATGATCTCTCTTTTAGCATAAGCTGGTCTTTCTTTGCCCTTATCAAATTCATAAATTACACCATCAATGGTTTTTTCAAGCCTATCTATAACAATTTTTGTCACGGTCGCACCAGTAATGACTTGGAGGTTTTTTCTGTGTCTAACGGGTTTGAGAAAGGCAGAATTGGTACTAAGTCTAGTATTGTTGGCCAACGCAAATTGGTGGTTGACAATGGCTTCGGGGGCATTGATGTTGGCATCGAGTGTGCGAAGACCCATCTCTGTGAAGGCTGCTGAGATAACTTCTAAGTAGCGGTCAGCATATTTGAAGCGCTGAACACGCATCTCTCCACCTCGGGAGTGATAATGCGAGTTCATCAGTACATCGTAGTCACCTGGAAATATAATAATTCGATGTAAATGATACATGTATCTAAAGAAATTGGGCTGTTTTTTTTTTATTTATATGTCACCATGTGGTGCCGTATAAGGCGAGTTACGATTGTAAATCGGATGATGAGCAGCAGCGCCAGCAGCGTCCTTTTGTGTGTCATACCACCATACTGCGGTGACCAACCACAGCGGTCTATTGAGCAAGTCGCAACGCTAACAAGCGTGGTGACTATGGTATAAACAAAAGTAACACTCTGAGAAGAGCTCTGTCTAGCAGAGGATTTTGTTATTGATGATAATTATAAGACCATGAAAAATCATAATTTCTAATGTATTAACCTGTTAGGACAGTAGTTTGGCAGTGATGTCGTTCTATCCTTATTCCGTTATATCGGTTCGGATACCTAATCCAGGGGGTTTGAGTTTGACAAGGCCACTGGTTTTTACATAGAGCGACTCTCATCTAACCTCCTCATCCCATAAGTTCAAGATCCCTTAGTCAAGGTGACTTACGGACACCCACAAAGAGATGGAGTATCAAAATGGTAATATTAGGGTAGTTATAATATTCTACCGGTATTTTAAAACTTGTTGTTTTATGCAGTCAGTATAATCCCCTGCACGAAACTCGAATGGTGACAGTTAGCGCAGTACTCAAAAATTTGTCATAGCGGTACGTGGAACTGGGCATGCGAATCGTTATTGGCTTCCCACTTGTCACCAATGCGCAGGAAATAACGGTCGGCATTGGAGTTTCACGGCAGAGAATAGGTCAGTTAGTTTAGTTTGCCTCATGGATACCTGGAAGAAACCTTACCATTATCCTCAGAAGCCTTGAAATACTCCAACAAGTTTCCGAACTTCCAATCAATGGAGCTGATCTCTCCATTTTTGTGCCAAGAGTCGTAATCAGCTTTGGTTCCTCTAGTATATTTCATATCATTCGTGACACTGGATCCTCCTAGGACTTTGCCTGTGTGGACTTCGCAGCTGCCTCCAGGCCTAAATATATACAGGGTGTTTCGTATATGTCTGCATACCTCTCGGTTGGTTGCTCTACCCATGAAACTGAACAAATCTCCCCATGAAACTGAACAACTCTCCCCAAGAAACATAGGTCGAAATATATAAAAAAATTGCATCATCTGATACAGTGGCAATTTTTTTTTCGTATGTCGACCTGTGTTCCTTCTTTAGGGAAGGTTGTTCAGTTTCAAGGATAGAGCAACCACCCGAGAGGTTTATAGACGTATACCAAGCACACTATATAGGGTAATTAATTACGTGCTATTAGCTCGAGGGCGGGTTTTGTATTAATAAATAACTGAACAACTTTTCCCAAGGACCGCAGGTTGGAAGTGGTGGTTTAAAATAAATCGTTACAAATTAAAATAAGGTGTTTTTCTCATGTAATAATATCAGTTTGTACACGAAAAATAATTTGACCTCGCATCCAGCCTTCTAATTCTGATGCAATTTTTTAGGATATTATTTTTCTTCTTCTTTCTGTTCCTTTAGAAAAGTGGTTCAGTTTCTGAAATGAAATTGTAAATAAATTTTACCATTATTGGTATGCACCGCAGGATATCACCCATACTTGGTTGATATTCCGCACATTCGCACAAAGCGCTTTAAAACATCTTTTAAGAGTGGAATTCTCTGCCTGCGTCTGTATTGCCGAGTTCATATAACCCGAATATATTCAAGTCGCGAGTGAATAGACTTCATCTGGGCAAGCTCGTTCCATCGTCGACCTCATATCTGTCCTCAAGACTAGATCGAGGTCAAGAGTAAACCCATTGACAATAAAAAAAACCTTTATAAAAAAAATGCTAACATTTTTGCGTCACGAAACTGATAAGATAATTTTAATTTAGAATAATCGAATTCGATGAAATTTACTATACGGGGGTTTTCGGGGGCGAAAAATGGATCTAGCTAGGTCTCATGTCTAGGAAAATTCGTTTTCCCCGTGTTTTTAAGCATTTTTATGCCACAGCGCCATCTGTTGGCGGGTAGCATAGCTTGCTTACCCAATGATATTTTAATGTTTAGGTGGCTATTATAGAGCGAAGCTCGGTTGCCCAGGTACTAAATTTAATTAAAGAATTAATGAAAAATAAGGAAAAAAGGTATATCATCATAATGATGTAGTTTTTTGCGGTTTTCCTATAAAACCGTATACTTATAGACTATATAATAAATGTGAATAAAAGTAACATATTAATAAGGGTCAAGCCTCGTTGTGCCGAAACGGGAACACCTAAATTTTGATATATGACCCCTATGTCAATTTCCCATAGAGTTCCCGGAAAATGGAAAATTTATGAAAATTGTTTTGAAGTTTATTCAAATATATACCTTATTACGTAAACAACTACATTTTCTTTTTAAAATTTTGACATGATGCTTCAGAGTTTAAAAAGAAAATATTTTTTTTTTCAAAAATCTATCAGTGCCAATTTAACAGTTAATCCAACCAATTTTTCTTTTGTCAGTGAACGAAGTTATTAATTCGAAAGAAACGTAGTAACTTCCTATCAATGTATCGAAAGTTGAGAGGAGACTCAGATTTGAGTGAAAAATCAAAATTCGGTCATTGACTTTTGATTCTACAGCTTTTCTCACTTACCTTGAAAGACAAGAGAATCCATTCCTCTCGGTCCTGTAATTCCACAGAATAGGGCGATAGTCTTTTGTTGGAACTCCTGGAATGTCATAGTCTATGTTCTCTTCTTCGCCAGCTTCTAGAAGAAGGACCTTGAAAACAATTAATTTTTTAACCTACGCTTTAGTACGGTCACCGCACGTCTCGGTAGAAACTTTTCCAACTCTATTACGACGCCATAAGGTCCAAAAGTGTTTCTATTGACGTGCTGTTGAGTGTACTAGTTAAAAGCCTGTACTGTAGTACATATGGCCGCTCGTCGGTGGAAACACTTCGACTTTGAGCAGGTATCTGGTGTTGGACGTTTGTAATGGAGCGCTAGTTCATCTTACACTGGTTTTGTTCCCACTCCCTTGCTGACGTGCGTATACCTATTTTACCCCGAACATTATTTTCTATCTATGAGGACCGGCGCCAGTCTGACACGCACTTGACCAGTTTTTATTATTGGTTCCTATTTTATAGCTTATGCACTATAAACATACAAATTTTCACGCTTGTAAGTGTTCCCGTTTTTACGATAGAGCTAAAACAAAAATCGAGCAAACATCGCCTAAAAACACGTTTTTGCTTTTGAAGCCCCCCTTAATTCATATATTTTTTTATTCGGCAACAGATATACCTACATAATATGTGAAAAATTCAACTGTCTACCTATTACGGTTCATGAGATACAGCCCGCTGACAGACAGACAGACATCGGAACATATTAATAGGGTCCCGTTTTTTCACACTTTGGGTACGGAACCCTAAAAATTCTGAGAGCTAAAAGCAAAACAATACGGGCCAAAAACAGGTCTAGCTTCACAATCATACGGCAAAGTTTAGGGCTAATTAAATAAGAACGATACAAAGTCTAATGTGTCTAGTTTAACGTGCTCTGGTATGTACTAGTTTTGTAAGTATTCAATTATTGGAAGCTCGTAATAAAACCTTGACAAATGAAAATCTGTAGGAAGGAAAGCATTTTCTGAAGTAACTTCCTTTCAGCGTGAGTAATTCGTATGAGTCAAGAATGTAATGTAATGTATTTGTAAATCATAAAAGAGAAAAGTAATTGAAGGTTTGTTTAAAAAATTTGCACTTTGTATAAACACATTTATTTTATTTCGGGTCTTAGCGCGATAAAAGCAAACTAACAGATTTAGAAGTTTAGAAAAGAATCTTAAATATTAATGTGTTGGTACGGAACCCTCAATGCACGAGTCCGACTCGCACTTGGACGGTTTTTGTCTAATACCTTCCACTCCTGAACAGCAGACAATCTATTCGCCAGCAAGCACCCAGCTGTGCCTCCGCCAACTATAATGAAGTCAAAGACGCTGTTCCTCACATCCAGCTCATCTTTTCTGGTCCTCGTGGCTTTGGAGAATAAATCTGGAGTAGGGGACGCTGGAGACCAGAGACAAAGCAGGAGAAGGTAGGTAGAGCTGGAAGATTTTACAAATGAACGTGATAGTTTCTTCGTAGATAATTACGATTATAAACTCGGAGAAGTGTCTAAAAAAAAGTGTTCTATGAATTTATACAAGATTATATTTTGCAACTCTATTGCGATACCGTAAAGTCCAAAGTTTTTCTACTGACGTGCTGTTTGGTGTACATCAATCATAACATCCCATGAAACGTCCACTACATCCAGAACTCTAGCTGTTGCTGGAAAAATGTAGAGTAGAAGTACCATAGTCATCTCGTTTGTCAGCGTTACGGCTGGCACCATGGACCGCGGTTGTAGGTAACCGCAGAAAGAAACATGGTATGATACACAGGAGGATGCTGTTGCCCATCCTCCAGTTTATATATAATCCTTAGTCGCCTCTTACGACACCCACGGGTATGTATGGGATGGTACTATTCTTTGCCGGAACCACACGGGATATGGTGTATATACATTCTTCTAAATACTAAGGATCCTTGCTAGTTATGGTTATTGTCGTGGACTGCATCGTAATTATTACTCGTTCGTCGTAATTATTACTACTCGTAATTATTATTTACTAGCTGGTGCCCGCGATTTCGTCTGCTGCGAGCTAAACTCAATTTTCAGCACTAACATTTTTGCATTTTTCTTAGGAATTATAATTCCTATTTTTGTTAAGCATATTAATGCTTCTGAATACCGAAGACATTAAGCTAACAGAAGCTTAAATTAAATTTTCGAAAAATATTATCTGTAAAAAAATATAACAAACCTAATGATGAAATCGGACGACATTTAAGACGAACAATTTTCGAACCTTTAATATTATATATCAAACAAAAAATAAAATCTCTATTTTATGCGTAAATTAATAATCATGAAGTCAACTTTCAAATATAAGACAAATGAAAAAAATAGCATTAGAATTATAGGAATTATTGTGATCTCATTAATCTGTAAGAAAATTTCGGCAATTTCTTACTTATTAAATTATTGCCTTATTAAATTATTGCCTATGTGTTATTCTAATGTATAAGCTATATTATTGTAAAGTTTCATTAAAATCCATTCAGTAGTTTTTACGTCAAAGAGTTACAAACATCCATCCATCCATACTTACAAACTTTCGCGTTTATAATATTAGTAGGATTACACAAGGTTATATTTTTGCGTTACCACCTTATAAGTGAGGTAAAAAGCAACAATTTTTGTTCTACGACTTTGCTAACAAGGCACAAAAAAATTTCAACATCCCATACAAAGTATGGTGACCAAGACATTATCTATGAGAAGTTGAAATTTGTTCGTTGTTAGCAAAGTCTTTTGCTTTTTACCTCACTAATAAGGTGGGCATACGCATATCAGGTCCAAAAAAATTACCTTGCATAAAATAATAATTACTAGTATCAATGCAGCCCTCAAAAATAACCTTAGTATTTAGAAGGATGTATGTATGTACACCCACGTTCAAGTTCAATGCAGCATGGTTTCCCTCATGCCATCATGCACTATGGGCCATAATCACCACCACCTGGCAGCCAAAGAACGACAGGCGTCGAGGCCGACACTTCGACGTCTTTTGTAAAAATTGGCAAGAGCAGGCTCTGGATAGGGACGAATGGAAAAAAGAGAGAGGCCTTTGCCCAGCAGTGGGACAGTAACGGCTATATAAGAGATGAGAAGAAGACAAGATGTTCATCCAAGAGCACGTGAGTAGAATCATTTTGGACTTTGTGTCATAGCAATAGAGTTGCAAATATTTCCACTGACTTCTGGTTGACCCTACTTATTAGTGTCTTCGTAGTCAACAAGGAACCCTTAAGATTCTCCATGTTCATCCATCTGTGAGACTGTGATCAACCTTTTTCAAGGTTTTTTTTTGGCCTCGAAGGCTTTTCCCGCTTTCTTCCAGAAAACAATACAGATTTGACAAGTGTTCGGTATATCAGAAACAAAGTATGCCGTAATGTTCAAAGTCATGGTTTTTGAATAAAGATTGGATAAACGACAAAATTTATCGTACTTTGATAAAAGCTTGTCCATAACATATTTTTATCTAATTGCCACAACTCGACCTATTTCAAGGTAAAATGTATTAAAGGAGGAAATATTTTTAGTTGTAATAATAATAAATAAATAGGGCCCAAAGAGGGAAGCAAAATTTTTAAGTTTCGTATAGAATATATGACAGTAATCGAGTGGGATATCGTATTATGAAAGGGCTTTCCTTGTGCATTCCAAAATAAAATTTTGTATTTTTTATAACGGTTAGTTTTTAAGTTATGGGGGTTACCTTGTTTTAGCGATCCCAAAAATAGTCTGTATCGCTTTTAAAAATACTAAAGGTATATCGGAACACTTGGCGCACGAGTCCAACCCGCACTTGACTGGTAATTTATTTTTGAAAAACTGTTTACGATGCAGAATCACCCCTTAAAAGGATCATCATAAGAAATTTTTACATCCTGTATAAAACATACATGGTGTGCAAAACAAAACAATTATCAGAGTAGCAAAAAAAAAACTCGCACCTTACACCTTTCATTTTTTTCACCACTACCACCGTAGAATTCACAATAATACTATGAACTGAAATGTGTTTGTCCGTCTGTGCGAATTGGCCAACTGGCAGGAGTGGAAGCAGTGCCACGCATCAGCGACTGCGCATCCTGGATTGCAAACAGTGATGCAATGAAGGATAACGTTTGTTTCTCCTTGTAAACTAAGACATCCGGTCTTGGTCTGAATGAAAAGAATACTTAACGTGACGTGAAATGCTGGGCTGAACATTGATGCATAATATTATCATAACATTAATGTATCACGTGTGGTGCCGGTAAAGTATAGAACCAACCCATCTCTGTCATGTCGTAAGAGGCAGCTAAGGGATTGTGAACTTGAGAATGGGCAACAGCGTCTGAGGTCTCCAACAACCACGGTCCATGGTACACTCAATAGCATATCAGTAGAAACACTTTTGGACCTTATTGTGTGGTAATAGAGTTGAAAAAGTTTCTACTGACGTACGGTTGACCGTGCAAGTCAAAACGCTAACAAGTCTTACAAGTCTTATAAAGGGAATATATAAAGGAAAGAATTAGATAGTAGAAGACGTAGTGACTAAAATTGAGAAAGGGATGCTAAGATGGTTTGGTCATGTGGAGAGGATGAATGAAGGAAGATTGACGAAAGAGATCCACAAGGCGAGAGTGAATGGAAACGTTGGAAGGGGAAGGCCTCGGCGAACGTACCAGGACCAAATTCAAGACGTTCTGAATAAAGGCCAGGTTAAAAGTACCCTAAACCGACGAGCATGTATGAAAGGATTGATGAAGGTTCAGGAAGCAAGGGAAGTATGTCAAGATCGTAGCAGGTGGAGAACTGTGGTCTCTGCCTACCCCAACGGGAACAAGGCGTGATGTTATGTATGTATGTATGTATGTATTAGATAGTACTATTTGCAGATGATACTCGTACGTCTTTTATTTTCAAGGTCAAAAGACAACAATCAAATTTTGACGACGTAAATACTATTATCTCTAATTTAGTTGAGTGGTTCACATTAAATAATCATCTGCTCAACGAAAGAAAACTAACTGCCGCACTCAGAGACGTCACTTGAAGAAATCGTTAATTAAGACTCGTGTTATCACTTTCTAATTCAATGAAACTGAAAAGGCATGAGACTTAACGAATGATTAACTTTAAGTGACGTCTCGGTCTCAGAGTAAGGCAGTTAGTGTGTTAAAATTGTTTTGCCTAAAATGAAAAAACCGGCCAAGTGCGAGTCGGACTCGCGCACTGAGGGTTCCGTACCACCACATAAACATAATTGTATTCGTTGAAATTTCTGTAAGTTAATGCGCTAGATTTTTTGAGTCCGTCACGCACTTGACCAAATTTTATTACTTGTTGTTATTTTATAGCTTATGCACTATAAACATACCAATTTCCAAGTTTGTAAGTGTTCCCGTTTTTAAATAGAACTAAAACAAAAATCGCCTCAGCGACCATCCAACTTGACCCCTCTCTTATTAATGTTCTTGAAACGGGAGCTCACCACAATTGGTTACTATTAGTTGTGAGAAAAATTATAATACTCTAGTTGAAAAAAAAAAATAATAAAATATTTATTCCAAAACAAAGCAGGCAGTTTACAATTTAAAAATAATTCTAATAATTCTAAACTAGTAGGAATACATTCCCTGCAGCCAGTAGCGGGTTATCTAAAATCCCACACTAGGCTAGGCCTGACTTAATAATTAATATTTAATGATTTCAGACTTTTCCCATTATTTGTACTGTGAGACCTAGCTTCTTGCCAAATTTCATAATTTTAGGTCAACGGGAAGTACCCTGTAGGTTTTGCATTTTTGAATAAATGTATGGAGATGAGGACATAAAATGCCATATCTTTTGATTGCGTCGTTGTAAAAAATTGAAATTTTCAGATCTTGTGTGGTTCATGGATCCTAATATGTGGTATTAATTTCAACCTAATAACTTTACTCGTTTGTGAGATAAAGGGTCTTGACAGACGGACAGACAGACAGACGGACGGACAACAAAGTGATCCTATAAGGGTTCCGTTTTTTTCTTTTGAGGTACGGAACCCTAAAAATTGCCTAAGACAACAAATTACCTATAATAGGGACCGCATATTCGAGGCGGAGAACAGACTCAGTTCTGCAGCATACGCAGTGAAAATTTTTAATTTTAATATCCAACGATGAATATAATATTTTGAGTTTGAACGTGTTGGATATGGTAGATACTTCCCATCTAAATGTAACACAGTATTTGCTGGAATTCTGGAGAGAGCTCCCTGTCCTGCTGTGGACGTTTCGGGTGCGGCCGTTAGGCTCCCATTCCGGCACGCTCCCGGCCGGGACGCCCCCGTTGTTTTTATTACTTGAGTAAGGACTGTTAAGAACAGAATTCTTATAAAAATAAATTAAGACAACGATCATGCATGATTATTGAGTCGTAGTATAGGTGTGAGTACACTCAACAGCACGTCAGTAGAAACACTTTTGGACCTTATAGCGTTGTAATAGAGTTGAAAAAGTTTCTACCGACGTGCGGCTGACCGTACCTAATGTAATGAGTAATTACCTTTAATTACCTTTCAAACATTCCTGTCAAGTCTGGCAGACACAAACTAAAATTAGGTAAACTATTTTTTTTAGTTCGAAAAGTGTTGCTGTCTTTGTTTTCCCCTATAGGCCTAGTTATTATTAGACACGCAGCATTTTTTTGTCTATTTTCTTGTCTATTTATTTATACGCAAAAGATCGGCTACCTATATTCTTGATGTTTACGCGCGGCTTATTTGTAATTACGGCTTGATCCTGTTACATAACTATATTAGATAACCAGTATTCTAAAAGGAAAAAAATATTCCTGTTAAATAACCTGGTTTTCTAATGTAAAACTTTATTCCTCGTAAATAACCAAGTTAGATAACCAGTATTGTACAGGGAATTAAAAATTCCTGTTAGAAAACGAACCCGACGTTTACCTTCCCATACAAAATGAGTCGATCAAGTGACTACTTTACTATGGGGAGACAAAAAAACTGTTTCTTCGGAAAAAATGCTTGTTTTCTTGAGTAGAATAATTCAAGCTGTATAGACATTCAACCATTCACTCCATTTATCATAGTCTTGCTAAATTGCTAACATTTTGACCTACATTTTAACTTTAACATTAGCAGATTATTAGCAATAATAAGCAAGTGTAGAAATAAGTCCCGTGTGGTGCAAAGAATAGTACCATTCCATACATACGGGGTATGGGTGTCGTAAGAGGCGACTAAGGGTTATAAACTAGAGGATGGGCAGCAGCATCCTCCTGTGTATCATTCCATCTTACTTACTGCGTTGACCACAAGCAAGACAAGCATGGTGATTATGGTACTTCCCCTCCACATTTTTCCACCAAAATCTAGAATTCTGGAGGGAGCTCCCTGACCTGTAGTGGACATTTCATGGGATGTTATGATGGCATAAATAATGCAACAGTCAGCTATCGGCAAAGTACTAGTTTTTCCCTTTATATTATATGGCCAGTATAGTGTTCCGTAGTTTTTTTACCATTTTTAGGGTTCCGTACCTCAAAAGAAAAAAACGGAACCCTTATAGGATCACTTTGTTGTCCGTCTGTCTGTCTGTCTGTCTGTCTGTCTGTCAAGACCCTTTATCTCACGAACGGGTAGAGTTATCAGGTTGAAATTAATACCACATATTAGGATCCATGAACCACACAAGATCTGAAAATTTAAATTTTTTACAATGACGCAATCAAAAGATGGCATTTTATGTCCTCATCTCCATACATTTATTCAAAAATGCAAAACCTACAGGGTACTTCCCGTTGACCTAAAATTATGAAATTTGGCAAGAAGCTAGGTCTCACAGTACAAATAATGGGAAAAGTCTGAAATAATTAAATATTACAACTTTTCTCACAACTAATGGTAACCAATTGTGGTGAGCTCCCGTTTCAAGAACATTCATATAAGAGAGGGGTCAAGTTGGATGGTCGCTCAGGCGATTTTTGTTTTAGTTCTATTTAAAAACGGGAACACTTACAAACTTGAAAATTGGTATGTTTATAGTGCATAAGCTATAAAATAACAACAAATAATAAAATTTGGTCAAGCGCGTGTCGGACTCGAAAAATCTAGCACATTAACTTTCTGAAATTTCAACTAATACAATTATGTTTATGTGGTGGTACGGAACCCTCAGTGCGCGAGTCCGACTCGCACTTGGCCGGTTTTTTTTATCGCAAAACAGGATTTGATTTAGTGTTTCATAACGTTCATTACATGAACTTGAAAAAAATGAAGCAGAAAAAAAGGTAAAATAAGGTCCCCATCCCATACAAGAAACGGTAAAATATTAAAAGCGTCTTACTTGGTTTGCAACCTCTGTTCCAACCTCTATACATGAGTCCAACTCGCACTTGTCCGGTCTTTGAAGAACTCCGCTGGGTATCTTTCAGACTGATTGATAACGATAAGGTAAAGTCAAGTAGATTGTTTAGTAGTAAATAGATAAGTGATTGTGTGACCAAACCTTATACGAGTTATCTTTTTATTGAATCTAAAGAATTTCAAAAGTGGGTGAAGTGCCTCCTAAAGCCACGATTACACCTAGCTGAATTCAAAGACTAATTCGGTATACATTGCTGGGAGGCTTGGTTATGTTAATTGCAATATCCTTACTTCAACGAGCAATGTATGCCGAATTAGTCTTTGTATTCAGCTAGGTGTGGCTTAACGAATCGCACTCTAAGTCGTGAGTGCAGAGGCTTCTTCCAGGTGATCTCGTTCCATCGCTGACCACATCTTTGTCCACTTGTCAACTTCAATAATTATAAACAACATTTTTGAAGAGTATGAAGGGCCTTAATTGCACATTCCAACTCTTACTTATATCCTACTCGGGATCGGTTAGGTTGGGTTCACTTTAGGGTTTACTTTAGCACAGATAATTTAACACTATACTAGTACAGATGCCTCACGTCATAGAACGAATTTGTGCCGAAAATTGTTCGGGCTATTTTTTCCATAAGGTATTTTCTTTCTTAGAATAAATTGATATCTGGAGTGAGAAAGGTATTGTGTTCGTGAAAAAAAAAAGTTTTTCTAATTTTCTCAAAAATGTGTTCTATATCACTTATACATCATAAAAAAACAAGTCTCCCAAATATGTCCGTCCGTCTGTCGGTCGGTCGGTCGGTCGATCCGTCTGTCGGTCTGTCCGTCACGCTTTGGCCTAGCGGTTAAACGAATGGTCCGATTGACACCATATTTTGAATTTAGGAGTATTATGCAAATCCATCGAAGGGTTCTAAGTGGTTTCTTGCTGGCTCTCATTTTGAGGGTAGCTGTCATACAACGAAAATGAAAAATTGAAATTTTCTCAAAGACGGCTCATAGAATCTTGATGAAACTTTGCATGACCAAGCATCTCCATGTAAGATATCTCTTTCGCCAGTATCGATTGATCTGTGTAATTCCATATAAGGGGTGTTCCTGTACACCAAGTCATGAATATGTGATTTACCCAAAATTGGTTCCATTGAGTTTATTAAAATTTGGTTGTCTACCTGACTGGATATTCTTTATGATTTTTTGAATAAAATTTAGTACACAGGGTGTACCAAAAACTGAAAGGGCTTGCACAGCTCCATGCAAGTATCCTACCGTAGTATCCAATGATCAGTGAAAATTTATAATATTCATATAAAGGGTGTTCCAGTACTACCAAAAGTTAAACATGTGATTTACTCGAAATCGTTTGAGGTTTGTTTGTTTTAATGTTTGGCAATTAGAATTCTGATTTGATCTGTATATTTCATACGAACATTTTTTTTGGAAAAACAAAAAGGCTTAACAAAAACGGTATACCAACCCTGAAGGATGTGAATCTGTCCGTAAAACTAAACAATTTTCTCTTAGGTCGAAATACTCGTACGAAAAAAAAAATGGTTTTCCCATAGAAATTGAATCGGCTAATAGGGCATTTTGTATGGGTGGAGGTCAATATTTTTTTTCGCATTTCGATCTAGTTTCCGTTTCTAGCGGAAAGTTGTTCAGTTTCATGGGCAGAATCATATCCTTCAGGGTTGATAAACCCTTTCTGTTACACCCTGAATCATCATATCAGCCGAAAGACGTACACTGCTGGACATAGGCCTCCCCTAAAGATCTCCATGACGACCGGTCCTGCGCTGCTCGCATCCAGCGGCTTCCCGCGACCTTGACCAGATCGTCGGTCCACCTTGTGGGGGCCTGCCAACGCTTCGTCTTCCGGTACGTGGTCGCCACTCTAGAACCCTTACGCCCCATCGGCCATCGGTTCATCTTGCGATGTGCCCTGCCCACTGCCACTTTAGTTTAACAACTCTCAGGGCCGGGAACCGAAACGTGGCCGCTCACGATGGGCCTTATCAGGAAGCTCAAGGTCACCCAAAGAGCTATGGAAAGAGCTATGCTCGGAGTCTCTCTGCGAGATCGAATCAGAAATGAGGAGATCCGCAGAAGAACAAAAGTAACTGACACCCCTAATAATAAAATAAAATTTTGTCACACAAATTCTCAACACTGTTAGTCTAATAGACATACATTATGTGTATGAATCGAACACGCGCTTGGCCAGTATTCTTTTCAACTGAGCTACTTGGATCCTATTAAACTAAGTAAATTAGATTTAATATAGGTAATTGAATTTTGTGCGCAAGCACGCAAGGAACATGGATCAATAAACTAGCTAAGTACTTAGTTCCTACATAATAAACATATTTTTAGAGTTTCTTAAACATATAGGGTGACTTTTAATTAGTTCTTGATAGAAAAGGGTATGAATGTACTCAAGAACTCATTAAAAGTCACCCTTTATGGCCCCTAGGACCCTAATGAAATAGTGAACATAATTAAAGTATTTTGCTCAGACCATGAGACTGAACAACTTTACGAAAAACCAAATTTGAACTCCCATACACAATGCGATATTAGCTGATGCACTTGCTATGGAAGGTCAAAATTTGATTTTCGGATTCGGGAAAAGTTGTTCAGTTGGTTGATATACCCTTTCTGTTACAACTTGTATTGGGTCCATAATAGTTTCTACCAGCGTTTTAAGCGCGTATACTCACGCATAAGAAAATGTTCTGGACGCAAACGCGCGAGTGCCTACGTGCGAGTCGACTCACGCGTAAAATAAAGGTTCTGGACGGGCTCTTACTCTTTACTAGGTAAAAATAAAATTCTGTTTGCATCTAAGAAAGAATAATTGAAAATTCATAAAAAGTTGTAAGTTTTAAATTCGAAGTTTCATGATTTTTTTTTTTTTTATAAAGTTGGCAAAAGATAATGAATGATGGTTGGAAAAATATCGTTCAAAAACTTCATACAAAACCTATGAAAGATTTCTATTTTGATTTTAAAAAATTGTTTCTAGTGATAAATACTAGGGAAACCCAAGAAAGAAAACAATGATATTATGTAAAATGTTTATTTTTTGTGCATTTTTACAGGGTCTATTTATTTAAAATTTAACAGCCACATCTTAAACATAATACTTTGGTAACTACAACATAATATGCGTATTGTTCCATCTTACATACTGCGGTCACCAACGACCGCGTTCCATGGTGCCAGCCGCAACGCTGACAAGCGTACTTCCCCTCCACATTTTTCCAGCAATAGCTGGTATTCCAAAGGGGTTTCTCTGTCCTGGGTGCGTACTCCGAAGTTTTATCGGAGCTCCGATATTATCAGATTGACAACAACAATTACGTTCGGAAATTTACTTTGTATGGGAATTTCTTTGTCAAAGGCCGAACCATAGACTAATTATCGGCGCGATATTATCGTAGTCTCACTTCGGAGTACGGCAGCTGCGGTGGACGTTTCATAGGATGTTATGATAAACTGCAACATAATTTGATGCTACGACAATGAAAGCGTAATCTAGAATCATAATTTAGTACCTATGTAAATAGTGAATTTGGTCTTTTTCACTTATTTATTGTCTTTTAATTATTTCAGTTTTGAATAAAGGCAGTGTTTCATGAAAAAAATTATCGAGATTTAGTATGTTGCTAATGATATCCTATACTACGAGTATTAAACGAGCAATATAATAGGTCTTTACCTATGAAATTGCCGAAATTTTCTTACAGATTAATGAGATCATAAATCCTATAATTCTAATGCTATTTTTTTATTTGATTTATATTTGAAAGTTGACTTCAAGATTATCAATTTACGCATAAAATAAAGTTTTTATTTTTAGTTTGATATATAATATTAAAGGTTTGAAAATTGTTCGTCTTAAATGTCGTCCGATTTCATCATTAGATTTGTTATATTTTTTTACAGATAATATTTTTCAAAAATTAAATTTAAGCTTCTGTCAGCTTAATGTCTTCCCAATAATGCTTAAAAAAAAAATAAAAAAGTTGTACTTATAATTCCTAAGAAAAATTTAAAAATGTTAGTACTGAAAATTGAGTTTACCTAAAATTCTCCATACAAAACGGCAATTTCATAGGTAAAGACCTAATATTTGTATATATATATATATATATATTTGTAATCGGTTTCTCGAAAACGGCTGTAACGATTTCGATGAAATTTACCATACGAGGGTTTTCGGGGGCGAAAAATCGATCTAGCTAGGTCTCATGTCTGGGAAAATTCGTTTTCCCCGTGTTTTTAAGCATTTTCGTTTTAGACAGAAACCTACAGCGCCATCTGTTGGCGGGTAGCATAGCTTGCTCACCGGATGATATTTTAATGGCGGCTATTATAGTATAGAACGAAGCTCGGTCGCCCAGGTACTTGTAATAATGTGAGATTCTAGCTACTGTTGTGACAAAATTAGTTTTGGTAATGGGGACATGTTAGTTTTATTTCTGGATATCAAGGGCAAACTGTCAAATATATTTAGTCTACGAGATGTTTTCTTTTAACAAATTTTAGAAGCACCATTTTATTATTATTTACATAATTAATATTTATAATATTATTTCGAATATTTTAAATAATTTTACTATAAAATGTATAAGGTAAATAGAGTAATTTTTCCTATAGTTTTGTTTTGGCCGGCCGATTTAATAACCTATTATATTTCACTACCTATTTAATACCTACATAATTATTTAACTTTACATATTTGTCCTTAAAGCTTAGTTTAAAATTAACTGTCGGGAAAGTTGATTACAGTCAGTCGCATATCAGCTCTATTATTTGCACTACAAATTCAACGCTATTGCTATGAACTAGGACTCAAAAAATAAGTTTATCATTGTTGGATATTAAAATTCTTAATGTTCATAGTGAAGTCGGTCTCAAGAGATTTTCTTCTGACATGCGTTTGACTGTATATCTGTACCTTCACCCAACTTTGGACTTTATAACATAGTAATGTGGTTGCAAATGTTTTTTTTTTTTTTATTGAAAATGGGCTTACTCTTGACCTCGATCTAGTCTTGAAGACAGAGATGAGGTCGACGATGGAACGAGCTTACCCAGTTTTACTGACATAAGGTTGACTGTACACAAATTGAAAAACTTCCTCGAACATAAAGTAAATTCATTATACTGATGTTAAAATTTGCTCTGTTCGAGAATTGAACCTAAAACCATTGTAACAATCAATAGACACCTTAACTACCACCATGCCAAAGGCAACAAATTGTATGAAAAATGTGACTCATTATGAAAAAACTTGTTCAGTAATAATATCAACCAATTAACCTATGCAATCAGCTAATTGTACAGGGTCTTTCGTAGGTTCTCTGCCTATCTGTGTTCCCGAGTTCATATAACCTGAATCGTTTGAAGTCACGAGTGAGTAGGTTTTTTCTTGTTCTATTGACGACCTCATCTCTGTCCTTAGATCAAGGTCAATGGCAAGACTGACATGGCAACACATAGCATGACAATTCAAAAAACCTCTGAAAATCTCTCGGATCGTTGCTCTACCCATGAAAAAGAACAACTTTTTCAAAATAATAAAAAAAAAAGTATTCTGTAATCTGTGTAAATACGAAAAAGGGAAACTATCTCTCAACACGTCATTAGAATAGGAAGTTGATTTTTTTTTGGGAATTGGGAAAAATTGTTCAGTTTCACTGGGAGATTCCTAATATTAAGGGACGAAAGTACTTTTGCTATAACAATTCATATTCCTTTTAAGCTATCTCTCTGTTTTTAATGAATAGTCGTTTAAGAGTGTCGCGGAGTGTACTCTCAATCAATAACTTTGTTTGAAATGAAATTGTGCTATTTTACGCATAAGTAAATAAATCTTCATGCTAAGTTGAAAAAGGCCAATTGATTTGTACACTAAATTGCAGCTCACAAGACGCGATAAAAATTGTTTTAGGGTCGTATTAATAAATCCCTCTCAAGTGTGAGATGGCTTTCAAGATGTGTTTTGAGTTATTTCATTAATAAATTAACAAAACTTGAGTAGTTGTTAATAAAGCACGTCCTATCTTGCTAACTAAGGTTATAATACGCACTCAGGAGCGATGTTAACACTTAATTGGGCAAAAGGAATATGTTTCCCACCCAGCGTTTTACATTTTGCGGACCTCGGTGAAAATATAACATGTCTCTAAAGTTTTTATATGGTATGGGCAATAGGAAGAGAGCTCCCACATCGCCTTAGTTTATGTAGGAAATATGTTCCTTCTGTCCATTTCGGACAATAACTTTGCATAAACATCTGCCCAATTAAGGGTTAAGAATGATTTATTAATATGACCCTGAGAAAACTTTCACAAAACATTCGAAGGTTTTTAGTCTAGGAAACTAGGATATTCGCATACGTCCGTGTTCTTTATATCTCTTTTCACTATAAATCCAGCACCAACTCTTTTCGCAAGCAAATGCCTGCATAAACCACACAAATCAAACGAGTCCCTCGTAGCAAATGAAGTCAGTCTGGGTTCTTCTCTGCATCCCTGCAATTTTTTCCAAAGGCACTTTCTAGAAGATTCCATCACGTATCTCTTTCCGGGATCCATGTGGGCAGATGATTCTTGCAGCAGTCTTTTGTCACCATGAATGATTACAGCGTCGTATTCCGCGATGGGAAGGAATCCTTTATTGTTTGTGATGAAGCAATTCTCACAATGACGAATTTTGAAGACCTCAGCTCCTTCTCTGTCCGAAAAAACAGGTCCCTTTGCAATAAGATACATTAGCACGTACTTATCTCCAATGCGCAATTCGTCACTTACGAAATTGTATTTTGGTTTCGGTGTCAATAAGAATGAAATTACGATGTATACGATGAAGTAAACGAACAGGAACAGTAGAGTTTTGATGAATTTCGATAGCTGACGGCTATGCATTGTGTCTCCAAAAGAGTCTTTCTTTCGTCATCCCCGATGTGCAGTCTTCTTCGGGTTATCTTTCACCGGTGAAAGTAAGATTTTCAGGAAAGATTTCCTACCGGACATGACGCGGCGTCCCATCGCGCGGGTATGGAGCCTTCTGAGTAAGCGAGACAAACTACGGTCGATACACCCTCACGGTCAACCCCCTCCACCAAACACTTTGCCAGTTTAAAACCGACCGTAACCCCTCAATCACACAGTCGCATTTTGCATTAACAAAGGGAGAATTTTCTATGAAACATGTGCTCGCAGCCACACGCCTGTTCTGCTTAGAATTCCCGTAGTAACTGAAAAGCAACTATACATTGCTGGGTCACTTCTTAAGTCTGTGTCGTTACTGTTTAACAAAACCACAATAATGTATAGAAATCCTTGGAGTTTGACAGCTATTATCTACTGATTAACTAGTAAAATAATGCCCCATTGTAATAAGAATAATATGAAGTACAATTTTGAGCAATATGTAGATTTTTTCCTACAAAAAGTTATGGATAATGTTTTAGTTTTTGCTCTTGTTTACTACAAGATGTTGTACCCAACTTTGTATCATAGTAACGATCAGCGGTCATATTTTCAATTAAAAGCAATTAATTTGAGACTATCTTAGGTTTTTCTTGTTTTCTACTAGTTATTCTAGTTAAAAATATATAATTTCGGAAGAGTTCCAATGCTTTTCTGAAGGAATAAGTAATACTTGTTAACGTTGATTTTAACGTTATCAATGATTTGTTAAAATTAACCTATAAGTATTTTATAAGGATTGTTATTTTGAAGCATAACATTTTAAAGGTTGCGGTATTTTATCTAATCGCACCATTTTTTTAAATAATTGCTATTGTGTTCGTGATATGACTCGTAGTATAAATAATTGAAGTCTAACATAATATTTTATCAAGTTGATAAGTTCGACTGTGAATATATGTATCTATATGTATTTATGTGTATGTACGAGTATATGTAGGTATGTATATATATTATTTATGATAAGTTTGTATGGGTAGGTATTTATATATGCAGTTTTTGTTTATGTATGTTTAATTTGATAAGATATAATTTTAAAGTCAATCTTTATGCACCTTCCCCACATCTCTATTAGCTAAATATCCTGCACCCAAAGGTTGCCTGGAAGAAATTGCTGTTTAGCAATAAGGTCGCCTAATTGTACACCTGTTTATAATATAAAATTTGTATCTTTCTTAAAAATTTTGTGTGCAATAAAGAATATTGTATTGTATAAATAGTACATTATACCTACTACACTGCCGACAAAAAAGGTATTGAAGGACAAACTTGATAATGTGGGCAGAGGCGAAGCCGAGGCTCACATGCGTGAGTCCTTTAATACCTGATTGCGGCCTTGGCGTAAGTATAGTACTTTTCTAAATAAATGCGCGGAATTTCAAACTAAGTGTAATCCAAACAAACATTAAAAAAATCTACTTACCAATATATTCCTTTGTTAACATCGCAGTATTTCATTTCCATATTCTATTCAAAGTGCCATGAGCTTTTGCTGGAGTTCTAGAGAGAGCTCTCTGTCCAGCTGCCGCACTCCGAAGCGAAACTACGATAATATCGCGCCGATAATTAGTCTATGGTTCGGCCTTTGACAGAGAAATTCCCATACAAAGTAAATTTAATTGTTGTTGACAATCTGTTAGTTGTTGTTGATAATTTAAATATCTCACAGTATATTTACTTAGTCGCAAAACTCGATAGAAATGGATTTTCATACTAACTTTGCCGGCAGCTCTCGCGAGTATTCAACCAGTAGAGATATTTTGATTTATCTCAAAGAAGGTTGTCAATGTAAAGATAAAATTTCCAAGTATGTTTGAGAAAAATTTGTTTCAATATCTCACAGTATCATAATTTAGCTTACTTCTGTAAGTAAATTTATCTGATCTGTTCCATTTGATAAAATCTGATAAATTTATTTATTTATCTTCAAAATAGAGAGACATAATAGTTTTCTACTGAATAATCTAAGTAGGTAACCGTACAGGAAGACGTAGCGTGGACAGGCACCCGACAAGGTGGACCGACGCGACGATCTAGTCAAGGTCCTGGGAAGCCGCTGGATGCGAGCAGCGCAGGACCGGTCGTCATGGAGATCTTTCGGTGAGACCTACTCGTATGTCCAGCCGTGGACGTCTTTCGGTTTATATAATGATGAGGATCTAGTTGCACAAAAGTATATTTTTTTCAGCCTCATATAAACATTTGAATGGCACGACCAACATTTTCTTAAGTTTTTCGATTTATGTTTCTTTGGAAAAGTTCTTTGTAAACACTAAACAATGCATATCTTTTGCTATCAAGAACTATGTAAAAGTCACCCTATCTAGTCATAATATACAGGGTGTAAGGGCATGATCAGTCAGCGTAACTGAACAACTTTCAGTGAATAACACTTTCAGGAACTGAAAAAATTCGGCCTCTCCATACAAAATTGCAAACTTGATATTACAGTTTGTATGAAGGGGCTGATTTCTCTTTTCATTTTCTGAAAATTTTATTTATTGAAAGTTTTTCAGTTACAGTAACTGATCATGCCCTTTTATTTTTCCAAATCCTGTCCCTTCACCCTGTATACGAATCGAAAAGCTTAAACAAGCATCAGAATTTATTTGTTTTTATCTTTGCAGGCTTTGATTGACGCTAATTTGAGACACATTATACAAGGTTATTTTTTGGACCTTATTTCCTTTTGCCCACTTATTAGTGAGATCAAAAGCAACAACTTTTGTTCTACGAGTTTGCTAACAACAAAAAGGAACAAAAAGGAAATCAGGTGCAAAAAAATAACCTTGTATAATCAATTTTTAATACAGGATTTAAAAAGTACGACCTTCTTTTTTTATGTTACAAGTGAGCAAACGAGCAGGTGGGCCACCTGATGGTAAGTGATCACCACCGCCCATAGCACCCACTGTCTTACTAATGGCATAAGACAGCAAAGCGCGTTGTTCACTTTGAGAACTAAGATGGTATCTCTCATGTGCCGGTAATTTCACTGGCTCCCTTGCCCCTCAAACCGAAACACAGCAGTGCAAACACTGCTGCTTTACGGTAGGAAAAAGCAAGGGGGTGGTACTTCCCCAGACGGACTTTGCAGAAATGCCCTACCACCGGCAAAAAGGGTGGCTCCCTACACCAAAAAAAAAAGGATGCTAGAGAAAATTTGTTGAAGAGTGAAGAGAAAATGATTTTATGACCGGAATGTAAGAATATAGTTTCATAGTTTAATACTTGTAAGAAATCCTTCTAATGACAAAAAAGATAGTATTTACTTAGGGCCATATAAGGTAAATAGAAGATAAGGATCTTAATGTAGTTATTTAAAAAAACCGGCCAAGTGCGAGTCGGACTCGCGCACTGAGGGTTCCGTACCACCACATAAACATAATTGTACGAGTATTAGTTGAAATTTCAGTAAGTTAATGTGCTAGATTTTTTGAGTCCGACACGCGCTTGACCAAATTTTATTAATTGTGTTTATTTTATAGCTTTTGCACTATAAACATACCAATTTTCAAGTTTGTAAGTGTTCCCGTTTTTAAATAGAACTAAAACAAAAATCGCCTCAGCGACCATCCAACTTGACCCCTCTCTTATATGAATGTTCTTGAAACGGGAGCTCACCACAATTGGTTAACATTAGTTGTGAGAAAAGTTGTAATATTTAATGATTTCAGACTTTTCCCATTAGTTGTACTGTGAGACCTAGCTTCTTGCCAAATTTCATAATTTTAAGTCAACGGGAAGTACCCTGTAGGTTTTGCATTTTTGAATAAATGTATGGAGATGAAGACATAAAATGCCATATCTTTTGATTGCGTAGTTGTAAAAAATTGAAATTTTCAGATCTTGTGTGGTTCATGGATCCTAATATATGGTATTAATTTCAACCTGATACCTTCACCCGTTCGTGAGATAAAGGGTCTTGACAGACAGACCGACAGACAGACGGACAACAAAGTGATCCTATAAGGGTTCCGTTTTTTTCTTTTGAGGTACGGAACCCTAAAAATGGAAAGGAGGAAATAATCCATAAAAACAGGACTAAACCTTTTAGGACTGATTAAATTTTAAATAAAATGAAGCACTACGATACTTCATTTTATTTCTCCCTTCCCCGGTGATGTATTATCCATAAGTAAGTACACGTACTTATGTACATGTATTTAGTCATAGCTGCGATATATTAGCACTTGCATTACCCCAATAAATCAGTGTCTAACCGAACACCGTTGTTGCAATAACAACCATCCGTATACCACCACTAATAGATCGCAAAAAAACTATTTTCATTTTTATTTTGTGTGATCATGAAATTTGATTTCCCTTCAAATTACATTATAGTAGTTTATTAAAATGAATAGGTACTTGCTAGTGACATTTTTGTCTGCATCACCAGCTGATCATAGGGGTAATTTAACCCTCCAGGCGCTTCGCTTCTTCTTGAGCTAAAAAAAGCAAGGGGGTGGTAGTTTTTTCTGCCGTGAAGCAGCAGTGTTTGCACTGCTGTGTTTCGGATTGAAGGGCAAGGGAGCCAGTGAAATTACCGGCACACGAGACATACAATCTTAGTTCTCAGGGTTGGTAACGCGGTTTGCTGTCTTTTTAGTGTCAAATTATTTCACTAATAAGACAGTGGGCGTCATGGGCGGTGGTGACCACTTACCACCAGGTGGCCCACCTGCTCCCAATATTTTTTATACGATCTATTAGTGATATATAATTATCCCGTGTGGTGCCGGCAAAGAATAGTACCAACCCATACATACCCGTGGGTGTCGTAAGAGGCGACTAAGGGTTAACTGGACGATGGTCACCACTTTGTATATTACATCTTACTTACTGCGGCCACCTACATCCGCGGTCCATGGTGCCAGCCGTAACGCTAACAAGCGAAGTGACTACGAGTATGGTACTTCCTCTCTACATTTTTCCAGCAAAAGCTAGAATTCTAGAGGGAGCTCCCTGTCCTGTAGTAGACGTTTTATGGGATGTTATGATTGATTGATTGATTGAATTACCCCTCAGAAGTATCATTCTGATTTAGCACGATCCGAAACGGCGTAGACTCGCTCTATTTGCATTGTATGGTATGTTATGATTGATTGATTGATTGAATTACCCCTTAGAAGTATCATTCTGATCTAGCACGATCCGAAACGGCGTAGACTCTCTCTATTTGCATTGTATTCTGCATGACATTCAATAAGTATTCTGTAAAGAATCTACATTTAATAAAATGATCTGAATCTGTGATCATCGTACTTATTTTAACACCCTGTATAGGAAATACTCCTACATATCTCGTAAAGCGATTTATCAACGTAACGCGACTTAGTCAATGTAACATTGTTATAAAAATAAATTATAGAAGGAAGACAGTTTTAAAATAAAATATTATTATGACTCTATTGTTTCGTAGCTGCAACAGACGTTCACTTACACTCAATGGCATATCAAGATATTCAAGATTAAAGCACACGCCGGACACTACATTAAGGGCCCTGCATGTTATCCTACGTCATCTAGTACACGAAATTTGCAACTTTGTTGCGATAGTGGTGGCCTACTAGGTCCACAAAACGTTGGTCTGCCAATCCGAAACCTGACAGATTTTGTGCAATCGGAGCGCAAAGTGGTTAAGTGACAGATTACCCGAATGAAATCTATTCGTAGAAATAGAAGGCACCTATAAAAGTAAAAAACCGGTCAAGTGCGAGTCGGACTCGCGCGCCGAGGGTTCCGATATACCTATAGTATTTTTGGAAGCAATAAAGTCCATTTTCAGGACCGCAAAACTAAATTTGTTTGTAAAGGTTTTTTGCAGATTTCTGAAAAACTGTGCAACTTAGAAAGATCGTTTTATTTTTGCTGTAAAGTTTATATAAACTTCTGTCAACTGTAATTAATTCAGATTTTTCCTTACTCAAACTTCGGAGATAAGGGGGGGGGAATGGTATTTTTCTTGACATTTTTCATCATAACTTTAAAACAAAGAAATTTAAAAAAATACAAAAATATATTTTAAAATGTACAAGTAAAGCCCTTTCATATGATACCCCACTCGACCTAGTAGCGACAATTTGAAATTTGGCCCCCCCTATTTTGGCCCCCTTTATATTAATAATCATACTTTTTTCAAAATTTTTTCTTGTGCAATTAAGTTGGGCAACTATATTCTAAAACTATTCCAAATTTCAGGTTGATAGCATAAGTGGTTGCTGAGATATAGAGGTGTGACAGACAGACGGACAGACAGACAGAGCGGCACCATAAGGGTTCCTTTTTTTTACCATTTTGGTATCGGAACCCTAAAAACAACAGGTCTGCATTGCATCTTATTGGCAGTTTCGCTAGTCGGACCACAAATGTGGTCTGATGTGATTGGACCACAAATTTGGTCGGACTGGCGAAACTGCCAAAAGGATGTAAGGCAGAACTGTTGTTTTTTACTTATATACTTACTTACTTACTTACTTCACTGGCTCAGCGACCCGAAGTGGATCTTGGCCTCCGACATTAAAGTACGCCATTCGTCTCTACTCTGTGCCAAATCTGACCAGATGGGCACTTCCAGCTCTTTCAGGTCTTTGGCGACTTCATCCTTCCAGCGGTATCTTGGACGCCCCACCGGACGACGCCCAGAAGGTTGGCCAAGATAAGCTTTCTTTGCGGCTCGATCCTCTCCCATCCTCTCCACATGTCCTAGCCAGCGAAGTCGGGAAGATTTTATTTCTCCGATGATTTTCGGCTCGGACACTAGTTCTTCTATCTCTCGATTGTACCTCCGCCTCCATTCCCCATCTTCTCCTCTTGTTGGCCCCAGAATCTTCCGCAATATCTTACGTTCTGCCACTAAGAGTTTATTTTCCTCCTTCAAAGTTAGCGTCCAAGTTTCGCACCCGTATATTAAAATCGGCCTGATGACTGTTTTGTAAATCCGAATTTTAGTAGTTCTGCTTATCAACTACTTCTTACTTATATAGGTACCTTCTATTTCTACGAATAGATTTCATTCGTGTAATCTGTCACTTAACCACTTTGCGCTCCGGCTGTACAAAACCTGCCAGGTTTCGGATTGGCAGACCCACGTTTTGTGGACCTAGTAGGCCACCACTATCGCAACAAAGTTGCAAATTTCGTGTACTAGATGACGTAGGATAACATGCAGGACCCTTAAAGTCTAATACAACGTGGGCGAATTTGAAATTGGAAGGTCCCGTAGACCCGCATAAAGAGCCGAAACCGACCACGAGGTACACATTTATAACTACAACACACAAAGAAAAACGCTTAGGGTCTTACTATAAAAAAGTTAGACATCTGTTGAACACTTGATTAAAAAATAGTGCACAAAATAAGTGGCTATGTCAGTTGATTAGACAGCGTTATTTGGTACGATTTTTTTAATCAAGTGTTCAACAGATGTCTTACTTTTTTGTAGTAAGACGGTTATTCTTTCGTTTAACATACCGAAAATCAAAATATTCAAAATTATTGACACATTTTATCTGAATTTTAGGTTGTGATTTTGTTTACAATACAGCTGAGTCTTTCGTGAACTCCAAAAGATCTGGGTGTCTACTCTCAAATTTCGATATCTCGCTACGATACTATTCGAAACATGCAAAATAAAATCTTCGTCCCTTGAATATAGAGTAGGATATTGGTTGGATGAGTAATTTACCTTTTACGAAGTTATGAAGTCGACTGTATCGAAGTAGTATCGTGTTGATATATCGAAAATTAAGAGTAGACAACCTGTTTTTTTATATGTACGTCCGTCTCCCCAGCAAACCCATACGAGATATCAAGTGAGCAAGTGAGATATGGTTTTATCTCTTTATGGGGTAGGATCTATAAGGACCAGGCCGGAAATTAAAGTGACAATACTTCATGTTTTATGACTATTGAACCCTTGGGGTGGACAGTGGTAATGAAATATCACATTAAGTCTGTTTTCGCAGTCTCATAAGTATTGTTTACTTGTCTACGGAGTATTTATGAGTATGAAGTACCACCCCCTTGCTAGAAGGTGGTAGGGCTTTTGTGCAAAGTCCGTCTGGGGAAGTACCACCCCCTTGCCTATTTCTGCCGTGAAATAGCAGTGTTTGCACTGCTGTGTTTCGGTTTGAAGGGCGAGGGAGTTTTGTTTTGTTTCATGAGTTTTCGAAGTTCGCAAAAAATTGGATTTTCATACAAAAACCGATCGGTATTTTTTTTTATAAGATTCGAATCTTCGTAAAGTACTTTGTAGACCACTGAAGAGAAAAAAAGTTGACTTCCCATAGAAACTGCTGAAACGTGACAGTGCTTTGTATGGGAATTAGAATTTTCTTTTTACTTCGACCTATGTTCCTTGAAGAAAGTTGTTCAGTTTTGTGGTCTAGATCTACAGTTTTTGGGAGCTGTCTTTTTTACACCCGGTATTACCTACAATCAATTCATTTACAGGGTCCTAATGAAATAAAAGCAAACTTTCCTAAATAAGAAAAAACTAATTTGACCTTTCATACAAAATGCGCTATCAGCTGATGCAGTGGCTATGGGAGTCCAAATTTTTTTTTTATATTTCGACCTATGTTCCTTGGATAAAGTAGTACAGTTTCATGGTCTGAGTAACATTCAAAAATTATGTTTACTATTTCATTAGGACCTTATATTTTCTTCATAAAGCTTACATGCCCCGAAAAATGTTTTCATTTGATCCGCCTTGATTTTCCCGACGTAGCCATCTACCTTCACACAGCGGAACTAACTGGATAAAGATAAGATGTACGGCGTACACAAGGCTCTATCGAATTACTGCAGAAGTAGCGATAAGTGGTCGTCAGATGTCACTCCTGGTGCTATATAAAAATAAAACCAGTCACCGGTCAACCGCGCCGAGGGTTCCGATATACCTGTTTTTAAGAAGAATATATGCGTATGTTAAGAAGCAATAAAGTGCACCTTTAGAACCGCAAAACTAAGTTTGTTTGTAAAGATTTTTAGCTGATTCCTAAAAAATGTGCTAGTTAGACAGATCGGGACAGTGTACCGTAAACTGAAAGGGCATTTTCAGTCAACTAAACTGAACAATTTTTCCAAAGAAACATTTCTGGGATGTGAAAAAAATTTCCACACAAATTGCTCACTTTGGTTTTCACTTTCTTTTTCATTTCCAAAGGATGTTTCTTTGGGAAAGTTGTTCAGTTTCGTTGACTCAGTTTCCGTTTCAGTTTTCCGTACACCGTCCCATACACCTTGTATTTTCCTGTAATATTTATATAAACCTCTATCTACTATAATTAATTCAGGAGAAGTGAACATTTTACAAGAAGTATTATTAAAAAATTTTGATTTTTTACAAGAACCATAGAGAACAATTTCTAAAAAGCATTATTTTGTTTGTTCCTTGAACCTAAAAGTAAAAAAAAAATACTTAAAAAATATGTTAAAAACTCAATTAAAAATTGTTACACTAACACTTTATTGTAATTCTATTGAATAATGTTGGTGATACTTTGTGTAGTGAATAAATACAAAAAATATATTTTTCACCTCCAAAGCTCGGAAACATGTCGGTTAAATTCTGCGGCCAAAAGCGATTTTTGGTCCCTAGCGGGCAAAAGGTTTTTCTGCGGCCAAAAGCGATTTTTGGCCGCTAGCGGGCAAAAGGTTTTTGAAATTCGAACGTGATGCAGTATGGCAGACCTCCACGCTGCGGTACTGGCTGCTTCCTCGCTTTAGTGAGGTGAAAAATTTTGTGTTTCGCTCGGCAGCAAAGTTATTTTGCGTTTCGTGCCTTGAAACCTTCGCTACGCTCAGGATTCTTCTTTTGAACCACGAGCGAAGCGAGTTCTAGAATCCTTCGCTTGCTCAGGTTTCAATACAAGGCACTCACGCCAAATAACGCTTTTGCTGCCTTGCATAACAAATAACTATTTAAATATTTTCCAGCCAAAGTATACACGGCCGCTTGTCAATGGAAACACTTTGACCTTGAGCGGGTCTCTGGTTTCGGGCTTTTGTAGCGTATCACTGGTTCAGCTTATACTGGTTTTGTTTCTACGTGCTTGCTGCCGCGCGTACAGTCAACCACACGTCAGTAGAAACTTTTTCGACTCTATTACCACGCCATAAGGTCTAAAAGTGTTTCTTATGACGTGATGTTGAGTGTACAGTACAGCACAGTTAAACTATTCATCATCGTTGCCGGTAATTATCGATAACCGGCGCTCAGGGCGACGGCAAATTTATCGGCGGGATAATTGCCATGCGATAACGATTGCGTTCGGATCGGACACTATTGCACTGGGTACAGTCACGAGCACATCAAGCTTGACGCATTGGACTTTTTACCGATTTTCAATAGACGCTAGAGTCCAGAGGGCTAGAGCAGAGTAGAGTCCCGTTTGGTGCCGCCAAAGAATAGTACCAACCCATCTCTGCCCGAGGGGTGCCGTAAGAGGCGCAGCAGCATCTTTCTGTGTATCTTATCATCTTGCATACTGCGGTCACCAACAACAGCGATCGCCAGCCGCAACGCTTACAAGCGTGGTGACTACGGTAAATCCCCTAAGTACCACGCATTTTCTCTGAAGTTATGGGATGATGTGATGATGATGAAGGGCTAGAGTCGTACTGCAAGTGTCAAACTTGACCTGTCGTTGACTGTATTACCTATCTGCCTATAAATTGAACAACTTTTCTTATGGAATATGCGATGAAATTGTTGAAATATTAAAATAAATGTCCTTTTATCATCAGTAATCATTACAAGTACCTAGATAAAATAAAGCTTGATGTGATCTTAACTGTACCTTTCTACGACCTACTCAAACCTACAACTTCAAATCTTTGATATGTGCTTCCATACGCAAGAAGTTATTTTAGGAGAATGTTTAATGAGAGAAAGGTATGTCGTACAAAATAACTCTGGATGTGACCGTTATTACGCAGACGTCAAAAAATGAGTCGCGGGGTTGAGCGCGGCATGTGGTGGGAGGCGAGCCTATAAATGCGCAGAAAGTAACCGTCAGAGCCAAACTTATCCTGAACACCCTATACTTAGTCAAATTCGTTTATGCAAGGTGTAACAGAAATGGTATATAAACCCTGAAGGACGTGATTCTGCCCATGAAACTGAACAACTTTCCCTAAGGAACATAGGTCGAAATACGAAAAAAAAAATTTGACCTCCCATACAAAATGCAGCTGATTCAGTTTCTATGGGAGGTAAAAAATTTTTTTTCGTATTTCGACCCATGTTCCTTAGGGAAAGTTGTTCAGTTTCATGGGCAGATTCACATCCTTCAGGGTTGGTATACCCATTTTGTTACAGCCTGTATAATATGTCTCTACCTGCACTGCACTTTTTTGTAGATTTTTGAATAACGACTCAATTAAGCACCAATTACTGTGAATTCCTGTTGTTAAATTCCCGAGCGCGATCGTAAATAACGGCACATAAATCGCATGCACCATTTTTGCCGATAGCATAACGTTTAATCGCGTTAACGAGTACGGTCAACCGCACGTCAGTGGAAACATTTGCAACTCTATCACCATGTCTTAGAGTCCAAAGTGTTTCTACTGACGTCCTGTTGGGTGTACGTGGTTAAAGCGTAAACTGGCGAACAGTTATTTTGCAAGTTCTATGATTGGAAAAACGCAATTTCAGTAAGGTTTTGTTTACAAGTTTTCGCCTACCTACCTACTCTTGTTAAATTCAAAGAAAAGCTGCATTTTTGGCTGTTAGACAACCGGCTGTTAGACACGGTCTGGGAATATGTTTGTTCGTACTTCAGCTGATCACTATTAATTTAATACTAACCTTATATTATAATTATTGTTATCATTGAATTTGTATGCTTGTGTATTGCAGATAACTTATAAGTAATTGATTTAAATTAATGTTGACTTAAAAATTTGTTTATGGCAGATTTTCGCAGTACTACTTAAAATAAATCTTACTGTATCATCTAATCATACCGACCGGAAATCAGTGCAAATTAATTTTAATTTGATTGATTCTCTATACTTACAAAATGAATAAAAATCCAGCCAAGTGCGAGTTGGACTCGCGCACCGAGGGTTCCATATCACGTAGGTAAAAATACCGTCTTAAGTAATGAACGCGAAGTCACGCAGAAGTGTGTTAAATGCGCGCAGGTCCGACACGCACTTGACCTAAGTATAAACATACCAATATAATACTTGTAAGTAGAGCTAAAACAGAAATCGAGCAAAAATCGTCTATAAACAGCAGACAGACATCGGAGGCATATAAATACACTGAAAACACGGAGAGCCAACCAAGATCAATTTTCTCTTCTTTCTTTGTCATTTTGTGATTAAATCGAAAAAGATATTGAAAGATTCAATAAAAGCGTTTTAGGCTATTTAAATTTGTGACCTTTATTTCCATTATCAAATTACTTAATACAATCCAATAAAGTCTTTGCAAGGTTAACTCCAGTCAAGATGCTTGTTTGAAACTGTAAAAATCTTGATTGAATCAGCAAATTTTTTTTTTCACTGTAGAGTCCCATTTTTCACCTTTTGGTTACGGCACCCTAATAAGGGTATAGATGTGAATTTGCGCAAAAAAAGTGAACAACTTTTGCAAAAAAATAAAACTTTCTATAGAAATTAAACATGGTGTAGTACAACAGTCGCTTGTTGCCGCGCCTGGCGACCGCCCAGCATAACGCGACAGTTTTTAATGCAGCGGCAAATGTGCATTTTATGGCATTTTTAACGATTATGAGCGGTTTTTGAAAGCTTTTTGAATGTTTAAGGGGTTTCATGAAATTCACATTGTTAAGTAAATAAATAAATTGTTAGATGATTCGCATTCATTAAAAAAATTCAATGTAGATTCTTTGCAGAATTATTAGGGGTCACTACTACGTACGCCAAACGATATCCGCACGATAGCGATATTAATCACTTGCTTGTATCTTGTACGAGTATGCATCCTGTATAGAAACAGACAAAACTCTGTCCACGTACGCCGCACGACATCACCTAGCGACACTGATCACTCTAGCGATAATAAATGGCATATTTAAAGGGCTGATAAGAGCTAAATAGGCTTCACTTGAGCAGGTTTTTAACGGAAAGTGATGAATATATGGCCGCGAAAAAAAAAAATGTGATAATTAAGCATCTTTTCAAGAATAAGGCCGACTCTGAAACACGATTAAACATATTTTGTAAACCATAAAAAAATCCAAAGTTACCTCTGCTTTTTGCTTTTAAACCGTTTTTCTTAAGTACCCATTAATCTATGATGCCAAAACTTTTACTCATTATTCAATACATTATGCATAATGATATATCTGTTGTATAATTAATATTATGGGTACAGATTTTGAGAAAATGCAAAAATGAGCGAAATACGTAAAAAAGCGCGAATCTGCTCTGCTCTAGCACGCGCATTCTGCCCTTTGTTAGAAAAGGAGGTAATTCAGCTCTTTTCAGCCTCTGTGAAAAGTGGTTACGAAGTTATTCAGTCTCAAGCTTAGGTCATTTAGGGAGTATTAGCCTTAATTAATACCCCTCATAGCATTTAATAACCCAACGTCTTATCCAAATCCCTTCATCAACATAAAATCTCTAATGTCCATTTTGATTGGTGCATTTGTCCGGGCTTTTTGACCCGTCCAAGTAGGATCACTGGACAGGATAACTTTGAAATGTCCGGTGCAATAAGCCTCGTCTTAAGTAGGGTGATAATATTGTAGAGAGTTAGAAAAGGTATTTATCGATATTTATTTAATGTATATTACATACAGCGTTAGTTTTCTATCACCCCACAACTTGGTTCAAACTTGGTTCTGCCTATGAAACTGAAAAAACTTTTCCCAAGGAACATAGTTTGAAATACGAAAACATTTTTTGTACCTCTCATACAAAATCAGCTGTCAGCTGATGCAGTTTGTATCCATGGGAAGTCGAAAAATATTTTTTCGTATTTGGACCTCCTTGGGAAAAGTTGTTCAGTTTCCTGGGGCACCTCTCAAAATTACCGAAATAATAAAATAGTGTGTATAACAAATTTGCACGCTCGTAGTATCGGCATTCGGCACATTGATTTGTTTTACAAAATTAAAAATTAAAATGGTAATAGGACCTATTCATATATTTTTTCAAATTTTCGTCCTTTCGTCTGTTTGTTCGGCCTTCAGTAAGTAAAAAACTTGGTGCAACACAAACATTGTGTTTCATCACAATCAGTTCTCTCAAACAGAGGAAAAATGAATTAAATTTACTATGCACTTATGTGTCTTCTGTTTGAGTGAACTGATTGTGATGAAACACATGCACCAATGCATGACTTATACTTTTTGAAGGCCTTTTTGCATTTTAAAATTAATGACAGTTGTAAGAATCTCTACCACTTTCTCCAGTCTACACAAACGTCTTATACTTAAGCTTGAGCAAGACGAATCTCAGTGATCCCTCAACTGCGATAAGGCTGTGGAAGCAGATGCTGTCGCCAATTCAAACGCACCCTAAGGATTATAGTATTTACCCTCGAAGGTGGGCAGGGGCTTGTGATGACCGTCTTTAAAATACATTTGGACCAATTTTCAAACCCCCCATGTAAAGTCCACCGCAGGACAGCAAAATAGCAAAAACGCGTGGTACGTTGGAAGGGATTTACCATAGTCACCACGCTTGTAAGCGTCACAGCTGGCGACCGCTGGTGTTGGTGACTGCAGTATACAACGTGTTAACGGAATAAGCGAAACTGAGAAAACAGTTTGTTCAGAATCGAGAGTAGAATCAATTTCACGGGTTTTTGATAGGGGTAATTTTTTTTTACTTTTATTATTTTAAATTTTGCCGCTTCTATTCTAAATATTTCTGTGGATACGCGCGCTGGCGCCGCGCCGTGAGAAAGGGCGGGTAGTGGGCGTATGGCGGGCGCGGAGCGCGCGGACTAGAACAACGAAGAAACTAGAACAATGATGGAACTTTAAAATAACAATATCTAGAAAAAAAACTTTTTTAAATATTTTTTTACGGGAATGGATTTATTTTAATAAAAATCTGTTGAGGTGTATGAGGGTTTCGCTTAATCCATTACAAGTTGTATAAGATGGTACGATACAAAGAAAGATGCTGACACCCTTCCTCCGGTTCATAAGCCCTAAGTCGCATCTTACGACACTCACGGGTAGAGATGGGCGGGCACCACAAGGACGCATTATAAGGCAATGAAAATTCTGCGATCAATAATTATAACCTAGGTTTTTGTCACCATCTTTTAACTGAAATAAACTATCAATACTTATGATCATTAAAAGAATTCCCAATGGCTTTACAACCTTAACTTTGTATAGTATGTCGATGGTTTAGTTTCCATATGGAGGTCAGAAAAATAACATGATTTTATTTAATGTTTAACTTATGACTGACCTTACCATGAGCTATGAAGGTTTGATTAATAGCTAAGTGTTTGGATTGATGCATTTCATTTATGTAGATGTGTTACCTGAAAGAAGAAAGAATATGGTTAGACTGATTGCACAGAATAAAGTTATACTACTCGTATCATATAAAGTCAAAGTCAAATGTATTTATTGCATTATTACAGGTAAAAAGTACAAGATGAAAATGTATAAAATATATCCAATGTAACATAACGAAATCGGCGTGAAATATTAACTATGTTATAGTACATAGCCGAAACTTATTTTATTAATAGTAGAGAATTTATTAATTCTAGAGTACATCTATTAAATCATACCTAAAACTACTACATCACACTTAACTAAAACTTACATCAGAAGTATCACAACACGTTTTTATCACATTTTTAATTATAAATACCTCTCAAATACCTATATTTAATTATATTACATCTTTATTATCTAATAAATATTATTCTATACTATAGTAGCATTTGGTATACAGCAAATACATACATACATACATAACATCACGCCTCTTTCCCGTTGGGGTAGGCAGAGACCACAGTCCTACATACAGCAAATAATGAAGTTTTAATTTAAATTTTCTGTTGTTTAGATCTTTTATGCTATCCGGTAAACTATTGTATAATTTAGGTGCTAGTGCAAACGCTGTGTTCTTGTAAAATTGCAAGTTCGGTTGAATTACGGGCCATACGTCAATTTTGTTTTTTGTGTTTCTTGGGTGACGAGGTTTAGTTAATTTAAACTTATCTAAGTTTTCGTGGACAAATATACATGCTTCGTATATATACATGCATGGTAGGGTTAGTATTTTCAATTTTATGAAATATGGTACACAACTATCTTGTTGCTTAGCGTTAAACATGGCTCGTACACATTTTTTCTGTGCCCTAAATAGCGGCATTATATAAATTGCAGCAGCATTACCCCAGTGTAATATGTCGTACCTCACCCTGGACTACCCTGGACTCCCGATGGAAGAAAGAGATGAGGAATAACCTCATAGGGCGCGGAGATACACTCACGAGTTCACGAAAGACAGCATGCCACATTGCGGGAACGGCAAGCCATCATGAATTAGCTCCGAAAAGCTTTTACATAATTTTTTGATAAACAAAATCATACATACATACAAATATACATACATACATACATACATAATATCACTCCTCAATCATAATTATCAAAATAAAATCATTCACCAATGTAAAAGGTAACATACTCGTAACGTGATAGTTTAGTTGGTCAGCGGTCAGCAGCACACAGTCATTCACAACCCCTTTAGTTTATGGTTAGTAATTAAAAACCCTTCCTATAAATCTGTCAGTCGCATCTACTTCCATAGTCGCATCAATTTTCAACGCACAATCGTTTATACTTTAGTAAAAGTAGACCTATACTGACATTTTAACATATTTTAATAAAATCTCGACTTAGAAGTTAGAAAACAAAAGTCGAATGCGAACGTTGCTTAATAAATTTTCCCGATTGGATTCATCATCATATCATGTGGAATGTCGATGACCGACCTCGTAAACCCTGGTGTCAGAGCCACCAAAGGTCTCTGACCTGGCTCATTAACGACTACATCCGTAGATAGTACCTAGTAAATTTCCGCTGGGGACACTTTCAAACAAAAATCCCTTTGTGCGACCTCTCCAGTTTGGTTAGGTCATTGCAGGATGAATCATCTGATTGTCTGAAAAGTTAGATGATTCCATGCTTCGGAAGGCACGTTAAGCCGTTGGTATGTCAGAGGCCTTTGGCGGCTAAACAACTCAGATACCAGGGTGTGTGAGGTCGGACATCCACCTTGCAACCCATACATACGATGTAATGATGATGATTCCGATCGGAAAACTGTTTCAAAATGATAGTTGGAGCAAGGTAGTTACTACTGATAGTCGTTAAAATGATAGTTGGAGCAAGGTATTTTTTTGTGAATTCATGCAAAATTAGGTGCCTCAGTACCTTATCTACTTATGACATGAATGACGGCAGATTTACAAAGCAACAATGTGACGACTCACAAACTAGAACTATAATTAAATCAAGGTTTCAAACGCTTACAACACCTACCTAATTAATGACTGAAGGTATCATTACAGCACCCAATAACACCTCAAAATATACCATTAACCCCTTATTTAAGTACTATTCACCTATTTTATAATTACTGACTATAATAGAGCAACAAAGTGATAAAAAGTAACGCGTTGCAGCCAATGAGGTACTCGTTGCTAGGCAACTGCTTGAACAAGATGGCAGAGTGTGTAAAATGGCGGCTGCTGATCGTTTGTGTTGTAGCGTTAGTGTTAAAAGTTGACCGTGTTACTTCATCTTCAGAGCTTTTGAAGAAAATGACTTTGGGGTTTGCTAAAGTGCTGGACGAGTGCAAGAAGGAGGTATGATGAAAATTACTTACAACATAAACTTACCTACCAATTTTAGCTTCGTGACTTCTGCGGCATTGTACCTTCTCTTTAAGTATGCCAGCTGATACATATTGGTTAATAAGGGTTTAGAGTAGTTTGTCTTATTGCTGGCTGAATGAACATTTACTGCTATAATATAACATTGAACAGTATAATAGAGAAAATTATTTATATTATATCTTACTTAACCCAAAGACTTTTCTTAAATAATCTGAGTGGTGGAAATAGTATATGTAGTACTATTATTAATTCTGTGATAGTATAACAGATAACATCCACCACATTTGACGCCATCTCAGCCACTTTTGAAAGTGATATGTATTTTTTTTTAAACCAAAACTTGATTTTGGATCACTGTCTGTCCGTCTGTGTTCCCGAGTTCATATAACCCGTATCTATTCAAGTCGCGAGTGAATAGACTTCTACTGGGCAAGCTCGTTCCATCGTCGACCTCATCTCTGTCTTTAAGACTAGATCGAGGTCAAGAGTAAGCCCATTGACAATAATAAAAAAAAACTAATCAACACTTTTTATTAACTCTTTAAATATCTTTTCGTTATACTTGGGTATACTAATTTGTTTTTGTCTGCAGCTTAACCTCCCTGACCACGTAATGCAAGACTTCTCCAACTTCTGGAAGGAAGACTATGACCTAGTGAACCGTGACGTCGGATGCGCCATCATGTGCATGGCGAGCAAATTTGACCTGGTTTCCGATGACTACAGGCTTCATCATGCAAATGCTCACGAGTACGCCAAAAGTCATGGCGCAGGTATGTAATGTACCTACTTTTGGAAGGAAGACAAGGAAGAAGAGATGGGTTGGTACTAGTCCTTGCCGGCACCACACGGGGAGGACCTAATAATCACATATCAAAATATCTTGCTCCTAGATGACGACACAGCAAAACAGCTGGTGACGATGATCCACGAGTGTGAGAACACGCATGCAGCTATTGCAGACGACTGCAGCAAGACCCTGGAGATAGCCAAGTGTTTCCGGACCAAGATCCGCGGACTGAAGTGGGCGCCTGACATGGAAACCGTGCTGGAGGAAGTTATGGCTGAAGTAAAAGCTTAGGAGGTAAGAATAAACATTGTGATCCATGAATAAACTGAACAACTTTACCCAAAAACATAGGTCAAAATACGCATGCAGCTATTGCAGACGACTGCAGCAAGACCCTGGAGATAGCCAAGTGTTTCCGGACCAAGATCCACGGACGGAAGTGGGCGCCTGACATGGAAACCGTGCTGGAGGAAGTTATGGCTGAAGTTAAAGCTTAGGAGGTAAGGATAAACATTGTGATCCATGAAGCATTTGAACAACTTTCCTTAAAAACATAGGTCTCAATACGCATGCAGCTATTGCAGACGACTGTAGCAAGACCCTGGAGATAGCCAAGTGTTTCCGGACCAAGATCCACGGACTGAAGTGGGCGCCTGACATGGAAACCGTGCTGGAGGAAGTTATGGCTGAAGTAAAAGCTTAGGAGGTAAGAATAAACATTGTGATCCATGAATAAACTGAACAACTTTACCCAAAAACATAGGTCAAAATACGCATGCAGCTATTGCAGACGACTGTAGCAAGACCCTGGAGATAGCCAAGTGTTTCCGGACCAAGATCCACGGACTGAAGTGGGCGCCTGACATGGAAACCGTGCTGGAGGAAGTTATGGCTGAAGTTAAAGCTTAGGAGGTAAGGGTAAACATTGTGATCCATGAAGCATTTGAACAATTTTCCTTAAAAACATAGGTCAAAATACGCATGCAGCTATTGCAGACGACTGCAGCAAGACCCTGGAGATAGCCAAGTGTTTCCGGACCAAGATCCACGGACTGAAGTGGGCGCCTGACATGGAAACCGTGCTGGAGGAAGTTATGGCTGAAGTTAAAGCTTAGGAGATAAGGATAAACATTGTGATCCATGAATAAACTGAACAACTTTACCCAAAAACATAGGTCAAAATACGCATGCAGCTATTGCAGACGACTGCAGCAAGACCCTGGAGATAGCCAAGTGTTTCCGGACCAAGATCCACGGACTGAAGTGGGCGCCTGACATGGAAACCGTGCTGGAGGAAGTTATGGCTGAAGTTAAAGCTTAGGAGGTAAGGATAAACATTGTGATCCATGAAGCATTTGAACAACTTTCCTTAAAATCATAGGTCAAAATACGCATGCAGCTATTGCAGACGACTGCAGCAAGACCTTGGAGATAGCCAAGTGTTTCCGGACCAAGATCCACGGACTGAAGTGGGCGTGTGACATGGAAACCGTACTGGAGGAAGTTATGGCTGAAGTTAAAGCTTAGGAGGTAAGGATAAACATTGTGATCCATGAAGCATTTGAACAACTTTCCTTAAAAAGCAGCTATTGCAGACGACTGCAGCAAGACCCTGGAGATAGCCAAGTGTTTCCGGACCAAAATCCACGGACGGAAGTGGGCGTGTGACATGGAAACCGTGCTGGAGGAAGTTATGGCTGAAGTTAAAGCGTAGGAGGTAATGTATAATCCTGTCTTGAAGGATAGCCGCTGATCATACAAAAAAGGTGATAATATCGTCAAAGGTTTACGGCTATTCCCATCGGAATTATGAACTCATATTTTTTAAATTGTCAATAATAATTTTTTTTTTTTTTATTTATTAATTACGAAAGGTACATGCATTTCTTACAAACTAAATGATCGCCAAACTGTGACAGTTTGTTGGCGAAGAAGGCGCAATACTAACAAAATCATGCACCTGGTACTAGCTATATATACTTACTTAAATAGGTACATCAAGCAGGCAAGTACAGCCAGGAGTAGGTCAAGCCACTCACAGTGCAAATTTATGTCCTGCTGCTTTATAAATAAGCACAGAACAAAGTCCTATGTGTCAAGCTTGAAGTGCTCCTAGCCGTAGTCAAAAAGAATAAGATACCTTATAAAGAATGATACTAAGTACTCACAAGTTTTATAGGTTTAGTAAGGTGTTTTTTAATTTTATTTTCAATACTTTTGTACTAAGTTTGGGCTCCTCTCTTAACCACGAAATTAGGTAGGCGATTCCGTGAAATCCTTCTTTTTTCGACATTTTATGTTTTCTCTCCTCATTTTTAGGGTTCCGTAGTCAACAATATGAACCGTTAAGTATAGTTTCATTATGTCCGTCTGTCTGTCCGCGGCTTAGCTCAGTGACCATTAGTACTGGAAAGCTGTTATTTGGTATCAATATGCATAATTAGGCCTACAAAAATAGAATTTATAAAACCAATCCTACATTGTGCGTGGCCCGACACGCGTTTGGCCGGATTTTGTTTTTATGTAAACCAGTTACCATCTAGAACTCCTATCTTTTGCATATTAATATTATCCTTTTGTCTACGTTGAAATGTTTATTAGTGACTGTATATTATATTTTTTATTTCTATTTTTACAGAATTGGCAGTATCATCTTCCGACTCTTCTTGAATACGGACACTCCCGCGTTGAAAAAGGACTTGGTAGTTTATAAGCAGAGCTTCTCTTGTGATCTTGTCAGTTAGCCTTAGTACTTAAAATTTGATGTTATTTTTATAAAGCATTGCTGTGATTTTCTAGGGTTAAAGTTAGTTTTATGTTTAAGGGTGGAAGATAATAATATTACATACTTATTTGATACCGTAAGGTTCTTATTTTTTATCGTTCCTACACATATTTTTAGGTAGGGATTTTGTGCAGTCCGTCTGGGGAAGTACCACCTCCTTGCTTTTTTATACCGTAAAGCAGCAGTGTTTGCACTGCTGTGTTTCGGTTTGAAGGGTAAGGGAGCTAGTGAAATTACCGGCACATGAGACATATCTTCTTGGGCATACCTTCTTGGTGGGGCACCATCCGCGTCTCGCTTAAGCTCACCCTTATTCGCATCCGCATTTACTTACCATACAATACCTTTCATCCGCATATTCTGACTATAATTTGCGCCTAGGTATCTGAGTTACATCAAACCTCGATTAAAGCTTAATGCCTGGACTTATTACATGCGGCTAATCCAGTTGAATCTAGCCTATTCATTGGCTTAGCTGATGTGTCATACATACGGTCTGATTTTATCGTAAGACGAATAGCAAGAATATCTTCAGAAAAATTGTGAAATTGAACTTTTCTCGATCAACAAGACTGAAAAATATATTGTTTTCTGAACCGACAGTTGATTGCTTTGTTCGCATAGAAGGGTTTTTATTTCGACTTATGTTATGAGAAATGTTTTTTTTTAGTTTCATGGATATGACCATAGAATACATGAGATATGACATACTAATAGTTTCCTAATTCACGTTGTAGATATTTATACGAGTCTAAAATATTTTAAATGGACAATTTTCTTGTTATATTTTAGTAAAATTAGCACCAGTTAAAATCATCCAGCAAGTTTTGAAGTGGATACGTCTACGCTTTCGTTTGGGGGTGATTTCACGCAAAGTGGATATAGGCCCTCTGGCGGCAATATTTGGTACAGTCATCGACATGTCAAGCTTAACACTCTCAGTGCGACTCTAGACCGTACACCTATTGAAATAAGAACGGTACAAAGTCCAATGTTTCAAAGTTGATGTGCTCTTGGCTGTACTACATCGAGCTTTGGATGAGACAAAGGGAGAGGTGGAGAGGGGAGAGTGGAGAGGGGAGGGTTAGGGCGGGTGAGTGGTCGTGGTTGTGAGCTTGACGTGCTCTTAACCGTACCTACCTAGACACGTATCCACGTAAAACTTATGGCCGTATGAAGGATGCACCTAACCATAGATTCTTATTTTCAAAGTTGTAGGGTAAACCGTAGTAATATTGGCACCCCCCCAATGATTGGCACTTTTGACTTTAAACTGGAATATTAAGAATTCTTTAAAAAATAAACTTAATTTAGCTTATTATATTCTTAAATGGCAACGCATTAAGCTTACCAGTGGAAACTGGAATTCTACAAATGGCAACACTGTTTAAAACTAAAGTTAATTTCGCTGGACGTCAGGACGCTGCAACAAGTGTTAACTTTTAGTGGAGAAGCTAAGAGTGAGGTAACACATTTGAAACCCACTACTTTCTATGAAATACCTAGAACAGAAGTGTTCATTTACATAGGTGGAACTTCCACCCGCGAGAAGTTTTGCGTTAGTTGTCTAAACTACTCTTGTGTCTGTACTGCTATCTTATCTGATCCTGTAAGTTAGTGTGAAGTATCTAGATACCCTATATGCCCTATGCTAACAGAAGCTTCAGGTCTGACGTACGACACTCCCCGATTGTGTCGCGCTAATGGCCAGCATGGGCCAACTTATGGCCAAGCTGGGACGATAGGGCAAAGTTATGGCACTATTAGACCTCACATTCGGTTAGTTGCAATCCAGTCAATGGAAAAGGTTATCTGAGATATCGGAATTTAATAGATGCCTATCTATAGAATTTACTTGTGACAATTTATCGATCGATATAGATGCGTAATTGACATTTGTTTATTCTATAAGGTGTTTTCCTGAACCTTTTGAAAGTCTAACTAGATGGCGCTGCTGATCATCGTTAGGAAAACCGAAATTGGAAAAACTGTTACCAAACGGTCACACACATGTAACTGATTAAGTCAGTTTGATTGCGACTGTCAAATGTCTAATATATTTTCTTCTATAAAGATTTCATTAATTTTTACCAAAGATTTCGGACCTCCTTGCTTCGCTCGGAATAGATACCTTGCTAATTTATTTTACTATGGGATGACATCTGCCAACATGTCCCAATTTTTTATGTCAAATTATCAATGATCCCTAGGAAATATTCAAAATAACCCGTCAAATCCATAGAACGACGCCTTCGCTACCTTGTGACGAATTATTTCTTTAATCCTCCTTCTAAGTACCCTTATTTTTCTGTGATTTTTACAAAGCCATAAGAAAAGAATGTACCAAAAGTGATAAGCGTGCCACCTATCGACACTTAAAAAAACTGGCCAAGTGCGTGTCGGGACATGCGCAGTATAGGGTTCCGTAGTTTTTTTTATCAAATCGGGTTTTGAGTAAGTATTTTGTAACGTTTATAACATAAACTTTTTACCTCCTAATGCTCAACTAAGTCCTAGCGCCTCATTGCTATTGCTATTTTTATTATTTTTGGTTTTTCGGCTTTTTTTTTTTTTGTTTTTTAGCTATAGAGCTCATTAACCTGTAAAGCCTAATCAACGGTGATAGCTTTACTTTAAATTTCATCATATATGCTACTACTGTGAAGTTTTCCACATTTCCAGTAACAACCGTTTAGCTGGCTGGGGGGGGGGGACACTTGACTCCAACAAAAAATTGTGCTTTCAAGATTAATATTTCGCAAACTGATCCCTGAATCGAATAATGATCTTAGCAGACTTACATTATTTTTAAAAGACCTATTCAACGACACTCCACACTATGGGATAGAGAAGAAAAAAAAATTCACCCCCACTTTACTTGTAGGGGAGGTACCCAAAAATATATATTTTTTAAAATTTTATTCTACCACTTTGTTGGCGTAAATGAAATGTATATTCGTACAAAATTTCAGCTTTATAGTACTAAGGGTCTGTGAGCTAAACCGCGGACAGACAGACAGACGGACATGACGAAACTATAAGGGTTCCTTATTGACTACGGAACCCTAAAAAATGATTATAAACTAAGTGAGAGCCAATTGAAAGCTATGAAACGTAAATAGTATGAAGCTGAATCCTATTTATGGCATAAATAGGGTCCAGTTTCATAATAGGTCTTTAACTATAAACTTGCCAAAATTTTCTTACAGATTAATGAGATCATAATTCCTATAATTTAAAAGCTATTTTTTTCATTTGTCCCTTATTTGAAGGTTGTCTTCAAGTTTATCAATTTACGCATAAAATAAAGTTTTTATTTTTAGTTTGATATATAAGACTAAACTGTTCGTCTTAAATGTCGTCCGATTTCATCAATAGATTTGTTATATTTTTTACAGATAATATTTTTCAAAAATTAAATTTACGTTTGTGTAAGCTTAATACCTTCCAAGGATGATTGGGAACAATCATCCTTGAAAAAATATTAAAAATTTGGATTTTTATTTCTTAAAAAAATACAAAAATGTTAGTACTGAAAATTTTGTTTACCTACCTAAAATTCGCCATACAAAACGGCAATTTCATAGTTAAATACCTAATACCATAGAATACATGAAACAGAGTCCTAATACTATTTCAATTTGACAGCTATCACTCGGCTTCAAAACGATTTCCATTGAGTTACAATTCTAACACAGCAGATTTTCGGTCCATCATATGGTCTTTGGGCCAGCTCACTAAATAGCTAAAGGAACCTAATAAAATGAAAAATAAGTTTAATGTTTTAAGTATATTTTCTATCCTTACAAATTAGCATTCAAAGATCAGTTAGGACTTCTGTGATGACAACATCCATTTTCGGGACCCAGTTGAGCTGGTCTATAGCTGTTCGGAAGCACTTGGCGATCTCCAGGGCTCTCATACAGGTGTCTTCTATTTCATTGTGCTGCCCCTCGCATTCGTGAAGAGTTGTTACCAATCTTGCTGCTGTATCATCCGCTGTAAAAGAAACAGTTTGAAAAACTGAACTGCGTGAATGTCAAAATTGAAGAACAGACAGACCACGAATTTAGCAAAAATATGGTACGTGATGATCACACTTTGCATTATTTAAGAATAACTCTTTTCTCGTGGGTGTCGTGAAGGGCACCTTATAACCGGAGGATGGCTATAACACACTGCTATTTGTAGTATATCGCGTTGTCCGCCCTGACAACTCAAATGGAAGGTTTCAAAGAAAGCGTTGCTGCTTTACGGCAGAAATAGGCAAGGGGTGGTTCTTCCATAGTCGGACTTTGGACGGTAAATGCAAGCGTGATTTTTAAGTGATATAACTATTATAATCTTCTAATAATTTTATACTTTACTTCAATTCCGTTTTCACTTTGCTAAGAAAAAATTTAATGGTAATAAGATAAAACTACATCACACAAAGTTAAATTCGACCATCACCTGCAAAATGCAACTTTTACGTTATCCTCCCTTAAATCTAAACATAATAAAGTATAGCAAAAAAAGGTATAAGTTTATGGTAAAAGGTTTAACTTTAAGTAAAGGAGTTTTCTAATTCTGCCGGTGAGAGAGTTACTCATGTACAAAAATTCAACCGTACCAGCTCCATGCGACACGGCAAACTCCTTCGTATTCCCGTGGTGGATCTTCCCGCTGCTGTCCAGGATGTTCAGCTTATGACTCATGCAGACGATGGCACATCCAGTCTCTCTGTTAAGAAGGGAATAGTCCTCTTTCCAATAGAAGTAAAGATCTCGCACGACATGGTCGGAGAAATTTTGCTGAGAAAGACAGAAAAATGAATAATGAAACTAAAAGTAAGAACAATTCCCAAAATCACAAAAAATTAAAAAGCAAACATTCTGGGAACTGGTCGCGCACGATGCACCAAAAGGATTACAACTGGATAGTACCGCCAGTAACTATTTCATTCACTTTATTTACTCATACACTTTTCATACATTATCATGACTTGTTTTAAATTGTAATAGAATCCAAAGTATTAGAAAATATTTTATAGTTTTAGGTTGGGAATAGTTTGAATAAGTTGATTTATTTATTTACTTATTTATTCAAATATACGGAACACCAACACTATACATAACAACACATTATTATAGTATCAAGACATTATAGAACATTTCAGTTATGAACAGAAATAATAGGTGAGCACATCATTCAACCATTTCAACCTATAAATGAGTGAAACAAATTATCATAAAATTTTCAATATAAGTTACAAAATAATAATAAAATAAGATAAGATAACACAAATCCTTAAATACGAGTTTAATCAAGTGATGTCAGTAACCTTGCCTAATATTAAGTTTCTAAAAGATGACAATTGTATATTGTATTGATCAAGAATAAGTATTTAATTGAAATTGACCTATGTTGAAAAACGGGAAATGACATTGTATTGTATTGTATTTATTATTTTATTGTTATATTGATGTTGCAAGCCAATGTTGAAGACTGATCCAAGTGAGACAATTTTTTTTTTTAATTGGGCTTACTCTTGACCTCGATCTAGTCTTGAAGACAGAGATGAGGTCGACGATGGAACGAGCTTACCCAGAAGAAGCCTATTCACTCGCGACTTTAATAGATTCAGGTTATATGAACTCGGGAACACAGACGCAGGCAGAGAATTCCACTCTTTCGCCGTGCGCATTATAAAAGATGTTTCAAAGCGCTTTGTGCGAATGTGCGGAATATCAATCAAGTATGGGTGATATCCTGCGGTGCATCTGGACTCCCGATGGTAGAAGGGAGATGGTGGAATAAGCTCGTGGAGCTCGAGAGCACACTCTCCGAAGTACAATCTGTAGAAGACCGACAGACATGCAACTTTGCGACGGTGGGCCAGACTGTGAAACTTGGTTTTCACAAGCATCTCATCACCAACGAGCTTCTTGGCTCTACGATCTATCGAGTCAAGTGCGGCTAGCTGGTATTTGGCTGAGCCATCCCAAAGGTGACATCAATTCTCCATGCACGATCGGACTTGGGCTTTATATAAAACTAGAAGCTATCCAGGAGTGAAATAACGCTTAACCTTATTGAGGATGCCCAGCTTTTTTGCCGCAGTTTGGGCTTTTGACTCAATGTTAGCGCCGAAGTTCAGGTTTGCACACAACTTCATGCCAAGTAGCTCGAGGCTGTCGGTAACTGGTACAGTTGTACCTCGAAAAGTAGGAGCCAGATTGAACGGACTCCTTTTGGCGGTGAACAGACACGCCTGCGTTTTGGTGGCGTTGAAACTTACCAGATTTTTGTCACCCCAGTCGGAGACAAGACTTAAGGTTGAGTTTATACGCTCTACCATGGCCTCTCTCAAAGAACGTATTTCGTCACTGCTGGCTTTTGCGCTTGACATATATCTCTCGACGACAGTACTGTCATCTGCGTACCCAACAATACTAGGACCAAGTAGGTCGTTGATGTGCAGCAGGAAAAGAGTTACAGAGAGAACCGACCCCTGAGGAACCCCGGCATCAATAGCCAGAAGAGCAGCCATCAAGGACTACTCGGATCGACCGTTCGCTCAGGAAGTCAGAAATCCAAGAGCAAAAGTCAGCGGGAATGCCGTATGCAGGAAGTTTGCTCAGCAGACTTGCGTGCCACACCCTGTCGAAGGCCTTCGAGATGTCTAGTGACACGGCAAGGGCTTCGCCGTATTTCTCGATGGCCTCCCCCCAGCAATGCGTGACATACACTAGAAGATCGTCCCCGGCGAAAGCCATACTGACTGTCACTGAGTAGGTCGTTAGCTTCTAATTTTGTATATTTTTACCACTTGTACAGTACCTGTTTATCGCAATAAAGATTTTGAATTTGAATAATATAAATCAACAGTCAAAATATATCAAGGAAAATATATTGAAGTGTTATTGTAATTTAAAATGAAGATGATGAATTTTTTTTAAGCAAGATATAATTAATTTTAATGAAATGATTTGCGACTCCATAAAAAGAGTTTTTAACTTTATTTTATTAAATCAGATTATACTCACTTATGCTATTTTATTTGCACCAATATTGTATAGAATGTTAGGTAAATCTAGCCATTGAAATTTTGTTTAAATATAGCAAGAATAGGTTCTTTTAAAATAAGATAGAAACAATAATTGAAACAATAACTTACCTCATGTCTACACTCATCCAAAGCTTTCATGAATCCTGAGGTAATAGATTTCATCGTTTCCGAAGAAGATTTTATTTCAGTCACACTGAATGCTAAATACACTACAACGACTGAATAAACTACACATTTTAAATCCGCCATTTTGTATTCAAAGAGACAACAAAATGGACGATAAGGGTTTCAGCGTTCCAATTTATGTATCATCTGTGAATGAAAATAGCATCAGAATTGTTTATTAGCTTGTAATGAGAGGTTCTGTGTAGTTTTAATTGCTAAGCATAGGGTAAAGTAACACGACAGTTATTAAAAGTAATACTAGCGTCATGGCTGTGATAATAACTTGTTTGTAATGACAAGCCAGATTTGAAAATAACACCAAATTCTAGGAACTTGAAATGAAAAATCTCCTGCCTTTGATGTTTGAGCCGCTACATAGACCGTCCTGCATGCTGTGGAAGGAGTCACGCAATGGTTAAGTTGACTTTTAATTTTTGTGTAAAAGTAGATTATTGTAGCAAACTGGATTAAAGTCGAAGGTATGAAAAGCGAATAAGTAAGTTAAGGTAGAGGCAGGACACCATGAAGGGAAAACCAAGGCAGTAGTGTAACAACACGTATCCTACCTAAATGAATATTGTTGACTGGAATTTATTTATTTTAATTCTGTAATAATTTTGGCCATGAATGCGTGATCGTCTAACTTCAACATCTAAAAAGACCCGTACATTGTGGATTAGTAATTAATTTAAAAAAATATTTGAATTGTGAAAATAATTAAGTAGAAAATGAAGTTAAAAGGTATTACACATACAAAATAAAATATTTGGAATAAATCATACCAATTCAGCCCACTAGCTTGTGTGTGATGTCAAACCGAGCGCTGCAGACTCGTCTCAGCCGCGCGTCTCTTTCAATTTCTAGGTGACCTAGGTTTCCTAGATCTAGACCTTATAGTGGGAAGTAAAATTAAATTAAGCACGTGGTCTCTTCGTCTCGCCTTGCTGGAATGAAAGTACTCAAAACCAGGGATAGGGTTTGGATGAAGACTTGAAAGTCTAGAATTAGGTTTCCTATAGATTTTTAGATTATCTGGGACTCCCAACCAACCTAGCATCCCAGTCCTACCTACTAAACCTAGAACAATCCTACACCCAAAGTTAAAATAGGTTACCTTGCAAACCATCACACACATTATTCCGATCATCTCAAAATAACATCCATCTCCACCTGCCTAAAATTAATCTACGATTAGTAAATTGTTTTATATCCATTTGATCCAAACGAAACAAGATTCGACACTCAATTTTAACGTGTAAGAGTGCTGAATATTGTCCCTCTATAATACAGGCTAGGCGACTTAGGTAATCTAACCAGTACTATATTCGTGGAACATTTGACAAAACCAATTTACTAAAGTAATATTGTCTTATAAATGCATGTGTTATACCGATTAATTTTATTGTGTATTTATCGATATAACATTATAATACCTACATCACATTTAGTGTTAAACACCCATCACCACCTAAGTGCCCTAATAACCTAGCATCAAATGAACTCTACCTAATTCTCACGCTGGCTCCATAAAACACAGGATTTAGCTGCACCTAGATTTAACTCAGAAAACTCGTCGTTGATCACCCCAGCACCTTCTCAGATGACCTATCATTTCAAGAGACCTAGCTAGCACTTTTAAATGAATAAGTAGTAGGAAATCTGAAATAAACTCACCAACAACGAAGCCATAAATTCCCGGCGGGAAAGACACAAACACGAAGCCCTCTCGTACAATACCAGTAGCACGTTCACTGCACTAAATTGAAATATAATTATAAATTACTTTACACAATTTTACACTTGCTAAAAAAAGTAAATTAGTATTCCCTATTGCAAAACGCCTGACACTTCTTTAATCAGTAAACCTCCACGTCTAACATTTAACACTAATGCGCTTTAGGTACCTAAATTAATATCTAGCCTACTGAACCGCAGTCGCTAAGTACTATTTTTTTAAGCTCTTATTCTATATCCTATCGTACGTAAAGTAGGCACCGTCTCTAAATCAAACCCTAAATTTAACCACTAAAGTACTATAATCAGGCGGCCGCAAAAAAAAATAATAATTTGTGCACGTAATCCCTATTCTAAAGCCTAACGCTGACTGCCCCCTGCATCTCCCTCTTTCAAAATTCCAAATAATCCTTACAATTGTATACCTGCCGCGTCTCTTCTAAAATGAACCTTAAATCAAAGCAGTAAAAATTACCACATGTGCAATTTGGCTGCAGTGTGTTACGTCACTGCCTCGCTATGCCTTTTTTTCTTAAATTTCTAAGAAGTATTGTTTTTACAATAATACGTCCACTGCGTCTTTTTACCAAAATGAATCTAATTACAAGGCATTACAGTCCACTACGAGCGCAATGCTATTTTGTAAGCGGGAAGTCTATTTAGATGTACAGTCAAGAGGACATTCAGCTTGACACGTTGGATTTTGTACCATAACTATTTCAATCTCCGCAAGAGCTAAAGACAAACTGCGAGTGTCAAGCTTTACCTGTCGTTGACCGTACCTGTTGTAAATTTATTAGTGGTGAAATATTATAGGGTCTTATTTGTTTTAACTTAGTAAGTCTATATCATTTTATACGTTTATTATGAAATTCTTAAAACTTTCGATCGTTACATCGCCCCTTTATTTCCGAGTTGGATTGATATTTTCTATAAATAGCAGAAGACAATGAGGAAATAACAATAGGAAAACTAAATTTGTGCTTGTCAATATCAAGATCACTTCAGTAGTTTTTTATTATTATTATTGATGTCGTACCCCTTACACTAAACGTTTTAAATCATCTTACACAGGTACTAGCACTCCTGTTAATGTTGTATTCCCACATCATTTACCACTGCTGTCAATAAAACTCAATTTACCTTACGCCCCTAGCTTTGAAAAATCTTTCATACTCGTACTTCTTATAAGAGTAATATCTTCCTACATCATTCAACCCTTCTTGTTATAAACCTAGATAAGACAGACTTACTTTCAGATATTCAGTTCAGTAATTTTTGCATGTTAGGATGTTGTTTGATGCAAAACGCCCCTAAGAATTCAAGAAATATGCATACTTTTTTTTTTATTAAACCTAATAATGTACTTCCAGTATTATTTCAATATACACTTAATACAATCTCATTTCGACTTTATCTCTGATAGGATTGTGTTTGTGTCCTATTGGAATAGTCGCATAAAGTTAAGACCCAATTCTGATTGTTAAATGGCTCAGTGGTAGTGCACTTGCTTACCGTGCAGAAAGTTTTGGGTTCGATACTTGATCGAAATCGATGATTTGAAGTCTGAGTATCTGTGTACTGATATTCTACACTTTTCTTGATAGTAACAATAAAATAAATATTTTGAAATTAACCGTAACTATTATTTCCTTGTCCGTGTGGTACCGGCAAAGAACAATACCAATCTGACTCTACCCGAAGGTGTCGTAAGAGGCGACTAAGGGATCATGAACCGGAAAATGGGCAGCAACATTTTTCTGTATATCGTCTCATCCCAACTGCGGTCACCAACAACTCTAGTCTCCAGCCGCAACGCTTACAAGTGCGTTGGTAAATCCCCTTTTAGTACCAAGCGTTTTTAGTGAAGGTCTGCAATGAACGTTTAACCGGGCGAAATATTATGATGATGATTCTTTCCTAATCACAATAACAAAAGAACATCGACTGTGGTGAAAACCTAAGTAGATAAGGCATAGCAGTAAGAAAAGAGATGTTTCTCTGCTTCGTAAGGCATGTTAAGTCGTTCAAACGAGCTTTGTTTCCTGCCAGTAGTCATTTAACTATATCAAATATCTTTATAATAAAATTGTGCGATGGGCTGATTTTAGCAACTAAACGTTAAGCAATGCCCTTAAAACTATTTACTGACTTGAAAAACTTCTGACTCTGACACATGTTAACTATTTAACTAACAATATACTCCGTGGACTAGTGGCTAGAGTGCTCGGCACCCGATCCGTGGTTCCGGGTTAGTTTCCAGGTAAGGACACAGTTAAACAAAATCCCATTGAGCAACCTCTCCAGTTTGGTTAAAACATTAATGAATTAATAATCTGGTTTTCCGAAAAGCAAGATGATTCCGCGCTTCAGAAGGCGCGTTATGTTTTTGGTCCTGACTACTATCTACGGATGCAGTCGTTAATGAGCCATGTCAAAGGCTTTTGGCGGCTCTACAACTCTGACACCAGGGTTTGTGAGGTTGTTCATCGACCTTGAAACCCGTATGATATGATGATGATGAACACAACCCATTTAAGTCCACTGCTAAACATATAGGTAACATTTTTTTCGCCCCTAATTTTTAACTTAACTTTTGACTCAAAGTAAAAAAATTGAAACTCAACAAACAACAGGTATAAAACTCATACCGAGATTAAGTAATTTCGCCCCTATTAATCTTATTTATCTGTTTAAAATAAAAGCGACGTCATAAAACTATTAGGTACAAATAACATGAGTTCCATTTTGCATTTTCAACAGATAGTAGAAACCTACATTGATATAAAATAATTGAATCAAATTATTTCGCCCCTACGAATTTAATCCATTTGTTTATGATGAGCCTACTGTTAGTGCCACTTATTATAAATAAAAAAAGAGTTCTTTTGAACGTTCAACTGCACTAAATTGCATTTTTCAAACAACTACAACTTAAAAAAAAAATACAAAGAAAACAACACTAGGTCTGTAGATTGAACAATGCCTAACGTTTTACACAAAATTTTAGGGTTCCGTTCCTCAAATTTGAAGATTGAAAACCCTTGTGTGATAACGTTGGGATCCCTTGGTCCGCGCGTGTCATGTACGAAATATTCATACATTGTACTTTGCATATTGATTTGACAAGTTGTAATTAGTAACGAATACTTATTCATACAAAAAAAATCCATAGTTTAAAAACAATAACTAATTCAACTTCCACAATACATACCCCATAAACCCATTTTCTCTACTACTATGACATTTAAATATATTTCTACAGGTCATACCTATTCACTGAACATTTAAATACATCACCTAATAATTCGGCTTATAAGTCTTTAACACAAAAGTAAACAAACTACGAACATTCTTTGACGAATAATTGGCAATCAAACTCATGACTAAAATTTTAAGGTACAGAACCCTGTCGGAGCTTGACTTCCACACTTGACCGACTACCTACGCTTTTATGACGTACTGGGTTTGTCGTACCAAATGACCAAACCCTCTCATCTTACATCATCGCTTGCAAGCTATTAACATCTTAACAAATTGCCACTTTTGTTTGGGTACGACAGAATTTATTACTACTAAAATATTTCTCGAAAATTCTTTGAACTCAAGTGGATTGCGTACCATGAGAACTATTGACGCACTTAAGTTATCAACAACTTAGGTCACTTAAGCCGGAAATAATAATAAGTTGCCTGAAGCGTTTTGTTTTGAAACAGAGGTCTTTGTTTTTGAAACAGAGGTTCCCAACCTAGGTCTTATAAAAATCTTGGTTAGTAAAACAGAGTCGATAAACTTGCAAACTAACACAATATATATATAATTAGTTTTAAATGAGGAATAGTATTAATGCAAATAACTGAACGATTTTGTGTGGTGTTCAAATTCAAATATTAGCATTAATTAAAATTATGCTTGAGCGATTAGGTTTGAAACTTGCGTAATGTACTTTTGAAAACAATTCAAAGCTCAAATTTAATTTTTATTTATTACTTTTTTTTATGAAAACATATATCTTCATATTTTGGGTATGAGTTACTGTTCTGAACTTTTTCAAAGCCCGTACTTTTTTTTAAGTCCAAAAGTTGTAAACCACTGACTTGCGACGCACAAACATGTGTTACCAAAAAAAACTGACCTGCCCATGGTACGAAATAATAGAAAGTTAAACTGTGCCATAAAACTGTAGAACCCAAGGGTCCGTTTTTTTTTCATTGTTTGACTGATATGACCTGCTCCAAATATAGATACCTTTTAAAAAATAATGCTTCTATTCATTTTTTAAAACTCATGTAATTTTACTCTGTTTATTTCCTAAATATCCTTGAATTCAGATTGTTTTATACACTTTCATTGAGGCAGTCCTAATTTTTTAAAGATCTTATTAAAACATTAAATTTAATGAGAATATCTACCCAAAATTTTTACTTACCTCCAAAAATCTATCTGCTTACTAAAATACCTATAATACCAATCTTACAAAGATTACTAAATACTCGCATGTTTGTACTAAGTACAGCCGGCTGCGTATCAGTGGCAAACTCCGACCCTGAGCGAATCTCTGGTTTCGAGCGTTTGTAGTGCTGTGCAAGTTCAGTTTATACTGATTTTGTTACCACCTACTTTCAGCTGTGTTTATTACTTTTATCAATAGATATGTTACCGCTACCTGGAGTTGTAATAAATATAACTACCAATCCACAATTGTTTATACCGTTCCTGCATAATTATTGTAATTCACAAGACATTAACGTCCAAAAATATTTTTTTATGTAACAAGTGACCAAGCGATCTCGCGAGCTACCTGATGGTAAGTAGTAACCAGCGCCAATAGTGCCTACTATCTTATTAGTAGAATAAATGACACTAACAAGACAGCAAAACGCGTTGCTCACCCTAAGAACTAAGTTTGTTTGTCTCATGTGCCAGTAATTTGACTAGCTCTTTTGCCCTTCAAACTGAAACAAAGTAGTGCAAGCACTGACGCTTTACGGCAGAAAAAAGCAAAGGGGCACTGCACAAAAGCCCTACCACCTTTCATCTCTAGCATCCACCGTACTAAATTTTTTTGTTAACTATTCACAAAAGAACTTAAACTATTTAAACTTAGATGTCAAAGGTTTCCTATTTTTATACCAATTAAACCATAAGAATATGACGTTCGATACAAAAACGCTAAAATAAACCTAAACTTGGCAAACGAAAACACTCTAACATTGTCGAAACAAAAAAAGTGCATCCCATTTCGAAGGGCATGTGGCGTGGCCGGTAGCGACCCTGTCTTCTGCGCGCGCTATGTTGAGTTGCGGGTTCGATACTTGGCAAAGCAAACATTTATGTGATTAAGAAAATCATATTTTTTTTTGTGTCTGGTGTTATTTATCAATTTATTGTTTCAAGTTAAGGATCAAATTACACAATATGAAATGTCTAACGTAATTTATCTATGTATTTGTGTACAACATTGTCACAGATATACCATAATAATGACAGTCATGTTTCAAGATGATAAATGACCACCATACCCACCTTTTTTTTAATTCTTATTCCTAGCCTATTTTGTGTCCCACTGCTGGCCAAAAGTAGGTATTTGCTTACCTTAAGTATATCTATTTATAAAACTCTTTATGCCATCACATAAAATTCATAAAATAATAAAATACAAACTAGTCATAAAATATATTTGTTTGTAATACTTAAATCGTCTCAAAAAGTGAAAAATTTTGAAAAAAAAATTCTAGTCATCCTATTAAATGACCTATGCTAAGCCATATCTACACGTAATAAAACAGGTTCTTTTATTGTGTGTTCGAATCAATCAAGATCCGCCCTTTAAAAACACAATTCTGCGTCACGAGGCACCAATGTAACAACACGTATCCTACCTAAATGAATATTGTTGACTGGAATTTATTTATTTTAATTCTGTAATAATTTTGGCCATGAATGCGTGATCGTCTAACTTCAACATCTAAAAAGACCCGTACATTGTGGATTAGTAATTAATTTAAAAAAATATTTGAATTGTGAAAATAATTAAGTAGAAAATGAAGTTAAAAGGTATTACACATACAAAATAAAATATTTGGAATAAATCATACCAATTCAGCCCACTAGCTTGTGTGTGATGTCAAACCGAGCGCTGCAGACTCGTCTCAGCCGCGCGTCTCTTTCAATTTCTAGGTGACCTAGGTTTCCTAGATCTAGACCTTATAGTGGGAAGTAAAATTAAATTAAGCACGTGGTCTCTTCGTCTCGCCTTGCTGGAATGAAAGTACTCAAAACCAGGGATAGGGTTTGGATGAAGACTTGAAAGTCTAGAATTAGGTTTCCTATAGATTTTTAGATTATCTGGGACTCCCAACCAACCTAGCATCCCAGGCCTACCTACTAAACCTAGAACAATCCTACACCCAAAGTTAAAATAGGTTACCTTGCAAACCATCACACACATTATTCCGATCATCTCAAAATAACATCCATCTCCACCTGCCTAAAATTAATCTACGATTAGTAAATTGTTTTATATCCATTTGATCCAAACGAAACAAGATTCGACACTCAATTTTAACGTGTAAGAGTGCTGAATATTGTCCCTCTATAATACAGGCTAGGCGACTTAGGTAATCTAACCAGTACTATATTCGTGGAACATTTGACAAAACCAATTTACTAAAGTAATATTGTCTTATAAATGCATGTGTTATACCGATTAATTTTATTGTGTATTTATCGATATAACATTATAATACCTACATCACATTTAGTGTTAAACACCCATCACCACCTAAGTGCCCTAATAACCTAGCATCAAATGAACTCTACCTAATTCTCACGCTGGCTCCATAAAACACAGGATTTAGCTGCACCTAGATTTAACTCAGAAAACTCGTCGTTGATCACCCCAGCACCTTCTCAGATGACCTATCATTTCAAGAGACCTAGCTAGCACTTTTAAATGAATAAGTAGTAGGAAATCTGAAATAAACTCACCAACAACGAAGCCATAAATTCCCGGCGGGAAAGACACAAACACGAAGCCCTCTCGTACAATACCAGTAGCACGTTCACTGCACTAAATTGAAATATAATTATAAATTACTTTACACAATTTTACACTTGCTAAAAAAAGTAAATTAGTATTCCCTATTGCAAAACGCCTGACACTTCTTTAATCAGTAAACCTCCACGTCTAACATTTAACACTAATGCGCTTTAGGTACCTAAATTAATATCTAGCCTACTGAACCGCAGTCGCTAAGTACTATTTTTTTAAGCTCTTATTCTATATCCTATCGTACGTAAAGTAGGCACCGTCTCTAAATCAAACCCTAAATTTAACCACTAAAGTACTATAATCAGGCGGCCGCAAAAAAAAATAATAATTTGTGCACGTAATCCCTATTCTAAAGCCTAACGCTGACTGCCCCCTGCATCTCCCTCTTTCAAAATTCCAAATAATCCTTACAATTGTATACCTGCCGCGTCTCTTCTAAAATGAACCTTAAATCAAAGCAGTAAAAATTACCACATGTGCAATTTGGCTGCAGTGTGTTACGTCACTGCCTCGCTATGCCTTTTTTTCTTAAATTTCTAAGAAGTATTGTTTTTACAATAATACGTCCACTGCGTCTTTTTACCAAAATGAATCTAATTACAAGGCATTACAGTCCACTACGAGCGCAATGCTATTTTGTAAGCGGGAAGTCTATTTAGATGTACAGTCAAGAGGACATTCAGCTTGACACGTTGGATTTTGTACCATAACTATTTCAATCTCCGCAAGAGCTAAAGACAAACTGCGAGTGTCAAGCTTTACCTGTCGTTGACCGTACCTGTTGTAAATTTATTAGTGGTGAAATATTATAGGGTCTTATTTGTTTTAACTTAGTAAGTCTATATCATTTTATACGTTTATTATGAAATTCTTAAAACTTTCGATCGTTACAGTAGGCTGATCACTTACCCGATGATACAGAGACACCATAGGGATTGCCTAGATGAGAAAAGAGAGAGAAAGATGCAGATGAAGTATAAAGGAAGAGTTCTAACGTAGAGGTGAATCTATACGAGCTGGAATGATGATGATTGTACCATAGGCAAGTAGTTGACAATAAATTTAATACTCATCTACATTATATAAATGGTACATATATTTTATAATAGAATATTTAAAATAATTATAAGTTAATTATTAAATTTTTAGCAACCACTTAGCGAGAACTTTTCTATGATTTTTGTTTTCAAAGAATAAAAAGATACTCAAACACATTAGAATTAACAATAATTATTAATTAACAGTTTGGCTTAAGAGATACATTATTATTTCGTCTAAATAATCTTAGCCACTGGGCAAAATCGTACGGACTTTCTCTTGCTGGTTCAATGCTAAAGGATCTGCGATTGTTTGTTACGTTTAAATATGGAACACCCAAATTAGTTCTATTTCGTTCATCGAAATAATCCCACAAATTGAATAATTTGGTGATGTTTAGATATAGGCCACTTATATTCAAACGTTTTCGTTCGCTTAGTATATTCCAAAACCACTTGAAAATGTTTTGATGCGGAATATTATATTTCTTTTTACGAAAAGTTTTGCGAGATTTTGTCATGTTCAAATATGAAATACCAAATTTAACTCTTTGCTTGTTTCCATTATCGCTTTTCTTTTTTATTTTAGCTGTACTATTTTGTATCTTCAAAATTTTAATTTGTCTCTTAATTCGATTTTTAGTTTTCCAATTCATAGGTATTGAAAGGTCTTCTAGTGTTTTCCGTGTTTCAAGTGCTTCATTAGGAGTGGTCTTAGTTCGACACAAAGTTGGATCTTTATCACAACCGATGACTTTTCTGTATGTTTCCAGAATAGAAGGTACCATGTCTGATATATCTGGAGTCCAACCCAACTGCTCAATTCCATCTCGAAAACACCTCGCGTATTCCACAGTTAACCAGCATGGATTTACCGTGCTTACATCTATACTAGCTTTGATAGTAATTCGGCAGTATGTGTCTAGTTCTTTTAAGGTTTCCATCATTTCTGAATCTGTAATAAGTAACACAGTGTCTAAAAATCGGCCAAGTGCGAGTCAGACTCTCGCTTCGAGGGTTTCGTACCAAATCAAAATCAAATCAAATCAAATCAAAATCGTTTATTCATTGTTGGATATTAAAATCTCTTAATGACGTCAGCTAAACTACATCGCTTCACAAACAATGTGGCGCCATTGTGGGAAAACAAAGAAGCGACAATAAAAACCCACGCGCTCTTTTAAATATGTTTGAATGTACAAGGTTGATATACAACATACATAGGTCAGTTTTAATTTTGAATTAGCCTGTTAGAACCGTAGTCTAATCCCATGGATTTTTCTCTTCTAGATAATCTGATATTTTATAATAACCCTTCTTACATAATTTCTGCTTGATTACAGTTTTTAATTTATCTAACGGTAAACTTTCAACTTTACCAACACGTCATAATCATAATTGTATTAGTTGAAATTTCAGAAAGCTACTGTGCTAGATTTTTTGAGTCCGACACGCGTTTTCCAAGATTTTATTATTTGTTGTTATTTTATAGCTTAAGCACTATAAACATACAAATTTTTACGTTTGTAAGTGTTCCCGTTTTTAAGATAGACCTGAAACAAAAATCGCCTAAAAATAGGTCTTTAGTATGGGAGCCCCCCTTAATTTATTACTTTATTTCTAGTTTTAGTATTTGTTGTAATTGCGGCACTAGAAATACACAATCAATGAAAATTTTAACTGGCTAGCTATTACTGTTCATGAGATACAGCTCAAACAAAATTTCGTAAAAACAGTTGATTTTGGTGGCATCTTATTCCTTTGTTTTCAAATATTTTTTAAAATAAAAAATACAGTATTTATCTACTCAACGAGCTCTAAACAATGAAATCCCACTTGATGGGGTAGGTCAAACTTTTTTTAAGCTCCCCCCTTTAGCTGTTTGTGAGCCCCCCTTAATTTTTACTTTTTTTATTTGTTGTTGTAGCGGCAACGGATATACACAATTTGTAAAAAAATCAAATTTCTACTTATTACGGTTCATGAGATACAGCACGCTGACAGACAGACAGACTGACAGACAGACATCGGAGGCATATCAATAGGGTCCCGTTTTTTACCCTTTGGGTACGGTACCCTAAAAAGAGCATTACAATACTTTTTATGTTTTACCGGGACACATTTAAATTTAACCAATATGAAATATGAAAATGATTAACTAACTATGTTGATGTTTGTTTCAATTTCTAATTACACTGTTAGTCATTCATCATGTTCCGTGGCCTAGTGCAATTTAAATTTGTTTTTCCAATTGGAAATGTTTTCTAAATCAATAAACACAAGTAAAGGGTTCTATTTGGGAAATGTAATAAATATTTCATGCTACAGAAAGTGTAGATGGCCGCATGTCAGTGGAACCATTAAATTTGAGCGGGTTTCTAATTTCGGGCGTTTATCATACTGGTTTTGATACTCGTACCACTTTACTAGTTTTCGTGCATGTACTAGGTTATTTTTTTGGACCTAATTTCCTTTTGCCCACTTATTAGTGAGGTCAAAAGCAACAACTTTTGTTCTACGACTTTGCTAACAACGCACAAAAAAATTTCGACTCTTCATACTAAAGTGGTCTACTTTTGGTGGTCACGACCCACAGCCATGAGGAAACGACGAAGAAGAAGAAGAGATACTAAAGTGGTCACGTGACCGACCCATTTTGTATGGGAAGTTGAAACATTTTCGTGAGTTGTTAGCAAAGTCGTAGAACAAAAGTTGTTGCTTTTGACCTCAGTAATAAGTGGGCAAAAGGAAATCAGGTCCAAAAAAATAACCTTTTATATACAACGTGAATTTTTATTGGTTTTGCTCCCGAAGCCCAGTGATTCTACTCATGACAACAAGCATCTTTACCCTTAAAAAAATTTTTTACTCGAAAAAATGTATCGCCTTCTATTTTTTTTTTCGCGACAGTTGCTTGTTATCATGAGCAGAATCACTGGGCTTCGGGAGCAAAACCAATAAAAATTCACGCTGTTTTAAACCGAGGACCATTTTACTGATTGACATAGAGGTTTGTAAAGAATGCCATAAAAAGTTTGCAAATTCTTGTCAAGAGGCACACTGAAAAAATATTTGCTGTTTCAATCAAGATTTTGATAGTTTCAAACAAGCATCTTGACTCCATTGGAGGTTGCAAAGACATTATTGGATTATACTAATTTGATTATTGAATTAACGTTCACAAGTTTAAATTTACCAAGACGCTTTATTGAATCTTTCAATATATTTTTCGGTTTAATCACAAAATGCCAAACAAGAGAAAATTTATCTTGGTTGGCTCTCCGTTTTTTCAGTGCACGGCCAGGCCAGGAACGCCAAAAGCTTGGGTTATTGCCTTGCAGAGTCTGCTAAAGTCCTACAGGTTATAATATTTGGAATCACCAGGGCAGAGTGCACGATGGGCGTAAAGGTTTTAGAATGGCGAACACAAACTCACTCACACACACATGCACTCACTCACGCACACATGCACTCACTCACGCACACACACACTCACGCACACACACAAATATACACATATAAACGTACACACACTTCTATAACGTATACACACGCATATTCTAATTTTTAATCACTAACTAATTTAAACTGGGGACTTAGCATGGGCAAGCCCCTTACAACTTGGATCTAAGAACCGGTCAAGGTCGCGGGAATCCGCTGGATGCGGACAGTACAAGACCAGCCGTCGGCCCATGTCTAGCCGTATACGTCTTTTGGATTGTGTGATTATGATAAATTTATGAACTGTTATGATAAAAATATAGATAATGATCTTACCAGCACCATGTTTTTCCCAAAACTGAGTAATGTCTGGCTCCTTGAAACTTAACGTGGAGTTGTCAAGTATGTGCAGTTTAAGGACCATGCACAGCATAGCACATCCTTCTTCGTCATACCTCAAGTCTTTTTGAATGTTCCAAATTTCTAACAAATTTTGTAGCACTTCATATTTATACCCATGCTGAAAAATTGTTGATGAAAGTTTGTTACTTAAAGGTAATTCACGCTTGTGGTCACGTGGCAAATGTACTTTCTTTTCGATAACCAAAGACTAAAATTGATATATTGACCAAATTTTTTCAAGGAAAGTTTTTTAGTGTCATGTTTTGCAATTGCATTTGTAATAGTTTCTTCTAGTATTGTATCACAGAATAAAATATAACAAGCGTGGAAAAGATTTTTGAATAAACGTCAATTCCAATGCTTATGGTTGATTTCCTTTATTCTTTTCTATGAAACAGCTATTCTATTTTCCTTCGTGAAGTGGGGCGTAAAAAGTTAATTTTTCGCCTCGTGTCGTGAAACCCTCACTACGAGAAAGGATTCTTGTTAGAACTACAAGCGAAGAGAAAGGATTCGCTCAGGGCCCTGAGTCAAGTGACATTCTACAGGGTGGCGCAATAGAACGTGCATATTGCATCATTTTTTTTGGCGGGGTGGAAAGCGCGCGGGAAGGGGGAACCTTACCTCGTTGGTTAGGCGGGCTCATGGAGTTTTTTTTAGTTACTATGAGTCACTTCGACGGGAAGCAACGCGCATTTTGCGTGCGCGCGTTTTACCAGACCTCTCGTTCATACGTTGTTATTAGGCGACTATATTGTTCTGAATATGAACTACGGCGAATCAGTCAAGCTCCGAGTGCTAATTTAATTAAAATATGGATAAAGCGTTTCGAAGAGACTGGCTCAACGTTTAAACCCAAAGCAAAAGGTCGTCCAAGAACATCTAGGACCGAAGACAATATTGAGAGAGTTATGCAGTCGGTACAAGGAGAACCACAAATGTCTACTCGCAAGAGATCGTCCGTCTTACACTTATCGCGACGAAGTTTGCAACGAATTTTAAAGTTGGATCTTAAATTGCATCCATACAAGCTGCAATTAACACAAGAATTGAAAGAATCTGACTTCGGAGCAAGGCTCGCATTTGCTGATGAAATGCAGAATCGGTTTTCCAATTGTGACAACATCCTTTTCTCTGATGAGGCTCATTTTCACATGAATGGGTTCGTAAACCGTCAAAATTGTCGTTACTGGCATAGTGAGAATCCTAAACTTAAACATCAGAAACCACTGCATAGTCCTAAAGTGACAGTATGGGCAGCAATCTCGGGCAGAGGAATAGTGGGTCCGTTTTTCTTTGAAAATGCGCGTGGACAAAACGTCACTGTTAATACCCAACGCTATGTTGCTATGTTGGAAGGCTTTTTGGCTCCAGAACTTGAAAATTCAAGAATAAGGAATTCTAGGACATGGTTTCAACAAGATGGAGCCACTTGTCACACATCTAATGACTCCATGGCGGTTGTGAAACAGATGTTCCCTGGAAAAGTGATTTCAAAGAGAGGTGATATCCCATGGCCCCCACGTAGTCCGGACTTAACGCCTCCTGACTTTTTTTTGTGGAGGTACCTTAAACACAAAGTCTACAGCAATAATCCAAGAAACATCGACGAGCTCAAGCAGAATATCCGTGGTGAAATGGCAGCAATCACACCAGCATTACTGAACAAAGTTTTCAATAATTTCCGTTTGCGGTTAGAGGAGTGCCGTCGTAGAGAGGGTCATCATTTAGATGATGTTATTTTTAAAAAATAAACTTCAGTTCTTACTTAACATTTCCTCAGTTTTATTTTAACTATACCTGTTGTATTTATTTTTTTATATTTTTTTTAAATATGCACGTTCTATTGCGCCACCCTGTATTATCGCAAACGCTATAGAATAGAATAAAAATGTATGGGATTGACATTAGCTGTCACGCAACATATCGTTCGCTAATGTCAATCCCATATATTTTTATTCTATTCTACTAGCGATTGCGATTGTAGAAAGCCACTTGACTCAGGGCCCTGGATTCTTTTTTGAAACTCTCTTTTCGCTCGAGGTTCAATCCTAAAATCCTTCGCTTGCTCAAACTTCAATATAAGCCACTTGCACCTAATAAAAAAATTTCAGCCTTGCATAAGAAATAACAATTTTAATTTAAAGCAAAGTAAGCAAATAATATTATGGTTTTAGATACACACTTTTTTGTTGCATTCAAAAAACTGTACTGCTAGCGTATCAGTGTATAATTTAAGGACTTCATTAGGTGATTTTTTCTCGGTTTCCGCATTTGTAAATTCATAAGGTATAACCAAAATTAACACAACTGCATGGATAACTAGCATCACATTAAAAATTTCATTTACTTCGATTTTTAGATCAACTTTTTGAAATCACTAACTATTTTTATCAACATACTTAGTTGCAATTGCAACTTGCTTTTTGATTAACACGTTTTCAGTATTCACCTTTACGACAAAAGCTAGATTATGTTCACACTTCTAACTAAAACTTGAATGAAATTGATTATGAGTGTTTTAATTAATAATTAACGAACCTTGTGAGAGTGATTAATATGATTAATATCGTTTGCTATTTTAACGCGCGGTACCTAAATAAGAACTGTTCATAGTGCACAGGTTTCTTTCATAAAGATACTCGTTATGTATGAGCTTTGTTACTTACTAAAGGAGCCTCTAGATTCTTGGCATCGGATAGACCTGACCAAGAATCATTACTCGCTTATTCTATTTCTCATCTTGAGACATCCTCCCTCAGTAACCTCACATAAGAATGAAATAAGGAAATATCAACTTAGATCGTCGTGCGAAACTGTGTGTTTATCCTTATAATATCAAATGCTCAGTTTTTTTTATGTTGAAAACAGATGGAGTAGATGGACCGCCAAATGGTAAATGACAAACCAAAGCGCGTAGAAAACTTATAACCAAAATGGAATGTCTTATGATAATTCACTCTCTTTTTAACAATAACTTGGTGACTTTCAAAGACAGACTTTTCACAAAACCTAAAACACCTCCCGGTAGTGGTAACTAGTGCATTCTTCAAACAAACTTGAATGTAAGCAGGTAAGATAAATTAAATGTGAAAAGGAAAATAAGAAACAATTTAAAACACCAACATAATTTTAATGATTAATATTGCAGCTCTCCTCCAATAATGCAAGTGCTCTCGTGAGAATAATATACACAACTTTATTTTAAATTACTAAATAAAAACTAATTTGTAATTTGAAATCATTTTCCGAGTTTCGTTCCTTGTCAGTTTCAAAATTTGTAATATGTTATTCGAATCCAAAACATTGAGCATCGATAACATCTTTCACAAAATTTGTCTGCATTTGCTTATCTGGATTTGTTTATATTCTTCTATCTAACCATAAATATAGGCTAATAATCTTTAACAACAACAAACAAGATAGTGTCTTTAAATTATATATTTTTTTTACTCTTTGTCACTTTTAACATACACAAGCATGATCTTATAGCAGCAATATGAACAATGCGGTCAATATCTTGGATTGGTATAACAAATTATGTCTCCCTTTATTATTTCTATAATTTAGACTTCAGACAGAATATCAGCCATAACCAATTCCATATCTGGAGCCCAATTGCGCTTTTGTATCTCCATCTTGAAGCATTTAGCTACCCCCAGGACTTGTACACATCCGTCTTCATTGGCAGGGGCAGATTTCTCGCAGCCATGAAGGATGTCCATGAGCAGCTTTGCCATCTCCTCATCTAGATGAAGAAATAAGAATGCATTAGGATGGTAAGTAAGTTTGTACGTTAATATATTTAAGAAATAATTATAAAGACTTTGATGCGCATTAGCGAGATATAAATGTCTAAATAGTTTTAAAAATTTTTGAACCCTGTAGCATTCTACCATATTGTAATTAAAATCTTGACAAAAATATATCCTCAACCAAATGAAATAAACAACATCTATGTATGTAACTTTGGTTAAATTTAAAGCAACTAAGGGAACCTTAGCAATCAGTATGGATCATAGACATATGCCTTTCTATTAGGAACAAACAGGTTTATTACGTAATCTCGATGCGATGGCATACCGTCTTCATTTCATATTATGTATTTCTTTTCGCACCACACTTACACAGATTATATATATTATCATGAATCATCTGCTTCTTATATAGTTTAAGTCTGTATGTATGTACCTAAATTGTTTATGTAAGTATATTTTATACACACTATCGTCCGTGCCTCACTCAGCAGGGCTCACTGAAAACCAGCGTCGCAGCCTGCGTGCTGCGGTTTTTGCTGAGTGAGTCCCTTTTATCACTGCCGATGTCACAGCCACAGAGCAGCTGCTCTGTGGTCACAGCACTGTATCTTTTTTTTCTCTTCCTTTGTGGGTAAAAACCCACAAGAGACTATTCCTTCATGTTGCTAAGCATTTAATGTATTTTTATAGAGTTGTGTTGTGATGTCCTAGTGTTAATAAACATTTCTGATTTCTGACGTAAAACAACTTATATACGGCCCTAGCAGCGTCTTTCTATTTAAGGTAGTCTTACACTAGTCATTATAGAGTTTTTATTTACTTATTAATAATAGTCCTTTACTCAGCAATGAATCACTTTCTATTGATAGCATGATGAAGATATGACAAGGACTAAAAAAATTAAATGAATATTACCAGCGCCATGTTTCTTAGCGAAGTCCTGCGTGTTGCCATGGTGCAAGCTGCCATCAGGTGCTATCAAGTCCAGTTTAGTCGAGAGACACATAATGGCACATCCTGTAAATCTATTCGTCACTTCATAGCCGTCTTTCCAAAAGTTCTTGAAGTCCTCATCCACTGAGTCCGGTAAGTCCATCTAGATATTATTAATTCATTTAATCATCATAACATCCCATGAAATGTCCACTACAGGAAAGGGAGCTCCCTTCATAATTCTAGCTTTTGCTGGAAACATGAGGAGGGGAAGTACCGTAGTCACCTCGTAGGCACCTTAGAACGCGGTTGTTGGTGACCGCAGTAAGCAAGATGGTACAATACACAGAAGGATGCTGCTGCCCATCCTCCAGTTAATAACCCTTAGGCGCCTCTTACGACACCCACGGGTATGTATGGGATGGTACTATTCTTTGCCGGCACCACACGGGACATTTAATCATCTTGGCGAAATTATTCACTACGTGTCGTTCAATGAAATGAATAGTGACAATATAGTTTTTTTATAGATTGCATTTAGTTATAAACCATTTTCTACCCAATATTTGAACCCAATATTTGTAATACGCAATCATGATTCATGATTTGGTTTTAATTTATATATTTATTTTCTACGAATTTTATAATTTAAGTAAATATACGTAATTGTGTTAAGTCTCTCTTTATTTTGAAGATAAACAGACATTTTGATAACAGATCACATGAATTTACCTACAGAAATAATAAGCTTAATTATGATACCGAGAGAAACTGAAACAACTTTTATCACTATAAAAATTTGGGAAAAGTTGTTCAGTTTCATGGTCAGTTTCAGTATTATCCCACCTGTCTATTGCACGTTGTATACGTGTCTTTACGAGTATACTCACTTCTTTTTTACAGACGTTCAGAGCTTTGGCATAATTCATCGAAATTGTCTTCATAATTTCCTGCGATGCATCCACTCTGGGATCTATTGCCAAGTTTAACATCACCAGCACTAAAAACTTCCACATTTTCTCGCCTTTAATCAACACTAGCCAATGATTGCACATTTGCATCTTACCTGTTTATATTGTACATTTAATTGCCAGTAACACTCCGTAATAATTACTCAAGATCATGTCTTGATCAATTCTTGTAAACGATTGCCTCCTGTCATTCTAGGTGATTAAAATTTGTTCATGGGTAGTTTTCTGCACATAATAAATCTGTCATCCTTAATCATCGTTTTGTCTTTCATTTACTCATTTGCACTTGGAAACAGCAAATCATGCTTAGTTAGTGGATTGAAGCATATTATCCATCATACATGGTCTAAGAAGGAACAGCTTTACGACAACTAAAAGGGTCTGATCTGTATAAGAAGCTGAATGATTTTAGGAAACGAAAAAGAAAGTATGCCACTCCACACTTCTAATTTTCGTTTACTGTCCACGCCCTTTCAGTTTCCGGTCTTTGTTTACTAAATAATATGCTTGAGCGAGTTCTGGGTCCACACGGCAGCAAGCTCATAGGCCTAGATCAGTGAGACGTGGACGCAGAGCGGACGTCCAACGCGGATGCCGCGACGGACCGTAAAATGTATGAAGCCTATACAGTCCGTTCAGTCCAATGCGGAGCTATCCGCTCCGATACCGCTCCGCAACGCACTGAACGGTCTGTATAGGCTTCATACATGTTACCGTGTCGCACTGATCCTGGCCATAGAAACAAAACCGGTATTATGTGAACCGGCTGTACGCTAGAAAAGCCCGAAACCAAAGACCCACTCAAGATAAAAGTGTTTCCATCGACGAGTGGCTGTGGGTACTTTTTCTCTCACAAAGGAGCATGCAGGGCTTATAGGCTTTCTACTGTCGTAAACGCTACTTATTAAAATTAAAAAGATTACGCTAATTATTATTAGAATTAAAAAGGTATTAGATTGACATTAAGTGTCACGCAACATTTCGTTGAGTAATAGGGGGGGGGGGGGGGGGCAAATTTTTCAATTTTCGTTACTAGGTCGAGTGTCGTTCATGACTTAATCTCCTCTAGAGGGCGCCACATTCAATTACACGTAACTTCTTGTATCATATAACTAGCGGATGATCAAGATGTTTCTAACAATACCTCATTTGTCAAATTACGATAAGTAGTTTAGAAGTTCTCAGGGAACAGATAAACATACATCCATACATACCGGTCATCAAAATCAAAATCACAATCCTCATTTTTGCCGTAGTCGGGTAAAAATAATATAGGTAAAGGTGTATTGCCACTTTTAGAAATAAATTTTTTGCGTCGCAAATACAAAACTTTTGATTAGTATTGTTCGTATTTGTATATTTTATAATCCGTAACATCATAGCGTAACTTATCATGTAAAGCTTTGTAATGGTAAAATCCTAAAAGTGGTCGTTTTTGGCACTTTACCAACACAAAGCTTTTTACGATAAGCTAAGCTATGATGTGATGAGATGAGTCATAAAATAAAGAACTACCCCATGATGCCGCCAAACGAACAATCTTTATTAAAAGTTTTGTATTTGCGACGCAATAAATTTAACTCTCAAAGTGGCAGCACCTCTAATCAGCACCCACCTTAACGTACTGCACCTCACCGTTCATAATGTTAGTAAAGCTGCCACCATACATTGCGGTTGTAGTAAGGATATTGGGATCAACAGAATTCAGCCTCGCAGCAATGTATGCCGAATTAGACGTAAAATTTAGGAAGGTGTTGCGACTTAAGCCAATGAGCTCAGAATCTTTCCGATTCTTTCCATTAGTTACGCCCCCAAAGCCCAGTGAATAAGTACTCATGACATGACAACAAGCAACTTTCCTGATAGAAGAAAAAATTTTTACCCAAACAATTTTTCAATTTCCCATGCAAAACAAAATGGAATCGGAAAAATGTTTTCGAGAACAAATTTATTTCTTAGGGAAAGTTGCTTGAATTACTGGGAGTAGGGAGCGAAAGGATAGAGAATTCACGCTCTACGTATGAGAAAATAATAGTTTTTAGGTTTTTATGATTTTATTGCCTCCATTATATAGTTTTTTTTTACGTTTTTAACTTGCTCTTATCTAAGACTACAATACATAATAAAAATAATTTCTTGTCCATATTAAAATCCAAATTCATAAAGGTAATTAGGTACCACATTTATATCAAGTGTAACTATTTTTATACCCATCGTTTACTTTTAATATCGTTTGCGATTTAAGATTATAATGGGTCATTCTTTCACTTTGATGTCCTTACTAGTGTTTTTGTCACAATTAAGTTTTTGGTAATACTCGTAACTGTTACATTTTCTAAAATCTCTTACCCTTCCTCGTTTGCTGTCATAAATATGTCTTTCGTATTCTGATCTATGTTTCTAAGTGAAAATTGTTTAGTTTCTTGGTCTGAATTCACAATTTCAGCTACAGTTAGAGTTATAATTAAACCCTATATAAGTTAATAGTACCTAATATCTTAAAGTCTAGAATATAATTTTGTATTCAATAATGTTCCATAACAGCTTCGATCATAGCGACTTCAGGGGCTATTCCTTCCTTATTGGCATCTCGCTTGAAACATGCAGCAACTTTGACCACGCGGTCACAGTCATCTGTAATGTCATCATACTGCTTCTCACAATTGTGGATCAGCTCTACCATTTTCTTTGAGAGAATTGCACCTGAAAAGGGTTAAATTAGATTTATGCTGGATAGTTTATTTTCTTGTCATTCTTTTTTGTTGACGCATTGCGGTTATTATAATGAACTGTGGTGGTTAGTGACCGCAGTCAATAATATCAACGCAGGAAAAACATTGCACAAAGCCGACTCTTAAAGTAGGCAGTGCTGCAGTGGTTTCTTGCAGTTTCTTTTACGCTGCCATAGCACGATCTGAAACCGTGTAGGTTTTTTCTAATTGCATTGTGTTCTGCATGTTATGAATGAAATTCAATGAGTATTTTAAAAATAATCTACATTGAATAAAATAAACTGAATAATTATCCGTATGATGCGCATGCTTCGGTTGATGAGGCGTTTGGTATAATCAGTTTGGTTTAATGGCAAGTTCTAGGAATGTCTCTTTGGGAATGTTCAATTAAGTTTTACATTCTGAGTTTTTTATTTTATTACAAATCATTAACGGCACGGTGCCTCACAAACCTTTATCAGAGTTTTACGGACCTATTGGATTTTTAGGTACTTATATGTTTGGAACCTACTATCAAACTAAACTACAATTTAGCCAGGGGTTCAGAAATAACCCCCTCACAAACTGGCAAAGAAATTCTTACCATTAGGAAAGCTCTTGATATATTCGTCCATGTTCATGTGATGTATGCGTGTATCATCTTTCATTAAAGAGAACTTGTTGGACATACAGATGATGGCACAACCCAGTTCCCGGTGGACCACTTCGAAGTCCTCACGCCAGAAGTGTTTGAACTCATCCATAACATCAGCAGAAAGCCCTGACTGGTGAAAGATAAAAAAGGGATGTTTTAATTAGTTGCATTGCAAAAGATATAAAAAAACTGCTAAATTAGTGCATCATTCATTACATACGTTCTGCATACGTTTATAAATTGAAAATGCCAAACCAAAGATTTTTTTTAGATTTACTCGAAGTAAGCGCAAAAAAGCTTTTTTTGACAAAGAATAAAGTTGTGTTAAATACCTTAATCTACACAATCAAGAGATTTCAGAACAGACAGAGTAGATTGGAGATACAATGTACAAATATTTATAACTTAGAATAAAAATCTTTATTTATTTATTTATTTATTGATAATTAGGATCACCAGCGAATGATACATTAACAAAATGCTTACAAACAATAATTTGAACTAATAGCTAAATGTACACTCTATTTAAGGTAACCACAGCATGCATTATTAGGATAGACGGGAACTTATATTAAACTATATCTATACATATCATAAACAATAATAATAATATGATTGCTATTTATTGGACAATTTTATTGAGCTTAGCATCCTTAACCAATTCAAGCATCTTATCCCTGAATTTCTTTTCTTTGTCATTGAATATATCAACTGATTGTTCGAGAGAGTTATATAGCTTTGACAGACGGTAGATAGCGTTATGACTTCGTAAGTTAGTTCGAGCAAATGGGGTTCTAAATAAGGGAACAGGAAAACGCGGAGGTCTTCGAGGAACACATAGCTGGAAAGAGCTCAAAAGTTGGGGACAATCTATTTCGTTATTGCAGATCTTATAGAGAAACATCAAATCTAATAAGTGTCTTCGAACCATTAAGGTGTCCATATTTAAGTGTCTCAATCGGTCATTGTAGCTAGGAAGTGCCCTAAGAGCTCCACTGGAGAAAGAAACATGCCTAATAAAACGCTTCTGAATGCGCTCTATTCGTTGACAATGGACATTATATTGAGGCGACCATGCTATGCTACCATATTCAAGAGTACTACGAACATATGTGTTAAATAATGTTATCTTGGTCGAATTTTGTCATTAATTACACAATATACTACAACAAAGATAAATAATCCTTAGTCTAGTAACCCGTCCCACCTTTATGCACCCGGTCCAAAAGGCTGGCCAAAAGGGCGGCCCATGACACTGGCTGAGTTATCGCGTTGAATAGCCAGCGACAACTTTTGGACCAGGAACGAGCCGGCACAGGGTCAACTTATTGTTAGATGTTTTAATAGCAACCTTACCTCTTCTCTACACTCTTCCAACGCCTTTCCAAAATGCGCAGTGACATGACTCATGACCTTTGCATCACCTGAAACCCTCGTTACAGCCAGAACTAACGCGAAAACCACTAAACGTAACATCTTGGAACAATAGTGGACTCAGAATACTGCCCTGAGGCAAATTACTCATGTTATATCTTACAATTTTTTTTTTCGGCTATTTCTTGGTGACTGTTATTATGTTAATTAAGATAATATGGAAGGTGCCTCATAAGGCGAAAAACTTATGTAAGGTTCTTTTCAAACGGAGTGCTTTTGGTAGTGTGTTTATTTCCTATGACTGTTAGTCAAATTCTGAAAGAAAATCCAATCTTTTAATAAACAGAAGCTGGCATCCTTTTTCATCAATTCTCTTACGTCATCTCTCGTTTGAATACAAGGCAGAGAAATGTTTGTGTTTGTCGTAAATGTAAATGTAGGAAATAAAGAATTGAGTTCATTTTGCAAAAAATTTTGCCGACGACAGAAATAAAGGCTTTTCTTACATAAACAAAATAAGACATTAAATTTTTATCTTCAAACCTTTACGTAGTTTACACGAGCCCTAAACATCGTGGCCTTCAAAACCGATGATGACACTCATCCTCCTCCACCTCCTACAGACACTGCAAGTCACGTAACTAATACTTGTTCGGGAATTAATAAGCAGTACACTGTCGTCAATAACCGACCGCCACCGACAATTTACGGCCACCACCGACAATTTACAACAGTAACCGATAATCAGTGGTCGCGAACTCGTGCGCAGTGGCGTGGTATATCGGGAATTGTTATTAAGTAATGGATGTGCGGTGTAATTAAAAGCGTTTTTGGGTGTGATTGGTTTGGAGTCTGTAGTTGAAATTTGAGTGTGTATAACGACGACGCGTGTTTTGTACTAGGCAAAGCGAATGTTTCAAAAGCTTTTTTTAAAAAACTTTTCTTATCAAAATTATGGTTATCATATAATTTTTGTACCAAACCCAAAGACATAGGATATTACTATTGTTGGCCGGCAAATTACTATCTTTAAAAAATTCAGTGCCATTATAGAATTCTTCAGGTCATGTTTTGGAAACCGTAATGAAACAGACTACGTGGGTATGCGTATAAATAATCATAATTACCATGTTTCTGCAAACAAAACTTAAATAAAATAACGTAAATATATTCGGACCACACAAGACCGTTCGTGTAGAAGATTTAGTGGGATCATTTTTAAATGATTTTACAACGTGAGGGGAAATTATATAGTAGATTCAAGGTAAAAACAGATGGGAGAAGGGAATGTTTACTTTTCCTCACCCTTAGTTATGCTGCTGAGTGATATATATTTGTCCTATAATTTCATAAGAGCAATATTGATATAGAATCATATCCCAAAAACCCTGTTTAAAATAATATCATCATCATAACATCCCATGAAACGTCCACTACAGGACAGGGAGCTCTCTCCATAATTCTAGCTTTTGCTGGAAAATGTGGAGGGGAAGTACCATAGTCTCCTCGCTTGTTAGCGTTAATAATATTAGGTCTTTACCTATGAAATTGCCGTTTTGTATGGCAAATTTTAGGTAAACTCAATTTTCAGTACTAACATTTTTGCATTTTTCTTAGGAATTATAAATCCAATTATTTAAATTTTTTTAAGCATTATTGGGAAGACATTAAGCTAACAGAAGCTTAAATTTAATTTTCGAAAAATATTACCTGTAAAAAAATATAACGAATCTAATGATGAAATCGGACGACATTTAAGACGAACAATTTTCGAACCTTTAATTTTATATATCAAACTAAAAATAAAAACTTTATTTTATGCGTAAATTGATAACTTTGAAGTCAACTTTCAAATATACATCAAATGAGAATTGTAGGAATTATGATCTCATTAATCTGTAAGAAAATTTCGGCAATTTCATAGGTAAAGACCTATTAACCCTTAATATAAATTAAAAAGAACCTTTTTAAGGACACAAGGGGTGAAAATGAGAAAACTTCTTGTCGTCCCTCAATACCACCTCTTTGTGGTGCGAGGTTTGTATGGGAAAGCCAGAAAAAATCTAGTTTTTCTACCTATGTCACAGATAATATAATACTAGTACAGATACCTCACGTCATAGAACGAATTTGTGCCGAAAATTGTTCGGGCTATTTTTTCCATAAGGTATTTTCTTAGAATAAATTGATATCTCGATGTTAAAATTGAATTAATGTCATAGTTTACACCTTTACCTATTAACATAGTAGTAACATTTAGTTTAATTATTAGAAACAAAAGGGCCAAATGAATTCGCGCTATTTACTCCGTCGAAAAAACCGTAGTACCGAATGGAATCCCATGCCTATGTTCAGTATTACGGTGAAGAAAAGATGGTCAGTTTTATGATCTGAGTAACATACCTTAAAACTTGCAATCAATTTTATTGCACTAACATACCTATTAACCACCACTAACATATTAGTTATACTGCTATATATCATTGTCACGAGTGAAAATTATCATTGCCTAACAATTCATCTTTCTGCTTTCGACAGTTGTTGACAGTTCACCTAGGGTGTCGTCCATATTTGTCTACTTAGCTATAATTGTATAACTTATCTTCGTCTTTTCTGTTGTTTCATTTATTTCGAGAAGTTCCTTCATCAATCATGACACCTTACGAGGGTCGTTTCAGAACGTGTTAACTTTCCACAAATGTGAAATAATAGGTCTTTACCTATGAAATTGCCGAAATTTTCTCACAGATTAATGAGATCATAATTCCTATAATTCTAATGCAATTTTTTTAATTTGTCTTATATTTGGAAGTTGACTTCAAGGTAATAAATTAACGCATAAAATAAAGTTTTTATTTTTAGTTTGATATATAAAACTAAAGGTTCGAAAATTTTTCGTCTTAAATGTCGTCCGATTTCATCATTAGAATATTTGTTATATTTTTTTACAGATGATATTTTTCGAAAATTAAATTTAAGTTTCTGTTAGATTAATGTCTTCCCAATAATAAAAAAAAAAAACATTGGATTTATAAATTCTAAGAAAAATGAAAAAATGTTAGTACTGAAAATTGAGTTTACCTAAAATTCGCCATACAAAACGGCAATTTCATAGGTAAAGACCTATTACAAAAGGCAAGGTGTAAAAACCTGCTCTTTAATAAAAAATCTTTTAAATATTTTGAATGTTATCACATAGTTATGACGTCATAGAATTGCACAGTCATCAGGAAATTAAATATAATTATCGTCAGAATCAGAAAATCTCCTCAAAATTAATCATTCTTTAAACATTTTTTTATTTATTTTTATTTTATTTATTTTACATTTTAGTTTATTATTTTTTTCCACCATCAGTGACATGAAGTAATAAGATGTTATCAATAAGAAAAGGACAACACAAAACCATCAAAGCAACTTTCTGCAAATAGTGGACGTTGAACGGAATCATGCCTTCCATTCATGAATAGGTATTATGGATAAAAAAACTTTGATAACGTGATATCGAAACAAAGAAATAGTAAAATAAATCGTTACAAAGTAGTACAATTCTTCTTAACAAGATAATCAATACAATGCTGTCTTTATTGCTTCTATTAGTTAGCCTAATTCCAGTAAAACACATTATTTAAATACAAAAATAAATCAAAATAAGACAAAAGTTTTAATGCAGGTAAACAAACACGTATTAAATCTGGATAATAGCCGCGCGCACAAAACGAAACGCAATCCCAAAAACAAAAGCCCAATGTGTCTTTTTAAAAGAAAACAAAATCGCATTGGAAATTCGAATTTTCTTTGTCGAATTCGTTTATTTACAACGCATTCAATTGTTTTCCATCAGGCTTTGCGACTCGCAACACCTGCGCCACGTTTCCCTAAACAATAAAAACAAATGCACGACGACTTTATTTGTTGAGAAAAACATAAAAATGTGTAAAAATTTCCATATAGAGCAGTCGCAATATTTATTCCTCCCCTGGCAGTGCGTGATGTGAATATGGTGGTGTCTGGCAACCCAGAAGACGATTAGTCATTGCCCCTATATTACCCTCTTATAGAAAGAATCTTGCAGAGATTTCGAATGAGTTAAAGTTTGATATGTTTGAAGTTATAAAAAGAGGAAAATATAATGATGGAATCTGGAATATTTTTTTAAAGTCTTTGTTTAGTATCATCCCATCTGTACCCATGGGAGTTGTACGGCATTTTAAAAAGGAGGATGACAATGACCATGGTACATCCCTTCCAAAATATACTTTGCATGATAATCGATACGTCAAAAATAAAATAAAAAATTATTTGCATCTAAGAAATATTCACGTAAAATAGATGAAATTATAATTATTTTACATTTATCGTGTATTTTCAAATTAACTGAGTTATTTTAGAGTTAATAAGTTCGTAAACGAAGGCAAGAAATTATGACTTTACAAACTAGTAACTAAATGCAAAATTCCTAAAAAAAATATGTTTTGACGTGAAATAGTTAATGACACATTCTATAAAGTAGAGAAAGCGATGGTTTTATATCTAACGGTTTAATTTCCCAATGATGTCCTTAAGCTTTATTATCATTAAAAAAACTTAAATGTGACAGCAATTTTAATACTAGTCAAGTAGAAAAACTAGAAAAATATAAAGTCTGTGTGTGTGTGTGTAATGCGTGCAAAGTTTCAAACAACGTCGAGAATTTTCTATCATTCTGTCAGTGCAGTCTACATCAGCAAAACACAGATTTATTTACGACCAGTGACATTAAAAACACATACAAAGTCAACAAATCTAGAAACAAACGTAGGTATAAAACGTTTGTTTTCGACAGTGAAAAATGTTCTCTTTCGTTTTTTTTTTTCAACAATTTTAGTAGAATTTTTAAGTCAAAAGAGAAATAAGAACTTACAATAGAAAAAATTAATCATGTTGCTGAAATAAAATACATAGCGACTGGTAATAAGGTAGATTTTCAGAAAGCAACAGTTAATGATGGAAAACCCTTGATGCCATTTCCATTGAGAGTTGGCTACCATTTTTCAAAGGAACAACGTCGTGAATACTAATGTGAAGAAAACAAGGTAATAACGTCAGCAAAGAAGCCATGAATTAAAATTTTGTTTATTATTAATGGTTTAAAGTGTTTATATTGTTGCTTTGAAATAACATATTTATTGAGATTTTTTTTATGTCACAAGTGGGCAAACGAGCAGGTGGGACACCTGATAGTATGTGGTCACCACCGCCCATAGCACCCACTGTCTTATTAGTGCCATAATTTGACACTTATAAGACAGCGAAGCAAGTTGCACACCATGAAAACTAAGATGGTATGTCTCTTGTGCCGGTAATTTCACTGGCTCCCTTACCCTTCGAACGTACCGAAATGTTTGTGTTTCGCAGCTGCTTTACAGCAGAAACAGGTAAGAGGGCGGTACTTTACTAAAAGGGCTTTGCACAAAAGCCCTACCACCTATAGATAAAATTATTACTTTTGAAAACTAAATCTGAAAATACTTGCATTGTTTTAGAAACAATAAAAAGCATCTAAAATACCAAACATACAGCCGACAAATTAACAAATAGGTAAATTGATAAGATAAATCAAATTCCAATGGATCGGCGGAGTTCGGAATACTACGCTGCGTTCCAAGACAGGAAATGCAGCATTGGTTTTTTTTTTTTTTTTTTTTTTAATTATTTCTCCAATGGGTTACTCCGCCCATTGGAGGAGTTTATTCAATAAGGCACATTATGTTTTGCTATCGGCATACAAAACAATCATGTATCCTGGTTTATTCTAGCTAAGAATAAGTTGTTTGGGTTCACAATCTTATTAATATTATGCGCAACGCAACACACATGACACTAATACAATTTACTACATACATAACCTTATAATATATCTCTGTTTTAGGGGCATAGAAGCGGCCGGTAGCTTTTAGTTTAGCTTAGTATAATATATTTCAGTGTAGTTAAGTAAATGACCAGGTATATTTATCAAATATGTATCCTAATCTGTAGAATACTAACAAATTCAATATTTACAATAACAACCTCTTATCCTACTATTCTTAAACACACAAAATTTACAAGTTTTACTACTTATAGTACCTAGATATATAATTTACAAGTTATAAACAATCTAAGTTGTCCTTGACTATGTCCGAGCAAATTAATATTGCTTTCAGTCTCAGCCTTATGTGTTGTTAAATTGTTTCAGGTTATTAATGATATTAGTTACATGCCTGATATAGCTTTTAACTGTATTTTCCTTGCTGATGATTTCTGAGAGATTGTAAGGATTTATTTTCATTATTATACATTCGTATTCATGTTTTATTCTAGTAGCATTAAAGCGGTTACAGTCTTTTAGCAGATGAATAAGCGACTGTGATGTAAGACCATCGCATGGGCATATGTCATCATTAGTGATCTTGAATCGGTGCAGATATTCTTTATGAAAACCATGATTTGTGAGAGTTTGGGTTATTGCAAAGTTAGGTGTTAAAACATTGGTAAAATTTTGGAGATCGTCAAATGTTGGGCAGAGAGTCTTAGTATATTGGCATTTTTCAGGTTGGGAGTAAAATTCCTTCATAGCTTTTAAACTGCGTTCTTTGTTAAGATGTCGGACAAAGCTTAACGGGAATGCAGCATTGGGTAGGAAAACTGAAGGACTCGGGCACTCGGCTGAACATGAAAGCCAAAAGTTGTAACAGTTGGAGAGCCGAGGAATACTTTTGCTTAGCGGCTAGAAAAAAATCTCTTACATGTAAAAACGTGTGTAGGTATAGAACTAGTATTATATGATCAGTGGTATAGAGCTGGTGGCAGTTTAAACATGTGGTCAGTGTGAAGGTCGCCTGCGCCTGGGGGAATGGTAAAATAGACAAGACAGTGAAGAATCTAATTATTTAGAAAGTATCGGTAAAATATGGACCATAGCGAAAAGCTGGCCGGTTGGCTAGTTAGTTATAGGGGCAGGGAAGAAGAATGTAGATGCGTTCCTGCTACTGTAACAGCTCACGTAGTACGTGCATTCTTCTTATCTGCCCTTGTTACCAAAGGTCAGTTTTTCTTTATGGTCCATATTTTACTAATATTTCTTCTTTGCTGTCAACTACGTTGTTTATTTCATCATCTACTTTATCGTCTTCGCCACCAGCTACTCAACTCTTTTCTTCGATACCTACTTCAATGAACTTTAAACTGTCAAGGAAAATATAGGAAAAATAGCAAATGGTTTTTTGAATACTTATATCTATCTCTTACCTGGCAATAGTATGTATATGGGCACTGGTAGCCAACTTGACCAACGGTCGGTGCGGAGGTCGACTGGGTCTGGTGGGGGGACTGTACGTATATTCCCCCTCCCCCGCCCCTGTCAACCACGACCAGTGCTCTGCCATTGTGTACACTTCACTTAAACTTCTTCACTATTTATCATGATGTCTTTAACACTTATATGTCTGCGACTTTATTTACTGCTATTTTATTGTATTTGTATATATTATTTTTATTTTTCTTTAAGCTAGTATTGTCACTTATTTAACAAAATATGTTTCGCACTCAATCTACTTATCAAAGCTCGAAAATTCTGTCGTTTGTAAAACAAATTACGACCTAACAAGTTTACGTTTTCAATAAAGCAATTTCTCAACAGATTAATGATCAAATAAATCACAAACTAAATGAAAGATGCCAAAACAGCAAGGGTAAAAGTTTCATCACTGCCTCAGACAATCCATCCTTCAAACAAGTCTTATTAAATACAACTAGAATGATTGATAACGGATAAAGTAGAAGGAATACAGCTGACGGTAAAAATACATCTGTTGAACTTATCAAAATGAAATACCAACCCTAATATGATAACCATAAGGTCCAATAAGAAAGCAAAGATAAAGTTTTTTGCAAAGCAAAAGTACCAAAATAAGGTTTCTATTTAGCAGAAGAAAACGCACTTTAAGACGAAGGATAAAAGGTTGAAGATAGTAGCAAGAAAGAGAGTGCACTTGAACTGTAGGGATGCATTTAGCACCCTTCGCAAAATGGCGTTCTTAAACCTCCCTTAACAGGATTATTCCGGATCAAATCGCTTTAAACAGGTTATAGGCGGGAAAGTTGTAAACTGACTGATTCTAGAATTCTCAAGAAAATGTTTATTGGAAGCTGGTAAATACCGTATTTGGTGTTTTAAGTACATTAAGAGCTCAAGCAAGGAAACCATTTATAGTTTTTATACCTAGTAATTAACATAACCTGTAGATTGTGAAAACAAGCTCATAAAAAGGTTAGAGAAATCTTTAAACAATTTTATTGCATTGCATTTCTTTTAAATGTAGCTGAGCAGTAAATTCATCATGACAAGTTTGACTAATCTAAATATATTGCCATTACCGTGTGGTGCCGGCAAAGAATAGTACCAATCCATCTCTACCCGTGGGTGTCGTAAAAGGCGACTAAGAGATTATAAACCGGAGGATGGGCAGCAGCGACCTTCTCTGTTTCGTACCATCTTACATACTGCGGTCACTAACAACTGCGGTCCATGGTGCCAGCCGCAACGCTAAGAAGCGTGGTGGCCATGTTACTTCCCTTCCAAATTGTACTACGTGGTTTTGCTAGATTTCTGGAGGAAGTCCTGCAGTGGACGTATCATGGGATGTAATGATGAAATATATTGCAATATTGAAAGTAAGTATCGATCGACACATTAGCCCAAAAACTATTTTTCCCGCTGACTCAATAACTATGCTATCATTTTGAGAACTGAATTGTGATGATAAAAATATTGTGTGTTAAAAGAATCAGTCCTTAAATATCATGTTCAATTACACTTTTTTTCACTGCGAAACTATTTTCTTTCAACGATTTTGACTTCAACAAAATCAATCATCCTGACATCCCATGAAATCAAATCAAATCAAAATAGTTTATTTGCCAGAGTTCATGTCAAGTAGATGTTTTAATAATTTTAGGAGTCCATTGATCTCAACCTGCATGCAGGTGTGCAAATTTTACAAATAACTTACATACCTAGTCTAGATTCTAAATTACATCATGTCAATTTTTATAACCTAAGAATTCTTTAATGGAGTAAAAACAATTATCTAAAAGCCATACATTTAGTTTACATTTAAAACTTTTTTCGTCTAAACATTTCAAATTATTAGGTAATGCGTTATAAATGATGATGCACATGTTATACACATTATTTTCATATATATATTTCTTGCAAGGAGGTTTATATATTAGAAACGAAACGTCTACTACAGGACAGGGAACTCCCTCCAAAATTCCAGCTTTTGCTGAAACAATGTGAGGGAAAATACCAAAGTCACCATGGACAGCGGTTGTTGGTGACCGAAGAATGTAAGATGATACGATATACAGAAGGATGCTGCTGCCCATCCTCTGGTTCATTAACCCTTAGTCGCCTCTTACGACACCCACGGGTAGAGATGGTTTGGTACTATTCTTTGCCGGCACCACCATAGGGCACACCAAATCAATACATGGGACAGTCATACGGACCACGTAGAATCCGTGATTTGGCACCATTAAAACAAGTACATTATCCCTATAAGTAGTGCGTTATTGTTGACCAGAACTAACTGTACTATTTGCTAAATTCTTGTTATAATTTAGAATCAGGTTGTAGTGAATCTAAATCGATTCTGTTACCAGAATAATCTCGCCTCTGTCGACTGCTACGAAGCGCCTACAATCGCAGCTCGGAGCAATAAATCTTCAAACCCTATGCGTAGTGTAAAGTAGTAGGAGTTATATTCATATCACTATGAATACAGGGTTCAGAAGTTATTTGAGAATGTTGCCATTATAATAGTAAACTGCATTTTGCTCGGAAAATAAAAATTCAAACTGTACATCTTTGCCTTACCGCCTCCTTGCCGCCTTTGCCCACTATAACCTTAAGTGTTATTCTTTGTGTGTTCTTATGTTTATGTGTGAATTACGTAGGCTACGGCCGAAGGGTCGAAAAAAAACCGAAAAACTTTTGGTACTAAATTTAATTTTTCAAAAATATGAAAGTTACAAAGTAAAACTTAATTACTAAATTACGCTAGTATCCTATTCGAAGTCGGAATATGGAATGCCTCGAAATTGGGCGGAAGACGAAGCGCCGGCGCCGCCGTAGAGCACGTTGTGCAGCATCAGCACCTCGTGGGTCCGTAGTCCGAATTGAGGTAAGCGCAGCATCAGCGCTTTACCTAATAGGTGCGGACTTAACACCTCCCCTCGCAGATCAGCAACTATTTGGCACGTTTAGTGAAAATGTTGCTGGGTCCTTCCCTTGGGGTTGATTTTTCCTTATGCTGCTCCCAGGATCTTCATAAGTATGCTTTACAGTAACTGCTGCATAGTTCTGAGTTGTGTCTGGCTGTGGGTGGGTGGGTGCTGTGACATGATCTTTCTTGCGGTGGTATCGAATCAGAAGGGTGACAGCAAGTGCACCTGCACTTAATAGTAGTATGACGTAAAACGGTATCGTTGTATGATAGAGGGAATCTGGTTGCGTTCGGTCAAGTCTCACAGGATCTTCTAGTTGTACTTTATCGTCAATCTTGTGTAGTCCTTGTAGATCGATAGAGTTGAGCCTTACGTGAGTTGAAATAACGGCTTGTTTCTTCTCATCATATGGTATCTTCATTAACTTAAGAGGCTGACCTTTTATCTCGTCGTTCTCGTTCGTAATGGTAAACTCCTTAGTCCTTATGTAACAGTTGACAGGAACCGTAGCAAGATAACTTCCTTCCAGTATGTTAGAGTCTTCTCTTCCGCAGGCTGACAGTACCTTAGTTGGCTGTGGGAATGACAAGGTATAGTGTTTGTCGTCCAGTTGCTCCATTGCTTCCTTCGCCAGGGTGATTGTAGTGAACTGGCAGGATTCGTCGAGGGCTTGATCGGTGATGAGATGATGAATACAGTCAGTGCTTGTGGTGATTTGGTGGCTCGAACTCTTCTCACAGAGATACCAGTTAGTTAACTTCGGGCATTCTGCCTCTATGTACATGAACAGTTTCTCGCTCGTTGCTAGGAATGGGTAGGAAGGGATAAGGGCCTGGTGGTTCTTATTTGGTACTATAGATAGTTTGTATAAGTTAAATATGTCTTTTCTAACTACAGGGAATTTAAAAACTAGAACTATTTGCTTTTCTATATAGTATGAGCCAGACTTAATGATATCATAGTATTCCCTTAACTCTAGACTTAGAATTTGATCTGTATCATATATATCCTTTAACTTATCTACCATTGACTTCAACACTTCTATATCTATCATAGAGTGGTGCGTCGTTGAGGCACGAATAAAAGCTAAACTATTTTCTATCCTAACTAACTCATGTACTAAATCTTCTAAATTTTCACTTATTATATCTTAAAGCTGAGCAAATTTAGCGTATTTAATAATGCCACTTTCTCTATACGCATCTGCATCTAATATCATCTGTAAGGTAGCGTTTATTTTATTCTGGTTCTCAACGAATTGTGTTAAGACATTACTGTGTTGAGACATCCATTCTTTGCTAAGACTAATATGGTTGTTAAGCTCGGTTACTATTTTGTCTTCGTTATTCTGAAGGGATTTGATTGCATTATTAAATTTTACAGCATCAGAATAGTCTAAGTTGCCAGTTATGCTCTTGATTACAGAACCAAGACTATCTACAAGACCTCTTTTAGCTCGGTTAGGTTCTAAAGACTTTAACTGAGTTAATGCCTTGCCAAGCTTGTTAGTAAGATATTGTATCTGAACTTCATATAAAATGTAAGTGTCGTTACCAAGTCGGGTTCTGTAACTATTAATTTGAGTTTGTAGTAGAGTAAATTGGTCCTCAATTTTGTTAAGCTCGATGTATTGAAGAAATGTATGATAGTGGCTTGTTAGTCTAGTCTGTCCAAGTTTGTAAGGTAGTAGACCAGGTCCATCGGCTAGGCTCTCAAGTCTTATCTCCTGAGGGTGCGCCAGTTGCGCGATGATGAGAAGCATCAGTATCCTGTAACAATTTAGCTCCTTTAGGGATTCGTTTCAGTCGTGCTTTGGCTACAGGGCCACGCTTCTTGGATGTATAGATATGAATCGGGAGATCGGCTAAAACAGTATCCTGGGTGTAACGGGGTGCAGTCTTCTGTCGACTGGCAAAAGGGTTCTTAATAAAGATTTGCTGATTAGGGGTGTACTCCTCCTCTGGTTCCCGGTCTTTATTTTGGTTCTCTATTATAGCAGTACGGTTAGCAAGGGAGGTTTCGTTAACGATGTCGTAAACCTTCTTCATTTGTTCTCTATGGTGCTGTGTATACTGCTGGAGCAAATGTGGGGTGAGGTCAGTGTCAAGGACGTCTCTAGGGTCAAAGTGTCCAGTAAGGAGGTCAAAGGGTCTGCATTTTGTGAAGCTGTGTATGGAACTGTTATACGCTATGAGGGCATATGGCATCAGTTTTACTATAGGTTCATCTTTATGCTGTATCTTTAAGATTCTGAGATGCTCGAGAAGTGTTGAATGGAAACGTTCAATCATTCCATTGTCGTTTGGTGAATGGGGCAAAACTTTATGATGGTTAATCTTGTGGAGACGAGTGAACTCTAGGAAGAGTTGATTAGTGAACTCTGTTCCATTATCGGTTACGATGGTAAGGGGAACACCATGATGGGTGCAATACTGAAGCAGAGCTTGAAGGATGCTAACAGCTGTTCCGTCGCGCAGATGGTATGCTTGGCCATACTTAGTGAAGACATCCATAAATGTCACGTACTTTTCGCTCTGCACCGTGAACAGGTCCATGTGTACTATCTCGAACGGCTTCGTTGCTGGTGGTACTATGTTAAATTGAGGTCTGATCGGGTTCCTATCATACTTTGCTTGTCCACAAGTAGTACATTCATTTATGAACTTGGTTATGTGTTCTTTCATCTTAGGCCAGTAATATTTCCTAGAAAGGGCTAGATAGCATTCGTTGATGCCACGGTGATTGGTCTTGCCATCGTGATAGTGTCGAATTATGTCTTGTTGACGAAGATAATCTTTGACGTTTTCTAGTTCAGATTTAGTCAGTACAAGATTCATGGCTGAACTTTTAAACTTATCTTGAATAATAGGGATGATAGAGTACATAGCCAGGGGTGGATTGATAAGAATTGCGGTCTTTACTTTCGGGTTCACATACTCTTTAATGGCATTAATTACGTCATTTTCTAAGTTGGACTCTGATAACTGAATGGCTACACGCGTGTGCGTATCGAATGGTTTCGTCATAGCTGGTTTTCGTTTAACGTCGTTAACTATAGTAAAGTGGATCTGTCTATGAAATTTGTTAAGAGGGTCGTCGGTTATGGGAACTTCTAGTATAGGGTGTTCGTTACTAGTATGTATCGTGTCGGTAGACGACTTCATTATAGTTTCGCTAGGGTTACCCATAATCGAATTAAGTTCATCTATTGCATCTATAAGCTCTTCATTGTGGATCTCTACGCGAGATAAAGCGTCTGCGTTAGTGTTGGACTTGCCCGTTTTATAAACGATGTCAAACTGATACTCGCTGAGCTTCAGCTTCCACCTACTCAGTCGAGAATTTCCTTCTACTTTGGCACTCATTAGCCACTGTAGTGGCTTATGGTCTGACAGGACTTTGAACTTGCGTCCAAAGAGATAGGGTCTGAAGTACTTGGTTGCCCAAACTATTGCGAGAAGCTCCTTCTCGATGGTACTATAATTCATTTCGCTCTCATTAAGAGTGCGAGAAGCATAGCAAACGGGTTTGTCGGATACTATTGGTCCCTGTGACAATATAGCGCCAACGGCTACGTTACTAGCGTCTGTTGTGAGTAGGAACTCTTTGCTGAAATCAGGGTACTGAAGGATGGGGTCGTTTGTAAGAAGAGTCTTACATTTCTCGAAACAGGCAACATATTCGGAGTCAAAGGTGATACGACTACCTTTTTTGAGGCAACGTGTCATTGGTTTAGTTATGCGAGCGAAATCAGGGATGAATTTACGGTAGTAGCCCATAAGGCCTAGAAACTGTTTGATTTCTTTGGTAGTCTTCGGGATGGGATATTTTTCTATAGCAGTAATCTTGTCAGGATTGGGCTTGATACCATCTCTGGTAATGACATGTCCGAGATAAGCGGTTTCCCGCTTGAGATACTCCGATTTGTCCATCTGTATTTTAAAGTTGGACTCTCGAAGTCTCTGAAACACTTTCTCCAGGTTGACCATGTGCTCCTGTAGTGATGTACTGAAGACAATGATGTCATCTAGGTAAACTAAACAGATCTCGTTCTGCAGGCCTCTTAGCACATTGTCCATAACCCGCTGGAAGGTGGAAGGCGAGTTCTTAAGTCCCATGGGCATTCGAAGGAATTCGAAATGACCATGCTCGACATTAAAGGCGGTCTTGGGGATGTCCTGTGGGTCCATCTCGACTTGATAGAAACCACTGGCCAAATCAAGGGTGGTAAAGTATTGGCACTTCCCTAATTTGTCAAGGACGTCATTGATGTTGGGTATGGGGTACTTGTCATCAATGGTCTTTTCATTCAATTTACGGAAGTCAACTACCAGTCGCCACTTTTGTTTTCCTGAAGCATCTACCTTTTTGGGTACGATCCAAATGGGTGAGCTCCACGCAGAGTCTGAAGGTCTTATTATTCCCTGCTCTAACATCTTAGTTATTTGGTCTCTTACTTCCTGTCGGTGTATAAAAGGATAACGGTAGCTTTTGGTGTAAATTGGGACCTCGTCAGTAGTCCTAATACGGTGCTTGATCTTGTTAGTGAAAGACAAGGCCTCTCCCTCTATGTGAAACACGTCTGCGTAGCGAGAGCAAAGGGCTATAAGATTAGCCTTTTCTTCCGCATTGAGATGGTCAGTACGTAGTCGTGAAATTACGTCATCTTCGCGCGTCATAGGTCGGCTAGCGCGCACTGTCTCGGTATTAAAAAGTTCTAAGTTAAATACCTCCGCTTGCGCGGGAGAGTCGAGTGAGAATATGATATCGTTAGGTGTCGGGTTCTTGACTTCTAAGTATCCGCGGCTATTAAGCACGGTAGTAAGGCACTCGTAATAATACAGTTACAAATCACCTGTTCTGCAACTAAAACTTCGCCATCCGGGGCGTTGATTGGGATGCGTATCATCTTTGAGGTCTTGGCCGGGATGATGTTTTCGTATAAGTTTACGTTACGAGAGTTGTACATCCTGATAGGATTTGAAGCAGTTCGCGTTAATAATCTCTCGTCCTTTAAGTCAATTTTGGCTTCCCACTTCGTGAGTAGGTCCAAGCCAATTAGACCATCGAAGTAATTGTGGAAACGGTACACGAATAACTTCATAGGGTCCACGTCATTAAATTCCGTAAAGCACGGTAAGGTGATTGAGTAATCGTTTCGGCTAGTCGCGTGCACATTTGTTACTTCAAAAGGATCAAAATTAAGCGGAAAGTCGGAAAAATATTTCTGAACGGCATCGGGGCTAATAAAGGACTGGTTCGCTCCGGTATCAATTAAAAGCTTAAGGGGTGGATTTGAAATTTGAACAAAGGGTAGTTGCCTTTGGGTTTGAAGATTTAATTCTATCTTTGTCTTTTTAACGTCGGGTCTGACCGAAAATCCTGGTCCGCATGACTTGGGCCTGGCTGTGGTTGAGTCGCGTCTGCTATAGCCAGCTGATCGTCGGTCGTCTCGTAGTTACAGGAGTCTAGCGCAAGGTTATAATCTGTATTATAAGCATTGCACTCGCTATAGTCTGCATATTGACTGTAGGTACAATCCGGCTCGTAATAGTAGTCAGCTGTGTAATATGAGTCGTCATACTGCAAGCATTCGTTCATATTCAGGTCGCGGGTCTTAAAATAATTTGTCGGTGGAGGGTTGCCAAATTTATGCCAATCATGACCTCCCATACCAGAATGGGGTAGCACCTTAGGGGTGAAATGCTGAACGCCGCTCATAGGTTTAGGGGCTGAATTTTGGGGTGCGTTATTCCCATAGTTATTCCTAGGTGGAAGACGGAAAACGTTACTTTGGGGGTTGTAGTTAGGTGGTAAAGCACGGAACATTTGTTGAGTGCGAGTAGGACCGCGATTTTGGGGTTGATTTAGGGGATGATTGGGTCTAAATGGTTGAGGTGGTAAGAAACCTCGCTGTCCAGAAGTGACTGGAGCTTGAAAAATGGGTGGTCGCTGAGAATTAAACCCGGAAGGGGTAGAAGCGGGTGTGAAAGTGGGAATTTTAATCACCTGCGGGGCTTTAGGGGTGTCGTTACGTTGCTGAAGGTACATTACGTTAAGCTCCTCTTGCACGAATTCGAGAGCTTTTTCGATCGTAGGAGGGCGCATACATCTTATGCGTGAACCTAGGGGCTCCTTCAACCCCCGGACGAAAGCTTGCATGGTAAGTTTCTTGTACAACGTACGCTTCGCCTCAATAGTCGTCGCTACGGTCTCGTGCAAAGTCACGTAGGTCATTATTGTACTGAACAAAGTCTGGCATTGCTCGTAAAATTCCTGTGGTGTTCTATTTCCCTGCGTAGCTAAAGAAAGGTCGTTGTACAGGGCCGTTTCATCACGTTGATCGGAAAAGTTGTTAATTAAGGCGGTTCTTATTCCCAACCAAGTATCTGGTATGCCGTTTGAATTAATAATGCAAGCGGCCGATCCCGTGATTTTATTTAGGATCCCGTTCATTAGGCACAGATTCGTTAAATTGGCATTTTCTCTTACGTAGCTTTGAACTATCTGGTCACAAATATTAATAAATCTAGTAAGGATGTTAGGATTGCCATCAAAGTCAGGGACTAGGCGCAACGCCTTGTAGACATCATCAGGGTTGATTTGAGGTTCGTTATTGTCAGGCATTTCGGAGCCAAAAAGTAACCTCCAATCAAAATCAAAATCAGGCTCAAATAAAATATTACGATCTAAACGTCTATTCCTATCTGCTAAGTCTCGGCGAGCCTGTCGCAATACAGGGTCTCGCGAATAATCACCGCGAGGGTGGAAAATTTTGGAAAAGGGTAAAAACTAGGATAAAAGGAAGCAACACGAGAACAATTCAAGTGTACTCACATATATTTCATTTCTGGTCTCTGGTTTTCCTTCTTGAATCGATGTCTGGATTCCCCTCTGAGCCGCAGCTGGATCGTAGGTTCTGGATACTCGTTGAAGGGGCGTGGAAACCACCCGGGCGGCCCGCGTGTGCGATATACCGAACCGGCCCGCGAGTACAACTTTCGACTGCGCCAATTACGTAGGCTACGGCCGAAGGGTCGAAAAAAAACCGAAAAACTTTTGGTACTAAATTTAATTTTTCAAAAATATGAAAGTTACAAAGTAAAACTTAATTACTAAATTACGCTAGTATCCTATTCGAAGTCGGAATATGGAATGCCTCGAAATTGGGCGGAAGACGAAGCGCCGGCGCCGCCGTAGAGCACGTTGTGCAGCATCAGCACCTCGTGGGTCCGTAGTCCGAATTGAGGTAAGCGCAGCATCAGCGCTTTACCTAATAGGTGCGGACTTAACATGTGCAATAAAGAATTTATTCATTCATTCATTCATCTTTCCCTGAATAAAAAAAAGTTCGAAATACGAGTTTTTTATGTTGACTTTCGCCGTGTACAGGGAGTAAACGCCCTGCGCGTATGATTAATTTTTTCGTTAATCCAATTTAACGCATACCAACACATTTTGCAGCTATGCCAAAAGCAATCAGCTATAACTGTCAGAAGAAACATGTTTGTAAAACAATGTTACTCTTTCCGTCAAATATACTCTGGATTCGGTGTCATGGCTGGTATAATGTGTTGGTAAGTGTTGGAAGAAACGAAAAAAATGGAATTAAGTTTCCAAAATCTTTGACAGAGACCCATATTTCTTTGGAAAAGTTATTTAGTTGTATGGTTTGTCTCTGAATATCATAAAAAAAATGTTGCAATGATAAAAACATCACCTTTTAATATAATATTCAATTTATAGCGATTCTTACTTTAAATCCATGCTTTAAACCAGGTCAGTCACTAATGTAGTGAGAAGGTCGCGATTGTTGGCGCTTGTAGTATAATAACTAGGGATTTTTTTTGCTATTCTGCAGGCATGAAACATAAACCTTGGGCTTTGATAGCATGAGTACTTTTTTGCAAGGATAAGGGTGACTGACTGACAAGCATAGAGTCAGTATCAAACCAGGGTTCCTTGACTGATATTAAGTATGGTGCCATGGAGCAAGGGTCGAAGCCTTATTTGGGATGCGACGTGCGTTAGTACATACGCTGCGTCGCATATCAACTCCACCTCTCGCACGGTGGGTGCTGCCGCGGAGTCTGCCGCCAGATTGAAGCGTCACAAGTACGCTGCCCTTGAGGCTTCATATATATTTATCCCTGTCGCTTTTGAGACAGCGGGTCCGTGGGGCGGTGAGGCAAAGGAGTTTGTGCGGGAAATAGGACGACGCCTCAAAAACAGAGGGAATGATCCCCGCGCCGGTTCTTTCCTGGTCCAACGGCTGGCAGTTGCCATTCAACGAGGGAACGCTGCAAGCATAATGGGCACGTTTGGACCAGGGCAGAATCGGGGCGGGACGTAGGGACAATAAGCTATTCTTGTTTAGCGTTAGTTTTGACTTCGACAATTGTAATTTGACATGTATTGATAAATATAATAAACTTACATTTATATTAAGTATTAAAATTAAGTTTATTCTCAAAATTATCAAAAGACAACTTCCAAACAGTTTTTAGTAGATAATTGATGATTAGAGATTACAAAAAAAACATGTGAGATGTTCCAGACCAGAGCCCGGTGTGCAAGAGGCCTTTTCAAATTTTTAAGCTGATCTGTTTAGCTGAACCCCCAAAAACAAGAGTGAGACAGAACAAAAGTGAGTGTGAGTAGTATGGTGATACTAAAAAACATTTGCCAGACGAGAAAGTCGGGGGCTTTGGCAAAACAGACCAGCCTAAAAATCTGTAAAGGCCTCCTGAAGCATGGGGTCTCATTCCGTACTACGGTTTTTTCGACGGAGTAAATAGCCCGAATTCATTTGGCCCTTTTGCTTCTAATAATTAAACTAAATGTTACTACTAGGTTGGTAGGTAAAGGTGTAAACTATGACATTAATTCAATTTTAACATCCAGATATCAATTTATTCTAAGAAAATACCTTATGGAAAAAATAGCCCGAACAATTTTCGGCACAAATTCGTTCTATGACGTGAGCACAGTAAATATATAAGCTAAAGCAGTATGGAAACTCCTAACAAACGTCCAAAACTGGCGCACTCACACATGCGCACACCGCTACAGGAAAATAAGCAGTTTTCGCGCTGAAGTAAGTCGTGGGTGCCAAAACCATAATTCAAACAAATAGGTACATATAGGGTCCCTATAAGTATGTCCCTGTCTTTGTGCGATAAAAGGCGACTAAGTGTCTTAATCTAAGCTTATGTTATAAAAGGCGACTAAGTGATTTAACCTTCTGACTTAACATTTTATGCAAGACTGTCTGCAAAATTTTATTTTCTGTGTAACTTTCCTTAAAGAACCTAGGTCGAAAGACGAAAAAAATTGCCCCCCCATACAAAACGCGCTATCAGCTGAAGTAGTTTCTAATGCTATTGCCAATTGGACATAAAAAAATATTATTTCGTATTTCGACGGTATTATTTTTAGTTTTACGGTCCCAAAACATTCTGAAAGGAACAAAGTTGATAGAAGCACCCAATATTTGAGTTCATCATACTATTATTATTTCAAATATTCTGTGTTACAACCCTGACGCTCCGACGCAGAATAGTTCTTTTTTCAAAAAAAGGCCCGAGTTTCCATACTGCTTTAGCTTATATATTTACTGTGACGTGAGGCATCTGTACTAGTATAGTATTATATATTATCTGTGCCTGAAGACAGGGCTCCTGTCTAGAACTTCTCACATGGTTTTTCTTGAACGTCTCATTGTCCCCCATGTACTGAACCATCTCGTTTTCGCCCTGAATATCACGTGAAAAACCAAGGATTTTTTTTTCTCGGCTACCGTGACATCCCTCATACAAACTAAGTTACTCATTATCATATAGCGGGGGTTGCAAGGTCGATGACCGACCTCACTTATCCTGGTGTCAGAGTTGTTGAGCCGCCAAAGGCCTCAGATATAGCCCATAAACGACTACAACAGTAGATAGTAGTCGGGACCAACGGCTTAACGTGCGTTCCGAAGCACGGAATCATCTAATTTACGTTACTTACGAGTACTTACTGCAAATAAACGCTTGATTTGGAACATAAATTACATCTCAAATGTTACTAAGTTTTGACAAGTTTTCCTACCATACTGTTCGAAATCCAAAAATCGAATTAATTACAGTGCCCTAGGAGTTCCCTTAAAATTAAAATAGATAATATTTAACAGGTGGTTCTACGCTTGAAACTGAACAACTTTTCCCAAGGAACATAGGTCGAAATAAGAAATATAATTTTCGACCTCCCATACAAAATACAGTCAGCTGATGCAGTTTGTATGGGAAGCCGAAAAAAATATTTTCGTATTTCGACCAATGTTCTATGGGAAAAGTTGTTCAGTTTCACGGACAGAACCGCTTCTTAAAATATCCGGGATGAAAAAAAATAAAGGTATAAATAAAACGTTCTGCAATAAAATGTTTCTCATCACTCAAATTCTACCCAATTTCCCGAACAAGTCCAACTCATATCATACAATTTTCTACTTAATGATTATTTGTCCCATCAATTCAGCAAGTGCCATTGTGCAGATGCAATAGAAACACCCCTCATTGCATTGCACCTGTCCCTTTCCCACATCAGTTTAAGTGCATGAGACTGTTTCAGTCTTGAAATAAAAGTTTCGTTGCAGTTTTGGTGGTTGGACAGAGAAAGGCATGGAGATGCAGGTGTCGGATTTTCACATTTTGCACACATAATTTTTTTAAGGTCCATGTGCCGCTAGGAACAGTACCACACTATCTCTTCCGGTGGGTATCGTAAAAGGGGACTAAGTTTAGCGACACACCTGCGGAATTTCTGCGTCGTAACGATCCGCGACAAACCTTACCAAAATAAAGCATACCACGCATTTCAACTGTAAATTACGGACATGACGGGTGCCCCTGTCAGTTATTTTCAGCTAAAAAGTCCGTTCCAGCTTGTCAATATGTCTATTGTGAGCAAGGCTTGGAAACAGTACCAAAAGTACAATTTCTGTACCGGTACTTAGACGTTCTTTTCATTTCGGTACCTAGGTACTTGTTCCAGGTGGGTACCGGTACTCCGCTTTGAAAGTACGAGTACCGGTACCTAATTAAGGTACCGGCCACGTATAGAGCGACGTTGCCCTTCCGTACGTAACCGCGTACACATCAACAAAATACTTAGAAGATCGTGATTTAAATTACCAAATACATCACAGAATGTTACAGCTGCGAGTCAAACTGATAAACTGAAAAATATTTAATTAGTACCGGTACTGGCATCTACCGGAATATGCCGATACTGACTAAAAAATAGTACCGGTACCTACAGGTATTACAGGTACTTTGTCTGGTACCGGTATCGCACCAAGGTAAATGTTACCGGTTCCCAAGAATACCGGAATAATTGATTGTGAGTAATGTCTAGAGTAGACTTTGCTTATCATTTAGCATACAACTAAACTAGTGAGAAATGTCCACATTTTTTGCATGAAAATTGAGGGCATTTTGTTTCCCAGATTCTTTGTTGGAATGGGATTTATCAGTCGCCCCGATATTTATTATTACTATCACCACCCACAGCTAAAATGTCGCTACCACAATAAAATAAAAATATTTCCCTCATTTTCCATTCGCGATCATATTATATGATTCCAAACCCTCTCTTAAGGGGATTGGGCCTCCAGCTGAGTGATTTATCGCAATCTATAATTTGTACAGTCAAAGACAGGTCAAGCTTGACACTCGCAGTGCGACTCTAGACCGTACGTCTATTGAAATAAGAACGGTACAAAGTCCAATGTGTAAAGCTTTATGTTTTCTTAACTGTACATGTAAGTTTGGAGAATTTTTACTTAGGGCGGATCTAATTGTTTCTTAAAACTAACTGGCTAGGATAAAAATCTAATGAGTATCCAAAAATATAAAAACCTATGTATAAAAACAAATTTTATTTTATTACCGACATTAAATATGAGAATTGCTGTTTATCAAAATGAATGAAAATAAAACAAATTAATTGAGTTCAACTTATTTTAAATAAATGGTACCTGGGCGACCGAGCTTCACTCTATATTAGGCGCCTCAACATTATAATATTATCGTGTGAGCAAGTTATGCTTCCCGCCAACAGATGGCACTGTAGGTAATTAAAACGCGGTATTTTTATTAAAATCACGGGAAAACGAGTTTGCCATACATGAAACCCCGAAAACCCCCGTATTGTAAATTTCATCGAAATCGTTAGAGCTGTTTTCGAGAAATCGATTACAAATATTGCTCGTTTAATAGTACCCATAGGATACACATACATAACCTACATACAGAATAACATCAAGCCTCTTTTCATGTGGGGCAGGCAGACACCGCAGCCGTCCATCTTGACATACTTCCCTCGCTCCCTCTATTTTCATCAACCCTTTCATACACACATAATAAGTAGTACCTGGGCGACCGAGCTTCGTTCTATAATAGCCGCTTCAACATTAAAATATCATCAAGTTAGCAAGTTATGCTACCCGCCAACAGATGGCGCTGTAGGTATTTAACTACAACGCGGTATTTTCAAAATGCTTAAAAACACGGTAAAAACTAATTTTCCCAGACATGCGACCTAGCTAGATCAATTTTTAACCCCGAAAACCCCTGTTAAGTAAATTTCATCGAAATAGTTAGAGCCGTTTTCGAGAAACCGATTACAAATATTGCTATAATATAGGATGTAGCACGTTATTGATAAAGAATACTTGAAATAAAATACATAAGAATTTTCTAATTTTGCGAAACCAGAAAAACACAGAATCACTTTTTACTACGCAAAATAAAAAAAATCGTAATCCAATAGTTATATCGTAGTATGATACTGACACTGCGAACACGAATATTAAATCAGAACACTATCATATTATTATCTACAATATTTTTATCATTAAATTATTTACAACCATATTAATTGCACTACGATAATGTCATCGCATACTAAAACCAAAGTTGCATGTAAACATAAATTAAGGTGCATTCACACTAGGCACGTGGGGCACCTGAAACCAGCGGGGAGACTTCCACTTTCGCTATTATCGGGAAAATGCATCAAAACAAACTTAAATGCAATAAAAATTGAACTATACGTCGTTTGAATAGGGTTTGAATTCGAGTGCGTTTGATAAGAAGGGGTGAGATCCCCTAATTCAGTGCCAGACTGTATAATCGTTTTGTACTGATAAAATTAAAAAGTACGCATTTGCATTTTGTGTTTAGGCGTTTTTTTGGCTATTACATTATGTTGTATAATGTACTTGACATATTTATTGGTAAAGAATAAGTGTTAAAACGATTCTGAGGTCAAATTTTCATTTTTTGAGATTTTTTTTATCTCGAAACTTAGTTTCAATCCCTATTCACTTACAGTTTAGACCTTTCGTTCATTTCAAGGTAACGTACAGTCAAGAGCACATTAAGCTTGACACGTTGGTCTTTGTACCGTTCTTATTTCAATAGACGTAAGGGCTAGATTCGCAGTGCGAGTATCAAGCTCGACCTGTCGCTGACTGTACTTACCTACTGTATGATACATAAATCTATGTAAAATAGCGTTGTTATCTAAAACTTTGCACATTCATGAATCACTAAAATGAGAAAACGTATCTTACACATCTTTTTTGTATTAAGAAAATCTCTTAAGTTACAATCAAGATCAAGTCAAGCTTGATCCTCGCTGCGCGACTATGCCATCTACGGCTTCTAAAATAAAATCAGTGCAAAGTCCAATCGGTCAATCTTGAGATGTTCCAGACTGTACTTACGACCGTCTGTTCATCCGCAGCGTGACTCATAGAAAATCCCCACTCACACAGACATACATGACTAACACTTTCATAATAAAAGATGCAGTGGAGAGTATAAGGTGGAGTTTGCGTAACCATTGCTGCTTTAGTACTGTCTAGTGACTTGTTTAATCCATAGATACGCTGCAATGGTAAACAATCATAAGTCAAAATTGTGAAAAACTGTCTCCGCCACGTGCTTGATATACAGCGTGTAACAGAAACGTGTGATAAAACTAAAGGGTGTGAATCTGCCCATGGAACTGAACAACTTTCCAAAGGAACAAAGGTCATAGAACAAACCCAATTTTTGACCTCGCATAGAAACTGCATCAGCTGATAGCGTATTTTGTATGGGAGGTCAAATTTAGTTTTTCGTATTTCGACCTATGTTCCTTGGGAAAAGTTGTTCAGTTTCATGGGCAGATTTACACCCTTCAGTATACCTTTCTGTTACACGTTGTACTTATACTATTGATTGAGCTTAAAGGCTAGAGTCAAGCTACGAGTGTAAAGCCTTATGTGTTCTTGCTTTTAGAGTGTAATTTTTATATTTTTTATAAACTGTAGTTATTTTTTGACAAAGTTCTCTTGCGTTACTTCTTAGAGATCAATAACTCTATTCAATCGTGAAATAGTATCTACACCGATCCCAGTCGAGAAATGTATGAGTTGCTAGAGATAAAACCACTATAGTATATTCCGTGCTTTGGAAGGCACGTTAAGCTGTTCTTCTAAGCTACTATCTTAGATAGTCGTCAAGTCATTTCCGAGATTAAAGATGGTTTGGTTAGAGTAACTTTATATAGCTATCTGCAACATGGAGATTTCTCCACCACTGTGCACTAACGATAACAAATGACAATATTTGACACGTGCGTCCCTCCCCTGTCCGTACAGACCTCTCCCCTCCCTCAGTTCAGTTTATGTGAAATCGATGCATGTTTGTAAACACTTGCACTTTGTCTGTACTTGTAAAATATGGTTAGTTTTTAGAAACAAGCAAGATACATTTATTCCATGCAGTATAACACAAGTATATTTTGTACCTATTTTATTTCAAATTTCCTTTAACATATGGCCCCAAAAAGCTGCTTTTTCTTTTTTAATCAGAGTATAATATTATGTGTGATATGGTTTACGTACACTCAACAGCAAAAGTAGTTACTACTTTGATTTGCAACTCTATCACGTAGCAATAGCGATGGTATTCGCTATAAAGTATTACCACCGAGATGTGGTTGACTGTATAATGCTTGTAAATAAAGATTTAGATAAAGCTCTAAATAATAGCTAGTATCTAATAAAGTTTGAGTTGGATTCGGAAAAGAAAGAGGCAATTATGAAACTTTTATGATCAACAAGTTGCATTTTACTTTTTAAGTTTTTGGTACTATCTTTGATAATAATAAAAACTGTTTGTTTGTAATTTCACTGAAATTGAGCTTTTGGACTTTTGGAAAGTCAAAATATAAACTTTATTTCAAACCGTTAGCACTTTTAAGCATGTATCTGTCAGAATATCACATAAAATCCACGAATCACTTCAAAACTTTAAGCTTTACTGACACCAAGCTTTGAATATCAACTTTAACTCACAATATTCACTTCAAAAATCCTTTTTAATTCAAAAATAGGTGTTCTTTTTTCAAATAATATTTGCGCGGAGGTGGCGCAGCTAGGCGACCACGTTGCGAACTAACCTAACCTTCCCGCGCACACCCGTCTCGATCGTAAACCTTACAACGCCAAACCATCTTGGTACTCGCATCCCTGAACAAGAAAAGCTATCAAGAAAACGTGTTTCGACATGTATTAACTTAGAATGGTTACAAAAGCTTTTGTCTTCACCTGCAACTGTTCATTACGACGTTTCATTTAGTTTTATTACTGTAGATGCTTTATGTTTATATTCAGTGTCTCATATTTAATGGCTTTGAACCCAGGTTAGGCCTGATATTGAGTTTCCGCAATTTGAAATGCCAAACACACCAGTTATACTGAATATTCTGTATAATACAGAGATATAAAATAAATATAAGAGGAGAGTTGATTTGCGTAAACGCTTAATAAGCTTTCTATTTTAACAATTCCTTTAGTGTTTTCAATGGTTTTCTCAAAGTGTTTTTAAATAGTTGTATGACTACTCGACTGACTTAACACAAAATCAATGGTAAATAAGATATCAAATCCCAGCCACGATTGCAACTTATTAACTTTCAAACATTTTGATATATTCTGTCTTTACAGAGTGTAACAAAAAGGGTACCCACTCTGAATGTTGTGAATCAAACCATAAAACTGAACAAATTTCCCTAAGGAACATAGGTAAAATATGAAAAAAAAATTCGACCTCCGAATTATTTTTTCGTAATTCGACCTAAGTTCCTTGGGGAAAGTTTTTAGGTTTCATGGGCAGAATCACACTCTTCAGGGTTGATATTACCCTTTCTTTCACACCTTGTTTATTTTATTCATTTAGGCCTTTATTTTGTTGTTACATTTTTTTTTGTTACTAAATTGGTGACATTATTGGCGTCAAAAATTTGTTACTACTGTTTACAAAACAAATACAAGTATCGAGACAGTTCACTCCTAGGTACAGAAGCCACCCCGTTGTCCAGCACCCCTCGTTCATTCATCCAGTCGCATACTACGAACAGAGGTGGAGTGGAGCTGACAATGTCGACTCAAGTGCTAACCTTGACCTGACAGTGTATTAAAAAAAAATTTGAAGTGAAAACTTCTTTAGCGGCGCTTGGCACTTTTTTAGATGGGTGAAAAATGTTAAACTCGCGTTAGATGTCCCGTCACATGTCGCGTCAGGTGTCGCGTCAGATCTCGCGTCAGATCCGTAGCCTGATCGAAAAAGCGTCAACTGTCAACCGTATTGTTATAACAATACGAGTTTTAATTCAGTGACATCAAATAAGTACGCGAGCAATGGCGCGATTGACCCTTATAAAAAGCATATAGGTAATATTCAAATATGCAAGTTTTCACTTCTGCCGGCACTCCCGGAGTGCAACCCGTCCTTTTTTTACTGTCTATGGGCTTACTCTTGACCTCGATCTAGCCCTGAGGACAGAGATGAGGTCGACGATGAACCAAGCTTGCCCAGAACAAGCCAATACACTCGCTACTTAAATAGATTTGAGTTATAAGAGCTCGGGAACACAGAGTAAGGCAGAAAATTCTACTCCTTAGCCGTGAACATTATAAAAGATGTTTCAAAGTGCTTTGTACGGATTTGTGGAATATCAACCAAGTATGGGTGATATCCTGCGGTGCGTCTGGGTTCCCGGTGGTAGATAGAAACGCCAGCAGTAAGATGGTGTGAATGGAACAGCAGCGCCAGTATGTTCCCTAAACAAGATTTACATTTTCTTTACTTTAAAAAGTTAATTTTATCGTGCAAGTGATTGAAAAAATCTAGCTAGGAACTCATGCTGCCGGTGTTGTGAAAATAAATGACAAGCCCGTTGGTGTGGTTGGTAGTGAGCCTGCCTCATACGCCGTGGGCCGCGGGTTCGATCCCCGCCCAGGGCAAACATTTGTGTGATGAACACAAGTGTTTGTTCTGTGTCTGGGTGTTATTTATCTATTTATGTATGTATATCAGTCTCTGGTACCCATAGTACAGGCTTTGCCTAGTTTGGGATCAGATGAACTTGTGTGAAATGTCCCCCAAAAAAAAAAAAAAAAAATTTCGGTTGTTTATCCACAATACAAAATTAGTGAAAAAGGGATGAAACTTCGTCAGTTGCAATAAATTTATAAGTGATAATGTCACGATTTTATTGGTCTTATGCAATACATTTAAGAAATATTTGGGAATATTGTGCATGCGGCTATAGTAATATACGACTTTACTAAAATTGTTTCAGTTAAAAATACTTCAAAACTAAAATTGGACATATTTTTAAAATCCAAAATGTAATTTTGGTTGATTCGTACGATCATATATATATTCTTTATTGCACAAAAATTTGACAGAAAAGACTATAACTAAAGGACATACACATTACATAAGATACTTTTTATATTTTTAAATTCGGCGATTCAATAACATTTAAACTTGTACATTTAGATAAGCTCGCCTTTGTTAACAATTTTCATTTAAAAACTGTATGTTATTTGTGTGCAATAAAGAATATATGTATATATATTTAGATTCCCTTTCACGTGAAATTACGTTTCACAAATCTTCTTATTTTGGAGATGCAGACACAATTTTCTAATTGAGCACCGCCCCCGAGGAGATCACATAAACATTAAACATGGTAGGGTTCCGCTGTGACAAATTTTCACTATGCACTTGCCAACAATTTTTACGAATAATAAAAATGATTTTTACATTTTTTTTTAATAGTTTTCTGACAGTTACACTTGAAATTATATGTTTTCTTATGAAAGTATTTATTTCCAAAAAAGAATAATACATATTTATATTTAAGGGTATTTAATTATTTAGGTTTGTTAGATTTTCAGGTGACTTTAATCTCTACCGATCTAGTTCGAATTCATTATCAAGACAACATTGGACTTTGAAGTCAACTTAGATTGCAGTGGCATTTTGTAAATTCCTTTGTTAAAAATATGAATTTAATTGACAAAAAACGTATCATTAGGTTTTTTGTAGTGAATGAATAGAAGAATCTGCTTAGCCCGTAACGAACCATGTGGGGTGGCTTAGACTCCATAGCAGCGGTAGGGTATAGTGTCTGGGGATGGGGCGCCCAGTCGCCCCAGAACAGTGTGTGCGCACCCTAATAAAAGTATTATATTCCAACTCTTTATTGCACTTGCGTAATTAATTATCGATTTTCAGGCTAATTTTTAGGGTTCCGATACCAAAATGGTAAAAAAAAGGAACCCTTATGGTGCGACTTTGTCTGTCTGTCCGTCTGTCTGTCTGTCCGTCTGTCTGTCTGTCTCCCCTCTATATCTCAGCAACCACTCATGCTATCGACCTGTTTGGAATAGTTTTAGAATATAGTTTCCCAACTTAATTGCACATAAAGAATATGATTATTTATGTAAAGGGGGCCAAATAGGGTATCATATGAAAGGGCTTTACTTGTACACTCTAAAATATATTTTTTGCATTTTTTTATGTCTCTTATTTTTCAATTTATGATGAAAAATGTCAAAAAAAAAAATACCATCCCCCCCCCCCCCCCCCTTATCTCCGAAGTTTGTGAAAGGAAAAATCTGAATTAATTACAGTAAACAGAAATTTATGTAAACATTACAGCAAAAATAAAATGATCTTTTTGTAAGATCTTTGAAGTTGTAAGATCTTTCAAATAACCTTTACAAACAAATTTAGTTTTGCGGTTCTAAAAATGGACTTTATTGCTTCTAAAAATACAAAAAGTATATCAGAAACCTCGGCGCGCGAGTCCAACTCGCACTTGAACGGTTTTTCTTAGATGAATAAAGTTGTGAAAGATTGGTTAAAGTAAGCTTGTATGTAGGTTACCGTTTTTAAAATCAAAATTATTTAACATGGATATAGGATAATTGAAGGGTAAGGGCCAGTGAAATTACCGGCACAAGAGACATAAATCTTAATTCTGAAGGTGAGAAACGCGCTTTGCTGTCTAATTAGTGTCCAGTTTTGGCACTAATAAGACAGTGTGTGCTCTCGGCGGTGGTGACCACTTACCATCAGCTGCTCATTTACTTTTTTTTTTATTTATCTAGTCTTGAAGACAGAGATGAGGTTACCCAGAAGAAGCCTATTCACTCGTGACTTGAATAGATTCGGGTTATATGAACTCGGGAACACAGACGCAGGCAGAGAATTCCACTCTTTAGCCGTGCGCATTATGAAAGATGTTTCAAAGAGCTTTGTGCGAATGTGCGGAATATCAACCAAGTATGGGCGATATCCTGCGGTGCGTCTGGACTTCCGATGATAGAAGGGAGATGATGGAATAAGCTCGTGGAGCTCTAGAGCACACTCTCCGAAGTACAATCTGTAGAAGACCGACAGACATGCAACTTTGCGACGGTGGTGGCAAAGTGCTGCGCTAATCACGTCCCTGTCCGTTCCCAGCGTTCAAATTAATCCACACAAACTATTTTTCACGTGTCCTTGTCAAACTAATGCTGGATTGCGTTCTCCTATGCGCCGAATAGTAACAACCTACAATAATAGATTTATGCATATTGACACATTCTCAACAACGTCTAACAGATTTAGGAACCTAGTATTAAAATTAGCTAGAAGATCTGTGAATTAACATTCTACATTTTATATTAAGTGAGTTTATAAGTATCTGCTTTCGACCTACTTCTTTTACATAATCTGTGAACATTGTAGTTGGCTGTGTATAGACCAAGGAGGTTTTAGTAGCAGCTCTTTCTGCTAAGGAGGGAGGGAGCCATCGTATCACTTTTTCGCAAGGGACCTCCACACTAAAATGTATGGATGTTTTTGAAATCCTAAAAATGCAAAATTTTTATCTTTCTTTCTGAGAAATATGTGACATGGGACTAATAAATGCTACTACCACAGTTTTTCTGGTGAAAACACTTACCATTCAGGAAAAAAAACGGTGTTGTTATAAGGTATTTATGATCAATTCACATGTAAAAAACCGGCCAAGTGCGAGTCGGACTCGCGCGCTGAGGGTTCCGTACCACCACATAAACATAATTGTATTAGTTGAAATTTCAGTAAGTTAATGTGCTAGATTTTTGAGTCCGACACGCGCTTGACCAAATTTTATTATTTGTTGTTATTTTATAGCCTATGCCCTATAAACATACCAATTTTCAAGTTTGTAAGTGTTCCCGTTTTTAAATAGAACTAAAACGAAAATCGCCTCAGCAACCATCCAACTTGACCCCTCTCTTATATGAATGTTCTTGTAACGGGAGCTCACCACAATTGGTTACCATTAGTTGTGAGAAAAGTTGTAATATTTAATGATTTTAGACTTTTCCCATTATTTTTACTGTGAGACCTAGCTTCTTGCCAAATTTCATAATTTTAGGTCAACGGGAAGTACCCTGTAGGTTTTTCATTTTTTAATAAATGTATGGAGATGAGGACATAAAATGCCATATCTTTTGATTGCGTCGTTGTAAAAAATTTAAATTTTCAGATCTTGTGTGGTTCATGGATCCTAATATATGGTATTAATTTCAACCTGATACCTTTACCCGTTCTTGAGATAAAGGGTCTTGACAGACAGACAGACAGACAGACGGACAACAAAGTGATCCTATAAGGGTTCCGTTTTTTTCTTTTGAGGTACGGAACCCTAAAAACGATATATTTTCACTTTCGCAAACAAAGTTTATACTGAAACATTAGATTTAAAGATTTCTTGATTTTTGTAAAACTTAACTGTGTTTTTTGACCGACTAGTACTGGCGACAGTGAGACGCTTTACACTTCACTAGTTCATTCAGAATATGTATATGACGGACTCTATAGTTTTTTACTGTGAGATAATCTGTGAACATTGTAGTTGTTACTATTATTTAATCTGTGGCTGTAAGTAAGCCTTTGTACACACTGCTGATATTTGTTCCAAATAAATAAAAATAAAATTTGCCAACTGGTAACATAAAAAAATTATGCTAATGGAAAATTAGGCGTATGAAAAAATCGCTCGCCGCTTACTGGCAGTTGCACAAGACTTATTAAAAGTTAAAGTTCTGTTAAATCTATTCACTTTGTTTTCATGACAAAGAATGTGATGCAATAGACATAAAGATTTTTTTATTTTAAAGACATTTTGCGCAACTGGCAGTTGAGGCTCGTTTTGCAGATTTGAATTTTCGACCGCGAATCGCATACAAACACTTTTGTCCGTGATTCCGCATAAATTGGGGTGCACTCACCGTTTGCAGTATACTGTCAACGCCATCTACTGGGTACTGTCAGGAAGATACGCCCGGAATTAATTAGAGGGCTTACCTGGAAAGAAAAGGGTTAAAATTTGTATAATAATGAAAAGATAAAGTAGGTATATACTTATACAAAGTGTATTGAAAAAGTGCGGTTGTAAAGTCGAACGAAATATGAAAAATGTGACTTAACCTCCTCCACTGAAGATTTCGTTGATTTTAGTTTTTTATAGGACCGTTGTCGTTTAGCAAAAGATTTTTCGATTTTAGGTTTGTAAGTTTTCGTTCGAGTTTCATCGGTCTAGAGTCACACTGCAAGTATTAAGATCGAACTGCTCTTGACTCTACCTACTTACTCAACTGCACATCGCTTCGGAGCAGTTCTATATCAAAGTCAGTATGACTGTAGCCTTACAATCTGAACATTAAATCGACTGCAAATGTTTGTTAAGACAAATCACGATCGAAATCATTACTTGATCGATCGATCGATCACTCAAGTTTATCAGCATGTAGTAAAACAACTCTGATGCACCTACATTTTAAATGCAATCTTGAGTTTAATCTCTACTTGCTAATGGTAAGTACATTAGGTTGTTAAGAAGTAATGGTGTGCATTTTTTAATTTTCTAAAACTAACACATGGTGGGGTCTTCAGAGGCTTAAAAATTCCGCCAGTGTGGCCGGTATTGTGAAAATTGACGTTTTTATCTGAAAAGAATTCGAACTTAGCAACTTTTATAAACTGCACTACGTTTTTAACTAAATAACTAATAAACTGGACTACCTTTGGGAGTGAACAACTCTTCAAATTGAAAAACTATATAAACTGATTTCCTTCCAAACTAAGTATACGAAAAATTTACCTAGATATTATTGGAAAATTTTGCAGTTCTGGCCACTTCTGGGCTGAACGGTTAAATAAACTATGAAAGGATAAAAAACCGGCCAAGTGCGAGTCGGACTCGCGCACTGAGGGTTCCGTACCACCACATAAACATAATTGTATTAGTTGAAATTTCAGTAAGTTAATGTGCTAGATTTTTTGAGTCCGACACGCGCTTGACCAAATTTTATTATTTGTTGTTATTTTATAGCTTATGCAGTATAAACACACCAATTTTCAAGTTTGTAAGTGTTCCCGTTTTTAAATAGAACTAAAACAAAAATCGCCTCAGCGACCATCCAACTTGACCCCTCTCTTATATGAATGTTCTTGAAACGGGAGCTCACCACAATTGGTTACCATTAGTTGTGAGAAAACTTGTAATATTTAATGATTTCAGACTATTCCCATTATTTGTACTGTGAGACCTAGCTTCTTGCCAAATTTTATAATTTTAGGTCAACGGGAAGTACCCTGTAGGTTTTGCATTTTTGAATAAATGTATGGAGATAAGGACATAAAATGCCATATCTTTTGATTGCGTCGTTGTAAAAAATTGAAATTTACAGATCTTGTGTGGTTCATATATCCTAATATATGGCATTAATTTCAACCTGATACCTTTACCCGTTCGTGAGATAAAGGGTCTTGACAGACAGAGAGACAGACAGACGGACAACAAAGTGATCCTATAAGGGTTCCGTTTTTTTCTTTTGAGGTACGGAACTCTAAAAACGGCTAAGTGCGAGTCGGACTGTGGCCCAACCTAAAAAGTCTTCCAAAATGAAAGTAGGTACATAAACGTGTTGGTATAACTCATAATGATAAAACTGTAATGATATAGTGAACTCGTGAGCAAGAGATCTCGTTCCTTACGATTAATGTTAGTTAACTACTGGGGAGGAACTGGTAATATAATGACTTATTATTATTGCTCTTACTGCAAAATATTTGCAGTACTAACTTCAACTTAACTCCATAGGTACTGTAAGGGCCTCAGCGGACGAGAACAAAAAGTCCGCGAGTGCTGCCAGTATGTAGGTTATATACTGATGATAAACTTAACAAAAAATCTAGTTCAATGTTATTTTTTTCGTTTTCTTTGGAGGACAATTCGCACAAAGTCATCTGATCCCAAACTAGGCAAAGCCTGTACTATGGGTGGGTACCAGAGACCGATATACATACAGTAATAGATAAATAACACCCAGACACAGAACAAACACTCGTGTTCATCACACAAATGTTTGTCCTGGGCGGCGATCGAACCCGCGACTTCGATTTGGATTTTGTGAACTTGGGAGCACAAACGTAGGCAGAGTATTCCACTCTTCATTTGGAATTTCAGTCAATAGTGGGTGATATCCTGCGATGCGTCTGGCGCATAAGCTCATGGAGGTCTTGGACACTCTAAAGTTTTTTTTTACTAGCCTATTCTGTCCCACTGCTGGGCAAAGGTCTCCCCTTCGGTCCTCCAACTGTCGCGGTCCATAGCGAATTCTTCAAATTTCAATCTGTAAAAGGCCGAGAGACGTGCAAATTCACTACGGTGGGCCAGCTTAATATGCTATAAAATTAACAGGTTATTAAGTTCTTTTTTAATTTTATTGAAATGAAAACGATAACTTTGGTCCCATCTGCCACACTTGCGGACTTTTTGACCTTATCTGCTGGGATCTTATGGTTATGTTGTAGAAAGAGGAATAGATGGGTGTTGTTAAAGAAAATAATAGATCGTTTTAAACGAGAGAAATGTAAATTATTCCGTGGGAAATAAACTATTTTACAATTTTAGTGAATTCAGAACTGTCTATGTGGTCTAGAAATTAGACTCAGCTTAACTTTGTTTTTGAAGCGGTGTTATTTAACTGACGTCATAAAAGCCTGTGCGCTAACTACCTATTACGTCATCTCTGCCTGCGCATGCACGCCCTTATTCAGAAATTATGTTTCAAACATTCAAAATAACTGCAGTTACACCTAAAATTACTCCCAGGATTCTTCAAGAATCACATTTACCACCCCTCTTAAAACCACCTGCGCTTCACTCGTTATCATTTTCAACCCGGGCACCTAAAGATGGATGCACACATTTTTACAAAACAATTTTACATATAAGTGAGTAAGAGAGGATGATACTGCACATTCCTCATTTTCGCCAAAATTCTTACGGTTGACTTTTATTCTAAGGAACCTTACACCATGTCAATGGTACTTATCTATTAGTGTAGGCAACGAAGCAGTTGACCCCAACATTAATTTCTCAGGCAGATTTTATTTGACAGGATGATAAAGAATCATGAATTAAATGTAAATTCAGAATATTAAAAAAAAATTGGAATTTTTGTATGGAAAAATTAAAGGTACCGATTTTTTTTTGGATTTTTTTTATATAAGGTTTGTCTCATGTAGTGTAATACCCCAGCAAAGTTTCATCGACTGAGGATTTAATGCGGGGGTCTTCATACAACGATGATTCAGATTAGCAAGACTTTCCTTGTAAACGAATATAAGGTTGATTTGACTTTGATTTATGACTTTTAACTAATAAACTGTTTAAGGGGAAATTAACCTCGTTTTTTTACGTGCGAATGGACTTCAACCTTATGGTCATAGTCCTTAGACTACATTTTTGTCCCACTTCACATAGCATTAAAGTGACGTCTAAGTTCTAACTAAACAACAGATATTATGACGTTATTTTAAAAAGGGTGTTTTGCATTTGTTACAAAAGGACAGCTTTCAAATTAAAAAGCAGCCGTCGGCAAAGACACAACCGAACGATGCAACAATTAAATTTAAGCCATTTTTACTAAAACTCTAGGAGTACAGTACTTTGATATGGATGGATCAGCTCAGATAATGGAGTAAATGAAAAAATCTGTGACTATAAGTTCATTATCATAACATCCCATAATCATCATCATCATCATAACATCCCACAAACGTCCACTGCAGGACAGGGAGCTCTCTCCAGAACACCAGCAAAAAAGCGTGGTATAATTTATTAGCGGCTCCATGGACCGCAGTGTGAAAGATGGTACGATACACAAAGGACGCTGCTGCCTATCCTCCAGTTCATAATCTAATAGTCGCCTCTTACGACACCCACGGTCACAGATGGGTTGGTACTATTCTTTGCCGGCACCACACGGGCTATTATATATAAGTTATGTATCTCAAACAAGTTGGATCTGCGCAAGTGATTGTACTTGCGCAAATCGTGTTTCATGTGTAGGCCCCTTTATCTTTCGCAACATTTATTGCTTTCCTGTCGATTTCGCAACAAGCACTTTCAATCTCAATATTTTTTTAAGATTTTTTACAAGACTTGGTTTTGGCTGAGCTTTGAATTTTTAGAAAGGGCATTTTCTTACAATAAAACTAAAAATTACAAGGTACGAAAGCCTCGTTTCCCGTGACCTCGCGAAGAATTGAAATTTTCAATTAACTTCCATATAGGTACATAGACAATTGTTACACAAAGACAGACAGATAGAGTTGCTCTCGTAAAATTGATTTAAAATTTCTACACATTGCCATGAGATAAAACAGTCCCCGGACGTACCAGTAAGACTAAGGAAGTTTCCGAACTTTGCCGCTATTCTAAGAGGCATAGCAGACGGCAGACTTTTTTTCTGACAGTTCGCCGGTGTGGCCGGTCATATAGTCATTAACATGAGAAAAACGCTCCGCTTTTATTTGCGTATTTTTCAAAATCTTTGGTTAGGAAGGAAAACAGCTTGAATAGTTGTTCAGTTCAAAGAGTTATTTAGTCGAAAAGGTTGTTCAGACTGATTGTTATTTAGTTTTAAACGTAGAGCAATTTAAAAAAATTATAAGTTTGAATATTATTCTGATAAAAACTATAGTTTTCGCAATACCGGCCACACTGGCGGACAAAGTCGACCAGCTGTCAAAACTTTACTATCTCAAGATTAATACTTGCCATCAAACTGACTGAAATACTACCAAATGATTCCTCCCGCTGCCTGAATGATTTATTAAAACACTGAATAAAGTGTGATGTGTTGAGTGTCTGTAAAAATAAAGACATGGCTTAAAGGTCTAGTCACCAAGCCAATAAATACAAATAAAAAAAACCGTGACTACCCGTGTCTGCTCGGCTCTCATCTGCTGAGCCTCCAGAATGTCACGTCTAAACCTTCCTAACCACAACCAACCATATCTCAACTTGACAGATTCACGGAAATGACGAAAATATGTCGCTCAAGGTAATAAAAGCGTCAGCCCGGTACCACGCTATCTTAATAGAATATCGAGCGTTTGCATACGGGCGGACCGCGGGGAAAACGCTAGTGATGTTCGCTGTTTAGTATCGATAGTCGAGCTAACAAACTGTCCATTTGATATGTGGTTATTATTGGAAGGAATGGCTGTCATAAAAGTCTTAAAAACATTAGTAACAAAGATACATGCTGGCTGACTTTTCACGTTGAAAGCAGTTTAATTTACCCTTGAAGTGCCAGCAAAGAATAGTACCTACCATCCCATACGTACCCGTGGGTGTTGTAAGAGGCGACTAAGGGTTATAAACTGGAGGATGGGCAGCAGCATCCTCCTGTGTATCATACCATCTTATCTTGACAAGCCCGTTCGTGTGGTTGGTAGTGAGCCTGCCTATCACGCCCATTGTACAGGATACCCATTGTACAGGCTTTGCCTAGTTTGTGATCAGATGACCTTGTGTGAAATATCCCCAATATTTTATTATTATTTATTTATTTATAATTGGGTCTTTGGAGGGCGTATAAGCAATGCTAGTTTCTTTTATTAACTATATGCATTCTTAGAAAATAATAAGTTAACGAGAAAATTTTCTTAACATTTGTTAGTTACAATTTTATTTACTATAGTTTTGATCAGAATGGCACCAAGACAGAGAGAGCTATGCGCGGGAGCAGGACGGAGCGATACGTCTCTGTCGCCCCTATATTTTACGCTTCACTCCATCCTGCTCTCATTCTAATCAAGGTATATTATAGATACATTTTATCGACACTATACCCAACCCTAATCGAACAGTTCAATGGGAGATGTTTTGCATAGAAAGCACTTTTCTGAAATCGTAGCAGCCCGCTCCCAAAACTCCCGGCGGATGCAAGATGGAATAAAGTTTGTTTTCACATCTGCAATATTGTTGGAACAGCTTTTTTGAGATTGACACTATGTTTTTATTTTGTGTCACAAGTGAGCAAACTTGCTAGTTTGGTCATGTAAACCAGGGCTCATAACACCCAGTCTTAAATATTTCATCATCATAACATCCCTTAGAACGTCCACTGCTGGACAGGGAGCTCCCTCCAAGAACTCCAGCAGAAACACGTAGTACATTGGAGGGAATTTACCATAGTCACCAGTGTCACCACTCCTGTAAGCGTTGCAAGCGACCGCAGTATGTAAGATGGTACGATACACAGAAAGATGCTGCTGCCCATCCTCCGGCTTATAAGCCCTTAGTCGCCTCTTACGACACTCATGGGTAGAAATGAGTTGGGACCAGACTCATCATCATCATTATATCAGCCGAAAGACGTTTACTGCTGGACATAGGCCTCTCCTAAAGTTCTCCATGACGACCGGTCCTGCGCTGCTCGCATCCAGCGGCCTACCGCGACCTTGACCAGATCGTCGGTCCACCTTGTGGGGGGCCTGCCAACGCTTCGTCTTCCGGTACTTGGTCGCCACTCTAGTACCCTTACACCCCATCGTCCATCGGTTCTTCTTGCGATGTGCCCTACCCACTGCCAGTTTAGCGATTCTCAGGGCTATGTCAGTTACTTTAGTTCCAGTTTGGGACCAGACTAAAAAGACATAATTATGTACCTAGACAGATAAACTCAAGTTTTATATTGCCGGTATAGGGCCAACCGGTTGCGATTCGATTGGCGGATCTTCTCTAGGAAGGTCAGCAATTCCACGGACCGCCGTCTGTCGTGTCGTAGTTGTTGTGAAACTAGCGGTCACCCGTGGTCCTGACAACTGTAAATGTTGCATCGTGATTTAAAAGAAAGAGCAACTAACACTTTAACTTTTATTTCATTTGTGACGTAATTAATCTAATGAAAACCCCCCTCATTATAGTAACTATAGCCGACATTCAATACCTATATCGTTTTTCTTCTGACTCTCCGTACCTAAATGACATTAACTGGTTGAGCCAATTTATTTGTCAAAATTTTAAAACGATTCATACTTATGTTAACCTTAAGCTTTCCCTAACAGCTTTCCCAAATAATTTTTTTTTGGGAAATGAACAAAAAATGTATATTACCTCTCCATACAAACTATCCAATCAGAGTGAGCAATTTATGGAGAGGTCAACAATTATTTTTCATTTCCCGAAATGTGGTGTTGGAGGCGAATGGAGAAAATAAGCTGGACAGAGAAAAGGACGAATAAGAAAGTATTGGATGGAATAAATCAAAATAGAGAAATTATAAATGTAATAGACAACCGAAGAGGAAAAATGTTTGGTCACATCATCAGGCACGACACATTTATAAAAACTATTGTGGAAGGAAAAGTGGAAAGGAAGTAGAGGCCGCGGCCGGCCTAGAATAGAGTACTGCCAAAGGATGAAAGAGAGGGCGGGGGTAAATACTTACGGAGAACTGAAAAACCTAATACAAGACAGAGACAGATGGAGAAAGCTACACCGACAAGAGCATGGCTCTTACATAATGAATGAATTCCCGAAAATGTTTCTTTGGAAAAGTGGTTCAGTTTCGTTGACTGAGCACGCCCGTCCCTTACACGCCGTATATTCTGTGCTTAAAGATTCAGTTATTCAGATTCAAAGTTCACCGAACTGGCGTTTCTCTTTTAGCACTGTTTTATTAGTAGTTTTGTCATAGAGAACAAATAAACAGTCGTACAAGCAGTACGGCTCCGTATCCGGCGTTACACGTGCATCTGCAGGACGAGTGTTATGGAGCGTTCACACAGAGCGAGTAATTGTTACACCTGTAATTGTTGTAGTTGACTGGCATGCCAGTAACTTTGCTCTGAAATTACAGAATTTTTTTCACAAGTTACTGAATTTCCGATCTACGTATATTGATAAGAGAATTTAAGAACAACTAGAATTTAAGATATTGAAGATTGTAATATAAATAGTAATATTTCATTAACTTAGATGAATATTATGGCTAGATGGTCTTGAAGTCTGTACCTGAACAATCAATAGTTTTGTGTCATGAGTTTTTTAAATCAATAGAATTTGATGGGTTAGCGCTATACGGGTTGTAAAGACATGGTATTGAAGATTGTAATATAAATAGTAATATTTCATTAACTTAGATGAATATCATGGTCGAAGTTTTCAATAAAAACTTGCATACTAAAATTGTTAGTTTGCAGAGATTTACTAAGCATTATTCACGTAACAAAACAACAATATACCTAAAATTTAAAATGCAATGTATGATAGAATAACATCCTAATCAAATTAAAAAGTTAAGGTAATATGAACGCGTTCTCTAAATATTTAATGGCAAGTCAAACGGAAACTTGACAATAAGTAGTGCAAGTAAAACTGATACGAAAATGTATATGCAGTGAAATAACGGACGCAGTGTCAATGCACTAAAATAAAAAATCAAGTTTCTGTATTCATATTAGGACAATATTTTCTCACTTTATGTCTTCAGTAAAATTATCTAGATTAACAAACCAATTAGATTAACAAAGCAGCATGCGGAGAAAAAGCAACATGAAAAAATATACGCTCTCTTTTAAATATATTTGTTTGTATACAATTTTTAGGGATGACACAATAAACATAAGGCAATTTGAATGGGTTCTGAAATTTTGCGATTTTCTACTTTGTAGATTTATCCGAACACTAAGTGTTAAAAAATAAAATCATTTTCAATTTGAATGGGCCTGTAAGAACCATAAATTTATCTTCTGTCAACAATCCGTTAATGTTATACCTCTTGTTGCTATATAACAACTACTCGATACGATGACTTACTGGTACACAAGTAAACTACTGTAGCCAGTAACTCACCTATAGTAAACGAGACATCGCGTGCCAGTTCTAAGCTCGCGACAGATTTAGCGTTTGTTTATTACACTCGACCGGCCTGTTGGTATTTTTAGTTCCAGTAAAAGCTTGCATGTGCACGCTGCAACTCCATACTGTACTGGCTTGCCGTGAGGTGAACCGATGAGGTGGTTTACTTATGATTTATTGCTACTTTTATAGTCAAGTATTTGAATTTCATGTAACTTATTGCAAGTTGAAATTTGGCTTTAGTGCAATATTCGTCTGGGAAAATACTCCCCTTAGCCTATTTCTGTCGTAAAGCAGTAGGGTTGTGGTGTTTTGCGTATGTGGTGTTATGCGTCTAAAGGGTTGCATTGCTGTTCGGTTCTATTTGTAAGGGTACCAGTGAAAATTATCGGCAAATGAAACACGTTATGATGATAATTGTAGAAGAAATAATAAACAATATGAGAATATTTTTTGTCTTTTCTTTTTTAGGGTTCCGTACCTCAAAATAAAAAAACGGAACCCTTATAGGATCACTTTGTTGTTCGTCTGTCTGTCTTCAAGACCCTTTTTCTCACGAACGAGAAGAGGTATCAGGTTCAAATTGATAACGAATATTAAAGTCCATATACCACACAAGATCTGAAAATTACAATTTTTTAAAACTACGCAATCAAAAGATATGGCTTTTTATGTCCTCATCTCCATAGATTTATGCAAAAAAGCAAAACCTACAGGGTACTTCCCGTTGACCTAAAATTATGAAATTTGGCAAGAAACTAGGTCTCACAGTACAAATAAAGGGAAAAGTCTAAAATCATTAATTTTTTCTCACAGCTAATAGTAACCAATTAAGGTGAGCTCCCGTTTCAAGAACTTTTCTATAATAGAGGGGTCAAGTTGGATGGTCGCGGGGTTTTTAAAATCAAAGAGCAAAAGCTTTTAGTATATCGTATGGTAGATAGGTACGGAACCCTGAGGGCGCGAGTCCGACTCGCCCTTGGCCGGTTTTTTTTCCACATGGGGTCATTTGTTTGGAAAGCGACGTAATTTAACAGACATCATAAAGTTGAAAAAAAATTTATATGTTTTCATACACTTTTCAAAATTGCTCGTAAATATAAGTATTATAACCGAAAACAACATTAAAATCTAAAGGATTTCACGGCCGCCTTAAAATAATAAACGATACATTGATTTTAATTGCTTTTTGAATTAAAAGGCTTCAAATTCTTTAATGTCTCTATTTCTTTTTAACGGTGGATCAAATTTTTGATTTTTGGAAAGTTTTCAAATTAGGTACCGAATTTTTCGTCATACTACTACACATAGTAATCAAGCCCCTGTCCATCATTTTACTGTTTCGACTATCAGCAAATTACCTATCTAGATCGCTTGAGTCTCTTGTGCTGACGCCAAGACTATTGGTTATTTTGATTTAATCGATCCGGTGCTGATAGTAGAAACAGTAATTTGAAGTAAAAAAAATCCCGAATTTGACCGTTCATAAAACCTTAACCGGACCGATTTAATCAAAATGACCAATATTCTTGGCGTCAGCAGAAGAGCGCCAAGCTATTTTTTTTATGCTTACATTTTAAACAAAATTTGAGCTGATTCTCCCAAACTTCGTAGAAGTTTATCGGTAGACCAGATAGGTAATTTGCTAATAGTCGAAACAGTAAAATGATGGAGCACTAAAACAATATTAACGCAAAGTAATCAATCACAAAACATTAAGCACTACTTAGCCGTAACTTAAGATTAGTTAAGTACTACTTAAGATAACGCTTACCTTTAATTTCAAGCAGTTTTTCTGTTAATCCGGCTGTCACAACACTTTTTGTTGCATGTCGATTTTGTTTCGTTTTTTGTTGATACACTGAAGTTTATAAAATTTAGTTTGATTATGTTTGTAAAATATGATTATATTATTGATGTATGGAAGACAAACACTATGAAAATCATAGTTTTAGGCCCAAACTTAGGAAGTAAAGGTTACGTAAATGAGCAACGATTTTCTTATCATGAAATGTATCTTGCACATAGTTTTTTTTTTTTAATTTCAAATTCACACACTTTCTCAATATGCAAATGTCTTTATTTGCGAATAGCGTCACTAAATATCGTCACTGACATACTATCTGTTTACACTAACACAGAAAATAGTAACCCGTGATGTAAGTATTACGTTAATTGAAATTTATAAATAATTACCGGTAATTATTAATAATTTACCAACATTTGGTAAATGTTATTTATCTGCGAAATTTATCATATTAGATTCGGTTAGTTTAGCTTAAGTTATGTTAAATATAGAAAATTTATCAGTTTTACCGTAACATAATAACGAACGTTATTTTATTTACAAACTAACTGTAAAACCAAACAGCGTTCTCAAACAGTATTCTTGCAATTATTTGATATTTATAATTATAACTCAAAATTCCACGATATAGATATTTTTTCGTTATAATCTCCTGTCCTAATGATAGTTAAAATTTTATCCGGTGAAACATAACTCTAACTCTAAATCTCAGGAACCGACGTTCTATTTCTATTATTTGTTTTCACAAATGTAATTCACTGATATAACATGTCCTGTACACATTACAAGTCCTTACTTAATTTTTATTAGTAATCTGTGAAAAATGTCGTTAGTAGTATTTTAAAATACTATAATACATTGCACTACTGTTTGTTTATTCAAATAAAATAAAAAATAGTCGCACTGCGATCACGAACCCTGTAAAGTGCTCAAAACGTAGGGCTTAAAAAAATACTTTATGTAAATTTATAAAAAAACATTTAAGTAACTTCACAAAATCACACTGTGTCCGTCAATGTTCTCGTAAATAAGTTCGCTGCGTTCGTAGGGCGGACGAACGTGGGCGGGCGGATTATTAGACGGCGCGGCGCCGACTGACGTAACGGAATGAAAGGCAGAGGTTCGGAGATCCGAGTGCTATGGGCTACGAAGCTATCTCCATAAAGAAAGCGCTAGGTACACACGGCCGCACATCAGTAGAAACACTTTTGGACCTTATGGCGTGGTAATAGAGTTGAAAAAGTTTCTACCGACAAGCGGTTGACCGTACGTACTGTAATTATACTTCGGAGAGTGTGTTCAAGAGCTCCACGAGCTATTCCACCATCTCCCTTCTACCATCGGGAGTCCAGATGCACTGCAGGATATCACCCATACTTGGTTGATATTCCACACATTGGCACAAAGCGCTTTGAAACATCCTTTATAATGCGCACGGCGAAAGAGTGGAATTCTCTGCCTGCGTCTGTGTTCCCGAGTTCATATAACCAGAATCTACTCAAGTCGCGAGTGAATAGGCTTCTTCTGGGCAAGCTCGTTCCATCGTCGACCTCATCTCTGTCTTTAAGACTAGATCGAGGTCAAGAGTAAGCCCATTTATAATAAATTTTAAAAAAATACACCGCTTCTGCTATACTTACATTCTCCACGGCGCTTTTTTGTCGAATAGACATATGTCCAGAAATATAAATAAAGATTTGAATACCCTTTATCGAACACGCCACGATTCTTTCGTTTTCTGTCTACGAGCGTGGTAGCACGTTTTCATGTACTCGCGTTACTCTAAGCGTCCTAGTTTATAAAGTGTATTGCGTGTCGTTTGGCTGATGTAGCCTAGTGAGTATTTTTACCTTTTCAGCAGTGTAAATCTAATTTTTTCTGGATATTTAAACTGATATTCTTTTAAATTGAAGCGCCGCATTACATTGTTGAGGGTATAGCTGATGAGCTTTGCAGGTAGCCAATTTTAATATTGCCATCTGAGCAATACTACCCCCACGAGCCTTACATCAGTAAAGAGATGGGCTTATCAGCAGTATGGAAGCTTCATACAAACGTCCAAAATGGCGCACTCACACAGACGCACGTTTCTACAGGCCGCTAAGCAAAGTTCGCCCTGAATTCAGTCGCGGTTGTCGCGTGAAGGGAAGCGGTGGGTTAGTTTGTTGTCGGTGGTTTCACCATGTCATATTGTGCGGCATATGGATGCTTTAATTGTTCATCTAGAAACAAATACATAAATCATACTTTTTAATTAAGAAATAAAAATTTCGTTTTTCATTTATTATTTAATGTATGTATTTACTGTTTGGTTATGCAATGTATGGGTCTTAGTTGCTGGAAAAATAAAATTTAAATTTGATGTTTGATTTGTTACCAAAGATTTCGGACCTTTTCTTTATTTTTCTGTGTTTGTTACAACATAGAAGACCAACAATGAGTGCGAGCGAGAAACAAATCTCTTATGGTGATACTGCAAGATAGCAAAGGACAGCGAATCGAATAGCTCTGTAACCGATTTTGAATGACAGGGAGCCACTTTGAGCCACGCGAAAAACCAGCTTTCCAGTTTTTTGTAAAAAATTGCGTAAAAACTACATATTTATATAAAAATAAGGATACTTTTAATTATGACGGTGTGTAGTGTAGTTGGATGTGGTGTTAATTACAAAAATAGTCCAGAGAAATGTACATTTCACGGGTAAATTCTTAGGACGGTTACTACTTTTGAACTATATGTTTTTTTGCTTAAAATAACTTATATTTCATGTTTAAAATATAGAATAGCTTCTTCTGAATTGCTAATTTTCGTATTTTGCATTGAAAAAAGTTTAGTTGTTGATAATGTTCTGAATTTTAATGTTATATTTTTCATCAATATAGCTCACATTTACGCTAGGGCTTGACTCAAATTTATCGATACCTATTTTCTTTATGTTTATAATACGAGCTTACAGACGCATTGTTACTTACTTGATTTACCATTTTCGTCTTGAAATAAACAGAAGTAGGTCAGTCCTAACTTTGTTTTGCCATTTTGTCCAACAGTTTCCAAAGGATTCGAATATAAAAGGAAAATTGATAAGGGTGATTGGACGAGTTGGAATCCTAAAAAATACTCTTAAGTTTGTAGCAAACATTTTCTAGATGTAGGTATATAAAAGAAAATGCCGACTTAATACAACTTTATTAAATGGAGCTAACAGATTCGGCAGCTTGGAATCGGGGTTGACTAATTTAGTTCTGTTACCAATTTAAAAAAAAAATCAGCACCGGCAGCCATTTCAGCAACCGGCGCCGGTCGGTAGCTCATATAGGACCCGGCGCCGGCAGCAGCGGAGGCACTTCCGTATAGTTATTATCGGCTCAAACAAATTTTTACTAAAATATAATTTCATTCCTTCCTTAAAACTGACTATTCTAAAGTTTTTGTGTATAAAGTAGAAAATCGCATAATTTCACAACCACAGACAGTATTCGAACCTGCGTCTTCTCCGTAAGTACCGGAGATGTTTTACCTACTAGGCTAAAATGTGGTTCTGTCTGATGTTGTGAAATATGCGTCTTCAATACGCATTCCAACGTTGCGTTGCGTTTGTGGTTGTGAAATTTAGCGATTTTCTGCTTTGTAGAATTATCAGCCATTAACGTCTTCAATGGTCTAGTGGTTAGAGCGCTCGGCTCTCGATCCGGAGTCCGGAGGTTCTGTTTTTGATTCCTGGTGGGGACTCTGTCAGACAAAAATCCCTTTGAGCGGCTTCCCCAGTTTGGTTAGGAAATTGCAGGATGAATCACCTGATAGTCCGATAAGTTGGATAATTCCGTGCTTCGGAAGGCACGTTAAGCCGTTGGCCCGACTACTACCTATGGATGTAGTCGTTAAAGAGCCATATGTGAGAGGCCTTTGGCGGCCTCAAATGCTATATTTTGACATTTGCTCCATAAATAAAAAATAAAAAAAAAACATTTGGCCTAAGATAGGGGCTCATGCTGGTGGCACTGGTCATGCAGTGACGAAGATAAAAAAATGAGGTTTGAACAAAGAAACATAAATTACAGTTCCACCGACTTTTTTGGGTTGGTACCTAGAAAAGGGGCTTCCTGTAATCGTAAACGGTAGTTGCATATAATATAGCCATAGCCGTCACGCAACATTTCGTCAGTGAATATCAATCTCATACATTTTTATTCTATACTACTGGCATTTACGATAGTAGAAATCCACTTATCTACGGCCCCAGGCGGAGAAATGGAGGATTATCGACACTACTACCTACTACAAGTGAAACACTGCGATTGTTGACAGCGACGCTACCGCCTGAACAGACAAGTCAATGTCGCCAGGGTACTCGAATATCGATACCAAAATGTACATCACTATCTAACGCACACATTGACAAATCAAAATTGGTTACGCGTTTTCGGGCTCTTTGTTTATCTATAGGCAGTAAGCTGCCGTTATTCATAATCTAAGGTTACAACCCTGACGCTCCAATGATGCAAGATTCGATTTTCAAAAAATAGGCCGAGTTTCCATACTGTTATATGCAAAGAGATTTGAACCTCGCTACGCTTGACCGAGCGCAGCGAGGTTAAAATCTCTTTGGTTATATGTTCGTTATAGTACATTTATAGCAGATCTTTACGAATATTGCCGATTATAGAACAATAGGAATGACATATTCGTGTTGTGAAAAGTTCCTATTTCTAGTACACACGGCCGCACATCGGTAGAAACACTGTTGTACCTTATGGCGTGGTAATAGAGTTGAAAAAGTTTCTACCGACAAGCGGTTGACCGTACGTCCACATTATAGAAAAATCGGAACGAAAGCTGAACCTTTTTTGTCTTCCCGCTTGGTAATTTAATAAATTTTTATGTACATACATTTCCCAGCAGAACCATAGCCAGGGCCTGGACTAAAAGGAGATTTCCAAAATACTTACATTTTTTATGTAACAAGTAAGCAAGCGAGCTTGTGGGCCATCCGATGCTAAGTGGTCACCACCGCCCATAGCGCCCACTGTCTTATTAGTAGCATGATTGACACTAACAAGACAGCAAAACGCATCGCCCACGATGAGAACTAAGATGGTGTGTCTCATGTGCCAGTAATTTCCCTGGCTCCCTTGCCTTTCAAACCGAAACACAGCAGTGCAAACACTGCTGCTTCACGGCAGAAAAAAAGCAAGGGGTGGTACTTCTCCAGACGGACTTTGCACAAAACCTTTATTATATAAAATTTTATTGATTTTACTTCCGAAGCTTTTTTTTACTTATGATATATGAAACTTCCCAAATACCAAAGTTTTACTCAGAGAAAAATTTTGACGTCACGTCCATACAAAATGAGTCAATCATGTGACCACTTAAGTATTTTTTTTAGAGTAAATAACAAAGAGGCCAAACAGGCTTAGGTAGTGAGGTATGGTTTCTTGGCACGGCTCTATGATAATAATCCTAAGTACAGCCAGGTGGACCACGGAAAATAAAAACCTCCCGTTGAACACCTAGGTGAACCCCGCGGGTGTACCACGGGCAATACCCGGCTATTTGTTAGAAAAAGGAAAATTCTACGAGTACCTAACACAAATAACAAAAAGCTTTCTAATAAAAGTTAAGTAACAAATAAACGTGTATTTCAATTAACTCCAGTATAGGCTTCACTAACATAACAAGCTGTCTTTGGAACACTATCATGCACTCCCCACGCAGACCGCAATGTTACATTCAAAACTCTATTTCATGTATGTTGCGTCCGGTAGGACGCACTGTTATTTATCGGGATGCATCTAGTAAAACTAGCTAATAATGGTACGTAGGACACAGACAGAACATCCCCGCTCGCCGGCTGGCTATGAAGTGATATTCTCCCCGAGTACCCACATTTATTATGTACGTCACATCTCTTCCTTTTTATATGATTTGAAATACTTTTATATATCATTCTTTACATAATACTTAATGGTCATCATAGCATGCAGAATACAATTCAAATAGAGCGACTCGACTACCGTCTCGGATCGTGCTATGGCAGCGTAAAAGAGACGGCAAGAAACCACTGCAGCACGGCCAACTTTAAGAGTCGGCTTTATACAATGGGTTCCCTGTGTCGTGCTAGAATATCAAAGCACTATAAGTTTTACATTGAACCGATTTAGATACGATAGTATCATTATTAAAATTTAAAACTTCGTTCATTAGGTAATTAAGTTTCTTCTAGGTACTGTCCACTTTTCTCCATTTTTCCTTTCATTTGTGGATGCTTCTTGCAACACTGAGAGTCCCAGTATTGTTGTTGTGGTCGCTGGCAGTCTAATCTAAAGTCATCTTTAAGCAGAAACTCCACCTGTGGACAATATTGCAGCATCTATATTCTCATTAAGGTGAAATTTCGCGCTTGCGCGCGATACTTAGGTAGTATTATTTATTATTTTATTTTTATTTTATTAGGATATCCAACAGCTTTCCTTATAACTAAGTTTTGAAAATATATGTTCTTACACTTATTTGTTAAAAGAACGCGTTTATTATAAAAGTCAGGGAATGAGATTTCTGTCTTCTGATGAATTGTTAGGATATTTGTTCCAAATTAATTAGAATTTGAATTATGTTTTTTAAAATTTATCTAAAACATTTTATAATATCGGTTTGTGAACCACCTCTTTACAAATAATATTTTTTTATTCTTAAAATAGCAATTCCACAGTTAGTTATCAAGATAATCAGGATGCTTTGGCAGTTTTTTTTTTAATACTATTTTAACTCGAGCATGACAAAGCATTTGTTTAGTCTTGGTTCATAAGAAACTGAACTGTCACCCTATCTGCGTGTGTGATATTGGAGCCCATTTTTTTCCTTTAAGTTTTACGAGTAGACATGTGTTGCTTTGCCATGGCATTAATGGCATCAAACGACCCATAGAAAATTTATGGTATTTATAATGTTTTTCAACTCTGGAAGATTTATGGCATCTTTCGACCCATGGAATATTTATGGCGTCGTTTGATCCATGCGTACACATTTGTGCATTTTTCGACCCATGGGTAATTGTGGCGTCTTTCGACCCATCGATTATTGTGGCGTCTTTCGATCCATGGATTATTGTGGCGTCATTCGACCCATAGATTTTTGTGGCGTCTTTCGACAGTTTCGACCCATAGATTATTGTGGCGTCTTTCGACAGTTTCGACCCATAGGTTATTGTGTTTTTTTTTTTCATGGATTATTGTGGCGTCTTTAGACCCATAGATTTTTTTGGCGTCTTTCGACCCATAGATTATTGTGGTGTTTTTTGACCCATGGGCTATTGTGGCGTCTTTCGACTTGTGGCCAAATCAACACATGCCTCCCGACCACGCATATAAACCTTTATGGATATGAAAAGTCTTTCAAGACACGAGCAGGAATTGAACCCGCACCTTTGGACCGAACCAACTAGTATTTTTTGTATTTACATACACCAGACACCAGAAGCAGCACGATCCAATGCACTGACCACTGTGCTATCGCATCTAGACTCCCCCATTCACATGGTTCACATGCGTAGTTTTTCTCATATTAGTGATGCAACAAGTATAAAAATTTATTTTATTTTTGATTGGCTAAATAATAATGACGTATTTACGTCTTGAAATATCCAATATTCAGCATATAACAGTTTCCTTATAAATATATAATCTCTTTTTTTTTTAGCTTTTAATTCCTTATCTGTACCGAAATATTATTATGGATTTAAAAATTTGAGACGCTGTTGTTAGGTATTTTTATTCATTTGTGGTATCATTAAGAACTTATTCGTTTTCACAGCTAATACATGGACGAACAAACTCTTGTGACAACTGTGTATATTTTAATCGAAACAAATTATACATTTCCTTATTTTTTTCTTTACTGTAAGTTTGGATCAATAAAAGAAGATGTCTATATGTGTTTGCAACTTTTAAGGTCTTACATACACAATGGAAAAATACTAGCTTGATTTCGTTGCATCACCAATATAACTGAGGATTTCAATCCATTCGAGGATTATCGTTAAAAGTAACATTTCCTTTGTTTTGTTTTCGTTAGTTTATTTTGTGGCTTTATAGAATATCAAGACTCTTTTATGATAAAAAGCAAACACACACACAAGTTGATATTTTGTTTTTACTCTTGGTAAGTTAAGTACCTATTACTTGTTATTTTCAATAGGGTGTTTTCCCGCACCTTGTGAAAGTTCAACTGGATGGCGCTGCTGAATATCGTCAGGAAAATGGAAACACTGATACTAAAGTATAGTGAAAACATGTTCGCATACGTTATACCTCGGTATGTCTATTTAAATCACATTGATTTGTCTCTTTCATTGATTTTTATTCTAATAAATTTTTTTTCTGTTTTAAGAAATATCTAGTAATAGTAAAATTGTTTAGCGCCTAAGTTTCAATATTTTTTTTTTTAAGTAACCTCCACTCTGGTGCTGACTGAGAAACAGTGCTATAAAGCATTTGAACTCAAGTACTTGTTAGTATCTCCTAGTTAGTCTGTGAGTACTTGTTGCAAATCTCAAATGTCTTTAGTATATTTTCTTCCAAAAAGATTTAATTTATTTTAAAAAGCCATAAAACAGAAATTACCACAGTGATGAGCGTGCCACCTAACGACAGTTAAAACCGTAGTTGAAAATATCATAGAAAATTGCCTATTATTGACATCAGTCCGTTATATTGGCCAATAATGATGCTATGCGTATTTTACAAAACATAAATATAGCTGTAAATTTTTATTTAATCACTAGTAAATCTTTAATAATTCGTAGTTAATGGATATCACCTATGTAATATTGCTCTAAATTAATAATTCATTAAAAGATTGTAATATCCAACAATGAATAAACTATATTTGATTTGATTGCAAAACTAAAAATTTTTTATACACTTGTGAAGGAAAGTATTGCAGCACCACAAGCGCTTTATTTCGTCTTATGCGGCAAATTCTTTTTCATATGAAGTTTGTTTGACTTTCTTACTTATATACCTACTTTCATCTAGGGATTCTGTGCTGCCGCTGCTGGTCAGTCATCTTTGCATGTTTTCAATGTTAACCGGCACACAACTTTTCTCGCAATGTCTCCTCTACTCTAGTGACAATACTCAATGTGCCCAACATACTATACTACTTATCAACGAGCAACATTTGCTTTGTATAAATAAAAGTATACTTGTAATCAAAAATTACTCGAGTTTCAATGAAATTTACTATTAGTGGTTTTCGGGCCGAAAATCGATCTATTCTCATGTGTACGAACCTTTTCGTTTTGGCCTTTTTTTTTTCAAAATTCCGTTAACCCCTGGTGCCATATCTTGGTCTGCTTCGAGTAAGATTATTCGGAGCAAGCTGAGTTGCCTAGCTGTACCTACTTGCATATTATACTTTGTAGGTAATATAGAAGTGTAATAATTATTAAGCCCATCTACATATTTTTTTTAGGATTTCATCTAATAACACTGCATCCATTCCGTACCTACTTACCAAGATTTATAATTAATAATAAAAGTTAAAAAGTAGTTTTAAGGTGTTTGTTAATGATGTATTAAACAAAATATTTGGTAGGTAGGTAATTATAGTTGGATCAATTGATATTTATAAGGAGTTAGCACAGTGAAATTTGTTCCACATCAAGAGTTGTTATTTACATACCTGGCTTATTTTTTATTCTGGTCTTGGTATTTTGGTCCTGTCTACCGAATGTCTACTTATTACTTATAAATTGTTTACAACACGATTAGCTGGTATTGCTTCATAAGCAAGTTATATACATAGTGCAGGTGATTCTGTTGGTAATCTTAAGTTGGTTGCCTATATTTTGTTAACGTCAAAACGTACTCGTCGTCGTACTCTAGTAAGTTGAGTGCATAGGGTAGGTACGGTACGACACATAGTAACGAGTTTTATTTACCATTACGTCGGTGTCATAATCAGCCCTTACGCAAGCATATAAGCACTTACGTAAAACCTCAAAAACCCTGGTGTCAGAGTTACTGATCTGCCTATAATAACTAGAACAACCGTTTAAGCCTGCATCCCGAAGCACGCATTTATATTATTTTAACGGTCAATCAAGTAGCTTTATTATGCAACGTCTTAACCACTTTTGTTTGACGTGTCTCCACGGGGATTCGGTCCCAAAAATTATGGTTCGAGAACCGCAATTTCTAAGTTGGTACAGTCAAGAGCACATCAAGCCTGACACATTGAACTTTGTACCGTTGTTATTTCATTAGATGTACGGCTGGATTCGCACTACCAGTATCAAGCTTGACCCGTTGTTTACTGCACTATAGATTACCTTCAGAGGCTGATAAAAATATTTTGTTTACTTTGTTTTTGTATAAGTATTAGGTTATTTAAAGGAATTCACACACGTGTAACAATTTAGTTCTTGTGTAGGTATTAGCTACTACCTCGGTAACAGAAATAATGCATCATTAAAATACGGTCAGGCAGCCATCAGCGGAATTGACGAAAGATATATTTGAAACGCATTTCCGTAATTTAATTTTTCTTGAGTATGAGAAATAAGGCACAGCAAGGGTTTAAAGTTATGCCACACACATGAGAGTCTAAGCGAAATTCTCTGTATATTTTTCGAAACCTACTAGAAACATTGTTTGGGATGGCGGTCGAACACTTGTAAACAAACGGTTCAATTTTATTGATCAATGCATAATTTAACAAATACGTGAATGGAGACATTTTTCAGGGTAGATATGTGTCTAATCCTCCTTTTTTCCATTGCTTGAGATGGCAAAGTTTTTTCTAGTTATTTTTTGCGGATAATTTGAAAATATTGTCAAAAATTGTTTTCCACTCACCACGCTTTCATTTCATCGTCGTCGCCACTGTTGCGTCCGGTAGGACGCACTGTTATTTATCGGGATGCATCTAGTAAAACTAGCTAATAATGGTACGTAGGACACAGACAGAACATCCCCGCTCGCCGGCTGGCTATGAAGTGATATTCTCCCCGAGTACCCACATTTATTATGTACGTCACAATGTACATTACTGTTTACTTTTATATTAGCAGCTTGATAGGCGAAGTCGAGATCGACAAAGGAATGAAGTTCAAACAAAGGTTTATCATGCCTTTTATTTAGAAGCACGGAAACGCTCTAGTTATTCTGATACTGACGATCATCTATGGACAACGTTGCTTAACTTTTATGTTTAAAAAGGACCTGTAATTATGGCTTCGAGTGCGATCGTGATTTGATAAATGAAGACGTGCACTGTCGGCCGAGAAAACGTCCAAAATTTTGCTTTTAGAAGGGATATCAACCATATACATAACTTTGTGCTTTTGTTATGAAGGGCAGCAAAATTGTTATTTGGCGCGAGTTCCTTGTATTAAAATTCGAGCAAGCGAAGGATTCTAGGATTAAGCCATGAGCGTAGCTCGAAAGAAGAACCCTAAGCATAGCGATGGTTTCAAGTCACCAGACGCGAAAAAAGTTTGCTGCTAGAAAGAAACAAACAATTGTTTACCTCACTACGGCGAGGAAAATGCTTACGAATAGCAGCACACAGATTTCGGCCTATAAAGGCAATTTTTCCGAGGTAGTGAGGTGAAAATGTATCTTTTAATCGTAAGTTATAGTAGCCTCGTCCTGCCCAGAAACAAAATTTTGATTCAAAATATTCGGGCCGAATAAAATATTTTTTTTTGTAATTTTGAAAGGACAACCATAGTTCTGCCCAATGTCCTCTAAAAATCACATATTTTTTTTTGTAAATGATCGGAAAACTAACCAATTATATTAGCCTAAGAGCCAAATGATTTCACTGTATGAAGATTCAACAAAAATTCATATCAGCATTTTTTTTTCGTCAAAAGTTAGATTAGCTGGTCTATAAAATAATTCATTAGTAATCCACCCAAATTTACGACCGCAGGATTTAAAAAAAAAATAATAAAAGTATTATAAATTCCTCAAAAAAAGGGCAAAAATGCTATAAATATTATTTACTTTACATTTGATTACCTTTATTAATATCTTTTTTTCAAGTATATAATCCTCCTATATTTGTAAAAGAAACACAATTAAATCTAAAAAAAATGTTTACGTAAATCTTAAAGTTGCATTACACCTATGATAAAAATACTATAAGATCAGTTCTTCTATGCTTTTGTTTCATTAACGTCCCTTAACATAAAGTGTAATAAATCCACCCAAAAAACTATATGGAAATTGAAAACGATTTTAGTGGTAATAAAAAACTAGTGAAAAAAATATAGCAGTTCAATTAACTAAGTAGACTTTTCTTTAAGGTCAAATAATATCATCCTAAATTAAAATCCACCTTAAAAACATAAAGTAATAATTATAACCACGACTCAAAGAAACAAAGGGTTGCGAGGGGTATACGCGGGGCGTGGCGGCGGCGGCGGCGGGAACAACGAGCGAGCGGGCGCGCGAGGGCAAGCAAGGTCACGTCACAGGACGATGTCAAAGAATATATAATATTACGCTAACGCGTAACGATGTGTACCTAGATTTGTCTTAATTGCATAGACGTGAGCGCATTCATCATTGACACCATTATTTGTGAAACATATTACCTTTGCCAACAGAGTGTTATAAAAACTTTAAGGTGATAAAAGAATGGAAGAAAATATAAGTTGTGAAAAATGCGGAATATGCAATTATTCATTGTGTTTTGATATCTTGCTTGTAGGCGAAAAAGGCCTGCAAAGACTAGGTAGTATACGAATCAAGTAAAATAAGACTCGATGGATTGTTTTTGAGATCCCAAAATTTGAGCAATGTTAAGTTACATAAAGAAATCCGGAATCATACACGTATCCGAAACTGATTGAAGCTGCGACAAAACTTGCTGCCGGTGAGACACCAGAAAAACCCGCAAATTTTGATTATGAATCTACATGTTTCTTCTGTTGCGGCGATGCATCTTCGCATTGCAGTTTGAGGAAGAAGAACTGACTGAACTACTGATAGACAGTCGGCCCACATTAGAAGCCTACCTTATAAAAAAGCAGAACGCACGCACTTTGTAGAGACAGAGGACATTAAGTAGATTCATAAACGACTGGTCGGCTGCGGCGCAACTTGTCAAAACCGGTCAAGTGCGAGTTGGACTCGCGCGCGAGGGTTCCGATAGTATTTACCTATAGTATTTTCGGAAGCGATAAAGTCCATTGTTAGGACCGCAAAACTAAATTTGTTTGTAAAGGTTTTTTGCAGATTACTAAAAAGCTGTGCAACTTAGAAAGATTGTTTTATTTTCGCTGTAATATTTACATAGACTTCTATCGACTGTAATTAATTCAGATTTTTCCTTTCACAAACTTCGGAGTTAAGGGGGGGGGGGGGGGGAGGACGTATGTTTTTTACATTTTTCATCATAACTTCAAAACTAAGAGTCTTAGAAGAATATAAAAATATATTTTGGAATGAACAAGTAAAGCCCTTTCATACGATACCCCACTCAACCTAGTAACCACAATTTGAAAATTTACCCCCCCTATTCGGGCCCCCTATAAATTAATAATCCTAATTCTTTTTTAATTCTTTTATATGCATTTAAGTTGGGCAACCATATTCTAAAACTGTTCCAAATTTCAAGTCGATAGCATGAGCGCTTGCTGAGATATACAGGTGTGACAGACAGACAAAGCGGCAACATAAAGCCCGCGTCACACAGAGGCGGTAGCGGAAGCGTTCCGGGGCCGGTATTTTTTGTAAAGTATGAGTTCTTATGCACCCTGTCACATTGAAAAGCGGTCGCGGCGCGGTATTTTGTTCCCGCCAAACCGCCCCGGACCGCTTTCGCAATCATACCGCCTCTGTCTGACTTGAGCTTAAGGGTTCCTTTTTTTTAACCATTTTGGTATCGGAACCCTAAAAATGGGTAAATAAAAAATAATAATCACAAACGCACTTTGTAGAGACAGAGGACCTTCAGTAGCTTTAAAAAAGTCTGGCGCAACTTGGAAGGTTTTGTATTGAGGTATTTTATGTCCCTCAACACAGAATCCTCAGAGAAAAAAACTGCATAAAAATTTATTTTGACGATTTCAAAAAATAGTCACCATAAGGAAAAAAATTGTCGCGTTACAATTCTAGACTCCATCATAGCTACAGTTGTGGGGATATAGTACAGTGGTACCCCATTGCCTTCTGTACCGCGGCTCACCAACCGATATAACGCCCGATGATATCTGGTCGAGGGCCCTTCCCGGATCCTTTCCTTCGGCCCCCGTCAATACTTTGTTTAAAAAAATATTTTTTGTTAAAAAAATATTTTTTATTTTTTGTTTAAAAAAATATTAAAAAGTAAAGGAATTAGATGCCACCCAAGTCAGTTTTTAGGGTTCCGTACCTCAAAAGAAAAAAAACGGAACCCTTATAGGATCACTTTGTTGTCCGTCTGTCTGTCTGTCTGTCTGTCAAGACCCTTTATCTCACGAACGGGTAAAGGTATCGGGTTGAAATTAATACCACATATTAAGATCCATGAACCACACAAGATCTGAAAATTTCAATTTTTTACAACGACGCAATCAAAAGATATGCCATTTTATGTCCTCATCTCCATACATTTATTCAAAAACGCAAAACCTACAGGGTACTTCCCGTTGACCTAAAATTATGAAATTTGGCAAGAAGCTAGGTCTCACAGTACAAATAATGGGAAAAGTCTGAAATCATTAAATATTACAACTTTTCTCACAACTAAAGGTAACCAATTGTGGTGAGCTCCCGTTTCAAGAACATTCATATAAGAGACGGGTCAAGTTGGATGGTCCCTGAGGCGATTTTTGTTTTAGTTCTATTTAAAAACGGGAACACTTACAAACTTGAAAATTGGTATGTTTATAGTGAATAAGCTATAAAATAACAACAAATAATAAAATTTGGTCAAGCGCGTCTCGGACTCAAAAAATCTAGCATATTAACTTACTGAAATTTCAACTAATATAATTATGTTTATTCGGTGGTACGGAACCCTCAGTGCGCGAGTCCGACTCGCACTTGGCCGGTTTTATTTACAAAATTTTGTTTGGGCTGTTATCTTATGAACAGTAATAGGTAGATAGTTGAAATATTCACAGATTATGTATTTCTATTGCAGCTATGACAAGAAATACTAAAAATTAAAAAAGTAATAAATTAAGGGGGACTCCCAAACTAAAAACCTGTCATTTTTGGCGACTTTTTAATCTATTTTTGTTTTAGTTCTATTTTAAAAACAGGAACACTTACAAACGTAAAAATATGTACGTTTATAGTGCATGAACGGCAAAAAAATGCAAAAAAATGTATTGCGGACGCTAAAACACGCTTCCGACAAAATGTAGGAGACCGTCTGCAGGACTATTTTAGCTCTAGCTTTTATTAAACTCTAATTTGGCGCTTTCGCCAATCTGCTTTTTGATGAGGTAAAATGTAGATTTTTTTATGGCACCTTAAAAGTGGTCGGATACGACCACCTGCCAGGTATGAGGTAGGCCGACAAAGTTTTTTAAGCTTTGCTAAGTGCCCCACAGACTAGTTTTATTTTACTTTTCCATGAGGTATTTTAACCGGTCCTCTGTCTCTACAAAGTGCATTTGTTCTGCTTTTTTGTAAGGTAGGCCTCGCTACTGTGGGCCGACGGTCTATGATTGTAGATACTTAAGAAAAACAAAAATAAAATGTTGAACCTAGGGTTTGGTATATTGAATGTAAGGGCTTTAAAAAGTACTCATTCTAAAAATACGCGTATCCTCATTTATTTTGAACTTCTTGTTATATTTAAATCAAAAAAGGATTTTGAAACATACTAAGTTTAGGCTCGTTCAGATAAGAAATAGTTGATTTTTTTTTGCAAAACATGCGGCTAAAGACTCCTAATATCATCATACAGGGTGTCCCATAACTAGGCCGTCACGCTGACACCGGAGGTAGATGGACTTAAGGCGCATCAAATAAGCTTAACATGCCCATAGAAAAGTGTAATGAGTATTGAGTATGACCAGTATCATTGATTTTAAAAAATTATAAATATTATTATTTATTTTTTATTTGATGCGCCTTAAGTCCATCTACGTCCGGTGTCAGCGTGACGGCCTAGGTATGCATACATTTTTTAGTCGCATTTATTAACAAAATATGAAAAACCGCAGTAGAGATGACAAATAGTGAAATGAAAATGAAAATTGGCTAAGAAATACGGTATAAGCATTTTAAACTATTAATTACGTGCCGATTAGACAGAGAGATCTGACATGGCATGTGACGTCACATGCCACTACGGTCATATAAACTTCTTATTAAATTTCGTTTTGCTAGAAAGAGACAGAAACAATTCTTCGATTGCTTATATCTTTTTTAATTTCATAGTTATTCGAGAAATTGTTTTACTAAACTGTTTATTACATGAATGAGGATATTTTTTTAAATAAAAAAACATCATGCATATTCCCAATTATGGGACACCCTGTATAAAACAACATGAAAACTATTTAAAAAATATTGATTAATTTGATTGCGTGCCATAGTTCAGGGGCGGGATCAGTATCAGTAACTGAACAACTTTTCCCAAGGAACATAGGTCGAAACATGAAAAAACAAATTTGACCTGCAATACAAAATGCGCTATCAGCTGACGCAGTTTCTATGGGAGGTCAAAGATTGATTTTCGTATTTCAACCTATGTTGCTTGGGAAAAGTTGTTCAGTTGATGATACTGATCCGATCAGCTATGACACGCCATCAAATTAACACCCTGTATTTTTAGGTGTGGACATTTAAGCGGGCTTTTTTTGGCGCGCTCCGAGTTGAGTGCCCGCGGCTGCATTAGTAAGAATAGTAAGCGTTCGAAAATGATACTTATTACGGAGAACTTAAGTCCTTATTAGTTTATGTACTTTTAGAAATTTATGAAGATCTTAATTTTTTCGGTGGATTTCATGTTTCGTTATGCTATCTAGGCTTAATATTAAAAGTCTACCTAAATTTGTAACTGCTACTTTTTTGCTGCTTATGTAAAAAGCTGATAAAGAATTACCTACTACCCAAATAAAAATAATGTTGGATTTTGGAAGAAAGTATATTAAAACGTTATTTGATGTTGATAATTACCAAAACAAGTCTGCTATTATTTTTTTTCTAGAGTTTAAGGCACAGTTAGTGAAACAAACAACTTCTTCTCATAGAATTAGTTTCCCGTTTATATCTTTGGTGGATCTCGATTTTGGTGCTTAAATATAGTGAACATAGACATATTTTCACGGTAATATAGGTGCTAGCTTTTTTGCTGTAAAATTGCGCCATCTTCGGGGTATAACTTTTTTTTGGTACCTTCCAGTTTGAAATTTAGGAGGATTCAAAAATATAGTCTCTTAAAATTACATTTAAAGGACATTTACAAAAATTTAGCCTGATATGAATTTTTTCCCCAAAATATAGGATAGCTCTTAGGGTATATGTCCTTTTTAAATAACACTGGGCAGGACGAGGGTAGACTATACATTTTTGGCTGGCTGGTAGTGTACCTAATTAACAGCAATGTAAATCAAAACGCTGTGTAAAGACTACGATTTCCATAAATAACTTTCGCAAGTTATCCAAGTAAGTGCTAAACACGCAAATACCCAGCTAGAGTTACACAAGTAACCAATTAACGGATTCAAACCCGCGACCAGTTGTCAACTGGCTTTTGGACACGCCTAAAGACAGTTTCACGATATCCGGGGCTTGCGGTGTGAATGTTTAGGGTAAGTATATCTTCCTGAATGATCTTGAGAACGAATAATCTTAACAGAAAAAAACGTAGTAACAAATTTTTAATGATGTGGTCGTTTTACATTTTTGATATTTTTGAAATAACATAGGAAAAAAGAAATACTTTTCTCTCATTTTTGTGAATAATTGAGGTCAAAATAAGCTGCTAATTATAGGGAAGATATAGCCATAAATTACTACCGTATTGTTTACACTCGCATAAATAACAGTACCTGGGTGATCGAGCAATACGCTTGATTCATCACACCTATGCATCACACCGATGGCCCCCCAATAGATGGAGCTGTGTTTCTTAAATTTTTAATCTTAAAACCTAAAACCTTTGTCTTGTAAATTTCATAGAAATCATTGAAGCCGTTTAGACAACGCGATTACAAATCTATTATAATTATCTACAAATGTGACTGGTTTGATAATATAGTATAGGAATGGAAAATCAGCCTCTGCAGCTCACGGCTAACCATGGTTTTCCCATTTTCAGGGTTGCGTACCCAACGGGTGCAAAACGGGACTCTAGTAATATGCCTCCCACCGTCTGTCTGTCTGTCAGCTGGCTGTATACGAGTATAATGAACCATAAGTTAGACAATGGAAATATTCACAGCTGTTGCCGCTATAACAAGAAATGCTAAAAACAAAACAAAAACTATAAATTCCCCTACGAAAAAAGTGTTTTTTAAAGCGATTTTTGCTCAATTTTTTTGTTTTAGCTCTATCGTAAAGACGGGACACTTACAAGCGTAAAATTGGTACGTTTATAGTGCATAAGCTATAGAATAACAAAAAGCAATAAAAATTAATCAAGGGCATGTTGGACTCGCGCCTTTTTAATACATTTCTGCGTGACTGCGTGCCCATAACTAAGGCAGTATTTTTACCTTAGTGGTACGAAACCCTCGGTGCGCAAGTCCGGCTTGTACTTGACCGGTTTTTTAATAGGTTGTAAAGGTTTTTTTTTTTTTTCAAAATTACAGTTAGTTCTGTTAGCTAGTAGCACAGAATATATAATAGTAAACAAGTCTAGTAGTTACGGTAATAGATCAACGAGTCAAGCGCGGGCGACACGCGACATTCAATCGTGACGTGGTGAGTTATTGGCACCACTGTCTGACCACTGCACTATATTACTGAATACTGGCTCACTTGCACCAGGAAAAGCATGCTATTTTATTTATAAGTGACTTAATACTTTACCAAGAGAAACGGGTTCGGTAGGTTAAAATTCACAAACAAAGGTAAAACACTATAATTGTGTTTAAATTGGAAAATTTCACTTAATTTATATTGGGTATTTGAAAAGTAACTAGTCAGTAAACGCGAAATGCATGTACAAGTATTTTCATATCATTCTTCATCATCATAACATGCTCCTGAGGGGATTTACCATAGTCACCAGGCTTGTAAGCGTTATGCGGCTGGTGACCGCTGTTGTTGTTGATTACAGTAAGATGGTACGATACACAGAAAGATACTGCTGCCCATCCTCCGGTTCATAGACCCTTAAGGGGCTGATAAGAGCTGAATTTCCTACCTTTCTAACAAAGGGCAGAATGCGCGTGCTAGAACGGAGCGGATTCGCGCTGTTTTACGTTTTTCGCTAATTTTTTTATTTTTCTCAAAATCTGTAGCCATAATTTTAATTATAAAACAGCTATATTATTATGCGTAATATATTGAATAATGTATAAAATTTTTGGCATCATAGATTAATGGGTACTTAAGAAAAACGGTTTAAAAGCAAAAAGCAGAGGTACTTAATTTCAGATTTTTTTTTTGGCATACAAAATATATTTAATTGTGTTTCAGAGTCGTCCATATTATTGTAAAAAAAAAAATTCACGGCCATATATTCATCACTTTTCGTTAAAAACCTGGTCAAGTGAAGCGTATTTAGCTCTTATCAGCCACTTAGTCGCCTCTTACGACACCCACGGGTAGAGATGGGTTGGTACTATTCTTTGCAGGCACCACAAGGGTTCATCATAACATCCCATGAAACGTCCACTACAGGACAGAGAGCTCCCTTCAGAATTCTAGCTTTTGCTGGAAAAATGTGGAGGGGAAGTACCATAGTCACCTCGCTTGTTAGCGTTACGGCTGGAACCATGGACCGCGGTTGTAAGTGACCGCAATATAAGTAAGATGTAAGATACAAAGGAAGGTGCTGCTGCCCATCCTCCAGTTAACCCTTAGGGTTACAGGGTTACAGATCATATAATACTGATTAGGTTAATTTACAACCACAATATTGCGGCGGCTTAGGATTTCTACGTCATAAATCTATGTTCTACGTGGACAATTTTTTCCAGGTACTAGTTAGGTAGGTACATAGCTCTTAATTTTTGATATGAGCCAATTCCATTGAAAATCCAAAAATTGGCTCCTATCAAAAATTTAGAGCTATGTACCTACCTAACTAGTACCTAGAAAAAATTTGGTGCATTTATAAGGCGTGTCCACGAAAAGGCGATATAAGACTTTAAGCGACTGGACTACAACGCACGAGCCCAGCTACGCAACATTTAGTAAAATGTCTTTGGCATTATGTAAAGTGGCGAATTTTACAATTTGCCTGTGACATGTATAACATTAAGAATTCTAGCGCAGTTTACCATGATACGGTATCACGGCACGTTAATATCATCGGCACACTGTAAGTCTGACTGTCCGTTTGTTTGCAAATGCTCAGGAGCAGATGGTATCCGCTCCGCTTGCGAATAAGTTAAATTTGCATCGTGGGAATGTTCCTATTGCCCTTATACCAGGCCACTCAGAAAGTATTGCGAAAAATAGTTTTTATATATGGGAGACTGGCCGGTCAGAATCTTTTTCGAAAATATGATTACTTGTAAGTAAAAATATGTGTGTTCCATTTTCAAAATTTCCCTCTACATTTTTTGCGAGCCAATTCAAAGTATCGTGTCTTACTGAAAAATGGATCTGCGCCGGGAACATTTTAGAGCTATGATTTTTTACGATTTCAAGTGTCGCCTGAAACCGGATGAATCGTTCGATAGACTTCAAATGGCATTTATGGATGAAGGCCCCTCCAAGGCAACCGTGTATCGTTGGTATAACGAATTTAGGCGCGGTCGACCAACCTTGGGGGATGAAGAAAGAAGCGGTCGCCCTTTGACGGCTATTACGGAAGAAAACGTGCTAGCAGTGAAAAATTTAATCCAAGATAATAGGCGAATTACATATCAGGAGATTCAGCACATATTAAAGATTGGATCGGGAAGCGTTCACGAGATTCTACACGGGCATCTTCGCGTGAGGAGGATAGTATCGCGCTGGGTGCCGCACTACCTCACCGACGCTCAGAAGCAGGCCCGGGTGGAATGGTGCCGTGATATGCTGAACAAATTTGAAGCAGGCTCGTCTCGGCGTGTTTACGACATCGTAACAGGTGATGAGTCCTGGATTTATCAATACGATCCAGAAACCAAGCGCCAGTCGACAGTTTGGGTGTTTCAAAATGAACCAACGCCTACCAAAGTGAAGCGATCTCGAAGCGGGGGGAAGATTTTGATCGCCAGCTTTTTTAATTTGACTGGCCACTTGGCCTCAATTCCCTTACGAGATCAAAGAAGCATCAACGCCGAATGGTATACTACCAAATGTTTACCAGAAGTTTTTTCTGTTGTGAGCAACAAGCGACCAAACACAGGGCTCCGCGGACCACTGCTCCACCACGACAATGCGCCTGCACACACCGCGCTCAAAACGAGGGACTTCCTGGACAGCACACCAGTCAAACTCCTGGGTCACCCTCCTTACAGCCCTGATCTAGCACCGTGTGACTTCTTTTTATTTCCAAAAATAAAAAATCAGCTCAAGGGGATACAATTTTCGTCGCCGGAAGATGCGCTGGCTGCGTTCGAGCAGGCTGTAAACGAGGTGTCTACGGCGGACTGGAAAAAGTGTTTTGAAAACTGGTTCAGACGCATGAATCTTTGTATAGAGGCTGGTGGAGAGTACTTTGAAAAGATTTAATAAAAATATATGTACCTGTAGAACAATTTTTTTTAGTGTCGCAAATATTTCTGAGTGTCCCACGTACTTGCACTTGATCTAAGGGGGCACAAGTTTTATTACGAGCCCGGTAGATGGCATTAGTTGTTATACAGTGTGAATTTGTATTGGTTGCGCTCCCGTTAGTAAGGGTGATGAAGGACAAATTTTTATATGATTTGCTCATGTATGCCTCTTTGACTGATGATAAGGAGCATCCTCTAGAAGATACAAAAAATATTGGTGGACATCCACACCCCTGCGTTTTTGAGTAAATAAGTTTTAACTATTTTGAAATTTGACAATGAATCGTACACCTGGCAGACTATGACTATCCGATTAAATACAATGTATAAAACCCCAGAAAATAGTCTGCCACCATAATAGCCCTGCGTCGTAAACTTCCAGCTCTTCAAAATGCAAACATTCACTACTTCGTCCCGTGATAATGCAGAGCCCTGCATGTCTCCCTTTTCGATTTTCTACATCTTCAGAAGTATTTTAAACAGGAGCTACAAAGGCAGACCAAAAAAACATTATTTAGTATCTTATTTTCATTTTTAGGGTTCCGTACCTCAAAATAAAAAAACGGACCCCTTATAGGATCACTTTGTTGTCTGTCTGTCTGTCTGTCAAGACCCTTTTTCTCACGAACGAGAAGAAGTATCAGGTTGAAATTGATAACGAATATTAAGGTCCATAAACCACACAAGAATAATTTCAATTTTTTACAACGACGCAATCAAAAGATTTGGTTTGTATGTCCTCATCTCCATACATTTATGCAAAAAAGCAAAATCTACAGGGTACTTCCCGTTGGCCTATAATTATGAAATTTGGCAAGAAGTTAGGTCTCACAGTACAAATAAAGGGAAAAGTCTAAAATCATTAAATATTTCAATTTTTCTCACAAATAATAATAATCAATTAAGGTGAGCTCCCGTTTCAAGAACTTTTCTATAAAAGAGGGGTCAAGTTGGATAGTCGCGGAGTTTTAAAATCAAAGAGCAAAAGCTTTTAGTATATCATATGGTAGATAGGTACGGAACCCAAAGAGCGCGGGTCCGACTCGCACTTGGCCGGTTTTATTTTTTGCTTTATCTCAAAAACGCAGCGACGCACAGAAAAACTTGTAAGGACCAAATCGATTTGTATTGAGCTGATCTATCATCCCTATTAATATGAATCATGAGCAAATCATATACCTAAATTCAGCCAGCACCCTAACTACGTAGCCCAATGATTCTACCACGGGATTCTACTCATGAAAACAAGCAACGTCCCCAAAGAAAAAAGTTTTTACTCGAAAAAAAAAATTTCGCCTTTCCATACAAAATGAGTCGATCACGTGACCACTTTACCATGGGGAGACAAAAAAAAATTTTCGAGTAAAAAAATTTTTTTTTGCGAAAGTTGCTTGTTTTCATGAGTAGAACTGGGCTTCGGGAGCGAAACCAATACAAATTCACGCTGTATAAAACGTGTTGCCGAAGTTATTATCAATCCCAACTACTTTTGAAGGTGGTAGGGCTTTTGTGCATAGTCCGCCTGGGGAAGTTCAATTCAATTCAATATATTTATTGCTAGTCACAGTACATAACAGGTCTTAAAAAAAATATTGTCTCATGTGACGCCCTGCAAGGGCGCAGCAATTTCGAGAGAGGATGCATTTACACAAATTAAATTACAAATATAAATTAATAACAAATTAATTAATATAAATAAATTACAATTAAATTACATTATTATACGGTTCATTAATTAAATTACATTATTTGTATTTCCTTAACTATATCACAGACAGAGGCATAGACAGTGAGAGATTAATAGAACATGTTTATTTTAAATTTTTAACTGACTTACAAAAAAGAAGAGAAGAAAAGGAGGTTATCAATTCAACCCATTTTTTTGTATGCAAAATTTAAAAGTAGCACCCCCTTGCCTTGTTCTGCCGTAAAGCAACAGTGTTTGCACTGCTGTGTTTCGGTTTGAAGGGTAAGGGAGCGAGTGAAATTACCGCCACATGAGACATACCACCTCAGTTCTCAGAGTGGGTAACGCGCTTTGCTGTCTTATTAGTCTCAAATTATTACACAAATAAGACAGTGGGTGTCATGGGCTGTGGTGACCACTTATCACCAGGTATGGCTCACCAGCTTGTTTGCCCACTAAAGTTTAGAATTATTTGTCGTTGTAGTCAGACTCAGATACTTTTAATATTAATTTAATACAATCGGCACACTGTGAGAATCTGTAAGTATGACTGTCCGTTTGCTTGCAAATAGGTCGACACAAAGAAGAACATAATATGAAATGATATTTTTTCAGTTTCGATCACACCAGAAAGTAAGAAAAATAGCTAGCTAACATTTACAAATCAAATATTTGACTAAAATATTTTCCACAACACCATCATATCTTTATGTTTAATTCATTGACACTCGACAACTCAAACAATATTATTAAAAAAAACCAGCCAAGTGCGTGTCAGGCCACGCGTAGTATAGGGTTCCGTTGTTATTTTACGATTTTTTTATAGCTAAGCGGGTTTTGAGTAAGTATTTCATAACGTTTATAACATATATACTTTTTACCTCCTAATGCTCAGAGGTCCTAGCGCCTGATTGCTATTGCTGTTAATATTATTTTTAGTTTTTCAGTTATAGCTCATTAACCTGTGAAGCCTACTTAACTGTGATAGTTTTCCTTTTAATTTCATCATATATGCTACTACTGTGAATTTTTTCACATTTCCCATAATAACCGTTTAGCCGGCACTCGACTCCAACAAAAAATTGCGCTTTCAAACTTAATATTTTGCAAACCGATTCCTAAATCGAAATCCCTTTGCAAACTTATATAGACTTATCCAACGATACCCCCACACTATGGAGTAGACGAGAAAAAAATTTTCATCCCCACTTTAGTTGTATGGGAGGTACCTTATAAATATTTTAAAAAATTTTATTCTACCAATTTGTCGGCGTAGATAAAATGTTTATGCGTATAAACATTTTCAGGTTTCTAGTAATAAGGGTCTTTGAGCTAAACCGCGGACAGACAGACAGACGGACATGACGAAACTATAAGGGTTCCTTTTGACTACGGAACCCTAAAAATCCAAGTCAAAACCAGGTCAAGTACGAGACGGACTCGCACGCCGAGGGTTCGATATACCTGCAGTATTTTTAGAAGCAATAACAATAAAATAAGATGGGGGGGAGGTGTTTTCTTTTTTGACATTTTCCATCATAACTTGAAAACTAAGAGTTGTAAAAAATCATAAAATCCCATTTTAAATATCACAAGTAAAGTCCCTTCATAAGATACCCCACTCGACCTAGTAACGACAATTAAAAATTTTTGCCTTTCCTATTTCAGCCCCCTTTACAATAACAACAATAAAAAAAAATCGTTTGCAATCAAATTGAGCAATCATATTTATAATACTACTTCAAATTTCAAGTTGATAGCATCAGTGGTTGCTGAGATAAATAGGTGTGACAGACAGACAGACGAAGTAACGGAACCATAAGGGTTCCGTTTTTCCAGTTTGGTTCGGAACCCTAAATATCTTATCTAAAGAAATCTCACTTAAGATAGCTGGTAGAAAATGTCATTTAAACACAGCTGTATCTGTCATTGCGACAGTATTGATGACTTATTTATTACATCGGGAAACATGACACAAAAAAAGTAAGCCAGGGAGAACATAGAAATAAGTAATGAAATATTGGAATCTCATAAATTATTTATAAGCTTCCCAGTTGTAATGAATTTTAATGTTCTTAAACATCTCATGTGTATTAATTTAATTTTATATCGAGAGATATTTTTGTGTTGGTATTTCGTATAGGTACAGCCCGCGCTAAGAATTATGAGCTCTGGATGAAATCAGATGCTTTTTCATCTAATTAGGGTTCCGTATCTCAAAATAATTAAATCGGAACCCTTATAGGATCACTTCGTTGTCCGTCTGTCTGTCTGTCAAGACCCTTTTTCTCACGAATGAGAAGAGGTATCAGGTTGAATTTGATAACGAATATTAAGGTCTATAAACCACACAAGATCTGAAAATTTCAATTTTTTACAACGACGCAATCAAATGATATGGCTTTTTATGTCCTCATCTCCATACATTTATGCAAAATAGCAAAACTTACAGGGTACTTCCCGTTGACCTAAAATTATGAAATTTGGCAAGAAGCTAGGTCTCACAGTACAAATAAAGGGAAAAGTCTAAAATTATTAAATATTTCAATTTTTCTCACAACTACTAGTAACCAATTAATGTGAGCTCCCGTTTCAAGAACTTTTCTATAAAAGAGGGGTCAAGTTGGATGGTCGCGGAGTTTTTAAAATCAAAGAGCAAAAGCTTTTAGTATATCATATGGTAGATAGGTACGGAACCCTTAGGGCGCGAGTCCGAATCGCACTTGGCCGGTTTTTTTTTGTATTAGTTATTTTGTACTGCATTCGCCTCTGATCTGTGACTAAGGCCAACTAAACTTCACACACTAAATATTGTTTTTGGGGTTCCGTAGTCGGTTAACAAGGAACCTTTATTATATTATAGCCTGTCTGTCTGTCCGCGGTCCAGCTGACCCTACTGGAGAGCTGAAAGGTACAATTATGCATCTAGACACGCGGTAGCGTGTCAAAGCCAAGTTCAAAGAGAAGAAAGTGGCCACGCAGCAACCGTGTGTTATATTACAGGAACCATTTGAAGCCATATTAGTTACACCGACGGAGTCAAGTGTCCCCCCCTGTCAGCTAAGCGGCTGTTACTGTTATCGGAAAGATGGAAAATTTCCTAAACTACGGAACCCTACACTGCGCCGTGGCCCGACACACACTTAGCCGGTTTTTCAGTTCTTAGTTCAAAAAGGTTTTTTGTATATTTTCTGATTGTTTCCAATTTTCAAAACTAGTCTCGCTTCTAGTTTAAATTTAGAGATGGCTATTAGTTTTTACTTAGTACGTCTATAAAATGTTATTCATTTTGGCTATTTACATGTAATAAGATAGAATCGCAGACAGCAGGAAGCGGCATGGTAAAAAATTAAAAAGATTTATGACGTCCGGGACCAAATCCTGCTAAACAATTTTTTTTTGTTCTTTGCTTCTTTTTTCGTTATTTTCGTTTATTCTATCTTCTTTTGTTTATTTTCTATGTGTAACCCACAGAAAAATAAGGGTACTTAGAAGGAGGATTAAAGAAATAATTCGTCACAAGGTAGCGAAGGCGTCGTTCTATGGATTTGACAGGTTATTTTGAATATTTCCTAGTGATCAATGATAATTTGACATAAAAAATTAGGACATGTTGGCAGATGTCATACCATAGTAAAATAAATTAGCAAGGTATCTATTCCGAGCGAAGCAAGGAGGTCCGAAATCTTTGGTGTAACCCTAGTGAAAAATAAATGAAAACCTTAAGTGTTAAAAAAGCAATACGAACTCCCACATAGATATAATCTTGGAGGAGGACTCCATTAAATGAAACGGTTGCATAAAAACCTCTTTAGCACTCATTACTGCCTTCTTCTCATAGATGGCGCAACTTTGTGTCACACTGTATCGGTCCTGTTTAGGAATCCTGCAGCGTGCGCGCCATCTTGCATTCTGATCAGGGACGAGATAGACCCATCTTTGTAGAGGTACGTGTCACTTCTAGTAGTGAAAAGAATAGGGGTGATACAACTCATAATATGTTTTCAAATATGTATGTTTACATAATATGTTTTCAAATGCCATGTTGCAGAGGTTAGATGGCAGTTACTCTGTGTAAAAACCCGTGCTCTCTTAGTAGTTGCTGACTCCATAAAAAATATATGTCATAATATGTTCATACGTCTTAATTTAAATATGTCACAAGGGAACGTCAAAAAATGTATGGGATGACACAATATGTTGTAATATGTCAATTTAGAGATGACAAAAGCGAACGTCAAAAATGTATGTGATGACACAATATGTTCCAGCATCCTACCTGATTGGCATACCTACTTTCACCCCGAGGAGCTCCACTATGGAAAAAAAAAATTCAGCGACAGCTGAGGAAACTGGTGCCATTCGAAAGAGTACTAAAATACAAACAAAAAATGTTCTTTGATAAATTGTCCTGAGTGATATACTTTCGGAGATTCTTTTAAAAAAAATTTTTTAATATTTTTTTGTATTATGCAGGACTTCTTTACACACGTTAGCATAAGTATTTACGTATTTTGATATTAATTACAAGTTCTCCGGATCATAATAAAAGGAAGAGAGAATACAATAATGTTACCATCCATTCACGCAAAGCGCTTCGCTTTTTCATTCTTAGTGCTCACAGTGGGTCAACGTGGCTTGACATAATATGAAGTCAATTATAACAAAAAAAAACCCCGACAAAAAACGATTCTTTAAAAAGTAAAAGATATTAGTTCAAATTATTTACACACACTTGCGCACTTTATGATACTTGTTTTATTTCGTTGTATTGTTTAAATGCAATAAATACTTTTTACTTACTTTTACTATTGTTGACCCTTAAATGCCTTGGGGGACCGCTATGAACACAAAATAGAAAGGAACTTGCAACAATACAACTTGCGTAGGTATATTGTGTTGGTATAATTGAGTAACAATGCTAAAAGTTAGGCCCTAATCATGAATTAATTTAAATTAAATTTTGGATATTTATTAACATTATTCTGTTTCAATTTCGCAAATTTGAATTTTTACTTAGCGGTCCCCCAACGCATTTAAGGGTCAACAATAGTAAAAGTAAGTAAAAAGTATTTATTGCATTTAAACAATACAACGAAATAGAACAAGTATCATAAAGTGCGCAAGTGTGTGTAAATAATTTGAACTATTATCTTTTACTTTTTAAAGAATCGTTTTTGTCGGGGGTTTTTTTTAATTTTTAATTAAAATTTTATTTGTAGCTTTTTAAACTTTTTAAGTACGTTGAAAACTCGAAAATATTTATATTTAGTTAAATTCTGCGGCCAACAAAAAGTGCGGCTTCAAAACCTATTATTTTTATTATCAAATCATTATTTTTTGACAACTTGATCACGAAAAGAGCTCATAACTTTTAAACAGCTCGACCGATTTTCATCAAATATAGCTAAGATCCACCTCCATTAAATTACCTTTAAAATAAAATAAAACGCATTGAAATCGTTCCATCCGTTTGGAAGCTACGATGGCGCAGACAGATAGACAGACAGATACACACGTTAAACTTATAACACCCCTCTGTTTTTTGCGTCGGGGGTTAAGAAACACTAATTAATAACAAAAACCAACAAAAAACTTAACGGAACAACGGAAAACTTCTCACAAATAGAGAATCGCAAGTTGAACTCGATAGCTTGCATATGGTAGGAAACATAGTAGCAAACCCGTCCAAATATATAGGTTACACAGAGTACAACAATTATGACAAGAAAGACAAGACAAATACAGCTATTGTTTAAGGCAAATTACACAATAACGTGGTGTTTTTCACGCGTTATATCCGGGGCAAGTCTGACCGACCAACATTTTTTTTATTTTATTTTTATTTATTTTATTATGGCAACAAACAGTCATATACATCGACAAAACTTTTATAAAACTATACATTTCATATATAAATACAGACCTTGAGTGCCAACAATATAAATATAAATACATAGAGGTACAGTTAAGAGCACATCAAGCTTGACACTTCGGACTTTGTACCGTGCTTATTTCAAACTCGTAGGCGCTATAGTCGTACTGTGAGTGTTAAGCTTGACGTGCTCTAAGCTGTACATATTTATAAAGTAAGTTAAGATGCTACCTTTACTGTATCGATTTACTTAACTTGTACATATCTTCATTAAATAAAATGAAGACCGTTAGGCATTTGTCGGCATATAATTATTTATTATCATCTTACTGGGAGTAAGATATATATTTTTTAGAAACAAAGCGCTTTATGTGAATGGATGGTAACATACCTTCTCTCTCGTTACTTTTATTATGATCCTGAACACTTTGTAGTAAATATGTCAAAAAAGAGACCCAAAGACCCCCAGGGCTATGGTGACTTCATACATTCTATCATAAAAAAATCGTTACAGTGGTTGGTAGTTTGCTTGCCTTTTACATCGTTGCCCTGGAAATGGACGAATCCCTGGGCAAACATTTGATATGATGAACACAAGTGTTTTTTCTGTGTCTGGGTGTTATTTATTTATTTATTTATGTACGTATATAACAGTCTTTGATACCTATAGGCTATATAGGTTTTGCCTAGTTTGGAATCAGATGATCTTGTGTAAAATGTCCTCTTATATTTATTTATAAACCCTTTTTAGGGTTCCGATACCAAAATGGTAAAAAAAAGGAACCCTTATGGTGCCGCTCTGTCTGTCTGTCTGTCTGTCTGTCTGTCCGTCTGTCTGTCACACCTCTATATCTCAGCAACCACTTACGCTATCGAGCTGAAATTTGGAATAGTTTTAGAATATAGTTGCCCAACTTAATTGCACATGAAAATTTTATGAAAAAAGTATGATTATTAATGTAAAGGGGGCCAAAATAGGGGGGGCCAAATTTCAAATTGTCGCTACTAGGTCGAGTGGGGTATCATATGAAAGGGCTTTACTTTTACATTTTAAAATATATTTTTGTATTTTTTTAAGTTTCTTAGTTTTCAAGTTATGATGAAAAATGTCAAAAAAAATACCATTCCCCCCCCCTTATCTCCGAAGTTTGAGTAAGGGAAAATCGGAATTAATTACAGTTGACAGAGGTTTATGTAAACTTTACAGCAAAAATAAAACGATCTTTCTAAGTTGCACAGTTTTTCAGAAATCTGCAAAAAACCTTTACAAACAAATTTAGTTTTGCGGTCCTGAAAATGGACTTTATTGCTTCCAAAAATACTATAGGTATATCGGAACCCTCGGCGCGCGAGTCCGACTCGCACTTTTTTTTTATAACGGTACGGTATACCGGTATACCGGTTTACCGGTATACCGGTTTTTTTATAAAAAAAAATGATCTTAAACCTAGTTATTGCTCTAAGTAGGTTTAAGAGAGCATTGTTGCAAACAAAAATAAATACCGGGTTTGTTACCCTGTTGTGTTTGCACTGTTAAAAAGGTTTATAAGACAACGGTTAGTAGCAACCCTAATCTAATTCCAACTACAGTCGCACACGCAGCAAAACAGCCATAGCCATTAGATCATCGCGACAGACAGACAGATCGATGGACCGCTTTCTAGGGGGTAGTCACAGTATTCGGAATGACTCTATCTTACACTTTGCAACATTTAAATCGGGTACACTACATATATGATGGATGACGTTGGAAATGTTAGTAACAAAGTAAGAAGCATTTATCAATCAGGTGTCATAAACGATGCAATTGAAATTGTTATAGATGCAATAAAGAATCTGGTTAGATAAAAATTAGAAAAAAATTGCAGTACCTACCAGCTTATAAATTACTTGAGAAGAATACACAAAATACTTTATGACAAGGAAGCTATAAAAATAATAAAATTCATTTACATCTAAAACAATACGTCAAGATTCAATTAAACAACATATCTTTTTTGTCTTCTGTAATATTTGCACGAACTTTTTGTTATGCTAACACGTAATAATGTCTCATGAAAATTTCCACTGCAAGGCAGTGATCCCCCTCCAGAAGCGAAAAGTGTGGTACTTTGGAGGGGATTAACCATAGCCACATTAGCCACCATGCTTGTAAGCGTTACGGCTGGCGACCGCTGTTGTTGGTGACCGCAATAGTACACTCAACAGCACGTCAGTAGAAACACTTTTGGACCTTACGGCGCGGTAATAGAGTTGAAAAAGTTTCTACTGCGGTTGACCGTACGATACACAGAAAGATGCTGTTGCCCATCCTCCGATACAAAAACCCTTAGTCGCCTCTTACGACATCCACAGGTAGAGATAGGTTGATACTATTCTTTGCCGGCACCACACGGCATAGCAGATCATTACTCAAAACAGAAAAAATAGGGTTCGCAATGTGGTCGATCCCCTGTTTACCATAAAGCTCATACAAGGCATACAAGCTCATACATAATCTTACTTAACCCGTCACTTCATGTCATCCTACCATACACGTATTTATATATTTTCCGAGAAATATTACGCTTAATAGACAATAAATACCAAAGACATAAAACATCTAGAACACGTTGTAAACTTGAGATAAATCGCAATTAAGGCTGTGAGAGCCACCTGGTGGCGCGTGACTGGACTATGACACGGGGTTCGCGATGATAGGTTTACCATTATATTAAGAGCTCTGACATTAGTTAATTAATATACAGTGGTGCGAATTGTGGCCACAATCATTGTGGCTAACACAGCATTCCAGCAAAAACGCTTGGTAATATAGTCACCACGCTTGTTAGTGTTGCGGCTGGCACCATGGACCGCGGTTGATGATAACCGCAGTATATAAGATGGTACGATACGCAGAATGACGCTGCAGCCCATCTTCCGGTTCTCTTAGTCACCTTTTACAACCTACAAGGAGTAAATAACAAAGACAGCGTCTTCTTTTGACTCGCTTGGTGAATTGGGCTGTATTTGAGAATGACAGACAAGAAGTACAGATCAGACTGTATTTTATAAATAGTCACCTTAACATCCAGTATTTGCAATTAAACCTAGAAAGAAACAGTAGCTAAGCTTAAGTGGTATTTAACAGGATAGTAAATTTTAATTGCATTGTCATTCTATTGGTTAACAAGAACCTGACCACTTAATTTAAATCCCTGGACACTGACTTTGAAACGAGTATGCAGAGCTTGTGTAGCATATAAATTACATTCGATATAATTCACATACGGTATAAAAAAAGTTCAATGAACACTTTGAGACGAGATTCTGCATCATTTACAAATAAGTATCATCATCATATCAGCCGAAAGACGTCCACTGCTGGACATAGGCCTCCCTTAAAGATCTCCATGACGACCGGTCCTGCGCTGCTCGCATCCAGCGGCTTCCCGCGACCTTGACCAGATCGTCGGTCCACCTTGTGGGGGGCCTGCCTTACGCCCCATCGGCCATCGGTTCTTCTTGCAATGTGCCCTGCCCACTGCTACTATAGTTTAGCGATTCTCAGGGCTATGTCAGTTATTTTAGTTCTTCTGCGGATCTCCTCATTTCTGATTCGATCGCGCAGAGAGACTCCGAGCGTAGCCCTTTCCATAGCACTTTGGGTGACTTTGACAAATAGGTATAACATAACGTAAATAATTACAAAATTCTACAAGGATTAAGTGGTGGATGGATTTAACGAAAATTTAACTTAAAAAACCTTTACAAGGTTTAAAGCTGGATTTTTAAATTTTTAAAAAATTACCAGTTCAATAACTGAAACCCGACTACTGGCAAATCTTGCTATAAAAAGTATGAAACAAGAAAATATTGTCATCTGAAATTGTTATGTACAAACTATGGTATTTAATAAATATTCATACCGATGTTCAGATAATAGCCGTGGTCATATTGTTATGCCTCTTTGCCCTGAAGTTTATGATCGCTTTTAATTAAGACGCTTCTAACGACATCTCATTTGTCAAAATATGATTAGTAGTTTAGAAGTTATGATGCAACACATGAACATACATACATACATACATAGCCTGTCAAAATCATAACCCTCCTTTTGCTTTGCCGTAGTCGGGTAAAAAGCCCTTTTTATATGGTAACATCTTTTTGTTCGTCCCCGCCTGCAATATCTTATAAAATTCAAGTTAAGCAAATCCTATAGATCCTAGCTTGTTTTCCTCTTCTCTGTTATGCAGTCACGCTTTTTGTTTCTTAATTTTTTATTCCATACTTTTTAGAATTCAGATTTTGTTTTTGTAAAATTATCTTTTTTAAACATAACTGCTAGAACATAAAAGAAGTATTTAAATGTTTGTGATCGCCTCTTAAAGCCCTTCATTTCATACCCAACTTTATAAGTTATGTGGATATGTTTTTTTTTCAAGATGCTCAATTTAGCCCTTAAAATCCGCCATATAGATTTTTCATAATTTAAATATAAGTACCTAGTGTTACTCGTACTTGCTCTATTAAGGCAAATGATGACTCATTGAAATCGGTCTAGCCGTTTATTAGTTGCGAGGGAATAAAGAAACGGACATGCCTACATATATACATACATACTTATAATCCTCCTTTAGGGCTTCGCGCCGCTGCGCTGTAGGGTAAAAAAACAATCTTTGTTCTATATTTTAGATTTATATTTTATGTACATCTTTGTGCTTGACATTTTATATTTTCTGTATTTTATATAATTTTTTTTTTGACTATCACATTGTGAATTCTTATATTTAACATGAATGTAATTTATAATGTAATTTTAATTGTGTGATAATTAAATCTAATCTATGGTAAAAGTAGTTCAGTATCATGGACAGATTTACATCTTTATGGGTTGTTACACCGTATTTGTTGCACCCTGTACATTTTAACCTATCTTCTGTCGCCAATGTTTCCTTCCACTCAACACTGTTTATTTGACTATAGATTGTCCTCTGCGCTATAAAAGTCAAGTAATATTGTGCCTAGGCTATAGGTACAAACTAACCACCAGGGCCGAACTTACAAAAACGCGTCAGGAAAGATATGAAATCGGAACGTAGTGCCGAGGCTATAAATACAAACTAACCACCAGGGCCGAACTTACAAAAACGTGTCAGGAAAGATATGAAATCAGAACGTAGGTATTCCTGTGGGTAATTTTATATGAAAATCGTAAAGATCACCTAATAGTGAATGATTACCGCGGCATATAGCACCAACTGTCTTATTTGTGACGTACTTTGAAGCTTTAAAGACCATAAGAACTTAATATTATCTCATGTGTCAGTAATTTCACTATTAAAGTAAACGCCATCGTTAAAACTGTTATTTTACACGATAATCTCAGTATTTCTAAACAATAAATTGCAGATACATTAAACCATACACTTTCATTTATGTCAAATAATGCGATATTTGAATAAACAATTTTAAAATATTTGAGAAGAGCATCATGGTTTAATTTTGACTGGATGATGCTTGCTGATACTTAAAATTTTAAGACTCGAACTCTCTTGATACAGCCCTTCTCATTCTAAAATCTGTAGATAGGGCAAGTCCTGAGATTTAGGTGCTTTGAACGAGAATTGGAAATGTTCATCTGGTTAATAGCATCCTGGATAAAGATTTACTAGAAGTACCTTGAGAGACCCTGTAGGTTTCGTATTGCCGCTTCTTTTTTATTAACACTTTGTTTGTGAAGCGACGTTATGTATCTGAAGTCATTATGAGATTTGTATGTTATATCCAAAAATACATAAAAAAATACATATTTTTTTTAAAGTGAGGAGGGAGAACAATCTCAAGGATGCTAAAGACCGGGCAAAGTGGAGAAAATCAAGCCGGAAAGTGAACCCTAGCAATGCCGGAATAACGTTAGGTAGAAGAAGAAGAAGAGGACTTTGCTAAGCAGTAGAACATCAATGGTTGTGTAAGATAAGATAAAACTTAGACCGAAAATACCAAAGCAGTTTTATCCTGGTTATCATCATAATGGTATAACTAAGTAATGTCTAAGTTTGATATGAATAGTGCTAGAGAGCCACGATGAGGGTGACATTTGTAAAAACCGTGTATAAATAAACTATGATATAAAAAATTCAGGGTATTAATTTAATTGCGTGCCATAGCTTTTAGTAACGGAAAAGGAACACAAAAAAGATATAAAAAATCCTACATAAAAAAAACGAAAACTCCATTGAAACTTAACTAACGCGGAGGTCAATGGACGGAGCATTATCATTTATCAGCGGATAAGGTAAGCACATACATAACTGAAACACTTTCGCGCGCTTTTGATAGCGCGGTGCTCCGGGTCATTGCCCTCCGCGTTAGTTTAGTTTTTTTGAGTTCCTTTATCTGAACTGAACCACCCCCTAAGCTATGGCACGCAATTAAATTAACACCCTGTATATCCTTTCAATAAAGAAAATTTTCATTTCAATATTCCAATGTAGGTATAAAAGTGGATGCTTCGATTTGATTTATAAAATTAAATCATGACACAGATAAACAAAAAGGGTATTTGGTCAAATTTGGTATATCTCAACAATCCTCTCTGATAGTGGCTCTATAACTGACCAACTTTTTGCTCTACAGCTTTACAAAACAAGCAAAAACTTTTTTTGATTCTTCACAGAAGTTGATCTCTGAAATACTGCTCTATTTTTAAAAGGCGCAGGTTAAAAACTCTATACAGGGTTATTTTTGGACCCATGGCCAAATTTTTGTATGATGCTAAGAACACGAATCTGAACAACTTTCCCATAGGAACATGGGTCGTAAAACGAGAAAATATTCTGATCATCCCATACAAATCCCATTATTGCCGCCACAATATTTATATGGCATGACAAATTATTTTTCTCGTTTTTTGACCCATTTTTCTTTGGGAAAGTTGTTCAGATTCGTGTTCTAAGCAACATACTAAAATTTGGCCAGGGGTCCAAAAATAACCCTGTATATATCATTTATTGCGGACAAATCATTGTTTAAAAAGGCGAGCTTATGACCTAACTAAAGCTTTGCACGCGTACGGCGTACCCATTGCAACCAATACTAAATACCTCGTGATCTAGCTTGTAGGGCCTAATCTAACGAACAGACCTGTGCTGAAAAATTTTGTCCCATGGAGTCTGTTGTTTAGCCGCGTTTTGATGTCATTATGAGCAGAATTAATAATAATTTTGTTTTGTCAACCTTCGCCCTGCCTAATGCCTCTCTGCCAAATCCCTAGTCACTTCTAGCAGAAAACTATCTTTGTTTTGACGTCGATACAGAACAGAGCCGAAGGGTGCGGCCACAGCATAGCAACTCGCAAATCTCAGCAGGATTACAGTGAGTGTCGACACGCCCTTAGAAGTACTGCTTTAGAATTGCCACTTTACTTTTATTGTACTCTTAAATCGAATCAATGCAGAATGCTAAATAGATACCTATACTCGTATAAATACTATAAGGCTTAATTATTATGTTCACACTCGAGTCAAGAAGCCTACTGGTCTCAATTTATCGTATTTTCGGAGTACTGATGATAATCAACTCGAAAGTTTCTCAACAATCTGCGGGCAAAATTCTTCTCATCATCATAAGCAATAATTTAGGCGATTCTTAAGTTAAGTGCAATCAGGCATTAAAATTCGATATAAAACAGCACGTCTTATCTTTACCTTGACACATCAATCGATGTAAGACAAATAATAGTTATATGTCAAAAAGATTTTACAGGAAGTCGGATTTATTATGAGTACCTAGTATACAGGGTGTAAGGTATAGGTTGGCAAATACTGAAAGGGCCTGATCAGTCAACGTAACTGAACAACTTTCAGTAAATAAAACATTCAGGAAATGAAAAAAAATATCGGCCTATCCATACACACTTTCCAATAAAGTTAGCAATTTTGTATGGAGAAGCAGATTTTTTTTCATTTCCTGAATGTTTTATTCACTGAAAGTTGTTCAGTTACTTTGACTGATCATGCCCCTTCAGTATTTGCCAACCTATACCTTACACCCAAAGAGTATATAAGTCACTAGCGTTCTTACACCCACCCAGTATATGGCTTGAATTTTCGTTCAAAACTTTTTTACTTACACTTGGTCGTGGCGAAAAAATACTTTGCACTTTTCAAAATGCTGATTTCTTACCTGAAAGCAAAAGAAATATTTCATTCAAAATAAATAAACGATAAAAAGGAAACCGCAAGTTGAATCAACAATAGAATTTTAGTTGCACAATCTGGAATCGAACCAGCAACCCGCGATAACCAATGCAGGTTTTCTGAGGCAGTGCTTTATTTATATGGTAAACTACTCCAGACGAGGGTTGAAGTTCTGAAATGTAGGTTTAATAAACTACTTCATCATGACAGCCCATGTAACGTCCACTACAGGACAGGGAACTACCTCCAAAATTCCAGCTTTTGCTGAAACAAAGTGGAGGGGAAGTACCATAGTCAGTAGTCACCTCGTTGGTTAGCGTTAATGCTGGTACAATGGACCGCGGTTGTTGGTGACCGCAGTAAGTAAAATAATATGATACACAGGAGGATGGGCAGAAGCCCATCGTCCAGTTTACCCTTAGTCGCTTCTTACGACCGTGTCGATACCCACGGGTATGTATGGCATGCTATTATTCTTTGCCGGCACCACACGGGACAAAAACTACGGCATTTCTTTCTTAAAAACACTAAACATAACGCAAAAAAAAACTGAGATAAACTGCTGTGACAGACAGACAGACAGACAGATGATGTCGCACCATAAGGGTTCCATTTTGGTTGCGGGGGTCCCAGAAACATAGATATAAGTTCCTATCGAGTTTGGTATTTAATTAAAGGTGCACAGCTTGTCAATTCTGTCACGTGACTTTATTTCCCTCCTAAAAATTCTGCACATATCTTTTTAGGGTTCCGATACCAAAATGGTAAAAAAAGGAACCCTTATGGTGCGACTTTGTCTGTCTATCTGTCCGTCTGTCTGTCCGTCTGTCTGTCACACCTCTATATATCAGCAACCACTCATGCTATTGACTTGAAATTTGGAATGGTTTCAGAATATAGTTGCCCAAGTTAATTGCACATGTAAGAATTTAAAAAAAAATATGATTAATGTAAAGGGGGCCAAAATAGGGGGGGCCAAATTTCAAATGGTCGCTACTAGGTCGAGTGGGGTATCATATGAAAGGACTTTACTTGTACATTCTAAAATATATTTTTGTATTATTTCACGTTTCTTAGTATACAAGTTATGATGAAATTCTCCAAAAAAATACCATTCCCCCCCCCTTATCTCCGAAGTTTGTGTAAGGAAAAATCTGAATTAATTACAGTTGACAGAAGTTTATGTAAACTTTACAGCAATAATAAAACGATCTTTCTAAGTTTAGTTTTGCGGTCCTGAAAATGGATTTATTGCTTCCAAAAATACTATAGGTATATCGGAACCCTCGTCGCGCGAGTCCGAACCGCACTTGACCAGTTTTTTAGGGTTCCGTACCTCAAACGAAAAAAACGGAACCCTTATAGGATCACTTTGTTGTCCGTCTGTCTGTATGTCTGTCTGTCTGTCAAGACCCTTTATCTCACGAACGGGTAAAGGTATCAGGTTGAAATTGATACCATATATTAGGGCTTATGAACCACACAAGATCTGAAAATTTCAATTTTTTACAACGACGAAATCAAAAGATATGGCTTTTTATGTCCTCATCTCCATACATTTATGCAAAAATGCAAAACCTACAGGGTACTTCCCGTTGACCTAAAATTATGAAATTTGGCACGAAGCTATTTCTCACAGTACAAATAAAGGGAAAAGTCTGAAATCATTAAATATTACAACTTTTCTCACAACTAATAGTAACCAGTTAAGGTGAGCTCCCGTTTAAAGAACATTCATATAAGAGAGGGGTCAAGTTGAATGGTCGCGGAGGCCATTTTTGGTTTAGTTCTATTTTAAAAATTGGTATGTTTATAGTGCATAAGCTATAAAATAACAACAACTAATAAAATTTGGTCAACCGCGTGTCGGACTCAATAAATCTAGCACATTAACTTACTGAAATTTCAACTAATACAATTATGATTATGTGGTGGTACGGAACCCTCGGTGCGCGAGTCCGACTCGCACTTGGCCGGTTTTTATATATATATTAAATACAAAGATTCATTTTCATTTAGGGGTTTCTGACAATATCTTGCCCCAAATATCGTGCTTACTCGTACATGCTCTTTATAGAAATGTGATTTATAACTCCACTCGGTTAAAAAGTAACAATAATCACTCTCCATAACTGTAAAGTAGAGAAAAGAAAATTGTCATGAGTAATCTCTTCTTTTCACATCTAAAATGATGTACCGACTGTGGCTTGTTTTATTAAGATACTTGATAAGAGAAAATACAAAATTAATATAATATCGACAATTCGACAGCAACAAATTGTTTCTATTAACAACTTTAAGAGATTGTAGCGTGATAAGAGAATATATGAGATAGAGGCGTACAGAAATACTACGGACTGTAGTATCGGAATGTGATTACAAAAAATTCATTTCTCGTGACCTTCGAATCGAAAGTTGGTTACCCACTAGTAATCCGCTACATATATTTTATGTAAGTCATCAATCATCATCATAACATCCCTTGAAATGTTAACTACATGACAGGGAGCTTCGTCCAAAATTCGATCTTTTGCTGGAACAATGTGGAGGGGAATCACCATAGTCATCACGCTTATTAGCGTTACTGTTGACACCATGGACCGCAGTTGTTGGTGACCGCAGAGTGTAAGATGATACGATACACAGAAGGATGCTGCTGCCCATCCTCTGGTTCATTAACCCTTATTCGTTTCTTTTTTGCCTGCACCACACGGTTCGGCACTTATCTATGATTTAGCTAGGTCTCATGTCTGGGAAAATTTATTGTCTCTGTGTTTTGGAAAACTTCTTGAAAATAACGCGTTTCAGAAATTCTACAGCGCCATCTGCTATTCGGCTTTGGTTAAGATTATACTAATATATGAAATTGATGATATTTACGTTAGGGACCCCTTGATAGAATTTGCTACAGGGCCCGCGCTGGCTTAATCCGGTACTGCTCAACAGCGCATATTCAATGCAAGGGGCATTCAGTGTGAGCTTTAAACATCAATCTGAACACTGATAGAGAACAATTGCAGATGAAACACATCAAATTGAATAGAACCGGTGCATTTAAAGCGAGCACATCAAATCGAAAATTATACGCGTACCTCTAAGCAAGACTTGAAAAAGGTGATACCGGACCTAAACTCATCTATGCTGTCGTCGACGCAAATATTGTGGTACCCAAACAGATTGCTCCTGCAGAGGAAACATCAATCGTTATCTTATCTATCACTCTACTATCATGAAGGATTTTTTTAAGTAGACTGATTATAGACAGCTTTGTTAACGTGTCGTTAGTATTGACCCTACGTGATGTGACGCGAGGATGGGATATTATTTTCGCCCCAGATAAACATTTTTGTAGTAAACATAGTCTATGTTTATGTCTAAGGTTTATTTATCTATTCTTCTATTCCCAGAAGTACCTACATGTCAGATTCAGATACTGATGGGCTAAATGGCTTGGCCCAGTTTAGGAACAGATTACTTTGTATCAAATGTTTCCCATTATGTTAATATTTTTTGTCAATAAAAAAAAATTGACGCTAAAACTACAGTACTAAAACAAGAATTTAGCTAAATGCTAACTTCTCCCTCGCCGCGTCCTCCCGAGCTCTCCGCTCGCGCTCAAGGCGCAGCGCTACGTAGTGCTCGGCGGACGAAGAGACAGACGGCGGTCTGCGAAACTGCTGACCTCCCTGAAGAAGATCTTCGTACAAGATCGAAACTTGTCGGTCCTACGCCGTCCACATAAAACGTCAGTTTATCCGTCGAAGTGTATAAAATACTAACTCAATGTCGATCAATCGATAGCATGATGTCTAGGAACACCTTAAAGAAGCTGCAAATCTCTGCAAGTATCACCTTCACAGTTCATACCGAATGGCACTTTATTACAATACAATAGCGTAGATAATTCAATAGATAACATAGAATATTAGAACAGAATAGAATAAACTTTATTCAAAGAAATATGCTGCCAGTTGTTTGCTAATTTGATAGTTTTGCTCGCACTTCCAGAAAATGTCACTTAGATATATTCAATTTGAAATATCACGGAGAAGGTAAAGTCGCTTTTGTCGTCAATTTTATTTGCGTAAGAAATTCAAACACAGAGCACCAACTTGAGACAGTGGTTAATTGTTTATTTCAATTTTAATCTGATTAAATATTAGAATTAATTTCACATATTTTTCAAAAATGTCGTCCAGTAGAATTTTCGGGACTGCAAAACTAAATTTGTTTGTAAAGGTGCTAACAAAAAAAACGGTGCTACTTAGAGAGAACTTTTTTTTTTCCTGTAACATTTATGTAGGTAGACGTCTATCGACTATAATGAATTCAGATTTCTTCTTTTGCACTTCGGAGATAAGGGGGAGGGATACTATTTTTTTAGACATTTATCATCATAACTTGAAAACTAATAGTCGTAAAAAAAAATCTATTTTGGAATGTAGGTACAATTAAAGTTATTTCACTGATACCCCACATCATCTAGTAGGTAACGACAATTTTAATCTTTTGTTTGTTTTTGTTTTTTATTTGGGCCCCTTTTACAATAATAACAATATTACATTTTTTTATTTCTTTCATTTCAAGTATAGATTGGCCATCATATTCTAAAAGTATTCAAAATTTCAAGTCCATAGCATAAGTGGTTGCTGAGATAAACAGGTGTAACAGACAGACGAAGTCGCACCATAAGGGTTCTGTTTTTACCGTTTTGGTTCAGAACCCTAAAAATGGTTGGTAGAGGTGCAAATACTAAAACTAAGGCACCTTTTGTGCCACGTAGATTACACGTGACAATGTCGTGTTGATGGCTGTTTTATTCAAAACGGTTTAAGGGAAAATTTAAATCTAAGCGGGCCCTCCCGCTACAGTCAAGTAGTCTAGGCAGTGAATTTTGCAGTTGTATGAGATTTTCACAATAAATCCTACAACAGGGATTTTTTGTAATTTCTTAGAATATGTCATTCCAGCTTTAAATTTCTGGTTTTCTCCCGATAAAAGACTGAGATTTTTTTTAAAATTATTTATATAGTCTTACTTTGGTATATCTTCCGAAGAATAATTTCTACACAGGGGATTTTTCCTGACAAGACTTTTTACTAATAAATGAAGCTAAGCTTAGAATATCTCCTCTCAATAAAAAGAGATAAAAAAAAGGAAAACAAAATGTTACGAAAAATTACTATTACTTATGTATATACGAAATTCTACACTAGTGATCTTTTTGTAATAGTATTATAATATTGTAAAGATCAATGTCACAAGTTTTCCCTTCAGTGACTTGAGAGGTTTTTTTAAAAGTACATTTAATGCCTTTTCATGCCTACGCATTAATTCTACAGTCGGAATTTGTTTAAAACCTTACAGAGTGTTATTTTTTAAACCGAATTATAAAAATTTCTCCTATGGCGAACACGAGGAATTCCTGTAATAAAAAATAAAAACAATAGTATTAACGAGTGCATGGAGCGGGGTGCGGACGGGGTGGGGCGGTCGGCGTCCGTCGGTGAGGCGGTGATGGCGCGCTCGCTGTCTGTGTGAGCGACGCGACGCGGGACGTGGACGAGATAGTTTGTGGCGAATTTCCTTTTCTTACTATAGTAGAAATTACATTTAGGTAAATGGCTGAAGTAGGTACACAATGGTAAACTTTTTTTAAAACCTGTGTTACGAGTGGAGCTACGAGCGGAACCTGTAGTACTAACAAAAATTATATTTTAGTTGCCTAAATATTGAATATACTTACCTACCTATACTTAGGTACTTAATTTGGTAAAAACAGTTTAAATAATAGAATAGCCTCAGGTTTGGGGGGGAAACGGGAAATACGAAACCAAGCTCAAAGACGATTAGCGCGCAAGAAAGCTCATATACCTATATTTTGTTGACCTATTTGGCTTGGGTTTTTCGATTTTCGTGTAGCCCAGCAATTATGTTCTTAAGGTGACACCCACGCCAAAACTACCGCGCAAGTGCTCGGAATTTTCAACTTAATTAATTGAAATCTACAAAAAATGGAGACGTAATTTTTTTTATTATTACTTCAATATATTTGCTAGAAGAACATGGAGCCCAAAACACGATTTGGTAAAATTTTCTCGATAGAAAAAAAACGCAAAGTAAGCTCTAATTTCGCTTTTTTAGACATGTTTCTCAGACTAAAATCCTGAACGATTTAATTATTGTAAAATAATGGGTAATTTATTTTATGTCTACTTCTTACTCATTATATGTATAATGTACGCTTGGGATTAGTTTTTCAATATTTACATACCTAATATCATTTAATAAAAACACTTAAACACAAAATTTGCGCACCCGCGACGCGCGGCAAAAGACGTAAGTACCTACCCATAACCACCAGGCTGCAGCACGCGCTAATATAAACATTATTTCAATGGCATGACGTGCGATATTTGTGTATCTCGAAATGTACTTGCTTATTTGTGAATAGACTTCACCTTAAGTGTGTCTAGACTCCTGGCCATAATACCTACCTACCTACCTAATAAATACGTTGAAACTGTGAAAGTGTTGCGTTTGCGTACGAGTAGGTAGGTAGGTATAGCTACCTACCTACCTAATACGCAGGCTATAAATTTGTAGGTAGGTAGCTACCTACCTACTCGTACGCAAACGCAACACTTTCACAGTCACAACGTTTCATTATCATAATTTAGGTAGGTAATCAATGTAATTTTATGTACACGTATAGGTGAGTAGGTAAATGTAACGCTTGAAGACATATCTTTAACTCATAGATTACAAAAAAACATTAATCACAAAATTTGCCAAAACACCGGCTATCGGCCATTTGATTTGGTTATCGACCACCCGTGTACCGGTTATCGGCCTCGTAATTCACTGTAGAAAAATGAGTCTTATTAAAGAGCTCAAAAGGTTGGTAGTAGTTTGAAAGTAAAACAATTAATTAAACCACAATTATCAATTTATTTGCTCCAAAATCAAATCGATAATAAAAGTTCAAACTAAGGTAATTTTGAATTTATCATCATCATCATATCAGCCGAAAGACGTCCACTGCTGGACATAGTCCTCCCCTTCAGATCTCCATGAGGACCGGTCCTGCGCTACTCGCATCCAGCGGCTTACCACGATCTTGACCAGATGGTTGGTCCATCTTGTGGGGGGCCTGCCTACGCTTCGTCTTTCGGTACGTGGTCGCCACTCTTTACGCCCCATCGGCCATCGGCTCGTCTTGCGATGAGCACGCCCTGCCCACTGCCACTTTGGATTGGCAATTCTCGGGCTGTGTCAGTTGCTTGGTTTTTCTGCGGATCTCGTCATTTCTGTTACCTCCCGCGGAGAGATTCCGAGCATGGCTCTTTCCATGGCCCTTTGGGTGACTTTGAGCTTCCTGATGGCGTCCGTCGTGGGCGGCCGCGTCAGGATGTCATATTTCATCAGTAGGCACTGGTCGGAGACTTTCGTCTTGGGACGCTGCGGTGTTTTGGGCGTGAGGATGTTGCGGAGCTTCCCGAGCGCTGCCCGTCCGAGTCGGGTTCGACGAGTGGCCTCTTTCTCTAAGTTGGATTTGCCCAGCTGGACTGTTTGTCCCAGGTATGCGTATTTATCGACGGTTTCGGGCGTGGAGTCTCCAACTATGGTTGGAGTGGGTGCGGCAAGGGCGTTGGATATAGTTTTCGTCTTATCCATGTTTATTATGGAACCCATTTGTTTTGAAGCTCTACTGATGTTGTTGAGAGTCGTGCCGAGATCTTCCAGGGTCTCAGCCATTGCGACTGTGTCGTCGGCAAATCGAAGGTGTTTCATGTACTTGCCATTGATGTTGTGTTGATGCCAAGTCCTTTCCAGTCCAGGAGTTTTGGAGCGTCTTCCAGTGCAGCGGTGAACAGTTTTGGAGATGTGACATATCCCTGTCTCACTACTCGCGGCGACTGGATGGGTTTGGAGTCCTGGTCCTGGGGACGAGCTGGTATGGTGGCGTTCTTGTACGGATCCTTCATCATTTCAATGTACCGATGGTCGACTTGTCTCGTCTGGAGGGGTCGTGGCGCGGCCTACATCTCGATCGAATTGAAGGCTTTCTCGTAGTCCACAAAGCCTTCGATTCGATCGAGATGTGGGCTGTGCTGTGGTCTCTCCTGGGGTGCCAAGTCGACTATATGTACGGGAATGCCGCTGTGTCGGTTCGTCTTCGGGCGTTTGGGAGGCTTCGCAGTATCTTTGCGTCCAGAGTGCCGCGGGGTCTCAAGACGAGGGTCTTTGACCAGTGTGTGTTGCAAGTGGTGACATCCATATGTCACCACTTGCAACACACCGGGGCGTGGCCGCTCGCGGTGGGCCTTGACTGGGGTATCAAGGTCACCCAAAGGGCTATGCTCGGAGTCTCACTGCGGGATCGATTGAGGGGGTCCGCAGAAGAACAAGAGTGGCTGACGTAGCCCTGAGAGTCGCTAGACTGGGGTGGCGGTGGGCAGGGCATCTCGCAAGAGTAATTTACGCCTGCCTTGAAACTCGTGCTCTCCAATTTCAATAAAAAAAAAAACAAATATATGAAAATTATGAATGCCATTTATCGAACACTTATTAATTTCCACAGCCAGAAACAGGTCAATTTTTTACCAGTTTCTAATCGGTTGTGTTGTGTTAATTTCCTATGGTCGCAAATAGGTTTATTTTTTACTATTAATCGGCATATTGTATTTCCTACAGCCGGAAACAGGTGTAATGTTGACTAGTTATCGGCCGTTATTTACATGCTACGGCCGAAAACAGGTTAAATGTTGACTAGTTACCGGCCGTCTTATATTTCATACGGCCAGAAACAGGTTTGATTGTGACTAGCTATCGGCCGCATAACATTCGGAACTTTAGAACGTCATATCTTCGAAAATAGAAGCCATATTAGTGGCCGGAATCTAGTTGTGAATACACAAAAATCTAGTTGTTTATAAATTTAATGGGATCTGAGTCAGCAACTTACCACAATAAACATAAAGAAAAAAGTCCTAAATAAAACCCGTCTCCAACCTCCCTGTCGATAACTGAATTTTGAAGAAAATGGTGAACGGGTTTACCGGCCTCCATAAATATCATAAATGATGAAAGTTTGATGAGTTTTGGGGCTTTAATATTAAAATTTAATATGTTAGGATCACACAAACCACGCCATACACCAATAGACAAACAGTCACACTTTAAAACTTACCTTGAAATTCAATCCACTTGCTATTTTTTTTGCTAAATTTTGTACAGGTCTACTCAGCAAATTTTAAAATGGCAACTGAGAGCATGGTTTTAGATTTTGGAAGCTAAGCTGTCGTATAATCTATAGTGAAGTTAGTCCGGATTGAATGGCGCGCAAATTAGAGAAAGATGGCCTATGAAACTTCTATTATTCAAAATATTGTACTAAAAGGCCGATAAGGGGTAGAGGCCGGTAAACCGGTACGCTTATCCTACTTGTTTTTTTTCTTCCGATCCGAGGCGCGTCATACATAACTTCGAAACAAATGAAATGAGAAAGAATCCTGCGGGCGGGGCGGGCGGCACGTGTAGCTATAATGCTATCCTTTTCGCAAACGGGAAGCGAGCAGTGCAATCAAGGTCACGCGCATTAAGAATATTGTTAGAAAAGTGCGTTTTTATGTAAATAATGGAATAAAAATAATTCTCTTGTAATTGACGAGCGATATTTTGTTTTTAGTAAGATTAACTTTAACTGTTTACAGATTTAAAAAAAGTTTAGGTGTAGAATTAATGTACGAGGTAAAATAATATAAAAAAGACAAAAAAAATAATAATAAATAAGTTCTACGTATGTCACCGTGGAGAAAATTTACAGGCTTACTCGAAATTACTTTTTTTAAGCTTTTCCAAAAAATCCCCACCTGTAAGAATTTGTAAGTATTATTTATTAATGATTACGTTTAAATTTATTTTATCTCTGAAAATACTTGAAAAAAACTGGAGAATTTATATTTATAGGATAAATGTTAAAGCAATTAATAAAATTATACAACATCCCTACTGTAGGATTTATTGTTTACGAGCAAGACAATATAGTTTATTTTCCCCCCTTTTTCGTTTTTGGTATGGAGGGGAGTGAAATTATTTTGCAAAGTTTTCTAACTACATCAAAATATTTTTTAGAAAAAGAAATCAGGAATGTAGGAATTAATGTGGATTTTTTATTAGAATGACCGTACTAAAGTACATGTGAAGCTTGTCACTCGCAGAGTGCTCTTAGCTCCTATGGTGTTTGAAGCAAAAGCAGTGCAAAATTCCCCGTTTTAAGGTTGATGTGTTCTTGGTTGTCTAAGTAGGAGGGTTTTAGAAAAGCAAGTCGATAATAGCTTTATCGAACCTAAGATAAAGTGGAATAGGAATTCGGTATTGCCAACTTGCAAAATATTTAAGAACAATAGAAACAACTTAACTCACAGGTAAGATTTATAGAATTCTGAAGTGTAAATTCCAAAAACTACGGTGACGTTAGTTCCAGTTCCAATTTTATGTACACCCGTCAACAAATCATTGCTGCTGTACATGTTGGTGCTTTTTAACAACTGCGTTCCTACGTTTGGCAAAAAATTAAAAGAAAAAAAAAATATCCCACAGAAATCGCATCAAATGATAGCGCAATTTTTTTTCTATTTCATCTTATACATTTCATGGTCCGAGTAACATACTCAAAGGAACTCATTTCATTAGGAATCATCTTATATTTTTTTAAATCGGGGATGATTTGAAATAAAAAATTGCAATGCCATAACATTTTAAAAAAGAGCGCTCCCTACCTAATTTAAAAAAAAATATTTTTACAAGACTTTTATTATAATCGTCAAATTTCGAAGTGTTTAAAAAATTATTGCACCACATTCAGGCGAAGTCTCTGGTTCGTTCGCAACATTGATGAATTAAAAAAGCACCGCGCGCTTCATGACCACTCATATATTATTTTTTATTTTAAGAGCTGTCAACACCATTCACAATCCTCCATTACCTCCAGATTGCCTCATCCTTGATTACATTGAAACGTTGGAAACTCTCCAGGAATCCGAACTATGCCATTCTAAACGAACCTTGTTGCAGGCAAACGAACGGATAATCAATACAGATTTGCATAGAATGCTCCGAAGACCAAATTAGAATTAAGATTGATGAGACACTTTGGCAGCTGAACTCAAACTGAACTGTATTTAGTTAATAACAATGCAATAAACGTTAAATTGAGTAATTAAATTGTAAATGAAGTTTTAGTACAAGCGTGTAAAACACAATCAAAATACTACTATTGCATCCAGATTTCGAGCGATAAAGTAATGTTTTCAGAACTAGTGAGGTAAACAATTTATTATTCGTATTTCGACCTATGTTCTTTGAAAAATGTTAATCAGTGTTATATAACTTGTATAATTTGAACTTAGGTGACATAATTTTTGAAATAACTATCATCACCTAACAAAACAGCACCCCAGTAAGTAATGTCTTTATGTTTATCAAATACCAAATTATTCACCATTCCCATAATAGCCATCAACGCCATGTTAATATTGGCCTATAAAACCCCTATGTCTCCTTTACAGCTATCATGAGGTTTCAAAGTTGTGGAATTTTGTTATACAGGGTGTAAACTTCAGGAACCTTTTTGACGCTCACTCACACGCTCACAGGGTTGAAAAAAAAAAACCGGGTAAGTGCGAGTCGGACTCGCACGCTAAGGGTTCCGTACCTGTCTAACTTATGATACTACAAGCTTTTGCACTTTGATTTTGAATCTCTCGCAGATCATGTAAGCTTTTAACGATCAAACGGATCAAAATTTTAAACTCTTGAATTAAAATTTACTTCTCTCACTTAAACTTTATTTTTATTTTATCACTTAAACTTAACTCCTCCTTAATATAAATGTATTTGAAACAGGAGCTCACCTTAATTGGTAATAAATGGTTGTGAGAAAAGTTGTAATTATATAATGATTTCAGATTTTTCCTTTGATTGTGCTAAGAGACCTGGCTTTTCGCCAAATTTTATGATTCTAGGAGAAAGGTTTTGTTTTGTAGGTTTAGGTTTGGTTCATAAATGTATGGAGATGGGGACACAATGGACCGTATCTTTCGATTGTGTTGACATAGATGCTTCCAATTTTCATATCTTTAATGGTCTATAGACCTTTATATTATGTAATAACTTCAACTTGATACTGTTACGCGCTCGTGAGAAAAAGGGTCTTGACAGACTGGACAGACGGACAACAAAGTGATCCTATGAGGGTTCCGTTTTTTTTTCCTTTTGAGGTACAGAACCCTAAAAAAGCATTGCCTGATACCTAAAACTGAACAACTTTTCCTAAAGGGACAAGCAGATGAGTGATCATTTGGAGACCCTACATTTTTCGTGCAAATTTCAAAAAGAAGTAGAGCAGTCTATTTTTAACAAAAACTATCACAATAAGAGGTTCAAATATTTTAAAACAAGTTACAATGAATAAATGATTTTAATTTCGCGACAAAATATAAAAAAATTTGATACGACACTACAAATAAAAAATAATATATTTAATTACATAAAATTTTCAACTTGTTATGGTCACTTACATCTTCTATAAATCTAAAAAATAAAAGTTTCATTATAAATTATTATGACATGCTAAATATAAAATAATAGTATTTTTTTTTACATAGTAGTTACATACAACCCTGTATATTAAACTACAGTTACGGTTATTATATGGAATACAAAAGTACTAATTGTCGACAAGGGTGCGTTCCAAATGTCAGCAAGCAACGGTCTTATTTATAGCACTTTCACGTGTAAAACGAACGTGTTGCATAGGTGGTTTCATTTCATGTGCTGTCTTCTTTTAAATAACCTAGAAGTAGGAACCAACTCCTAAACTAGCTCCTTTAAATCTATAATTATTGCTGACTCTTTCTACTTCGATGGTAAAGAAAATGTCAGAAATAGTTTTAAAGGAGCTTTAACTTTTAAGATGCTTTGTGCAACTAGCGGTAAGTTAATAATTAGCATGATATGTTAGTTACAATTTCATGATTAGCTTTCTAAAACCACAGACCTATGATTATTTTTTTCGTTTATTCCAACGCTTACCAACTTATTTTGTAGCTAGGTATGTTAAAATCGGCTAAAACTGTCAGAAAAAAACATGTTTGTAAAACAATGTTATTCTTTCCGTTAAATATACTCTGGTTTTAGCAAGGAGGTTTGGGCCACGATTCGCTAGTGTCATGGCTGCAATACTGATTGGTAAGCGTTGAAATAAACGAAATAAATGGCACAGCAGCACTGCACTTACTTTCTCGCAAAACTCAAGGAAAAACTATCAACCGCAAACTTAAATTTGTAATGCCATACACATAGTATGGAAATACAAACTTTTATTTAAATTTTTCCAAAAAAATGTTCGAATGAAATATACAGATCAATTCAGAATTCAAAGTGACTAACATTAAAACAAACAAACTTCAAACGATTTCGAGTAAATCACATGTTTAACTTTTGGTAATACTGGAACACCCTTTATATGAATTTTCATAGATCAATGGATACTACCGTAGGATACTAGCATGCACATTTTTAATTTCCCTACACATGTTCCTTATGGATAATTGTTCAGTTTGGTCTACTGAGCAAGCCCTTTCAGTTTTTGGTACACCCTGTGTACTAAATTTTATTGAAAATAATCATAAATAATATCCAGTCAGGTAGACAACCGATCCAGGATTAATATTATAGAGAATTTTAATAAACTCAATGGAACCAATTTTGGGTAAATCACATATTAACGATTTGGTGGTACAGGAACACCCCTTATATGAAATTACACAGATCAATTGATACTGGCGCAAGATATCTTACATGGAGATGCTTGGTCATGCAAAGTTTCATCAAGATTCTATGAGCCGTTTTGAGAAAATTTCAATTTTTCATTTTCGTCGTATGATGACGTTTGATCGATTTGCATTAAACTCCTAAATTCAAAATCTGGTGTCAATCGGACCATTCGTTTAGCCGCTAGTCCCAAGCGTGACAGACAGACCGACCGACCGACCGACCGACGGACGGACATTTTTGGTAGACTTGTTTTTTATGATGTATAAGTGATATAGAACACATTTTTGAGAAAATTAGAAAAACTTTTTTTTTCACGAATACAATACCTTTCTCGCTCCGCTCGAAAGTAAAAAGGGATTATAAGAGTTAGGTACGCTATCTATAAGTTTGACTCAATGAGTGTGACAGCTGTCAAACGTATGAAAAATATGACCTGCAAAGAAAAATGAACCCTGTGTGTTGGTGTTAAGGTAACATCAAAACGGAATTCTTACTTTGGCCCTACACAACAATGTTAGGGCATCGCAAATAATAATGTGAGCAGAGCGTGTGATATTTCTATGATGGTTATAAAAATAAAATAGAAAGAAATATGATTGTTTAAATCGTGGAATCGATACCACTCCAGGTAGCAATCGAACTACCAGAAACCAAGTGTTTTTTCTTTTTTTTATGTCACAGATGGGTAAACGAGCAGGTGGGCCACCTGGTGGTAAGTGGTCACCACCGCCCATGACACCCACTGTCTTATTAGTGAAACAATTTAACACCAATTTATAAGACAGGAAAGCGCGTTACCCACCCTGAGAACTAAGATGGTATGTCTCATGTGCCTGTTTAAAGTGTGAAAAACAAAACAAATAAATAGTGTCTATATTTCAGCAAATCGGAAGATATAATCCTAACATTACATGGTACTTTTACAGAAAATGTACCTACGGCACGCGAGAACCAACCAAAGATAGTATTACTTACAATAAGTTAAAAAGCAATAGCAGTAGAAGTTAAGGAAGAAATAAACATTACAAAAGGTTAGAACTTTACAGGTGAACACGATTGAAACGGAAAACGCAATCCATTTAGATGTTATATCTCCTTGCGCATTAGTTCGGCGCACGCGGCGGGCGGTCCCGTGAGCAACGGACATTCATCAGATGGTAGGTAGCTTGCTGCACTGGTCAGCAGGTCACAAAAGTATGGAAGAGATCCATGAGAATACTAGCTGTATTGTAAAACCGTGAAAATGTTTTGCCTATGTCCTTTTCCTGGCATTCAAAGTTTTCGAACTATCCCCATACAAATAACACCAAAATTAGGTTCTGTAGTATATTCGTGAAAATATGTGTTTTTGTGTTTTTAGATCATAATCTACAATCAGTCATCAAGACTAATAGATTTGCTGCAAGATGTAGAGTGGGTGGAGTGTAGATCCACTGATCTTAACTGCTTCCATTACTCTTCTAAGCCACCACCATAATATTCCATGAAACGTCCACTACAGGACAGGAAGCTCCCTCTAGAATTCTAGCTATTGCTGGAAATATGTAAAGGGGAAGTACCATAGTCACCTCGCTTGTTAGCGTTACTGCCGACACCATGGACCGCGGTTTAAAACCCTTAGTCGCCTCTTACGACACCCACGTGTATGTATAGGTTGGTACTATTCTTCGCCGGCACCACACGGGACAGCCACTTGAATGTTTTCTAACAAGTTTTTAGGGTTCCGTACCTCGAAAGAAAAAAACGGAACCCTTATAGGATCACTTTGTTGTCCGTCTGTCTGTCTGTCTGTCTGTCTGTCTGTCTGTCTGTCTGTCTGTCTGTCTGTCTGTCTGTCTGTCTGTCTGTCTGTCAAGACCCTTTATCTCACGAACGGGTAAAGGTATCAGGTTGAAATTAATACCACATATTAAGATCCATGAACCACACACGATCTGAAAATTTTAATTTTTTACAACGACGCAATCAAAAGATATGGCATTTTATGTACTCATCTCCATACATTTATTCAAAAATGCAAAACCTACAGGGTACTTCCCGTTGACCTAAAATTATGAAATTTGGCAAGAAGCTAGGTCTCACAGTACAAATAATGGGAAAAGTCTGAAATCATTAAATATTACAACTTTTCTCACAACAAATGGTAACCAATTGTGGTGAGCTCCCGTTTCAAGAACATTCATATAAGAGAGGGGTCAAGTTGGATGGTCGCTAAGGCGATTTTCGTTTTAGTTCTATTTAAAAACGGGAACACTTACAAACTTGAAAATTGGTATGTTACAAATAATAAAATTTGGTCAAGCGCGTGTCGGACTCAAAAAATCTAGCACATTAACTTACTGAAATTTCAACTACTTAATACAATTATGTTTATGTGGTGGTACGGAACCCTCAGTGCGCGAGTCTGACTCGCACTTGGCCGGTTTTTTTTTTTATGTTGTGTGACTCATCTGTGTGTGTCTATCTAGGGGTTTTTGCTGGTGCTGTAGGCTAAATCAGTTTTAAAACAAATATACTTACGGGCATCTTAAGCCGGTGAATCCTGATGAAAATTAACACTTTTTTACTCAAAATATTACATGCCACCTCCACCCAAACCAACCATTATCCAAAATATTTCCACTGGCCCAATAACTCATACTGGCTTTTATCAGCAGAGTCCCTACCCTTACTGCCCACCGCTCACTGCCCATTACAGATTAAAAAAAACACTTCGCGCCACATCTAGATATCACTAGAAATACGCTCAATTAGAAGCAAAACGACTCAACTGACAGAAGATAGCTTTTAGATATTTAGTTTAAAAGCAAAGAGCTCAAGGACATTAAAGTTGAAAATGACTGGGCAATTACTGAGGGTGTTTCTACAGAGAAGGCTTGCGGTAAATTAGTAATGGAATTAAGTGGACACATGGGACAGTTTGGGTCGGCTTTGTTGCGAGGTATTTTGGAAAATTAATTCGGGTTAATTTTGACCGTGTTTGTATGAGGAACGAATAAAAATAACGTATTTAGTTAATTTTATTAGAACACTGTTTTTCCTGAATATTATGATGTGTGTCATGGTCTGTGGTTATGGGAAGCCTTTAAGTAAGGCGTAAACTTATACCAACTATAATTTTTTGACTGAGCAAACAAAGTTTATAAAGTTCTATTATCACCTCAGTATTCCAAAAAAATCTAAGAATTAATTTATTATAATGACGATAAAGTAATCAATGTCATTATCGTTTGGAAATAGTTTACAGAACTATCAACAAACTGATTTTTTAATTAATTTCATACGATATTCTACACACTTTCAATGATATTACTATAAACGAAAAAAAATCTTTAGTATGCGCTTCTCAATAAAAATCATTATAATTCATTTCTCTTTCAAATTCATCAACTTTTACCGCTTTTGTCCAAACAATTATCGAGTTAAGAAAACAGGCTCAGTCGTTAATATTGCATCAATATTGTCGATACCATCAATCATGTTCCAACCCGCCTTCTTTAAGTAAATACTCTAATGACAGGTAGTTTTCTTTAGCCAATTTGTCTTGCATCGCTTTTTGTTTAATTTTCCTTTCTTTCTTAATTTGTTATGTTAACATCAGCTTTTATTTTATGCTTTTAGTACGGCACTTACCACTGAAAAAATACCATCAAGATAATTGCCATTGTTTTTTTTTTTATTTGTAACTAAAAATCCTTACAATGCTCCCAAAGAAATATGAGTCGACAAACAATGATTTTCTTTATTACTTTTCCGCATAAACCTTGTCCCGGAAATAGTGGAATTTATGGGGAAATAGTGGAGTTATCTATGGGACGCAGAATTTTTTTTACCGTTTTTTTATCTTTTCTCTTTGGGAAAAGTTGTTCAGATTAATATTCGTGCAATATGCAAAGATTTGATCAGAGGTAAAAAAATAACCCTATTAATCAGGAATGTGATGGAATCGAGGCTCCGTTTTACCAAATTTCTAATTGTATAATCATAATCCTGTTATGTGAGATTAAATATGGAATGTTAAATTTCATTCACAGAAAGTTGTTCAGTTTCATTGACTAATATCATGTCCTTTTAGTTTCCGAAAAACTGTTCTTTACACCCTGTATATTAAAGTATTACTAAAAAATCACACATTTCTTTATTCAAACATGTTGGTGTTTGTAACTTAAACAAGTCAAAGGCAAAAAATCTCTAGAAGTTGATATTTCCGTAATTTCAAATGAAAATTTTAAATAAATTTTATTACAAGATATCAATGTCTAACAAAAATTTATTGACTTAATAATTAGTCAATAAATTTAAAAGTACTCCAGTTTGAACTCTGGCCAGATAAAACGGCAGTAAAAGACATCATGGAGCGACCGCAATGCGCTCTCGTGAATTTTACGGAGCGGACTTCAAGTGCACTCCTCAGTCAAAGGACAGGTTCTCCGCACCGGGCATTCCGGCTACCGTACCACTATCTACAAATGACTCAACACTAACAACATTGCAATCAACTACCGACTCTACTACCTACAAATTAAGACATAAACAAGCTCACATACAAGACATAAGATACACCCTTGCGGCAACATGAAACGATCCAGTTTTTAAGTGATATAAAACGTGACAAGCCCTGACCGATCACTCAATAAAATGAGTTTTATTTCAAGAGTACAACAGATCAATGTCCGCTGGCTTTTATTTAAGGTTTGCATAACTTTCTTTTGTGATGCAGTCAGTCGAATGCTTCTGTGAATTCTGCATAGTTTTGCAGTTGGGCTAAATTGAATTTAATGGTTTCAATGTTGGGTTTGTTTTCGTTTGTTGGTGGGTCGTTACGGGTTTTTGCTGCGACCTGTCGAACGTCAATTAGCGTTGCTGAAAGGAAGGACCGGTTCAGCCCACATCGCCAACGGACGATGTATATCAAGCGTTGCTAAACTCAGCCTGTCTCTGATCTAACACCCGCGTTTCACTTTGGATTCAATCTATCGCACTATCGTATCTATTTAATGTCATGATTTTGCCGCTGTCTTTCTCAATAATGTTCAAGCACTTTGCTATTTGAATCAGGAAGGTACTGATAATTTGGTTAACGTAACATTAATGATATGTATAAATGTTGAAAAACACAAAGACATCATATTCGAAAGGATGTCTATCGCGAGACTAGAAATATGAAGAAAACGATGCTCCATTTCATCATAATCCTAATTTAACAGAATCCTGCAACTTGGACATCCCTTTTTAGCAACTTCAAGTAATCTCCGGCTGTGTGGTTCCGGGAAAGAATAGTACCAAACCAACCCATCTCTATCGATAGGTGTCACGAGAGGCGACTAAAGGATTACGAACTGGAGAATGGGCAGCAGCACCCTTCTGTGTGTTGTACCATCTTACTTACTGCGGTCACCAACAACCGCGGTCCATGTTGACAACTGCAACGCTAACAAGCATGGTCATTATGGTACACACGGCCGCACATCGGTAGAAACACTTTTGGACCTTATGGCGTGGTAATAGAGTTGAAAAAGTTTATACCGACAAGCGGTTGACCGTACACACGGCCGCTTGTCGGGGGAAACACTTTGACCTTGAGCGGGTCCCTGGTTTCAGGCGTTTATAGCTTGTCGCTGGTTCTAGTTTTGTTTCTACGTACACTCGACAGCACGTCAGTAGAAACACTTTTGGACCTTATGGCGTGGTAATAGAGTTGAAAAAGTTTCTACCGACGAGCGGTTGACTGTACTTGGTGCCGTGCGTATAGTTCCCTTCTGCATTTGCTGGAAGCTCCCAGTCCTGCTGTGATGGTTCCGTGGGATGTTATGATGATGAACGTCTGCCTGTTTTGAGACCAGTAGCAATAGCAAGCCTAGCCTAAAAGGTTTAAAGCTGCAAATTGGCCCTAACATCACTGAAAGAATTTTTTGCCGTTGTCCAATTAGGTAGTTAGTAGTATCATGGGCAATTATTTTTAACGAGCTTTACGAAGCACGGAAAACGCTCTAGTTGTTATACCATTAGCGATAATAAAGGATCCCGGCCTGAAGACGCAGTTTTGAAGCATTTGGATTTAAATTCGCATAGGAAATAGCAAGATTTCGTACACGGATGCATTAAATCGCTATTTCTGAAACCATGTTTTTTTAGTGTCGATAGCTCATAACTGTTGATATTTTCTTTTATTATGGCTTTGTAAACTTGGAGTTTGTAAAACAAATAAAATCTTTTAGAAGAAAATATTTTCACAGGTAGCGATCATACTGACTTATAATAATTCTCTTCTCCCTCTTGTACTGTGTGCATTCAATAAAAGTTGAAGTTGAGTTTAGTAAGTATATCAGTGTTTCCATTTTCCCAACGATAATGACTAACCGCGCCATCCTGATAAAGTTTCAAAAGATGTACAAAGAATAAAATCGCAAAATTTCACAACCACAGGCAGGATTCGAACGTGCGTCTTCTTCGTAATTACCGCAGACTAGACGCTTTACCAACTAGGCTACTGTGCTGTGGTCCTGCCCGATGTTGTGAAATTTAGCGACCTCTATACGCATTCCACGTTGCGTTTGTGCTGCCACATAGCAAGCATTTGCTATACGTTGGAATGCGTATAGATGTTGCTAAATTTCACAACATCGGGCAGGGCCACATAACAGTAGCCTAGTTGGTAAAGCGTCTGCGGTACTTATGCAAAAGACGCAGGTTCGAATTCTGCCTGTGGTTGTGAAATTTTGCGATTTACTACTTTGTAGATTTTTCCGACCACAGGAAGTGTTAAAAAAATCATTTTCAAAAGGTGCCTGAAAAACCCTCTATTAGGTGCATGATAGCTAAAATTATTGAAAAAACCGGCCAAGTGAGAGTCGGACTCGCGCACCGAGGGTTCCGTACCACCACATACGAGTAATCATAATTGTATTAGTTGAAATTTCAGTAAGTTAATGTGCTAGATTTTTGAGTCCGACACGCGCTTGACAAAATTTTATTATTTGTTGACATTTTATAGCTTATGCACTATGAACATTCCAATTTTCAAGTTTTTAAGTGTTCCCGTTTTTAAAATAGAACTAAAACAAAAATCACATCAGCGACCATCAAACTTGACCCCTTTCTTATATGAATGTTCTTGAAACGGGAGCTCACCACAATTGGATACCATTAGTAGTGAGAGAATTTGTAATATTTAATGATTTTTTGTACTGTGAGACCCATTATTTGTACTGTGAGACCTAGCTTCTTGCCAAATTTAATAATTTTAGGTCAACGGGAAGTACCCTGTAGGTTATTCTTTTTTGCATAAATGTATGGAGATGAGGACATAAAATGCCATATCTTTTGATTTCGTCGTTGTAAAAAATTGAAATTTTCAGATCTTGTGTGGTTCATGGATCCTAATATATGGTATTAATTTCAACCTGATACCTCTACTCGTGTGGTGCCGGCAAAGAATTGTTCCAACTCATACATACCCGTGGGTGTCGTAAGAGGCGACTAAAGGTTAACTGGAGGATGGGCAGCAGCATCCTTCTTTGTATCTTACATCCTACTTACTGCGGTCACCTACAACCGCGGTCCATGGTGCCAGCCGTAACGCTAACAAGCGAGGTGACTATGGTACTTCCCCTACACATTTTTCCAGCAAAAGCTAGAATTTTGCAGGGAGCTCCCTGTCCTGTAGTGGACGTTTCATGGGATGTTATGATGATGACCTCTACCCGTTCGTGAAATAAAGGGTCTTGACAGACAGACAGACAGACAGATAGACAGACAGATAGACAGACAGATAGACAGACAGACAGACGGACAACAAAGTGATCCTATAAGGGTTCCGTTTTTTTCTTTTGAGGTACGGAACCCTAAAAGTAAATACTCTGACTGCACAGAATAGTAATATACACAATTTCTAAATGTAAAAAGAGCGCTGACGCTCCCATGCGGAAGTTCGTGCAAATCTATTTAAAGAATCTCATTTCTAGATTTAAATAAAATTCAAACATAGAATCACATCACCATTTAACTCTCCATGAACAACATTAACGATCACAACTAAACGATGAAAGATGAAATGAGCAATTTGCCATATCCTTCGGCACATCCTGTAGTTAAACGAAATTCTACCGCAAAACTACAACCTCTGACGCACCATTTGATTTTTAGGGTTCCGTAACTAAAAAGTAACGGGAATAGGCAATTTTCTTTGACGTTTGTCAACTACGTTTTTTGAAGTTTCAAAAAGTGTTTTGCTTACCACAGTCTGTTGGTAATTAATATTTTAATAGCTGTGTAAAATAAATGATTTTTTTAGAAGAAAATATGTTACATACATTAGACACTTAGTAGCAGTCAAACTGAATTAATTATTTTTCATACTAGGTGACCGTTTAGTATCAGTGTTTTTATTTTCCTAACGATGATCAGCAAAGCCATCCATTTAACATTTCAAAAGATGCTGGAAAACACCCTATTAACTAAGCCTACGTTGTCTGTCTGTCCGACATTCAAAGGACTGTCTGTATTCTACATCGGTTGATATTTTTTACAGATTAAGTGTTATTATGGCGGTTATCCTAAGAAAATAATAAAAGAAAAACTTATTTTTTTTTCTTTAACTCTATCATAAAAACTTCGTCTATCAAAGTTTATTGCTCAGTAGTACGGAACAGTCAGTGCGCGAGGCTGGCTCACACTTGGTAACTTTTAATTTAAAATATTTATTTTATAATAATCATAAATACTATCTTGTTGAAGCTTATTCTTCTGGTTTTACGCAATGTGGAAGTGAGGGATTGGACTAATTTTACTGTTCTTACAGACAACCTTTTGAGTACCTGCAGTTTTCCATCCTCAATAATATAGTCGGGTATAGAGGCACAGACTAGATAAGAGTAAACTCACGCGGTCCATAGTGCCAGCTGTAACGCTGACAAGCGAGGTGACTATGGTACTTCCACTTCACATTTTTCCAGCAAAAGCTAGAATTCTGGAGGGAGCTCCCTGTCCTGTAGTGGACATTTCGTGGGATGCTTCAGATTCAGATTCAGAGTCAGATAATTTATTCACGAATAAAGGTTTTTACAATAGGGTCTTAAAATTTAGCATGCACTTAACTTTATTCTGCCAGTTTAGGCGTGTAAATATAGGTAGGTATTAATTAAATATATTATTTGGCAAATAGGAAATTTAACAAAATTAAAAATTTAAGCATACAATTCATATTCATCGTTAAAAACAATAAAATAATAACAATAAAATCTCTCTTCATTTTATTCATTACTGCACAAAATATTTACTGTAAAACATAACTAAAGGAAAGGGCTTAAGAGAACTATGCTGGCGAGAAGTGGCCGGCCATGTTACTCCCACTGCACAATTTAACTTAAAATTGAATCGGCTACAAAAACTTCTATTTCCATTCGCCGCCTGGATTCTTATTCCACCCGTGTGCCGGTACTAACCTCCCTAGCTGAACTTTAAACCGTTTTGATCGGATCTTAATCCGCCAATAACCGGCGGTGAGCGGTTTCGCCCGGCTGTACCCGGTCGTAACCGGATTTTTGGGTTGCCAACTGGATTTGGAGATATTCAGTTGAATTTGCAACTACCATTGTATTAATGTAACAGCTACATTGTAGCTGTTTAGGATGACAACAATGTGATAGTAGACAGAGCGATGCGTAAGTCGATTAAATCTAATCGTAATCACTTAGTCAGGCCATGTCAGGCTCATGTCAGGCTACATTATTTCAACGGAAGGTAGTCTAGGTGGGTCAACAATGTGGACACACAAGTGTCGTTTATAAAAACTACTTTCTTCAATAGACTCATCTCGAAATTATAATATATTTACTTCACATACTAATAACCGATTCGAAAAGTGATAATCCTGGATAAAAATAAAAATCAGTTTTCGACATGGGTACTATAGAAAAAATATTCTATAAACGATTTAAGAACTATAGTGTTTATCGTGCCACCAGGTGTAATATCAGGCCTTATTTTATAAGGCACTGCACAAATTAATTAATGCATGTGTCAATTGCCATTTCATAGTTAATTAGTCTCGATTAGAATACATTGATTTTAATACTCTGCTATACCTACCTTCACCGCTTTTTCCTAGTAGTACTCAAGCCCATGTCCATCATTTTACTCTTTCGACTATCAGCAAATTACCAATCTATTTCGGCATTGGGCCTGGCAACTCACCAGCCAATAATCGGAGGTCTTTATCTAAACCTGCCAATAACTGGAATCGACAGGCTAGTCACGTGCCTGCGTCATCTTGCAGCTTTTGTTTTGACGGAGAGTCGGAGAGACACGCCGCAGCACTTAGGGGTTAAATCGTCCGAAACTATGGCAGTTACTGTGAAATGTTGAGGGGTTACGGATTGAGCTTGTTGTTGTTAAAATTTAAGTAAGCCATCTACAAGCGCGGTCTATACGGATAAACGCGTTAGTTTTTGTAACAATATTTAAAAAAAGTTGTCCTTGTTTTAAAATAATACTTAAATAAATTTTAAAAATCTATAAGTACAGCGTGTTACGGAAAGGGTGGGAATCTGCCCATGAAACTGAACAACTTTTCCCAAGAAACATAGGTCATAGATCAAAATCAATATCTGACCTACCATAGAAACTGCATCAGCTGATAGCGCTTTTTGTATGTGATGCCAAATTTGGTGTTTCGTAAAGATGTTCAGTTTCATGGGCTGCTTTAAACCATTTAGTATTATCACACCACATTGTATAGGCACTTAGGCCGGCCCGAGATGTCAATATTTTTCAAGCCGATTAGTAGCTCCAACTATCTAATACAGTAGCCAAGACCAAAGGCTCAACGTGCTTTTCGAGGCACGGATAATGCTTTGGTTGCTATATCATTAGTGGACGGAACGGAAGTTTTTATAGGAAGTCGTAGTAGTAGAAGTTGCAATAACAAAATGGAGTTCACGAAAGAGAGGTATGTTGTAAACAAAATCATAACCTCAAATTCATGTAAAATGTGTTAAATTGTAGATATATTTTAATTTATGTATGTAAAACGTTAAAGCAAGTAAGCTTTTTTCTGTGTGTGTATATGTAAGCTTTTTTCTATGTGTGTATTGTGGTTACAATCATGTATACCTCGTGTGTAATGAAGACAATTTTTTTTTACTGAAAAATATTTGTTTACAAAACACCTTACTCTTTCGTCAACTCTATTATTACAAGTGTATAAGTCTACATTCTATTCTACTGTTGAGCCATTAAGGGTTTTTTGTTTGACAGTGTACCCACCGGAAATCGAACCCAGAACCTCCGGATCAAGAGCCGAGCGCTCTAACCACTAGACCACGAGGCTGTTGTTAATTGTTAAAGTACGTAAGAAGTCCGTTTTGACGTGACCTTAACACCAACATTTCATTTTTCTTTGCAGGTCTTTTTCGTGTATGTTTGACAGCTGTCAGAACAGACCTATTACGGTGGCCTTAAGCCACGATCACACCTAGCTGAATTCAAAGACTAATTCGGCATACATTGCTCGTTGAAGTAAGGATATTGCAATTAACATAACCAAGCCTCCCAGCAATGAATGCCGAATTAGTCTTTGAATTCAGATAGGTGTGATCGTGGCTTTACGTTAATAGTTTGGAAGTTAGGTATACTCATCGGGTACTCTCGGATTTTGCTAATTTCTAGCCAGCCAACACGTCCAAATCCTCATTTGTGAGCCCCAGAACTAAGTAACAAGTAAATCTTATTAAGAACTCAGTCGGCAACTTGGAAATTAGCGCTCTCCATTAGTTTCGGTTTTACTACTGAAACGTAGAACTTTGGCGCAGTCTGTGCATGTTTCTAGAAAGTTCTCTAAACAGTTTTTGATTAATGTTTTTGTATGTGGTAGGGGGTTCAAAAATTTGGATAGTATTCTTAAGTCAGAATAGATAACATGGAGTTTCCATACATATTTTTCTAGAACCAGCTCTCTTTCTTCAGCTCTTCTTTTTTTTTCTACAATGTTCTAAACAAATGATAAATGATAAAACATCCACATGGGTGGGAACGGCTGGATTCGATCTGAGGACCATCGGCTTGGTAACTCAATGACCTATCCATTGGGCCACGGGCTATTAGCTTTGTTGACAAAATTTACAGCCGTAGACCTGGCGTCATACTCGTGACAACCCGCCTCTTTCCCATCGGTGTAGGCAGAGACCACAGCCCTCCACCTGCTACGATCTTGACATACTTCTCTCTCTTCTTCTCTCTCTGAGCGTGTGCTTTCCGGTAATGTTTCCGGTACACTCAACAGCACATCAGTAGAAACACTTTTGGACCTTATGGCGTGGTAATAGAGTTGAAAAAGTTTCTACCGACGAGCGGTTGACCGTACTATACCTAGTACTAATCTGGAGTGCATTAATCTCTTTTTTTCATCACAAACATCCCTTTTTGCTACCTCCCCAGTTTGGTTAAGACATTGCAGGATGAATCACCTAATTGTCCGAAAAGTTAGATGATTCCGTGCTTCGGAAGGCACGTCCAGCCGTTGGTCCCGACTTCTATCTACTAATGTAGTCGTTACTGAGCCATGTCAGAGACCTTTGGCGGCTCAAAAACTCTGACACCAGGGTTAATGAGGTCGGTCATCGTCCTTGCAACGCACACGATATGACAATGATGATGATCAAAAAATGTATTTGCAATTGGATGACGGTATCAGGAGGGCTCTGGTAAAATCTCAAATTCGAATTCAAGATCCAACTGAATCCTCCTGTCAACAGATTCTTGTCGCCCTATAAAACCGCTGCCAAACTGGAAACTAAAGCCAAAACTCTTGAACCAAATACAAAATATTTCTTCTCCAATACCACAGAATAGTAAAACTAAGCAGCTCCAATAAGCTTTATCTCGCGACATGCGAAAGGCGTGTCAAACTACCACAGCCGTAGGGTAGAGGGGAGTGAAAATGGGGGGAGGGTGGAAGGTGCTAACTCAGACAAATTCGTTCGCAAACATTGCTTAGAGCAGGAAGAAAATGAATGAGATTCAGAACAGCTGTGTCTTTTTATACAGGGTTATACCTACTATCATTATGTGACCGATTGCACAAACTTAAACGGTAGATTCTAACCATGAAACTGAAAAACTTTTCCTAAAGGAAATAGGTCGTAATACGAAAATAAAATTTCGACCTGCTATACAAAATGTGCTATTTAATGATGCAGTTTGTGTGGGTAGCCGAATTTTTCCTTTCGTATTTATTTTCTTTTTCTTTTCTTTTGTTTATGAAAAGTTGTAAAGTTTCATGGTAATAATCTACAGACAATTGGCCAAGCTAAATATGATACAACACACTGAAATACAAAAACCATTTCGAGATATTTTTATATCATACCATATTTTGTTATTTTCGAATAGAAAAGTATGTATGTATGTATGTATATTTATTTAATGGCATCACATCTCATTACAAAACGTATTTCGCCAATGTCAAAGTAAATTGATTGCGTGATTTTAAACAACATTTAGCATGACATAAAAATGTGTCAAAGACGGGGATACCAGTAATGTGTAAAAAAATATTACCAAAAAGGTTGATGACCAATGAGTAAGTACATAACCTGCTTGACCATAAACAACACGATTAGATCTAAATAAATTTTAGAGTTTAGTAGCTAATTCACAGAACCAAAAGCACCCGAAAGATATTTAATTTTGGCGATTTAGCTGTAAAAAGGTTTTCTATATAAAACCAAGCATAACTTGGCTAAAGATTTTTCCTACCAACCCGCGATTTCGTTTTGGTATGGCAATCGTTTCATCTTGTACTGTGAAATGACGTCATCAACTTTAAAACTTAAAAAATTAATATAAAATTAATAATAGTATTTTAGGCGGAAAAAAACAAATTAGTTTCCTAAAATAGTCTAAATTTTCAGTTAAAAATATAAAAAAATCATTTTTATATATTTAGCTTAGCGAATTCCGGGGCATTAACATAAATATCAATATAGTGAAGTCCCTACTACTGGGACAACCGTGACTATTTGTAGGTACAATACAACTAGTGGTAATACTAATAGTTAGTTAATACAATACAACAACTAGCTTTAATACCAATAAACAATTTCAAATTTCAAAAATTTCAAATTTCAAAGTGGTACGGTCAAACGCACGTCGGTAGAAACTTTTTCAACTCTATTACTACGCCATAAGGTCCAAAAGTGTTTCTACTGATGTGCTGTTGAGTGTACAATTCCAGTGGCACTAGTGGTTCTGGATGATAAATACTTGTGTACTAAACTCTCGTTGCACTCAAAGTCATGGAAAACTGAGACGAAAAAAAGCCATCACTGCAGCGGTAATACATCTAAAAGGATAATAAATAAAAAGAATAATATAACTAAAGCCAAGAAATAAAAATGTTATAAATAAAATACAAAACCGAATTTTGAAAACACAATACAAATCTAATCAATATCCAAAACCAATCAGTTACATAGAACTCACACGCAACTCTCACAGATGAAAAATAAGTTTTAATCGCTTTAATCTAAGAGTTTTATATAAAGGGCCTATAAATTTAAAAACCATTGACTATAAAACAAGCAAGCAAGTGGTTCTACTGATGAATTAATATGCTGTGACCTCTGGTATCGAATTTTATTGGTTTTTAATGAGACGAGATCTGTAAATAGATATAGGTAGAGATATGTCGATTGATATGCGATAAGCTGATTTGTCTCGATTTATATTACCATACGAGTTGAGCGTTGAAACCGTTAATCTGTTTGTTAAAATGTGATTAGCGTGAGTTCTGATTGATAAGTAGGTTGTACGGTTAGCAGTAAAGTCATCATAACATCCCAAGAAACGTCCACTACAGGACAGAGAGCTCCCTCCAAAACTCCAGCAAAAACGCATGGTACTTAGGAGGGATTTACCATATTCACCACGCTTGTAAGAGCCACTACGCTTCCTTCAAAACTCCAGCAAAAACGCATGGTACTTAGGAGGGATTTACTATATTCACCACGCTTGTAAGAGCCACTACGCTTCCTTCAAAACTCCAGCAAAAACGCATGGTACTTAGGAGGGATTTACCATATTCACCACGCTTGTAAGCGCCACTACGCTTCCTTCAAAACTCCAGCAAAAACGCATGGTACTTAGGAGGGATTTACTATATTCACCACGCTTGTAAGAGCCACTACGCTTCCTTCAAAACTCCAGCAAAAACGCATGCTACTTAGGAGGGATTTACCATATTCACCACGCTTGTAAGCGCCACTACGCTTCCTTCAAAACTCCAGCAAAAACGCATGGTACTTAGGAGGGATTTACCATATTCACCACGCTTATAAGCGCCACTACGCTTCCTTCAAAACTCCAGCAAAAACGCATGGTACTTAGGAGGGATTTACCATATTCACCACGCTTGTAAGCGCCACTACGCTTCCTTCAAAACTCCAGCAAAAACGCATGGTACTTAGGAGGGATTTACTATATTCACCACGCTTGTAAGAGCCACTACGCTTCCTTCAAAACTCCAGCAAAAACGCATGGTACTTAGGAGGGATTTACCATATTCACCACGCTTGTAAGCGCCACTACGCTTCCTTCAAAACTCCAGCAAAAACGCATGGTACTTAGGAGGGATTTACTATATTCACCACGCTTGTAAGAGCCACTACGCTTCCTTAAAAACTCCAGCAAAAACGCATGGTACTTAGGAGGGATTTACCATATTCACCACGCTTGTAAGCGCCACTACGCTTCCTTCAAAACTCCAGCAAAAACGCATGGTACTTAGGAGGGATTTACCATATTCACCACGCTTGTAAGAGCCACTACGCTTCCTTCAAAACTCCAGCAAAAACGCATGGTACTTAGGAGGGATTTACTATATTCACCACGCTTGTAAGCGCCACTACGCTTCCTTCAAAACTCCAGCAAAAACGCATGGTACTTAGGAGGGATTTACCATATTCACCACGCTTGTAAGAGCCACTACGCTTCCTTCAAAACTCCAGCAAAAACGCATGGTACTTAGGAGGGATTTACCATATTCACCACGCTTGTAAGCGCCACTACGCTTCCTTCAAAACTCCAGCAAAACCGCATGGTACTTAGGAGGGATTTACCATATTCACCACGCTTGTAAGAGCCACTACGCTTCCTTCAAAACTCCAGCAAAAACGCATGGTACTTAGGAGGGATTTACTATATTCACCACGCTTGTAAGAGCCACTACGCTTCCTTCAAAACTCCAGCAAAAACGCATGGTACTTAGGAGGGATTTACCATATTCACCACGCTTGTAAGAGCCACTACGCTTCCTTCAAAACTCCAGCAAAAACTCGTGGTATTTAGGAGGGATTTACCATATTCACCACGCTTGTAAGAGCCACTATATACGCTTCCTTCAAAACTCCAGCAAAAACGCATGGTACTTAGGAGGGATTTACTATATTCACCACGCTTGTAAGCATTGCGGCTGGCGACCGCTATTCTTGGTGACCGAAGATGCAAGATGGTTCGCAGAATGCTGCTGCCCATCCTCCGGTTAATAAGCATTTAGTCGCTTCTTACGACACCCACGGGTAGAAAAGGGTTGGCTATTCTTTGCCGGCACCACACAGGCGAAAGTGACCTACACTAAATACTAACGCAGGAGCAGAGCGAGCGGAGCGTGCTTCGGTAGCGACCAACGAATACCGGAAGCGAATTAAGGGGCTGAAAAGAGCTAACTACGCTTCACTTGAGCAGGTTTCTAACGAAAAGTGATGAATATTTGACCGTGAATATAATTATGTGATAATTAAGCATCTTTTCAAGAATATGGCCGACTCTGAAACACGATAAAGTATATTTTGTACGCCATAAAAAAAATCCAAGTTACCTCTGCTTTTTGCTTTTTAACCGTTTTTCTTAAGTACCCATTAATCTATGATGCCAAAACTTTTACACATTATTCAAAATATTATGCATATAATATAGCAGTTTTATAATTGATATTATGGGTACAGATTTAAAGTAAAATGCGAGCGAAAAACGTAAAACAGCGCGAATCCGCTCCGTTCTAGCACGCGCATTCTGCCCTTTGTTAGAAAGGGAGGTAATTCAGCTCTTATCAGCCCCTTAACTCCCGATTGATGGTCATTTGCTTATTGCAAATTACTATTCTGCCCCACAAGTTATTATTTTGCGGTACAAATAAATTTAAAGCTCAATTTCACATTGCTTATCAATTACTATTTTTTGCTGGATATCATGCAAATTTGATTTATTTGCCGGTAAAATTATTTTTTTTTTGGTGGAAAACTTTCAATATTATTCTGCTCGTTTATCTTTTGATGTTTCTTATTTATCCATTGTAAAACAATTTTGTCTCTACATTGAAGATAATTTTTAAATAATATTTTTTAGTATTTTTCTGTTTCTAGTGAGTATAAATTAAAAATAGGTAATACAATTTTAGCCACATCCGCTTAATTAAAACCGAATATTCAAATCGGTCCATTAGAACTCGTAAAACTATAAAATATTAACTAAAAAGTAATAAAATCATTTGCTGACTTCCCGTAAACTATCGCCTTTTAAAATACTATACAGGATGCTCGGAGATGTACTGCAAATCTTTTATTCAAATTCATGAATCCTTTTCTTATGAAACTAAAATTTTGCTCTCGGTAGCTCGGACAAAATGTACGACATACCAAAAAAAATGTAAACTTCCCATATAAATGTGAAGGGTAAGAAAAAATAAAAAAAATAATAATCACCGGCATACGAAGGCCGAGAAGACGAAGTCTTAAATAAATAATAATAATAAAAAAAAATGAAAAAATAATAATAATAAAAAAATTAAAAAAATACATAAAATTGTATTTTGACGTTTTCAGGGTTCCTTTCATATATTTTATTCGGTATTACATATTATATTTTCAGGAAGTACAGCAGCTAGCGATACAACGTATGACTGGAAGTTACTCCATCGACAAGAGCCAAGCTCTTAAATTGATTATGATGATGACTCAAAAATACCAATATGGGTGTAAGAGACGGTGTACCGAAAACTGAAAGGGCGTGCTCAGTCAACGAAACTGAACAACTTTCCCAAAGAAACATATGTTGGAAAATGAAAGAAAAATATGACCTCTTCATACAAACTGTTCGACCAGAGTGGGCAATTTGTATGGAGAGGTCAAAATTTTCTTTCATTTGGAAAAAAATTTGACCTCTTCATACTAACTGTTCGACCAGTGTGGGCAATTTGTATGGAGAGGTCAATATTTTTTTTCATTTCCCAACATATGTTTCTTTGGGAAAGTTGTTCAGTTTCGTTGACTGAGCACGCCCTTTCAGTTTTCAGTACACCATCCCTTACACCCTCTACTGATAAATCAGATTTTTTTTCTTTGGAACTCACTATTTCTTACGAGTATTATATTACAACCCAACGAAACCCTGAATGTGCTTTGCACGAAAGCTCTTCTATATAGGCTGACTTTCAATTAGTTCTTGATAGAAAAAGGTATGAATGTACTCATGATACTGAACAACTTTCCCCAAGGAACATAGGTCGAAATCCGAGAATCAAGTTTTGACCTCCCATAGAAACTGCATCAGCTGATAGCGAATTTTGTATGGGAGGTCAAATTTGGTTTTTCGTATTTCGACCTATGTTCCTTGGGAAAAGTTGTTCAGTATCATGAGTACATGCATATCTTTTGCTATCAAGAACTAATTAAAAGTCACCCTATATACAAAACCTGTGTTTCTTATGGAAAGTTGTTCAGTTTCATGGTAAGTACCTACATTTAAATTAAAAGTTCGGCTTAGGGTACATCTCGCCCCCTCAAAAACTGGTCCGTGGGCGAGATGTACCTACCTTTTGAAAAATACTTAGGGCCAGATTCACCCTAAAGGAAGTTCATGTTCAGGCCAGTTTTCATAGTAAATTTTCAAACATCCTGCATAATATTACGATAATGCCTAAGAAACTTGCAAACAAGGTTGCTTATCTAAAACACGCGTGTCATAAAAACTACAAGAAAATTAAAAATGTATTTCTGATAAAACTGCTAATTAATAAGTTTTAAATTACGATAAAAAGCATTTTTGGCGGTCCGTCAGTCAAAAAGACATGAATATTTATAGATAAATACAAAAACCATAAAACCCAAATAAAATTAAAGTTCCGAAGTCTACGCCTAACTGTTCTTACAGATTAGATGACTCAATGAAAAGGTGCTCTGATATTCCAGCGAAACACAAGAAACACATTGTATAAAGCCGACTCTTAAAGTAGGCCGTGCTGCAGTCGTATTTTGCCATTTCTTTTACGTTGCCATAGCACGATCCGAAACGGCGTAGACTCGCTCTATTTGTATTCTGCATGACATTCAATAAGTATTCTGTAAATGTAGATTTACATTGAATAAAATTATCTGAATCTACGTACGGTCAACCGCTCGTCGGTAGAAACTTTTTCAACTCTATTACCACGCCGTAAGGTCCAAAACTGTTTCTACTGACGTGCTGTCGAGTGTACTTAACTTGCAGTATGACTGTAAGCACATTACCATGTCCAATATGTCTAGCTTGATTGTATACAGTCAAGAGCAGGTGAAGTTTAACACTTGCAGCTTAAATTTAGCTCCAATGGTGATTGAAATAAGAACGATACCAATGTTTCAAGTTTGATGTGCATAGGACTGTACGTACACACAGCTTTCCGTTGGTGGAAACACTTTGAACTTGAGCAGTTTCTCTCTGGTTTCGAGCGTTTGTGGTTTCGTTGCAGCTGGTTCAGCTTATACTGGTTTTGTTTCTACGTTCTTGCGTGCCGTGCGTACTTAGCTTACTTATAATATTCACGTCATTTCAGTAACGATGAAAAAGCTTTAAGAATTCTGCGTACAAAATTCCAAGAAACTCTTTACAAATTCTGTCTTAAAGCACTCATGAGCATCAAAATCAACAAAACTGATTACTCAAACAACAATTAATTTACTACTGCACAACAAAATTAAACGTACACATAAAAATAACAGAATCCCTGCTAAGGCCTATGAAGCAAAAGTTTTACCGAACGAAAAATAAGTTTGTAAAACTTGATCACAAAACAAAGTTAACAATGTAATTGGAAAAACGAAAAATGTATCTTAGTGCTTTATAACAGGGTGTTTTAAAATTGTAAAATGCGTTGGACATTTATTTATCGATGGCTTCATCTCGTCGTCATGGCAACGGCGACACGAGTCCAGAATTTGAAGTTCGGAATTCAAAACGTGCTTTAAAAGTGTATGGAATTAATTGTCTTGATACTTGACAATATAAAGTTTCTATCTTATGTTATATACGATACCTTCTGATATTTAAATTATTGAGTAGTGTAACAAAACAACTAGCGTTTTATGTGTAGAAGGCACGGGCTTTTTCTGAAACTATGTAAAAACACTTTTTTACCTAACTAATGAAGTGAGTATTAAAACATGACACATACTCGTAAGGACAAACGTAGCAAGAGAACAAGATAGAATTCATATTAAGTTGACAGGTGTCAACTGCGACAAGTGACATTTCAATATTCGTTCATAAACTAATTAGAAGTATGTTTTACATTACAAATCTTATTTCTGAAAGCCTTTTAAAAAAATCGTTGCTCACGATGTTATATTACTATTTATAAGTTATTTTCTAGCCTACGGTGTCCTACTGCTGGGCAAAGACCTCCCCTTCCTTCTCTTACTTATCATATCACGTTCACGGTCCAGCGCAAGCTTCCACCAGTCCTTACGCGAGGCAATCGTTTACATGGTCGCTTCTATGACGTTGTTTGTCCTGGGTGGGGTAACTACTGAATGACGATCTTTAAACGGGAATTAACTGTTGTACTTTCTGAAATGGTAAATCTAAGAATATATGGATTTTTGAGATAAACAGCTGAATCAGCACAAGAAGAGATTGAAGCATGTACAAAACTTTTTGTAGTTCTTAAAACTTTTTATACGCCTAAAGAAGCATTTAAAAACATGTGGTTGGGAAAATTAATGCTGAGTGAGAAAAAAGTGTTTAAATTTTATGTTTTTGTTGACACTCGACAATATGCCAGTCAAGTTCCAGAAGGATTGGTTTCACTCCTGAAGTTCAGCGAACTTTCTTGCAGCTGCAGCAAAAAACATTATTTCACTCGAAACAATATTTTCGACTCTCTTTATTAAAGAAGTCGGTCGCGTAGTCGGCTCATTTTTGCTAAATGTTTTTCTTCGATAAAGTACCTTATTATAGTTCAACCAAAAAAATGTTAAAATATCAAGATTGATGTTTCCAGTGCATCTCTTATACAGGATGAACCGGAGTAGCGCAAGTCACCAGGTCACGTCGCGGATTCAATATGTCTTCCATCTGCCGGCGGCCAAAGCAACCACCCTCTATACCAGTGGCTCCCAATCTGGGATATTGGGATTTACAAATACAAAATACAAAAGCATTTATTCCCAAAAAAAAATTATAAATTAAAAAGCACGCGTAGCATTAAAAACATAGAAGGGAAAAGGATTTATAAGAGTCGATGGTGCTCTTCATAAATATTATATGGGCTGTAAGGGCTATGATCTACCTCACAAACCCTGTGTATTCAATCGCCAAAGGCCTCCTACGTGGCTCATTTTTTCTGTGGTCAACGACTTTACGTGGCTAAGCTTGCCTATTGACTATAGAAAACAAGAAATAAGTAAAAAAAATACTATTAGTTTCATTCAAATTATAAAATACCCGCTGTGCCCAGAAGATTCAGAGACTGTAGAGTTTGCTTTCAATTTGCAAAACGTTAAATGAAATTTGTTGTACTTACACTTGTATCATGAAGCAAAAACTTATTTTGCACTTTTTTGCTTGTATGCCTTACCTGTAAATAAAAGAGAAAATAATTTTTCAGTATCAGTGTTTAATTACTAGATTCATAAAGATAAATTCGTGGAGGACTGTGGTCTCTGCCTACCCCGACGGGAAAGAGGCGTGATGTTATGTTTGTATAAAGACAAATACAGCGCGTTCAGGATAAGTCGGGCTATGACGGTTATCTTCTGGGAATGGGTTACAGGCGGAGAGCCAATGAACGATTCGCTCGCCTCCCTCTACATGCCGCGCTCATCCCCGCGACTCATATTTCGACTTCTGGCCGTATACTATGAGAGGTAGGAACCCGAAGGTAAAGTTGAAATGTCTCATATTGTGTGAAGTTCTTGCGATCGCGATGTCGTTGTAAACGTTTAGATTCAGAATGAGATTCACCAAGACGATTGCGGCATACATGTTGTTTGAGAAGCACTGTTCAAAACAATACGGTAAGGAATGCACCACATTGGGTTTCCTACGTGGGGATGCAAATATAATGGACCGTATAATTGGCTACCATGAGCTGGCAGTACTGACTTAGACGGTGGAAAATTGGAAAGGTTAGGAAGAAGTCCCTTATACGCTTTTGTAGATGTTTCTTGTTTATTATGGGCTCATGCCAGAACTGCCTGGTGCCCATCTCAGGATCTAGACATTCTAGACCAAGTCAGGCAACGACAGGCATATAAGGAAGTTAGTGTTACACATTCTTATTTACCCAGATTCAGATAATTTTATTCACTGTAGATTCTTTACAGAATATTTAAGGAATGTCATGCAGAATACTATGCAAATAGAGCGAGTCTTGCTATGGCAGCATAAGAAACGGCAAGAAACCACTGCAGCACGGCCTACTTTAAAAGTCGGCTTTTTACAATGTGTTTTTTGTGTTTTTGCTGGAATATCAGATCACCAAACCTCTTTGTCATTAATAGAGTCATCTAATCTATAGTAAGCTTTGTTACATAACGTTTGCTTTACGCATTTTTTAAACTTCCTCTCAGGTAATTGCACTATATTATCTCCTCCAAGATAATATATAATGAGTATGGATAACCATTCTTTACATTCGAATGGCACCTCTTTATGTCTTCCTCTTCTTCATCTTTCAAGTCATCTATAGGGTGACTTTTAATTAGTTCTTGATAGCAAAAGATATGCATGTACTCATGATACTGAACAACTTTTCCCAAGGAACATACTCGTAGGTCGAAATACGAAAAACCAAATTTGATCTCCCATAGAAAGTGGGGAGGTCAAAACTTGATTTTCGTATTTCGACCTATGTTCCTTGGGGAAAGTTGTTCACTATCGTGAGTACATTCATAACTTTTTCTATCAAGAACTAATTAAAAGTCACTCTATATAGGGGTTCATGCCTGTCTTGTTCTTTATGCTTGAAAGCACTGAGAAGCCTCTTCATATTTACGACCTTTTGCCCTGAGGCCCTTTTCTGACTCTTCTTCATGTTCAGAGGCGGCAGGACGCTTCTTCGTATCTGGTGTTCTTTGTATTTAAGGGCATTAAGGGCGTCCTTAAATAAGACCACATAAATTGATAATAGTAAACAAGTGATAGTAAGACCCAGACAGTCTTGTTTAATTGCGAAGGCTTGGGAGCTTCTTCCCATATCTATGTCCGTAGACTAAGGGCTTTCTATAATCATTAACGCTAGTAGAAGTTCATCATAACATCCCATGACTACAGGACAGGGAGCTCCCTCCAGAATTCTAGCTTTTGCTGGAAAAATGTGGAGGGGAAGTACCATAGTCACATCGTTTGTCAGTTACGGCTGGCACCATGGACCGCGGATGTAGGTGACCGCAGTAAGTCAGAGGATGCTGCTGCCCATCCTCCAGTTTATAACCCTTAGTCGCCTCTTACTACACCCACAGGTATGTATGGGATGGTACTATTCTTTGCCGGCTGCACACGGGATAGAGAGTAGAAGTTAGCTTATATCAATACCGTACATTTTCATTCTATTCTACTTGCGTTTACGATTAGAAAGCCACTTATCTTTAGGGCCTAGTTTGTTATAATGTTCAATTCAACAGGTTTTTTGCAGTGGAAAATTATTTACTTAATACGAAATCCATGCATAGACATAAAAAAATTACAATGAAAAGAAAGCCAATCAATAAAAATCACTCACAATTCCGCCACCTGGTAGCTACGCGGCCACATACGGTGATATTTGCCTATTAACAATTTTACGATCTCGTTTGTCTAAATCCCTCCCTGCTTTCTCTAGTCATCTCGTCCGGATGAATCTTATCAAAAACTCTTTGAGAATGATGAGAATATTTTTATGTTATAGAAAGAATATTTAGTTATCAGTCACGGTAACTATTTTGGAACATGTTAATAATATGCCACCTTTTAACATCTCCCACCGAATAGTTTTCGCAATTTGAAGTTGATGCACCAAATTTTCGTGTACTATTTGTTTCAAATGAGAGTCACAGTGGACAGTTATTCTCAATGGTTATGCAAAATTAAATCGAAACAGAGTAAAATTAGTTTGACAGCTACTACTTCTTATGATTGCGGCCGCAAATCTATTAAGCTCAGTCCCATTCTCATTTGAAAAGCATAGTAGCGAGCTTTTGCTCTTAGTCAGTCTTACTTACTTCACTATAATATGAACAAAAATGCCCGCGTGATTGATACAATGTTAACAAAAGGAAATCAAAAACTTGCAGCAAAGCACTTATTTAAGGGGAATTATCATCCGCCCGGGTAAGTTTCCAACCGGATCAACTGACCACTGCCTTCAGACCACCTGATAGAACGACTAATAAAACACCTTCAAATAAAATATTTTTAATTATAATTATACTGCTGCAATAAAAACTCAGCCTTATTAGAATCTGAATAGTCGGGGATAATCGTACAGTCGGCTACAACGAGAACGGTCGTAAACTGAGAATGTTTTTAATTAGGCGATTCCCAAATCGACATTTTCCACTCGAAACCAACATAAATGATTATGTATATCAGTGTTAAACTTCGGTATTTTTGTGCTAAAATTTTATTGGTCGTTAGAGTAAAGTAGCGAATACGATTAAGATTAACTTAAAAGTATTAGGTAGGTAGTTTGAAATTAGATTTCGGAGCTTTAACGTACTGACTTGCTGCTTAAATTTAAGGACTAGATTGCTAAACGTATTTGAATTGATAATAATGGTTTAGGTAGGGTCTGGCTTATGAAAGACGAGTCTAGAAAAGAGCGGCATTTTGGCAGGCAAAGTACTTGAACCGCGACTTCAAACAATAATCGCGCGGAGAAAAAAGGTTTTCGCACGTCAATTTGTATGTAAATCGACTAAAGTCATTAAGTACAATCAACAAAGTTGGCACCTGACCACCTTGAAGCTTAGTTTCGTGTGCAGTAGTAGCTCGCCACGTACTGGAAGACGAAGCGTTGGCAGGCCCCTCACAAGATGGACCGACGATCTGGTCAAGGTCGCGGGAAGCCGCTGGATGCGAGCAGCGCAGGACCGGTCGACATGGAGATCTTTAAGGGAGGCCTATGTCCAGCAGTGGACGTCTTTCGGCTGATATGATGATGATTATGATGAACCAAGTTTACAATTTTGTATAGAAATATTAGAGATGCCTATTTTTTTTTACTTTCTGAAAGATTTATTCACCAAAATTTGCTCATTTACGTTTACAGATATTGCCCTTTTAGTTTTCGGACACCTATCTCTTGCACCCTTTGTATTACAGGGTGTTTAGTAAATGTCTGCAAACCTCTCAGGTGGTTGCTCTACCCAGGAATCTGAACAACATTCCAGGAACATATAATAGGTCGATAAACGAAAAAAGAAATGTTGACCTCCTATACAGAATGGGAGCTGATGAAGTTTCTATGGGACGTAATTTTTTTTTTCATATTTTGACCTATGTTTCTTAGGGAAAGTTGTTCAGTTTCATGGTTAGAGCAACCACCAGAGAGGTTTGCAGACATTTACTAAACACCCTGTATAGTATAGTATGTAAAAAGATACATGGAAAACTTACTCTATAGATTTAGACCATCATCATGATGATGATGATGATGTAAAAAGATACATGGAAAACTTAATCTATAGATTTAGACCACGAAACTGATCAACTTTCCTCGGAGAACATAGGTCGACACAAATACGAAAAAAAAATTTACTTCCTCGATTCTATGAAGAAGAAGTATAATTATTTTTAGTATGAAAGTAAGCGTGTTTAACAAGTTAGATTTTGGACCTTAATGAGGTACAAGTTAGGCCGTTTTATGAGCAAATGTGTTGAAAAGTAATTTCCAAATTTTATCTTAAAAACCCTCTTAAAGTGAGATATGCTTTATGTGACCGGTTTGACCTTCCCACGCCAACTAATTAGTAACATCACTCTTCTGCGTGGTACAGTTAACGACAGTTCAAGCTTGACACTCGTAGTGCAACTGTAGCCCGTACGTCTATTGAAATAAGAACGGTTCAAAGTCCAATGTGTCAAGCTTGATGTGCTCTTGACTGTACCATTGGCTTCCAGTTGGACCTAATGTCTGATTGGACGAAAATTAATGACCCCATCAACAGTCATTAATGAATTTAATGGTGATTGGTATTTCACAATCTATTTCTTACTTTGAAGCCTCTGAGTGGTTATTGGTATTTGGTTAAGTGATAACACTTTGACAGGTTCTTATTGATGAAATAATGCAACTCTAGCAAATTGTTGCGGCGTTGCACGGGGCAGGAGTGCAAATCGTTTATTGGCTCTCCGCGTATCACCCATGCGTATAAAATAGCCATCTGTTTTATTTATTTATTTATTGATCCAGTTGCAAATTACATGTCATCTTATGAAACTAGTAAATGTCAATGGCATGCAACGCCTTGTTCAGGCACAGCAACATATCTTAATCTAATTACATTATTTTAACGGCACAATTATTTATATAATCTATACGAAAATTAAATAAATAAATCATCTAATTTCTACAATTCTTTGTCAGTAAGGAACTCTTTCACAGAATAATAACATTTCGCAATTAATATGTTTTTGAGTTCGTTTTTGAATTTGTCATCACTTTCTACCGACCGAATGCTCCCTGGAATCTTATTGTAGATTTTCACAAATCTATTCAAAGGGCTATTACAAAACATAGTCATACAACTTGTGAATTTTTTTAATGTATCCTTAGGTCTCAAATTCCGGGTTTGCGTCTCTCTTGTTTGTTCAAACATGTAGCGGTATTTCCTGACAAATTGGCACACTTCCAAAATATATATTGAGGGAAAGGATAGTATTTTATGCTTTTCGAAGTACGGTCTACAACTTGTTCTACTGCGTATGTTAAAGAGGATGCGGATGCATTTTTTCTGCATAGTAAAAACATCATGCGAATCGGTGCTTTCTCCCCATAGGACTACCCCGTATCTCAGCCATGCGTAAGCCTGTCCGTAGTATGTCGATAATGCTGTCTCAAAGTTTGTGTTCCTCTTTACTATGCTCAGCGCGTATGATGATGATGATGATGAGCGCGTAAACAAAAGTTGATAGTTTTGTTTTTACTGTTTGAACGTGTTGCTTCCAATTAATGTTTGTATCCAATATTATGCCTAAAAGTTTGCAATTTTTTACCTCTTCTATTTGTGTATTCTGTATTTGTAAATTTATTTGGAGTGGTTTTTTTTGTGGTGGATAGAATTGGATTATTTTTGTTTTGTTTAAGTTTATTTGCAGATTGTGTTCCGATATCCAATTGTTTACGGTGTCTAGGTGGCGCTTAAGTAATTCGTTGCAATCTTTGTCATTTTTACAAGTGACGAGTAACGAGATATCGTCTGCAAACATTGTACAGTGCGTGTCGAGACAATTTGGTAGGTCATTCACGTATGTCAGAAACAAAATGCATCCTAGGACGCTTCCTTGGGGGATTGAGCAATTAGTGGTCGCTATATTCGAGGTAACGACTTCTATTTCCCTTGTTGTTTCGTTGTAATAATCCAATTTAACAAACTGTTTTCTATCCTTCAGATATGATTTTAACCAATAATAAGCATTCCCGCGTATGCCTAGGTCGTACAACTTGTTTAGCAATATTTCATGCGAAACTCTATCATATGCCTTTGTAAGGTCTAATAAAATTCCTACTGAATAGTTTTTATCATTGATGTCGCCTAAAGCCTTTTGAATAAATGTAGTTACTGCTAAAGAGGTTGAAGATTCTTTCTTGAAACCGTATTGATTTTTGTTCAAAATGTTTAAAGCCTCGAAAAATTTTTACATGCGGTTGAACATAATTTTCTCGAACACCTTTGATACGGATGGTAAGAGCGCAATGGGTCTATATTGGCCTGGATCGTGAGGACTTCCTCCTTTCTTTAGTATTGGTATAATTTTGGGAATTTTTAACCTGTCTGGGAATTGGCATTCATCGAAAGATTGATTAATGAGCTTTGCTAGAGGCATTGCTAACTCTTTAATGCACATTTTTAATAATTTTGCGGGTATCTCATCAGCGCCACAGCTCGATTTGTTTTGTATTGCGTGCATTGCCACGGTAACTTCGTGCGCGGTCGTTGGGTACAAGTATATTGAGTTGAGTACCGGGCTTTGTATGCGACGACGGCCTCTTGCGCTACTAGAGGATTCACCGACGGTGGCAAAGAAGTTATTAAAAGTATTAGCGACTTTTACGGGTTATGTTATACATTTGTTTTGAACTCTTAGGTTAATAACTCTCATATTCCTCCTTGGGAATCGTGTAAACATTATTTCAAAAAGTATGAGATACTAACAGTGCCCTCGCTTTACATACTAGTGTTGTTAGTGGACATATTTAAGCATAGGGATTTATATGAATCTGAATCGGATATGAATATTCGACTCAAAAGCAGGAGACTTGATTTAAATAATTTAATTCAACCGCATCTTGACATTGTAAAACATAGTCCTAGATATCAAGCCGTAAATATATTTAATAAATTACCGTTAAAACTGAAAAAAATCATGGATCCTATGGATTTTAAGAAAACATTAAAAGCGTTTCTCCTTGATAAAGTTTTATATAATATTGATGATATCTAACTATTAGAATGACATGTAATTTTATAATTAGTACCTGCTGACTGTGATAATAATTTGTTTGATTTTGTGATATAGTATTTTAACATTGTGATATTTGATTGATAAGTATGTGATATTCTGATTATTTTTTGTTTATTGTTTACAAATTATTTGTTTAATATTAAGTATTGGCACACAGTCATGTACTGTTTTAGAAAAAAAAAAAAAAAAATGTTACTTTTGGGATATTTATGTTTCTTTTTGTTTGTTATTTCGTTTATTACATTCCACATTGTTTTATTCTTATTATTTGAATTTTTCATTAGTTTTGAATATGTTCTTTTTTTAAATGATGTCACTTCTATCTATCTGCGAGCGATAGTTACCTTGATCGAGCTATACAGGGTGTAAGGGACAGCCTTCCGAAAACTGAAAGGGCATGATCAGTCAACGTAACTGAACATCTTTCAGGGAATAAAACTTTCAGAAAATGAAAAAAAATCGGCTTCTCCATACAAACTGTCAAATCAAGTTTCCAATTTTATATGGAGAGGCTGATTTTATTTTTCATTCCCTGAAAAATTTATTAGCTGAAAGTTGTTCAGTATTCGGTAGGCTGACCCTTACACCTCATATACGAGTATAAGGTCCTAATGAAATAGTGAACATAATTTTAGTATGTTACTCAGACCATAAAACTGAACAACTTTCCCCAAGGAACATAGGTCGAAATACGAAAATCAATTTTTGACCTCAAATAGAAACTGCAACAGCTGATAGCGCATTTTGTATGTTCAAATTTAGTTTTTCGTATTTCGACCTATGTTCCTTGGAGTAAGTTGTTCAGTTTCATGGTCTGAGTAACATATTAAAATTATGTTCACTATTTCATTAGGACCTTATATAGGTAGGATTTTTGTGAGCTCCCGGTATCTCTAAATTGTTATCATAAAAATAAAAATTATTGCATGTTGACAGGGAGGATAGCCACAGATGGGGCAGAAAGCTAGAGTGGCGACAACGAACCGGAAATTAGTTTACTATTATTTAATCTGTGTCGGAAACCATAGCGTAGGCAGGCCCTAAGGTGGACTGACGTCGATCTATTAAAGCCACGATCACACCTGGCTGAATTCAAAGACTAATGCGGCATACATTACTCTTTGTCGTAAGTTTATTGCAATTAACAAATCCAAGCCTCCCAGCAATGTATGCTGAATTAGTCTTTGAATTTAAGTCTGTGTAATCGTGGCTTAAGGGTCGCGGAAAGCCACTGGATGGAAGCAGCGCAGGACCGATCGTCGTGCAGATCTTTATGGGAGGCTAGCTGGAGACGTCTTTCGGCTGATAAATACTGATAATTATACGACAGTGATTATTACTTTTTTCATGATAAGTCGGTCTTAAGAAACCTATAGAACTGAACAACTCTTCCCAAGGAAGGTTGAAATGTAAGAAATAGTTATTTGTTTTGCAGTGTGCTTATTGAATAGTGCTTATTGAATATGAGTATTGAAACCCAAGGAAGCGAAGGATTCTGGGACCCAGAGCGTAGCGAGGTTTCCAAGACACGAGACGGAAAATTACTTTGCTGCCGAGCGAAATTTCAGAGCAATTTTTCACCTGACTTCAGCGAGGAAATTGCTGACGAATAGCGCCATAATTCATCATCACGTTCTAATTTCAAAAACCTTTTCCACGCTAGCAGCCAAAAATGAATTTTGTACGCAGATTTCGACCAATAAAGTAAAGTTTTCCGAGCTTGTGAGCATAGTTATTAATACAATTGTTTTGAAAATTATATTTTTCAAATTTCATTAGATTCAGATAATTTTATTCAACGTAGATTCTTTTCAGAATACTTATTGAATGTCATCCTACTAAAATTATAAACGCGAAAGTTTGTAAACTTGTTTCTTTGTTGTTTGTATGGATGGATGTATGTTTGTTACTCTTTGACGTAAAAAATACTGAATGGATTTAAATGAAACTTTACAATAATATAGCTTATACATCAGAATAACATATAGACTACAATTTATAGACCTGCGCAGACGAAGTTGCGGGCACCAGCTAGTACAGAATACAATGCAAATAGAGCGAGTCTATACCGTTTCGGATCGTGCTATGGCAGCGTAAAAGAAACGGCAAGAAACCACTGAAACACGGCTTTTACATTTTTACATTTTTCAGTTTCAGTGGCAGATTTTTAATTTCTATTCAGGCTCCTAAGTCCTAAGTACTTTTTCTCATACCTGGTATACTTTTAATTTCAACTGGCAACACCAAAATAGTATAATGAAATGAAGTTATTTATTCTACCGTTGAAATAGGTAAAAGAAACCGAGTGAGGTGATTATGTTATCAAGCAAGTGGCACTAAATTATTTTAATGTTTTTTTCGGGTGTAATATCTGGTAATATCGGTGCATTAGTCGTAACTGCCGATTAACACGAAAGGAACGCCAGTTTTTGACCGGAATGGATGTTTTCCGACTTCACTATGTTTGTAGATATTTTAAGTAACGCGTTATACTAGTAGTACATATTACTATGAGTAATATATATTTTATAGGGTTCCGTACACATAGGATGATAAAACGGGATCTAATGTGCCTCCTATGTCTATCTATCTGTCGGCGGGCTGTAGCCCACTAAGCAAGCTAAAGTTACAGCAATATTGCAGAACCACACATTTGAAAGGTTGTAACGTTACAACAACCTCTCACAGACATTGCCGCAACCATGAAACGGCCACGCTATATTTATACAGTGCAATGTTACTTTGAGTGATCATTTGTATGTTGCCAAATATTTAATTTGTAATATTACAAAAACATTACTAATATACCTGCAACGGCTGAACAGTAACAATGTTACAAATTGCAAAAATGTTACAAAGCTAAGTTTATGAAAACTTTAAGAACTGACAACGCCACAACATAATTTTAAATCTTGTGGAAACTTTTAAAAAATCATTGCATTAGTTCAAATACTAGCTATAATATATGTGTCTACATATTAATGTGTCCCTTGTATATCTGCTACGGTTACTTATCTTTTTATAGCCAAAGTGCTTCTCGTTTATTTATCTGTGGTTTAATTTTATTTTTAATTAACATGTTGGGCAAAGGTCGTAATTTATTCCTACGTAGTTTTACTTTTTAGGAAAGATAAGTTTTTGAGTGTGGAGTTGGAGACATAATGGCCAGTTTTTTTATACAACGTGTTAATGGAATAAGCGAAACCCTCATACACCTCAACTGATTTTTATTAAAATAAATCCATTCCTGTAAAAAATATCTTAAAAAATATTTTTCTTTCTATATATTGTTATTTTAAAGTTTATCATTGTTCTAGTTTCTTCGTTGTTCTAGTCCGCGCACTCCGCGCACGCCACGTGCCCACTTCCCTCCCCTCCTCACCACTCATGAACCGCGCGCGTATCCACACAAATATTTAGAATAGAAAGGGCATAAATTTAAATAATAAAATTTAAAATAATTACCCTTATCAAAACCCGTGAAATTGATTCTACTCTCGATTCTGAACAAACCATTTGTCTCAGTTTCGCTTATTCCGTTAACACGTATATTTTTGAACCCTGTATTAGATAGCTGATTCGGTAAGACAGAGTTAGCGTGAAAACTTCCCGTTTAATCAATAATCTTTTAGATATATCTTTTAATTCAATAAGGAAAGGTAAGAAATAGTTGTAGAGATGTCAGATAGTAACTTCCTGAGGCGTGTCAGTCGTGTTTAGATTAATGTCTGACGTGACTAATAGAAAATCGATCGATTAAGAAAATCTTATTACGCAATGATTCCTTATGCACGCAAGAGTACCATAAACAACATATCATTCTTACATTAATCAGTGAAAAAATTAAATAGGAATAGTAAGTCCTGAGAGCCATAGCCCTAAGAGTCGCTAAGCTAAAGTGGCAGTGGGCAGGGCACATTGCAAGAAGAACCGATGGCCGATGAGGCGTAAGAGTTCTAGAGTGGTGACCACGTACCGGAAGACGAAGCGTTGGCAGGCCCCCCACAAGGTGGACCGACGATCTGGTGGCGGTCGCGGGAAGCCGCTGGATGCGAGCAGCGCAGGACCGGTCGTCATGGAGATCTTTAGGGGAGGCCTATGTCCAGCAGTGGACGTCTTTCGGCTGATATGATGATGATGATGAGTAAGTCCTGCGATCCTAACGAAATAGTGAACATAATTTTAGCGTGTTAGGGTAGCTACACACATGTTTGATTCGGCATCTTCGGTTCGGCTTTTTCTTAGAACTTGAGTTGTCTGTTGTAAAAAAGCAGAATCGAACAAGTATGTAGCTGCCCTTATATGAAACTGAACAACTTTTCCCAACAAACATAGACGCTATCAACAGACACAGTCTCTGTGGGAAGTTAAATTAGTTTTTCGTACTTCTACCCATGTTCCTTAAAATGGTTCAGAATCACGGTGTAAGATGCTTGAAATTATGTTCACTCTTTTACTAGGAACTTAAATTATATACATGACTATGAATAACTATCAATGTTATTAAGTTTATGCTTACAAAAATAAAAATTATTTTGCTTTATTTATTTTTATCCCATGTAGGTATGCTAAAGATATTTTAAAACACCAATTTTTATCTGTAATAATAATAAAAGTTTATCTGTAACGTAATATAAACAGACAGACATCGCAGACATATTTATAGGATCCCGTTTTTCACCCTTTCGGTACGGACCCCTAAAGAAACGTGAACGTACACTCAACAGCACATAAGTAGAAACACTTTTGGACTTTATATCAGGGTAATAGAGTTGAAAAAGTTTCCACTGACGAGCGGTTGAGCGGGTGAGTGACGACGGATATGGAATTTTAAAAATATGCCGAATATTAATCGAGATCTTATAAACATATTTTAATAGCAATTTCATTATTAATGATGATTAAGTTTTTAATTAAATTGACATTCAAGGACTATGAACCACACATTTGAATTACGTCCTCATAGGTAAATGGAAACAAGCAACATTCTCGAAGTAAAATATTTTTGAAGTGAAAACTTCTTTAGCGGCGCTTGGAACTTTTTTTGATAGGGAATAGTACATTATGGTACTAGTGTGTAACATTGGTAATTACCGCCGAGGCGCCATTGAGACCCGAGCCGTAGGCGAGGGTCTTAAGAGAACCGAGGACGGTAATTATCAATACACACGTGTATCATACGACGGTTTTCAACACACTTGTGAATAAAATAACAATAAAATTTAAACCAAAAAACCAAAGTGAGTTATAGCAATTAAAAAGTCACAGTTTGATTATGGGTGTTATTCTGTGCCTAATTGCGGTGACCATAGAGCCACGTGCACGTTTACCTGGCGTTTATTCCATTTCTCGTGACCCATTAACTATCTTTCAAGATGCTATCGACTCAAAGAATAGGTTACACCGTTACAAGATACAAAAAATTTGAGTACATTGTTAACATGTTACCTCGCTAGAAAACATTTTCTTCTAGCCGGTAAAGTTTTGTTGCACGCGGCTGGTTCTGTCTGACTAAATAAGAAGTTTAAGCTATTTTTCTTTAATTTTTGTTTGTATGGTGTTGTATGGTAGTCTATGTCAAATAATTATACAAGGTGATATTTTAATTGCATGCCATTACGAAATAATTATCTCAACCTCCCATGGAAACTGCATCGGCTGGTAGCACATTTTGAATAGCAGATTAATTTTATTTTCCGTTTTTCGATATGTTCCTTTGGAAATTTTGTCATACTGCACCCACCCCTGAGCTAAAGAACGTAAAATGCTAATAATTAGCAGCTGAGTAGAGAACAATGAAAAAGAAAATCCTAATTTCAAAGACCCTTTTCCACGCTTGCAGCCAAAAATTACTTTTGCACGCAGACAAAGACCGATGAAGTACACTTTTCTGAACTAGTAAGGTGAAAAGTATTTTTCTCCAACACAACATTATAGAAGATCAAATCACCACACAGTAAAGATAAACGTTGACGTGCTACAACAAATCCTTGTTATTCAGAAGATATTGAAAATAATTTGAAATAAATCTTCGAGGGAACTCCAAAAACACGTGTAGATCTGTACGTGCGATAATATCTTAAGTAAAGGATGCTCCCGTCACTACAAGCCATTTCTCACGATGGAACACACAGATATAGTACCAGTTAGATATTAGATACTAGCTAGTACCTACATCAAAACAGACCATGAAACTGTACAATTTTCCCTAAGGAACATAAAAAACAAAAAAAATACCTCCGTATAAAATGCATTTTGGCACATGATATCAGAAGTAAAATTTTGTGTTTTGACATATTATGCTTCTTGTTTAGTTAATATAATGGTATACTCTGAACCCGATTTCTAGCCTTTTTTACAAATAAAATAAGTTAGTGATACGTTTTTGAAAAATTATAGTATGCGTAGTCGTGTTCTGTAAAATTTGCTCGTTCCGTAGAAAACAATATACAGGGTGATTGGAAATTCGAAGTATTCCTGAAAGGGGGCTGTTCTGCAACTCATGTGGAGCAAATTTGCGCATGGAACCGGTGGTCGAAAATCAGTGGAAGATCAGGTATCTTGATGAAAACTCCCACCCTACTACATTAAAAGGCAAAATGTGAATAAAGTACACCACCCTGTGAAATAAATTCATACTTTTCAGATAGAGGATAAATGAATTATTAATTGGAATCTAATTTATGCCTTATAACTCTGATAAATTCCGAAGTAAATAAGTTCTAAACAACAAGTAGTGTCAAAAAAAATCTAAATATTTTTATGTCGAAGGGAATATTTCAAAAATTCATACATACACTTGACGTACAAACTACAAAAATAAGTTTCTCGTTTCATAAGCTTTCTAAAAAGCTATAAATATTGCAATTTATTTGTAGCGCTCAGAAAAATATTAACCGAAAGTGCGCTGCGACACTATTTTCTGGTCGGATTAATTTTTCTAATTGCGTGTGAAAGTGATGTTAATGAAGAGAATAAGTAAAGACAAAGTGCTTTAATACGTTTTACGGCAAAAAAAAATATTTTTTCATGCAAGGATAACATTTTTGAAAGGTACTTTCTTCAGTATCGGGGTATTTTTATGAAAACTCTCGCTTTACTACATTAAAAGGCTGAATGTGAAAAAAATACACCACCCTGTGCAATAAATTTATACTTTTCTGATAGAAGATGAATAAGTCATTAATTACAACATAATTTATGCCTTATAACTCTGATAAATACCAAAGACAATAAGTTTTAAACAAAAAATAGTGCTAAAGAAAAACAAAAGACTTTTTCGTCGTAGGGAATATTTCCAAAAGTCATACACACACTTGATGTAAAAACTACAAAAATAGGTTTCTCGTTTCATAAGTTTTCCAAAAAGCTATAAATCTTGTAATTGTATAGTGGCGCTTAGATAAAAAAAATTGCCAATGGTGCGCTGCGGCACAATTTTTTGGTTGGATTCATCTTTCTGATTGAGTGCAAGTGTGGTGCTTATGTAGAAAGTAAACAAGAAAATGGAAAATTTAAATAAACTTTACTTTAGTGTCTACAAAAAAAGCTAATTATCAAAATTATCCTACAATTTTACAAATCTTGCTCGAAGTGAGAGACTTGGTGGCGTATGCATGCTCGCAGCCGTTTTAGAACTTCCGTTCTCGTTTTCCGCATCGTTAAAATTTGCGCGTCGTTCTTGACATTCAGCTGCGCCTCATGTCACAAACTAGCGTTCCTGTTATAATGACTATCTTTACTTAACAGTTGCATTAACTACTATTTCTTTCCGTAGCCTACTCAGATGTGTCCAGTACCCCGATAATGAAGAAAGTACGTTCCAAAATTGTTATCTTTAGATAAAAAAAAATATTTTTATCGCTTAAAAGTGTTGTAAGGCATTTTGTTTTTATTTATTTTCCTTATTAACATTACTTTCACACGCAATCAGAAAAATGAATCCGACCAGAAAATAGTGCTGCAGCGCACTTTCGGCTCATTTATTTTCAAGCGCTACAATCTAATTACAATATTTATAGCTTTTTAGAAAGCTTATGCTTGGCTGTGCGGTGCCGGCCTAAAAAGAATAGTACCGACCCATCTCTTCCCGTGGGTGTCGTAAGAGGCGACTAAGGGAAATGAAATCCAGAGGATGGGCAGCAGCGTCCTTCTGTGTATTATTTCATCTTACTGCGGGCGCCAACCCGTCTGCCAAGCGTGGCGACTATGGTAAAACCCCCTAAGAATCGATGAATCACAACTATAAGCTCCGGCCCCTAGTCCCCGGCGGCCCCGCTATTCCTGGCTCCGGTAGCGGCCATGGTAACGGTGGGGCAGGGGGTGCGAAGAATCCCCGGCAGATGTCGAGCTACCAACAACGACGACCTCTGGCCCTGGCAACTTATAACACGCGCACATTGCGGACCGACGAGAAGGTTGCAGAACTCGAAGAAGAATTGAGCAGGTTACACTGGGACATCTTGGGTCTATCTGAAGTCCGAAGAGAGGGGGAGGACTCGATAATCCTAAAATCAGGTAACTTGCTCTATTTCCGGGAGGGCGACCAACTGTCCCAGGGAGGTGTCGGGTTTATGGTCCACAAGTCTCTCGTGAACAACGTGGTCATGATCGAGAGTGTGTCGTCGCGGGTAGCGTACCTTATACTCAGAATCACCAAAAGGTATTCGCTGAAAGTCATACAGGTATACGCCCCCACATCGACACACTCTGATGATGAAGTCGAGGCTATGTATGAGGATATATCTAAAGCCATACATACGCCTAAGACCCACTATACCGTTGTCATGGGGGACTTCAACGCGAAATTAGGCAAGCGAGGCGATGGTGAGCTGAGGGTGGGGCAATTTGGTGTTGGATATCGGAATTCCAGAGGCCACATGTTAGCCGACTTTTTGGAGAAAGAAGGACTCTTTATGATGAATTCCTTCTTCAAAAAGTCGGAAAACCGAAAATGGACCTGGATCAGTCCCGATGGTGCTACAAAAAATGAGATTGACTTTATCATGTCGACGAAGAAGCAAATATTCAATGATGTCTCTGTGATCAATGCGGTTAAAACCGGAAGCGATCACCGGTTGGTAAGAGGCACATTGAATATCAACGTAAAGCTGGAAAGAACTCGACTGATGAAGTCTACGCTCCGACCAGTACCCACCAATATCCAAAACCCCGACGGCTTTCAGCTCGAACTGCAAAACCGCTTTGAATGCCTTGGTGAATGCGTAGATGTGGACGACTACAATAACGGGTTCGTGGAAACTGTCCATACAATTGGGTCAAAGTACTTTAGACCCCACCGTACTAAAAGAACCAAAAAGATCTCTGACCATACCCTCAAGCTAATGGAAGAAAGACGCGAAATGGTTCTGCAGTCTCCGGAAGATGCTTCTCAATATCGGCGGCTCAATAAACAGATCTCTAAGTCTCTGACTCGCGACCTTCGGCTATTTAATACTAACCATATTAAAGAAGCGATTGAGCGGAACAAAGGCTCCAAAGTGTTCGCAAGAGATCTGTCTATTGGACAGAGCCAGTTGACGAGGCTGAAGACCGAGGATGGCAGAACCGTATCGTCCAAGCCTGAGCTACTGAGAGAAGTCGAGAAGTTCTATGGGCAGTTATACACGCCAACCGGCCCACCCGTTAGCAGTCTGGCCAACGATCCAAGAGCTAGACTTTCCCGACACCATACCGAAGATATCCCGGACGTCAGCTTGTACGAGATTAGAATGGCTCTCAGACAGCTTAGAAACAACAAGGCACCCGGGCACGATGGAATTACGGCTGAGCTTCTGAAAGCAGGCGGAAGGCCAGTGCTTAAAGCTCTTCAGAAGCTGTTTAATTCTGTCATACTCGAAGGGAAAACGCCACAGGCATGGCACAGAAGTGTGGTGGTACTCTTCTTCAAAAAGGGTGATAAGACCCTGCTGAAGAATTACAGACCCATCTCACTTCTGAGCCATGTCTATAAGCTGTTCTCGAGAGTCATTACGAACCGTCTCGCGCGCAGGCTCGACGACTTCCAGCCTCCCGAACAAGCCGGTTTTCGTAAAGGCTTCAGTACCATAGACCACATACATACGCTACGGCAAGTTATACAGAAGACCGAAGAGTATAACCAGCCACTTTGCCTAGCGTTTGTGGACTATGAGAAGGCCTTCGATTCGATCGAGACGTGGGCCGTGGTACGATCTCTCCAGAGGTGCCAAGTCGACTATCGGTACATTGAAGTGTTGAAGGACCTGTACAAAAACGCCACTATGTCAGTTCGTCTTCAGGACCAGGACTCGAAACCTATTCAATTGCAGCGAGGAGTGAGACAGGGAGACGTCATATCTCCTAAACTGTTCACCGCTGCATTGGAAGACGTCTTCAAACTCCTGGACTGGAAAGGACTTGGCATCAACATCAACGGCGAGTACATGACCCACCTTCGATTTGCCGACGATATTGTCGTAATGGCTGAGACCCTGGAAGATCTCGGCACGATTCTCAATAACCTCAGTAGAGTTTCACAACAAGTGGGTCTTAAAATGAACATGGATAAGACGAAAATTATGTCTAACGCCCTTGTTGTACCCACTCCACTCAAAGTTGGAGACTCTACGCTCGAAGTTGTTGATGAGTACGTATACCTGGGACAAACAGTCCAGCTGGGTAAATCCAACTTAGAGAAAGAGGTTACTCGTCGAATCCGACTCGGATGGGCAGCGTTCGGGAAGCTCCGCAATATCTTCACGTCCAAAATACCGCAGTGTCTCAAGACGAAAGTCTTTGACCAGTGTGTGTTGCCAGTGATGACATATGGCACCGAGACGTGGCCGCTCACGATGGGCCTTATCAGAAAGCTCAAAGTCACCCAAAGGGCTATGGAAAGGGCTATGCTCGGAGTCTCTCTGCGCGATCGAATCAGAAATGATTAGATCCGCAGAAGAACTAAAGTAACTGACATAGCCCTGAGAATCGCTAAACTGAAGTGGCAGTGGGCAGGGCACATCGCAAGAAGAACCGACGGCCGGTGGGGCGTGAGGGTTCTAGAGTGGCGACCACGTACCGGAAGACGAAGCGTTGGCAGGCCCCCCACAAGGTGGACCGACGATCTGGTCAAGGTCGCGGGAAGCCGCTGGATGCGAGCAGCGCAGGACCGGTCGTCATGGAGTTCTTTAGGGGAGGCCTATGTCCAGCAGTGGACGTCTTTCGGCTGATATGATGATGATGATGAGAAAGCTTATGAAACGAGAAATTTATTTTTGTAGTTTGTACGTGAAGAGTATGTATGACTTTTGGAAATATTCCCTTGGACATAAAAATATTTAGAATTTTTTTAACACTACTTTTTGTTTAGGACTTATTTTCTCCGGTATTTATCATAATTATAAGGCATAAATTATGTTCCAATTAATAAATCATTTATCCTCTATCAGAAAAGTATACATTTATTATACAGAGTGGTATACTTTTTTCACATTTTGCCTTTTAATGTAGTAAAGCGGGAATTTTCGTCAAGATACCTGATCTTCGGATGACTCCGCAGCCACTGATTTTCGACCACCAGTTCCATGGGCATATTTGCTCCATATGAGTTGCAAAACAACCCCCTTTCAGGAATACGTCGAATTCCCAATCACCCTGTATTAGGTAAGTATTTATCCCGAAAATTCAGTTTAGCCCGAATTCGTTATTAATGAGAACAAATCATTTAAGAAATGAAATATACCTAAGTAAACCAACCAACCAAAAATCACTTGACCAAAACTCAATTCTTGGAGGAACTAGACACACAAATAGTTAAAAAACTGTGTATCAAAAGTTTATTAAAAAGCTATAGGTACGCGTATAAGCGTAAGTAATTGTCTGAATGACACTTTAGAATAGCATTCCAATACTTAATTCCAGTATGGATATAGTACTAGTATATTATATATATTTGTCACAGACTAGTTTTACGGCTAGGCTAGGCTAGAAGCTAGATCATGTGGTAAGTCTGGATTCCTTGCCCGAGACAGTAATGATATGAAAATAAATACTTACTACACTTAAACATGCAGATTATAGTCGAATGCCACTGACATCTCAATCTATCATGTTCATGCAGTTACAAAATAACAAGAAACATACCTAAAAAGCGGTATTTAAAAAAAATGCTTTAGAACAAGGCGAAATCGAATTTACCCAGACATGAGACCTAGATAGATCGGAAACCACCCTATGGTAAATTTCATTGAAATCGTTAGAGCCGTTTTCGAGAAACCGATCACAAATATACAGCGTGATTATGTAATGTCTGACTATACTTTGATTATGGTACCTACTTAGGACATAAAACTGAACAACTTTCCCCATGAAACATAGATCGAAAAACGTGATTTTTTTTTGGTCGTCCCATACAAATTTCAGTATTGACGGCACAAGGTTTGTATGTGGAAGCCAAAAATTTTTCTCATTTTGCAACCTATGTTTTTTGGGGAAAGTTGGTCAGTTTTATGTCCTAAGTACCATACTCAAGTATAGTCAGACATTACATAATCACGCTGTATATACAAATATTGCTCGTTTAATCATTATCATCATCATAACATCCCATGAAACGTCCACTACAGGACAGGGAGCTCCCTCCAAAATTTCAGCTTTTGCTGCAACAATGTGGAGCGGAAGTACCATAGTCACCACGCTTGTCAGCGTTACGGCTGGCACCGTGGACCGCGGTTGTTGGTGACCGCAGAATGTAAGATGATACGATACTCAGAAGGATGCTGCTGCCCATCCTCGTTTAATAGTACAGGATATATGTAATCAAAGTACAGCCAAGGGCATGTCAAGCTTGACACGTTGGAATCAGTATAACTCTTGCCATAGGAGCGATAGTCGCACTGCGAGTGTCTAGCTTGATTGTTGAAAATTCTTTGCTTGATTTATTATTTGGTATCACTGTTGACGTGATGACCACTGTATTTGATTAAGTACCCTTTAGTCACCTTTGCCCCGTGTGGTGCCGGCAAAGAATAGTACCAACCCTTACATACCCGTGGGTGTCGTAAGAGGCGACTAAGGGTTATAAACTGGAGGATGTAAGATCTAAGTAGTAATTTGAAGTAAATTTTTGATATTGTTGTTTATTATTATTTTTATATTAAATGGCATGATATTGTGGAGTCTTAACTTCATTCTGTTTGGTTGTAGGTGCACTTTTATCTTATATTGTTTAAGTGGTTTTATTATTTTAATTTGATTATTTTTAAAATTGTAATATTCAAACACAATCATGAATTGTTCTATGAATATGATGATTGTATCTGAAGAAATATTCAGGAACCTAGACTGGGAAGACAAGGGGATTAACATTAATGGATGTCAAATCACACACCTGAGATTTGCAGACGACCTCGTACTGTTCACAGAAAACCCAGAACAACTGCAGATAATGCTTGAACAACTTACAGCAGAAAGTGAGAAAGCTGGCCTCTCACTGAACACCTCAAAAACAAAGCTAATGACAAACAGAACTAAAGAGAGTAAAAAAATAAAAGGCAAAGAAATTGAATATGTTGAGGAGTATATATATCTAGGAAGATTGATAGCACCAGACAAGCAAACAAACAAAGAAATACAACGTAGGTCTACAAATAGCTGGGCTCGGTTCTGGTCGTTGAAAGAGGTAATGAAAAACAAAAATTTACCACCTGCTGAGAAAGGAAAAGTTTTTAACATATGTATTCTGCCAATACTAACTTATGGTTGCCAAACCTGGTCGATGACAAAACAGGATGAGAAGAAACTAATAGTGACACAGAACAGCATGGAAAGGAGTATGCTCGGGCTAAAACTTAAAGACAAGTGGAACATAACAAAAATACGGAAGAAAACAAAAACAACAAACGTAGCAAACAAAATACGCAGACTCAAATGGCGCTGGATAGGGCATATGATGAGGACCAACAAAGACAAGTGGACTAAAGAAATAGCTACTTGGTATCCTAGAGAAGGAAAGAGAAGTGCGGGAAGACCTGTCAAGCGCTGGGAAGATGACCTGCCTAAAGGATGGAGGAGATCTGCAAGAGACAGAAACGAGTGGCATAATTTAGAGGAGGCCTATGTCCAAGGACATCATGACAATAGAAAATAAAAAATAAATAAGGGAATTTAATATAATATATAATAATATTTAATTCATTCTAATCAAAATTATATTTAAAATGTTTGAAATAAATTTATTAGTACCTAATTGCATGCATGAATTGTTATTAATGTTAGTCATGAATAAAGGCTATTTTATTTTATTTATTTTTATTTTATCTAACATCTTACTTACTGCGGTCACCTACAACCGCTGTTCATGGTGTTAACAAGCGAGGTGACTATGGTACTTCCCCTCTACATTTTTCCAGCAAAAGCTAGAATTCTAGAGGGAGCTCCCTGTCCTGTAGTGGACTTTTCATGGGATGTTATGATGATGATGATGATGAGTCACCTTATACGACACCCATGGGTATAAAAGGGGTGGGGAACGGGTACTATTCGTGGACGTGGACAAAGTCAACAAGATATTTTCCCTAGTATCTAAGTTGATAAACTGTTGAAAAATATCTCAAAACTATACCAGTTACGGTACCCAATTCGCTTTGTATACGAATTACCTACAAGTTAATTATTTTTTAATTTTATCAATTGACGCAGAAATTGATCAACTTTCAATCGTATTATTTTCCGGTGACATATACACTTTTCTTTGGAATTCAAGGTAAACGAAGACGCATGCGATAGCTAGTACAAAATATGCCAATAACAACTTGTTTGACAGACACCCCTATTGATATTCAGTGCAAGTAGTCTGACAGCGTGCCGGTATGCGCGTGCGGCTAAGCTCCCCTCAGTAACTGTCCCCTTCGACCGACAGGTTTTATAAACTCGTAGGAGGGAGATAGATATATATTCAAAATTCCATAAAGTGATGAAATTTGCCTATGAATGTCGAATTAGTTTTTCCGAATAGAATAAATAATTCACTAAATACCTACCTAGGTACCTACTGTGTAGTACCATTGCCAATATCGCTGTCTCAACTATTTGAATCTTGTTTTACAGTGTTTCAATAAATTCTTGTGAAATATTTCAAGAGCCTATTCTTGGGGTTACATTTATTCCACGACTTTGGGAAACATCCGAATAAAAATTCGATTACAAATCTCCATAAAAACTTTGATGGCAATACTGCTCCCGTTTGAGTTCTGACTACTCGTATGAAATGGAGAGCAAAATGAGTTGGTCGAATGGCGAATTGGACGAATCGCGAATTGGACAAACCACGAATTAGACGAACCGCGAATTGGACGAACCACGAAAAGGAGATTTTTTGTCAATTGGACGAAAACTAAGTTTGATATGAAATTTAAGTTTGCAACAAATGACGTTTTGCCCTTTTATCTGTGAACAAGTGTTCAGGAGGCTACCACGGTAATTTATCAAAGGTTTTACGGGTTTTTTTAAGGGCTTGGTTGCATACCCTTGTTGTTACATCCTGTATTAAGGATCTTTTATCGAGCAGTAGAACACACTCGCGACAAAAGGGCACGCGTCACATGTTGGTCATAAAACGCGAGGCGACGAGTTATGACTTTACGATACAATAACTACGATATGGGACCATGTTGCTTTGCTACTTCTCGGTCATACGAACATTATACAATGTAAATTTTCAATGGTTTTGCTCCCGAAGCCAAGAAATTCAACAAGCAACTTTCCCAAATAATATGATAAAAAGTACCTGGGCGACCAAGCTTCGCTCTAGAATAGCCTCAACATTAAAATATCATCGGGTGAGCAAGCTATGCCGCCCGTCAACAGATAGCTCTGTTTGAAAAAAAGCTTAAAAACACGGGGAAAACGAATTTTCCCAGACATGAGGCCTAGTTAGATCGATTTTTCGCACCCAAAAATCTCCGTCTGGTAAATTCCATCGAAATCGTATATTGCTCGTTTAATAGGATTTTACAAAAAAAAATAATCGACTTCCCATACAAAATGACTCGATCGCGTGACCACTTTAGTATGGAGTCGAAATTGGTTTTTCTTGGGAAAGTTTCTTGTTTTCATTCTCATTTTCGATCCTCCGGGCCTTGGGAGGGAAAACAAAGAAAATCACGTTGTTACTATACAGGATGTTTTGTATATACTCCAGTAAAAATACGGTTTTGCAAAACATTAAATGTTAATAGCTACTTTTTTGTGTATATCGTATTTAAATATGATGTTGAGACGCAATATTTACGAATCCACCTAAAATTTAAAGCGGAATATTTTTTTCGAATAACAGCTAAGGCAAAAATAGTAAAAGACAATTATACACCGTGAATTTGCATTCACCAAAAAAAAATTAAGTAAGTAACCGGTACAAAAAAAGAAAATGAAATTCAGTAGTACTTTTGTTTATATTCATTATTGTCAAAATTACAACTACAATTAGTTTCCCGAAATTCCTGCTTATTTTTTGGACATCTCGCGCCATTCAAAACTACTACGTTTAGTTTAATACGCGTCGCGTGAGACGCCGCCAGTAGACCCACTGAGCATGAATGAGATGGCACGCGTCCTTCACGCAACGTTGCCTACCGTGCGTGCGTACCACGAGACGGACGCAGCGGCGGGCGGGCGGCACTACTCACTCACTCACTCACGCTCGGTATGTGTGGCATAGCGGTGAGACACCAAACCGAAGATCCGTACGGGGTTCAATTACCAGTCAGACAAAAGTTATTTGAAATGAAACAACATAACACGTGAGATACCTACCTACCCTAGCTACACGTCGTAGTTGGTAACATGTTTGAACATGTTTTGAAGATGGAAGGACTTTTATGCCTGCCGTGAAGCAGCACTACCGTGTTTCGGTTCGAAAGGTAAGGGACAGAAAAATTACCGGCAAATAAGACATTCCATCTTAGTCCTTAGGGTAAGCAACGCACTTTGCTATCTTGTTAGTGTCAAAGTAGGTACTTACGCCACAAATAAGACGGTAGGTGTTAGCCGGTGGTGGTAACCAGTGACCACTTACCATCAGGTGGCCGATCTGCTTATTTGCTCAGAAAACCTTACGTTACGGTAATTTTATTGTTATCATCAGCTGATTAACCTTAGCTTCTTTGCAGGTAATAAGGTACCTACTCAAAAGTGCATATCTATCTACCTATTTGTGACTAGTTTCGTGCCGCCCAAGTGCCTCTGTGATGGCTTACCTAAGCCATGATCAGACCTTCCTTAATTCAGAAACTGATTCGGCTTAAGCCACGATCACACCTAGCTGCATTCAAAGTCTAATTCGGCATACATTGCTCGTTGAAGTAAGGATATTACAATTAACATAACGAAGCCTCCCAGCAATGTATGCCGAATTAGTCTTTGAATTCAGGTAGGTGTGATCGTGACTTTACATTGTTCGTTGAAGTAAGGATATTGCAATTGAAGCCACGATCACACCTAGCTAAATTCAAGGACTAATTTGGCATACATTGCTCGTTGAAGTAAGGCTATTGCAATTAACATAACCAAGCCTCCCAGCAATGTATGCCGAATTAGTCTTTGAATTCAGGTAGGTGTGATCGTGACTTTACATTGTTCGTTGAAGTAAGGATATTGCAATTGAAGCCACGATCACACCTAGCTAAATTCAAGGACTAATTTGGCATACATTGCTCGTTGAAGTAAGGCTATTGCAATTAACATAACCAAGCCTCCCAGCAATGTACGCCGAATTAGTCTTTGAATTCAGCTAGGTGTAATCGTGACTTAACATAACCAAGCCTCCCAGCAATGTATGCCGAATTAGTTTTTGAATTCAGGAAGGTGTGATCGTGGTAAAATTGATAGCAAGCCTACGGTTTAAGTTGTCCTGCGAAACACAGAGCAAGTGATGATGACTGATATTCTTTTAAATCAGTGTAGGTAGGTATTCTTTGGGTGGGAATTTCCTTCCTGGTACAGTCAAGAGCAAGTCAAGCTTGACAACGCAAAGCGCGACTAAAGCTCCTACCGCTGCGCTATTGAAATAAGAACGTTAGGTACAGTTAAGAGCAGGTCAAGATTGACACTCGCAGTGCGACTTCCGCCTCTACTCTACGCTCACTGAAAATAGCACGGTACAAAGTCCGATGTGTCAAGCTTGACGTGTTTTTGACTGTTCAAAGTGCACTGTGTCAAGCTTGTTGTGCTTTTGACTGTACAAGCCGAGATTTGTTTCAAATATGATGTCCTGGATGAAATCCTAGCCATCCACTTACCGGCTAGCTATGCTATCTTCGCCCTTCCTGGTACAGTCAAGAGCAAGTCAAGCTTGACAACGCAAAGCGCTACTAAAGCTCCTACCGCTGCGCTATTGAAATAAGAACAACGGTAGGTAAGGACAGTTAAGAGCAGATCAAGTTTTACACTTGCAGTGCGACTTCCGCATCTACGCTCACTGAAAAAGTACGGTAGGTACAAAGTCGTGTTAAGCTTGACGTGCTCTTGACTGTACAAAGTACATTGTATCAACTGTGTCAAGCTTGATGTGCTCTTGACTGTACAAGCCGAGATTTGTTTCAAACATGATGTCCTGGATGAAATTGTAGCCATCTACCTACCGGCTAGTTAGGCTATCTTCGCCCTTAACAGGTAGATACTACCTACCTAAACTTATGTTGCATGTCGCTTACTGAACACATTCATAGTTAGTCGAGAGAGTGAGGTGAGGCAAGAGATAATGACGAACATCAGGTAAGTAGGTAAACGTGTAACACGATTGTTTGAGCTGTGCCGCGCCAAGCGCAGGCGCTTGCTTTGTCACCTTTGACCAAATGCCGCCGATTGCGGCACGCGCTGATGGCGAATGGCGTGGCGGTGAGGCACCAACTTTCAATCCGTGGGCCGTCAATTTGATTTTCAGTTAGAATAAAGGTTATTTAAATTGTTCTTCGTGTGTTTAATTTAGGTCGACATAAGTGTAAGTAGGTATTTTGATTTATTTCTTACGTATTTTAACTAAATAAGTAAGAAAAATGAAAAAGAGAACAGAAAATTCGTAGGTAATTTAAAATATTGTAATCACTAATTATTTACGACAATTGAAAATGTGATAGGAACCTTACCGTAACTTGAGTTTCCTTACAAGTTCACAGTCACAATAAAACGTCATATCCCTCACTTTTACAATAAGATAGGTATTTACACGTATTGTAATAAATTTTCAAAATGTCCACCACCGTTATCGATGCACACACGAGCACGTTTCATCAAATTGTTGCGTAATGATAACAAAACGTTTCTTTGTGATTTGACGTCACGAAAAGCCCGTATGATGCGCTGTTTTAGCTCTTCTCGATTGGAAGGTTCATCTTGAAACACTCGTCGCTTGATTTCACTCCAGAGGTAAAAGTCTAAGGGGGTTAGATCTGGTGATCGAGCGGGCCATGGCACTGGGCCTCCGCGACCAATCCAACGCTCCCCGAATTCTTGATTTAAGAAGGCGCGCACTGAAAGCGCGAAATGCGGCGGAGCCCCATCGTGTTGAAAGTACAGATTTTGAAGTCTTGCCAACGGCACCTGTCCTAGCGAAGTCTCTGTCATTCTGCGAAGGTGGTTTAAGTACCTTTCACCATCCAGCCGCTCGTTGATAAAAAATGGACCAATAATGATGTCATTTAGTATGCCGGCCCAAACATTTATGCTAAAACGATGTTGGAACGAGCTCTCTTTTGTGACGTGTGGGTTCTGATAAGTCCACCAATGCTCGTTGTGGCAATTAAAGATTCCTGTGCGAGTGAACATGCACTCGTCACTGAATAGAATGTTTATGTTGGGGTGGCTTAGAATCCAGCGGCAAAAATTTATTCTTGGCTCGCGGTCTGCAGCGCTAAGCTCCTGGACTTTACGAAAGTGGAAAGGGTGCTGCCCGCTTGTATTCAGGATCTTCCACACGCAGTATTGGGATACACCGAATCGACGAGCAGCTTGACGAGTGCTTCGACGCGGGTCTTCTTCGAAGTAGTGGAGGATATCATCAAAAAGCTCCTGAGAATATCTTGGTCCTCCTCGCGCTTGGGCATTAGCGGGTTCCCGAAACTGACCGTAATCCAGCAACCTTTGGTAACAATTTAGCATCGTTGAGTACGATGGCTGGCGGCTGTTGGGGTAATCTTGCCGATATTGCCGCAGTGCGGCAGACACGTTTTCCCCGGACATGAAATACGCACGGACCATCATGGTGTATTCCCGATTGGTGAATTGATAGGCCATCATGAAAAACTACTGAAATGGCGGGAAAAAAAAGATTACATCCGCGTCGCGTGCCGTGCGTTATCAGACTGAAGGAAGGAAGGGGTAGGTGATTAGAGGCCGGCAGGGGGCGGGCGCGAGCGCATTGACGACGGGGTGGCATGCGCTGTTGCCATTTAGTGCTTGACTCTTTCACTACAACTTACGCGCGTGATTGATTATGAATGAACTTGCGATAGTTGAGTTCTATGCCCAATTATTAAACATTTAGAAGGATATTCCATAAACTTCTTTGTTTGTTCTTTTTTTTGTTTAAATTAATTTAATTTCATGGGCAGAATCACCCAATTTTTTTTTTCTGGTGAATACAAATTCACGGTGTATACTTTATATCATAGATAAACGTATACTTTACATATAGGCATCAAAATCCACCATAAATATATTTATAAATATCAATTTATTTCAAAATATAATATCTCCACTTATTTTTACATATAAGGTCCAATAAAGTCGAGGTAAAATAATAAAAATAAACTGAGCTAAACTCAACCTTTTTAAATGTAAGTGATTCTTATACATATATATTCACAAAAATGCCATACTAAATTAAAAAAAGCTTTTTGTAATCGCTGGTTTACAATGATTTTGTAAACATTTATGTAGGATTTTCCAAAAATGTGAATATATCATCATCATGGGGTGCCATCTTAATAATATATAGCACTATTTAAATTATTAGAAAGCAAAACGGATCTATTACTATTTTTGGTTGCGAAGATAAGCTTTATTTAAATTTCGTGCTATTAAAGTTAAACAATACAAAAAAGCTAATATTTTTAGGTGGATTCATGTATAATATAAAATTCTGAATATATAGCAAGCCGTAAATAAAAAAAATAATCAATTAACATTTTTTTCCCAAATTCCATATTTTTTTAGTGTTTGGACGGCAAAATAAATAAATAAATGAAGTAAATTTAGGTGGATTTCATTAAAAAGCTTTACACAGAAATATAATCTATCGATCTGAAAAAGAATCACGGCTATTATCAATTATTTCCGTTTCGCCATACAATCTATCGTAATTTTACTGGAGTAATAGACACAGACACGTTGTTACTACAGGGTGTACCTAAGGGACAGATTAGCGAACACTAAAAGGGCATGATCAGCAACTTGCTCCAAAAAACATAATAATCACAGGAAATGAAAAAATAAATCCGCCACTCCATAGAAAAATATATTATTTTACAGTTTCCTTTATTAAGTTTCTTTGTAAAAGTTGTTCAGTTTTAACGACTGTTCTTGCCCTTTCAGTATTTGCCAACCTGTCCCTTACACCCTGTATAAGGTCTTAATTAAATAGTAAACGCCATTTCAGTATGCACATTTCATTTGTCCATGTGGTGCCGGCAAAGAATATTACCAACCCATCTTTAGCCGTGGGTGTCGTAAGAGGCGACTAAGGGCTTATGAAAGGGAGGATGGGCGGCAGCATCTTTGTTTGTCGTACCATCTTACATACTGCGGTCACCAACAACAGCGGTCGCCAGCCGCAACGCTTACAAGCGTGGTGACTATGGTAAATCCCCTCCTAAGTAGCACGCGTTTTTGCTGGAGCTCTGGAGGGAGCTCCCTGTTCTGCAGTGGACGTTTCATGGGATGTTATGACGACTACAACCATGAAACTGAAAAACTTCCTTTGAAGGTCGAAATAAGAAAAAAAATACATTTTCCCAAAGAGACTGCTAGTCAGTTGGTAGCGCATTTTGTATGGGAGTTCAAAAAAAATATTCTCATTTCGACCTATGTTTCTTGGGAAAAATTGTTCATGTTCATGGTCCTTTACGAGGGTACTTTAAGGCATGACGTCACCTAACATGGTTTCCACTTAATTGTACATTTAAGAACAGATAACTAAAAATAAACCTCATTATTAATTAAGTAAGTATATTATAAGCCACTTACAATCTCTCATCTCATCTCACCACCATCTCTTATACCTTCCACGATTTATTACAAACTTAATTACAATTTTACGATAAAAATACTTTTTAGTTGCGCTTTTAACATAATATACAGAGTCTTAGATTCAGTGTGAATTTCAGTCTTTGAAAAAGCTGTATCGTGCTGGCATTATCAAATGCCAAGACAATTTTGTATTTATCAAAATAATAGCCGAACCTAATGCTTGACGTGCCTTCCAAAACTTGGAAAACGCTACAAACTACGACGGCTGAAAAGTGTGTCACACAAAATCATCACCAAAACAATATTGTATGTCTGTGTTGTCAGATCCAAGACCGTCACAAACTATGGTGTCAGACACCTGAGCCACCAAAGACCTCTGACATGACTCATTAATGTCTACTAAAAATTTTGCCGGGACCAACGCCTTAACATGTCTTTCGTCATCAAATGTTACAAATCATCGTATCAATACCCTGTGAGTGGGTTGTAAGATCCAGGACCGAACTTACAAACCCTGTTGTCAGAGAACTGAGCCACCAAAGACCTCTGACATGACTTACTAGCGTCTACTTCGGTAAATATAAGCCGGGAACAGCGCTTGTTAGGTGGGGTGTAAGGTCCATGGCCGACCTTACAGACCCTGGAGTCAGAGAACTGAACCATCAAAGACCGCTAACATGACTCTTTAGCGTCTACATTGGTAAATAGAAGCCGGGACCAAATTGAGGTATAGAATCATCTTTTCGGACAATCAGGTGATCCACTGGAGGATGGGCAGCAGCATCCTCCATTGTATCTTACATCTTACTTACTGCGGTCACCTAAAACCGCTGTCCATGGTGCCAGCCGTTACGCTAACAAGCGAGGTGACTATGGTACTTCCCCTCCACATTTTTCCAGCAAAAGCTAGAATTCTGGAGGGAGCTCCCTGTCCTGTAGTGGACGTTTCATGGGATGTTATGATGAGGTGATCAATCCTGTCCTTACAAAATTGTATGTAGAAGTCCCAAACGTTCCCACTGGGAATCGAAAGTAGAATCTCTGGGTCTGCGTCCCTAGTGTGCGCCGAAGTATTCGTCGTAGGGACTATTCAGAAGGCCTTTTTAAAGCAACAAAACTAAAAGGTAGGTACTTACTCGTACCAAGGACTTTGTATATAAATGCATTAAATATAGCTTTTAGTATCACGTGCGCAGGTAATAGAGTGGGCGGTGCCGAATCAGCGTCCGCGCAGAGCCGCGTTGCGCTCAGCCGTCGCCGCAGACTTCATATCTTAATGAAATCCGACCACGAATGGAGCCTTATTGCGAGACAAAGACTTAAAACAAGGGACTAGATAAGTACCATACGTACAACTTAAATCAGAGCCACTTATTGACAATACTCGTATTTACGGGTATGTTTCATTATTACATCCCATGAAACGTCCACTATAGGACAGGGAGCTCCCTCCAGAATTCTAGCTTTTGCTGGAAAAATGTAGAGGGGAAGTACCATAGTCACCTCGCTTGTTAGCGTTACGACTGGCACCATGGACCGCGGTTGTAGGTGACCGCAGTAAGTAAGATACAAAGGAGGATGCTGTTGCTCATCCTCCAGTTTATAACCCTTAGTCGACTCTTAAAACACCCACGGGTATGTATGGGTTGGTACTATTCTTTGCCGGCACGTTTATGGTTTATTTATTCAGTTTATGGTATATATTTGTGCACCGTCCTCACATTAAAATTATTTTGTTTCCTGCACCCAAAAGTTGCCTGTAAGAAATTGCTATTTAGCAATAAGGCCGCCTATTTTGCTCCGTGTATCATGTTTATTTATTTTGCACTTTTTTCTTTTCTATGTGCAATAAAGAGTATTTTATTGCATCGTACAGGCAAGAACAGGTCAAGCGTGATAGTTGTAGCGAAACTTTAGTACTAGCGGTGGTGGAAATAACCCCAATGTGTCCAGATTAACGTGCTCTTCTCTATACAGTCAAAATCTCATCAAGATTGCACATTGGACTTTCTTATTTCAATCATCGTTGGAACTAGAGTCCAGCAAGTGTCCAACTTGGCCTGCCTTTGACTGTACTACAACTGACTGCAATATGCCCATTAGTGGCCGCCTTTTGGTTGATAAAATGTATGAATATGCTTAAAAAGTCTAATAAATTAAGCATATTTCTTTATCTATTTTCATTGGGGCTAAATATTGAAAACAGGTACAGAACGACTCCTGACAAAACCGATAAAAAACCACGAATCCTGCCAAACATTAGAATAATGTATACCGTTAGCTAAACAATTTTGTGCCTTACCCAACAAACTCCTCCAATGGGCCGGATGAGCATAATGTAGAAATTTGCCACGGCTGGTCGCTACAGGCAAAGCCCATGTCCTAAAAGTGTTACAGAATAAGGACATCAAAAAGGAGGTTGAACTGAAATGCCAACACGAAGAAAGAACTTATTAATCGTCGATAACTCAGGATGGAATTAATTGACGGAATTACTGGGATTTATGGCACTAATAATAAGCACTATAATAAGACTATAAGGTTGCACTATCTAGGACAGCTTGTAACCATTTCGTGGGTAACCTAAAAAGTACTTCGAATTACAATGGCTTTAGTGGATTTTTTATACATTACGTTATAAAAAGTATTATCACAGAAGATTTCACATCACAAGACATTTCACACAGTGTCATCGAATCAAAATGAAAATGAGTATCAGTGGTAACAGAGACTACTAAAGGCGTAACAAAAAAGATATAACAAGCCTGAAGGATGTGAAACTGCTCATGAAACAGCACAACTATTCCGTGAAACATAAGTTGATATAAAAAATCGGCCAAGTGCGAGTCAGACTCGTGCACCGAGGTTTCCAGGCAAAAATAAAGTCGTAAGCCCAAGTCACACTGAGGCGGTAGCGGAAGCGTTCCGGGGCCGGTATTTTTTTTAAAGTATGAGTTCTTATGCACCCTGTCACATTGAAAGCGGTCGCGGCGCGGCGCGGGGGCGGCCGGGCCGCTTAAACCCCGCGGACCGGGCGCGGCGCGGGGCCGAACTTTCGGCGGGAGCGGGCGCTGTATTCCATTGCGTTCAATGCAACCCGTCACACAGAGTCACAGAGCGGCAGCGGCGCGGCGCGGTGCGGTGCGGTGCGGTGCGGTCCGGGCGCGGACTTTGACGTTGTATTTTTTTTTTGAAGAATTTTGCGGCTTTGCGCAGACTTTTTTTATCAGTTTGGTTTTTTGTTTAGAGCAAAGGATTTACGTCTTTTGAATAATCACAGATAAATAATGTCACACCGACCACTACCGCCCCGCTGTCCCGCCGCGGTTTCCGCGCGGTACCTCTGTGTGACCTGTCCCGGAACGCTTTCGCTTCCCGCAGGTCCGCCCCCGGACCGCTTTACCGCTTGTACCGCTCTGTGTGACGTGGGCTTTAATCATGCGCAGTTTTGCAGCAGTGTATTAAATTGTGCGCCAGTCCAATTGGCACTTTAGTAGTTATTATTATTTTTTGTTATTCTATAACTTATGCATTATGAACATACCAAGCCCACGAAAAACATTTCATGTAAAATTGGTAGCCAAAACAAAATTGACTCATTAATAATGTTTTTTTTTGTTTGTCAATGGGCTTACTCTTGACCTCGATCTAGTTTTGAGGATAGAGATCAGGTATACGATGGAACGAGCTTGCCCAGAAGAAGCCTATTGACTCGCGACTTGAATAGCTTCGCTTTACGCTTTCACTGTTAAAGAGTTATCAAATCCTACGTAGAGCCAATTCCTTAACTCTGCAAGGCCTAACTCTACAAGCCTTAACTTTACAAAACGTCCATTTTGGTCATTAAGTATGACTTGGCCGTAGCTCTATCGTCGCGTAGACACATGGGTTTAATTTACTATTGCTATTAATGTTTTGTCATGTGATATATCGAAACGGCCAAGCCATACTTGATGACCAAAATGTACGTTTTGTAGAATTAAGGCTTCTTGTATAGGTAATTAGGTAACCCCAAATGTAATATCATTTTGTACCCCCTTATTTTTTTAACTTTTTTTGTTTTTATTATTTGGTAGGTAATCCTCCATAGTAACTTTTTTTTGTAAATTGATAAAGAGGAAGAAAAATTTGACGCGACCCGGATTTGAACCTGCGACTTTCAGCGTACCGTGCCGTACTCCTTAATAACACATATTCTGTGAATATTTCAACCATACCTATAGCTACTACGGTTCAAAAGATACAGACAGACAGACGAGGTAGGTTTAGTAATAGGGTCCCGAAGGCAGCCTTTGGTTACGGTACCCTAAAAATTTCACAATTCACTATAGAAAATTCTTCAGCTTAAGCAAAACATTTTCAATACAATATCCTAACCCAAATCGACACTCATATACAATCGTTTGTTAAAATACTGTAAGTATGTTTCACACCCTATATGTTTCACCTACTTGCTTAGATACAAAAGCAATAGTAGCTTTTAGTAAGGGCTTCGAAGTTTAATCCTAAAGCATTAAAATAACGGCCTCAAAACAAGAATGACTTACAATCCATTGCTGCTGAGCTGAGTGTGCTTTCAACTATGTATTAGTTGGCATCAAAAAAAGTGAAAAAGTATAAAAAATCGTATAAGAAAATGCCTATATTAATGCGTTTGAAAACTATCATACATGCATACATATATTCACGCCTCATTTTCGTCGGAGTAGGCAGAGTCGTATCAGGAGGTGAAGGAACTGGCGGAAACAAGGAAACATTGGCGATTACTCCACCGACAAGAGCACAGCTCTTAAGTTTAAAGAAGAAGGCAGAGTCCTCTACCTACTACGATCTTGACATACTTCCCTCGCTTCCTGTACTTTCATCAATCCATTCATGCATGCTCGTCGGTTTAGGGTACTTTTAACCTAGCCTTTATTGAGAACATGCTGAATTTGGTCCTGGAACGTTCACCGAGGCCTCACCCTTCCAACGTTTCTATTCTCTCTCGCCTGGTAGATCTCTTTCGTCAATCTTCGTTTATTCATCCTCTCTGCATGACCAAACCATCTCTACATCCCTTTCTCAGTTTTACTCACTACGTTTTCTTTTACGCCACAACGTTCTCTTATCACACTATTTCTAATCCACACAACTGGTGTGAAACTGAGTTGTCACACAATCATGCTCCTCAACGCTCTCAATTCTCAGTTGAAATTCAGCATTAATTCTACTTTTATGCTTCTTCTGCCATACCCAGCTTTCAATCAAACAAAACTATCAAGGAAACAAGATAAGACAAGACAAGAAATTTATTATCACCTCTCCAACTCCTTAATCTTTCCTCAAAAACCATTATAGAAGGAAATATTGAAAAGATGACAGAATAAAAAAGACCTAGATGAAGCTATTTCGACCAAAAAGTCAGCTTTTAGAAAATGCTTGCAGATTTTACTCGTAGACGCTCGCCTCTCGGAATACAAAGAAGCCGGCGGCGGTTCAACGACTTGATTGGAAGATGCTAGAAGTAACTTCATCGACAAGTGCCAGCCTTGCTTAATCCGTTTCATGAGTCAATGCCAACGCTTACCAACACATTTTGCAGCCATGACTTTAAGACCAGAATATATTTGACGGAAAAAATAACATTGTTTAGCATACTTGTTTCTTCTGACAGCTTTAGCTGATTACTATTGATTGATATAGCTGCAAAATGTGTTGGTAAGCGTTGGCATTGACTCATGAAACAGATTATAATGGAAAATGTAATCAAAGATGACGTGTTAAAATAAAAATAATACTAATAGAACTGTTAATATCCTCTGCAGTCCACAATACTATGCACTGTATCGCAAACAAAAATTGTGCTTACAAAAGCATAGTAAAACTAGGCAATGTATGCAAAACAGTAAAAGCATTGTCTTAAGGCAATGAAAATAATAACAGGAATAGTCTGAGATTGTAATGAAATAGTAATTCTAGAGCTAAGGAGCGAGGTTGCAATAAGTGCCTCTAATGATATTACTTGCAATAAATATTCGCTTTAAACTAGAAGTACCGTTGAGAAGATGATTTATGGCGTTATACAAACTGCCAGTTATAACACTTGCCTTTAAGGCTTTTGTAAATCTTCTTCAAGAAAGATGAAGAAATTGATCATTGAAGACCGTTTGTATTTCGCAAGACACTAAAAATAGCATGGTAGTCAAACAAATCTAAATCAGTCCAGACGAAAGAAAGTTCACATAAATCATCACTTAATTATAGTGAAACAGAAAACTTGATTCATCTGTTCATTGAAAATTTTTGTCTTAATTCAAAGAGGCTTTGAACGCCTCTCATTCAAAAATCATTGCTCTCATTAGACATCATCAAATACTTTACGTTCTATGTGAAATTTATGCATCTGGCAGCTTTACCACGTAATGTTTTCAGTTGAAAGTGTCGCATCGCGTCGCTAGATCTAAGATATAGCACTAATTTTTACCAGATAAAGAGGTAATATGGTATTTTTGTAAATACTTTAAAGTAAGCTCCCACGACTAATGCACGCGTATTAAGATGCTATTTTAGATATGAACAAAGTATTCGTGTAATTGACAAAGAAAAACTTGCTCCTGGGACCCTTGTAAAACAAATATCTTTGAAATGTTTCCTGCTCGGCGGGGTGCATTCTTGGGTTTTAAAATGAGGGGCTTATAATGACGTAAACATAAGAGCAGGTCAAGCTTGACACTCACAGTGCGACTTTCGCCTCTATGATGACTAAGATAAGCGCGATACAAAGTCTAATCTGTCAAGCATAACGTGTTTTTGGCTGTACAAATTCTAAAGTGCCAAGGCCGAAAAGTGCTCTTGTCTGTGACATCTTAACGTGAAAACGTTTTTACTTGTATTTGTCATCATATCGTGATGGGTTGCGAGATCGATCACTAACCTCATAAAGTCCTGTGTCTTTATGAGGTTAGTGATCTTGAGCCGCAAAAGGGCTCTGATATGGTTCATGAACGATAACGTGTATGGATAGTATACTATCCATAGACCTGCATCTAGGAACATCAATATCATTAAGGCCGGTATTTAGTAGACACCATGGTGGCGCGACTGGTGGCTCGACTGGTTGCGCTACTGGTGTCCGTAACTAGACACCAGAGTCGCTACACCCTGCGGCCACAGTATCAAGGGCTATATTTCACTGGGAGTTGTAGCGCGACCAGCAGCCGAGCTGGTGTCTAGTTACAGACACCAGTGGCGCAACCAGTCGCGCTTCCAGTGTCCCAGTGAAATACCGGCCTAACAACTACTTCTGTCGATATTAGCAGGACCATCAGCAGCAACATCAACAACGAAGTTTGGGATCATCATACTTTTTGGACAATCTAGTGTTTTCTGTAATGCCCTAACCAAACAGGAAACTGGGAATTGTCCCTACTCGGAATCGAATCCAAAACCTCCGATTCCAGAGCCGTTCGCCTTAACAACCACTAGTGTAGGCAATGAAGCAGTTGACCCCAACATAAATTTCTCAGGCAGATTTTATTTGACAGGATGATAAAGAATCATGAATTAAATATAAACTCAAAATATCCAAAAAAAATTTCACAAAAAAATAAAATCATAAACTTTTTTGTAATTTTTGTATGGAAAAATTAAAAGTACCGATTTTTTTTAAGATTTGTCTCATGTAGTGTAATACCCCAGCAAAGTTTCATCGACTGAGGATTTAATGCTGGGGTCTTCATACAACGATCCGCTTCGTTGCCTAGACTATACACCACGGAGACTGAATATGTTCTATACCAGAACAATCTGTCAGCAAGTTAGCTTTCACCTAGCCAGTTCTAATAAATTAAATTTATGTAATAAATGAACCGCGGGTACACCACGCAACAAGATTATAATTTACAAGTAATTTCTAAATAGGTACGGGTTGTAGATCTGGTTGTAGTTGTAATCTTGTAAAAACTACGAGAACACAACGTAACGGGACCACATTCTATTCCTGTCAGAGTCCTTATAGTGCGGACGCCAATGTGCATTTACATACATACATACATACATAACATCACGCCTCTTTCCCGTTGGGGTAGGCAGAGACCACAGTCCTCCACCTGCTACGATCTTGACATACTTCCCTTGCTTCCTGTACTTTCATCAATCCTTTCATACATGCTCGTCGGTTTAGGGTACTTTTAACCTGGCCTTTATTCAGAACGTCCTGAATTGTGCATTTACTCGGATGTTATTAGTATATCTATGGTTATGTCATAAAATACCGACATTGATGCTGTTAACTTTAAGAGGCAATTCCTAGCCTGTAAGTACCTTATTTTATTTGTAGATATATTTGTGTTTTATCCTATTATATTCTGTAAGTTATATTATTATGATCAAATAAAGAGCTTTGAAAACAACAACAACAGTATATCTATGGTGAGAGGACCTGGAGGTACAGGTTACCCCAAATGCTTAACAGTCTACCTAAGGAGTCATTCTTATCAAGTTAGTTATCTTGTAAGTATAGTGAGGCCAGTGGTTAGGACCCTATTCTCACAATGGCCTCACTCTAGTTTTGGTAATAATGCACCTACCTACGTCATTTTGTAACAATTTCTACTAGGTAATAATGCATTCAGGCATTTTATCTGTTTGCGATGAATGAAAGTCAAGTTTAAGCACGAGCTTTTACGCGTAAAGTCAAAGTACGCGAATTGTATTCACAAGACCTACTTCATAAGATCGTGTTAATCCGCAATCACACCTTCTTAAATTCAAGACTAATTCGGCGTACATTTCTGATAGACTTGGTTGTGTTAATTCCAATATCTTTACTTCATCGAGCAATGTGTGCCGAATTTGTTTCTGAATTAAGGAAGATGTGATGTGGCTTTTAAGGAGAAAAATATTTGAAACGGTTTCATAAATTACGCATAAAATGTCTCCTGGCGGCTGGACTACACGTCTTGAATGACCGGTTTTTATCGTCAACATGGACAAATCCATGGCTGGTTCGTCTCGCATTGTCTGGACTTGTCATTACCATCGCAACTCCAACGACATTGTATGAATTACCATAAATTTTAGTGATTTTGTTTCCAACCGATGGTTTCAAAGCGCTTTTTGCAAAGATCTGCCTTGTACACACGGCCGCATATCAGTAGAAACACTTTTGGACCTTATGGTGTAGTTATAGAGTTGAAAAAGTTTCTACCGACAAGCGGTTGACCGTACATATCTGTAGAGCTGTTTTCAGTTAGAAAACTAGTTTAAAAGTGGTTGCTACGCTCACAGCTCAAGTTTTGCAATTTGTTTTAACTCATTTTGACAAGCCCGTTGGTGTGGTTGGTAGTAAGCCTGCCTCTCACGCCATGGGCCGCGGGTTCGGGCCTAGGGCAAACATTTGTGTTTGTTCTAGGTCTGGGTGTTATTTATCTATTTATGTATTTATATCAGTCTCTGGTACCCATACTACAGGATTTGCCTAGTTTGGGATCAGGTGACCTGGTATGAAATGTCCCCTATATTTATTTATTTATTTATTTACTTTACTTTAAAAAAATAACGAGTATTTAATAAAGTTACTATATTATATTTCTCTATGAGTCGGTCAAAGGGCTACCTACGCAACGACTGCACAGCACCTAATAGTGAATCTAACCTATCAATCGATCACGCAGCAAAAATTAATAAGCGCCATTCGAAATGCAGTTCACGTGGCCGAATTCTGCCTTCAGGACCATTAAGTTTTTTTTCATTATGTTGAATTCTCCGAACGTTGGATTCCCATTAAATTGAATTCCCATAATGTTGAATTCCCACTATGTTGAATTCTCATTATGGTGAAATCCCATTATGTTGAATTTTCTAATAATGATTATTCGAGAATTTATAGAGAGAAACTGACGCTAAAATGTATCTTTTACTTAGATTCGGGGCCGCCGCCGAATTAAAAAAGTAGGATAAGAGACAAGAGATAAAAGATAAGATAAAATATTTTTATTTTTATGTTTTTCTCGTTAGCTTATTTTTTTTATCTGCACAGAGTAACGCTAGCCGAGAATGTGTCCCATGGGCTAAAAAAATATAAAAGCAAAAAATGACGACGCTATCGACACGCAAAGAAAAGACTAAGGCGCAGGCCAGACAGAAGAAGTGCGCCGCACGGCACGCCTTCAGCGCACCTCTTCTGTCTGGCTTGCACCGCGTCGTTCTCCTACATTTTGTATGCATGTGATTTGAACAGGCGACGAGACGGCATGCCTAAGGCACACTGTCGGTGCACCACCGGCGCACCGCCGGCACGCCGCCGCACAGCACAGTCCGCTGCCATCGATTGCGTCGTCCAGCCGAAAAGTGTACCACGGGGGCGCTCGAAGCGCGCCGCGCCCGTTCTGTCTGGCTTGCAGCTAAGATATTTTGTCCTTTAAGGTTAATCAAATTCTCTAAGATCAATCATAGACAGACTTTTATATGAGTAAGAATAAAATCATTTGATCCAAAAAAAATACTGTTCTCTTTTTATTTGATTTACAACCACTAGCTGGATTCAAACCTACATTTTCTACTTTGTAGATATATCTGAGGAAAGTATTCAAATAAAATAATTTTTCCCTTTCTAAGATTCGTAAGATATTACGTAATTCGTATCGAAGAAATCATGTGATTGAACTTTTTGTACGACCAGTTAGTTAACTACAGGTGGCATCAACTTGTTTGCTCAATACCTCGTAAAAAGTTTATCAACGTAAGTAGCGAAGTATTTTGTAGTTTTTAGGGTACCGTACCTCAAAAGAAAAAACCAGAACCCTTAATGGATCACTTCGTTGTCCGTCTGTCTGTCTGTCAAGACCCTTTTTCTCACGAGCGGGAAAAGGTATCAAGTTGAAATTAATATCAAACGTTAAGATTCGTAAACCCTTAAAGCTGTGAAAACTTCAAGCTTCTAAAACAACACAGCCAAAAGATACAGCCAGTCATGTCCCCATTTTCATACATTTTATGACCCAAACCAAAACCTACGGGGTACTTCCCGTTGACCTAGAATCATAAAATTTGGCAACGATCATCATTATCATGATAACATCCCATGAAACGTCCACTACAGGACAGGGAACTTCCCTCCAGAATTCCAGATTTTGCTGGTAAAATGTAGAGGGGAAGTACCATAGTCACCTCGCTTGTAAGCGTTATGGCTGGCACCATATGGACCGCGGTTGTAGGTGATCGCAGAGGAAGCTGCTGCCCATTCTCCAGTTAACACTTAGTCTTACGATACCCACGGGTATGTATGGGTTGGTACTATTTTTTGCCGGCACCACACAGGACAATTACATAATATATCCTTGCCAAATTCATACTAAAGAGGGGTCAGAGTTGAGTGTACGCGAAGCTTTTTAAACCAAAGGGCAAAAGCTTATAGTATAATTGGTGGACAGGTATGGAACCCTTAGTGCGTGAGTGCAACTCGAACCTGGCCGGTTTTTTACTATTAAAATAGTATAATATACGTGCGTAACAAGTCGTGCTCCAAGGAAGGTTTTCTATCACAAACACAGTTAGGGATATTGCCTAACTTGGATAAAAGAAGCAACATAGGAGAATCACTATAAATTCTAATTATACAGGGAAAGCCGTTTACGTTGACTGCTTACGTTTACTTTTCAAAAAGCCATGATCAGTCAAGCGCTTTGAAACATCCTTTATAATGCGCACGACTAAGGAGTGAAATTCTCTGCCTGCGTCTGTATTCCCGAGCTCTTATAACCCAAATCTATTTAAGTCGCGAGTGAATAGGCTTCTTCTGGTCAAGCTCGCTCCATCGTCGACCTCATCTGTGTCCTCAGGGCTAGATCGAGGTCAAGAGTAAGCCCATGCACAGTAAAAAAAACAAGTCGGCTTCTCCATACAAAAGGCTGTTTTCATTTCAGTTTTATTCCCTACAATATGTTTAGTTACGCTGACTGATCATTCCCTTTCATTTTTCAGAAACCTGTTTTATTATAATAGAGGAAACAATATAAATGTACAATACAATTGTAGCGAAAAGACAGATGAGACATACAAATTGAATCGGTTAATTACCAAAAGGAATAATAAATGTTGATGCCATTCGATTCAATATCATGAAGTCATCGTAGGAATCAAGAAGAGGAATTAGTTCATTCATTAGAAAGATTACAGGCAAAAAAAAACATTTATATGTAAAACGAATCAGTTTTGTCTGTAATTTTTTTGGGCCTGATTTCCTTTTGCCCACTAATTAGTGAGGTCAAAAGCAACAACTTTAGTTCTACGACTTTGCTAACAACGCACAAAAAATTTTCGACTCTCCATACTAAAGTGGTCGCGTGACTGACCCATTTTGTATAGGAAGTTGAAAATTTTTTGTGCGTGTTGTTAGCAAAGTCGTAGAACAAAAGTTGTTGCTTTTGACCTCACTAATAAGTGGGCAAAAGGAAATCAGGTCCAAAAAAATAACCTAGTATAAGGTGTTGTGAATGACCAAGAAATTCATCACTATTTGCTTCAGATAAGTACTTACTTTCTTCAACAAACCTAACCGGTTTTTTTAACTTATAAAGTCATAATCACAGGCCATAATATTACTTTTTACTTTTTTTTTCATCTATAAAGGCGGTAAAATTTGAATATTTAAAGCTTTATAACTGGGAACGGATGTCTTACATACATTATTTGAGGCTGATATGTGTATGAGTAATCACATAAAACTTTATGAATCGCCTTTTGTGAGGAAAAGCCAAGCGAGCGGTTATTAGAAGCTGTAAATATGTCGTGGCGACTTATTTATTACAAGGAATAATATATTTTCACGCCTCTTCAATATGTAGTCTTTCCTTTGTAACTTTAATAGTTGTCGACTGGAAGACTGTTTACAAAAACAGCCATTATTTTCTTTTAATAAATTTAGAATGGAATCGAATCTAGGAATGCTCACGGATAGCAAGAATTGCCCTGAATAGGATAACACATACACACATAACATCACGCATCTTTCACGTCGGGGTAGGCAGAAACTACAGTCCTCCCTCTGCTACGATCTTGGCATACTTCTTTCTCTTCCTGTACTTTCATCAATCCTTTCATTATGCTCCTCGGTTCTAGGGTATTTTTAATCTGGCCTTTATTTAGAACGTCCTGAATTTCGTTATGGTATACTTTCTCCGAGGCCTTCCCCTTTAACGTTTCTATTCACTCTCGCCTGGCAGATCTCTTTCTTCAATCTTTGGTCATTCGTCCTCTCTACATAAACCTTCCCTCTCTCTACATGATCAAGTCTTCTACGCCACAACGTTCTCTTGCCACACAATTTCTAATCCTGTCACTCAATTTTATATGGTCAATCATACTCCTCAACGCTCTCATTTCTACTGCATTTATTTTACTTTCATGCTTCTTTCGTCATACCCAGCTTTCACTGCCGTACCTCAGAGTTGGTACCAAAACTCCTCAATGAACAGCCAAACAAGCCTTAGGAGAAAACTTCTGACTCTTCATAAATGCGTGCTAAATATCACTTTCACACTTTCAGGAATACACATTGACGAAAAACAAGCCAATTGTGTAATGCGAGACGGCCGACTCCTTGTAGTATTTTTATTGGCTATCGTTGTCACACTGTTCTCTCTTTTTCCTCGGTCGGTCTCTACTCTGAGTCTCTTGTGGCCAGTCCTTATAGAAAGCGTCAAGTCATTAGGTATACGTCGTGGTGGTTTTGGATTTAAACTTATGATATGCGAGAGGGATAGGTTGAGGGAGTAAAAGATAAGAAATTAGTGTTTTAGGGCACCGATATGAGTTTGTTCAGATGTAGACAAGCTTTAATGAGGAACCTGTATAACTGGTTCGATTCCCGCACGGATTGACAGACAGACAGATAAAAAGGAACTCGACATTTGCAACAGTTCCACGAAACATATTCGGTGGCATAAATATGTATGTAGACGGAGCAGCATTGGACTTTCAAGAATTTTGTAGCTTAATTCGGTTACCTTTTAATTTGTGAAGAGCCAAGATTCACGTACCTGTAAAAACAAATTTTTGATAGATGTAATTTTTTTTTTATTATTTATATTTTTGCCGCTTCTATTCTAAATATTTCTGTGGATAGGTACGCTCGGTGGCGGTGCGGCGCCACGCGGATCATGAGGAGGGGGGGAAGTGTGCGTAGCGGGCGCGCAGCGCGCGGACTAGAACAACGAAGAAACTAAAACGATTATGAAACTGTATAACAACAATATCTAGAAAAAAAAATCTATTTAATTTTTTTTAAGAAATCTTTTTTTTTACGGGAATGGATTTATTTTAATAAAAAACAGTTGGGGTGTATGAGGGTTCTCTTATTCCATTAACACGTTGTATATACGTGGTTCCTTGCTCAGTGCTGAGGGCCTTGTGTCGTGGATAAAAACCACAATAAAAACCCGAGCAAAGCAAGAAGGTCATTATTATGAGATAAAAACCAACCGAGTTTAAATTCTTTGGTCTTCGTTCTGTATAATCTTAACCAAAGCTCACTAACAGATGACGCTGTAGGGTTTCTAAAACGCGCTTTTTGAGACTATCTATAGGGTGAAATTGAAATCATTCGACAAATTTTGAGACTGAGTTTGGACCGCGAAACTGAACAATTTTCGCCTAGGAACATAGGTCATTGGACGAAAATAAAATTCACCCTTTCATAGTAAAGTCAGTCAACTGACCATACATTTTGTATGGGAGATCGAATTTTTTTTTACGTCGACCTATGTTCCTTAGGGAAAGTTGTTCAGTTTCATGGTCTGAACTCAATCTTAAAATTTGTCGAATGTTTTCAAATTTACCCTGTAGATAAATTTTTCGCCACGGAAAAACCTACATAAACGTCCAATGTCCTATCGAAAAACATCCTTCAGGGTAGTAACCTCCTTTCTATGTGGTCCGAGACCTCATTGGTCCGAGGACACCATAGTGTTAAATTTGAATGATGGTGTCAAATCTGTCAAACGTACTTTTTGTGTATTTTTTTTGTACCTGGAGTAAAATTATAGTTTCTATTATATTTTTTTGAGAAATGAACTTAATTTAACTTATGATATATAAATTGATTATTTTTGGTTCTTAATTTGTGTTGGTAAGTAATATTGTAAGTACCTAGTAACCTCAGATTACTGAAGGCAGCGCGTGGAGCGACCTTCAATAATCTACACTAGTAACTTGAAAACTACACTCACGTCTTGAACGGAGCGCTTTTTTCATCACCATGATCATATTGTGTGAATTAAAAGGTCGATGACTGACTCACAAACCCTGGTGTCAGAGTTGTTGAACTGCTAAATGCCTCTGACGTGACTCATTGACCTTGAATGATCTTAAGGTCAATGAGACCACTCAAGCACACTTGGGATCTGTACCTCAAAAAAACACTAAACCCGTAAAGGATCATTTTGTTGTAAGTCTGTCTGTCTATCAAGGTATCAACTGTATTTTTATACTAAATATATTAAGGCCCATGGGCCCTTAAATGTGTGAAAATTTCAAGCATAAGCAAAGAAAAAGTCCAATCAATCAATTACAACCAATTACGGCGAGGTCTCGTTTCAAGTACATTCATAGTTTGAAAATACTACAAAACGTATCGAAAACATGTATACTTAGTAGTGGCTTCTTGCTTCCGTCTTCGTGTGGGTTTTAGTGAACGCGGGGCTTAATCATAGGGTAAGTTTTTTAGTTTGTAGTACAGTCAAGAGCACGTCAATCTAGACTTATTGGACTTTGTACCGTTCTTTTTGAAACGTCTTACGAGCTAGAGTTACTATGCAAGTATGACTGTAAAAGTCACCAAGCGGCTTATCTAAATTATCCATTCAAATTTATTCAATCTAGGTAATAAGTCATTAAAAACAACCAATTAAAATATACATAAATAATATCACGCCTTGTTCCCGTCGGGGTAGGCAGAGACCACAGTTCTCCACCTGCTACGATCTTGACATACTTCCCTTGCTTCCTATACTTTCATCAATCCTTTCATACATGATAAAATAACTGATAAGAAAATATAATCACATATATACAGATGCCTAATGCGCGTTAGCGGAATATTATACAACATGTTAATGGATGGAATAAGCGAAACCCTCATACACCCCTGATTTTTATTAAAATAAATCCATTCCCGTAAAAAAATCTTAAAAAAAGTTTTTTTAAACCTAGATATTGTTATTTTAAAGTTTCATCATTGTACTAGTTTCATCGTTGTTCTAGTCCGCGCACTCCGCGCACGCCACGCCCACTTACCCTCCGCGCCAGCGCGCGTATCCACAGAAATATTTAGAATAGAAGCGGCAAAAGTTTATATTTAATAGAATTGAAAAAAAAATTACCCCTATCAAAAACCCGTGAAATTGATTTTACTCTCGATTCTGAACAAACTATTTTCTCAGTTTAGCTTATTCAGTTAACACGTTGTATATTCTTTGCTAATACATTACACTTCCTTTTTGGCTTCGCGCAATCATGTAAAAACATAGTTACGACCCCACAATGCCGCTCGTGTGGTGCCGACAAAGAATAGTACCAACCCATCTCTACCCGTGGGTGTCGTAAGAGGCGACTAAGGGCTAATGAACCAGAGGACAGCAGCATCCTTCTGTGTATCGTATCATCTTACAATCATCGGTCACCAAAAACTGCGGTCCATGGTGCCAGCCGTAACGTTTACAAGCGTGGTGACTGTGGTACTTCCTCTCAACATTGTTTCAGCAAAAGCTGGAATTTTGGAGGGAGCTCCCTGTCCTGTAGTGGACGTTCCATGGGATGTTATGATGCATGCCGCCATAAGTAAAGTAAGTATCCCCTATAAATAAAGTATCCCCTGACTGTAAACATCAGGACGTTCTGAATAAAGGCCAGGTTAAAAGTACCCTAAACCGACGAGCATGTATGAAAGGATTGATGAAAGTACAGGAAGCAAGGAAAGTATGACAAGATCGTAGCAGGTGGAGGACTGTGGTCTCTGCCTACCCCGACGGGAAAGAGGCGTGATGTTATGTTATGTAAAGTTTGCAGTATGACGTGTTTCAGCATAAACGTAGAGTTGCCTGCCGCCAGGAGAACTGCAGCGGCTATAGTCGCTGCATAGATATTCAATTCAGCCATGTCTGCTCCTAGCAAACCTAACAAACCGGTTGTGACCAGGATCACAGAAGCAGCTTTAGTAAGTGTCATCATTACATCACTTAAGACCAGACTCTCCGCCATCTGTAAAGGTGGACTTTGGATCTGAGCGTCAGTGACGCTGTGGCAAAGCGACTCTGATGACTTTGGATGCCCGCGACAGACGCCCATCGATCGCCAATATATTTAGTCGAATTTGTTATTTTATCGTGAAATGGATCTTGATCTTGAAGAATTAATTGAAGAAGAGCGAGAAGATCATGGTCTTTTACTTGTATTGTATACTACCTGAGTTTAGATAAAGCCCCAATTGACTCGATTTTTCTAAGTCGAAATGAAGAGGGATTCTATAAGATGTTAATACCAAACCATTTAAATTCAAACGACGATAGATTTAAAGGAGTTATTTTTCTTCTTCCGTAAAAACTTCTATGGATGCTATTTTTGCTTATTTTCTTCTAGAAATAAATCGAAACCAGGCGTCAGTAATACAAGTGCGAGCGCGGCACTGACGCGAGCGTCCGGCGTCACTCACTGCCCCAGCGACAATGACTCGCGCGTTTGTGCCGCGCTGCTCGAACGCCGGTCCATACATTTTCTAGTTAACTTATGTTGTCGCACTGTTGCAGCGTCACTGACGCGGTGTTACTGACGCCGCGACACTGACGCTGACGCTCAGATCCAAAGTCCACCTTAAGCAACGAGTCCTAAAATTCTTCAGCCACACGGTCAGAAGAGTTACAGATAACCTGGAAAGGCTTATCATCTCTGGCCAAATGGAGGGTAAACGGAGCAGAGGACGTTTGTCAATGCGATGGGCCGACGCTATAAAAGAAGCTACTGGAGCGCCACTACAGGCATAGAGGAAGGAAATGATAGTAACCTTCAAGGCAATCATGACACAAAAAGAACATTGATAAAATATTCAGTAAAAAAAGATATGATTTTTTTAATTTCCTTCAGCAGATTTTTTTTTTAAATATTAAATAATTTATAACTCGAAAAGTACAAATAATCGCGGAACATACATGGGGGTGATTTGGATACCCCTTAGCATGACGCATCCAAATTTTTCTTTTGGACGTCTATCAATGGGCCACCCTGTATATCATGATATCCCGTGAAACGTCCACTACAGGACAGGGAACTCTCTCCAAAATATAGTATACAACAGATATTACAGAACAGTCATGTTTTGTCCACAAAGGGCATGCAAATAATTTTAGAGAATGTTACAAAATTATGTCAATAAATTCCATTAATAATTAATAACAATAAATTTACATTACATTCAAATTACATTAAAATTTAAATAAAAAAAAAAAAAAAAACAAATTTAGCCAGACAGAAATCGATTCTGGCTGACCCAAACTAAAACTAAACTAAATTTGACGGGTCTAAAATTGTTGTTGTCTTTGTTTCTCTCTACAGACTAATAAAAGACAGCATCATTTTTAGACCTGTCAAATTTAGTTTAGTTTTAGTTTGGGTCTGCCAGAATCGACACCACTATAATAGTTTGTCTTGAATTGCTTTATGTCAAGGCTCTTAGGTTCGTTAGGAATTTTATTAAATATTCTTATACTCATACTTCATAAGCAACTAGTATTATATTTTTCAGTAAGTTGTGTTTCTAAATGAATCAATCTCTCTGGATCCCTACAACCTCTCATGCTTATTTCACCAGTTTTTGTATAAACATCCGGATTTTGTCTCACGAAAACACAAAGTTCAAATATGTAAAGTGCAGGTAGTGGCAATAACCTATGTTTCTTAAAAAACGGTTTACATGAAGTTCGTGATGATTCACCAGCTATTGCTCTTACCTCTTACATACTTCTTTAGAGAGCCCTCCTCACGTCGACACCATTCCCCCACAAGATAAGACCATAACGTACGAGTATTATCGATCCTACATAGGCGTGGTAATCAGACAAAACCGTAGATATATTAGTTAAATTTCTAAGGCATTTTAAAGCATAAGCAAATTTGTTGAGTCTTTCACTAACGTATTTCAGTTAACATAGGAATTTAGTATTTTCTACTTCGTCTGTTACTTTGCCATTATGAATAATTTGCAAATGTCTTATACTGGCTTCGTTTCTACGTGCTTGTTGCTTTGCGTACCAAAACTATTTCTGTATTAGGCTAGAAAAGGCGCTGAAGACTATGATCCTATGTGTGACCCGGACAATCCTCGTGCTGTTACGTTTGAGGAGATATCAGCTGCAGCGTACAGGATTCAAAGTGGCATTCTGAAGACGCCTTGTGTGGTAGGTTGTTGTGTCAACACTTCTTTGTAAGGCTAAGTTCTCATTGCTGGTGGCTTGCTTAACGCCTAGGCACACCCCGGACACTACATACATACATACCTACACACATTCATACATACATACGTACATACATACATACATACATACATGCATACATACATACATACATATACATACATACATACATACATACATACATACATACATACATACATACATACATAATATCACGCCTCTTTCCCGTTGGGGTAGGCAGAAGCCACAGTCATAGCCATATCATAGATTTGAAATTTGAAGGTCGCGTAGGCTCACATATTCAGTACAAAAGACCCTCAGAAGGACCCTGAGAATCTCGCAGGCAGGTGCGCGTAAGGGTGCGGGGTGGATTGGATGGGGGCGGAGAGTGTCCGTTCTGAGTACTAGGTATTACTTTATTCTGTGGCCTAGGCCTGGTGAGTCGCCTCGATATCAGTTCAACATATAAGAATTCGCGGGATTCTGGGAACTGTTTTCACTGGCTAGTGGCTTAGGCGACCCATTAGGCTCCAGGCGGTAAGTAAGCCACCAACAGTGCAAACTGAACCTAAGAATATAGGTACGATTTTTTTTACCTCCCATACAAAATGTGCAATCAGCTGGTGCATTTTCTATGGAAAGTATTTTTTTTTCTCGTATTTCGACGTATGTTCCTTGGGAACAGTTCTTTACTTTCACGGTCTGAGTAAACATGCTCAAATATTGCTTACAATTTTTAATAATACCTTGTATATCCCCTTACAAGAGGCTCGACGGGGACACCACAATACCAATGTATCTTTTTTTGCTTTTCAGCTTTCACATTTTTCAAGTAAAGTTGGAGTAGACATATATTTGAAATGCGAGTTTTTGCAGTACACCGGAAGGTAGGCTTGAATAATAATAACACAATAGTGTAAAAGACGGTGCACCGAAAGCTGAAGGGCTTGCTTAGTCGATAAAACTAAACAACTTTTTAAAGAAACAGGAAATGATAAAAATTTCGACGTTTCCATACAAGCTGCCTGAACAAAACAGCAATTTTCTGGTATTATTTTGTTTTTTTCCTAACACATTTTTTTTCCTAACACATAAAAGAAGCGACAATAGAAACCCATGCGCTATTTTAAATATGTTTGAATGTACAGGGTCGATACAAAATACATAAGTCAACATGAATTTTGAATGAGCCTGTTAGAACCCTATATTCCCAGAGGCGGCAACGGATTGACTAAACTATCGTTTGGATGGCTGATTTAGTATCAATAGCGTGTAGATCACATGAATTGGAACCTGTCTGCCTGCATGACGTTGGTGCGTTTGGTAGGTACAGCCATTGAAACACGTGGTTTAGTAAAGTAAACGATCATTAGGATGGCTGATTCAAGGATAATATGACACTCTACACAGATGCTTTACGCACAGTATAAAAACTGACATTATTCGTTGGTGCGTTTAGTAGATACAGCCGTTCAAAGGCATGTTAATTTGCTTACAAATAAAATTAAACATCACCAGGATCATTAAAAAGGATCCCAAAAGGGATCGGTTAGGTTGTGTTAGGTACCCTTGCGACCACAACGCACGTGCCGAGCGAGCGAAGCAAGCGTGCTGCGGCAGCAGCCGGCGAGTGGCAGAAGCGAATTTGGTAATTTTCCGAAAAGGTCGCAAGAGTGCCTAACATAACCTAACCGATCCCTTTTGCGATCGGTTAGGTTGTGTTTTGCCTTGCCTAACGGGCATGAAGGAAAAAAAAAATTACGCGCCCAGATGGAGTAGTAATCATGCCCATTTTGTATCGAAACCTATGCGGCCGCAGAGGGGTGGGAGGGTAGGTGGAAGCGGGAGACGGAGTTTGTCTTTTAACTCTATCACACATCTTTGAATACGTTACGTTAGAAAAAGATAGAGACATTTATGTTATGATATGCCCAATTAAAAACAAAATATCAATAAAGTACGACATTTATTTGTCTTTATTTGGCATGTAAAAAACAAGAAACTTCATGGTTGCTGAATTTGAAAATAGTGATGTGATGTATATTTATCGATTATTTACTTACATTTTATCACATGGCTCCTGGACTTATTTATCGAACCTCTCATATACAATGGTGATCAATTTGCAACTTGCAATAATATTGGGAACTGCTTACTTCTTTGGGCATTTGGTATTTTGTCTTTTTGCTTCTCCATACAAATATGTCTTTTATTTCCTAGAGTGAGCGAACTACCGAGAGACGCACAGGGATAGACGGCCCACCTGATAGTAGGTGGTCACTGTCGTCTAGGACATCTTGCAACTTAGGGGAGCAGATACGGTGCAGGCCTTTGAGATGTCTGTAGACTTGCCTTTTGAAGGACCTTAAATTGTTGTGCAAAGGAAACACCTCGAGAGGGAGATCATTCCACACCTTGCACGTGAGCGGTAAAAGCGTTATCCACGTACGTTAGTTCGAGATCAGACGTCCAGGTGGTGAGGATGAAATCTATCACTTATCGAAATTAAATATAAAATTGCAAGGACCACGTCAAATTAAACATAAACAAATAAAAATACATTACAAATTTTTAAACAATATTTTTTATTTATATTTTTAACTATTTAAATTATTCTATAACGTATTTACATTACGTGTAAAATAACTTTTGACCACCTATTTTTCTCGTAAATCACCATTGATATTGACATAATATTTATTACAATGTAAATTATTAACAATAAAAAGTAAAACAATGTTTTGTAGTCTAATTAAAAATGTAATAGAATTAGTAACACATGCCATAGTTGATTGTTTTATTTTCTTCCTTTGCTCTTCAATTTTATATTTTAATCTTGTTTCTGACAATGTAGAGCTACCTTCGGAAGCATGTACCGTTGAGTTCTGAGGGGGAAGCACTTGTTCATCAACCTGTAAGAATGAAAATATATTATTTGGATAAAGAGATAATGCTGAAGCTAATATAACACCAATACTTCGTTCAGTATGGTCTGTCTGCCTAACTGTTAAACGAAGCACAAAAATCTTAAAGTTCTTAGAATAACTGAAAAACTAAATCAGCAACTATTTGCCATCGTTACGAATAGTCAAATCTAGATATATAAAAGAAGAAACTGATTGACTGAATGAATAAATGAATGGCTGACTGACTAAGAATCAACGCGCAGCCCAAACCACTGGGTCTAGAAACTCTAAATTTGGCACTTAGCTTCCTTGTGAGATTTAGGGCTGACTAAGAAATAATTTTTCAAAATTGACCTCCTGAAGGGGAGAAACGGGGGTCCAAAGTTTGTATGGGGCTAGTTAATAATATTAATAAGACACTGCACAGAGTTATAAACGTACATACAGCTGTTTTTCAGATGGGTTAGCCGGTAGAGATTATGGATTTCTGAGGATGGAAAAAACTAGTTTTTTATTTACCTTGTGACATAGGTTCTCGGTTGGAATGGCATCTTTATGAAGTCTTTTTCTGCGGGCTTCAGTTAATTCGTAATTACTGTTATTAAAATGAGCTGAGCAGATTCTGCTATATTTGGTTGCAATCCAATTTTGGTCTCTCCCGCATGTTGGCACCCATTGACGTTTTTGCGCCGGATCTTTTAGAAAACTGCGATAAATAAATGAAATAAAATTATAACGACGACTCGATTCTATATTATTTTTTATCGACTACTCACATCACTAAAAATCAACAACACAATTTTCTACAAAAAATTTGACCACGAAAATTGTAAAAACCAAGCGGTTTACTACTCACCAGAAAAATGTGATACCAGCAAGCTTTGTAGTTTTGCTTGCGGCATGGTTTCGGCACAATTTCACCGCACAATTACTAATGTTTTGTGTTATTTATTTTATTTCTGATATTTTATGACAGAGATGTTGTCCATGTCACATGCCGTGAACGACTATTTGGAAGAAAAGTGTGAATGTGTGTGTGAGTTACAAAATTGTATCATAGCCGGCACCCATAGTACGTTTTGATTACTACTCCATCTGGGCGCGTAATTTTTTTTTCCTTCATGCTAACGGGCTTATAGGTATGTTTTATTACTTTGACCAAAGCAAGCTGAAAATTATCAATAATGACCGGTTAAAGTGATTATTTCTTCGACATTTACTACATTAACAATTGCGGTTATTATTAATACTAACCGGTAATTATTAATATTAACCGGATTTATTACATTGACCGTAACATATACATTGACCTTTATAAGTTTTATTATTTTTGTGAACACGGCTAACATGAGAAGCAAGTTGATTCTTGTTTCTTATGTTGATACTGTGCCTGTCACTATTTTTCTCGAAAATATGTATATTCCGTTTAACATATATTAAATTCTCATAAATGTATTACGACAAAAAAGTTGAAATGTTAATTTCCTTAAATTTATTTCTCAGAGATTCTCTAGGCTTCATTTAATAAATAGCACGAACAGTTCGCTTTTGTAGTATTTGCATCCGCACCATGACCCCATAACAAAAGGCACTAGAGTTGTACCGGTTTTAAGTTTGACAGCTGTCGACCATAATAAAGATTTAGAAGAGATCTATCACTTGACCGAACATACCAGTAGTCTAGAGTCAGTAGTTTCAGAGTTATATTTGTTTAAGTTTGACAACCCAGCATGAAACTGAAAAAAACAGCTGTCAACCAAAATTAAAATCTCGACAAGATCTATAATTTGTCCAGCATACGAGTAGTTGTGGGTAGTAGTTTCCGAGTTAATAGCGATTTAAATTTTTAAAGCTATCAACTGAAATGAAGATCTTGACGAGATATTCTATTATTCATCTCTAGGAACTAAAATTTTAGTATCAATAGTGTCCTAAACACAGACTTTTTTATTTTTATAGCTGTCGTCCGTAATAAAGATCTCGTGAAGACCTATTATTTCTCTCTAAACACTAATACACTGGGATCAACAGTTTCCATGATTCCAATTTAATTTCAAATTGATCCGATTTCAATTCAGCTAAAATTCAGTTCCAATTCTGTTTAAAGTCAATTTCAATTCAGTTCCAATTCAATTCTATTTAAGTTCTTATTTAATTTCCAATTCAGTTTCAATTTATTTGCCATCAGCTTCAAAGAACGTGGCGTTCGGAATGCCATGCTGCAGCTTTCCCCAGAAGAACAAAAGCGTGGCGTTGCAGCCGCCTCACTCGGAAACCATTCCCAGGTGCGATGAACATGTTACAAAAAAGGTAAATCAACCCCGAAAGATGTAAATCTGCCAGCAACTTTCCCTAAAATACATGAAAAAAATATAACCTGTTAAACCTGAGATATCTTTTGTAATTAGTAATTTTAATATCCTATCGAAAAGCCCGTTAGAATCGGTTAAGTCGTTTTTCTTATCCGTAGATCGAAGTCGTGGGCACAGCTAGTAAACAAAAAAATTACCTTAAAATTTAACCCCTCCGGTGCAATCGGTCTATTTTCCCATTCGGTCCACTTTCCCGTTCGGTCCACTTTCCCAAATGGTCAACTTGTTTTTCCTTTTTGGTCCATTTCCTAATGCGTCCACTTTCCCACTCGGTCCAATTTCCTTTGGACTTAGAAAAAAAATTCAATATTTTTTTTTCTTGGTTTGTTTTATGGTTGTTTAAGATAAACTGAACAAAATTAAACAACCTTTATTCTAAACAATTTTTCTCTACGGCTGTTGGTTATCGAGAAAATCGGTTAAAGTTTAAAACCGCTATAACTCGGAAACAGCTGACCCTAAACTACTCATATGCTGGAACAAATGATAGATCTCGTCGAAATATTAATTTCAATTGACAGCTGTTAAACCTAAAACCACTATAACTGCAAAACTACTTACCCTAGGCTGCTCGTATGTTCAGACAAATGATAAATCTCGTCGAAATCTGCATTTCGGTTGACAGCTGTAAAATTTAAAACCACTATAACTGCAAAACTACTGACCCTAGACTGCTCGTATGTTCAGACAAATGATAGATCTCGTCAAGATATTCATTTTGGTTGACAGCTGTCAAAACTTAAAAACGCCATAATTAAAAAAATACTTACCCTAGACTGCTCATATGTTCGGACAAATGATAGACCTCGTCGAGATCTTCATTTTGGTAGACAGCTCTCAAACTTAAAACTGCTATTACTCAAACACTACTGACCCTTGACTTCCCGTATGTTTGGACAAATGATAGATCTCGTCAAGATCTTCATTTTGGTTGACAGCTGTCAAACTTAAAACCGCTATTACTCAAAAACTACTGACCCTAAACTTCTCGTATGTTCGGACAAATGATAGATATCGTAAAAGGCGACTTAGTGTCCTAATATTTCACTAAGTGTCTTCATCGGCCCTAGTGTCTTCATCTGACCTAGTGTCTTAAAAGGCGACTAAGTGACTTAACCTTCCCTTGTGTCATAAAAGGCGATTAAGTGTCCTAATCTGCCCTAGTGTCTTAAAAGGCGACTTAAGTGTCTTAATCTGCCATTGTGCCATAAAAGGCGACTTAGTGACTTAAACTTCCCTTGTGTTTTAAAAGGCGACTAAGTGTTTTAATCTGCCCTTGTGTGATAAATTTTTTTTAAGTCCCGAATCCATACAAAAATATCTCAAAATGTTTCTAAGTTCCAAATCTAAAGTAAAAAAAATCAAAATTTTTGTAAGTCCCAAATCCATAAAAAAATATTTCAAGATGTTTGTCCTAAATCTTCTACTAAAAAAATTCAAAAATGTTCTAAGTCCCAAAAAAATTAGACCGATTGGGAAATTGGACCGTTTGGACAATGGACCAAACAGGAAAGTAGACCAAATGGGAAAGTGGACCGAACGGGAAAGTGGACCGAATGGGAAAATGGACCGATTGCACCGGAGGGAATTTAACTAGCGTTTTGCCGTGCGGCTTCGTACGCACGCATAGAACCCGTACCCGTCAGGGAAAAACACGTATATTCAGTTTTCCACTAATTCGAAAATTTTCATCATTTATTCATTTATTTTTTTGTACTAACGTTCCTCTGACATTTAGGAACACAACAAAAAAATGCCAAATTGGTCAAGCCGCTCTCTCAGGTAATGCTCCGCTCCGTCATACTTAGATTGATAAATGATAACATCTGTGTTTGATTCCTCAGGGTACGAGCTACCACGGAAAACTTTTGGGCATTAACACGACTGTTGTAATGCCGCCAGTTGCTCCGCTCGTCAAGATTGAGAAATGCCGAGCATTTGGAGCGAATGTAGTCATCATCGGTAATAGCATTTCGGATTGCAAGAAACATGCTATCAAGCTTTGCAAGGAGAAGAATATGACTTATATTAACGGGTAAATTGAAAGGAATACTGGTTGTAAAAAGACATGTCCCTAAAACTGAAGCTGTGGATTTGGACTATGAAACAGAACAACTTTCCTGAAGGAACATAAAAACGTTCAGCTTATTTTTGTTGGGCGTGTGTAGCTCTCTGTAAGCCAGGCAAAACATGCCTGGCTTCTCGCTAGGATAACATGCTTAGCGCAAGTCTGTTTAGAAGAGGTGCCTAGAGCCTGGCGAGTCACCTAGATATCGATTAAACATTCGGGATTCTTGTAGCTGACCGCACTGCAGGCTAGGCTTGCCGCCTGGCTATTCGCTTGGCGAGTAGCTAGGTGATTAACTTAGAATAGTAAACGAGGTTGCTTGGTCCCATTACGATAGCGGTTGTTGAAAAACATATTTGAAATATGTATTTTCCGTAAGTAGTAGCTTTCGTGATAATTTCAAAAGTGACATCATCGACTGACTTGACTTTCAATTAATAAATGGATCTAGGCTTCAAACGACTACCCATGGAAACCACCTTCAGGATAACACGGTGTCTGCACAGATGATGGCTTGTATGGTGAGTCACTTGGAGTCTAGAGTCATTGACAGTCAAGGCAGAGAGTAAGGGCCATTGAGAGAGGACTTTTGAAAATATCACGAAAGCTGCTACTTACAGAAGGATGCGTTTCAACACACGCCATGTACGGGGCTGTATATTCCTAGTACAAGACCATACAGCCCCGTTTCTTATTCCAAGCGCTTACGCTAGCTACTCACCAAAATACTAGCCAGGCGTCACGAACTAAGCTTTCAGTGCGAAAACTTCCATAAATCCCGAATATTTTTTCGTTGAACCGAAATCCAGGCAACTCACCAAGCAAGGCTCTTAGCAAGCCACTTGCAGTATGCTTACTCAGCGCTAGAAATCTTATAACGTTGGTTGGCAGGTATGATCATCCGGCTGTTATTGCTGGAGCAGGAACTGTCGGATTGGAGATCCTGGAGCAAGTACCGGATGTGGATGCAATCTTGATACCCGTGGGCGGAGGGGGGCTCGTTTCCGGTATTGCCATCGCAGTGAAACACCTCAAGCCCTCCTGCTTGATTTACGTAAATACGTTATCATTGGCCTAGCCTTATTATTCTACCTAATCTAGTGGATTTGTTGAGCTTTGTGGCTGACTTTTACACACACCGACTGCCATCAGACCTCAGCCAAACAGAGGGTAAACCAGACTTTTTTAACAAGAGAGCAAACAAGTAGATAGGCTATCTAGTACCAACTGGTCACCTAGCGCCCAATGTCTTATTAGTGACGGAATTTGACACAAATAAGACAGCAAACGCAAAAGCGTTCGCAAACTAAGAGGCTATGTCTTACGTGGCAGTAATTTCACTAGCTTCCTTACATTTCAGCAGTGCAAACACTGCTGCTTAACTGCAAAAATAGGCACTTCCTCAGATGTACTTTGCACTTGACTTTCGACTTGGGTTTGGTTTAGGATTAAACCTAGAATTAGTGACCACTCTGACTGATGGGGAGTTCTCAAGCCGCCTAATGGTCTCTGACTTGTCTAAACGACTTCTATCGTTGACAGTACCTGGAACCAATTGAAGAACGGAAACTTTCTTCGTGCCACTAACGGAGTTTCCTTTCGCGATCGGTAAGAATGAACTGGCACTCGGCCAGGAGCGCTTTTTTTCAATACGTTATAGGCAACATCGACGAAAAAAAAATATCTATTACAGGCAGAAAATTAGCTCATGTGACTTGGGCTGCTCCTCGACCAGTATTTTACATTCGTTTAAGTGCCTGCCATTGTAGCCAGCCGCAGTAATGTACTATTTTTCAACAGGGTATAGAAACTAATAAGTGTGCAAGTATGACGGCATCAATTAAAGCAGGGAAGATTGTGCATTATGAAATAACCAGGACGCTAGCTGATGGGTTGGCTGTCGGCATTGTCGGAGTCAACTCTTTTCACAACCTCAAACCACTTGTGGATAAAATGGTTAATATAATTATCATGAATGATCAGCACTGCTGCGCCTCATTCTGTTTCTTATGAGTCGGTTTCCAAACCTGAGGGATTTGTTTGACGACGGCAGTGGTTTTAACACTGAGCTATTGTTATCTGATCTCCGCAAACCAAAGGACAAATCAGACTCCCCTAAAGGTCAACTGGTTGTCAAAGTGTTCAAGCTACCAAATCGCCTGTTACTTGATTGTACAACTACTATCCCTTTACAGATAATAGCCAAAGATTTTTTTTTTTAATTTATTGCATTTCTCGATTTGGATTGAAATGTGATTGTAGAATATTTTTTGTACCAAATACCAATAGTTTTGCTCTTGACCTTATTCTGCACAGAGATCTGAGGTGCTATTCTGTAGCGAAACTTCACTACACTTTTGACTTTACGTTATTGTGTACTGTCTAGTTAGTTTTCGTTACAGAATAGACCAGCTGCTCTAGGAGCACAGATATCAGCGATGGAAGAAGGTACGAGTTCACCCCGGAGAAGTCTAAAAGAACTCGCGTTATGTAACGGGGTTGCCTCCGTTTAGATAAAATACTTGGAGTAGTACAACTAATTCTTAATCTACAGTAAACGAAAAGTAGTTCTTAAAAAGACGATTACATAAAAAAGTAAACATAGGGGCTCTTACAAACCAGCAACAAGGTGAGGCGACGATTGACGACGATAGCTGCGCGCGACCACCTACGATTGCAGGCGACTGTGCGACCGCGACTACCGCCAACGAGGCAAGCGGCAGCTCGCTACTGTCGTCGGTCGTTGGAGATGGCGGTCATCGCCTCACATTGTTGCTGGTCTGTAACAGCTCTAACTTCCTTGTCTTAACATTCACAGGTAGTAGTAACAGAGGAATGGGCCGCACGCGCTATCCTAAACATAATGGAGTTGGAGAAATATGTTGTCGAAGGAGCTGGTGCAGTTGCCGTAGCATCTATCTTGAGTGGTTGTGTACCAGAACTGAAGGGGAAAAAGTCAGTACATACTTATTGGTTTGTTCCATTACCTAGGCTAAACTTATTAGGACGTGCAGACGAAGTCGCGAACAAAATCTAGTGTATTTATATTTACTGTTTTTATGATAAAGTAGAAACAAAAGATTACGTTTGGTTACCCATTATTTTTTTACTTCTAATAGTTTTTATCATTTGTCAGGATATCCACCTTTGTTACACATATTTAGTGAAAATTTTCAACCGGCTTTAAAGGTAGGACAGGTGGACATAGTAGGTTTAGTACTCGTAATAGAGTTTTCGGATGTCTAGTTGACAGGCTTATAGTACGGAACCTTCAAGACGTTCATCACAGCTTGATCTATAATTCTGAATGTTCTTCATATGCTACCGTTCACAAAGGCACCTGTTACATCTTCCCCCAAAAATTTATGTCGCAATAGGTTGGAGTATGATAGCATCAGTTATTGAAAAGAATTGGGCGCAATTCTAAATGTCTGCTTATGGACCGGGAACCGAGAAGGGTTTTTTCACGTGATAATCACGGCAAAAACGCGATAGGAGATGATTAGAGGATCACAAAAAACCAAGTGAGATGTTCCAGACCAGAGCCCGGTTTACAGGAGGCCGTTTTCAGATTTTTAAGCTGTAAGTTTTTAAGCTAAAGCCCCCGACTTTCTTGTCTTGCAAATGTTTGTTAGTATCACCATAAGCCGGTCGTCATGGAGATCTTTAGGGGATGCCTATATCCAGCAGTGGACGTCTTTTGGCTGATGATCACCATAAGCTAGTCTGTCATCGGCGATCACTTTTGTTCGCCTTGATTATCACCATGATATCATAAAGAAATAGTCTATTCCAGATTTTTAGGCTTATCTGTTTGAAATCTTCTTCTTCTTTCGTGTCGGCAATCTTACTTGCCCAGAAAGCGGCTACCGTGGTAGCCCTCTGGTTACCGTCAAGTAAGTCCTCACGCGAGCAGGTGGTCGGGCACGCGGGACAATTAGTGAGGTGTGCCATGGCTTGCAGGAGTTCTCCACATTCACAGCTGGCGTTCACCACTCAATACACCGCGCTACTTAGTAACCTCCACCGGCATAGGTTATCCTTGCTTCGGCCAACTTAGTAAAATATTCAGGGCAAATAAAAGTGATTGCGCATATAGAGTAGCTTATGGTGATTCTAGGAAAAATCACCAGATTGAAAATTTGCAAAAAGCCTCCTGAACACCGGGCTCCGTTCTAGAAGTTTTACATGGATTTTTTTGATCCTCTCATTATCCCCCATCTATTAAGACATCTCGTTTTCGCCCTGAATATCACGTGAAAAACCAAGGACAAAAAAATCTAATACATAATCTAATCTAGTAATCGAGAGACGTTTGGTGTATTGATGGCGGGGTGTCCAACTTTAAACGAGAGGCGATTCAGCCATTGATGAGAGGTTAAAAACGACAGTGACTTACTTTCTTGAAAGAATTTACCGTTTATCCTAAAACAGTGTATTATATTTCAGGGTTGTGTGTGTTGCGTCTGGGGCGAATATTGACACATCAATTCTTACTACTTGTCTTGAACAAGGCCTGGCTGCAGAGCGCCGACTGGTTAAGTTCAAAGTGAACATCAGCTCTGGCCCTGGAAGCTTGACTGAGCTGTGTTCACTCTTGGCTGGTATTGGCATATCTATAAAAGACATTGGTTTTGAACGTGCTTGGTTGCAAGGGAACATATTCAGTGTTCGAGTAAGTAAATAGGTTCAATGGTATCAAGTCAAATTCATGTGTGATTGTCATTATTAACATCGAGACAGCTTTCTCTAATAATTAGTAAAGGTGATTTCGTGTTTCGGAAACGGCTTAACCTGCCTTCCGAAGCACAGATTTATCTTAATTTTCGTACCATCAGGTGATGCATCCTGCAATGTCCTAACCAAACTAGAGACAGTCTCACAAAGCGATTTTTGGTTAACAGTGTCCCCTTCGTGAAACGAACCCAAAACGTCCGGAATCTCCAGATGGAGACGCTATTAATCCCCAGAGAAAGATTTATTAGCATGCTACTTGCTAAATATATTGCTAAAAAACATGGCGCGACTCGTAATTTTCACGTCTATGACAAAAGGCCGTGACCGGCTGATAAATCATAAAAAGTTTTTTTTTACTTTTTACAGGTAAAAGTGATATGCGAGGCGAGAGGACCGGATCACTATAAGGAATTGCGTGACCTGATTTCTAAACACTACAAAGAATGTTACTTCTTGAGTGAGAAAGGCGAACACCGGCTCACGCTTACTGACTCTCTTCAAGAAGTCCACGGTCCTGCATAATTTACAAAGAAATTTTCGAGGGGGTGTTAACTGCATCTTTACAGAATAGATAGGTTAACTAATGGGATAAGCCACGATCACACCTCCCTTAATTCAGAAACTAATCCGGCATAAATAGCTCGTTGAAGTAAGGATATTGCAATTAACATAACCAAGCCTCCCAGCACTGTATGCCGAATTAGTTTTTGAATTCAGGAAGGTGTGATTGTGGCTATAGCGTTACAACATGGGTAATTGGCAGCTGTATGACAGTGAGAGAAAAGAACTGATGTCATACATTTTACCACAGCATTTTACTCAACTGACAAGTTTTTATTACAGCAGCGTTAGTTTTGATCTTAATGATGTGCCAACTGATCCTTCCTACTCTACTCGTAGCAGTTACTGTAACATGTGAAAGCAAAGTGCGTTGCCGATGCTATAAACTAAGATCGAATATATCATTTGTAATTTCGCTGGCTATATTTAGGGCGAAAACGAGATGTCTTAGTAGATGTGGGACAATGAGAGGATCAAGAAAAACCATATGAAAACTTCGAGACCGGAGCCCGGTGCTCAGGAGGCCTTTTCCAGATTTTCAGGCTGGTCAGTTTTAGTTAAAGCCCTCGACTTTCTTATCTGGATAATATTTTTTTAGTATCACCATAAGCTACTCCATAAGAGCAATCGCTTTTGTTCACCTTGAATATCACCACTATATCCAAACAGATGAACCTCAAACTCTGAAATAGACATTTTTTTTGTGATATTGATATCATGGTTATATTCAGAGCGAACAAAAGTAATTGCCGGTGATACAGTAGCTTTAGGTGATACTTATAACATCTTCCAGACATGAAAGTCGAGGGCTTAAGCTAAAGACCAACTTGAAAATCTGAAAAAGACCTACAGAACACCAGGCTCCGGTCTGGAACATCTCACATGGTCTTTTGTGATCCTCTAATTATCCCCTATCTACTAAAATAATTCGTATTCGCCCTGACTATCACGTGAAAAGAACCTGTCCCCACTAGGCTCGCAGTAAGCCGCTCAGTGTCTGCCTCCAGTACACCTCCCTATATATTTTAAATGGAGTGAACATTCGGCGCTTACTGTACGCAGTTTGCGGCGTTGTTACGCGCGGCGTTGTTACGCGTGGCGTTACGCTTGCGGATTCATTTAGTGAGCAGCTGAGTCGCCACGAACTATGCTCCCGGTCGGCGGCTCTAGTCAGCTCACTACGCCAACGGAACAAATTGAGTGAGCGACCGATACGCCGCTGAGAGTCAGTCGGCTCACTGTGAGCCTACTGGAGACATGACCTTAGGGCAAGAATAACCAAGAGGGTGGCCGTGGTAGGTATTCCCCGGGATGGAATATGCGAAAATTCCTAACCACCTTTGTTCTTTAAGGTTGACCTGTCATATTCTTCTAATAAGCTGGAGATAACGGCGCGAAAGAAATTTGTTCGTGTTATCAACACTATTTACAATAGTATCTGCTTTACCTGAAGTCTTTTTTCATAGCACCCTTAAAAATAAACAATAATAAAACAGATTTGCTCAAATAAAGTTCAACAACTTGTTTAACTTTGTTTGAGCAAATCTGTTTTATTCTTATTTATGTTTTTTGTTTGTTTAACTTTATATGAGCAAATCTGTTTTATTATTATTAATTTTTAGCTTTTATTATTTCAAAATTTGTAAATAAAATTTTTGTATAAAATGTTCGTATTTTTATATGTACCTCTATAGTAATGAAAACGAGTCTGGAGCCAGCCACAAATGTTCATGACCAAGTTTCTCTCGGGCGATAGCACGTAGGTACCTAAAATGCTCGGGTATTGCCCGTGGTACACCCGCGGGATTCACTTATGTGTTCCACGGGATTTTTTCGGAAAATAAAAATCTCCTGTGGAACACCTAGGTGAACTTTATTTTCCGTGGTACTCCTGGTTGTACTTACTTAGGTTTATCATCCGGGTATTGCCCGTGGTACACCCGCGAGGTTCACCTAGGTGTTCCACGGGAGATTTTTATTTCCCGTGGTCCACCTGGCTGTAATTAGGAATATTATCATAGACTCGTGCCAAGAAACCATACCACACTACCCATACTTAAGTTAAAAAATAAGATGATATTTTAGTTTCTATTAGGTATGTGTTTTAAATTAGAAAGTGTAAAAATTACCACAGAATCAATCCAAACCCATCACACAAAAAAAAATGGGAGTTTCCCAAACGTTAGCGCGCGCTTTTGCTTGGTCTGTGGAGTTTCCTCGTGTCCGTACTACGTATTAAAAGCATGCTGTGTCATAGTTAGGGTGATGGCTGCAATTTGGGTATATGATTTGCTCATGATTCATATTAATAGGCATGATAGATCAGCTCAATACGAATCGATTTGGTCCTTACAAGTTTTTCTGTGCGTCGCTGCGTTTTTGAGTTAATGCAAAAAAAATGAAAATAAGATACTAAATAATGTTTTTTTTGTCTGTCTTTATGGCTCCTGTTTAAAATACTTCTGAAGATTTAGAAAATCGATGAGGCAGACATGTAGGGCTCTGCATTATATATATAATTTTTGCATTTTGAAGCGCTGTTACTTTACGACGCAGGGCACTTTTCTGGGATTTTATACATTGTATTTAATCAGATAGTCATAGTCTGGCAGGTGTACGTTTCATTGTCAAATTTCAAAATAGTTAAAACTTTATTCCTCAAAAACGCAGGGGTGTGGATGTCCGCCAAAACTTTTTGTATCTTCTAGAGGATGCTCCTTATCATTAGTCAAAGAGGCAGGCATGAGCAAATCATATAGGAATTTGTCCTTCATCACCCTTACTATCAGTGTTTATGGTCAGTTTTATTTTTAAGTAGGTAACTACGCATGTGTAAAAATAAAAGTATAATTGGGAACGGAATGTGTGCTTGTGGTGTGTGATTTGCGTTTCTGGAACTATTAAATTCAGGTGAATTAAGTTTACGGCGGAGAAGAATGTATGCATCTTTGTGAAAGCTTGCTTGTACAGTCAAGAGCCGGTCAAGCTTTTCATTCGCAGCGGGACTTTAGCTCCTACAGCTAATTTAATTTTTAGTTAGACAGCTGTCATCCAAAATGTAGACATCGTCGAGACCTATTATTTGTCTCGGTATACAAGTAGTGTGGGGTCAGTAGTGTTCGAGTTATAGTGATTATAAATTTGACAGCTGTCATCCGAAATGTTGATCTCATCGAGACCTATCATTTGTCTCAGCACACGAGTAGTCTAGGGTCAGTAGTTTTCGAGTAATAGCGATTTTTAGTTTGACAGCTGTCATCCGAAATGTAGATCTCATCGAGACCTATCATTTGTCTTAGCACACGAGTAGTCTAGGGTCAGTAGTTTTTAAGCGGGTATTGCCCGTGGTACACCGCGGGTGCGGGGTTCACCTAGATGTTCCACGGGAGATTTTAATTTATCGAATCTTTAAATCCTCCTGTATAGACTTTTCTTGTAATTTTAACCCGACTGCTGCGAAGCCTAAAAGGAAGGTTATGTATACCTAAGGAAAGCCACCTATAAAGGAAAAATACCTAAAATTTTCCTTCGGGAAAAAACTTAAGCAAATTTTACCTGTTTTATTCGCAAATGTGTTGAAAAGCATCGTAAGAAGCGCGTGCGCTTTCGGCTTCATTACGCTCTCGACTGCGACTCACGAGCATAGTCACCAAAATAGCGCACTTGCATCTTAATGTACTATTTATTCCCTAAACCTGTAAAGTGGGGTGTCCAATCAAAATGAAGGGATTTAAGAGGCGATGAAAAAATATACTATACTTATATGTTCAAGCAATGTTCGAGAATAATTTGACGAAACAAATCTGAAAACATAATAAAAAAATGCTCTTTTATCATAATTTTTTTTTTATTTCAAAAACTTTCTTTTAGTTTAACCTGTTCCGGTGTCCGTCTGTCTGAAATTTAATCTTGCAAGTTAAAGACGCATGCATTGCCCGGTTTTTGATTGAGCTAAAATTATGCATGCGTATGTAAATCGGATAAAGATGCAACATTATTATGACGTAGAGCCGATCTACTTATGGAGCCGGAAGGTGGTCATGAAAACTATATTAAAATATCGAGTTTGGGCTTGTCTGATTCGTCTTCTTAGATGATTGAGAGTATCGTGATGAAGACAGAACCACCCTAGAAGGATGGGAACTGTGCAATAAAAGGACTCAACCCTATCGAGTTTGGGATTGTTTGATTCGTCTTGACAACGTCTCGATCTCAAAATGGAGCCGGAAGGTGACCATGGGAACTCTGCAATAAAATAACGCAACGCAACCCCATCCAGTTTGAGTTTAGGCTTATTTGGGCATATATACAGCGTCATAATAAGGTCCATCGACAGATGAAGGGTTACAACAAAATACAATTTGGTGGCTAGACCCTATACTTTGAGTTTTAATACAGAGTGTGGATTTTTTGGTAAAAGTTCTCTTGAAAAATATGAAGATTAGATGGGGCTGAAAATCTGTATAAAATATACTGAATATCCCATAAACAGTGGATAACCTTTCAACGGTCGATGGACCTCAACATGACCTACCATATGCCCTAACAAACCCAAACTCGATAGGGTTGCGTTGTTTTATTACATTGTAGTGTTCTCAAGGTCACCTTCCAGCTATATCGTAAGATCAGCTTTATGTCATAATAATATTGAATTGTCATCCGATTTACCAACGCATGAAAAATTTCAGCCCAATCGGAGACCAGAAAGTGGGTCAAATTTAAACTAAATGATAGTATTTGAAATAAAAAAGATTATAATATAACTAACATTAAGTACTAAAATTTCAATGGACAAGCAAAGATGTCTAGCAATATTACCTTCTCCATGTTCAAAGAGCCGACATAAAGTCGACTTGCAAGTGACACAGACTAATTATTGTTTTTTTGTTTAAACTGGTTCATCTGCTAGCTACCGATGAGGTCCATTAAGAAATAAATTGAATCGTGGCTTCTTCATATACCTGACTATCAATGGTATAATAATTATTTACTTAGTGAGGTTATTATGTGCGTCTTGTAGCAAATTTGTATGAAGATGTAAGGTACTTTAATTAATTAGTATCAAGTAGATCACGTCCTGTTGTTTTATTATTATTTTTTTGTACCAAAGTGTAATCCTCTAGATTTTTCCAGGCATTGCCCGTGGTACACCCACGTGGTTCAGTCTCCAGTAAGGTACAGCTCGATTTTTTTTTTATAAGGTACATTTACAGTAGTACATATACAGACATTAAATAAAAAGGTTTCTTAGGTCTAGTTCTTATATGTCTACCAATTACAAACGTACACAGCATTGACAATAAAGAATATAAACAAACAGAACGATTAAAACATGCTGAGATCAATTAATAACTATAAATATATGTATAAATAAAAAGAAAAAGAATGTTATAAACTATTTGGGGAGGGGGGGACTGACGATGATTTTCTTTTTAAGTTGGTCGCGAGTGGCGTTAAATATATCAAGGTCAAGTTTACTGGAAGCTTCGTTATATTTTGCACACATACTTGGGATTGGACTGTGTAGAGCTAGATTTGTTCGATAGTTTGGAACGTGGAGAGGTTTTTGAAATTTTAACTCTAATGCTGACGGTTATTTTCTGCACATGTGTGAGATCGGGTATTGCCCGTGGTACACCCGCGGGGTTAACCTAGCTAGGTGTTCCACGTGAGATTTTTATCTCACGTGGAACACCTGATCACTTTTGAAATAAAACTAATTCAAAACTATCGCCCGTTGTCCACCTATTTTCTATGGCAAAAATCTTTGACACAGGGTCGGACTAAGTGATTTCTTGTAAGTTCTAAAATGTAATATCTGTGTTATCTAACAAATATTACAGTCCTGGTTAATGTATGGATGTTTGTTGTTTTAATTTATTAAAAATCAGTAAAATTATACATAGAAAATGGGGTCAACTCGAAACTACCGACCCTAGACTACTTGTGTGCTGAGACAAATGAAAAGTCTCATCGAGATCTACATTTCGGATAACAGCTGTCAAACTAAAAATCGCTATAACTCTAAAACTACTGAACCAAGACTACTCGTGTGCTTAGACAAATGAAAGGTCTCATCGAGATCTACATTTCGGATGACAGCTGTCAAACTAAAAATCGCTATAACTCTAAAACTGCTGACCCTAGACTACTCGTGTGCTGGGAAAAATAATGGATCTCGTCGAGGTCTCCATTTCGGATGACAGCTGTCATTTATAATCTCTGTAACTGGAAAACTACTGACCGATCTGGGGCCGAAATTGGCGATCACCATCTGACATGACAGGAGAAAGACGACTTCGTCAGTTTGAAATAAAAGTTATCAAAGTAGGTATAGGTAGTGAGGTATGGTGTCTTGGCACGAGTCTATGATTATAATCCTAAGTACAGCCAGGTGGACCACGGGAAATAAAAATCTCCCGTGGCACACCTAGGTGAACTTAGGTGTTCCACGGGAGAAAAAAATCTCCCGTGGTACACCCAGGTGAACCACGCGGGTGTTCCACGGGCAATGCCTGGTGTGAGATGAGGAAAGCCAATGTACGATTCGCACGCCTTTTCTCCTCTACCCCACGCACCACTGCGTCTATTTTTTAAGTTCTGCGTATTAACTGTCATTATTGGAGTTACGAGTACATGAATGCACCCGTAAAAATTTGTTGATGGTAAACAGAAATTGCAGAAATAAATGGATCGTTTCGTGCACTATTAGCAGGTGAAAGCAGGTTTGCGATCGAGAATTACTCACGATCTGTCCATCTTGTAATGGACAGGTACTGTACCTGTTTTATACCGGGTCCTTAAAATTGTACTGGGAAATGTTCTGACTGAGTCGTATTATTAGTTCATTGGGACCAACCCGGGACACTCGATAGGGCGCTTCAAATGGGCATCAAAATTTAGCTGTCATTTGCACAAAACCCCAAATAGGTCACAAAGGGTCACTGGTCAAGCTTTAGGGGGGGGGGGGGGGTTGGTGGATATTGGTTAAAATTATGCAGAGCAAAGGTCGGCGTCTTTTATAAATGCCCTAACACTCTGTATTATGAAACCTGCGCAAGAGTCGAGCTTTCACTGCGTATACCGTTGCAGTCTGACAGTCGACAAATCAATCATGCCCAATTCCCACACGACGCGACGGTAATGTAATGAGCAAACATTTAATGTTTAGCGCTGAATTATTTATTGAAGCCCTCGTCTATAACGCAAGTTAAGCAAAGTAGGCCGTGGTCATGAACTTAGAGCGTTTCCGTGCTTCAGAAGGCACGTAGACGCCATTTGGTAGCTTGAGAACGCCTTTAGTTCTGAACATTGAGCCTATGTCTGAGCTAAGTCCATCCATCAAGCGATTCGTCAGAAACTTCTGCGTTTAGTTTTTCAGCTAGGCTATTAAGCAGGTTTTCCCTCCAAGATGCGGAGATCAAATCAAAGATAATTTGGCAGTTGATCTAGCCAACTAAAAGTGCCTACGTCAAATCTCCTAGATTAGGTAGCGTAAAAACCTTGGTAAATCAAAAGAATATTTGAAATCCCTCATTTGTATGACCAGTGGAAACGCCATCTTGTTTTATTACACTCACTGATTGTGCAATAATTCCTTTCTCGAGCTTATCAGATTGCCAGCGGATATTTATGACAGCTAAAGATATTTTGCACTAAGAACCATGTTGTTATAGGTACTCGCATAGGTATTATAGGTTTCTGTATGGTTTCTGTTTTGCCTGAGGAAAGCTTTAAAAGTTGGTAGGGCTGCTACATCATCTTCATAATTTTCCTAGACTTACGTTTTTGCCAATGGTTTTTCGGAGTCGTCTACCCAACCTAGGGGATTTGACGAGGACACTGGTTTTTACACAGAACGACACTGACCTCCTCAACCCAGTGGGCAAACCGACTCAATCCTAGATAAGGCTTTGCTAGTTTAGTGACCACCCTAGACTTTGCTTAACGAATACTATCATTGACAGTAGCCGGGACCAACGGCTTACTTGCGTTACGAAGCACTGAAGTTACGGAAGCACGGTTGGTAGTTCTTGTGCCACTAGCGGATGCTAGCGGTCACCTATCTGGGTTAAAATCATTTTTTTATTGCCTTACCTATACGACGCCGGGTACTTTTAGATTATGAGACAACCAAGAAATATTTTCAGTCAATTATTCATTTTTATTCTTGCTCCTTTGTTAAATGACTTGTCACCATAATAAATGAACTTTTCGAACCATGTTTCTTATAGTCTGACCGCAACTGCTGTACCGCGCCTTAGGTATGCGAGCGGCGAAACGGGGGGCATCGCTGGTCATCGCTCACGGCGGCAACTAGTACTTTTACTCTTTCCTTCCCACTCCCCCACCGCCCCGCGCATACTTAAGGCGCAGTACAGCGGTTGCGGTCAGACTATAGCCACAGAATAACCTATAAGTACTAGTATCTCTGGCTAGTATAGCAAAATATTTTTCAGTTTTATGGTCAGAATTTAACCGCTCATGTCAAACAAAATAATATTATTAAAAATTATTTCTTTCTCTCGCTAGATCAAGGCCATTTTATCGCAACCCCCGACTTAATGGCTTGATTCAGGCCCTCGTTTAACAACTAGGACGAAGTTTAACAATCTCCTGATCTATTGGCAACCCTATCAACCGGTCAGGTCAGCCAACCTGTCGTAATGAGCAAAAACTCCCCATACTTCTTGTATAAAGTTGTCCAACAGCCATTTACCCTCCCCAAGTCCTGTGAAACTTCACTTATCAATACAAATTCGTCTTTATTGTCAATGGCATAAGATAATGAAGATTTTTTCTTCGGGACTTCATGTGAGGATGTTGGATTAGTGCCATGCAGGCGTGTATGGACTGAGGTAGACGTAAGCAAATTGATTCCAATCAATGATGGAATGCAGTATAGGTGTTTACTTTTTTTAAATAAAATTATAAGTAGACTTATGTTCTGAAGCACATAGTAGAGACCATCATATAGTCAGTATGAGGTATCCTATACTATTAAACGAGCAATATTTTTGTAGTCTGTTTCTCGAAAGCGGCTCTAACGATTTCGATGAAATTTATCATACGCGGGTGGGGGCGAAAAATCGATCTAGCTAGGTCTCATGTCTGGGAAAATTCGTTTTCCCAGTGTTTTTAAGCATATTTGTAATACCGCGTTTTAGACAAAAACCTACACCGCCATCTGTTGGCGGGTAGCATAACTTGCTCACCCGATGATATTTTAATGTTGAGGCGGCTATTATAGAGAGAACCTCGGTCGACCACGTACGTTGCCTCCTAGTCAACTATGTATGTATGACTAGTCGGTCAAAAATCCCGGTTAAGTTTTACGAAAATCAAGAAATCTTTAAAAATCTAATTATTTATTTGTTTGCGAAAGTGAATAATTTGTGTGAATAATTTTATGCGTGATTTTTAACATCGTTTTTTTTCTGAATGGTAAGTATTTTCACCAGTAAAACTGTGGTAATAACATTTATAAGTCCCAAGTCACATATTTCTCAGAGAGAAAGATAAAAATGTTACTTATTTGAATTTGATAATAATTCATACATTTTAGTATATTGGATGTCCCTTGCAAGAAATGGATACGCATATGGCTCCATCCTTAGCAGAAAGTGCTGCTACTTAAACATCCTTCAGAGTAGAGCTTTCTTGTTCTTATTTCCTACTTCATAGGAAGGTACACAAAGTAATCCTTGTCTAAGGCCGATTGTGACCGCGATGATTCCGGGCCGATACTAATTACAAGAGAAATGCACCGACAGCAAAAACAGTGTCGCTTCTATCGGCAGCGCTATTCTTTTGTTTTATCGGTAGGTATCGGATCGGAATCGTCGCGGCGGCGGACAAACGGTCTAAAGTTTAAAACATAAAAACTCCTTCAACTGATTTATATTAGGGTTTAAGAGGTTGCTCCTTAACAAACAAAAACAATATAAGAACGTGAATTGTTCCGCTGCTGTTTACAAATGTACATCTATAATTAGACACAGAGTGGTATCATGGTATGTATGAGTCATTTCAGTAAATAAACTTAAATCTTAGTACCTGGCCGACCGAAATTCGCTCTATAATAGCCGCCTGAACATTAAAATATCATCGGGTGACCAACTTATGCTACTCGCCAACAGATGGCGCTTTAGATTTATGTCTAAAACGCAGTGTTTTTAAATAATGCTTAAAAACACAGGCAAAACGATTTTTCCCAGACATGAAACCTAGCTAGATCGACCGTTTTCAAGGAACCAATTACAAATATATTTATATATGTATATATATACAAATATTGCTCGTTCAATAGTATAGGATAATAACCGTTTAATAACAGAAACTGCTGGGAAAAGTTTTTATTATTATTTTACTACAACCCTTAATCAAAATTTGCTGCATTAAAAAAATCACTGTAGCAAAATGTATGACAGCAGTTATAAAAACAGTTTGACGGGTTCTTACAACGATATGGATTTTTGACGAGTTTCCGATATTTCAGAGTTTCTGATATTTCAGGGGCGTAATATCGGAAACTCATCAAAAGTCCATATCGTAGTAAGAACCCGTCAAACTGTTTTTATAATAGTGTAGTGACCGCTAAACTCTCAAACAATATGACAGCAGTTCTTTTCTCTCGTTGTAGGCTATGAGGATACTGCAGTCTGCAAGTTGCGCCATGTTATCGAGTGCAAGGCTACTTTTTTGAGAGAGTAGTGTCCTATATGATCCAAAAAACGTTGGTCTGTCAATGCGCATCCTGGCAGGTTCGGTAAAGTCGGAGAGAAAAGTTGTTACGTCATAGAATACACGAAACCTTTTCTTAGTTATATCAGGGTGTAAGGGACAATCAGATAATGAAACTGAACAACTTTTCTAAAGAAACATTTTTGGGAAATGAAAAAATTTTTGACTTCTCCATACAATTGAGTAATTTGTATGGAGAGGTCAAAATTTTTTTATTTCCCAAAAATATTTTTTGGGAAAATTGTTCAGTTTCGTTGACTGAGCACGCCCTTTCAGATTTCGTTACACCCTCTAGAAGGTATCTAAATGAGTAAAAAAGTACTGTTCTGCCTTCCATCATCTTGATACGAGTAGTTTCAATAGTCTGACCACATTTGTGGTCCGTCTAGCGGAACTGACAAGAGGATGTAAGGCAACACCTTTGCTTTTTTTTCTTACTTAGGTACCTTAACTAAAAATAGGTTTCATTTGTGTACTCTATGACGTAAAAACTTTTCTCTCAGACTGTATCGAATCGCCAGATTGCGCATTGACACACCAAAGTTTTGTGAATGTAAAGCGCTCAGCAGATGGAGGGGGGGCATACGCGGGCAGGGCTTTTTGTCTTGACAGCGCGCCAGTGTGACCGGTACTGCAATTTTTTTCGTATTATTAATAGTCATTGACATGAGATTAACGCTCCGTTTCTATGCGCGTATTTTCCAAAACCTTTGGTTTGAAAAGTAAACAGCTTGAACAATTGTTCAATTCAAAGAGTTATTCAGTCAAAAAGGTTGTTCACATTGATTGTTATTTAGTTAAAAACGAGAAATTTTGAACTTATTAATTTGAATTTTATTCTGATAAAAACTATAATTTTCGCAATACCAGCCACACTGGAGGATAATGTCCGTGACTGACTGGCGGGCTATCACGACAAAAAGCCCTGCCCGCGTATGCCCACCCCTTCGTCTGCTGTGCCTCATATAGGCCACTAATCTCTTAACAAAGTTGGAAATTCCTTTACTCGAACCTTGCAAACTTAAGATATTTGCAGCACCCCCTGAATCTATTGTCATACAGCTGCCAATGTATCCTTGTTGATATTTACCAACGCTACAACATTATTTGACCCATCTGTTCTGCAAAAAGGTAATTAACACCCCCCTCTAAAATCTTTTCCATTGTAAATCATGCAGGACCGTGGACTTCTTGAAGAGAGTCAGTAAGCGAGAGCCGATTACCGCCTTTTTCACTCAAGAAGTAACTTTCTTTGTAGTGACCAGATATCAGGTCACGCAATTCATTATAGTGGTCTGGTCCTCTCGTCTCACATACCACTTTTACCTAAAATAAAATAAAATGGCTGCCTTATTATAATTATTTGTCGGCCCACAGTAACAGTCGGGAAAATTTCTAGTTGTGCCTTATCTTTCGGTAATATTTGCAAGTAGCATACTTAGCACATTTTGTACGAAACACTTATGTGTAAAGGCCACCTTTGTTTCATTATTTTTAATATGACAAGTATTCTTCTAGTAAGTATGGTTTTATGGGTTCGTTTCCCGGAGGGGACACTGTTAAACCAAAATTGCTATGTGAGAATGTTTTTAGTTTGGTTAGGATATTGCAGGATGCATCACCTGATTATCCAAAACATAAGGTAATTCCCTAGCTCCGGAACTTTGTTTGGGAAAGCAGTCTCAATATCAATGATGACAATCATAAAGTCGTGAAAATCATACATGAGTTTTGATATAGGTATTTGATCAATGTTTTATTACTTTCTCTCTTACGTAATATAATATCGGTATTACTAAGTGCTATGGACTATCAATCTGTTTAGATATTATATTATTTCACTATACCCAATTAGCAGGTGGAGAGCTACGGTCTCTGCCTACCACAACGGTAAAGAGGCGTGATTTTATGTATGTATGTATAATCCAATTAAAATTGGTACCTATTTACTTACTCGAACACTGAATATATTTCCTCGCAGCCAAGCACGTTCGAAAGCAACGTCTTTTACAGCTATGCCAATACCAGCCAAGAGTGAGCACAGCTCGGTCAAGCTTCCAGGGCCAGAGCTGATGTTCACTTTGAACTTAACCAGTCGGCGCTCTGCAGCCAGGCCTTGTTCAAGACAAGTAGTAAGAACAGATGTGTCAATATTTGCCCCAGACGCAACACACACAACCCTGAAATAATACGGTGGTTTAGGATAAACAGTGAATTCTAAACACCAGTTCTTTGAATAACTCATGCTAACATACTCCAACTTTATGCGACATAATTTTTTGGGGGAAAATGTAACGGGTACGTTTGAGAACGGTATAGCCTATGAAGAACATTCAGAACTCTAGATCAAGCCATGATCAATCTCGTTCTTTATCAAAAGGCTGTCAACTTGACATCCGTACCCTATTACGAGCACTAAACTTACTATGTCCTACCTGTCCTTTCTTAAAGGTAGTAAAAATTTTCACTAAATATGTGTAACCTAACAAATAATAAAAACTACGAAAAGTAAAAAAAATATAAATGGGTAATCAAATGTAAGATTTCTTTTGTTTTGTTATCATGAAAACGGTAAATATAAGATGGTAAATACATAAGTTACTTAAGATAATTTACTCATAGCACATAATAAATGTATATTGATTCAATTTATGTCAATTTCATAAATTTTTATTTGATTGGCTTTTAACATTATAGAAAGCCATTCGTCAAGACACCCAAGTAATGGAACAAACCAATAAGTAGGTACTGACTTTTTTCCCTTCAGTTCTGGTACACAACCACTCAAAATAGATGCTACGGCGACTGCACCAGCTCCTTCAACAACATATTTCTCCAACTCCATTATGTTTAGGATACCGCGTGCGGCCCATTCCTCTGTTACTACTACCTGTGAATGTTAAGACAAGGAAGTTAGAGCTCTTACAGACCAGCAACAAAGCAAGGCGATGACCGCCGGCGACTGCCAACGACAGCCTCCTGTCGTCAGCAGTCGTCGGCGTTCGTTGGCGGTCATGCGCGGCTGTCGTCGACAGTCGTCACCTCACCTTGTCGCTGGTCTATTATCTGTAAGAGCCCTTATATTTATGTTATATGTAAACGTCTTTTAAGCTTATCGTTTACTGTAGGTTAAGAATTAGTGTATGTAGTATTTCATCTAAACGAATGCAACCCCGTAACATAATGCGAGTTATCTTGGACTTCTTCGGGGTGAACTCGTACTTGCATCGTGGATATCTGTCCCCAGAGCAGCAAGTCTATTCTGTAAGGAAAACTCACTAGCCAGATCAAATATAACGTAAGCTTTTAAATTGAAAAAAAAATTGAGTCAAAAAAAAGTGTAGTGATGTATCGTTACAGTATAGCATCTCAGATCTACGCGCCGATTAAGGTCAAAAACAAGCCTATTTATATAAAAAACTTACAATTATAATTAAAATTAAATCGAAAAATGTTCTAAAATAAAAAATAAAACTTTCTTCGGCTACAATCAGTGATATAGTGACAGTAAGCAGTTGTACGGTCAACCGCTCGCTGGTAGAAACTTTTTCAACTCTATTACCACGCCGTAAGGTCCAAAAGTGTTTCTTTTCGTGCTGTCGAGTGTACAATCAAATCACAGCGATCTGGTAACTTGAAAGCCAGTTGGCCTTTATGAGGGAGTCTGATTTGTTCTTAGGTTTGCAGAGATCAGATAACAGTCGCTCAGAGTTGAACCACTGCCTTCGTGAAGCAAATCCCTGAGGTTTAGTAGCCGACTGATTACAAAACGGAATTCCGTTTCTTATCAGTCAACTGTTCCAGCCTAATAAGGCTGTAGGCTAATTATGATCGTTATATTTACCATTTTATCAACAAGTGGTTTGAGGTTGTGAAAAGAGTTGACTCCGACAATGCCGACAGCCAAGCCATCAGCTAGGGTCCTGGTTATTTCAAAATGGATAATCTTCCCCGCTTTGATTGATGCCGTCATACTTGCACACTTATCAGTTTCTACACCCTGTTGAAAAATAGTACGGTCAACCGCTCGTCAGTGGAAACTTTTTCAACTCTATTACCATGATATAAAGTCCAAAAGTGTTTCTACTGAGTGCTGTTGAGTGTACATGCAGGTGTTAAATAATAAATGAGGGCCAATGTGCAGCCGGAGTTACTTTGCAGCGTTGCAGTTTCAAAGCAAAATGTTAATTTGGAAAATTTGTTTCATTTCATGGTCCTCATGGTTATGTCTTTTGACAGCATGTACCTATAATGTACCATCATAACATAACATCCCATGAAATGTCCACTACAGGAAGGGAGCTCCCTCCAGAATTCTCGCTTGTGCTGGAAAAACGTGAAGGGGAAGTACCATAGTCACCTCGCTTGTCAGCGTTACGGCTGGCACTATGGACCGCGGTTGTAGGTGACCGTGGTAATTAAGATTGTATGACACACAGGAGGATGCTGCTGCCCATTAGGGCCCATCCTCCAGTTTGTAACCCTTAGTCGCCTTTTACGACACCCACGGGTATGTATGGGATGGTACTGTTCTTAGCTGGCACCACATGCGACGTAAATAAAAAATACGGGATGTAAATAATAAATACTAGCTGGTGCCCGCGACTTCGTCTGCGCAGAATCTGCGGTTTCACCTGCATTAAATGCGTTTTCCTGTGGGAATGAAGTTTTTTCCCGCGGTAAGAAGTAGCCTATTTGTTATTTCAGGACGTGTGCCAAGTTTCATTAAAATCCATTCAGTAGTTTTTACGTCCATCCATACTTACAAACTTTCGCGTTTATAATATTAGTAGGATAGGATAATGTGGTATAAGTACGTAAAGGAAAAGAAGCGCTCGTAGCCGAGTGGTAGTTGCTCCTTTTTAAATCTTTCGACAGCATGTACCTATAATGTTGCGATGGTCAGAATACGATCGGATGACCGCTAGTGGCACATCGACAAAAACGTTTCTGTGCTTCAAATGGCTGTTAATGTCAACGATAGTAGTCGCTAAGCCAAGACAGAGGTCATTTGATGGCTTAAAAATCCCTGACAGTCAAGTTGGCCACTAATCTGGTAAATGCTAACCTATAGTAGTACCGCCAAAATGAGTCCTCGCCCGCGGGGTACAAGGGCAAGTGCGGGAAGCGGATGCGCGTAGAGAATAAGAATGCCGCGCCGCCCGCTGCCGCCCGCCGCCGCCCGCACTTCTTTCGTTCCCCCTTTGTCGTCTTATAGCCCGGCCAGACACTCGTCGAGTGGCGTGGGAAGTAGCGAGGGAAGGAGGCAGAGACGTCGTGTGACCGCGTTACTTGTCATGCCGCACGCATTGCTCCTCGTCATGCCCATCGATCCCTTGATTGTCGGTTTTTTGGGCGCGAGTCAAAGGACCGGCAATATGAGCGCGAGTATACAGCCACATACTCGCCCGACTCTCGCGAGGACGATTTACAAAAAATTATAATTTATACTTATTGCGATAAATAAATGTCATACACCAACTCTTTTAGCAGGGCGTGTATTTCTATTTAAGAAATTCATATGATTAGCTTTACTAAAAAGAAATAGCGCGTATCCTGCCACAGTTTAGACGTCCATCGTGTAGCAAAGGCAAGTGACCAAGTGCGGCGCGTCGCGATTAATCGCGCGAGTAGAGCAGTGTGTGGCTAGAAAGGGAATAATCGCGGCAGCGCGAGGAGCAGCACGAGGAGCATAGTGTGGCGGCCCTATTCGAGGACGCGGGCGAGGACTCATTTAGGCGGTTTATTTAAAGGATCAATCCTAAACCAATCCCAATCGAAAGTCAAAGCAAAGTCCATCTGGGGAAGTGCCTATTTCTGCCATAAAGCTGCAGTGTTTTTTGTGCTACGGGCGGTGGCGGTAACCAGTTACCACCAGGTAGCCCATCTGCTCGTTTGCTAATTTGACCGAAAACAGTCTCGATGATGATGACATGACATGACAATTTGTACATACATCATACATAACATCACGCCTTGTTCCCGTCGGGGTAGGCAGAGACCACAGTTCTCCACCTGCCACGATCTTGACATACTTCCCTTGCTTCCTGAACTTTCATCAATCCTTTCGTACATGCTCGTCGGTTTAGGGTACTTTTAACCTGGCCTTTATTCAGAACGTCCTGTAGAACGACATTTTGTAGCGTTAATAAAGCCTGGTTTACCCTCTGAGTGGCTGAGGTCAGATGGCAGTCGCTCTGTGTAAAAGTCAGTGCCGTCAACAAATCCACTAGCGAACGCCGAAAAACGTATAAAACATATTTACGTAAATCAAGCAGGAGGGTTTGAGGTGTTTCACTGCGACGGCAATACCGGAAACGAGCCCCCCTCCACCCACGGGTATCAAGATTGCTTCCACATCCGGTATTTGCTCCAGGATCTCCAATCCGATAGTTCCTGCTCCAGCAATGACAGCCGGATGATCATACCTGCCAACCAACGTTTGAGAATTTTTAGCGGTTTTAGACTAAGTACGCTCTGCAAGGACTGAAATTGAGTCGCTAGGATATCGGTTCATCGTACGAAAATTCAAGATTTTTGGAAGTATTCGCACTGCAGGCTTGTTGCCTGACGCATGGCCCCACGCATGGCTAATCTTTTGGTGAGTAGCAGGCGCTTAGAACGATAAACTTGCATGTCGTATGTTGAAACGCATACTTTGAATATGTATTCAATCCATTCAATCTGGCTCCTACTTTTCGAGGTATATCTTCACCGGTCACCGACAACCTCGAGCTTCTTGGCATGAAGCTGTGTGCAAACCTGAACTTCGGCGCCAACATTGAGTCAAAAGCTCAAACTGCGGCCAAAAATTTGGGTATCCTCAATAAGGTTAAGCGGTATTTCACTCCTGGACAGTGCTTGCATGGAGAATTGCTGCCACATTTGGGATGGCTCAGCCAAATACCAACTAGCCGCTCCAGACTCGATCGATCGCAGAGCCAAGAAGCTCGTTGGTGATGAGATGCTAGTGAGAACCAAGTTTCACAGCCTAGCCCACCGGCGCAAAATTGCATGTCTGTCGGTCTTTTACAGATTGTACTTCGGAGAGTGTGCTCAAGAGCTTCATGAGCTTATTCCACCATCCCCCGCTTCTACCATCGGGAATCCAGACGCACCGCAGGATATCACCCATATTTGGTTGATATTCCACACATCCGCACAAAGCGCTTTGAAACATCCTTTTTAAAGCGCACGGCTAAGGAGTGGAATTCTCTGCCTGCGTCTGTGTTTCCGAGCTCTTATAACCCGAATCTATTTAAGTCGCGACTGAATAGGCTTCTTCTGGGCAAGCTCGTTCTATCGTCGACCTCATCTCTGTCCACAAGGCTAGATCGAGGTCGAGTGAGCGCATACAGGGTAAAAAAATAAAAACTTCCTGTAAGTAGCAGCTTTCGTGATATTTTCAAAGTGACAGAACTCACTGCCTCGACTGTCAGATAACAAATGGCTACACATGACTATGGCTACAAATGACTCTTAACTCGAAGTGTCTTACCATACAAACCACCATCAGTGCAGACACCGTGCTATTCTGAAGGTAGTCGCTTGGAGTCTATCCATTTGTTAATTAAAAGTCAAGTCAGTCAGTCATGATCTCTCTTCAGAAAGTATCACGAAAGATACTACTTACGGAAAATAAATTTATAATATGGTTATCAACACTCGCCATAGTAATAGGACCAAACAACCTCGCTTACCATTCCAAGCTATTTACCTAGTTACTCGCCAAGCGAATAGCCAGGCGTAAAACCTGACCTTGCAGTGCGAACAGCTCCAAGAATTACAAATGTTTTAATCGCTATCAAGGCGACCCGACTCCAGGCACTAGGTATATAAGCAAGCTGCTTTCAGTGCAAGCCTCTTCTAAGCTGGCTTGGCACCTGGCTTGTCACCTGGTAAGTAGCAAGGTTAACAAATAATCACAAATAAGTATACTCACCTTCGGTTTGGTCACCGTGTTAACCTAGCGAGGAGTCGGGCAACTCACCAAGCGCTAAACAAGCCAATTGAAATAAGCTGAACGTATTACCTATTTATGTTTCATGGTTAAAGTCCGCAGTTTCAATTGTAGGCAGAAGTCTTTTAACATCCTATATTCGTTTCAATTTACCCGTTAATATAAGTCATGTTCTTCTCCTTGCTAAGCTTGAGAGCATGTTTCTTGCAATCCGAAATGCTATTACCGATGACGACAACATTCGCTCCAAATGCTCGGCATTTCTCAATCTTGACGAGCGGAGCAACTGGCGGCATTACAACAGTCGTGTTTATGCCTAAAAGTTTTCCGTGGTAGCTCGTACCCTGAGGAATTAAATAGAGATTTTATCATTTATCAATCTAAGTTCGACAGAGCGTCATCTGAGAGCATCTTGACCGTTTTGGTTAATTCTTTTTTTGTTGAGTTCCTAAATGTCAGACGAACGTTTGTCCTTAAAAAAATAAGCAAAAGTGAAAATATATCTTTTTTTACTTGTGAATTGATCATTAATACTAAGAACGGAAGCGTAAGTAATCCGTATAATAGCCATTTTATGCGTGATTTTTAACACCGTTTTTTTCCTGAATGGTAAGTGTTTTTACCACAAAAACTGTGGTAGTAGCATTTATTAGTTCCATGTCACATATTTCTCACAGAGAAAGATAAAAATTTTACGTTTCTAGGATTTGATAAAAAACCATACAGTTTAGTATGGAGGTCCCTCGCAAGAAAGTGATACGCTTATGGCTCAGTCCTTAGCAGAAAGAGCTGCTACTTAAAACTCCTTGTGTCTTCCGCAATTTTTTTTTATTATAAATATTTATGTTACTATGGGATGACATCTGCCATTGTGTCCCAAGTTGAAATGTCAAATCATAAAAGTGTTTTGACATCCTTATACAAAATTTACAGAATGTCGCCTATGCCGTATTTACAATGACTGAATGAATGTCAGAATAACTTGTGACACTATTGTCATTAATATTCCTTCTATTTACGCTTATATTTCTATGGTAAAACGCTAGTTGACAATAAAATTTTAAGGTGAATCATTTATCATCCAGCTGTGCCAACAACTTACGGATAACACCTCAGAATTATAACCTCCTTGCTATTATTATTTTGTGGATAACATAAATGACTGAACTGATTCCTACATTTGAGCTTTGTTTCACTGCAATCGGTTTACTCAAACAAAAGATATGCGAGCATGAAATTCAAAGCGGCGAAGCGAAGCCGCTAAAACCCCGTCACGTCGTTCGAATCGGTTATTTTTTGTGAGTAAATCGCGGACAAAGAAACAAACAATGATAGCAGCAGACAAAAATTAATTCCATGAATGATTTGGATGAGTTCTATTACTGTTTGGGAACCCCTCAAAGTTATTTTGCAAATATATTTAACAGGTTATTTTTTCTTGTACCGACTAATGTTATTTAGGGAAAAATTGTTGGCAGATTTAGGGCCTGTCCGCACAGCGAACTGTTCCCGCGCGATATTTATTCGCGCGAATTTTCATCGCGTGATATTTCAGGACGTTTTGAATAAAGGCCAGGTTAAAAGTACCCTAAACCGACGAGCATGTATGAAAGGATTGATGAAAGTACAGGAAGCAAGGGAAGTATGTCGAGATCATAGCAGGTGGAGGACTGTGGTCTCTGCCTACCCCGACGGGAAAGAGGCGTGATGTTATGTATGTATGTATATTTATTCGCGCGAATTATATCCCGCTATTTCAATAGCAAAAAATCGCGCGGCAACAAATCGCTGTGCGGACAGTCCCTAGGATTCATTGTGTTACAGAATTACGAGAAAAAAATCGCGCGGGATATAATTCGCGCGAATAAATATCGCGCGAATAAAATTCGCTGTGCGGACAGGCCCTTACATCTTCCGTAGCTGATACCCCTTTTTGTAACTTTTAGGGCCTGTCCGCACAGGAATTCTTATCTTGCGATTTTTTTCTCGCAATTCTGTAACACATTGAATCCTATAGGAGAATCCGCACTGCGGGAAAAAAAAATCGCGATTTTTTTTTTCTATGTCAAGGATATAATTCGCGCGAATAATTATCGCGAGGGAACAATTCGCTGTGCGGACAGGCCCTAACGTACCTGGGAATGGTTCCCGAGCGAGGCAGCTGCAACGCCACGCTTTTGTTCTTCTGGGGAAAGCTGCAGCATGGCATTCCGAATGCCACGTTCTTTGAAGCTGACGGCAAAAAATGTTAATGAATTGGTATTGAATTGGAACTGAATTGGAATTGAATTGATAATGAATTTGAACTGAATTGGTATTGTATTTTAATGAACTGAAATCGAATCAATTGGAAATTGAATTTGCATCATGGAATGGAATCCAAGTCTATTAGTTATTACAGCGAAATAATAGGTATCGACGAGATCTTCATTTCGGATGACAGCTATGAAAATAATTGATACTAAACTTTTAGTTCTAGAGAGAGAAATGATAGATGATCTCGTCGAGATCTTTATTTTAGTTGACAGCTTTCAAACTTTAAATCGCAGTAACTCGGAAACTAACTGACCTACAACTATTCGTAAGGTGGGAAAAAAGATAGATCTCGTCGAAGTCCGCATTTCGGTTGACAGCTCTCAAACTATAAATTGCTTAAACCCGAAAACAACTGACCCACGACTGCTTGTATGCTGAGTTGGCTCACTTAAAACAACTGTAACTCTGAAACTACTGACTCTAGACTACTCGTATGCTGGGACAAATGATAAGTCTCGTCGAGATCTTCATTTCGGTTAACAGCTGTCAAACTTAAAACCGCTGTGACTCTGAATCTAATGTCTCTAGAATGCTTGTGTTATGGAGCAAATGATAGATTTCATTCCGGTTACAGCTGTCAAACTTAGAACCGCATTAAATATAGCCTAGGTACTTTAGATTGCAGTTTATTTGGTCTCAGATTTCTTAAAAGTAAAAAAACTAACCATTTTTTTTTTCAGCTTGAATTTCTCGAAATAAAATTTTAAGCAGATATGAATTTAGGGAAACCTGTTATAAGCACATGTACTACTAAATCTAAACAATCTATGCAATTTTTAATCAGATGTTGGTTTTCTAGATATAAAATTAATAAATGATAATAGCAATAGCTATAGCAAGAGCCAAGAACCGGTAGCCAATGATCTTACATTTACCATGATAGCGTACTCTTAACAATTTGTACAGAGGCAAAACGAGCAGAGCAAGACATCATAGGCGATGTACTTCGTCCCTTTCTAATTATTGCCATACTAATGAAGTTTGCACAATTTCCGTGCAAAATGTTAACATTTATATTCACAAATTTATATTTATACGTATTTTTAAATACTTATTTGAATAATTTTCAACGTGCAAAGTATAAACTTCTCTCTCAGTTTTCATTAAATATTGATAAATGCAGAAAATCATTTTCTTTTGATTTATCTGGATTAAAAACTCTTTGGTAAAATGATTTTTAACAAAGATTTTGCATGACATTTTATTGATGTTGTCATGGCAACATAAACAAAATGTCATGCAAAATCTATTAGAAAGGGACAGCTTCCTCTCATCTTACGTCCTACTCTGCTCGCATAATTTTTGGAAGAACGCAATCTGGTTAAAAGCGCCACGCGCGAAGTAATAAATCTATGCCGGTAGCCTACTTTGTTAAGACTGCACTCTGCGCACACTAGCGCCCTCATCAGAATTTAATTAATTTCTTTGAATTGGAGACCAAAATGAAAAATTGAAGAACGGCTAAGTGTTCTTTGTCAGAATAGCGTTATTTTAAACTATTACAATAAGCTTTATGTTATCCTGTTTACTCAAAATCCTTTGAACGGAACGCGGTGGCCACCAATTTCCGTTTTAAGGATTTTGAATAAACAAGATATAATAAAGCTAATTGTAATAGTTTAAAATAACGCTATCCTGACAAAGAACACTTAGCCGTTCTTCAATTTTTCATTTTGGTCTCCAATTCAAAGAAATTAATTAAATTCTGATGAGGGCGCTAGTGTGCGCGGAGTGCACTCTTAAGGCGTCTCCTGTACATATTATAATACATATAAGACGCAGGTTCGAATCTTGCCTATGTTTGCGAAATGCCCATGTGAAACGTGGGCGGAGCCATAGAAGGTTTGATAATTTATACAGGGAGTATATGACGGGGTAACGAGAACTGAAGGGCTTGCTCAATAAAAAAAAAAACAAAAAAAAAAAAAAAGACAAAAAAGATCGACCTCTTCCCAGAAAATTGCCGCTTTATTCAGGCACCTTGTATGCAGAAACGTCGAAATGTTTATAATTTATTGACACATGTTACTTTGGAAAATTTGTTCAGTTGACAACGAAGTAAGCCCTTCAGCCTTCAGTACACCATCTCTTACACCCTGCATAATGTGTTATTATTCATAAAGCCTACCTTCCAGTGTACTGCATAAACTCGCATTTCAAATATATGTCTACTCCAACTTTAGGTGAAAAATGTGAGAGCTGAAAAGCAAAATAAAATAAATTGGTTTTGTGGTGTCCCCGCGTCGGGCTTCTTGTGATTGTGGACATATGGGGTGTTAAAAAAAAAAATTATGAGCACTATTTTAACCGTTACTTAGACTATGAACCTGAACGCTTAGAACTTAGGTTATGTTCACTGTGCAAGTGGCTTAAATTGTTTGTCGCCTGGTGAGTCGCCTTGATATCGGCTTGACATACCTACAAAATTCGGGACTCTTGGAACCGTTCGTACTTCAGGCTTGGTGGCTAGCGCCTGGCTAGTCACCTGGCAAGTGGCTATAATAGGCAATCCAGGACTTTTGGAACCGTTCGTAATTCAGGCTTGGTGCCTAGCGCCTGGCTAGTCACCTGGCAAGTGGCTATAATAGGAAATTCGGGACTTTTGGAACCGTTTGTACTTCAGTCTTGGTGCTTAGCGCCTGGCTAGTCACCTGGCAAGTGGCTATTATAGGCAATTCAGGACTTTTGGAACCGTTCGTACTTCAGGCTTGGTGCCTAGCGCCTGGCTAGTCACCTGGCAAGTGGCTATAATAGGCAATTCAGGACTTTTGGAACCGTTCGTACTTCAGGCTTGGTGCCTAGCGCCTGGTTAGTCACCTGGCAAGTGGCTATAATAGGAAATTCGGGACTTTTGGAACCGTTTGTACTTCAGTCTTGGTGCTTAGCGCCTGGCTATTCACCTGGCAAGTGGCTATAATAGGCGGTTAGCTTGGAATGATTAGCGACGTTATAAAAGTTAGGTTTAAAGAAACTTTGTTTTTATTGGAGGCTATGAAAACGAAATAATATCAATTTTTATATAATAGCCTGGTGATCTGTTACACAAGGTACGAGTAACTTAGTATAGACTGGTGTCTAGCACTACGATAGTTTTTCCTTATGCTGATCTGCAGCACCATCTGGGAAGGCATTTAAAAGGTGGTTAAAAACACCTTATTGTTGAGGTGACGGAGCCCAGACTTGGTCTTTGACGGAAGCTTAAAGGTCCAGACTCGCGGTTTACCAGCGAGCAATGGAGCGTAGTATGTTGGGCCTGAAACTGACCGAGTCAGGAACAGCACACTGCGCTCATAAACACGAATTGCCGATGTCACCCACGCAACCGCCAAGCTAAAGCGGGACTGGACTGGTCACGTAAGTCGCATGCCGCTGGAACACTGGGCCAAGACCGCAACTATCTGGCAACCGCCGAGTGACAGACAGAGTCGAGGCCGACCACGGCGCAGATGACGCAATGTACTCGAAGCTTTCAACTGTAATTTGCAACTGGATCAATAAATAAATAAATAAAACTGGCAACAAGAGGCTCAGATTAGAGACCAGTGGAAGAAATGGAGCGAGGTAAAGACCTAGCAAAGGCCCAGCAGTGGGACAGGAATGGCTAATATAATAAGATAAGATGGTGAGGTGAGGCTCCAGGCGTTAAGCAAGCCACCTGCAGTGCGAACTTTACCTTTCAAAGAAGTGACACAAGAACCTACCACACAAGGAGTTTTGAAAATGCCACTTTGAATCCTGTACGCTGCCGCTGATATCTCCTCAAACGTTACAGTACGAGGATTGTCCGGGTCACACATAGGATCATAGTCTTCATCGCCTTGTCTAGGCTGAAACAGAAATAGTTTGGGTACGCACGGCAGAAATCATGTAGAAACATAGGCAGTATAATCTCAACCAGCACTACGCTACAAACTCTTGAAAAGTCAAAGTGTTTCCACCAACGTGCGGACAGTCGTGCAATTTGAATATTGAGTAGGTTGAAAACTTTTAAGATTTTTGGCATTAAGTATTAGTAGAAATTGATAAAATAGCAAGCGCGTTTTGCTTCTTTTATACAAGGTGTATAGTCTGAACGCAACCGCTGTACCGCGCCTTAGGTATGCGAGCGGCAAGACGGGGGGGGGGGGGGGGGGCATCGCTCGTCATCGCTCACGGCGGCAACTAGTTCTTGCTCTCTTTCCTTCTTACTCCACCACCTCGCACATACCTACAGCGGTTGCGATCAGACTATAACAGAAAGTGTAAATCAACCCTGAACAATGTGAATCTGCTCATGAAACTGAACAACTTTTCCTGAGGAAGAGTCAAATTACGAGAAAAAAAAATTTCGACCTCCCATGCAAATGCTGGCTACCGCTCATTCAGTTTCTGTGGGAGGTCGATTTTTTTTTCGACCTTTGTTCCTTCGGAAAAGTTGTTCAGTTTTATGGACAGATTTACACGCTAATATTCTTACACCGACATCGTACCTAGATAATAATACTGTCTTGACGAACATCATATTTGACGAAACAAGCTAAAACAAAGATTTGATAAACGTCGGTGATTTCGCATGTACCAACCATCTCTTCTCTTGGGTTGGGTGTCGTAAAATGTGACAAATCGGAAGATTCAACGCATTTTTTTGTGAAATAGGCTAGATCCTAGTTACATCAACTACTCTTTTTGTATGAAATAACAGGTTATGACGTCACTTATTTTACAAAATTGGTCAAATTTCATAATTTTAGGTCAACGGGAAGTACCCTGTAGGTTTTTCTTTTTTGCATAAATGTATGGAGATGAGGACATTAAAAGCCATATCTTTTTATTACGTCGTTGTAAAAAATTTAAATTTTCAGATCTTGTGTGGTTTATAGACCTTAATATTCGTTATCAATTTCAACCTGATACCTCTTCTCGTTCGTGAAAAAAACGGTCTTGACAGACAGACAGACGGAACAAAGTGATCCTATAAGGGTTCCGTTTTTTATTTTGAGGTACGGAACCCTAAAAATAACATTGTTTTACAAACTTGTTTTTTCTGACAGCTTTAGCTGATTACTATTGATCATGGAGCACAATAGCTTTGATATAGCTGCAAAATGTGTTGGTAAGCTTTGGCATTGACTCGTAAAACGAATGATGACACTTACTAAAGTTGCTGCTGTGATCGCACCTGGTTTGTTAGGTTTTCTTGGGTCTTCAGACACAGGTACATTTCGTTTAGGAGAGGACATGGCTGAATTAAGTAATACAGTTCTTCTGGCGGCTAGAAACTTCGCGTTTAAGCTAGAACACATCATACTAATTTGGCTATGTCCCCACTAGGCTCACAGTGAGCCGCTCACTGTCTGCCTCTAGTACACCTCCCTATATATTTTAAACGGAGTGTCCATTCAGCGCTTACTGTACGCAGTTTGCGGATTCATTCAGTGAGCAGCTAATAGCTCAATATTTTTATCCAAATGTTCTTTGACAACCCAGGACAAATTACGGCCGACAATTTTTTTTTATGGAAGTGTTCCTTAGGTCCATCCAAACATATCTAGAATGTTCCCTGTCGATCCCATTTTCGCTCCCCCCTCCCCCCCCCTCAAAAAGGTACCTAATTTTAGATTTTTCTATTTATCTCTAAAACAGTTGAAGTTAGGGGAAAGTCGTCAACCTAAGACTTGATGGTTATAAAATTACCAATCTATAAACACCTATTTTATTTCGATGTGACCTACAGTACCTGAAATATAGCTACAAACAGTTCACCAAAAATTAAAAATTATCTTCAAATCATTTTTTGTACTAACTTTTAACAAAAACTACTGGAGTTGTGGCAAAATTATCTAAGAACATGTGAATCTTGATACATTTATGAATAAAACGAGACATAATTCATCATTATTGCAGCACTGGTTCTCGATTTACAGCGAGTTACATCATACACCCTGAGATAATTTTATAGGACAAAAGAAGTAGGAACAGTGAAACTGACGTTGTCTTTCAGGATTAAATAATGGCACTTAAAATTTTAATACATCAAATAAAAATAAACAATTTTCTCTGAAAATCTAAAAGATTTAAGCTTTAAGTAACTAGATGGCGTCACTTGTATAATAAAATAAGAAATAAAATATAATAACAAATGGGTTGCTTCTATTTTGAAACATGAGATGTCAGACGATAGCTCTTGTCATGTTCTATTAAAATATATATATAAAACATTTTTTCGAATGTTATTTGTTCGTTATAATATTAAAAATCGAAGCAGTCCATTTGTAATTACAATTTATTTCTTATACAAGTGACGCCATCTTGTGACTTAAAGCATAAATCTTGTAGTTTTTTGGGCGAAATAGTTTATTTTTATTCCATTCAATTAAATTGGAAGTCCCATAATTTAATCCTAGAAGACAACGTGAGTTTTACTGTTCCTACTTCTTTCGTCCTGTAAAATTATCTTAGGATGTTTGATGTAACTCGCTGTAAATCGAGAACCAGTGCTGCAATAATGATGAATTATGTCTCGTTTTTTTCCTAAATGTATCAAGATTCACATGATCTTACATAATTTTGCCGCAACTCCAGTAGTTTTTGTTAAAACTTAGTACAAAAAATGATTTAAAGATAATTTTAAATTTTTGGTGAACTGTTTGTAGCTATATTTCAGGTACTGTAGGTCACATCGAAATAAAATAGGTGTTTATAGATTGGTAATTTTATAACCATCAAGTCTTAGATTGATGACTTTCCCCTAACTTCAACTGTTTTAGAGATAAATAGAAAAAACTAAAATTAGGGACCTTTTTGAGGGGGGGGGGAGGGGGGAGCGAAAATGGGATCGGCAGGGAACTTTCTAGATATGTTTGGATGGACCTAAGGAACACTTCCATAAAAAAAAATTGTCGGCCGTAATTTGTCCTGGGTACCATTTCTAAAAATATTGAACTATAAGTCGCCGCAAACTATGCTCCCGCTCGGCGGCTCAGTCAGCTCACTAAGCCGAAGAAACAAATTGAGTGAGCGACCGATACGCCGTTCAGAGTCAGTCGGCTCACAGTGAGCGGCTCACTGTGAGCTTAGTGGGGACACGGCCTAAACTTTAGGGTCAAAGGATACTTATGTGAGCATTGCATGTGAGCATTATTAGTGACTGGCTTGTTGGCGTGGTTGGTAGTGAGTTTGCCTTCTAAGCCGTGGGGCGCGGGTTCGATCCCCGCCCAGGGCAAACATGTGTGATGAACACGAGTGTTTGTTCTGTGTCTGGGTGTTATTTATCTATTTATGTATGTATATCAGTGTCTGGTGGTACCCATAGTACGGGCTTTAGTTTGGGATCAGATGACTTTTTGTGATTTATTGGTTCTTTTGAATGAATTACAAAACTTTTGGCGGTGATAGAGCTTTTGTGCAAAGTCCGTCTGGGGAGGTACCACCCCCATTCTTTTTCTGTCGTAAATCAGCAGTGTTTGCATTGCAGTGTTTCGGTTTGAAGAGTAAGGAAGCCAGTGAAGTTGCCGGCACATGAGACATTTGATCTTAGTTCTTACGGTCGTTAACGCGCTTTGCTGTCTTAGTAGTGTCAAATAAGGCAGTGGGTGTCATGGGCGGTAGTGTGCGTTAGGTGGCCCACCTGCTCGTTTACCAACTTGTGATATAAAAAGAAACTAGTACAGTCAAGAGCCGGTCAAGCTTGACACTTGCAGCGCAAATCTATTACGTATAGCATTAAAAATAAGTCTTGAATGTGTCAAGCTTGACGTGTTGTTGACTGTACCACCAATACAAAAAAATAACTTACTGTTACCGTTGACCGCTACGATACAAATTGATGCTTTAGTCTCTCTTTGGCCTTGCTCTCACACCAGGGTTTGAAAGGTCATTCAGTGATCGACCTTGCAATCCACTCTGATGATGAAGGACAAAGTGCATGAAGCAAGACGTGAAAAAAAATCGACTCTCTGATTATACTTATCAACGCTAAATTTATAAATTATAATAACCAAATTATTTATTTTATAACATAAAAATTTTAATATTATAACTCAAAACTCAAATAAAATATAAAATAAAAATTTCCTAGAAACATACAACAGGTTTGACAGATTTGACACAATCTTTCAGATTTCACACCAATGAGCACGCCAATGATATGAGGAAAGAACTACCGGTTGTCATGGAGATCTTTAGTGGAGGCCTATGTCCAGCAGTGGACGTCATTCAGCTGATATGATGAGCAAGGTATGTAGGTAAGAATGCCGTGAAACTCCAAACTTTACGTGAAGCATGCATAAACGTGCATTTTCATTTCATTTTCACCATTTCACGACCATCACCATTTAACGCCACGATCACGAATTCAATGACTATTTCGGCATAAATTGCTCGTTGAAGTAAGGATATTTCAACTAACATAACCAAGCCTCCCAGCAATGTATGCCGAATTAGTCTTTGAGTTCAGCTAGGTGTGATCGTGACTTAACACTACTGAACAAGGTTACAAAAGGTTTTCGCCCTGACAGTAAAAGTATAAACTAGATGATTATGCGAAGTAGTTTTGAAAAATGTATACCAACCCTGAACGATGTGATTCTGCCCATGAAACTGAACAACTTTCCTTAAGGAACGTGGGTCGAGAAACGAAAAAAAAATTTTGAGCGCCCATACAAAATGCACTATCAGCTGATTCAGTTTCTATGGGAGGTAAAAAAAAAATTCTGATTTGACCTATGTTCCGTTCCTTTTCATGGGCACCTTGTACATAAGCGATCATAGACAGAGCGGATGGACGGATGGCGGATTTTTCCTAAGGAAGATCGAAAACAGCGCTAAGGCAACGAAGCAGTTGACCCCAACATAATTCTCTCAGGCAGATTTTCTTTGACAGGATGATAAAGAATCATGAATCAAACGTAAATTCAAAATATCCAAAAAATTTTTTTTCATAAGTATATTTTTTGTAATTTTTGTATGGAAAAATTAAAAGTACCGATTTTTTTAGGATTTTTTTATAGAAGGTTTGTCTCATGTAGTGTAATACCCCAGATAAGTTTCATCGACTGAGGATTTAATGCAGGGGTCTTCATACAACGATCCGCTTCGTTGCCTAGACTAGGTGTACTTTCTGTGGAAAGTTGTAATTTTACTTGTCGTATTTCCGGAAAATGGATAGTGTGTTATAAATTGTTTAATAACAGATACTGAACCCACCCCTGAGCTATGAAAAGCAAACTTTTAAGACCCGTTATTGAAATATCTTCGTTTATAGTTCGCCTTTAGCCTGCGTCCTTACATTCAAATCTGCGCAAACGCTCTCACGCACTGCAATTAGCGTCCATACAAGGAGCAACAATCAACTGCATTCTTTCCTGACCCCGTACCATGATAACATTATATCGTTAATTTTCTCTACCAGATGAAGTCAGTTTACCCAAGTTCGATGTTATCTTCGTTCTCTTCATATCATCATCATAACATCCCATGGAACGTCCACTACAGAACAGGGAGCTCCCTCCAGAACTCCAGCAATTTAAAAACGCGTGGTACTTTGCCATAGTTATCACGCTTTTAAGCGTCGTGGTTGGTGACCGCAGTATGTAAGATGGTACTTTACACAGAAAAATGCTGTTGCCCATCCTCCGGTTTATAAACCCTTAGGAGCCTCTTACGACACTTATGGGTAGAGAAGGGTTGGTACTATTTCTTTGCCGGCACCACGAGGACGGTTTTTCATATACTTCGTTTAAATATCGCGCGGCAGTCAATGGCGTGGTAATGGCCTAAGAGTAATGGTATTCAGACTGAGCTAGAATTACAAAAAATTTTTTTTTTTTTCAATAAAGCAATCCTAGCATCACCAGATTCAGATTCAGATAATTTTATTCAATGTAGATTCTTTACAGAATACTTATTAAATGTCATGCAGAATACAATGCAAATAGAGCGAGTCTACCATCATCGCCCTAGCTAGCCTTACTCCGTTTTTGCCAACGGTTTTTACTGAGTCGACTACCTAACCTAGGAGACTTGACAAGGACACTGGTTTTTACACAGAACGACTGCCATCTGACCTCCACAGCAAAGGGGGCAAACCAGACCCAAACCTGTAAGCTATCAAAGCATCATCCATAAAAAGCGAAAAATCGTTCTAGCTAGGTCTCATGTCTGGAAAAATTAGTTTTCCCATGTTTTCAACATTTTTTTTTAAATACTGCGTTGACAAATATCATGATTCAGTCTTTGAGTCTTATTTTATTTCTTTTCTTTTCAGCTAAGCAATATTAAAGCAATCCTTTCACTGGGACACCACGGTGGCGCGACTGGTTGCGCCACCATGGTGTCCGTAACTGTACACCAGTAAAGACACCAGAGTCGCCACACCTTGCGGCCACAGTATTAAGGGCTATATTTCACTGGGAGTGGTAGCGCGACCAGCATCTGAGCTGGTCGCGCCGCCAAATTGGTTGCGCAACCAAACGGACACTAACTCTCTATAGAGCTGTATACATTTTATTGGTAGCGGCGACTGGTTGCGCTGCCATGGTGTCCCAGTGAAATACCGGCCTAAAGTAATCTCAATAAAACCCGTATTGAAACAAAATTACCATTACCCAACTCAATTGTCATCATGCGGTTTTATAACAATAAAAAAATTGTCAATCAAAACCGGTGGTATGAGAACACGATTTATAAGAGTTCCAATTCGAATGAGAGGTTCTCACAGACGAGACCGGCCGGCTATACAGAGAACAGGGCCGGATTCAGAACAGCCTACTTATAAACTGTTAACACTTGTGTTCAATCGGTCAGTCGGTATGAAGCCAGGAACGGGAGCTTTCGTGCTTCGTGTGGCTTTAGTACGGACAACCGCACGTCAGTGGAAACATTTGCAACTCTATTATCATACCATACAGTCTAAATTGTTCGTACTGACGTGCTGATGGGTGTACGTACTGGTTAGGCTCTGCCAAACAATCGTGAAATGATTAGTTTCACAGGCCTAACGACCTTTTCAATAAAAATACAATTTTTGACATTCTGTAAATATACACTATTGAAATACACTAAAAGCCTTTGAAAGCCGCGTGAGTCCGACTCGCACTTGACCGCTTTTTTAAAGTCATTGGGCTTTTTTGATCGATGATAGGAAAACTGAACACTGGGTCTTATCTTGTACTATAAAGCCTCTAACTATTCCACTGGTGAGCACATGCTACTCAATGACTTCCACTCTTGTGCTTGCTCCGTTCAAATTCCTTTGAAAACCGTCTAACTTATGATCTTGGTCCTGAGATACATACAATACATAAGATCAAGCCTCTTTCCCGTCAGGATAGACAGAGACCACAGCCCTCCACCTTCTACGATCTTGACGCAATTCCCTCGCTTCCTCTACTTACTTCCTCTACCCTTTTATGCACGCTCGTCGGTTTTCATTATAAAGATAAGTGGATTCGGCCCTGGCAGTTCACTGTCCGTCACCGTTCACAACCGCATCTGTGGTCACCAAGCTACCATTTTAATGGAAATACTCCAGCACCATAGCTCACTGCACCATGATTGTCTGAACATGACTGAAATAGATGGTGGACGGTGGGAATACTATTATGATTAAGTTTGGCCACATTTTTGACATTGATTATTTTCATTACTAATAAAAGATTTGTTGCGCCTGTAGTGATGGCTGTCTAAATGAACAGAGGGAACATAGTTTTCTATTTGTTCCGAAATAAGAAACGTTTGACAAGGAAAAATTTTAGGACCCCATTCTAAAACGGTCATGCGACTGTAATTTTGTATGGAAAGTACTTTCTTTTTTTAATTGTTTTGTAGCATAGCTAAACAACCTTATCAAGTAAGAAATATACTTTTTTAGGGTTCCGTACCTCAAAATAAAAAAACGGAAACCCTTACAGGATCACTTTGTTGTCCGTCTGTCTGTCTTTCTGTCTGTCAAGACCCTTTTTCTCACGAATGAGAAGAGGTATCAGGTTGAAATTAATAACGAATATTTAAGTCTATGAACCACACAAGATCTGAAAATTTCAATTTTTTACAATGACGCAATCAAAAGATATGGCTTTTTATGTCCTTATCTCCATACATTTATGCAAAAAAGTAAAACCTACAGGGTACTTCACGTTGACTTACAATTATGAAATTTGGCAAGAAGCTAGGTCTCACAGTATAAATAAAGGGAAAAGTCTAAAATCATTAAATATTTCAATTTTTGTCACAACTAATACTAACCAATTAAGGTGAGCTCCCGTTTCAAGAACTTTTCTATAAAAGAGGGGTCAAGTTGGATGGTCGCGGAGTTTTTAAAATCAAAGAGCAAAAGCTTTTAGTATATCATATGGTAGATAGGTACGGAATCCTTAGGGCGCGAGTCCAACTCGCACTTGGCCGCTCCCTTGCCCTTCAAACCGAAACACAGCAGTGCAAACACTGCTGATTCACGGCAGAAAAAAGCAATGGGGTGGTACTTCCCCAGTCGGACTTTCCGCAAAAGCCCTACCACCTTCACTTTCCGCACGAGCATCGAAGACAATAGTCACGTGACCAAGTGAGACCTTTAAAACTAAAATAGAACATTAAAACCGGATGAAGACAAACTCAATAAAGTGTCTTGAAACTCAACACGCGTACCGAGCCCGGTGGCAACAAAAACTAAATGAATCAATTTTCCACCAACATGACTTGCAGTTAGCCAAGGAACAATAAAATCAATATACCTCCAACAGGTAAACTGTTTTGGGCAAGATCATTTTGATACTTCCTAAGGCAAGTGGACACGATGGAATATTCTAATGTATTTATTTATTCAACGGCTTAAATTTCATGTCTGCATAGTACAACTCTACACTAATAAGTACTTATGATGAAGAAAAAGTACCTATAGTTTTTTTTACTGTGAATGGACTTACTCTTGACCTCGATCTAGCCCTGAGGACAGAGATGAGGTCGACGATGGAGCGAGCTTGCCCAGAAGAAGCCTATTCACTCGCGACTGAAATAGATTCGGGTTATAAGAGCTCAGGAACACACACGCAGGCAGAGAATTCCACTCCTTAGCCGTGCGTATTAGTTGGTTCTTTCCGTGGTTTGGAAGGCAAGTTAAGGAGCTGATAAGAGCTAAATACGCTTCACTTGAGCAGGTTTTTAACGAAAAGTGATGAATATATGGCCGTGAAATTTTTTTTGTGTGACAATTAGGCATCTTTCCAAGAATATGGCTGACTCTGAAATACGATTAAATATATTTTGTACGCCATAAAAAAAATCCAAAGTTACCGCTGCTTTTTGCTTTTAAACCGTTTCTCTTAAGTACCCATTAATCTATGATGCCAAAACTTTTACACATTATTCAATGCATTATGCATAACAATATAGCTATTTCATAATTAATATTATGGGTACAAATTTTAAGAAAAATGCAAAAACGAGCGAATCCACTCCGTTCTAGCACGCGCATTCTGCCCTTTGTTAGAAAGGGAGGTACCTAATTCAGCTCTTATCAGCCCCTTAAGCCAAGTCGAAGGCCATTTGGCAGCTTGAAAGCTTTGACAGCCAGGTTGGCAACTAACACATCAAGTCCTGATCTAGGATTGGGTCTAGTTTGCCCACTGGTTTGCGGAGGTCAGATGGCAGTAGCTCTATGTAAAAACCGGTGATTTTATAAAATCCCTTAGGTTAGATAGCCGACTCGTAAAAACCATGGTAAATGGAACTTCATAGACCTTCGCAGGTGGACCACGGGGTAAACTAAAAATCGCTTTAACTCGAAAACTACTGACCCTAGACTACTCGTGTGCTAAGTCAAATGATAGGTCTCGATAAGATCTACAGCCAGGTTGGCAATTAACACAGCAAGGTCTGATCTAGGGTTGGGTCTAGTTTGCCCACTAGTTTGCGGAGGTCAGATAGCCGTCGCTCTATGTAAAAACCGGTGCTTTTATAAAATCCCTTAGGTTAGATAGCCGAAATGGAATTTCATAGACCTTTGCAGATGGACAACGGGGGAGAACTCACGGGACTTATTGTAAAACATACCAAAGAGTTTGGAACCTCGCTCCTCTCAAACATGTCAATCTGAAACGTTTATTTGAACTACTGAATGCTACTGAATCGATTCAATGCAATCGAATCGGTTCTTCTTTCATGTTTATAGTAACACCAGCGGCCCGCTCCGGCTTCGCACGGATAGCACTTAGTTTTGGAGGTTTGGTTTGTAATGTTTATCTAGTAATACTTATAGTATTTTGTTTAGATTGTCATTTTTAAATTCGTAATATCTTTTGAATAGAATGTCCGATTTGAATAACTCAAAACGATGTCTACAGGTATTGAAACAGTCTTGAATACAAAATGATTTATTTGGATAAGGATACTACAAATGTATGGATAACATGGTCTGGTTTTGGTTGGCATTTTTATCAACTTTTAAAATGTACAATAGTTGTTTGTGTGGTATTGCGATGTTTATTGTAGATATTGATAGATTAATATTGTAGAACATTGTTTTGTTCTATCGTCAATAGTTTCCGTAGCGCATGAAAACATTTTATGGCTAATTTTTTTACACCTTGGGTTACATTATTGAAGTTTTAGTACTGAACCCACATATTTTTAGTAATGTCTTTAGTAATGTAATCCGTCTTTGCATCTACGGTAAAAGCTCTTACAGCACATCGATTGAGCTTTACAATAAATTACCTGAGAGTTTGAGATCGGCTTCAACGCAGTTTAATGAGTTTAAGGGTGCTTTGACTAGATGGCTGAGTGAAAAGTGCTTTTACACAGTGGGGGAATACATGTTGCATGACCAAAAATAGGTTTAATCTTTGTTTGGACATGACCTGTGTATTTTGACTGCTGTTTAAAATGTTATTTAAATTAGCTTGGGTTCCTGACAATTCAAAAACTGGTAATCTTTATTTTACAATATTATCTTTTATTGTTGAATTTACTGTTTATATCAATTTTATCCAAAATTTTAGTAATCTTTATAATAATTTGACATTCAGAATATTTTTGAAAGTGACTTTTTTTTTTTTTTTTATTGTAAATATTATAATTTTGCATGCCCTCGCTTTGCACACCTGAATACAGGTTGAATATATCTACTGTACTAAATTTAAGATCTTTAACAATGTATATTCACGCAAATAAATGATGAATGAATATAACTCGTGTTACTCAACAATAATGTAGCATTCTAATGGTGAAAGAATTTTTGATAATAGTTTTTGAGTTTATTCGATACAAAAATACAAATCTTTCCTCTTCATAATATTAATGTAGAAGTGTACTTAGATGTAGATCAAATCAAATATCGTTTACTCACGTCAGCTCAACTACAATATAGGCTCCGTTTCATTATAATTATAACATCTTGTGTCTGGACTAATCTTGGTTTGGCAGGTGCATTCACAGGCTTTGAGGCCCGCCAGCGCTCGCCACCGGATTGGTTCTCACACTCGGTCCAATTTATCCATTTCACGGTCGAAGTGGCGAACCGGAATGACTGAGTCCAATAAGCGTTAGATGAAACAGAGTCAGTGAAATAACAGGAATATCTGTTATTGTTTTCTGTAGCTTCTATAACGAGTCTTAAAATGTAATACCGGCGGCATATCGAATGAAATATTTTCGAAATAAAAAAGATTTCGTATTCATTGTCGCCTCACCTTATTCCATTTCTATACCAAAAATTTTTATGGAGTCAGATAGCTAATCTAAGGGATTTGACGAGGAGGGTACCAGTTTTTACACAGAGCGACTGTCTTGCGCAGGAAACCAGACCCGACCTTACAGGGTGAATTTGAAAACATGCGGCAAATTTTGAGATTCAGTTCAGACCACGAAACTGAACAACTCTCTCCAAGGAACATCGGTCGTTAAACGTGAAAAAAAAATCGATCTCCCATACAAAATGTATGGTCAGCTGACTGACTTTACTCATCATCATATCAGCCGAAAGACGTCCGCTGCTGGACATAGGCCTCCCCTAAAGGTCTCCATGACGACCGGTCCTGCGCTGCTCGCATCCAGCGGCTTCACGCGACCTAGACCAGATCGTCGGTCCACCTTGTAGGGACCTGACTTTACTATGACCTATTTTTATAGGCGAAAATTGTTCAGTTTCGCGGTCTGAACTCAGTTTGAAAATTTGTCGAATGATTTCAATTTCACCCTGTAGATTAGGCTTTGCTAGGTTAACATAATTATTGTGTGCCAGGTTAGTGGCCAACCTAGGCTATCAGCATTTTCTAGGCCACGAATGGCCTCCTTTGGTTTAACCACTACTACTATCATTGACAGAAGCCAGGACCAAAGAATGTATAATAGTAGTAGTGGAATTCTTCTTCTTCTTAGTGGAATTCTCTGCCTGCGTCTGTGTTCCCGAGTTCATATAACCCGAATCTATTCAAGTCGCGAGTGAATAGGCTTCTTCTGGGCAAGCTCGCTCCATCGTAGACCTCATCTCTGTCTTCAAGACTAGCTCGAGGTCAAGAGTAAGCCCATTTTCTATAAAAAAAAAAAAAATATTACGCTCCAGGACCAACAGTTTAACGTGGCTCCCGAAGCACGGAAACGGTCTTTTTGTTGTGCCACTAGCGGTCACCCATCAGAGTTCTAACCACAGTTAAAGACCTTTGAACTTAGTACTAGTAAATTCCATTGTCTTTGCCTCTGTCAACGGTGCTTAATTTATTAATTAATTAATTAATTTTGTTAATTTATTGTTTTCTCCGAAATACAAAAACTAAATATTCTAAGTAACTTTTATGTGACTTGCAAAACATAATCTCGAAATGGTTTTCTAATTAGAGCTTTATTTATATATGAAAAGTTGTCAATTACCAATCGGTTATGAGCTCTTAATTTTTAGGGTTCCGTAGTCAACAAGGAACTCTCATAGTTTAGTCATATCCGTCTGTCTATCTGTCTGTGACATACAATTACACATCTATGACACACTTGCTTTCGTGCTCTACCTCCTCAGTTACTTGCACCCCGCGGGAGGACCTTTTTGAGGGCAACCAAAGAGCTATTGATGTAGCCACATTTTGGGCTAAGTTGCTATAAAATAAATTGCCATTGATACGAAATGAAGAGAAGAAGAAGTCTGTCTTCTTCTCCCTACCCTTAATACTAGAAAGCTGTTATTTGGTGCGGGTATAAATATTACTCACGCCGACATAACAAAAGTTATGAAAAAATCAAAACCTGTACAACAAAAGTTATTCTTAAGGCAACTACGGAACGCTACACTGCGCGTAGCGCGACTCGCATAATATGGCTGATATTTCGTATTGTAGTCATTATTCAAAAGAAAAGAAGCCATAAATAGTGCAGCGTCATACTAAACACAGTGCACGAGAAAGCCAAGTCAGTTGCTGCAGCCATTTCTTAGAGTGGTATTGTTTATGTGGCTTTAAGACGCAATACCCTAATGGCAAGAATAGGGCCGCAACGTCTTATTACTGAGCTCAGACTTAGCTTTTAACAGAGGCTAGTAACGACGCTTTTAAGATATAAAAAGTTGAAAAGTTAGATCCCGATTTCGTTTAGATAGGTTCCTTACAACCATGTTGAAAATGAGTAACCAAGATTCTTAATGAATCTTTAACATTTCGGATCATGCTATGGCAGCTTAAAACAAACGGCTAGAAACCACTGCAGCACGGCCTACAATCTGTCTTGCTGGAATATCAGAACTTAACTAAGTAAGAAAGCCGTGTGCTTGGCTGAAGCAGCTGCTAAAGCCACGATCACACCTAGCTGAATTCAAAGACTAATTTGGCATGCATTGCTCGTTGAAGTAAGGATATTGCAATAAACATAACCAAGCCTCCCAGCAATGTATGCTGAATTAGTCTTTGAATTCAGCTAGGTGTGATTAAGGCCGCAGTTAAGAACAAGAGGGAGAAATATGCTGATCTCGAGCGGCAGTACACTTTCGTGCCATTCGCAGTGGACGCGACGGGTTTTAGGGACCCGAAATCTTTTATTTTAGAAATTGGGCGTCGTCTGAGGGAGTCTGGGGATGATCCCGGCGCCAGATCGTTTTTGGTGCAGAAGCTGTCCATCGCCATACAGCGCGGTAATGCGGCAAGCGTAATGTGCACTTTTACACTGGGAACGATTAGGAGTAGATTTTTTTAGATAATGTATTACATTGTAGGTACATAGATTTAATAATAATAATAAAATCGTTTATTTTCCATCCACAAACAATTAGTCACAAGCAAAATTGAGGAAATAGAATAAAATTAGTACAATTACTAATTATTTGTGGGAGAACTGGCGCCTAAGCTAAGCCGTGGCCTGTGTTTTAGGTCACCAGGACCCCCAACTCGGATAACCTGGGAACATGTATGTATACAGGTAGTTATTATAAATAATCGGACATGAATTACTAATTTTGACATAGAAGATAGAAAAGTACAATCTATTTATATTTAAAATAGGTACGAATATATTTAATTAATTAACAATAACAAATTTGAGTGTGTAAGAATTTATGTGTGTGTGTGTAGCGTGTAAGTGTGTGAGAGTGTGTGTGTATATGCATTTGTTTGTTAATTTATTGGGGAGAGACTCGTCTTAACCATCAACAAATAAGAGAGTTAGCATGTATTTTAGTATTAAACTATGATTGAAACTGCAGAAGCTTTTCAGTTCTAGAATAGTTCTGAATATTTAGTGCGCTCACATTTCTATCACAAAACGTTTCTTTTAATTGATGTTTTATTATAGTTGATGTTTGAAATTGAATTTGTGATGCGATATTATATAGGAGTAAAACTGAAAAGTACATGCCTGAATTTAGGTAAGGACTGTATAGAGCTCTATAATTAAAACTGTGTCATCTTTGTTAACCAGTTCTGATTTTAAAGATTTCTGATTTGTTAACTAATGTTTAAAGTAACATGTTTTTTCAGTAAATTATTAAAATGAAACTTTAGTAAGAAATCATTAAGTAAAAAATTCGGCTTATTCAGCGAAATTGATTCGAAAACCCTTAACCAAATTCTTATCAACCCAACCTTACATTACGGTCCCAGGTAAAAAGCTTCTCGCCGCTGCTGGTTCCTTCAAAAACTTCTTACTTGGAATTAGTTATAGCAATCAATCTCAGAAGCGCAATAACATAAAATTATCCACACCCGCGTTGGATCGCCGTGTAATGCGATAATTACTGAACATGAAGATTGCGGATAGACGTCTCTAACGTATCACATGTAACTGAATTCAAAGACTAATTCGGCATACATTGCTGGGAGGCTTGGTTATGCTAATTGCAATATCCTAACTTCAACAAGCAATGGAAGCCGAATTAGTTTCTGAATTAGGGAAGTTGTGATCGTGGCTTAACCTGACCCGAAGCAAGGCTGAAGGTTGAAATTTCATAGAAATAATAAAGCTGTGAATATTTTGTCTAACTCTACATTTGCTCTTTTTCAGCCCGTGTGCATGTCGCAGGTAAATTGTATAATTCACCGCTACACATAATGCCTTGGCATTTTACAATATGTCGATAAATTTTTAAATTCGTCATTTTATGTACTGCCTCGGCATTTTACATAACGACGCGGAATTACATAAACTTTGCCTGCGACATATCCATAATTATTATACAGGGTGTAGCAAAAAGAATATACCAACCCTGAAGGATGTGAATCTGCTCATGAAACTGAACAACATTCCCTAAGAATCATAGGTCGAAGTACGAAATTTTTTTTTACATCCCATAGAAACTGAATCAGCTGAAAGTGCATTTTGTATGACAGGACAATTTTTTTTTTGTATTTCGACCTACGTTCCTTAGGGATAGTTGTTCAGTTTCATGGGCAGAATCACATTCTTCAGGGTTGGTATACCCCACGGAGTAGAGAAGGGGTTGAACTAAAAAACTTAGTTTTTGTATATTCTGTGCATATTATTAACAAAACTGGTATTGTCTAGACGCCACCAGACCAACGAGTTACTGGATTTATGTTCTCTTTAATCAAGGCTAACCACTGCTGCAAACTAGTTTACCTACGAACTAAACTACTACAGTGCTACAACTTTATTCTTTCAGACGGTCAAAATTTATTTGGAACATGTGTTGATCAATAAAATCATAGATCAGCTAAAGTCAAAAATATATTGATACATTATTGTATACTATAATTTTTCCACGTATGATTCATTTAGAACCGACTAACGCTTGCCATCACTTTTTTCAGCTATGTCGAATGCAATCGGCTAAAGCTGTCAGAAAAAACAATTTTGTAAAACAATGTTATTCTTTCCGTCAAATATACTCTGGTTCTAGTGTTATGGCTGCCGAATATGTTGGTTAGCGTTGCAATAAACAAAAAAAATAGTTTTTTTAAACCGTAGGTACGTCATATGCATTTTACGGTTTTCGTAATTTTACTGTTTCGTTTGTTTCAACCATGTTTCAACACAATTTTTATTTCCCTTCGTAGCGTTTAAAATTTTCGCCAAAAACTATTTAAACTTAACTTTACATTATACAACTTGTAATTCTAAATAAGCATAATAAACCCCTCGTCGGGGGGGTAGTTCTACCCAAGTAACTGAACAACTTTTGTTCTAAAACTTTTGAAAATTACAATAAATAAATGGTACAGCAGCACTGCACTTACTTTCTCGCAATACTCAAGGAAAAACTATCAACCGAAAACTTAAATTTGTAATGCCATACACATAGTATGGAAATACAAACTTTTATTTACGTTTTTCAAAAAAAAATGTTCGAATGAAATATACAGATCAATTCAGAATTCAAATTGTCAAACATTAAAACAAACAAACCTCAAACGATATCGAGTAAATCACATGTTTAACTTTTAGTAGTACTGGAACACCCTTTATATGAATTTTCACAGATCATACTTTAGGATACTTGCATGGAGATTTTTTTTATTTCCCAACACATGTTCCTTATGGATAATTGTTCAGTTTAGTCTACTGAGCTAGCCCTTTCAGTTTTTGGTACACCCTGTGTACTAAATTTTATTCAAAAAATCATAAAGAATATCCAGTCAGGTAGACAACTAATCCAGGAGTAAGAAAATAATAAACTCAATGGAACCAATTTTGGGTAAATCACATATTTACGATTTGGTGGTACAGGAACACCCCTTATATGAAATTACATAGATCATTTGATACTGGCGCAAGATATCTTACATGGAGATGCTCGGCCATGCAAAGTTTCATCAAGATTCTATTAGCCGTTTTTGAGAAAATTTCAATTTTTCATTTTCGTTGTATGACAGCTACCCTCAAAATGAGAGCCAGCAAGAAACCACTTAGAACCCTTCGATGGATTTGCATAAAACTCCTAAATTCGAAATCTGGTGTCAATCGGACCATTCGTTTAGCCGCTAGGCCAAAGCGTGACGGACAGACCGACCGACCGACCGACTGACCGACGGACGGACATTTTTGGGAGACTTGTTTTTTATGATGTATAAGTGATAAAGAACACATTTTTGAGAAAATCAGAAAAACTTTTTTTTTCACGTATACAATACCTTTCTCGCTCCGCTCGAAAGTAAAAATTGAGTCTCCCTACAAAATTACCGTATCAGATATAATTTTTATGGACGCCCAGTTTTTTTTCAATATTTATAGAACAAACGTTGTTCAGTTACATGAATCCCGAGAGATCTTGAATTCCCGAGAATTACACGTTTTATAAAGCATGCGTTATTTCCACTTTATATTCAAATATCCATATGAAATATCCAGGAAGGTGCGATACGGCTTTTGTGCAAAGTCCATCTGGGGAAGTACCTACCACCCCCTTGCTTTTTTTCTGCCGTGAAGCAACAGTGTTTGCACTGCTGTGTTTCGGCTTGAAGTACAAGGGAGCCAGGGAAATAACTGGCACATGAGACACACCATCTTAGTTCTCAGGGTAGGCAACGCGCTTTCCTGTCTTGTTAGTGTCAATTATGCTGCTAATAAGACAGTGGGCGCTATGGGCGGTGGTGACCACTTACCGTCAGATGACCCACAAGCTCGCTTGCTCACTTGTTGTTTCATAAAAAAAAATATACAAGCGACTCTACCTAGTGAAACCACAAGATGGTCGCACTGCACGCACAAGTCCAAGCTGTTGCTTTTTGCACAGCCGTCGCTCCAACTGGGGATAAGTAATTATTCAAATTAATAAGCCTTTTTGTGCCCAGTCTGACGTCTTCTTTAGTTTCGTGAGAATATTATTTATTGCTATGAAGTTGGCTCTATCATTATTACCCATATATTGGGTCTTTATCTATGAAATTGATGTTTTGTATGGCGAATTTTAGGTAAACTCAATTTTCAGTAAGTACCTACTAACATTTTTTGTATTTTTTGGAATTAAATATCGAATTTATGATATTTTTTTAATCATGATTGGGAAAACTTTAAGCTTACAGTAGCTTAAATTTTATTTTCAAAAAATATAGTAGGATCTTTGGCCAAAGTGTTTCCATCGATGAGCGACCGTATGTGCTATTACGAGATATGATCAAATAATGAGCTAATTTGTATGAATATTACACCGTTTCCTGTCTGGTTGAACACAGAGCTAAACATATTTTGGTGAATATAGCAGGTACTTGTATAATTCAGAAATTACTACCTATACAAGGTGTAACAGAAAGGGTATATCAACCCTGAAGGATATGATTCTGCCCATGAAACTGAACAACTTTCCCTAAGGAACATAGGTCGAAATACGAAAAAAAAATGGACCTCCCATACAAAATGCGCGATCAGCTGATTCAGTTTCTATGGGAGGTCAAAATTTTTTTTTCGTATTTCGACCTATGTTCCTTAGGGAAAGTTGTTCAGTTTCATGGGCAGAATCACATCCTTCAGGGTTGATATACCCTTTTTGTTACACCTTGTATATAGATTAGATTTATTTATTTCACCTTATCAATTTCATTATTACATTAAAATAGGTATAACATGTCAGAGGATAGGGTGATCGCCAGAAGGATAGATGTCAAACATGTATATTAAGCCAGAAATATTTTGTAGTAAAAATTACTTACTAATTACTTTTAAGTACCTACGTAATAATAAACAAAAATTTGGGAACGTCAAAAATGTACAAACTGATAAAGTAAAAAAATGTAGAGCTCTAACGTAGTGAAATATTAATTTAATTCAAAATATTTTTGGAATTTTTAAGATCGTACCGTATTAACGTTTCTTTTGTATTAAAAAATAAGTTTGTGACACAAATTAAACACACAAATATTACACTTTTATTCGGTTTCTTCAAATAGATATACTCGCGGAAACTAGTCGGAATAGATAAGAAAAGTAACATTTGAATAAAAGTAACCCAAAAAATGTATTTGACCCCGACGTGATTTGAACACGCAACCTTCTGATCTGGAGTCAGACGCGCTACCGTTGCGCCACGGAGTCATTGACTGCGCACGCGAAATAGTCGTTCCTATCCTAACCGCGAATCTGACGTCATCTGTTGACGTATCCGAGCAGCCGTTCGTGCGTTGGCGGCTTGGCGGTCATTCGGCATCGAAATAGATAAAATCATAAAACGATTACCATTTCGTAATCCATCACTAATTTTACGAAGATTTATTACAGAACTAAGCTCTACATTATACTTATAGGCCGAGTCCTGAAGCTGTAATTAGGGTTCCGATACCAAAATGGTAAAAAAAAGGAACCCTTATGGTGCCGCTCTGTCTGTCTGTCTGTCTGTCACACCTCTATATCTCAGCAACCACTTACGCTATCAACCTGAAATTTGGAATAGTTTTAGAATATAGTTGCCCAACTTAATTGCACAAGAAAAAATTTTGAAAAAAGTATGATTATTAATATAAAGGGGGCCAAAATAGGGGGGGCCAAATTTCAAATTGTCGCTACTAGGTCGAGTGGGGTATCATATGAAAGGGCTTTACTTGTACATTTTAAAATATATTTTTGTATTTTTTTAAGTTTCTTAGTTTTCAAGTTATGATGAAAAATGTCAAAAAAAATACCATTCCCCCCCCCTTATCTCCGAAGTTTGAGTAAGGGAAAATCTGAATTAATTACAGTTGACAGAGGTTTATGTAAACTTTACAGCAAAAATAAAACGATCTTTCTAAGTTGCACAGTTTTTCAGAAATCTGCAAAAAACCTTTACAAACAAATTTAGTTTTGCGGTCCTGAAAATGGACTTTATTGCTTCCAAAAATACTATAGGTATATCGGAACCCTAGGCGCGCGAGTCCGACTCGCACTTGACCGGTTTTTTTTAATTGGCTGGACATAAATCGAAACCGTCAATTTACTATAAAGTTGCTATGTATTATAATAGGTGGTGGAACACTTATGTAAAAAATATTTTTTAATGAATTGGCTGGCTTTTAGATTCTCCAGAAAATATATTTTTTTGTTTGTTTATGCATGTGAAGTCAAGCCAAAAATTGTAACTAATATCTGATGGGGTAAACTTTTGATGTGGGTTCCAAGGTACCTACTTCAATTAAAACTAAGCAAAAAATATTTGCGCATATTTTTTTATTAGCAAATTTGTATGCAAGTTACATAAAAGTCCAGGCAAAAATGGCAACCAAATTATTTTAAATTTGATAGACTTTCCAGGACAGCTTTTGAGCAAATTACCTAAAATTAAGCATATTAATCTAAAGTTAAATATTTTCGTATTTAATGTTGAAGCAAAAATACCAACTGAAAAACTTTTGTTTAATTACAGGTTTCATCGTGTGTTCTTTCCTTTATTTATAAAATTAAGCATAATTATAAAAAGATAAAAAAGTTGATTTTTAATTCAATAGATCGCGTCAAGCGAGCGAGAACCGGCATAATATTATATGTTCTTTGGAACCTGTATGGCGTGCCGTGCGCCCCGAGACTTTTTTCTTCTACGTAATGTCAAGAGTACGTCAAACCTGACATAATATTAGACTTTTTAGTGTTCTTATTTCAACAGTCCAAGTAGCTAGAGTGGGCTGCAAGTGTCTGGCTGCCTGCTTGTACAAACAACAACACTTCAAACAGTCCATTGAAAGGAGAAAATATCATTGTGGGATACAGTGTTACAAAAAACCGGGCAAGTGCGAGTCGGACTAGCGTGCTAAGCTTTTGCTCTTGACCCCCCGAACTTGACTCCTCTTTAATAAGAATTTACTTGAAGTGGAAGCTAGCTAGCGTTAATTGGTTGTCAGAAAGGTTGTAAACTTTAATTATTTCAGACTTTATGGTTCCGTACTCATAGGGTGAAAAACGGGATCATACTAATATGCCTCCGATGTCTGTCTGACTGTCTGTCAGTGGGCTGTATCTCATCCTGCATAAGCTATAGAATATAAAAACTGATCAATTGCGAGTCGGACTCAAAAAAGGACGAGTTGCACTCCGAGAGTGCCGGCAGAAGTGAAAACTTGAATTTTTGAATATGATGTTTTTGTAAGGGTCAATCGCGTCATTGCTCGTGTACTTCTTCATCTAGACCTAAAATTTGTCTCAGTACTAGTCTAGGGTCAGTAGTTTTCAAGTTATAGCGATTTTTACTTTGACAGCTGTCATCCAAAATGTAGATCTCATCGAGACCTATCATTTGACTCAGCACACAAGTACTCTAGATTCAGTAGTTTCCAAGTTATGGGGTTTTTCAGTTTGACAGCTGTCATCCGAAATGTAGATCTCATCGAGACCTATCATTTGTCTTAGCACATGAGTAGTCTAGGGTCAGTAGTTTTCAAGTTATAGCGATTTTTACTTTGACAGCTGTCATCCAAAGTGTATATCTCATCAAGACCTATCATTTGACTCAGCACACGAGTATACTAGAGTCAGTAGTTTCCAAGTTATGGAGTTTTTTTAGTTTGACAGTTGTCATCCGAAATGTAGATCTCATTGAGACCTATCATTTGTCTCAGCACATGAGTATTGTAGAGTCAGTAGTTTCCAAGTTATGGGGTTTTTTAGTTTGACAGCTGTCATCCGAAATGTAGATCTCATCGAGACCTATCATTTGTCTCAGCACACGAGTAGTCTAGGGTCAGTAGTTTTCGAGGTATAGCGATTTTTAGTTTGACAATTTTCATCCGAAATGAAGATCTCATCGAGACCTATCATTTGTCTCAGCACACAAGTAGTCTAGGGTCAGTAGTTTTCGAGTTATAGTGATTTTTAGTTTGACAGCTGTCATCCGAAATGATCTCATCGAGACCTATCATTGGTCTCAGCACACGAGTAGTCTAGGGTCAGTAATTTTCGAGTTATAGCGTTTTTTAGTTTGACAGCTGTCATCCGAAAGGTAGATCTCATACATTTAGGATTCGCTATTAAATAACGAACAAAACCAGTACGTCAAGTCTGTCGTGCACATATCACGTTGTGCACAACAATAAAAGCCGAGACTGACCACAGAATATATAATAGTAAACAAGTTTACAGGAGTCGCACTCCTTTGATCTTGGAAAAAGCTGTCTATTTCACAGACAGGCCTGCTGACAAAAACAAAAAAGATGTTTTGGTCTTTATCACACTTTAGAAGTTTTGTATATATTGAGCCTGCTCTAACTTGGTATGATTATTTGCAAATCAATTTCTATACTTCATCCGAGAAAGATAAAAAGATGTTTTGATCTTTATCACACTTTAGAACTTTTGTATATATATTGAGCCTGCTCTAACTTGGTATGCTTATTTTCAAATCCATTTCTGTACTTCATCCGAGATCTGACGCGACTTCTGATGCGAGTTAATAATTTTTTCCCCATCTGAAAAATGGCCAAGCGCCGCTGAAGAAGTTTTCACTTCAAAAATCGACCACAGTAAGTTACTGACATTTCAACTAATACAATTTATATCATGTGGTGGTACGGAACCCTCGGTGCGCGAGTCCGACTCGCACTTGGCCGGTTTTTCCCTTTCATTAGATCAAATCCAGAATTATTTTGAGTCTCATGTCAAACCTGTAGAATATTCATACAAACTTCCACCCCATTTTTCAACCCCTCAGGGGATGAATTTCGGAAAATCCTTTCTTAATGTGTAGTTTTGACGTACAAAAAAACTACTTACAAAATTTCACATCTGTAGCTTTATCGGTTACGGCTCGGCGTTGATGAATCAGTCAGTCAGTAAGTCAGGGCATGCTGTTTTATATATTTAGATTTAGATCAGAAGATCAAAAGTATTTTCAGCTTACTACAACCGATGTAAATTTTCATCTCTCATGTTTAACTTTAAATTCCGAAGCGCGTACCGAAAGAAACAGCGAAGCAATGCGACGTTGCCGTACCGTGCAATCACGAGCGTGTGTCAATTATGAACTTTATTTCAACTTCTTTAGGGTCGATATAAAGCGCTACATAATGTAATTTTTATATAAAAAGATACGCTATTGCCTGAAATGTTTAATTTTCAAAGTAATCAACGTAAGTACAGTTTACGAGTATAATCAAACACTTTTCATTCAGTTAACTATTTTGGCCAAAGAGAAATCCCTCAATAATTATACCACTGTAAAGCTTTAACATATTGTGTTCACTTTTATGACTGTTTGATCAAGTACAACACAATTTTGAAGTACAAAAAGTCACGAGATAGTTATGTATTTTGCCCGAGCAGACAAAAAGAAATAAAACTTTTAGTGGGATTTTTTTAATTTTAGGCTTTACCTAAGAACTTAGGTGCTTAATTAGTTTGTAAAATACTAAAAGTTTATCATTTAACGAGCCCAGAAAACATTTCGTTTAGTTGGCATTTTTGCCACTGTAACTATTTATATAATAGGGTTTTTTTTAATCTGCCGCCTTGTCCCATTTGGTGATATGCTTAATTTTAAGAAATTATGTAATTACTTCCAAGACTTCATAAACCACAAAATGAAAATCTTGGTTCCGATTTTTGTCTAGGCCAAAATCTAATTATCTTGGGGTATTAGTCGTGATTTACATTTAACACCGTCATAAAAAGTCGTAAATCATCAAAATTAAAACGGTATTTCTTACCGAAGAACTCAGTGCCATTTTTACCAACATCTAAGTTAGCCACTTAAGAGAAACGTTTGAATAAAACATTATAAAAGTTCTCCCCGAATTTTAAGAGGGCGAGTGTCCATGAAGCATTTTTCACTGCGCTCATAACATAGTACACTTGGAGACAAAAAATTAAATAAAGTACTTAAGGCCATCGTAATAGGCCCGTTGTGACAGCTGTCAAACGTATGAAAAAATTATGACGTGCAAAAACAATTAACCCAGTTTGCTGACTTGTTGACTTGACATCTCTCCTGATTGATATTTCAAATTTACCCTACTGCTACCCCCACCGAATCATATTTACATACCACACAATACTTAGATTTACTCTACCTTTTAAGTTTAACTGTTTTGCAACTAGAATTTGATTTTTTACAAATAATTTTACGCGGTTTTTTTTTTTAATATTGTTTAATTATTATTTTGGACGTCTTCCTCTGCCTCGGAGTCAGCTGGAAATCAGCGCTGTGGCCCCGAGCTGCAGCACATTGCTGAGCTGACCACCCTTTCAATACTGATATCAAATTTGTTCTGCTTTTTGTTTTGCATTTGTTTTTCCAATTGACAAGTTCTTACTGTTTGGCTTATGTATATGTCATTGTATGTACTGAATAAATCTTTGTCTGTGTCTAATTGTGATAATGTTGTTTGGTTTTTTTTTTTCACCATGGCGCCAATTTGTTTGTGAAGCGATGTAGTTTAGCTGACGTCATTAAGATATTTTAATATGCAACAATGAATAAACTATTTTGAGTTTGAGTTTGGTGGTCCGAATTTTGGTCCGCTACTGTACATAACTATAGGGTGAGGTAGGGAAGGAAAAGAGGATAATCCGTGTTTAAAAGAAAAGTGGGAAAAGTCATTTATCGTCTCTGATCCCTGCAGTTGCCAAAGGGGACAAGTGGCTTCGAACGTGAGATATGGCGGCACACCCCTCAAATTGGATTTGAAAGATTGCACCCAAATTTTTACAGTTTTATTACATTTGTGAAATTTTTAACTTGAATATTTTTTTTTATATAAACCACACAGTAACACATATTGATAACAATAATAATTCATCGCCAAACTACATGGCAGTTTGTTGGCGAAATTTTACACCCTAAGCAACACACTGAGTGCCTCATTGCACCGGGTTAATGTTCGTATAATAAGTTCTAATCTCATGCAAATCGGATATCATCATCATAAGTAACATCCCATGAAATGTCTACTACAGGACAGGGAGCTCCCTCCAGAATTTTAGTTTGCTTGAAAAATGTAGAGGGGAAGTACCATAGTCACTCGCTTGTCAGCGTTACGGCTGGCACCATGGACCGGGTTGTAGGTGACCGCACTAAGTAAGATGGTATGATACACAGGAGGATGCTGCTGCCCATCCTCCAGTTTATAACCCTTAGTCGCCTCGTACGACACCCACGGGTATGTATGGGATGGTACTATTCTTTGCCGGCACCACACGGGACAATCGGATATAAAAGCAGGAAAAAATTTAAAACTTATTTGCTTTAAGCTTATTTAGACGCTAGCTTTGCTTAGCTTGTGTACAGAAGAGCCACATTAAATTAATAACTCTTTTTGTCATAGCAAAATCTTTTTTTTGTTATGAAAAATATCTAAAATTCCTATTTTTACAGCTTTCGTTTCTAAGCCCGAAGCCATTCGCTTGGGTACTCGCAATAAAAAAGTGAACACTCCAAATCTGCACCCCAAAGAAGTCCGGGGCGAGAAAAAATACATACAGAGTCTTTCATAAGCGTCAAGAATTTAATTATTAACCGACTTCAAAAAAGGAAGAGGTTCTTAGTTTCATTGTATGTTTTTTTAAGTATATAATATTTAATCATAATGTGCTCTTTTTCACATGCTTTTCTTTTCAAAAGTGATGGATGATAATATTTGAAAGGAGAATTATTTCTGGGCTTTTTCAGACTTTAAAACCTCAAAGAAATTCGCATTGCAAGTGAAAACTGGCAATACTATAAATAGGGTAAACGAATTTACCCAGACATAAGACCTACCTAGATCGCTTTTTTGTCCCCGAAAACCCTTGTTTGGAATAGTGTAGATATAAGTGTAGATCTGCGAATTTTCTTTGGAGTCCAAAAATATTTTAAAGTCACTTTCTCTAAGATCTTGTATATTCAGTGTTGCCAGTTTCAAGTAGGTTAGCAAAGAAACAGTGGGGTAAAGACGAGGGTGACGGGAAGCTTATGTGGACGAGTTATAAACCGAGAGATAAACGCCTTGGGCTACACCACTGGTAGTCTAGGAGCTGACATGATCTTACATGAATTCTTACAAAAAAATGAAAACAAAATAAAAATTATATGCTAAGATTAAAACTTGATAGAACTAAATTTTTAGGATATTAGTGTACAGGTCGGTAAAAAACATGAAAGAAAACCATTGTTTAAGAAATTTAATTCTGATTATCAAACTCACAGATCAGAAATAAACTGCCTTTCAAGCCCCTTAAATTATCAAAAGAAGAAAAAAATTAAAAAAGAGATCTAGTTATTGTTATCAACAGGATTTGATTGGTTTTATTTATTTATTTATTTATTGGTTCGCCAACAGTTATACATACTAAAACTTACACTAAAAACATTACAAAATGGTATTACTTATGATAAATATTATAACCTTTTACAGGCAAACACCACAAAGTCTATCAAATAGCTCTACAATTTCGAAAAAAGTTTCATAAAGTAAATGGACGCAAATCACATTACATATAGAGATACAACTCCACGTAGCACGAACTCGTATATTAAAGATTTTGCCGGTTCACTACGAGGCAACTCTACAATGTCTATATATTTTTTTCTAGATACATATTCATAATTATTTCTGTAAAAAATCGAGATAACTCCGCTTAAGCTGCTATCACATTTTACTCAATTCAGAAACTAATTCGGCATTCATTGCTAGTTGAAGTAAGAATATTGCAATTAACAGAACAAAGCCTACCAGCAATGTATGTCGAATTAGTCTTTGAATTTAGGAAGATGTTATTGCGGCTTTAGCTAGGTCTCCTTCAGCAAGGTATATGAACACCTTTTTTACCGAAGAAGGTCTCACTGATGAGTTTCTACACCCAGCTCCCAGCCTAAAATGTCCCGTATATTCTTGTCCCATCATCTGCAAGTTATGTCCCGTTCCCCTGCTGTAAGGAGGTTATAAGCTGTAAGCCTTTTTTCGACTTTTGTACAATCAAGAGCGCATCGAGCTATACACATCAGACTTCATAACATTGTTATTTCGATCGCCGCTAGAGCTAAAGTCGCATTGTGAGTGTCAAGTTTGATCTGCTCTTGACTGTACGGTCAACCGCTTGTCGGTAGAAACTTTTTCAACTCTATTACGACGTCATAAGGTCCAAAAGTGTTTCTACTGATGTGAGGCCGTGTGTACCTACTTTATGCAATCTACTAAGTTACTTCCTAAGGGACTGTTATTTAGTGAATTTCTGTGCTGACTCTTCTTTTTATTATAGGAGAAATTTATGAAGGTTTAATGAAAGGAGTAAGTAAGTTAGTGTGGAAAGATGGCTGTTTTACAAAAGAATTTATTTTTTCATCAAGAGCAGCATCGTGCCAACAAAACTTTAGTTAAGTACATTTTTTTGTGAGTGTCAAGTTTGATCTGCTCTTGGCTGTACTTATGTAATCTACTAAGTTACTTCCTAGGGGACTGTTATTTAGTGAATTTCGTTTCTGATTCTTCTTTGTATTTTAGGCGAACTTTACGAAGGTTTAATGAAATGAATAAGTTAGTGAGAAAAGATGCCTGTTTTACAAACAACAGAAGTTAAGCTACATTTTAATCACTACAAAAAAATATTCTTTTTAAAAACCATGCAGGGTTATTTATGGACCCCTGGCCAAATTTTTGTATGTAGCTCAAAACATGTATCTGAACAACTTTCCCAAAGGAACATGGAAACAAAAAAAAATTTTGGTCATACCAAAAAAAAAATTCGAATGGGATGATCAAAATTTTTCTCGAAAGTTGTTTAGATTCGTGTTCTGAGAAACGTACCTACTAAAATTTGCCTAGGGTTGCAAAAATAGCCCTGTGTTAAGTAAAGTGAAATCCAAAAGCTTTTTAACAGCAAACTCTCCCATCCCACTTTTCCACCATTGAAAGTAAACAAGCCCTCAACGTTACTTCACAGATATCATCAAATTTGTCTACTGAGTGTAAACACAATACAAATGAGATTTCTCCGAAACTACTAATCTGAAAAAAAAATTATAAAAAGCTAGAACAATACTATGAATGTTTTAAAGTTTTATTTTGATATCAAGGTGAGTGGTAGTACAGATAAGAGCACATCAGGCTTAACACATTGGACTTTGTACCGTTCTTATTTAAATAGACATACGAGCTCAGAGTCGTAATGCGAGTGTCACGCTTGATCTGTCGTTGACTGTACAATCAAGAGGCGATTAAAATAAGAATGGTGCAAAGCCCAATGTGTCAAGCTCAATGCGCTTCAGACTATACACGATCTAAAACTGATCAGTTCCTAACAAAATAAAAATAAAACGCTTCATGAGTTCAAATTACCTGGCGAAACGCGAGAAACCATGTTGCTCTAAGCAAATTACTGTGCAAACATAAAAAAAAAGAGTTTAAGGGAGAGGTTTTCGAAACTGAAAGGACATGATCAGTCAACATATCTGAACAACTTTAAAATTAACTTTCAGGAAATGAAAAAAAAAAACATCGACCTTTCAATACAACTTGAATGAAAAGTTTATATGGGAAGCCGGTTTTTTTCACTGAAAGTTGTTCAGTTATGTTGACTGATCATTCCCTTTCAGTTTTCGGAAACATGTCCCTTTCACCCTGTATATGTGCCTATATTCTTAATATTACATTGCCTAGATAATACAGCGTGATTTTTTATTCAACAGAAAAAAAATAAGGGATGATTCTGCCTATGAAACTGAACAACTTTTCCCAAGGAACAGGTCGAAATACGAAAAACCAAATTTGACCTCCCATATAAAATGCGCTATCAGCTGATGCAGTTTCTATGTGAGGTCAAAAATTGATTTTCGTATTTCGACCTATGTTCCTTGGGAAAAGTTGTTCAGTTTCATGGGCAGAATCATCCCTTATTTTATTTCCGGTGTATGAAAAATCGCGCTGTATATTGATAGTTCCTTTTATGATGACCAAAAAATAAATCTTGATGCAAAAGGTGTAAATATGAAAATCCCAAACTTTGAAAACCAAAAATCAATACCTAGAAAAGAAAACCGTAGTAGTACGGTCAACCGCAAAGGACCTTAATCAACTCTATACCACGCAATAAGGTCCAAAAGTATTTCTACTGACGTGCTGCTGAGTGTTCTACAGAATCGCACAACTCATTCTAAATTCTTTAGAAGTGGGTTTTCTACAAGAGTATTATATTGACAGGATTCCCATGTCACTCCCGTGTTGAAACAGATCGGAATTTCAAAGTACCCTCGTTATCTCAAAATGTAGACACCTCACCTGCAAACTGAGTCCTGCCTGGTATATTGTTAACTGTGCAATCGAAGAGTAAAATGTAAACGCAACTTTATTTCGAAAGTGGAATTCTCTGCTTGAGTATCCCCAAGTTAACTCGAATCTATTCTAGTCATGAATGAATAGACTGCTTGTTGAAAAAGCTTGTTCAATTAATGACCTTTTCTTTGTCCTTTGGTATAGATAAATAAATAAATAAATATTGGGGGCATTTTACACAAGGTCATCTGATCCCAAACTAGGCAAAGCCTTTACTATGGGTACCAGAGACTGATATAAATACATAAATAGATAAATAACACCCAGACACAGAACAAACACTTGTGTTCATCACACAAATGTTTGCCCAGGGCGGGGATCGAGCCCGCGGCCCACGGTGTGAGAGGCAGGCTCACTATCAACCACACTCTATGAACCACACCAACGGGCTTGTGAGATTGAAGTTAAGAGGAACTGACAAACCATTTGATTGGGAGCTAGGCTGAAAAGTGTAAGGTTTAGAACTTCTATTCCAGTCGCTCTTATATCGTCTTTTCGTGGATACGCCTTATAAATGCACCAAATTTTTTCCTGGTACATAGCTCTCAATTTTTGATAGGAGCCAATTCCATGGCCGAAAATAAAATTGTGTACCTAACCTGGTAAAAATTTGGTGAATTTATAAGGTGTGTCCACATAGAAATACTACGCGGCTGCAATATTTACTACAAGTTGCTTTTGAACCTTTACGACACGTTAGTGCTATTATTGGTGAGTTTGAAATTTTAAATCTTTAGAGGAAGCTTTGTGGACCCAACTAACTTCCAACGGGTTGTCCCACGACACCTGTGAAAATCAAATAATATTTATATCCAAGCAAATAAGTATTATTATAATAAAGTAGATAAAAAAAAACCGGCCAAGTGCGAGTCGGCCTCGCGCACCGAGGGTTCCGTACCACAACATAATCATAATTGTATTAGTTGAAATTTCAGTAACTTAATGTGCTACATTTTTTGAGTCCGACACGCGCTTGACCAAATTTTATTATTTGTTGTTATTTTATAGCCTATGCACTATAAACATACCAATTTTCAAGTTTGTAAGTGTTCCCGTTTTTAAAATAGAACTAAAATAAAAATCGCCTCCGCGACTATTCAACTTGACCCCTCTCTTACGAGTATATAATGTTTTTGGAACGGGAGCTCACCTCAATTAGTTACAATTAGTTGTGAGAAAAGTTGTAATATTTAATGATTTCAGACTTTTCCCATTATTTGTACTGTGAGACCTAGCTTTTTGCCAAATTTCATAATTTTAGGTCAACGGGAAGTACCCTATAGATTTTGCTTTAGTGCATAAATGTATGGAGATGAGGACATAAAATGCCATATCTTTTGATTGCGTCGTTGCAAAAAATTGAAATTTTCAGATCTTGTGTGGTTCATGGACCCTAATATATGGTATCAATTTCAACCTGATACCTTTACCCGTTCGTGAGATAAAGGGTCTTGACAGACAGACAGACGGACAACAAAGTGATCCTATTTAAGTGTTCCGTTTTTTTCTTTTGAGGTACGGAACCCTTAAAATAAAGTTAGTTAGGAAAAAAATTGCAATCATGTGTATTTACTTATTTTATTATATAATCTGTGATATAAATTATTTTGTTTTCTATTTTCCGAGAACAAAACCCATTTTTGAAGAAGAACCGAATAAAAACCTATTTAGCATTTGGTAACGCAGAACGCTAAGTAAACACGCGCAAAAATTCAACTCACTATCTTGCTCTTTCTCTCTCTCTAGTTTTCCCAAGAAATACGAAAAGCAAAATGGTTTTATCCACAGGTTTTATCTGCGAGTGGTATTTAGCAGAGGTTGTTCTAAGTGCGATAGCGTCCGTAAATCCGACACTATCTTAGCAAGTTACGAGCTAACACGCGGATGTTCCGATTGTACAGTCAATAACAGATCAAAGGAAACACTTGCTATACGAATAACAACGCTAATAGGTACCTTGTAATACAAGCGGTCTTTAGGTCATAACACACACTACATTTCTTTTGTATAACTATATTTGTACCTGAAATAAAGTTATAATAATAAAAAATAAATAATAAAATAAAAAATAATAAGGTTTGTGCCGACGTGCTTCTGACCGTACCAAGTTCATGAGAGAGGGGCTTTGTAGAGAATTGTATTTGGAAAATCGTCTTTAATTAAAGAGCCATCATGTGGAGAAAAAGCTTGATTATACTCGTATTCTACACTTTTAAACAAGCAATATTTGTATGTATAAATATATAGTCTAGGCAACGAAGCGGATCGTTCTATGTGGACCCCCGCATTTATATCCTCAGTCAATAAAACTTTGCTGGGGTATTACACTATATGAGACAAACCTTCTATAAAAAATAAAAAAAATATCGGTACTTTTAATTTTTCCATACAAAAGTTACAAAAAATGTATGAAAACATTTTTTTGTAATTATTTTTTGGATATTTTGAATTTACATTCAATTCATGATACTTTTTTATCCTGTCAAATAAAATCTGCCTGAGAGAATTATGTTGGGGTCAACTGCTTCGTTGCCTACACTAATATGTCGGGTAAACTTCCGGGTCATGAGTATGGTTCTTGTAATGACGAGCAATTATTTGAACAGCAACTGACTTAAGAGTGGTGTGTCTGTGAGTGCGCACTCCTCTCCTGCTTCCATTTTCAGGGATTCTACGTGCGACAGCCGAGCATGCTACTTGGGTCCTGACCTGTGCTGGACATTAGATCATAGTGTGTATGTGATATGAGCCATCAGGAGAAATACAGAAGTCTGGCTACAGTGAGATGAGACGCGATGTGTTGGCTAAGATGATGACTGATTGTAATCGAAGAGTAAACCTTTACAGCCATCTAGGACTATCGCTGATGTCTTATCCCGCCATATATATATATATATATATTTGTAATCAATTTCTCAACGAAGTTTTGTATACGGGGGTTTTCGGGGACGAAAAATCGATCTCATGACTGGGAAAATTCGTTTTCTTTTTTTTTTGCATTTCTTGAAAGTATCGCGTTTCAGAAACTCTACAGCACCATCTGTTATTAAGCTTTGGTTGTAAGATTATGAAGAGCAAAGTTCGGTCGCCTAGGTGCTTTGACAAGTCCGTGGGTGTGGTTCGTAGTGAGCCTGCCTTTCAAGCCGTGGGTCGCGGGTTCGATCCCCGCCCAGGGCAAACATTTGTGTGATGAACACAAGTGTTTGTTCTGTGTCTGGGTGTTGCTTATCTATTTATGTATGTATATTAGTCTCTGATACCCATAGTACAGGCTTTGCCTAGTTAAGGATGAGATGACCTTGAGTGAAATGTCCGCCAATATTTATTTATGTTCTACAGCGTTAATTTTCATTGGTTTTGCTCCTGTTTTTTTATTATAATCATGATAACAAGCAACTTTCGCGAAGAAAAAATTTCTTTACTCGAAAAAATTTTTTTGTCTCCCCATAGTAGAGTGGTCACGTGATCGACACATTTTGTATGAGAAGGCGAAAAAATTTTTTCGAGTAAAAGTTTTTTCTTTAGGAAAGTTGCATGTTTTCATGAGTAGAAAACCAATAAAAATTCACGCTGTATACTAGCTCTTGATAATGTTAGTTCTATTTTTTAAAAGCTTTTATATAAGGCAGGAGTGCAGTTACTTCTCTCCAACTCCCTAGTATATTTCAGCGCCCTTTTTCGATATTAAAGAATAAAACTGTCAAAGCCCATTTATTCTGAGTAATGTCTACCCTCAGACACTATTTTAAACAGTTCTTTGCAAAAGACCATTTTCAACCTTAACATAAAGCAATAGAGTCAGAATGGGAAATAAGTAGTCTTACTTTTTATGAACTGTAAGCCATATGTAAGTTTTCGAGGGATACTGCATGAAATGTGAGGATTTGGGAAAATGGCCTCTCTATAGTTTTATGATTTCTGGCTTCAATAATGTTTTAGATAAGGTATAGGATGCTTTCTACCTAATATTTGTTGAGTATGTTCTGAAAATCGGTAAATCTGAACAACTTTCAGTAAGGAACATTAACTAAGTTAAAAATACAGAAATAAAATTACTTCCAATACAAAATGCGCTATCAGATGATGCAGTATGGGAGTACTTATAACTATTTTTTTATTTCGATCTATGTTCCTTAGGGAAAATTGTTAATTTTTATGGACAGAGTAAAATACTGAAAGGAACGCAGAAAAAAGGAACTTGTGTTGTGACACACATTAAATAATAGTAACAAGACCCTGGTATTCTTTGACCATGGTTTTACTATTATATATTCTGTGCCATGGTCCCGAATAGCGTTAATTTTCAGCCACTACCTCTTCCCTGTTGTAAGCTGGAGCAATATTATGTACTGAGGACTTGAGAACAACATTATAAAGGAGAGTCGTAGAAGGAGAGTTCAAAATTATCGGGCAAGTACTCTTAAGGCGATTGTCACCCTGATCTGCAAAAGTAGGCGTTTTTTGAGACGAAGTAGATCATTATTTTAGAAAAAAAATCTGATAAAAAATATGTTGAATATCCACGTTTTATACCTTAAAATACCTTAAGAAAATAATAATAAAGCAAAGTGCTTTTTTCTTCCAAAATCACGCTAAATTCGATACTCCTCCTAAACGAATAGATGGATTTCCACATTTTTTAAAGAAAATTATTAGTTAAAAGTTCTTTTTTAAACTGTACATACCGCTATAAAATCAGCCAATGTCTTGATACGTAAATCCTAATTTGTCCCAGTCTGTACGACCAATCAGTCCATACGACTGATCGTAACAGCCACGTTGCAGAGCACTCTTATGTTATTGATGTGTAAATGAGGTCGATATTTGCATTGACGTGCTTGTAGCTGCTAATTTTAGGGTGAGAAGCGCCTTAAGAGTGCGTTACATCTAGACTTACTTTAAAACTTTGTGGTTTTGGTGATGGTTGAACCAGTATTTCCATAAGTTTCTGCGGTTAGAATATTCTATTACTGTGAAATATTATAGTCATGTAGATTGTATGGCTTGACTGACTTATTGTTTGTGGTTTGGTTGGAATAGTTTTGAACTGTATGCAGTACTCCTTTAGACTCATTTTCTGAATTTGTATTACCTTTTTCATGAATAACCTGAATCTATTCAAGTCGCGAGTGAATTGGCTTTTTTGAATGGGGTCGTTTCATTATTTTCATCATCTTTGACCTTAGGGCTTAGGGCTACATTGAGGTCAAAAACAACCTCTTTGTTACTATAAATAAACAAATTAACTGCCTGTTGCTCAAAAAGCAATATTTAATGGCTTAGTGGTAAAGTATCTCCAAATATAAACTTCAACATTTTGGGATTGAATATTTTGCAAATTCAATAGCAAACTCAACACTTTGAACGGTAATTTTGTCTTTCTCTTCGTTTAATTCGTCTTAACTTTGGAAGATTTTTTATGGTATTATTACAACCTCGTGGGATTTAAACTCGTAACCTTCAAATCGTAGAGCTCAGCAGAACCACAGTAGACCACAGAACCACAGTAGACCACAAACATTTTATAACCCTTCAAAGACGTAACATTCGTAACAGCCGAACCTTTTTTGCGGTCAGAATCAATTTCCGTATGTACTATTTCCGGGCAGTTTATGATGCCACCGCAAACGCAGTTATAGAAATTAGAAGCATCACGTAAAATATGGACTCACTTATTGAAAGCAAAGGTCGACAATACAGCGTGATTTTTTTTTATGTTAAAATTAAAGAATGATTCTGCCTATGAAACTGAACAACTATTCCCAAGGAACATAGGTCGAAATACGGAAAACCAAATTTGACCTCCCATACAAAATGCGCTATCAGCTGATGCAGTTTCTATGGGAGGTCAAAAATTTAGTTTCGTATTTCACCTATGTTCCTTTGGAAAAGTTATTCTGTTTCATGGACAGAATCACCCTTATTTTTTTTCTGGTGAATAAAAAATCACGCTGTATAGGTAGGTGAATTTCTGCCAGTGCTGTGCGAGGGACACTAAGCTGTGAGCTGGCTAATTTTAGCCAATAGGATTACTCCAAAAAAAAAGGGAAAAAAAATTATATAAAAGGGAGGGAACAGTTTTTCATACCGCAAAAAAATACGCGAAGCGATATAAATAAGCCGACGACGTCGGAATTCAAACCGGGACAGTGGATAGTCATTGTCGCATGCGTGGAAATTAGGTACAAACTATTAAGCCCGCGTCACACAGAGTCGGTAGCGGAAGCATTCCTGGGCCGGTATTTTTTGTAAAGTATGAGTTCTTATGCACCCTGTCACATTAAAAAGCGGTCGCGGCTCGGTGTTTTGTTCCCGCCAAACCGCCCCGGACCGCTTTCGCAATCATACCGCCTCTGTGTGACTTGAGCTTTAGTGACGTAGAATCACCCCTTAACAGCCTCAATGGTCTAGTGGTTAGAGGGTTCGGCTCTCGATCCGGAGGTTCTGGGTTCGATTCCCGGTGGGGACACTGTCAAACAAAAATGCCTTTGTGCGTCCTCCCCAGTTTGGTTAGGACATTGCAGGGTGAATCACCTGATTGTCTGAAAAGTTAGATGAGTCCGTGCTTCGGAAGGCACGTTAAGCCGTTGGTCCCGAATATACTATCTACGGATTTAGTCATTAATGAGCCATGTCAGAGGCCTTTGGCGGCTCAACAAATCTGATAAGTACTCGTACCAGGGTTAGTGAGGTCGGTCATCGACCTTGCAACCCACACGATGGTGATGGTGACCCCTTATAGCTCAAGTCACACAGAGGCGGTATGATTGCAAAAGCGGTCCGGGGGCGGTTTGGCGGGAACAAAATACCGCGCCGCGACCTCTTTTCAATGTGACAGGGTGCATAAGAACTCATCATCATAATCATCATCATAACATCCCATGAACTCATAAACTCATACTTTACAAAAAATACCGCCCCCGGAACGCTTCCACTACCGCCTCAGTATGACTCGGGCTTATAAGCCACATGTGTTTAGGCCCAGACTGACGTAACTGCTTCAACAGTTTCTTACTGTCCCGTTGTTATATTATAGTTACGGAACCCTAAAACACAAATCTACATACAAATTCCTCGAAAATTTACTGCTCTTAACCGAACACTTTACTACTCTCGAAACCTGTGATTATGTTACTTATTCAAATTATTATTCTACGTGCAATCAAAGATAGTATCTTTCTATGCCATCGACCTTACGCTTCTGGTCACATATTTTCCATATGAGTGAACGTACGGACAGTAAAGCCACGAACACACCTAGCTGAATTCAAAGACTAATTCGGCATTCATTGCTCGTTGAAGTAAGGATATTGCAATTAACATAACCAAGCCTCCCAGCAATGTATGCCGAATTAGTCTTTGAATTCAGCTTGCTTTGATCGTTGTAAGTAGCTATAGGGTGGTGCTATACAGCGTGTTACGGGAAGGTGTGATAATACTGAAGGCTGTGAATCTGCCCATGAAACTGAACAACTTTGCAACAGCTGAAAAACCATAAATTTGACCTCCCATACAAAATGCGCTATCTGCTGATGCAGTTTCTATGGGAGGGCAAAAATTTTGTCCTATGACCTACCATGGGAAAAGTTGTTCAGTTTCATGGGCAGATTCACACCCTTCAGTGTTATCACACTTTTCCGTTACACGTTGTATGGTCGTAATGAAATAGTGAACATAATTTTAGCATGTCACTTAGACCATGAAACTGAACAACTTTCCTAAAGGGACACATGTCTAAATACGAAAAAGTAAATTTGACCTCCCATGGATACAAAATGCGCTATCAGCTGATGCAGTATCTGTGGGAGTTCAAAATTCTTGATTCGTATTTTATAGCGCTTCGTACTCATTTTGCTCTATTGTCAAAATGGTAATACATACAGCGTCTGAGATATTTTGATCCTAGCTTTTTTGAAGTAAACGTCCTCTAAAGCTATCACCTAGGTTAAGTTTACACCTTCATTCATAGCGCGCGCAATCAACATAGAACAAACAACAATGGCTTTTATGCCTGAACAAATTACACGACCGTTAATATTGAATTGTCAAGTTGAATATTTATGTAACCTCTTCATTAATTGCATTATTAAAGGGCATTGGCTTAGGGCTGAGACCACCTTGAACAATGCAATTAGCCCTTAGGGCTCAGTTTGTTGTGATAAGTCTACGTGTGTGGAAATTATCGATATTAACCTATCAAAATATAACAAAGGGCTGGGGTTTTTTTTTTGCTTCATCGGATTATTATTAAACACAAATTCTCTGCCTGCGTCTGTGTTCCCGAGTTCATATAACCCGAATCTATTCAAGTCGCGAGTGAATAGGCTTCTTCTGGGCAAGCTCGTTCCATCGTCGACCTCATCTCTGTCTTCATGACTAGATCGAGGTCAATAGTAAGCCCATTTCCAATAAAAAAAACGCTTAATTTTAGTAACTGAACAACTTTCCTAAAAACTCGAGAAACGAGATTTTTATTTGACTTTCTCATACAATCCTTTCGCTCGTAATAATAGAATTTGTATCATCACTATCATCATAACATTATCATTATAACTTCGTTGTTTAAAAAAAAAAAAACTAGAAATATTTAAAAAAGCAATAGCAATCAGGCGCTAGGACCTCACTGAGCACTATAAAGCTTCTGCTATGAACGTTCATCATCATCATATCAGCCGAAAAACGTCCACTGCTGGACATAAGCCTCCCCTAAAGATCTCCATGACGACCGGTCCTGCGCTGCTCGCATCCAGCGGCTTCCCGCGACCTTGACCAGATCGTCGGTCCACCTTGTGGGGGCCTGCCAACGCTTCGTCTTCGGGTACGTGGTCGCAACTCTAGAACCTTTACGCCCCATCGGCCACCGGTTCTTCTTGCGATGTGTCCTGCCCACTACCACTTCAGTTTATGAACATTATGAAACACTAAATCAAAATTTGCTTTGCCCGACTTTTTTAATATTCTACTAGCGTTTACAATCACAGAAAGGCACTTGTCTATAGGACCCTCCAAATAGACAAAAAGTGAAATTTTTAAAATACTTCACATTGTAACTCCATAATCATCCACAAGAGGCCAGCACTAGCCTTCTTTAATGAACCGTATAAATCGCGATTATCATTACGTGTCTGTGAGTTCATTACTTCACAGCAAGTTACATGCATACATTACACGCATCAGATTTTATATTTATCCATACAAGGTATATTTCGCAGTCATCCCTAGCCTTATTCGTATTTATGGAGTTAGCATGTAATCCAGGAGATTTGACGGGGGCAGTGGTTCTTACCCAAAGCAACTGTCATCTGACCTCCGCAACACAGAGGGCTTATCAAAAATTTAAAATAACAATTAGGCGCTAGGACCTCGCAGAGCATTGGGAGGTAAAAGGTTTATGTTTTTAACGATATGAAATACTTACTTAATCAAAACCTGCTTTACGACAACAAACTATGGAGCCCTATATACTGCGCGTGGCCTGACACGCACTTGGCCGGTTTTTATTGTCTGTTGTTATTCTATAGCTTAGGCACTAAAAACATATCAATTTTTAGTCTTTTAAATGTTCCTGTTTTTACGATAGAGCTGAAACAAATAATCGAGTTTAACTCGCATTTTTGGTAGCGAAGCACCCCGTATTTTTTTATTATTTGTTATTATAGCGGCAACAGAAATTCATAATCGGTAAAATTCAACTGTCTACATATCACGCTTCATGAGATACAGCCTGTTGACAGACAAACATAATTTTCACAGATCAATGGATACTACCGTAGGATACTTGCATGGAGATTTTTTAAATTTCCCAACACATGTTCCGGATAATAATTGTTCAGTTTAGTCTACTGAGCAAGCCCTTTCAGTTTTTGGTACACCCTGTGTACTAAATTTTATTCAAAAAATCATAAAGAATATCCAGTCAGGTAGACAACCAATCCAGGAGTAAGAAAATAATAAACTCAATGGAACCAATTTTCGGTAAATCACATATTTACGATTTGGTGGTACAGGAACAATGAAATTACACAGATAATTTGATACTGACGCAAGATATCTTACATGGAGATGATTGGTCATGCAAAGTTTCATCAAGATTCTATGAGCTGTTTTTGAGAAAATTTCAATTTTCCATTTTCGTTGTATGACAGCTACCCTCAAAATGAGAGCCAGCCAGAAACCACTTAGAACCCTTCGATGGATTTGCATAAAACTCCTAAATTAAAAATATGATGTCAATCGGACCATTCGTTTAGCCGCTAGGCCAAAGCGTGACGGACAGACCGACCGACGGACCGACCGACCGACCGACCGACCGACGGACGGACATTTTTGGGAGACTTGTTTTTTATGATGTAGAAGTGATATAGAACACATTTTTGAGAAAATTAGAAAAACTTTTTTTTTCACGAATACAATACCTTTGTTGTTATAGCGGCAACAGAAATTCAAAATCTGTAAAAAAATTCAACTGTCTAGATATCACGGTTCATGAGATACAGCCTGTTGACAGACAAACAGACAGACGGACTTCGGAGGCATATTAATAAGGTCTCATTTTTCACCCTTTGGGTACGGAACCCTTCAAACCACAGTCATCGGAACGTTGAGGATATTTCAGTTTTCAGAAAACCACCATTCACACCCTGTTTAGTTTTATAACCGCTTTATAGAGCTTTTATAACACTAAGGACAATAATAAACCATTAACATTCAATTGAATTGCTCCAAAAGTAATTTGATGATGAATTAACACGTGAAGATCTTTAAGAAGTACGCTAATCATATTTAATGATTTTAAGGGTCACTTGTAGTTTGCTTGACCGCTCAAGCGTTTGCCACCCCCCCTGGCACCAACCCTCCAGCGTTAGGGGTCCACGGCCGTAATGGCCGCTTTTGCAAAAAATTTGCAACGCTACGATTTCGATGGATTTTTCTATTGGTGTTGTCATAAAGTGTATATTTTCGACAAGAATGACAAAGTTTCTACTTGAAAATAGCTAAAAAAGGTTCTTAAAATAAACACTTACCTTAAAATATTGCAGCTGAAAACCGGCTACCCTGTTCCAGTACTTTGAAGACACAAACACATTTTACACACTACACTTCACAAGACAGGCCATAATTATGCACTACACATCACTAGGGATATATGCTCCTGGTCACAACACCGAGTAATGAGCTTAAATATGAAAAATATATCACTTAAAACTTAAAAACACGAGCAGCAAAAAACCGCTTCCCGACAACGTAAACATTGAACTGACAATAACTTTTTTCTTTAAAGGGGACTTTAGACGCATTTTTTGCGGGCGTGGTTTATTGTTTCAGTCTGAGCGTCAATCAAAAGAGAAGTAGAGTGCGCAAAACCATTAATATTATCAAATTGACGTTTTTATCGCACCACTTCGCGCCTCAAATTTACGCAACATTTGTTACGCAAAGCGCTGTACTGCATAGTGCTTCGCGTAACTAATGTTACGCAGAACGCGCCAGCGGTAAAAAAATATTGGCAATGACCTCGATCTAGTCTTGAGGACAAAGATGAGGTCAGAAAAAGCCTATTCACTCGCGACTTGAATAGATTCGGGTTATATTAACCCGAGAACACAGACGCAGGCAGAGAATTCCACTCTTCGGCCGTGCGCATTATAAAAGATATTTCAAAGCCCTTCGTACTAATGTGTGGAATATCAACCAAGTGTGGGTGATATTCTGCGGTGCGTCTGGACTACCGATGGTAGAAGGGGGATGGTGAAATAAGCACGTGGAGCTCTTGAGCACACTCTCCGAAGTACAATCTGTAGAAGACCGACAGACATGCAACTTTCCGACGTTGGGCCAGAATGTGAAACTTGGTTTTCACCAGCATCTCATCACCAACGAGCTTCTTGGCTCTGCGATCTATTGAGTCAAGTGCGTCTAGTTGGTGTTGGTGGTTAGCTGGTTGGTTAGTGCTGGTATCTTATTGCAATTATTTTCGACTCCACATTAAAGTAGTCACGTGGTTGTATGGAGGCCGAACAATATGTCAAGCTTGACATGTTCCTAGCTGTACAAGCCTACTTAAGGTTTCATAGTACCCAGTCCAGTTCAACTTAGACACAGAACATTACGTTATCATAGATTATCACGGAGTACGAGTATAGTTTATTACGGGCACAATGACTCGAACGGACAGTGTAACGAATATAAGAGCTTTCTTCATGCAAATCTCGTAATGGTGCTCATGCGCATGTGCAAAATGCGTTTACGCGTATGCTCGATCGCGCGGGAGTAGACGGCACGCGTGATTAAGTGCGTGAAAAAGAGAGTATACGTCGTACAAAATAACTCTGGCTGTGACCGTTAATGCGCAGAAGTCAAAACATGAGTCGCGGGGGTGAACGCGGCAGGTGGGGGGAGGCATGCGAATCGTTCATTGGCTCTCCGCCTGTCACACATGCGCAGAAAATAACCGTCAGAGCCAAACTTATCCTGCACACGTTATAAAACTGTATAATTCAGTGCCCAAGTTTCATGTATTTGTGTACGGTCAACCGCACGTCGGTAGAAACTTTTTCAACTCTATTACGACGCCATAAGGTCCAAAAGTGTTTCTACTGACGTTCTGTTGAGTGTACCGCTATACTAGCTGCCAGCAAGCATTAAGTTTCTACGACCGGATGACGAAAATCTCATTGAAAAAAGCACTTTAATTTCTTCGGATTATGTAAGTTTTCAGGGAAACTTTTCCAATTTTTTCGTTACTTACGAACCTTGTCCTGAAAATTATGTACACAGCAAAAAACAGCCATATCGGTTGAGCTGATCTCAAGTGATGCTCCGCAGGCTAAAGTCTGGCTCTGACCATGCGCAGAACTCAAAAACTGAGTCGCGTCACGGGGGCGAGCGCGGCAGGTGGGGAAAGTGGCTCCGCCGGTATGCCATGCGCAGAGAATTACCGTCAGAGCCAGAGTTAGCCTGCGCACGATATACCTACAAGAGTCAATTGATTCTTATTGATGTTTCTTTGTATATCACGTCATGTGAGCAAACGAGCAGATGGACTGGTCACCACCGTCCATTTCACCCATTTTGTTATGCCGTATTTTAACACCAATAAGACAACAAAACACGTTGCCCGTTGGGTCGGTACCTTCTTCTTAACCTTCAAACCGATACACAGCAGTGCAAGCATTGCTGCTTTACGGCAGAAATAAATAGGCAAGGAGGATGTACAGTCAATGACTGGTCAACCTTGACACTCGCAGTGCGACTCTAGCCAAAGAACAAAGTCCAATGTATCAAGCTTGATGTGCTCTTGATCAGAGGCGGCTCGTGACATTTTTTAATGGGTGTGCACAAAAAAATTAAATACTTAAATAAATTTACTTACCTACCATTTATTGATGAAATATTTTTTATGGCTTTATTGTTACCTACATATTATGCGCGCCAGCGCCAGCTCCAAATACCAGACACGGGAAACAAAACAATTTAATTATAACCGCACATCCAAGGTGTTTTTAAATATTGTTCTGGTTTGAAAACACGATTAAAAGTGAATTTTTGTACTACATTTTTGAACTAGCGCGATTTCAGAATGTGGCGGCCCCTTTTCATTGAGTTCAAGTCGTATTTGTAGTCTTTTTCGCATTTTTAATGTAAACGACACTGTATTCGTCCATTTTTACAGTAATTAAGCACGTACACTATTAAAAACAATTATTTCTAAATTTTCAAGCAAAATTGCGAACAGTAACTGAAAGCTGTATACGAAAAGTTTGTTTACGTATGATCGGCAACAGCGGCTTGTCACCGAACTGCATGGCACTTAGATTATGAATAACGGCAGCTTATGGCATGGCATCGCGATCTGGCAACGTAGCCTTGAGGCTCAAGGCTCAAGGCTTGAGTAGTGCTCCTGATTAGGCTAATTTCTCATAGAAAATCTTTTGTTTCACGCGCTCGAGCGTGTTGATGTTTCTCTTTCACACTTATTGAATTCTGTATAAGGAATTGTACTGAAGATTTCTTCATAGGAGCGGAATCGCTGGCGATCCACTTGGTACAACTTGACTACGTAGGTATTTGTTGCGTAATTATTTCTTAGGCTATTATAAATGTATACAACGTATAGGGTTATTAAAATAGGTATGTAATCGTATGTAACTTAACTAGGTAGGTAATACATCCTAAGTTTGAGTTTTGTGAAAGAGGGAGTGCACTGCACCAGTGCTCTTTAGGACGAGCCGCCTCTGCTCTTGATTGTACTTCCTCAGACGGACTATAGACAAAAGCCAAAAAAAAAAAAAAAAAACACCTTCAAAATGTCTTTCGTAATACGTCCATTGAAATAAGAACGGTACAAAGTCCAATATGTCAAGCTTGATCTTCTCTTGACTGTACCTCCCCAGACGGACTATAGACCAAAGCCCTACTTCAAAATGTCCTTCGTAATCGATGAATATTCCTAGCATACATTATTTTTCCTAATGACTGTAATCCGTACTCAACAATATCAGTAGAACAATCTCAATTCGACCTTCTCGAGTACCACCTACATAATTTCCCACGTCCCCTCAATTCCTAAATAGCTCAGTTTTAGTTCCCACACTGCTAATAGTCATACGATAGCAATGATTACGTTAAAAGTTATATCATACAAAGCATTATGCATAAAGACTTTTTATACGACAAATATGTTGCAGGGAAAGTTAAAACTCAGACAGTGTTGATAAACTGCAGAACTTATTATTTAGAGTAGGTTGCACAGACTTATTTGAGGGCGATTCAGAGTTTAAGGAAGGCCATAAAAAAATAATTCATAAAATGAGTTCAAACGTAATTTTCAATTTGATGAACCAAATACATATTTTTATATCGGCTCCACACGGCTTGTTGTCACTCTTAAAATGGCTTGCGTTATATCTATATCCGATCACAAAGCTGTATTTCATCTTTGAACATTCGATTAATTTCTCCAACTTTTCTGCTTCTAGACTGGACACGTTTTTCTTGCGGCAATTTACAGCAATCTTTAAATAACGAATTCACCATTTTTAAAAGACCGACACCTTTTGGCTATTTACAAAAATTTGAAATTTGATCGTTCTTGAGAAAATCCACTCTCGACGGATTGTATTGAGCATTGATTGACCAATAATAAGAAGGACTGACCATCTCGTTATACAGCGTGTAACGGAAAGGTGTGATAATACTAAAGGGTGTGAATCTGCCCATCAAACTGAACAACTTTCCCCAAGGAACATGCCCGCGGGCGACTAAAGGGGACGCGGTCGCGCGTACTTACTATTTGGTGTCGGTTTTCGTCAGCGGGGTTTGGCCGACCGAGCGTGGAAGACAGGGTTCCCTGTCAAAAGAAACTCTGCAAATAATTTATTTAAAAGCAGTGTTTTAAATTTTAAATATAAGTTACAATTGACTTTGCCCCGTTTTGTACTTTATCTGTAAGCAGATAATGAAAGTATTCATATTTTGAGGGCACCCAAGCGTATCCACTGTCCGAATCTACACAATGACTCAATTAAGATATGAAAGACAAGGGTCACTCCTGCTGATGTGATTATTAAGCGCAACCGAGGTATCTGAATCTTTAGTTTAGTATGTTTTAGGCAACTAGACATGTACATTCAACGACAGGTCATGCTTGACACTCGCAGTGCGACTCTGGTACTTACGTCTATTGAAATAAGAACGGTAGCCTGATTGCACGTTCGCCGAATACCAAAGTATGAGTTATGTTGTTTTCATAGTGTGTTCATACTTTTCTAATGAGCTGTGAGAATCTTCAGCATCAAAAGAGATGGTCAGGTCTTTATAATGTAGGACACATCTGCGGAAATTCCGGGTCGGAACGATCTGCGACGGATATTTCCGCCAAATATGATCTGACATACCTTCTAGAGCGGAATTTCCGCATCATAATTTTCCGCAACTTCTTGTGACTTGCGACATTTTCTTTGTGGTTTCGGATCGTTACGACACGGAATTTCAGCTCTAGTGTGTCAAACTTGACGGAAAGATTCGTAGCGGATCGATCCGCCGCGGAATTTCCGCAGGATTGGTGTGTTACAGTTAAGCCGGGATATACTTTCCTAAATCGTGAAGAAATAAATGAAATTTGAAACAGAGACTTGATTTGGACTTTTTTCGTATACAGTAAAACACTTTTTTACCGCAGGAAAACTTTACTACAGGAAAATCTTATCAGAATACGACACAGATAGAGCTAGGCCATTGCCTAAAACCCGTTCATCAAATTTACGAGGTCAAGAATAAATAGGAAGTCAGTGAAAAAACTCAATAATGAAATTAGATATTATTAATGTTCTGACATGTTATAATTAATGGCTTTTGGGGTGTAGTGGGGCGTCTGTTTCCGCTTCGGTGTTACCAGCCGACCCTCGGTGTGAGGGTGGTATACCACCAGGTGCAGGCGGCCCGCAGTCTCTCACCAGTGGCTCCAAGCAGCTGCAGTGCGCGCAGCGGCCACACCCTGGTACACCACGTCGGCTCGTGGGCTAAACTGGTTTTGAGGGGGGCCTGTCTGCTTCGGCGGTCCGGTCTAACTGCGGAAACCTCCCGCATTGTGCACAAGTCTTACTCGGTGTAGAAGGCAAGCCACGCTGATAAGCAACGGATCTTGGCGGATATGGCGAGTAAGCAAGGCATTGTTGAAGGCTTAGGGTGACGGTGGAGGTCGGAAGAGACCGTCGGCCAGATACTGCATCTGAACCCTCCTCCGGTCGTAGCGGTTCTCCGTTCCATTGGGGTAAGGTGGGTAAGGACGAGAGAGTGCGTCTGTGCCTGCGCAACCACTTACGCACTTAAATATGTCCCGCGCAAATGACAGCTTCTTCTTGATACCGGACTCCGAATAAGAAAAGACCTGCGGCGATGGGTGAAGGTAGATGGGTCGGGTCATGGTGCATTCCCGGCTTTGTCCAACACCTGCACGTTGGCGGCTCAAAGAGAGTGGTCGTTTCTGCGCTGCAATAGGGGGCGACAGCGTGGACTGGGCAGCACTTTGGGTGACGGAGCAGCCCTGTTTAGGGAGGCACTGCTCCCCTCGCTCAGCCGAGGAGGGGGCTAGAAAAGGTGTCCTGAAAAAATGCTCGTCCCATCACTTTGGGGGGGTAGCAACCGCGGCTGCTCGAGCACCCCAACATACGCGGTCGACGTAACAAAAATAAAAAGCAATTGAAAACTTGTAAAATGACCTTTGGTGCATGGAATGTGCGGACGCTTATTGACAATGACGGCAACCTATGCCCCGAAAGGAAAACAGCCGTAGTGGCTCGTGAACTTAGCCGATACAACGTCGATATTGCGGCTCTCAGTGAAACTCGATTGGCTGACGAAGGCGAGCTGATAGAACGTGGCGGGGGTTTCACCTTTTTCTGGAAGGGTAGTTCACCATCCGAACCTAGACGAGCGGGCGTAGGATTTGCTATTAAGACCTGCATTGCCAAAAAGTTATCAGAATGTCCTGTTTTCATCTCGGACCGCATTATCACATTGCGCCTTCACCTGGAAAATGACAATTACCTGAATGTTCTTAGCGTATGTGCGCCAACAATGGGGAATGAGGATAGCGTCAAGGATCGCTTTTATGAAGAAATCGGCCAATGTCTTAGTAAAATACGCCCAAAGGAACAAATTCTACTACTGGGCGACTTTAATGCGAGAGTTGGTCAAGATTATGAAGCTTGGCCTAAAGTTATTGGTAAACATGGCGTTGGCAAGATGAACAGCAATGGCCAATTACTATTGACTCTCTGTGCGCAGTATGATCTCACCATAACCAACACCTTATTTAGGCTTGCCGATAAATACAAAACTACCTGGATGCATCCAAGGTCCAAGCATTGGCACTTAATCGATTACGCGATTACCCGGCGACGAGACATCTCTCAAGTATATATCACCCGCGTAATGCGTGGCGCAAATTGTTGGACAGACCACCGGCTTGTTCTAACTAGACTTAAGCTTCGCCTTCGCTTACCACGTAGATCTTGCAGACCTAAACCTACTACTATGAACCTGGACAGACTAAGTTGTCCTGAAGTTCAGGAAGCCTATGTGCAGACCATGGATAATTTGTTATCTTCACTAAACGCCATAGATGGTGAGCTAGAACCCAACTGGCTACACTTCTCGTCGTCTATGCTTAAAGCAGCCACTCAAGTACTTGGGCCCAAAGTTAGAGTCAATGAAGATTGGTTTGACCAAAATGACAGAGAATTAACCGTAGCACTTGGCAAACACCGGGATCTCTTAAAGCGGCATGATAACGACGCACACGGTCTGTCTGAGGACATTAGGAACAGTGGTGCGGAGCTAAGGAAATTGACCAGGGAGATGAAGGATAGGTGGTGGCTCTCTAAGGCAGAAAAGATCCAGTGGCTCGCTGATACATTCCAGCTGGGTGCTTTCTACGAGGAAGTGCGTAAACTTATTGGCTCTTCCATCCGAAATAATGTTCCACTAAAATCAAGGGACGGTAACCAGAAACTTACGTCAAAGCAAGATGTTCTTAACCGTTGGGCAGAACACTTTGACCAACTGCTTAATATTGATCGTTCAGCTGATCTTGGATATATCGCAACTATTCCTCAACAGCCGGAACACACCTCGTTGGACGAGTCACCGACACTTGAAGAAGTCATAAGAGCCATCAAAGACCAGAAAAACAAGAAAGCAGTCGGCGTTGACAATTTAGCTGGAGAACTGCTAAAATATGGCGGAGAGCAGGTACACATACATATTTGGCAATTGTTTGTGCGCATGTGGAACGAGGAAAAGGTACCTCCTGACTTTGAGATTTCCCGCATACAAGCTCTTTATAAAAGCAAAGGAGATCGTTCTGATTGCAATTCATACCGAGGCATATCACTACTATCTGTGCCAGGAAAGATATTTGCCAGAGTTCTGCTCAACCGCCTTATTCCAGTTTCAGAGACGTTGCTCCCAGAAACTCAATTCGGTTTTCGTCCTGACAGAGGCACCTGTGAAGCCATTTTTTCCATCAGACAGCTTCAGGAAAAAAGTCGGGAACAAAGTCAGCCACTTTACCTGTGCTTTGTAGACTTGGAAAAAGCATTTGACTGTGTACCACGGGATGCTCTCTGGATGGTATTAGCAAAATTAGGGTGCCCGGAGAAGTTTATCCGTATGATTCGACTTCTACATGACAGGATGACCTGCTGTGTATCTGTAAACGGCGAACACTCTGAGTTCTTTCCCGTGAGTTGCTTGCACCAACTCTGTTTGCGCTGTACTTTGCGGTTGCAGTCGGTGAAACCCTGGACAAGACTTCTGCAGGCATCAAAATTCGTTTTCGAACTGATGGCGGAATATTTAACTTATCACGACTAAAAGCGTGCACTAAAGTATCCCACACTATAATCACGGAGATAATGTATGCAGATGACCTTTGTTTCGTGGCAGACTCTCTTCCTGAACTTCAGAGTCTAATTTCCAACCTCCATGTAGCTTGTTGCCGCTTGGGTCTGAAAGTCAGCGTCTCAAAGACCGAAGTTATGGCGATGGACTCACATGGTGTTTCGCAACCGGTAAAGGTATACCTTGGCGAAGACGAACTGAAACAGGTAGAGAAATTTAAGTACTTAGGCAGCTTTATTTCATCTAAAAACGACCTTGAAGCTGAAATTAATCATCGCATTGGTGCGGCTGCAGCAGCTTTCGGCAAGCTTCGATCCAAGGTACTGCGATCACACGATTTGAGGTTATCTACAAAAATTTCAGTATACATGGCGGTTGTCCTTCCTAACCTCTTATATTCTTCGGAGACATGGGTGCTCTACCGAGAGCACATACGCACGTTAGACCGGTTCCACATCAAATGCCTGCGTGACATATTAAACATCAAGTGGTCGGATCGGGTTAGAAACACCGATGTTCTTCGACGGGCAAATGTCTGCGGCATTGAGGCATACCTCATGCGACGTCAGCTTCGTTGGTGCGGACACCTCGCACGTATGGCTGAGGAGAGAGTAGCGAAGCGCATATTCTTTTCTGAACTCCAGAACGGCAAGCGAAAACAAGGCGGTCAGTTCCTTCGCTATAAGGATGTTCAAAAGAGACATATGAAGCAATGTGGGGTCGAGTCCCAAAGATGGGAAGTGAGGGCCAGTTGCCGTCCTGAATGGAGGCGTTTGGTGCACAAAAATATTAATGACTTCGAAGAGCAGCGAAGAATTGTGATTGACGCAAAACGTGACGCGCTGAAGGCCAGACCACCGGCGGCCATACTTTATAACTACGTTGATGGTGTGCTTACGTGTCGGGATTGTTTCCGCACTTTCACTAATAAAATTGGCTACTGCAGCCATCTTAGAGCACATGAAAGGGCGAAACAGCGCGCCCAAGTAACAAATTAGAAGCGGTCGCTGTAGCCGAAATCGGCTTGGAGAGAATAATAATAATAATAATAATTAATGGCTTTTGAGAAACGCAAAAACTATCTATTGTTAAGCTTAGCGCAAATTAATTTGTAGTAAATTTAATACTAATAGTATTAATGACGTGAATTTTTACTATTTCTAGTGCAGATTAGGAACATCCTGAGGCCTAGATTAGTGGCTATCTTTTATCGTAATGTAATGAACGTGTAGTGTACGGGATTGACTTGTGCATTAATAGATTGACATTTTAATTTTTTATCAAACTAACGGCGTTTAGGATATCAAAAAACCACTTGTCTATAAGCTCCTAATCTCTTTACACAGGCACAGGTGACGTAAAAGGGGCAAGTTTGAAACAACAGGATGGTTAGCGCACCCTTCTACAACTATACCACCAAAGATATCGGATCTCCTTGCTTCGCTCGAAATAGATACCTTGCTAATTTATTTCACTATGGGATGACATCTGCCAACATGTCCCAAATTTAAATGTCACATCATCAATGATCGCTAGGATATATTCAAAATAACCCGTCAAATTCATAGAACGACGCCTTTACTACCTTGTGACAAATTATTTCTTTAGTACTCCTTCTATTACTCTTATTTTTCTGTGTATACCACCTACCACCGCGGTTCATTTTGCCAGTAGTGGCATAAAAAGCGCTGTGATTGTGGAACAATCGGTCAAAAAAGTGGACATCAGGGTTAGTATTCCGGAGTTTTATCGGAGCTCCGATATTATCGAATTGACAACAACAATTACGTTCGGAAATTTACTATGTATGGGAATTTCCTTGTCAAAGGCCGAACCATAGACTAATTATCGGCGCGCAGTTCTGACAAAAGAACCCGTGTCACCAAAATATCGCTAAAGCTGTCAACATTGTTGTTTTACGACTCGCAAATAAACTTCAACCGTAGCGTGGTAGAGTAGAACTAATTTTTTGGCCGAGTGTACATCCTGGTATGGTGGAAAACTGAGCGAGATCTGTCCAGTGGACGATTTTTTTTATATATCGTCTTATAGAATTATTTCTCAATAATTGTAAAAAAATATTTTTTCGGAGTTCTATATTACCAAAGAAATAAATGGTACAGCAGCACTGCACTTACTTTCTCGCAACACTCAAGGAAAAACTATCAACGGCAAACTTAAATTTGTAATGCCATACACATGGTATGGAAATACTAACTTTTATTTACGTTTTTCAAAAAAAATGTTCGCATGAAATATACAGATCAATTCAGAATTCAAATTGTCAAAAATTAAAACAAACAAACCTCAAATGATTTCGAGTAAATAACATGTTTAACTTTTGGTAGTACTGGAACACCCTTTATATAAATTTTCACAAATCAACGAATACTACCGTAGGATACTTGCATGGAGATTTTTTATTTCCCAACACATGTTCCTTTTGGATAATTGTTCAGTTTAGTCTACTGAGCAAGCCCTTTCAGTTTTTGGTACATCCTGTGTACTAAATTTTATTGAAAAAATCATAAATAATATCCAGTCAGGTAGACAACCAATCCAGGATTAATATTATAGAAAATTTTAATAAACTCAATGGAACCAATTTTGGGTTAATCACATATTTACGATTTGGTGGTACAGGAACACCCCTTATATGAAATTATACAGATCAATTGATACTGACGCAAGATATCTTACATGGAGAAGCTTGGTCATGCAAAGTTTCATCAAGATTGTAAGAGCCGTTTTTGAGAAAATTTCAATTTTTCATTTTCGTTGTATGACAGCTACCCTCAAAATGAGAGCCAGCAAGAAACCACTTAGAACCCTTCGATGGATTTGCATAAAACTCCTAAATTCAAAATATGGTGTCAAACGGACCATTCGTTTAGCCACCAGGCCAAAGCGTGACGGACAGACCGACCGACGGACCGACCGACCGACGGACCGACCGACCGACCGACGGACGGACATTTTTGGGAGACTTGTTTTTTAGGATGTATAAGTGATATAGAACACATTTTTGAAAAAATTAGAAAAACTTTTTTTTTCACGAATACAATACCTTTCTCGTTCCGCTCGAAAGTAAAAAAGAAGAGACCTATTAAGTTATCACGTACCAATACATGAACAATAATTCAAATTATTATAATTTGTGTGTTCTACTTTCTTAAACAAAGTACTTGTGGATCAAAATGCCTGGTCAACTGCTAATATCTTTTTGTCATTACTAAAACGTGAACATGAATGTTAGCATTTTCTAGGAGTCGACATACATTACATACATAATAATTATGAGGCAACACAATATATGAAAAAAATAAACAGCGCTAGACACTTGTCTAACCGCCGCTGGCCTTCAACTTATGGATAACGGGCTATCCTCACATGCTAACCATAAGATATCAATAAGTTGAAGGCTTTCACAAGTTTCGAGTCATTGAATAATTGACTGGGAAAGTAAACCGCATAGCACTATCACTAAACCTCCAAAATCACTATTTTTAGGGTTCGACAGGACCATATTCAAGCTTCTAATAAAATATAATAAACCATACAAAACACAAAAAATATAGGGCGTCCCTCCCAAATTGTTATTTTCACCTCACTAGCTCGGGAAAAAAGTCACAAAAGTCATTTTTGGCCTCTAGCGTGCAAAAAGCTTCTTACATTTTATTCAGTCTATAAACAATTTGCGTCGCAAGGTAGCAAAATTGTTACTTGGTGCGAGTTCCATGTAATTTAAGTCGAGCAAGCGAAGGATTCTATGATTGAGCCACGAAAGAAGTGAGTGGTTTAAAAGAAGAATCCTGAGCGTAGCGAAGGTTTCAACTTTTCAAGGCACGAGACGTGAAATAACTTTATTGCCAACCGAAATAAACAATTTTTCATCTCACTAAAATGCTAACGAATAGCGCCAGTACCTCATACCATAATTCATTATCACGAATTTCAACAACGTTCAAATTTCCACGCTATTGAGTAGCGGCTAAAAGTTACTTTTGCTTGCAGATTTCAACCGATTAAAATCTTAAAAACTTTTTCCATGCTAGCGGCCAAAAAAAGATTTTCCGACCGATAAAGCTAAGTTTACCGAGCAAGTGAGGTAAAAAAGATAGCCCTATTAGCTCTATTGAAAAAAGAACTGGTCAAGTGCGAGTCGGACTCGCGCGCCTAGGGTTCCGATATACCTATAGTATTTTTGGAGGCAATAAAGTCCATTTTCAGGACCGCAAAACTAAATTTGTTTGTAAAGGATTTTTGCAGATTTCTGAAAAACTGTGCAACTTAGAAAGATCGTTTTATTTTTGCTGTAATGATTGCATAAACTTCTGTCAACTGTAATTAATTCAGATTTTTCCTTTCAAAAACTTCGGAGATAAGGGGGGGGGGATGCTATTTTTTTTTTAATTTTTCGTCATAACTTGAAAACTAAGAAACTTAAAAAAATACAAAAATATATTTTAAAATGTACAAGTAAAGCCCTTTCATATGATACCCCATTCGACCTAGTAGCGACAATTTAAAATTTGCCCTCCCCTATTTTGGCCCCCTTTACATTAATAATCATACTTTTTTCAAACTTTTTTCATGTGCAATTAAGTTGGGCAACTATATTCTAAAACTATTCCAAATTTCAGGTCGATAGCATTAGTGGTTGCTGAGATATAGAGGTGTGACAGACAGACGGACAGACAGACAGACAGAGCGGCACCATAAGGGTTCCTTTTTTTACCATTTTGGTATTGGAACCCTAAAAACGGAGCACAAGATTTATGATCAAATATGGTGCTTATAGAAATAAAACAATACCTACATATACTTACTTACTTATGCTGGCTCAGCGACCCGAAGAGGATCTTGGCCTCCGACACTAAGAGCCGCCAGTCTTCTCTGTTGTGTACAGCTTGTTGCCAGTGGGCTATTTGAAGCTCCAACAGATCTTTCTTGACTTGGTCGATCCAACGATACCTAGGACGTCCGACGGGGCGTCTACCAGTCGGACGTCCAAGATACGCTCTTTTGACCGCACGATCCTCCCCCATCCTTTCCACATGGCCGAGCCAGCGGAGTCGGGCTGACTTGGTCTCCCCAATGATGTTAGGCTCCGCTATAAGGTCTTCTATCTCTTGGTTCTTCCTAACCCTCCATGTTCCGTCTTCTCTCATTGCTGGTCCTAGAATTTTCCGTAGAATTTTCCTCTCTGCTACTAAAAGTTTGTCTTCCTCCTTCAGCGTTAGTGTCCACGCTTCGCATCCATACATCAAGATTGGCCTGATGACGGTTTTATAGACCCGAATCTTGGTTCTTCTGCTGATAAGCTTGGACACGAGAATTTTGTGAAGGGCTGCTGAACATCTTAGTGCGCTTTGGATTCGGATATCAATCTCCTCGTGCCTACATATATACCTAAAAAATCGGTCATGTAGAAGCCGGACTGAACAAAATTATTTACAGCAAGTATTTTTGAACCCATCACTAAAATTTCATCTGACACATAATATGTTGATACGGAACTCGCCATGCGCGAGTCCGGCTCGCACTTGGCCAGTTTTTTCTATCCTCCCATCATAAAAGTGTGGGTTTACGGCATAGCTGGAGGCCACGTATGACCTTAGCTGTAGAGCTCCGTGATTTATAAAACTCGTCTGTTGTAAATAATATCGGCCGTAATTTGGTATACAACCTGCTATTAGAAACGTGGACTAGATCTGTGAAGATAAGTTCAGAGTTCGTATGGAAGAGTTTTGACATGAGTAATTTTATCGTTCATCCGTGTTTTGCTGAGGAACTATCTACCAAAGGTTTTTTTTAATCGCTGCAAAACAATTGGTATGTAACTCGGTCTATAAATATGAATAATCTGTATCTCATACGAAACTTGCGCCATTTAAATTACGCAATAAATAATACTTTCAAGTAATGGTAGGGCTTTTGTGCAAAGTCCGTCTGGGCGTCTGGGGCAGAAAAAGGGAAGGGGGTGGCCCCTTCCCTATTTCTACCGTGAGGCAGCAGTGTTTGCACTGCTGTGTTTCGGTTCGAAGGGTAAGAGAGCCAGTGAAATTACCCGCACATGAGACATACCACCTTAGTTGTCAAAGTGAGCAACAGGCTTTGCTGTCTTATTAGGCTCTAAATATGCCACTAATAAGATAGTGGCTGCTACGGGCGGTGGTGAACACTTACCATCAGGTGGCCCACCTGCTCATTTGCTTACTTGTGGCATTAAAAAAGTAGCAATTTCTGAGCCTCGACTGCAATTACCAAAATAGCGCACTGGTATCTTAATCCTGTACTATTAATATTAAACGAGCAATATTTGTATATATATAAATATATATATTTGTAATCGGTTTCTCGAAAACGGCTCTAACGATTTTGATGAAATTTAGTATCCGGGGGTTTTTGGGGCGGAAAATCGATCTAGATAGGTCTCATGTCTGGGAAAATTAGTTTTTCCCATGTTTTTAAGCATTAAAAAAAAATCCGCGTGTTAGACAGAAACCTACAGCGCCATCTGTTGGCGAGTAGCATAGCTTGCTCACCCGATGATATTTTAATGTTGAGGTAGCTATTATAGAGCGAAGCTCGGTCGACCAGGTACTGAACTACTATATCCGTGATTATATTTCTAACCCTTTCAAGTAAAACAGCCAAGAGGATCGAGCGCCAATATTATATTGCGAGAAATTATGATCGAACAGTCTGACGCCAACAATTCCATACTCGCTTGTGTGAAAGTTTCCATATCATTCCCTACTTACCTATTTAACATTAAAATCAAAGTGCTATGAAACTACAGTAATAATGAAGTAGGTAGGTAATAATCACACTTTCTGAACAGTTTGAGTGGTTGTAAAATTTAATGGGTGCACAATCTGTGTCAAATGTAGGTCTTAGTACGTACGGCGGCAAGTAAGTGGTAACAAAACCAGTTTAAGCTGAACCAGCGCTACGCTACAAACGCATGAAACCAGAGACCAGCTAAAGGTCAAATTGTTGCATTTGACGTGCGGCCGACTGTACCTATTCGTAAAGAGTTTATCCAGGGTGTCCTAGGACACTTTTACTAACGAAGATCTGAAGTTAGGGGACCTTAATACCTATCGATTTAACCTCAAGTATGTTCCGCGAAATTGCGTAGTTTAGGAGCTACGCCCCTTTGAGATGTCCAAATTAGACCTAACTTCATAGTAACCAATGAGCTTGAAGTTTTCCAGAGAAGCAGACATTATAGTAAAGAAGTTGAAGGACTTTCCTCCAATTTGAAGGAGCACAAAAATATTTGACCCCTAGAACCGCCAAAGGCCGGCACCGACCGTCCACATCTGAGACCGGCACCGGCATAAGACCCTCCATGTCTCATTGTTGCAAAAGCCCGACCCGACCCAGGAAAACACAAGGTTTTATCCTTAGATAAGCCATGTCAAAATACAATCGAGAAGTTTTAGATTCAGTAAAAAAAGAATCCATTTAAGTCATAAGTTTTTAAGGCTAACACTTACCTGTCAGTATGGTTAAGGTCAGCCCGCACCCACGGCGCGCCCCACTCATCATCCAGAGGGACCTCTCTAGTGGCCCCATCCCACTGTGGGGCCTCCTGTGGCACCTGGGGGCCCCAGTCACCGCGAGGGCCCTCGGGCTTCATACCAAGTAGACCCGAGAGCCAAGTATATGATTTACTACGTTTCATTCCTTAAATCACTTCACACTAAACTGGATCACTTTACACTTCATGATTTTTTTTAACACTTTTTAGACGTCACTTTACACTGTTACTCACTGCATATTCGTTTTACTCATTTCTTAAAATTACAACCATCTGCACATCAAGCACTGATTTGTTTCGATTTCTTTGTCATTATTAATGGTCAAAATGAAACCTCACTGACAACTTTGATTCTGCAAATAATTGACCAATCAGACGCTTCTCTACACTCTATGAGATCCTATATTTTTTATATTGTTTCGCCGCCTGCGTATGTGTCAAAATACCAATTATTTTTCGAGTACTCATTAAAATTTTCCGCCTCCCTAACTATAAAACTGTTAGTTCACACATTGTTAGTTCATTTCTTACAAGTTCTACTCAACAGTCATAATGACGAACCTAATAACACCTACAACGTACCGTAAATCATCAAATAAAATTGACGTTAACTATTGGAATAAAATAATAAATAGAAATTTAATGCGCGAATCTCTGAAAATTTGTATAGGTTCCGGACACTTTTATAAATAAAAACCACTTGAATCACTCGATTGCTATCGTGTTTGTAGCTTATTTGAGATAAGTCTATCTTAAGGTTTTAAGACATTATGCGTCGAGACTGTAATGAAGAAGACCTACTCTGTAAAAAGTACATTTAACTTTATAGGCCCAATATTCTTGCTTCTTATTATACACATTATATTATCGTTATCCTAGCAACGCGATAAAATTTCGCCGTAACTAGCTCAACGCACAATCGTTAACTAGCCAAGCAACTTGCTTAACAAAGTTGCAATGACGTGTCCAGTTTATTCCTTACTGTATAAGGAAACTACTATTTCACCTACGAACTAAGAAGGAGTGTTAAAAGATGTTGAAAGATTTCGTTCGTTTTCTTCAAAAACATTAAACTAACTAAATTAAATAACAAAAATTAAATAAAAAACACTTAAAAAATACGAATAATTTACTTTTTTTTTTATTTAAAAGAATTTTTTTTTATTTACTTATTTATTTAATTTAAATTTACTTCTTCTTGAGGTAAAACTACTTTTTTTATTTACTTATTTAAGGATTTAGCTTTTGACTATATACGTCCGTCAAACTTCTGCCGGTAACAGCGTCAAAAAATCGCTATTTCAAACACTAGTTTATGGCTTTTTTCCAGCATTAGTACCTTTTAGCTGACAATAATTAACGATATTAATACCATGTTTTGTACGGTATTATATGAGATATTGCAAAAATTTCGTAAATTTCATTTCAAACCTAAAAAGGTCCATGGAGGTTACTATTGTATTTAATTTAAAATTATGTTCTAAGATAATATTAACCTAGGATAATTAAATATTGACGTTAGTAACTCGTTAATTTTATAATCCAGTCATGTTTGCACGGTTTGAACATTAAAGGTAAGACAATATTTAAATGTGCTATTTTGAAGTAAATTGCCGTAAAGCGAAGAATCTATTGCTTAGAAAATTATGTCTTCAACTGAATTTGTATGTATTAGGATGAACTAGTTTTCCTAAGCCCTAACCAGTTTTAGGGGCGTGTAGAAATTCCGTAAAAAAATTATCAACATGTTTAACCAAACCCGGATGAAACTTTGCACAGAAAAGGCGTAGCATAGTATCCACCCATCTCTGCCCGTGGGTGTCGTAAGAGGCGACTAAAGCTTTATGAACCGGAGGTGTCTCGTTTTTCATACTGCGGTCACTAACAAACAGCGGTCGCCAGCCGCAACGCTTACAAGCGTGGTAACTATGGTAATTCCACTAGAAAAAAACGCGCTTGTTTTCTAGAATATTAGAGGGAGCTCCCTGTCCTGCAGTGGACGTTTCATGGGTTCTTGTGATGGTCTAAGTAACATACTGTAATCCATAAATCGTGATCAAAAAATTATACGTGATTTATAAATTTCGGTCACGGAACCCTAAAAACTACAGTTGATTTTGACCCATGTTGACCCGCAGTCACAATAGTGTTGATCACGGTATCACGACTATACGACCAAGTTTAAGGTCACGGTTGCCAGTACAAACTGGGTAATAGAGGCGGGATTCCTAATTTGGTAAGGTTGTCTCTGAGAGTGCAGGAAACGTATGATTGGTGAAATTATCCATCGTGTTGATACCTGTAACAAAAAATATAATTGTAAGAATCAATAAAAATTATAATTACTGTACTAAAACGAGACGAGAATACGTACAGAGGTCGCTTAAAAAATATTTAAAAAAACCCGACTGCGAATCAGAAAAGAGGAGAGTTTTGTTCGTCATAAATAAATTCAAGTTAAGCAAACCCTATATCCTAGCTTGTTTTTTCCTCTTTTCTGTTACGTAGTCGGTTTTTTGTTTTTATATTTTACTTTATTTTATTTATTTTATTTATATATATATTTTATTTATTTAATTTATTACTTTTCAGTTTTCTGATTTGTTTCGTTAAATTATTATTAAACATTTGCTTGAACATATAAGTTATGTTTTTGTTGATACCCCACTTTAAAAAAGTTTAGGGAATTAAAAATCTAAGATGCTGAATTTGGCCATATTGATTTTTCATAATTTAAATACTTACACCTACTGTCACTCGCGCTTTTAAGATAAATTTAACTATGTATAACACATCAAACTGGGTTCAACCGTTTAGTAGTTACGAGGGAACAAAGAAGCGGACATACATTTACATACAGGTCAAACACACAACCCTCCTTTTGAGCTTCGCCGCAATCGGGTTATTAACAAAAGTTACACCAACACACCGTTTTTTGGACAAAACAACATCTGGTAGGACTACCGGTAGCCTAATTTGTTTCATCGTATTCAGTACTAACGAAAAAGACGTATAGGTTTGAATACTGCCGTGGTTGCACATATTTTAAGAATAGTTGAAACATATAGCAATGCAAACAAATACTAAAGCTTTATTAGCAGGAAAGTGTCTGCCAAATGCGAACCATATCCTTTTTCAAGATTCAAGATTCATGATAATCTTTATTGCGAAACACAGGTGTATACATAGGTCGTTAAAACTTTTTTAAGATTGTCTCTCTGTGATCTCCCTTAAACTATGGCATGCAACATTAATTAATACACGATTAAAATAATTTGAATAAAAATAATAGAATTAAATAATTGTCAATAATATAAAATATCAATAAAATAAAATGTCACACTTAAAACTAAAATAAATTCAAACTATACCCAACCTAATCGATCGTCATAATATTCTTGCAATGAATAGAATGCCTTTTCAATTGAATATTTCCTTAGTTCCTGCTTAAATTTATCAAATACTTCGTAATTCCTTAAATAAGGCTTGTCTAAAAAAGCTTTGGTTTGCTCCCCTGTGCAACACAAATTCCCGCGCAAAGCCCGATAAGGAGAACGGAATTAGTTCTGACATCTTTGACTTTGGCAGAGAGGAATTCTACTTAGGGCTACTATTTTCTTAATTAATTGCGCGGGAATTCGTGTTGCAAAGGGAATAGTTCGCATATGGCAGACACGTTTCGGGCTTCGGCTACTATACTAGTTGTAACTAGTAGCCGAATTCCTGGTTGTAATGATAGAACATATCACCTTCTGCACCGTGAGTCCCCCACACGCACGCGTTATAGATTAGATTACTATATTTTTTTTTATTGAAAATGGGCTTACTCTTGACCTCGATATATTGGTTTCTTGCCGTTTCTTTTACGCTGCCATAGCACGATCCGAATCGGTAGTAGACTCGCTTTATTTGCATTGTACTCTGCATGTTGCGACATACAATAATTATTCTGTAAAGAATCTACATTGAATAAAATAATCAGAAATCTGAATGGCACTGAAAATGCAGTTCGGGTTGCAAAGTACTGGACAGCTAGAATTATGCTATTTACCAAGAGACGACTAAGGTTTAATAAAGCAGAAGATGGGCAGCAGCATCCTACTGTGTATCGTATCATCTTACATTCTGCGTTCACCAACAACCGCGGTTCATGGTGCCAGCTGTAACACTAACAAGCCTGGTGACAACGGTTGTTTCAGATTTATAAATCAGGTACAATTTTCAGAGATAAAACTGATAAATGAGTTTAAACATCAACCTTTCTACAATGTCACTAAAATAGCAAGTAACTGTACATCGAGAGAGGTGTTAAAATGTTTGTATGAGATGTAGAAAGGGTCAAATCGGTCAAGTGTGCTTGAGATGAGATGCGAGTCGACAATGAGTGACTGACTCAGCTATATGGACGGACATTCATATTGCACCTTACATGTAACAAACTTCGAAAAAAAAGGCGTGAAGGTGAAATAAAATTGTTGTTAGATTCAGTTAGAAGTGAGTTGATATCACAACAAAGATCTTGTTTTTATCAAAATTAGAGTTCAGAGTCTAAAGTGCGTCAACGAGACCCCTACGTTGCATCTGTCTGATAGTCCATTTGACCTTTTAAAACATCTTTATTTTTTTGAATCGTAATACGTAGCCGATTAAAAATCTCACTGAAAGAGAGTCTTCATACAAGAAATTTTTTTTTTTACTGTCTGTAATCATCATCGAAACGTCCATTGCAGGACATGGAACTCCCTTCAGAATTCCAACAAAAACGCGTACCTAGTACATGTATGAGGGGAAGTACCATAGTCACCACGATTGTTAGCGTTGCGCGGTTTTTGGTGGCCGCAGTATGTAAAGCACGATTCACAAAAGGACGTTGCTGCCCATCCTCTAGTTCATAATCCCTTAGTTGCTGGCACCAAACGGACAACTGTATTTAATACTTGCGTTTAACTAAACAAAGAATAATAAAAATCGGCCAACTATGAGTTGGACTCAATAAAATAAGGTTTAAAGGAAGGATACAGGAAAAAGGATTACTAAAAAGGCTTTGAATATGATAATTTAGGACTTAAGGTAACCAACTAAATTTAATTGATTTTTTAAGATTCTGACCACGCATCTGAACAATGATGCAAATCAACAACTCAATGAAGAAGTAATTTAAATTCAACGGAAATTAATTTTATAAAATATACCAACTACATATTTCCATCTCAATTCTCAACATATTCTAAAGTGTTATTATAAAAACCGCATTGAACGTTGAGTTATTTTAGCCGTCAATCAGAAGTCCAGCAGAGCTAGTAAGTGTTATACCACCCATGATGCTCTCTACACCTTTTATAGAAAAGGAATAAAAACGGAACCAGCACGGCTCCCTGTGAAACTCAATGCAATTGCTCCTGACGCATCTAGAATGTGGATATAAACAAAGCTATGAGTATAAGAAAGAGTGCGTGGTCAAGTGGTAGTTATCCTTTCGTTGCAATCACAAAACATAAGCAAAGTAGGCCGTAGTTAGGACCTGAATGGGAGACAACTTGTGAGTGTTCCGTTCTTCGAAAGGCACGTTGAGTCGTAGGTCCTCACTATTATCACTGCTAGTAGTTGCTAAGCTAATTCAGAGATCATTTAGCAGCTTAAAAACTTTGTCACGTAATGTAGGGCTGGTATCTTGCTGGTATCTGATTGCTATGGATCAGGTTTGTTCTCTGGGTTTCCGAGATCAGATTTCCATCGCTTTTTGTAAAAAATATATACCTCGTCTAATCCCCTGAATAGGTAGGTAGCTAACTCCGTAAAATAGACTAAGATTAGGGCTGTGATGACGATGATGTAGATACAAACAAAGCTACACTAGATACTGGGTATACTCTGCGTACAAAAAAACTTTGTCCGTGACCGTTAATGCGCAGAGTCAAAAAATGAGTCGCGGGGGTGAGCGCGGCTCCCCCCAGGGGGCGAGCGAATCGTTCATTGGCTCTCCGCCTGTCACCCATGCGCGGAAAATAACCGTCATGGACAAACTTGTTCTGAACGCGCTGTAAGGATAATTTGGCAGTTATTATAAACCTACACAATAAATCATAAATTATGAAATTGAGGATGAAATCCGTCTTAATAAAATGACATGAATGAATTTGTCTCCTTTTATTTGTGATGCAATAAAGAATATATACATACATACATACATACATACATGACATTGAGTAAAATGGACTAAGTAGTAATCGCTTTTGACGTAACGATGGTTGCTCGTACAATAGAGTAAATTGAAAATATAGGTGCAAAGATACGTTAAGAACACTCTGAGAGGGCTAACAACTTTCGTGCGTGACTTTTCAGCTGTGTTTTTCCACCACGGCTGTCGTTCCACAAAACTTTGCTACAGTTCGTCCATATTAAGAATGCAGCGTCATCGCTTTCCGCCGCTGGTTGCCAAGTCCCGTAACCAATCAGGTCGCTAGAAATTAAATAGTCAAATGCACAATGACTAACTGACGGCAAACCTTCGAAAGAAGCGATTGTTTCTTTTGTGTGTTACCTAAAAAAAGAAAACAAAAATATTTTATTTGCATTTTATCTCCATTGTGATTACACCTTTACCCTAAATTTGCATTAATAACTGACTGCATTCATAACGCGGACGACTGTTAACTTGTGACCATTATTTATTATGTGATAGGATTGATCCATTTTCCAAGTTTAGAGCTGCGCTCGAAAATGAAGCAACCCTTACGGTTGGAATTTTTCAACCATTTAGCTACCTAGTCCAGATTTGCTGTAAAGGCACTGCTGGCGACAAACGTTAGGAGTAAATCAAGGTAAAGTTCAAGTACATTCATATTAAAGAGGGGTCGGGTTTGAGTGGACGCGGAGGTTTTAAAATCGAAGGGCAAAATCTTATTGTTTACCTATCACTATGGTGATAGCCCGTGTGGTACCGGTAAAGAATAGTACCAACCCAACTCTGCCCTTGGGTGTCGTAAGAGGCGACTAAGGGATTGTGAACAGGAGGATGGGTAGCAGCGTCCTCGTGTGTATCGTATCATCTTACATATTGCGGTCACCAACAACCGCGGTCCATGGTGCCAGCCGCAACGCTAACAATCGTGGTGACTATGTTACTTCCCCTCCATGCTCCCTGTCCTGCAGTGAACATTTCATGGAATGTTATGTGTAGTGTACGGGTACGGAACTCTTAGAGCGTAATATTATATATTCTTTGCTCATAGTGTGCGAGTCCAATTCGCAATACGCCGGTTTTTGTATAAATAAACGTAAACTCTTTCAACTGCGCACTGTCACTAGAAATCCCGCAACATATACAAATTGCATCAAACAGTGAACAAATTGAACAATTTCTTGTACAAACTGAATCCGGTTTCTCTCAACATTGACCTGTCGCGCAGTTTCACCGTTAGTCAACAAAAAGCCCTGCTCGGGAGTCGGCGGTAATGAGTTTACGAACTGCAAGTCACTGGCATCATGTTATCTACAGCAGCGTTAGCATGAGCCCCTAGATAAACGCTTTTTATTTTCATTCACAAGCGCAATAAAATTTACGTTTGTTCCATACATTAATTAAAAGTAGAAAACCAGCTAAGCGATAGTCGGACTCGCGCACCAAGAGTTCCGTGTCACCAAGATAAAAATACAGTTTAAGTTATGGATTCTCAGTCACGCAGAAGTGTATTAAATGCATGCGAGTCCGACACGCACTTGACCAGTTTTTATTATTTGATGTTATTATAAAGCTTATGCACTATAAACATACCAATTTTGTAAGTATTCCCGTTTTTACGATAGAGCTAAAACAAAAATCGAGTAAAAATCGCCTAAAAAGTACCATTTTAGATTGGAAGCCCCCCTACCAAAAATGTGTTTTTTATTATTATTTTTTGTATTTTTTGTTATAGCGGCTACAGAAATGTGACAAAAATAAATCTTCTGTGAAAAATTCAACTGTCTACCTGATACGGTTCATGAAGTACAGCCATAGACTAACACGATTTTCGCGCGCCGACGGGCTTGCGCGTTTTGACGCGTTGTTCTAAGGATACAGCCCGCTGACAAACAGACCGACAGACATCGGAGGCATATTAATAGGGTTCCCTTTTTCACAGTTTGGTAACGGAACCCTAAAAAATGAAATCTGGCTTCAGATATATTTTATCAAGGGGCATGATGAGCCCCTATCACTCCACCAGCCAGCCAGCTCCAGCTGGTTTAATTCATGCAAGAGGTTCGGTTTTAGAGATAATCGTTTTGAACAAGGGTAAAGTTTGCACACTTTGACTTGGTAAACATACAGCTGGACCTTCCTCTTCCAACATGGACCCGAAAAGATAACAGTTGAAAAATTAATACTAACGGCTTGGCCAACCACGTGCGTTTTATGAAGCTGCAATTTTTTTTAAATAGACTGTATAATAAAATACAATGTGTGCACAAACTTAAACGATAGATTCTGACCATGAAACTGAACAACTTTTCCCAAGGATCATAGGTAAAAAAGAATTCGACCTCCCATACAAAATGTGATGTCCGCTGATGCTCTTTGTATATGGGAAGTAAGCATTGGAATAAACGAAAAAATGAATTATAGTTTTTTTTTTTCAATTTTAGAGCTTTCTTGGTGAGAATACCAAGAAGGCTCTACAATACACGGAAGTTGCCCTTCCCTTAGTCGCCTTTTACGATATCTACGGATTGAGATAGAGTGGTACTATTGTACTCCTGCACCAAACGGTCAACAATAGATCATTTCCAACCTACGCTTGTCACAATCACAGGAGTAGGTAAGTAAGAATTCGTTTCCTGTACTTCATCCAGTATTTGTAGAATAAACTGATGACATAGACGCCTCTCGTCGAGCAGATATCTACACACTTTATGTAGACGATGTCGTAATGTTTTCGTAGTAAATTTGTAACGTGGTTTTATGTATGTTTTTTTTAAAGGCGATCTGAATAGATAGTGTTTGACTTCGCGTGCCAATGTTAAATCTCACAACTTTTAAAAAGAGTTCAGTGCTTCTGCTGTATGAATAAAGAAGTACTTTAAAGATAAGGTAATGTAAAACTAGGATAACACCCGAACATACGGTAGACTTCACGAAGTATCTACTGTTTTGTGTATTTTACTATTTGATTATTTTTTGACCGAGATTTAATTTATTTCAATTTGATATAAAAATTTAATTTTGTAATAAGTACATTCACATTTACTGCTGCACTAAGGTTAGGTTAAAGTTAGTTTAAAAACAATGTAATTTTCACATCACTAGAGCACAAACATTGCTTTATCGGTAGAAATCTGAGTGCCAAAGTCAGTTTTGGCCGCCCAGCGTGAAAAAGGTTTTAAAATTGTAATCGATCGAATACTGCATGCAAAGGTCATTTTTGGCCGCTAGCGTGGAAAAGGATTTTGAAATTCGATCGTGATCATGATCATGAATCACGGCGCTTTTCATCAGCATTTTCCTCGCTGCGCTGTACTCGTAGTGAGGTGAAAAATTGTGTTTCGCTCAGCAGCAAAGTTATTTTGCGTCTCGTGCCTTGAAATGAAACCCTTACTACTCAGGGTACCTAGACAAGAGGCTTTCTATAATCGTAACCGATAGTAAAACAGAATGAAAATGTACGGGATTGACATTAGCCGTCACGCAAAATGTCGTTAGCTTATGTCAATCTCGTACATTTTTATTCTATTCTACTGGCGTTTAGGACTATAGAAAGCAGTTGCTATGGTCGAAAACGGTCGGATGATGATGAAATGAAAATTACACTTCATACTAAAAAGCCACGTTATTTTTCAATGTAATCCTCTTGACGGTGAAGTAGCCTCCTTATGTTCTGCAATTTCTTTGACCTTCTTGTATGACAAAACATTAACTTTGTCCTTAATCTTGTACATCATCGTGAGAGCAAGAGGGAGCAGTATTACGTGTCTTAGTTGCTCCAATACCTTGCGTATCGCTCCGTCCTCATTTCACATAGCTGTCATCCTAAATAAGCTGCGTTATTGCTAATGTAGATACGAAATCGCAAATCTTTACTGCTAAACTATTTTATTTTGTAATCATACGACACTCTTAAAAAGTGACTCCACATATGCAAAGACGCGCCGTCTACATGGGAGACGCGATACTATGCGCGAGCGCAAGGGCGGGGCAAGGCCGGGTCGTGAACCTGCGACCGACGACCGCTTGCACGATCGCCCACTAAACCTGTCGCTAGCTGGATCTCGCTATTGTATTTTTGTGCTCGAAAACACTAGGGCCTGGGGCAACTAGACGTTGTAAGTGCAGCTTTTTATTCAAGACTAATGACAAGACACCTAACGCGGATGACCACGTCGGGAAAATGAATGAAGCCTATTTATAAATGCAACATATATGCAACTACCTGAGAGAAAGTTTAAAGAATGTGTAAAGCAAACATTATGTAAAAAAGCTTACTATAGATTAGATTACTATATCAATGACAAGGAGGTATGGTGCTCTGATATTCCAGCATTGTAAAAAGCCTACTCTTAAAGTAGGCCATGCTGAAGTGGTTTCTTGCCGTTTCTGTTACGCTGCCATAGCACGATCCGAAACGGCGTAGACTCGCTCTCTTTGCATTGTATTCTGCATGACATTCAATAAGTATTCTGTAAAGAATCTACATTGAATAAAATTATCTGAATCTGAATCTATACAGTCAGTTCAGTGCGTTGCGGAACGGATCCGGAGAAGATAACTCCGCATTGGAGTGAACGGAATTTATAGGCTTCATACATTTTAAGGTCCGTCGCGGACCACCGCATCGGACGTTCGCGTCGCACTGATTCAGGTATCATAATAAACCTTATGTATTTTTTCAAAGCGATCAATGGCCTATGTCCAGCAGTGGACGTCTTTCGGCTGATATGATGATGATGATGATCAAAAATGTTTGCCTTCTGTGCACTGTGCGGCCACAGATTAAATAGTCGTAGTATAATAACTGACGTAACATCTTCCAGCTTAGAATTCGTGTTCTAAGTCGGTGGTCTTCCACCTCATATCTCTTGTTTCAAGGCTGAATATGGAAAAAAAATTGCTCTGCTTCACAGGCTATGGGCCCATCAGTATTTAGGAGCATACCGAGCATAACATCTAAACCCAACACAATCGCTGCTAGCTAAGTGTAGCTTTAACCTTATGGGGAAATCAATGTGATCCTTAATATATATAGGTAGATTAGTAACCAGTGGTTCTGGGTTCGATTCCCGGTGGGGACCTTGTCAAACAAAAAATCTCTTTGTGCGACCTCCCTAGATTGATTAGGACATACATACATACATACATAACATCACGCCTCTTTCCCGTTGGGGTAGGCAGAGACCACAGTCCTCCACCTGCTACGATCTTGACATACTTCCCTTGCTTCCTGTACTTTCATCAATCCTTTCATACATGCTCGTCGGTTTAGGGTACTTTTAACCTGGCCTTTATTCAGAACGTCCTGAATTTGGTCCTGGTACGTTCGCCTAGGCCTTCCCCTTCCAACGTTTCCATTCACTCTCGCCTGGTAGATCTCTTTCGTCAATCTTCGTTCATTCATCCTCTCTACATGACCAAACCATCTCAGCATCCCTTTCTCGATTTTGGTCACTACGTCTTCTTTTACGCCACACCGTTCTCTTATCACACTATTTCTTATCCTGTCACTCAATTTAACACCAATCATACTCCTTAGCGCTCTCATTTCCACTGCATTAATTCTACTTTCATGCTTCTTCTGCCATACCCAGCTTTCACTGCCATACATCAGTGTTGGTACCAAAACTCCCCCATGAACAGCCAAACGAGCCTTGTGAGACACCTTCTGACCCTTCATAAAGGCGTGCAGGGCACCATTCACCATGTTTCCAGCATTCACTCTTCTTTCAATATCATTTTCACACTTTCCATCTCTCGTAAACTTTGAGCCCAGATACACAAACTCCTTCACTTGTTCGACTTGTTCACCATCTATTAATATAGTACACTCTGTCATACATTCTTCTCTTTCAAGTACCATTACTTTAGTCTTGCTTACATTTACTTTCATTCCTTTCTTGTCCAAAGCCACATTCACCATTGTTACCATCTCCTGTAACTCGTCAGCAGATGACGCAAGTACAACTTGGTCATCAGCGTAGAGAAGACATTTAATGAGTAACTCATTCATTCTCAGTCCACACATACTCTCTTTCAGATCAATCAAACAATTATCCATGAACAGGTTAAACAGCCAAGGTGACGCTACACATCCCTGCCTAACACCTTTTTCGATGCTAAACCATTCAGTGTACGCCCCGTTTATTCTGACACAAGCACTGGAATCCTCATAGAGAGATTTCAGTGCTTGAATCAGATGACCGTTTACCCCATACATAGACAATGCTGACCACAATTCATTCCTCACCACTCGGTCATAGGCCTTTTCAAGGCTGGATGAATAACCTGATTGTCCGAAAAGTTAGATGATTCGTTAAGTTAGTTACTATTTACAGATGTAGTCGATAATGAGCCATGTCAACTCTGATACCAGGGTTGGTGAGGTCGGTCGTCGACCTTGCAACCCACACGATATTATGATGATTAGTAACCAGATCAAAGTCTTCGATTAAGTCTGGTAAATTGTTCTCATTACCTACTTTCATCTGATATCATTTTATCTTCTACCAGACTACAAGGTGAAGTTAACAAATGAGTTCAATGTTATATGTGTGGTCCTTTCACAAACATTATCTTAGCATAAAAGGCTTTGTCTGTTAGGCAGTATTTCTAAGATACGGTAGTGTTGTTTTAATAAATGGGTAAATAATTTTAAACAAGACGCTCTTTATTGTTTTGACACAACTCGCGCAACTGTCATCGGAGGCAAGTCTGCGTATGCTGCGCAGGACGATACCTGGCTACAAGTTGGCCATGACCTGCCACGTGCACGGAGGGTGATTCTAAGATACGGTCTGACTAAAGATCTCAATGTTGTTTTAATAAATGGGTAAATAATTTTAAACAAGACGCTCTTATTTGTTTTAGTAAATAAATTTATATGATAAGATAGTCGCATTGCAGAGCTAATTAAGGCGTATAATATAATGGAGTAAACTTCATCATCATCATAACATCCCATGAAACGTCCACTACAGGACAGGGAGCTCCCTCCAGAATTCTAGCTTTTGCTTGAAAAATGTAGAGGGGAAGTACCATAGTCACCTCGCTTGTTAGCGTTACGGCTGGCACCGTTGACCGCGGTTGTAGGTGACCGCAGTAAGTAAGATGTAAGATACAAAGGAGGATGAGGAATGATGAGGATGCTGCTGCCCATCCTCCAGTTTATAACCCTTAGTCGCCTCTTACGACATCCACGGGCATGTATGGGTTGGTACTATTCTTTGCCAGCACTACACGGGACTCAACTTAAAAAAATGAAAATACCAAATGATTCGGCTAGAAAAGGATAACTTACATATATAGGGTTTAATATTTAATTGATAGGGCTGTGATACGATCGTCCGGATTGTCCCTAACATTGGATATAGGGCTGCTCATCCACCATTGTTGTGCCGATTAAAGTAATAGTACTGTAGTGATCCTCCTTGAAAGCCTTCTTTTAGCAGAGCTGGCTGGCGAGTCAACTCCTGCCCACGGCTGGGTACGGACGTTGATATTAGTTTGCGTTATAAAAAAAGAATATAAAACCTAAATGCGTTTCGAAGCGTTTATTTTATATTAATCCCGGTCCCGTGTTCTCTACAGTACTATCATACAAAACGGACACTCTCTGCAACCCTTGCAATCTACCCCGCACCCCGCGCGCACCCGCCCGCGCGATTCGCGTGGTTATGCTGAGGGTCTTTTGTACTGAATATGTGCGCCTACGCATCCTTCCAATTTTAAATTCCCGCTCGTTGTATGTAGCACAGTAAATATATAAGCTAAAACAGTATGGAAACTCCTAACAAACGTCCAAAACTGGCGCACTCACACATGCGCACATCGCTACTGGAAAATAAGCAGTTTTCGCGCTGAAGTCAGTCGTGGGTGCCAAAACCATAATACAAACAAATATGTACATATATGATCCCTATAAGTATGTCCCTGTCCTTGTGTCATAAAAGGCGACTAAGTGACTTAACCTTTCCTTGTGTCGTAAAAGGCGACTAAGTGTGAAAAAAACATGAAAAATTAAAAACATGCTGATAGGAACAAAGTTGATAGAAGCACCCAATATTTGAGTTCATCATACTATTCTTATTTCAAAAATTCTGGGTTACAACCCTGACGCTTCGACGCAGAATAGTTCTTTTTTCAAAAAAAGGCCCGAGTTTCCATACTGATTTAGCTTATATATTTACTGTGTCTGGGGTGTGACTGTGGGCTGGGTAAATTCTAGCCAATAGGATTGCGCCATTTTCCTAGCTTGTCAAATGCGCTGTCAAGTGGAGCAACCTTATTGGTTGAAATTTTTCAGCTCACAGCTTAGCTCCCTCACACAACACTAGTAGAAAATTTGCCTAAAAGGTGTAACAAAAAGGGTCTATCAACATTCAACCTTGAAGGTTTCAAATCATCCCATGAAACTGAAAAACTTTTACTAATGAAAATAGGTCGGTTTTGAACTCCCACACAAACTACGCCAAAAGCTGATGTAGTTTCTGTAAAACGCCAATGAAACTTTTCTTTTCGTATTTTGACCTATGTTTCAAGGGTTGTTATACCCTTTTTGTTAACGTTGTATTTATAACCATAGCAAATACATTATTTTCAATTAATTCAAAAAAGACTCCTTGTCCCCGGTGTAAAGACGTCCATAATTCTGCATCATTTATAGTTGAAAAAAATAAGCTTGTCATGAAGGTGCTAGCTCTTGAGCAGTTTGTATCCTCAGGCATATTTGCAGACATTAGTTCCACAGCACACACAGAAACATTTGTATTCCACCACGGGGCGCCACTAGTAATGGCTTAGATCTATCATTCTCTCATCACAAGATTCGTCTTTGTGTAGGTCAGGATCTAGTTACACTTTTATTGTAATGTTTAAATGTAGTATTACGTCTGACGTCTGACATAAAGATTTGATTATAATTTTGCCATCACATGTTTGTTTGTTACTCTTTTTAATAACCTATTGGAAATCCAGTGTTTTTCTTTTCATTGACCCACATAATATCAAATTTAACAAAGATGGGCTTGGGTTTAACCATTTAACATTGTTCTTATAAGAAAAGGTAATCATTTTAAGTTTGTGTTTTTGTTCCAGATTGACTATACATGATACTGATATTATAATTTATGCATCAAAAAACTTGTTAATGAACAAGTCAAGAACCTAGATCCTGGGTTTCAGCGGATTTAAGAAGCTACGCAGTATCCAACACATGCAAAAATAGACGCAATTAAAATAAAACAGCAGAAGTCAAATAACCAAACTATTCAGAAATTGTCAGAAAACAACTTTATACTAGAATAAAATACCTGACGACAGATAGTCGAGTAGCCAAGACCAGCAATGTCATTAACGCTAGTGCAAAGATATGCAAACAAACCGCTGATAGACTTTTGATAGACATGTAATGATTACACTGTGGGAGCAGGATCAAACCGAAGGAGTTTATTTACAATCCATTGACGAGAAAGATCAATCAAATCTGATGAATGATGAAAGAACAGTAATTGTAAAATAAACCAGATATATTAATAAGTAAGAAACTAATAGTAGTAAGAAAGGAAGCATAGATTTACCGATAAAGATAAAGGATAAGATAAAATCGATTCTAACAGTACAAACCCTGTAGTTCTACAGCCGGTTGTCATAAATTACAATCAAAGGGCAACAGCAACAACCAACTTTCAACTGCAAGTTAATTAAGTACTTCGCTGTTTTAATTGAATTAAACAACCAGATTCAATTAATGTGCAAGTTTCAAATCAGAATTTAAAGATACTTGTCGGTGAAAGTCATAAATTTAATACGATGTATACGTTGATGATTTACTATTGTGTCAAAAAAACATGGTGAAAATGAAACAAAGTACATACAGACACATGGAGAAGACAATGAAATAAGCAACGGTTAGCAAGATGACGCTAAATGAATATTTCCGGGAACCTAACAGGTCGTGGGTTTGGGCCAATCGTGACTTTTAAATTGACTCAAGTGTCATTACAAGACACGAATTCAGAAATTCTGGACACGAAAAACTAAAAATAACAAAATGCAACGACGCATAAAAAGTTCAAAGTGTTTATTTTAAAAATTAAAAGATCCTGTCCCCGAATTGAAGACCGGTCGGCAAAAAGTTGTTTAAGCTTTGAGCCTCTTGAGGCTAAATCTTTTGCAATTTTTTCCGTGCTCATTACGCCGTTAATGGAGCTTGAAATGAATATGATTAAGGCGAGACGACATGGATAATATGACGGCTGGCATCCGATGGGAAAGATTACTGTGATAAATCAATTTGTTTTTGTGACTACGAACAGATAATTTTGAGTTGTTCTTACCGTGAACAAGTCATTAAAACCTAAAAGCCTTCGATGGTGATAAGAACATTTTAATTCTATCATTAAATGAAAAAGTAAACGACAGTAAAGAACGTCATTCTTAAGCTAATAGTTAGGTAATTAAACAGTAGCCTTAGTATCATTCAGTCAGCCACACGCTTTCTGCGAGCTATCTGAACGTACAATAAATTGTCCTCCTTGTAGTTTTAATAAAAATAGTTCAAAACCGGAATTTCGTGTCTAGCAACGTGGTCATGCAGCTTTTCTAATTGAAAGTAAAAAAACAGTGACATGTAATAAAAGTTGAAGTAGTTTCAAATGTACCAATTAGATTGCTATTGAATATCGATTATCAACAAGAAATTTAATTAACAGAAAATAGAATAAAGCTCCAATGGCAGATAATTAAGTGACGAATGTTATTAAAAGTGTCGTTACTTCAAAATCGAATTATGTGGACGAAACAGGATATGAAAGAAATACATTTGTATTAAAAAGCAATCGCTTTGCTATTTTTTACTGATCTCATAAGTTAAGCAACTACGACTGTATTCAAGGATTGGAAGGATGACCGTTAGTGGTTAAATTAATAGGTGGTAATGGTTTATGTGCTTCGAAGTACACGGTATTTTGTAAATATATTTTAGTTTCTTAAAAAGTGATCAATAGACCATATTGGAAGACATCTTAGAAATACTGGAAAAAAGTACATCAGGCCAGCCAATGTTCTAATAAGTTATCTCCTTGATAAGATTAATGAGCCTCATTGGAATTCTTTGACATTATAATTATGGAGCCAGAAGAGGGTAAACGAATACACCTGGATGAAGTTCTAGAGCAGTTAGGAGCATTTGGAAAACACCAACTCCTTACAATGTGTATGCTCGCTCTTGTTTACGCTACTAACTCCATGTACAATGTCAATTACGTTTTTGCTGTTGAAGATGTCAATTACAGGTATGTCTAAGATTTTACTTTGTTATGTAAGGTCTTTAAATTTGGCACCAGGTCGGTCGATGACCTTGCAAACCAAATGAAGAAAAAAGAAATTAAAAAAAAACTAGCTTCCACAAATGATACTACTAAGCGTAGCCATGCTGAGCCAACTTAAAGAGCTAGATTAGTCAGGAGAAATACAGTATAAACTCCCTTGACACATTTCGTTGGCGCTAGACTGAGATTCAGAGATGATACTAAGAGTACGCTCATTGTCACAAGAGTCAAAATTGTATAGAATTTTGACACTTGAGAAAATGAGCCCACGCTTAGTTTCGTCTTTGAATCTCGGCCTTAAATATCCGCGATTGTTCTAATCTAATTCTCTTCTGCTATTCAAAAGAAAAGAGTCATAAAAGCCATCAACTTTCGCTTCCATTAAAGGCACGGCTTAATTTGGTCTTAACCGAAGTACAATAACTATAACATTTATTATTACTAGGTGTAAAGTACCAAGTTGTGACACATCGAGTGCAAATTTTACGACACCTTGGTTAGAAGCATCTCTTCCTGATCCTGGAGAAGATATAAAACAATGCCAAACGTACAAACACAATGGAAACTGCAATTTCGACAACACCACTAAAGAAGACTGCTTTGAATGGATTTATGAAATTCCAAACAGTTTCGTAGCTGAGGTAAGTAAATAGTAGAACACTTTATTGCAAGAAACTAAGACTCATTATCGATCTGCAATTAAAGTTACATGCCAAAAGTAATTAAACTAAGATGAAAGTCATCAATATTAAAATGACTTATGATAAGATGACAGTAATTAAAATAAGATGAAAATGTTAATACATGCTGTACCAATTCACATTTTAAATGGTGCAGCACCGATTGACACACATGCAGTCCAGTCTGCTCACGATCATGTTCAAGACAAGATGGTGTTGAAACTGCTCCGAACTATTTGCAGCAGGGACGTACATTGCTTTCGCATTGTTGCATAGAAAAAGTCTTCTTGTGCCTACGCGTAGGAATATCCATCAACACTCCGTTATGATAGTAGAATAGAATGAAAATGCATGGGATGGAAATTTATTAACAAAACGTCACATGATAGCTTATGACGACATATATAATTGCATTATATACTACTAACGTTTACGATAGTCTAGGCCCCTTGTTATAGGCCCCGACCCGTGGCCCTGACAACGTGCCCAAAATTTTGAGATGTCGTAAACGAACGTCATTAAAGCCCGCGTCACACAGAGGCGGTAGAGGAAGCGTTCCGGGGCCGGTATTTTTTGTAAAGTATGAGTTCATATGCACCCTGTCACATTGAAAAGCGGTCGCGGCGCGGTATTTTGTTCCCGCCAAACCGCCCCGGACCGCTTTCGCAATCATACCGCCTCTGTGTGACTTGAGCTTAAATGGGATGACATCGTATGTTGCTATTCTAAAGTAAATGTGGATGCACTTCAAAATAGCGGTAGCCTTGCGTGCATGGAACAAAGAGATTTGAACCTCGATGCGCATGGAATACCGGACACAAACACAGGCTGCAATGCAAAGATTTCGGATCTCCTTGCTGTGCTGCAATGCACATAAATAGATATAAATGCAACAATGTGCAAACCTGCGAACTTGCATATTCTGTCTCTCCTCTGATAACAAAACATTGACATTTTTTAATTAAAACGAAAAACTTGCACGACTAGTTCTTATAATCAGTAAAAAAAAAACAATAATTTTTTTTACGGGTGGTACTGTGTGATACTGTACAATCGATGAACAATTAACATATTTATTTCACGAGGGCAATAAAGTCATTGTTCTCATTACTCTGATGTCATTTTATAGCTTTTTATGCAGTAAGAAAGGGTTGCCTATAATCTCTTTCAAAACGATTTGAATTAAAATAATAAGTACCTGAACAACCGAGCTTTGCTTTGAATAAACATAGCCAAAACTAACAGATGGCGCTGAGGGTTTCTGAAACGCATTATTTTCAAGAAATGTTCAAAAATAAGGAAAAATGAATTTTCCCGGTATGAGACCTGGCTAGATAGATTTTTCGTCCCCGAAAACCCCCGTATACAAAATTTAATAGAAATCGTTAGAGCTGTTTAATAGACAGATACAGGGTGTAAGGGACGGTGTACCGTAAACTGAACGCGTGTCAGTCAACGAAACTGAACAACTTTCCCAAAGAAATATTTTTGGGAAATGAAAGAAATTTTTGACCGCTCCATACAAATTGCTCACTCTGATCGAAAAGTTTGTATGAAGAGGTCAATAGTAGATTTTACAACAAGTGCACAAAACGAACCATTTTTCCGAGACTTTTAGCAGCCCGAGCCGAAGGCGAGGGCTGATAGTAATGTCGAGGATAAAATGGTTTTGTGGACGAGTTATAAACTCTGCTTTTCACTTTTATTGCGAGGAAATAAAACGTAAAAGTACTCTCTACACCACCGCGATTACTTTTTTGCCCTAGTGCACAAAATTCGATTTTGTGCAGCCTATATCCTGCACAAAAAACCATTTTCAGAGCATGAGAAGTGAAAAATGTTTTTCATTTCCCGTGTTTCTTTGGGAAAGTTGTTCGGTTTCGTTGACTGAGAACGCCCTTTCAGTTTTCGGTACACCGTGTCTTACACCCTGTATTTTTCGGTATATACCTATTGGTCGTTTAATAGTGTAGGATAAATTATTTAGGCCAAGGGCTAGTAAACTTAATAAACTTAACGTTTCATAATAATAAAAATTATTGAAATAACCTACGAATATATAAAAATTAAAATAAATAAAAAAATAAAAATAAAATAAAAATAAAAAATAAAAATAAAATAAAAAATAAAAAATAAAAATAAAAATAAATAAAAATTTTAAAGTACGAGTAATATAACTAGAAAAACTAATCAAATTGAATCGTTTTAATACAATAATTCTTTCAAAGAAATATAACTTCAAAGTTTAATCTAGTAGATGAAAGTGATTCACAATTCGGACAGATACATGATTCGACATTAAATAGTACGAGTAGCTAAAAAACCAAATAAAAAGCTAACAAATCGACTTTTAACAGAAATCTTTTTAAATCATCTGACAACAAAGAACTTTTTACAGAATCCAGCGAAATAGTTCACGAGCGACAATTTGTTCGTAAAGGCTTATACAATAACGATAGCCAATGGAAGCTATTTACATGTTTTTTGCTCTGCTGTAAGCTAGAATAGAGACCGGACCGGTCTGCGGGTCAATATCGCTGCATAATACCCGCATTACACGTAATACAGATGGTAATACCACCTCGCGATGTACATTAGAATGCATTAGACTCAGTAGGATCATCGGAAGCCATTATCTTTGTATTCTATTCTTCAATGAAATACTACTAAAAAAGAAGCAAAGGATTAAAAAGTACCTTCAAATGCGATTTAACTGAATAACTTTTTTGTAGATATGATTTCGAGAAGAATCGAGAAGTCCTGAAGAAAGTTAGAGAGACCTTGCAATTATTTTTCTTGACATATCGATAAAACTTTACGCCCTGGAGTAAGGTTTCGTTTTATCTTGGTGCTAGTAATAAATATTTAATCATAATTAGCCTATTAATTTTTGATTTGTAAGAAAACATTTTCATATCTTCCTAACTGTGTCATATGATGCGAAAAAATCGTTCTATTTTGGAAAAGACACATTTAAAATTACCTATTCCGTATCCGAATTTTACCAACTCTTTTGTTGTTACTAGTTGTAAAGTATGTCTTATTTTACTAGTTCTAATTACAGTTCGGGCTTGCTTGCCAAGACTGGAAACCAGCAATGGTGGGCACTGCGCACAGTTTTGGAAACATGCTTGGTGTTATGGTGCAGGGACAAATATCCGATAGGTAAATATGACATCCACTTGGCTTTCATTTGTTATTTGAAAACCATTTTATAATCTTAGGCTTCCCGCACACGACCGAGAATCGGTGACCGATTTTTTGTCGGCATCCCGCTCTGACGTGTTATCACCTGAATCTTCCGTCCTTGTCCTGGGCGATAATCGGCCACCGATTCTCGGTCGTGTGCGGGAGCCCTTAAAGTTGCATATATTTTTGATCACAATCACAACCGGAGTCTTGATTTTTCCCAGCATCAGTTGACATAGTCTGTAGTCTAGTACTTGTCAGTCAAAATTTACTTGTGTTAGCTTTACAAATATGTTTAGATTCTAACTTAGTATATTATTCTAATCTTTGCCTAATATCTTGTTTACAAAAATTTAATTCCTTTTAGATTTGGAAGAAAAATAGCAGCCGTGTTCTCAGGTACAATGGGAGCTGTTTTAGGAATAACCAAAAGCTTTGTTTCGTCATTTTGGTTCTACGTTGTATTGGAAGCCATTGAAGCAGCCATAGGAGATGCACTATCACCTATGTTTATGTTAAGTAAGTTTAAACATTATCATTTCTTCACACTATGGAAAATCATTTGTTTATGCTCAAATCAAATTTTTTTGGATCCATCACGTGGTTCAGTTAAGCTTTACATGACCAATATGCAGTACACCAGTAATTGTCCACGTTTATCTGCCACTTCCAGTGTCTTTTCTCTTGCCAAGGTCTGCTGGAAGAAATTTCCAAGCTGAAATAAGCAGCACCTGTTGTGTCTGTTCTCTTAATGTATGTTTTTTTTGTATTTTTATGTGTACAATAAACAGTTAAATAAATAAATAAATATCTATAGCAGAAATAAAATCTAAATAAAACGATTCCCCTGGAGGTCTAGGTCTAGACAATGTGTGCCCTGTAGACCTGGGCTTAGAGTGCCCTGTAGACCCGGGCTTAGAATAGGGCTACGGTACTTCCTGCCTGTCGTAAGAGGCGACCTTTGGAGAAGTGATTATTCAGAGCGGGGGCTCGGAATAACCAAGGAGCGACTCCAAGGCGGACGGTAACGCACAGTGGCCGTGTGCTATCGTGGCACCCAGACGGTGCTAGGGGGAAGCCAAAACTTCCCTGAGGTGGGTCTCTGCTTTAGCAGCGACAAGGCACGAAGAGTACCGGCCGTATGCCTGTGGCGATTCCCGGGACCTCTTCAAATGTGCCAGAGTTGGCCACCACGGGGTTTTAGTCAGTAAGACTCTGACATAACACTGTCGTTCCCCCGGACGGCAGTGTATCCATGACGGATTTCCCCGTGTAAAAAAAAAAAAAAAAAAAAATGTCTAGACAATGTGCCATTAAATGACATGAAAAAAGCGATCGTCATAAAATGTATGGGATGACATAATGACACATCATGACATTGCCGTGTGCCAAATAAAAATTATCTCTCATGACCTTCAGATTAAATAAATCTGAGTTATGACCATAATGACAGACCCGTTTGTTTCGTAACTACAAAAAAAGCCTAATTAATGATAATTACAGGTTTTTTCTTAAAAAACAGGTTTTTTTAACTTAGTTTAAGAGGCAGAGTCAGAAACAAAAGATGTAATAAGAACGCTAATGTACACTTAAAAACCATGTTTTTTGGAAATAAACAATTATCTATCAGCATTTTACTTCTATTTTAGGTATCGAAATCGTCGAAAAGAAGCGAGCAGTTTTCTTCCAAATGATTCTATTAAACTGCTACACATGTGGGCTGATAATAATGCCTTTCATTGCCTGGGCAGTACCTTACTGGAGAAACTTCTTAAGAGTCATATACGCACCAACTCTCCTCATACTAGCTTACTCTTTCTTCCTTGATGAAAGCATACGCTGGCTTTTTAGTAAAGGCAAAAGAAATAAAGCCATAACCCTTATTCAGAAAATTGCTAAAAGAAATGGAGTAGTAATAGATAAAGCTACATTAAACAAGCTAGATTATATTGGTGAAGATGAATCGAATCTAGTCAATGATAGAAAATTACTGATGAAGACTTTTAAGTCAAAGATAATGATGCAACGGTTCTTAGTTTGCATGGTGTGGTGGTTCACGATAACCCTGATCAACTATGGAATGATGATCGGGTCAGTCTTTATAGATGGGAACAAATACATAAACTTTGCATTGTTGATGCTGATGGATATTCCTTCGAATATATTCTATTGGTTGGCACTGTCGAAGTATAAGAGAAAATTGCCACTGATTGCTTCTTTCATAACTGGGGGAGTATTCTGTGTTATGCAACCTTTTGTGCCGAAGGGTAAGGATAGATATTTAATGCTAAATTCTATCAATATAATTTTTTTTGCTTGATAAAATAATGATAATTTAATACGAAGCTAGAGTAAAATTGACTTATAAAGGCAATTCATCTGAAAGCAGCAAAAGCAACCTTACTTCGAATAGTGTAAACATAGTTTAGTATGTTCTTCTAATTATTGTACGCACGGCAGCAAGCATGTAGACAAAAAAACCAGTATAAGTTGAACCAGCTCTACGCTACAAACACCCGAAACCAGAGACCCGCATAAGGTCAAAGTGTTTTTGTACATAGTTTCTGTTAATACTTTATCTTATTTATTTACATATGTAATTTCTGTTCTTCAATGTTTCTTATGTTATTTAATTCGGCATTGGAATATGATTTACTTTATGAAAATGTCTGAGCGAACCGGCTGAATTAAGATGTTATCTTATCAAGCGCATTTAAGATAAACTAAGCTTCTGCTATCTTTACTTCAGGTTACGCGTGGGCCGGCTTAGCTCTATTCATGGCGTTTGAGACTCTAGCGACGTTTTCTTACAACATCGTTTACATGTACACGTCGGAGTTATTCCCAACGTACACGCGCAACTCAATGCACGCCGTGTGTTCTGCAATGGGACGTGTCGGGTCACTGCTGGCACCGCAAACGCCTCTACTCGTGAGTATGACGATTTTGTTTACCAAGGTTTCGTAATAGGGACGTCTTACTTTTATTGTCTCAATTTAGATAGTAAGAAGTTCCGAAATAACAAACAAGATACAGTCAAAGACACATACAAATTGAGCAGCCAGCTATATATAAAAGTCATTTGTAAAGTAATGAAACTTAAGTATGTTGTTTGTATAAATAAAGCATTTATTTAAGCGATAGTGTTATCTATGCTGCTTAAGATCAGGCTTACAACAGTCAGTACAAAAACCCTCACAATAAAAGAGGCAAGTTCAGTTCGAATAATTTTCTTTATGTTCCAGATATCCTATTGGTCAGGGTTGCCAGCTCTACTCTTCGGTTTGACTTCTCTTCTGTCAGGTTTCCTAACGCTTTTTATGCCAGAGACAGCAAATTGTGAGCTACCTGACACAGTACAGGAAGCAGAAGAAATTGGGAAGAAACCAAAACTGGACAAGGAACTAAAAAAACATGAACAAGAAAACGGAACAGAGTTAAATAAGTTAGATACGGAAATGCCATTACTTAATAGCGCTACAGATGAGAACAACATTAATAAAAAAATGTAAAGAAAAGTATAAATAATAGAGGAGCAACTAGTCGCATTCACTAGACGAGAGAAAAGTAAAAGAACAAAGAAAAAAAGTTGCAAACTATACGTCTGCAGGTGGAAACAAAAATAGTCTTATTGGCAAAGTCATTTAGAAATTTCCACCATAGAAAGAAAATTTTGCAGATAAGTATTCTATGAATTCTTAAAAATTTCATGGCTGGATTAAGTAATATGGATAGTTATAATTACTTCCAAAAATATTTAGGGTTAATGTAGATTTAAGCTAAACTTTTTTATTAAATTGTAAATACAATCATGTCAAAGAATGTAAATACCACGATAGAGCTAAATACACAATTTGAATTTCCATTGATTTTACTCCTGAAACCCAGTGATTCTAAAATAGGCCACTTTTCCATGAATTATGTAAATCTTCGTATCAAACTGAACAACTTTTCTCATGGAGCATAGGTCAAAACACAAAAAGTAAAATTCGACTTCCCAAAAACTGAACCTGCTAATACTTAGCACATTTTGTATAGAAATTGACATGTTTCTTGGGAAAAGTTGTTCAGTTTCATCGTCAGATTCACATCCTTCAGGCCTGGTGTCCCCTTTCTGTCACACTATGTCTTATCTTGTCCTATCTTAAATAACCCCTGATTGTCCCTCTGCTGAGCAAAGGCCTTCCTCCGTTCTCTCCACGACGTCCTATCCTGTGCTTCCTCCAGCCAATTAGTTTGTAAGGCATCTAGCTCATCTCACCATCTCTGTCGCGGGTCTACCGTGTCGCCTTCTGTTTATTGGTGGCATCCACTGTGTAGTGGTTTTTGCCCAAAATATATTTGGCGTGCGGCAGACATGGCCAGCCCAATCCTATTTTAGTTTGGCGGCTGCGTAGGTCACGTCGGAAATTTGCGTTATTTATTTATTTAAAAACTTTATTACACTACAGTACAAAAAGGCGGGCCTAATGCCACGCGGCATTTTCTACCGGCCAACCAAAAGGCAGAACAGAAAGGTGCGTGGAGGTGGTTATTGAGCGCAGTATAGTATATTCCTGACCTTATCGGTCAGTATCAGGCCTAAAAACTACTTTCAACATGTACTTATTTTTAATTTTATTTCAAGTGGATATGGTCAATTGGTTCAGCCGTATCAGATGTGAGGGTCAGTCAATAATATGTTTGCGGACAAATATTGAGTTAAGGCCGTTTGGTGCATTAACGGTGCATGTCGTGATCGTGAGCAAACAACGGCGCGAGCGCAACCGACACGAAACCAGACTAAAGTAATCACTGTCCATCTATTACCTTGGAACTTTCTAACACGAAGGAATCAAAATAAAGGGTGTAAGGGAGAGGTTTCCAAAAAAACAGGCCAAGTGCGTGTCGGGCCACGCGCAATATAGGGTTCCTTAGTATTTTTAAGATTTCTTATCGCAAAGCCGGTTTTGAGTAAGTATTTCATGACGTTGGCTATAGCTTATTAACCTGTGAAGCCTACTTACAGTACTTACTGTGATAGTTTTCCTTTTAATTTTATCATATATGCTACTACTGTGACCTTTTTCACATTTCTTATCTTATAACAACCGTTCAGCCTCAACTCAAACTAAAAATTTCGCATTCAAGCTTAATATTACGCAAATGGATCCCTAAATTGAAAGATGATGTTAGCAGACTTACATTATTTTTGAAAGACCTGTCTAACGACAACCCATACTATGGGGTAGAGAAGAAAATAAACATCCCCACAATACTTGTAGGAGAGATACGCATAAAAAAAATATTTTTCAAAATTGTATTCTACCACTGTCGGTGTAGATTAAATGTATATTTAGCTTTCCTCTTTCTAATACCAAGGGTCTCTGAACTAAGCCGCGAACAGACAGACAGACGTTTCATGACGAAACTATAAGGGTTCCTTTTTGACTACAGAACCCTAAAAAAGTATGATCAATCAACGTAGTAACTGAACAACTTTCATTGACTTTTCACTATCTTTCCTTATTCCTTTTGGAAAATTTACTGTTTATGGGACAAAAGCTGTGCTTTGAGGACAAAAGTCTTTTGGTCATTACAGCGCACATTATTGCACGTCCATAATTTTTATTTAAGTGGTACGGATCCCTCGGTGCGCGAGTCCGACTCGCACTTGGCCGGTTTTTTTTATCATTTCTGTTACAGATTGCACATTTTATCTTCATCTTTTTCTGAACTTTCTTAAGCAAAATGATTAACGGAAGTGCAAACTTGGAAGGAGGGTGTAAAATATAGACTTACAATTTACGAGTAGCAACTGTAGTAGACTCTAACCGACGTTCCACGAACCAAGCGGGTGTGTTAGTGTTGCCAGTTCTTTAACATTTAAGTAAGTTGCTTTCTTTTAAATTTGCTTGTGAGTGAACTCTTTCACACAAAAACTACTGAATGGATTTTAATGAAAATTGGCACACATATAGGTTAGGTCCTGGAATAGCACATAGCTTACTTTTACCGCGGGAAAACACTTCACTCCCACGGGAAAACGCATTTTATGCGGGTGAAACCGCAGGCGGAAAGCTAGTAGTCAATAAATGAGATGGCTCATCATCAGAGACCTTCGGCGGCTCTACAACCCTGACACCAGGATTGCCTAGTTGAACATTGCCTGACTGAACCCACACGATATTATGATGATGACCGCCCCAAACAAAACATTACACCACATTGCATTGCATTGCATTGCCTTACATTGCCTTACATTGCCTTACATTGCATTACATTGCATTACATTGCATTACATCGCATTACATTGCATTGCATTAAATTACATCATTATCATCATATCAAAATCTTATAAAAGCAGTACCTAAGATTGTTATTTCAAGGTAGTAAAGCAAGTGTACAGTCGACGTAGGGATCTAACCATAGAGAAAGGAGCTAACATCCATAACGGAACATATAGTTCACAAAAGATGGTCGAGTATTTGAAAATAATTACACATTGTAGCGGATTGAGTGTATTAAATACGGTTTAGTTTAAGCAGTTAAAGTAAGCACGATCGGAGGTATGTTCGGATAACGGTCCGTGTGGCCGCGAAAGTGTACGTGATATTTACGATGCCGAAGCTTGCAGTTTTCGGAGTTGCCAGATTTACATAAAATAAATAAATAAAATTCATTTATTGCAAACAAAAAGAAATAATTTGAACACTATGAGATTCTAGCCGTGCACACAATCACACTTATCAGTTATCACACTATACAGCGTGTAACGGAAAAATGTGATAACACTGAAGGGTGTGAATCTGCCCCTGATACTGAACAACTTTTCCCAAGAAACATAGGTTGAAATACGAAAAACCAAAATTAGACCTCCTAGACAAATAAGTAGGTAGTCAGTTCAGTAGATATTGTACATTATATTCACACAACTTAAAAAAAATGTAGGAATAAGTTAGTTCGCGAATTACCTGTTTTCAACTTCTTTTTCAAAAACATCTAGATTACTTTGCTTCACTCACAAGCAAATTTAAAAGAAAGCAACTTACTTAAATGTTAAAGAACTGGCAACACTAACACACCCGCTTGGTTCGTGGAACGTCGGTTAGAGTCTACTACAGTTGCTACTCGTAAATTGTAAGTCTATATTTTACACCCTCCTTCCAAGTTTGCACTTCCGTTAATCATTTTGCTTAAGAAAGTTCAGAAAAAGATGAAGATAAAATGTGCAATCTGTAACAGAAATGATAAAAAAAACCGGCCAAGTGCGAGTCGGACTCGCGCACCGAGGGATCCGTACCACTTAAATAAAAATTATGGACGTGCAGTCACGCAGAAGTGCATTGAATGCGCGCAAGTCCGACACGCACTTGACCAGTTTTTATTATTTCTTGTTACTTAATAGCTTATTTATTTATTTATTTTTTATTTATTTATAAACACATAGATACAATTTATAGACTTACACCATCTTAAGTAAAACTAAATTAATGGTAGGCGTTTTCAAACATCTATGGTGGTCAGTAACAGCCCCAGTAGACCTTGGTCTGTGTCGGGACTAGTTACTTACTTTATAAAGACCTTTTTATAAGCGAGCGAGTGGTCGTTACCTGGAGTGTAAATTCTAATAATTATAATAATAAAAAAACAATACAAGTATATATAAACGTGTTAAAAATATTACCTACCTATAATAATAACGATAATAGTAACTCATGCATATTTTATTAAGAAAAGAAAAATAATAGGTCTTTACCTATGAAATTGCCAAAATTTTCTTACAGATTTATGAGATCATAATTCCTATAATTTTAAAGCATTTTTTTTCATTTGTCTTACATTTGAAAGTTGCCTTCAAGGTTATCAATTTACGCATAAAATGAAGTAAGAATTTTTAGATTGATATATAAAACTATAGGTTCGAAAATTGATCGTCTTAAATGTCGTCCGATTTCATCATTAGATTTGTTATATTTTTTTACAGATAATATTTTTCGAAAAATAATTTAAACTTCTGTTAGCTTAATGTCTTCCCAATCATGCCTAAAAAACATAAACAATTTGGATTTTTAATTCCTAAATAAAATGCAAAAATGTTAGTACTGAAAATTGAGTTTACCCTGTGAGTTTACCCGAAATTCGCCATACAAAACGCACAGGGCAATTTCATAGGTAAAGACCTATTAATAAGTAAGTATATACTTCCTATATAGAAATATATATATTAATTACCAAAATTAATTAGGTCACGGTACATATTGTGGAAAGAGGTGTACTGCATCTTCCTTACATATCTCTTGGCCTCAAAATTTAATCGCCTAATCATGGCATATTTAATATTTAAAGGTTCTATAAAAGTATCAATTATGTTTCTCAGATGTTCAGGTAGTTTAACATATAATCGCGGTGCAATTGATGAGACATAGTGTCTTCCGAAGGCCGTGTTTCTATAGGGTATGACATATTTGTAAAACTCAACACGTCTACATGATCGTGTGCATTGATTTTGGGGAATTTCACTGATGTGTTTAGAAAAATGAGTAATGGTTTGCCAGATAAAGAGTTGTCGTGGTCTTAATACATTAGCAATTTTGTTCAATTCTTATGCACTATAAATATTCCAATTTTCATGAATACATGAGTTCTCGTTTTAACAATTGAGCTAAAACAAAAATCGAGCAAAAATCACCTAATAAAACATGGTTTTGTAGTATGGAATTTGGAATTTTTGTTTTAATTTTTTTTGTTAGTACGAGTATGTTGTTATAGCGGCAACAGAAATACATAATCGCAGTGAAAAATTCAATTATCTACCTATTACGGTTCATGAGATACAGCCCGCTGACAGACAGACAGACATCACAGGCATATCAATAGAGTTCCGTTTTCACCCTTTGGGTACGGAACCCTGAAAATAAGTATAGGATAAATATTGCGCCGATACAAAATAGAGACAAAAAAGCTATATTTTCTAATTCGCAACCTCTAAACTTAGAGGGTCATTTAATTAAGTTATTATAAAAAAAAAGCGAGTCGGACGCTCGCGCGCCGGTTCCGATATACCTTTAGTATTTATGAAAGCAATAAAGTCAATTTTTGGGAGCGCAAAACTAAATTTGTTTTTAATCGTTTTTTGCAGATTTCTACAAAGAAATTTTGCGCCCCCTATTTGAGCCCCCTTTACATTAATAATCGTATATTTTTTTTATTCCTTCATGTGAAATTAAGTTGTGCAACCATATCCTAAAACTATTCCAAATTTCAAGTCGATAGCATTAGTGGTTGCTGAAATTTACAGGTGTGACAGACAGACAGTCAGACAAAGTCGCACCATAAGGGTTCCTTTTTTTTACCATTTTGGTATCGGAACCCTAAAAATATCAATCATATCACGCTTGTAATACGATCCGTTTAATTACGATACAAGCTAATTTATTTTAGCTCTATTGTGAAAACGGGAGGTTGAGAAAGTTTGCCGTATGTCAAAAGTAATATTTATATATATAATAAAGTCTTAAGTGTAAAATTCTTAACCGTACTTCATATATCTTATTAAATGTTAATGCTCTAATCACTTGGTTCATCAGTGTTTACATCAGGTAATCCTAGTGCAATAAAGTTTTTTCCTATGCGAGAATCTTGCTTGGAAGTTTTTATATCTTTAGTTAATCATTCTTTCTATCTCTTTTTGCCTTGTATGTTCTTTATTTATCTCTTCTTCTAAACAGTGATTTAATGAATTTGTGTAATTTAAGGGCTTATTCTGAAGAGATGTATTCTATGCTGGAGACTTAGAGCAAGTGTTGTCTTTTCTATCAAAGCAGAGCTGCAATAGGTTTGAAGGAGCGTTTGCTCTAAAGACACTTTCTGCAAACGGCGCGGTACAAAAATCTCATAAAATATATTCCAAAAAAAATTACATTAAGGTTTAAGTATAAGTAGGATTTCTTCCGATTTTTGTAACCCTGCATTAATCATTATTATTTATTACTAGTACCCACGTAACTGCTTTAAATGTCTGTTTACAAGATCTAAAGCCACGAACACACTTAACTGAATTCAAAGACTAATTCGGCATACATTGCTGGGAGGCCTGGTATGTTAATTGCAATATCCTAACTTCAACGAGCAATGTAAGCTGAATTAGTTTCTGAATTAGGGAAGGTGAGATCTCTGTAAACTGCAATGCACGTGTTCATTGCTTTTAGCTTTCACTGTAGCTTTGATATTTATAGCTAGAGTAACTACTTAGGCAAAGTTTGGTTCTACGAATATTTTAGGGTTAACCTTTAAATACTTTTCAGGGTAAACCTTTTGAAGGCACCACAGAGCAAGGAATGGCCGCGCTCGTAGCGCGCGCGCGACACAGTAGAATTCCATGCTCTGTGGAAGGCACGAACATACTACAAAACTTGTTTTATTTTATTTCATGATTAGACTTTCCACGCAAAAGTATTCGTTTATTTAAGAATTATTTTTTTATTTACTGCACTAGATTTGAAAAGGCCTTTTTCAACACAAGTTGAAACGTTGTAGTACCAAGTGCATTCTGAAAAAGTTCCTGTATGTTTATACCTTGAGCGAGCATGCACCGTTTTTAGTGTTCTAGCCAATAAAGTTATATCAATTTCAAAGGTATCGTTTATGCTGTTACTCTTTAAACTTAAGTAACAGCACTAGGGCAGTAAAGTTTAATTATAAAATCTTAAGGTGTGTACTGGCCAAGTTTGCTCCGCCGCCGCCTTCCTTATTTAAGGCTTAGCTATAAAACTTTAAAACCTTGAAGAACTGTACATCTGAACATCTATGTAAAACCATCAATGTAATAGAGTCATGATAAAGTCACAGCCAGTTGCACAAAGCGTTTTTAAAGTTAAAGCTCCTTTAAACCCATTGCTGTCACTTTCTTTATCATCAAAACAGAAAGTGACAGTAATGGAATAAACAGAGAGAGCTTTACTTTTAATGGCAACTGCCTATAAGATATGTTATTATATTCACCTAAGCTTGGAAAAGTCTTGAAAGCTCGTTTAACAAGATCTTTTAACGCATGTGAGATATTGTCATACTTTTATTTTTACCCGACTACCCCGGAGGGTTATGTTATTGACTAGAAATTTTATCAAAAAAAAAATGTTTGCGGTACCAAACTTTTTTTTGTTTCCCTTAAATAAACTAAAATAAAATGAAAATAAAGGCATGGCTTTGGCGAAAGTATCTCAAGGATCTCGAAACCGGCTTCCGATTTCGCACCCAGCCTGTGACTTATAGGTTAGTCATGCCAATAATATGCAACCAATGTTTATGGATAGTTACCGTTTAATGCAGCGACACAAATAACGAAACCGGGCGTCGAACTGCACCCGGTCAACGCACCAAGATTTATCTCTTCATCCGCTGAAGCCCTGCAGCCCTCATTTAAATGAAGCCACTATGTTTTCATGCACTTTGTTGCACACATACACAACACTGGGTGAGTATATTCAATCAATAGCACTACACACACTGGCACAGTTAAAACACGCGCGGATTTCGGCAAGAGCAGTTTTGGCGGTTCGTTTTTTGAACCGGCGAATGGGAGGGCAGTATAACGCGCATGCGCGGACGTGGAGCAGCGGCGACCGGCGCGCAAGCACTGCTGCCCCGCGCGCGCCACAAGTCCTCAACCTGCTCCGGAGCTTTTTGCGGTAAAAAGCTCGAGATAAAAGTAAAATTATTGCGCTCCCACGCCGCCGCCGCGCCGCCACCGTCTGAGTTGCCAGGTATACAAATTCTTCGGAATTCTACCTTAAGACCTAGCCTAAATCCTACCCTGAAAAATTATATTAAACATTACTAGCAAATTTGGGCCTCGCATGTACACACGGCCGCACATCGGTAGAAACACTTTTGGACCTTATGGCGTGGTAATAGAGTTGACAAGCGGTTGACCGTACTTACTTCTGTTGGTTTTGAAGAGTTGCCCAAGTTATCTATAAAATAAAATAAAACCGGCGAAGTGCACAGTTTAGTGTTCCATAATTTCTTTAGGATTTTTTGCCGTAAAGCAGGTTTTGATTTAGTATCTCAGTACCTGGGCGACCGAGCTTCGCTCTACAAGGTGTAACAAAAGGGGTATATCAACCCTGTAGGATGTACATCTGCTCATGAAACAGCACAACTTTCCCTAAGAAACATAGGTCGAAACCTCCCATACAAAATGTGCTATCAGATAATTCAGTTTCTATGAGAGGTCAAATATTTTTTTTTATATTTCGATCTATTTTCCTCAGGGAAAGTTGTTCAGTTCCATGCGCACATTCACATCCTTCAGGGTTGGCTTCATACCCTTTTTGTTACACCTTGTATAATAGCCGCCTCAAAATTAAAATATCATTCGGTGAGCAAGCTATGCTATCCGCCAACAGATGGCGGTGTAAGGTTCAGTCTAAAACGCGGTGTTTAAAAAAAAATGCTTAAATCACAGACGGTCCTAGCCAGAACGATATTTTGCTCCCGAAAAACCCCGTATGGTAAATTTATACTATCACATTTCAGAAATCTCTCACATAGATCTACTCGTACTTAATCTCTATCTATAAAATTTAACCGACTTGACTAAAGAATTGAAGGCAAAGAAAGTTTTATCTTTGTGAAGCATTCATCTGGCAACACTGCCGGCCATTTCTGTGCCCGAGGCGCCGCTCTAGCTTCCGAATCCTCACATTATAGTCATTTGATTCTTTTAGTGCCATTACATTTCATAAATTATGATTAACGACGTACCTCTTTAAATTTGATGTCTGTCTATTAGTTTTGTTGCATAGAGTCAACAATTTTTCTGACCTGCAAACGCGGAAGTGCGGTAATGTTTTTACTGTTTCCAGTTATTCAGTACTGGCCTCCTGGCCTGGTTTTTTATACCAAAAATGTGCAATCTCCGTAACGTTAGAAGTCCGTTTTGACGTTTCCTTAACACCAACACACAGGGTTAATTTTTCTTTGAAGATCGTAATTTTTCATACGTTTGACAGCTGTCTTAACGGGCCTATTACGATGGCCTTACGTTAGCCATGATAGACTACCTCTGTCTCTTGTACTCACATATTTGGGACGTCGTATAAATATGGCAGCAGAATCACGTCCGTCACCCACCCTGAGGCTGTGTTTATCATTCATAACATCCCATGAAACGTCTACTGCAGGAGCTCCCTCCAGAACTCCACCAAAAAACGCGTGGTACTTAGTAGGGGATTTCCCATAGTCACCACGCTTGTAAGCGTTGTACGACTGCTTTTTTTAGTGACCGCGTAAGCATTGGAATAAACGAAAAGATGGATCATAAGGAGGTTGCACTTTCCAAATTACAAAAACAGACCACCTTCAAAAGTTCTTGGCTCTATCAAAATTGGGTTGTCGTAAGCTGTTACTTTCGACAGTTGTTTAGTTATTAATCTCCATAATGGATCATGCGGCATGATTGCTTCCGAAGATGAAAGGCTTTAGCCGGAAGTGACGTAACTGCAGTAAAAGCCTCGTCTTGTTTAGACTGTGCGCCATCTTGGATTTAAAGATGCATTTTACAAGGCGCCAAGTACTTTGTAACAATTTGTACTCTATTGTAAAGAAGTTGACCAAGAATATTATTTTATTTGTTCTTTTAGCTGGTTCTTACTGCCCATGAAACTGAACCACTTTTTCAAAGGAAATTAGGAAAAATTTCGAAATATGAAGAAAGAAATTTGATTTCCGATAGAAACTGAATCAGCTGCATAGCACATTTGGTATGAGAAGTAAATTTTTTTGGTCGTATTTCTACTTATGTTGCCTGGGAAAAGTTGTTCAGGACAATAACCGCGGTCTATGTGCCATCCGCAACGCTGACAAGCCTGGTGACTATGGTACTTCCACTCCAAAACCACGCGTTTTTGTTGGACTTCTGGAGAGAGAGCCTCGTCCTGGAGAGGACGTTTCATGGGATGCTATGTTGACCAAGAACGGAACCACCTTATTTCTTTACTTACTACACTAGCTCAGCGACCCCAAGAGGATCTTAGCCTCCGTTCTTCAGCTCTCCATTCTTCGCGCTGTCCCTTTTGGCGAAGAGGAACGTCCCCCGGGTGGTGTGGTGGATGGGGAACAGTCGGTAGTACAGCCGTCCTTCCTGTGTACAAACAACATTGTTACGAAACCGACAAACCATCAGATGCAGAATCAGAGTATTCTTGCGTTTGGTTAAAGCCGACCCTTAATCGTCACTTTTGCCACGTAAGAGCAACAGTGACTGTGACGTACACAATAAATGTGGGTACTCGGGGAGAATATCACTTCATAGCCAGCCGGCGAGCGGGGATGTTCTGTCTGTGTCCTACGTACCATTATTAGCTAGTTTTACTAGATGCATCCCGATAAATAACAGTGCGTCCTACCGGACGCAACAGTGGCGACGACGATGAAATGAAAGCGTGGTGAGTGGAAAACAATTTTTGACAATATTTTCAAATTATCCGCAAAAAATAACTAGAAAAACCTTTGCCATCTCAAGCAATGGAAAAAAGGAGGATTAGACACATATCTACCCTGAAAAATGTCTCCATTCACGTATTTGCTAAATTATGCATTGATCAATAAAATTGAACCGTTTGTTTACAAGTGTTCGACCGCCATCCCAAACAATGTTTCTAGTAGGTTTCGAAAAATATACAGAGAATTTCGCTTAGACTCTCATGTGTGTGGCATAACTTTAAACCCTTGCTGTGCCTTATTTCTCATACTCAAGAAAAATTAAATTACGGAAATGCGTTTCAAATATATCTTTCGTCAATTGTTTCCGCTGATGGCTGCCTGACCGTATTTTAATGATGCATTATTTCTGTTACCGAGGTAGTAGCTAATACCTACACAAGAACTAAATTGTTACACGTGTGTGAATTCCTTTAAATAACCTAATACTTATACAAAAACAAAGTAAACAAAATATTTTTATCAGCCTCTGAAGGTAATCTATAGTGCAGTAAACAACGGGTCAAGCTTGATACTGGTAGTGCGAATCCAGCCGTACATCTAATGAAATAACAACGGTACAAAGTTCAATGTGTCAGGCTTGATGTGCTCTTGACTGTACCAACTTAGAAATTGCGGTTCTCGAACCATAATTTTTGGGATCGAATCCCCGTGGAGACACGTCAAACAAAAGTGGTTAAGACGTTGCATAATAAAGCTACTTGATTGACCGTTAAAATAATATAAATGCGTGCTTCGGGATGCAGGCTTAAACGGTTGTTCTAGTTATTATAGGCAGATCAGTAACTCTGACACCAGGGTTTTGAGGTTTTACGTAAGTGCTTATATGCTTGCGTAAGGGCTTATTATGACACCGACGTAATGGTAAATAAAACTCGTTACTATGTGTCGTACCGTACCTACCCTATGCACTCAACTTACTAGAGTACGACGACGAGTACGTTTTGACGTTAACAAAATATAGGCAACCAACTTAAGATTACCAACAGAATCACCTGCACTATGTATATAACTTGCTTATGAAGCAATACCAGCTAATCGTGTTGTAAACAATTTATAATTAATAAGTAGACATTCGGTAGACAGGACCAAAATACCAAGACCAGAATAAAAAATAAGCCAGGTATGTAAATAACAACTCTTGATGTGGAACAAATTTCACTGTGCTAACTCCTTATAAATATCTATTGATCCAACTATAATTACCTACCTACCAAATATTTTTGTTTAATACATCATTAACAAACACCTTAAAACTACTTTTTAACTTTTATTATTAATTATAAATCTTGGTAAGTAGGTACGGAATGGATGCAGTGTTATTAGATGAAATCCTAAAAAAAATATGTAAACAAGATGGGCTTAATAATTATTACACTTCTATATTACCTACAAAGTATAATATGCAAGTAGGTACAGCTAGGCAACTCAGCTTGCTCCGAATAATCTTACTCGAAGCAGACCAAGATATGGCACCAGGGGTTTCCTGAATTTTGAAAAAAAAAGGGCAAAACGAAATGGTTCGTACACATGAGAATAGATCGATTTTCGGCCCGAAAACCATTAATAGTAAATTTCATTGAAACTCGAGTAATTTTTGATTACAAGTATACTTTTATTTATACAAAGCAAATGTTGCTCGTTGATAAGTAGTATAGTATGTTGGGCACATTGAGTATTGTCACTAGAGTAGAGGAGACATTGCGAGAAAAAGTTGTGTGCCGGTTAACATTGAAAACATGCAAAGATGACTGACCAGCAGCGGCAGCACAGAATCCCTAGATGAAAGTAGGTATATAAGTAAGAAAGTCAAACAAACTTCATATGAAAAAGAATTTGCCGCATATGACGAAATAAAGCGCTTGTGGTGCTGCAGTACTTTCCTTCACAAGTGTATAAAAAAATTTTAGTTTTGCAATCAAATCAAATATAGTTATTCATTGTTGGATATTACAATCTCTTAATGAATTATTAATTTAGAGCAATATTACATAGGTGATATCCATTAACTACGAATTATTAAAGATTTACTAGTGATTAAATAAAAATTTACAGCTATATTTATGTTTTGTAAAATACGCATAGCATCATTATTGGCCAATATAACGGACTGATGTCAATAATAGGCAATTTTCTATGATATTTTCAACTACGGTTTTAACTGTCGTTAGGTGGCACGCTCATCACTGTGGTAATTTCTGTTTTATGGCTTTTTAAAATAAATTAAATCTTTTTGGAAGAAAATATACTAAAGACATTTGAGATTTGCAACAAGTACTCACAGACTAACTAGGAGATACTAACAAGTACTTGAGTTCAAATGCTTATGGCACTGTTTCTCAGTCAGCACCAGAGTGGAGGTTACTTAAAAAAAAAATGTTGAAACTTAGGCGCTAAACCATTTTACTATTACTAGATATTTCTTAAAACAGAAAAAAAAAATATTACAATAAAAATCAATGAAAGAGACAAATCAATGTGATTTAAATAGACATACCGAGGTATAACGTATGCGAACATGTTTTCACTATACTTTAGTATCAGTGTTTCCATTTTCCTGACGATATTCAGCAGCGCCATCCAGTTGAACTTTCACAAGGTGCGGGAAAACACCCTATTGAAAATAACAAGTAATAGGTACTTAACTTACCAAGAGTAAAAACAAAATATCAACTTGTGTGTGTGTTTGCTTTTTATCATAAAAGAGTCTTGATATTCTATAAAGCCACAAAATAAACTAACGAAAACAAAACAAAGGAAATGTTAGTTTTAACGATAATCCTCGAATGGATTGAAATCCTCAGTTATATTGGTGATGCAACGAAATCAAGCTAGTATTTTTCCATTGTGTATGTAAGACCTTAAAAGTTGCAAACACATATAGACATCTTCTTTTATTGATCCAAACTTACAGTAAAGAAAAAAAATAAGGAAATGTATAATTTGTTTCGATTAAAATATACACAGTTGTCACAAGAGTTTGTTCGTCCATGTATTAGCTGTGAAAACGAATAAGTTCTTAATGATACCACAAATGAATAAAAATACCTAACAACAGCGTCTCAAATTTTTAAATCCATAATAATATTTCGGTACAGATAAGGAATTAATAGCTAAAAAAAAAAAAGAGATTAAATATTTATAAGGAAACTGTTATATGCTGAATATTGGATATTTCAAGACGTAAATACGTCATTATTATTTAGCCAATCAAAAATAAAATAAATTTTTATACTTGTTGCATCACTAATATGAGAAAAACTACGCATGTGAACCATGTGAATGGGGGAGTCTAGATGCGATAGCACAGTGGTCAGTGCATTGGATCGTGCTGCTTCTGGTGTCTGGTGTATGTAAATACAAAAAATACTAGTTGGTTCGGTCCAAAGGTGCGGGTTCAATTCCTGCTCGTGTCTTGAAAGACTTTTCATATCCATAAAGGTTTATATGCGTGGTCGGGAGGCATGTGTTGATTTGGCCACAAGTCGAAAGACACCACAATAGCCCATGGGTCAAAAAACACCACAATAATCTATGGGTCGAAAGACGCCAAAAAAATCTATGGGTCTAAAGACGCCACAATAATCCATGGAAAAAAAAAACAATAACCTATGGGTCGAAACTGTCGAAAGACGCCACAATAATCTATGGGTCGAAACTGTCGAAAGACGCCACAAAAATCTATGGGTCGAATGACGCCACAATAATCCATGGATCGAAAGACGCCACAATAATCGATGGGTCGAAAGACGCCACAATTACCCATGGGTCGAAAAATGCACAAATGTACGCATGGATCAAACGACGCCATAAATATTCCATGGGTCGAAAGATGCCATAAATCTTCCAGAGTTGAAAAACATTATAAATACCATAAATTTTCTATGGGTCGTTTGATGCCATTAATGCCATGGCAAAGCAACACATGTCTACTCGTAAAACTTAAAGAAAAACAATGGGCTCCAATATCACACATGCAGATAGGGTGACAGTTCAGTTTCTTATGAACCAAGACTAAACAAATGCTTTGTCATGCTCGAGTTAAAATAGTATTAAAAAAAAAACTGCCAAAGCATCCTGATTATCTTGATAACTAACTGTGGAATTGCTATTTTAAGAATAAAAAAATATTATTTGTAAAGAGGTGGTTCACAAACCGATATTATAAAATGTTTTAGATAAATTTTAAGCACATAATTCAAATTCTAATTAATTTGGAACAAATATCCTAACAATTCATCAGAAGACAGAAATCTCATTCCCTGACTTTTATAATAAACGCGTTCTTTTAACAAATAAGTGTAAGAACATATATTTTCAAAACTTAGTTATAAGGAAAGCTGTTGGATATCCTAATAAAATAAAAATAAAATAATAAATAATACTACCTAAGTATCGCGCGCAAGCGCGAAATTTCACCTTAATGAGAATATAGATGCTGCAATATTGTCCACAGGTGGAGTTTCTGCTTAAAGATGACTTTAGATTAGACTGCCAGCGACCACAACAACAATACTGGGACTCTCAGTGTTGCAAGAAGCATCCACAAATGAAAGGAAAAATGGAGAAAAGTGGACAGTACCAAGAAGAAACTTAATTACCTAATGAACGAAGTTGTAAATTTTAATAATGATACTATCGTATCTAAATCGGTTCAATGTAAGACTAATAGTGCTTTGATATTCTAGCACGACACAGGGAACCCATTGTATAAAGCCGACTCTTAAAGTAGGCCGTGCTGCAGTGGTTTCTTGCCGTCTCTTTTACGCTGCCATAGCACGATCCGAGACGGTAGTCGAGTCGCTCTATTTGAATTGTATTCTGCATGTTATGATGACCATTAAGTATTATGTAAAGAATGATATATAAAAGTATTTCAAATCATATAAAAAGGAAGAGATGTGACGTACACAATAAATGTGGGTACTCGGGGAGAATATCACTTCATAGCCAGCCGGCGAGCGGGGATGTTCTGTCTGTGTCCTACGTACCATTATTAGCTAGTTTTACTAGATGCATCCCGATAAATAACAGTGCGTCCTACCGGACGCAACAGTGACGAAGGGTCAGTTTTCGCCAAACCGCAAGAATGCTGATTTCACTGTAAAAGTAAAATTATCAATGCCGGCTTAAAGTTTAAAATTCAAAGTACCTATAGAAATCAAGTATCCTCCAGCATCCACGAGGATTTTTCCGTTTGGTGGAATGATCACCTCCTCAATTCCTGTGTCATTTTCTTTATAAACCAGCGGTTTTGCTGTGATCTCGCGTTGCCTTGAGCAAAGTTGGTATTGAACTTGAGACACGGTTGAACGGGCTCAATTTTATACTTGAGTATTGAGATACTTATCGCAGGAAACGAAAACCAATAATAATATGCTGCTGTTGCTGTACTATGAGAAGCAAATTGTATCACTGTTAGTTACGGTCAACCACATGTCAGTGGAAGCAATTTCAACTCTATTACCGTGCAATAAAGTCCAGTGTTTCTACCGACGTGCTGTTGGGTGTACCAGGAAGTGAATCTGACCATGAAACTGCGCAGGTTCAAAGTCCAATGTGTCAAGATTGACTTGCTCTCGACTGTACTGCGATGATAACCAGAAATTATAAAAAATAACGCTACTTTTACGCGATCTTTGTTCGCTCATTAAGTTTAAAATTGGCGTTTAATTACGCTAAACGGTAGTAAAACTGTAGCCACTCATCAAGAAACCAGATTTGACGAGTTGTAGGGCCAGTACACCTACAGATTAGTTTTAATATATTCGGTCTCTAGTTTTAGATAATTTGACGCTACTAAAACAGCAAAGCGCGTTGCCTACCCTGAGAACTAAGTTGGTTAATCACATATGTCAGGGTGTTACTTCCCCTATCAGAAAAGCCTTTTTTAAATGGCTCAACTTACAAAAGCCTTTTTAAACGGTTTTGAGTTAGAGTTAAGTGGTAACTTACTCGCTTAGGATTTTTTGTGAGTTTAGGTTTATAAAATTATTAAAGAAAAAGTGGAAAAAAAACAGCACAATATGTTGACGAATGCGGTAAGCCCACAAACGTTGCGGCGTTGTAAAGGTAACCCAACACTGTTCAGTTAATATTATGTTGTAGGGCATGCGCTAACGCAACTCGACAGGTGTCAGGTTACCCTTACACAGGGTCTTAATATGTCTTTGTTAAGAAAATGCACCAATTCACTAAATTTTTAGATATTCCCACACAAAGAGTATAACCTTTTAAGGGCTTATTCTGTGATGTAACTACCTAAAGCAACTTAAGACTAAGACCTTTCGAAATTCGCCAAAAAAATATCATATAGTTTGGAGATTGGAGAGTCGAATTATTCTTGTGAATTTTTAAAAGCCAGTGACAAAATTTGTTGCATTTAGCCCCCAGAATAAGTTTAAAAATCTTTTTTTATTAGCCTGAGTAGTTCCACAGCTGGGCAAAGGCCTTAAAGGTATTACGTCGATTTTTTTAAACACTGTATTTTTAAGCACTTTTCGGCCGCTGCTGCACTGAACGTAAGACCTCATATAATCTTTGTCTTCCCATTAAGATAATGGACAGGTGTAGAGCAAAGAATAATAGCGATGTCAGGCAAGGGTTGTTTTGTTACGACCCTCTTCAAATATGACAAAATGTTGATTTTTGTGAAGAATATTCATTCCCCCCCGTGTGGTGCCGGCAAAGAATAGTACCAACCCTTACATACCCGTGGGTGTCGTAAGAGGCGACTAAGGGTTATAAACTGGAGGATGGGCAGCAGCATCCTCCTTTGTATCAAACATCTTACTTACTGCGGTCACCTACAACCGCAGTCAATGGTGCCAGCCGTAACGCTAACAAGCGAGGTGACTATGGTACCAGGCCACTCAGAAAGTATTGCGAAAAATAGTTTTTATATATGGGAGACTGGCCGGTCAGAATCTTTTTCGAAAATATGATTACTTGTAAGTAAAAATATGTGTGTTCCATTTTCAAAATTTCCCTCCACATTTTTTGCGAGCCAATTCAAAGTATCGTGTCTTACTGAAAAATGGATCTGCGCCGGGAACATTTTAGAGCTATGATTTTTTACGATTTCAAGTGTCGCCTGAAACCGGATGAATCGTTCGATAGACTTCAAATGGCATTTATGGATGAAGGCCCCTCCAAGGCAACCGTGTATCGTTGGTATAACGAATTTAGGCGCGGTCGACCAACCTTGGGGGATGAAGAAAGAAGCGGTCGCCCTTTGACGGCTATTACGGAAGAAAACGTGCTAGCAGTGAAAAATTTAATCCAAGATAATAGGCGAATTACATATCAGGAGATTCAGCACATATTAAAGATTGGATCGGGAAGCGTTCACGAGATTCTACACGGGCATCTTCGCGTGAGGAGGATAGTATCGCGCTGGGTGCCGCACTATCTCACCGACGCTCAGAAGCAGGCCCGGGTGGAATGGTGCCGTGATATGCTGAACAAATTTGAAGCAGGCTCGTCTCGGCGTGTTTACGACATCGTAACAGGTGATGAGTCCTGGATTTATCAATACGATCCAGAAACCAAGCGCCAGTCGACAGTTTGGGTGTTTCAAAATGAACCAACGCCTACCAAAGTGAAGCGATCTCGAAGCGGGGGGAAGATTTTGATCGCCAGCTTTTTTAATTTGACTGGCCACTTGGCCTCAATTCCCTTACGAGATCAAAGAAGCATCAACGCCGAATGGTATACTACCAAATGTTTATCAGAAGTTTTTTCTGTTGTGAGCAACAAGCGACCAAACACAGGGCTCCGCGGACTACTGCTCCACCACGACAATGCGCCTGCACACACCGCGCTCAAAACGAGGGACTTCCTGGACAGCACACCAGTCAAACTCCTGGGTCACCCTCCTTACAGCCCTGATCTAGCACCGTGTGACTTCTTTTTATTTCCAAAAATAAAAAATCAGCTCAAGGGGATACAATTTTCGTCGCCGGAAGATGCGCTGGCTGCGTTCGAGCAGGCTGTAAACGAGGTGTCTACGGCGGACTGGAAAAAGTGTTTTGAAAACTGGTTCAGACGCATGAATCTTTGTATAGAGGCTGGTGGAGAGTACTTTGAAAAGATTTAATAAAAATATATGTACCTGTAGAACAATTTTTTTTAGTGTCGCAAATATTTCTGAGTGTCCCACGTACTTCCCCTCTACGAGTACATTTTTCCAGCAAAAGCTAGAATTCTGGAGGGAGCTCCCTGTCCTGTGGGATGGGATGTTATGATGATGATGATTAATTCATTCATTCAGTCTTTTTGGCTCAGTGAACCAAAGTGTTTCCTGTTCTGTGCCAATTCCGTCCAGTCGGGCACTCCCAGCTCTTTGGTGACTTCATCCTTCCAACGGTATCTTGGCCTGCCAACAGGCCAGCGTCCCGATGGTTTGCCTTGATACGCCTACTAGGAATATTAGTGGAAACTAAAATTATTCGAAGTATAAGGACGTTTGGTGCCGGTTAAAAATAGTGCCATCTTATATCTGCGCGTGGGTGTCATAAAAGACAACTAAAACCGTTACCTTAGGATGGGCAGTTTGGGCAGGACAGCAGGCAGCAGCGTCTTTCTGCGTATCTTACCATCTTACATACTGCGGTCACCAGCAACAGCACCAGTCACAACGCTCCCAAGCGTGGTGAATATAGTATACTTCCCTTCCAAATATAGGCACACACGGCCGCACATCAGTAGAAACACTTTTGGACCTTATGGCGTGTTAATAAGGTTGAAAAAGTTTCTACCGACAAGCGGCTGTCCGTACCATGTGTTTTGCTGTGAAAATCTTGAGGGAGCTCCTTGTCTAGCAGGGCGTTTGTGTAAAATGTTAATTTTTATCATCATCATCATATCTTGAGGGTTGCAAGAACGATGACCGACCTCACTAACCTGGTGTCAGAATTGTTGATCCGCCAAAAGCCTCTGACATGGCTCATTAACGATTACATCAGTAGATAGTAGTCGGGACCAACGGCTTAACGTGCCTTCCGAAGCATGAAATCATCTAACTTTTCGAACAATCAGGCGAATCATCCTGCAATGTCCTAACCAAACTGGGGAGGTCGCACAAAGGGACTTTAGTTTGATAGTGTCGAACCCAGAACCTTCACATCGAGAGCCGAGACCTCTAACCACTAGACCACGTACCTACACTGTTTTTGTGTGTTTTTTTCATTACGTGGTCTCAAAGCCAAAGTGCTTTTTAGACGCGATAAACTGCACCTATCTATCAATTTACAAGCAACATTCGAAAAAAAGGTGTAGGTAGAGTAGAATATTATCCAAATTAATATCAGAATGTTGAGAAATACGTTCCATCGAAAATTACAAGTTGCCGCATATAATTATGTATATTAATACAATTTAATTAAACATTTTAAATATTACTATCATTAAATAATCACTTTGATATTGAAACACATTTTTCCGCGCCGCGAGAGTAATATCAATTAATTTTGTGTGAGCGGAATTCTTGTGTGATTGCCGTGTGATTATAGTTAAATATTTAAGTACAGTCAAGAGCATGTCAAGCATCATATAGTAAACCCTAATGAAATTAAAATTAGAACTGAATACGTCAAGCCTTGACTTACTCGTGGCTGTACAGATCTTGTACAGATAGAGTAGACGACAGAGAATGTCAAATAATAGATTTTCGTAAAAAGTTTAACTTTTTATGAACTAGTATTCTGCCCTACGGCTTTGCCTGCTCATAATTTAAATAATATGCTGCTCATAATTTTAATAATTATTGTGGGAATAAAAATATTTTCCGAAAACTAAACAAAAAATATCACAATGAAATAAAAAAATGAGAAAGAACAAACAAAAAACGGAGTGAAAAAAAAACATTGTTTATCAGGATTCGAAACACTTTTCTTTAATTCTTCCTGTGATTTTTCCCTGGTCGACAACCACAGACAAAACAATTACCTTAAGGTGATCTGTGACGGCCATCTTAGACCCGAACGCAACTAGATGGAGCCACTGCTGCAAATATAAGGTTTTATTTTTTAATGCAATTAGTACAAACTATATACGTGCAAAAAGTTGATTCGCGTAAATTTCATCGTGCAACTTCAACGCCTAAAAACAATTTCGATAAGAAAAATATCTCCATATGTCCACTAAAGTCAATAACTCTCGTCAGTCCTTGTTTACATGAGTACGATCACTCACACATGCACACAAAGCACAACCGTACAGTTTTGACCGCACGCCCACAGTCGTAATATTGAACCAAAAATTGCTAACAAAAATAGTACTTTCAGTACATTAACTGTATTTTTGTATTAATTAGCGAAAAATTTTACTAAAAATAGCAGTATTCGTTCGTTTTTCAACAGAATTTTATGTCCCGCGTAAGAATGCAAGTCATTTGAATTTTTGTATGGAAAACGGATCACCTTAAGGCGTTAATAGGGGTGGAATGCCTATCTCTACATTGTACGTTGAAAAATTAAAATAAATGGCCATTAAAATCTTTAAGAAAAAATACAGGTGATATACCAAAGAGATTTTAACCTCGCTGCGCTCGGTCTAGCGAGGTTAAAATCTCTTTGTGATATACTCGTACTGTGGTGAAATATCAAGATTTAAAAAAGGTTTTAATTGAATAGAATTGTACTTTTGCTAACCGCGTTTGAGAAAAATCCCCAGCAGCACCTGTTTTTGTCATGATTTGAAAAATTTCTCCAAAACCACAAAAGTTCACTAGTTGGTTTATTTACACACAAAAAAAGGTATCTAAAATATGATTTTTTTTTTTTTTCACATAATACTAGTGAAAATGCAAAACACGCGCGTCAGTTTCATCTTAGTAGTCTGTGGGCACGCGCGGCTGCGAACCCGACCAAAAACTGTATGATCTTAGCAAATACTCGTAGATTTGAACCTCGCTGCGCTCGGGATCTTAGCGTGCCAATACGAGTAGAGTGCATATTTAATATGGTCAAGGCCTAAATATTTTAAGCTAAGTATTGCAGGTGGAGAACTGTGGTCTCTGCCTACCCCAACGGGAACAAGGCGTGATGTTATGTATGTATGTATGTATGTAAGTATTGCCTGCGACTCACTTCGCCTTTTTATAATTTGCAGAAATGATTTTTTTTCCCGAGGTATAAATAGCAACCTTTTTTGGCATATTTACTTACTAAAATCACTAGCACCCACGGACCTTACTCCGTGCTAGCACCCTTTCGTTTTTGGCCAGATTTAAATAATCACCGACATTTAAAAAACCCTGTTTAATATCGACGCCATAAATCAATATTCAACGTTGTACAAATTAATTTCAAATACAACACGAATACTCGTAGTTATCGAATTATATCGACTCCAATGTTATTGAGACGAATCTGACCAGTTTTTTTTTAATTACCGAATTTAGAGAACATTTTTGTTCTCAAAAAGATTTTAAACGAGATTCCAAGAACGTATAGACCCGTGTGGTGCCGATAAAGAATAGTACCAATCCATCTCTACCCGTGGGTGTCGTAAGAGGCTACTAAGGGTTTATGAACTGGAGGACGGGCAGCAGCATCTTTATGTGTATCGTATCATCTTACAATCTGCGGTCACCAACAACCGCGGTCTATGATATCAGCCGTAACGCAAACAAGCGTGGTGACTATGGTACTTCCCCTTCACATTGTTTTAGGAAAAGTTGGAATTTTGGAGGGAGCTCCCTGTCCTGTAGTGGACGTTGCATGGGATGTTGATAATGACTTACTTTCTCTTTACTTGCCTTATCTTGGCCTCCAACACCAAGCCAAGCGTACGGATTTCAAATAATAGTCGTTATATTTTCGCATCTGGTGTAAGATAGAGCTCATACAGAATCTTCAACTTTACAAAGCCTATGAAAAGAAATCAAAGTTGCCTAATTAGTGAATTACGATGAACCGAAGAACGCTACACGATTTCAGTACTAAGCCTATGTTTGTATACCTGTAACTGAGCATGTTCTGAACTCCCGACTTTGCATGCGCCGGCGCAGATGATCGTAAATCTGTCTGAACCACTACATCGCCTTAAGCTAAACGCACATTGATGTAGAGTTAAAATTAGATATGAGGGAAATATTTTTGTAAAGAGTTTCTATCTATCTAAAGACTAGACGTATAATAGAAATTTTAGTTAATCAAACTCCGACACCTAAGTTAACTGGAAAAAAATTGCTTGTGTTTTTTTTATAATGTTGATAATTCAAGGGGTAATAATTTGTGACTTTAAAAAAAATAATTACCTTCTGATATAACAGTTTTGCAGTTATAATATAACAGTTGCCCGTGTGGAGCCAGCAAAGAATAGCACCTACTATACCCGTGGGTGTCGTAAAAGGCGACTAAGGGACTATAAATTCCTATTTTAATAGCCGTACGGGATAGAGTCGCATTGGAGTGTCAAGCTTGACCTGTCGTTGACTGTACTTCCCCTCCAGACCACGAGTTTTTTCTGGAGCTCCCTGTCCTGTAGTGGTCGTTTCACGGGATGTTATTATATAACAGTTGTGATACTGGTTGTAATTGTGATGGGTTTTTACAAAATGACAACCAAAGAAATTTGACCTCATAATAGAAGTAGTATTAAGGAAAATATTCGTCACAAGTAGGGATGTGTGCATGCTTTCATCTATCGAAAGTCGATAAGTTACACAAGGAGAAATCGATGTTGAAACTTTGACCAAAAAGTTGAAGTATTAAACTTTGATAAAAATCAAATCTTTTAACAGCAGTTATTAAAATACATACAGGAAAAAAATACTTTTTGTATTTTTTACTAACGGTGATTTCTTACGTAGCTGTTTTAATATTAAAGATACCTAATTTCTTCTTTACTTACTACGCTGGCTCAGCGACCCCAAGAGGATCTTGGCCTCCGACACGAGAATTCTCCATTTTTACCTGTTAATAGCCCATCCAACGAAGACCGGAAAAGGCTGAATAGGGGAAATAATTCGTAGGTGAGCCAATTTTGGCACAATTGTAGAATAAAGTGTCCACAACCACATAATAAAAGTACTGGACGGTAGCGGTGGAGGCAAGAGGGGTAGTGGGTGTATTCATTGTTTTAATTTTCATGACTATACATCATCATCATCATCACAACATCCCATGAAACGTCCATTACAGGACAGGGAGCTCCCTATAGAATTCCAACTTTTGCTGGAAAAATGTAGAGGGGAAGTACCATAGTCACCTCGCTTGTTAGCGTTACGGCTGGCACCATGGACCGCGGTTGTAGGTGACCGCAGTAAGTAAGATGTTAGATACAAAGGAGGATGCTGCTGCCCATCCTCCAGTTTATAACCCTAAGTCGCCTCTTACGACACCCACGGGTATGTAAGGGTTGGTACTGTTCTTTGCCGGCACCACACGGGACGAATATACATACGCAAACGTATATTATATAGCTTATGTAGGATTTTCATTCAAACTTTTATCCCTCAATTCACCCCCTTTTGGGATGGTTTTGCAAAAATGCTGAAATACCGGTTTGTGGTTTTCTTTTAAGTAGCTCAAAACCAAATATTTATGTATTTCATATCCAAAATGAAGGATTTTCATACAAAATATCATCCCTTATTTCACCCTTGCATCCTAACCCTCTGGTAGCAAACAATTTTGGTCCCTATCCATATCGGTCGAAACAAACTTCTGTCGTCCTACATTACCTCCCATGCTAAAACCTGACGGGTCGCTAGCTCACTTTGCAACAGAGAAAGCAAATTTATTTGCGTCTCTATTTGCAAGCAATTCTCGTTTAGATGCCGGCTCTTATCAACCACCAACGATTCCTCGCTGTGACTCTTCGATGTTGGAGGTCACAATACACGCAAAAGAGGTTCGTAGAGTACTCCGAAGCCTAGACGTGAACAAAGCAAGCGGTCCTGATGGAATACCAGCAAAAGTCTTGAGAAACTGTGCGCCTGAGTTGTCTCCTGTGCTAACACGTTTGTACCGCCTCTCTCTAAAAACAAGAACGGTGCCAAAATCTTGGAAGGTTGCCAACATACAGCCAGTGCCCAAGAAGGGTAGTCGTGCCGACCCCAGCAACTATCGGCCAATCGCCATCACCTCCATACTCTGCAAAGTTATGGAAAGGGTACTCAATGGAAAACTGCTGACATACCTAGAAGCTAACGACCTACTCAGTGACAGTCAGTATGGCTTTCGCCGGGGACGATCAACTGGGGATCTTCTAGTGTATGTCACGCATTGCTGGGGGGAGGCCATCGAGAAATACGGCGAAGCCCTTGCCGTGTCACTAGACATCTCGAAGGCCTTCGACAGGGTGTGGCACGCAAGTCTGCTGAGCAAACTTCCTGCATACGGCATTCCCGCTGACTTTTGCTCTTGGATTTCTAACTTCCTGAGCGAACGGTCGATCCGAGTAGTCTTTGATGGCTGCTCCTCTGACCTCGTGGCTATTGATGCCGGGGTTCCTCAGGGGTCGGTTCTCTCTGCGACTCTTTTCCTGCTGCACATCAACGACCTACTTGGTCCTAGTATTGTTGGGTACGCAGATGACAGTACTGTCGTCGAGAGATATATGTCAAGCGCAAAAGCCAGCAGTGACGAAATACGTTCTTTGAGAGAGGCCATGGTAGAGCGTATAAACTCAACCTTAAGTCTTGTCTCCGACTGGGGTGACGAAAATCTGGTAAGTTTCAACGCCACCAAAACGCAGGTGTGTCTGTTCACCTCCAAAAGGAGTCCGTTCAATCTGGCTCCTACTTTTCGAGGTACAACTGTACCAGTTACCGACAGCCTCGAGCTACTTGGCATGAAGTTGTGTGCAAATCTGAACTTCGGCGCTAACATTGAGTCAAAAGCCCAAACTGCGGCAAAAAAGCTGGGCATCCTCAATAAGGTTAAGCGTTGCTTCTAGTTTTATATAAAGCCCAAGTCCGATCGTGCATGGAGAATTGCTGTCACCTTTGGGATGGCTCAGCCAAATACCAGCTAGCCGCACTTGACTCGATAGATCGCAGAGCCAAGAAGCTCGTTGGTGATGAGATGCTGGTGAAAACCAAGTTTCACAGTCTGGCCCACCGTCGCAAAGTTGCATGTCTGTCGGTCTTCTACAGATGGTACTTCGGAGAGTGTGCTCTAGAGCTCCACGAGCTTATTCCACCATCTCCCTTCTACCATCGGGAGTCCAGACGCACCGCAGGATATCACCCATACTTGGTTGATATTCCGCACATTCGCACAAAGCGCTTTGAAACATCTTTTATAATGCGCACGGCTAAAGAGTGGAATTCTCTGCCTGCGTTTGTGTTCCCGAGTTCATATAACCCGAATCTATTCAAGTCGCGAGTGAATAGGCTTCTTCTGGGTAAGCTCGTTCCATCGTCGACCTCATCTCTGTCTTCAAGACTAGATCGAGGTCAAGAGTAAGCCCATTTTCAATAATTAAAAAAAAAACCCTTTCAGGGATCATTTTTAAAATTCTGATATGCGGTTTGTTGTTTTTGTACTTATCCCAAATGCGAATTTTCATATTTCATATCTTGTCTTATAACGTGGGGCTGAGTTCCTTAATGGACCACAGAGCACTTCGACCCTATGAGATCTTTTATGCTTCCCCTGCCTTATTGCTCCTGTGATCTTCCGCTGTCTTCGAATATGCTCGTTATGAGCTTCGCGGTAGATTTCAGCGGAAGGAGCCTGTAGTCTTCTGGTGTCGGATAAGCCCGACGCATAATCTCCATACGCTTGCGTTGCATGTGCACAACAGGTGCTCCATGTTTTCGCTTTCCTCACCACATGCTTTTAGATTTTTTAAAGTATTGTTTGTAGCAAAATACTACAACACGGACAATAGTAGGTACAGGATTTTCTTTTGATCGCCGCCATTTACGATTTTCTTTAAGAAATGAATCGGCCGTAAAATATTTAGAGCATATGGGTATACCTAGTTGGTTTCCAATTATTTAGCTTTCTTATTTGCTTGATCGATGATTTTGTAGATTTTCATCTACAGGAAATAAAAACTAAAATTGCGTTGAATATTGTAAAATATAATAAATGGTACAGCAACACTGCACTTACTTACTCGCGTTATGCAAGTAAAACTATCAACCGCAAACTTAAATTTGTAATGCCATACACATAGTATGGCAATAAACTTTTATTAAGGTTTTTCTAAAAAATGTATATGCAGATGATTTCAGAATTCAAATTGTTAAATAACAAACTAACCGTAAACGATTTCGAATAAATCACATGTTCAAATTTTGGTAGTACTAGAACACCTTTATATGAATTTTCACAGATTTTTTTATTTCAAAACACGTTTCTTAGGGATAGTTGTTCAGTTTTGTTTACTAAAAAGCCCTTTCAGTTTTTGGTACATTCTGTGTACTAAATTTTCACAAAATCCAATCAAATTGAATATCCATTCAGTTAGATAACCAAAACAAAATTAAAATTGTAGAAAATAATACAAACTTAATGGAACCAATTATGAGTAAATCACAAGTTTACGTTTTGGTAGTACTGGAACACCCCTTATATATGGAATCACACAGGCAAACTGATGATGGCGCAAGATATCTTGCGTAGGGATGCTTAGTCAAGCAAAGTTTCATAAAAATAATTTGAACCGTTTTTAAAAAAAAAAAACAATTCTTCATTTTAGTTGAATGACAGCTACCCTCAAAATGAGAACCAGCAAAAAACTATTCGGAAATAAAAGAATTAAATTTAAAGTATGGTGTTAATCGGATCATTCGTTTAGGGGCTATAGGCCAAAGCGTGACGGACAGACCGATCGACCGATAGACGGACATTTTTAGGGGACTTGCTTAAGTGATTTAGAACACATTTTTGACAAAATTTGTGCAACTTTATTCACGAAGACAATACCTTTCTCGCTCCGCTCGAAAGTTAAAATACCACTATCGATAAAAAATACATCACTCATTACCTCCAACATGATCCCACAAAAAACGATAAATTACAATAAAATACGTTAATTTCCATTTTCCATATTATCTGACTGTAGGAATGTTAAGTTGACATTTTTTTAAGCAATATTTGTGATAATAATCAACAAACATGAAAAATACTGAATAAAACTTACAGATGAAAAGATAAAATTTCTTTGCAATTTTCCTTTTGTTGTTTTGAAGATGTACAGCCATCAACTACACACGTTATTATTAAAAAGCACAATCACTAATATGGAGAGCGAATTAAGAATAAATTCACGATACATTTCATTTGTTCACTACATGTTTTTTATAATTTTCACAATGTTTACAACATATGTTTAGAAAAATTTTTCAACCGTTAAAATCACAACATTTTACAATAATCCTATAAACTTTGAAAATGCAACGAACAATGATTTGACATGGCATGAGACGTGCTAGGTAGCAGTTTATTTGATTTATTTATTCATAAAAACTTACTCGCTAACAGAATTAATCCATTTTTTTTTTTTGGTTTCATTCTTCCTTTCGGAAAGGCAAAGAGTACAAAGCCCATACAGCCATGTCTGATGTGTTTAATCTTTCTTTTTGCTCCCCTCGTAAAGCGATAGTGAACTTTACGAAGGAAAATGTTCGTGACTTTTTGGGACAACACAAACGGGGCTTAAACACGAGATCACTGGCCAATATTCGCCGGTGCAAGCATCACTGGCCAATATTTTTGCTGCCAGTTTACTGATACAGTAGAGAACTCCAGAAACAGATATAATAATTTCCTTACTCTACCTGTACAAACCTCGACAAAACAAAAAAATTAATGACCATAATGAGTGGATTTCACAAAGCAAAGAAGTTTTTGAGTGCGTAATATCTCTATTTTTGGTTTCGAAATCGATTCTTAGTTTTGCTATCTAGTTTCTTAATGTGTATCAATGGTCGTAAACGATTGAGTGCGGCCGGTGCAGCCATCAATTGCCGGCCAGTTCGCTGATACGGCAGTAGACCCAGGAAACTGATATGAGTTCCTTACTGTTTAATTGGATTGGATAAGTGCCGACTATGATGCGTTATTACAACCCTGGTTGTAAAGCTTATAGGGACTGTTATGATTACTGTTTAGCTTCAGGTTATTCGTTTTTAGTTTAGGAGTTGTGTAGACTATTAGGCTGAATCCTCTCATGGATAAACGCGCTGTGGAAGATTAATTCCATTCTTACCGATAACGGTAAGATTTTTAGGGTTTCGAACCAAAATGGTAAAAAAAACCGGCCAAGTGCGAGTCGGACTCGCGCACTGAGGGTTCCGTACCACCACATAAACATAATTGTATTAGTTGAAATTTCAGTAAGTTAATGTGCTAGATTTTTTGAGTCCGACACGCGCTTGACCAAATTTTATTATTTGTTGTTATTTTATAGCCTATGCCCTATAAACATACCAATTTTCAAGTTTGTAAGTGTTCCCGTTTTTAAATAGAACTAAAACAAAAATCGCCTCAGCAACCATCCAACTTGACCCCTCTCTTATATGAATGTTCTTGAAACGGGAGCTCACCACAATTGGTTACCATTAGTTGTGAGAAAAGTTGTAATATTTGATAATTTCAGACTTTTTCCATTATTTGTACTGTGAGACCTAGCTTCTTGCCAAATTTCATAATTTTAGGTCAACGGGAAGTACCCTGTAGGTTTTTCATTTTTGAATAAATGTATGGAGATGAGGACATAAAATGCCATATCTTTTGATTGCGTCGTTGTAAAAAATTGAAATTTTCAGATCTTGTGTGGTTCATGGATCCTAATATATGGTATTAATTTCAACCTGATACCTTTACCCGTTCGTGAGATAAAGGGTCTTGACAGACAGACAGACAGACAGACAGACAGACAGACAGACAGACGGACAACAAAGTGATCCTATAAGGGTTCCGTTTTTTTCTTTTGAGGTACGGAACCCTAAAAATGGAAACTTTATGGTGTGACTTCGTAACCCACAGTGAGCGAGTCCGACTCGCACTTGACCGGTTTATGAGCTAAGGAGAGGAATTATTTTACTGACACCTATACTATGTTACTCAGTATAGGAAACTGAACAAAATAGTCCAGTCCCTTATAGTCTTATATCGCCAAATTCACCAATTTTTTTCCAGGTATGTACTAGTTATAGGTACATAGCTCCTATCAATTTTTGATAGGAGCCAATTCTTGAATTTTCGATGGAAATTTCTTGAAATTCAAGAATTGACTCCTATAAAAAATTGAGAGCTATGTACCTAACTAGTATCTGGAAAAAATTTGGTGAAATTGTAAGGCGTGTCTACGTGAAACAGCTAACTGTTCGCACTAAAATTTACCAAAGTATATAACAAGGCTCTGAAAACGTATTTTTTAGGGTTCTGTGGAACCATAGTGGTTCTTTTTATTTCGTTAGGAAAGCCCTTACCAAGACTAAGTTCAGATTTTCAATCATCATTATCATCATATCAGCCGAAAGACGTCCACAGCTGGACATAGGCCTCCCCTAAAGAACTCCATGACGACCGGTCCTGCGCTGCTCGCATCCAGCGGCTTCCCAATACAATGAAAATAAATGTTAATCAATGTTACTCTTCAAATAAACCATGAAACTGAACTAAGTAGTTTTTTTAGAAGAACATAGGTCTAAATACGAAAAACAAAATTAGACCTCCCATACAAAATGCGCTATCAGCTGATGTTTCTATGGGAGGTCAAAAATTGATTTTGACTATGACCTATGTTCCTTGGGCAATGTTGTTCGGTTTCATGAAAAAATTTACACCCTTTATTATTATCCCACCTTTCCGTTACACGCTGTATAAGTATTTAAAGCGGTCAAAATATTTCTAACGATGACATGCGGACTCTTGACTTCCTAAAGCCCTTCCCAATATTATTAACTGCACTAAGTTCAGCTTTTCAATGTTAAGCCAAGAACACAACTAGCTGAATTCAAAGACTAATTCGGCACACATTGCTGGGAGGCTTGGTTATGTTAATTGCAATATCCTTACTTTAACGAGCAATGAATGCCGAATTAGTCTTTGAATACAGCTACGTGTGATCGTGGCTTAACTCTTCAAATATTTTCTCTGCGTCCAACGATCTTAAAATCCAGTCACACATCGATGATTTGCAAATAAAGTACCAAATTCACACGTCGTTGTATCATGATGTGATCATCATACAAAAAATATTCTTGATAGCTTTGGCCCCGCGCCTTTGCCCGCTAGGCGTAGGTTTTTATTTTTTAAGTAGTTAATTGGTACAAAATTAATTTGCGCGACTGCCTTCTCAGAGCAAGACAGTGAAGGATTCTAGGGTACAAAAATTCAATTGTGAACGTAGCAATTTCACGCAGATTTAAAATGATAAAGCAAACCTTGCTGGTTTTTCTGTTTCAATGAGATAGTTACCACGGTAAAGGATTCTACGAGTATCAATACTTAAATTTTAGTTTCTTCTCGTGTACAACTTTCCTTAATAAACATAGGTCGAAAACTACAATTCTTTTTCAGGTTCCCCATACAAACCATGCGCGTGCGCTGCCGTCAGCAGACGATTCTGGGTTAACTATTTTCCATTTTTAGGCCCAAGTTTCTTGGAAAAGCTGTTCAATTATGTAATCTGAACAGCATACTTATATTAGTGACAAATAAATAATCCAATATTCGAAAAAAGAAGTAAAGAATACAACTTTGCTTGCTACGTTAAAGCAGGACAAACAAACAAACAAACAGTCACACTTTTGGATTTATAATAGTGTTTCTTTTTCCGGGTTATAATTTATCACGTCGTTATAAAAACTCGGGCTGTGATTGGTCAGTTGTTTTAGGCAGGGGGCGTGGCAGTTGCCCACGCGCCGCCTTTTGGCTTTGTTATCGTAATTACCGCACCTATTGTCATTTGAATTTTGGCCAACATCTTTAACAAAGGACTGACAACCTGCTGTATATTGGGCTGGGACCAGCAGGTACATATATACCTATACCGTAATATAGATAGATTGGTAGGTATAACAATAGGAATTGTATTTTCTTTTTTTTATGAATGAATGAATAACACTTTATTGCACACTAATAAAGTAACATTTACAAATAACGAGTTATAAAATGTGGGCAAAAGGCGGTCTAATCACTAAGAGTGATCTCTTCCAGACAACCTTTTGACGAAATCAACATTATACCTACATAACTCTGCGGTGTATTGCACTCATATAAACTAGGTACTTACATAAATAAAAAAAGACATTGAATTTACATAAAATACTCAAAATAAATATCAAATATGTTGCAGGATCGAAAATACAAAACCTGCTAAGTGTGAATCGAACTCACGTACGCAGGGTTCTGTACCACCACACTATACATTTTTGATAAACGAAACTTCAGTGGACGGTTACAAATTAATACGATAAAATTTGTTAAGTACGGATCGCGCTTATTCATATTATCTACCCTCGTGTTATTCAAAACTCGAAACACAAACTCATTTAATCATTCCTGGAGATTAAAATTTCTTAAGGGCCTTCCTGAATGAACTTAAGAATGAATAACTTCGTTACCACTTCTACATTAAATATAGCATTTATCTTAACAGATAAAAAACGTAGTAACAAACAAGATATTAGAAATGATGTCATAGAGATAGAATTCTAATTTAATTTAACGGAAGAAAAAAGAATCTAAAATGAGCCTTATTTTGTCTATTTTTTCCCATTTGTAACCATTTTACTGCTACATTTTCTATCAAAAATATATGAAAATTTACAATATTTTAGACCAAAACAATATTTAATGATGTGGTCGTTTTACATTTTTGATAATTTTGAAATAACATAGAAAAAAAATACTTTTCTATCAATTTTGTGAATTTCGGGGTCACCGTTGATCGTAACAGCCACGTTGCAAGACTTGCAAGGCACGCTTATGAGATCAAAGTGGCACCACAATGGCCTTTTTTTTTCAGAAGCGTCTTTAAAAACCCACGCGCTCTTTTGAAAATGTTTGAATGTACAGGGTTAATTCAATACAAAAGTCAATTTGAATTTTTAGAACCGTAGCCTAATCTATTATGGAACTTGCATCGTTTTGCTCGAGTTTAATACCCTCATGTACAGTTGCATAAACTACTATGTACCTATAATAAACAAAGTTATTCAGCTTCTAGTAATAGTAAAAAATAACCTACTATAAAATTAAGCATGTAAACAACATCCATCGCATCTTTTTTCCAAGTTCCTATCACGTGACAGGTGACAAATCGCACCATTACCCTGTCTTTACGTAACCTGTCGTATAATTCAATAACCTGCCCGGCTGGCCCCACTGATGGCCCTGCCAAGGCTGCCATGACTGCCATGAGAAGATTAATTTATAAACATCACGCCACCAATCGCAGCTGTATTTTAATCAGACGATTAGAGTAATAGCTAGTAGCCACGAAGATTAAATTAGATTCTCTGCCTGCGTCTGTGTTCCCGAGTTCGTACAACCCGAATCTATTCAAGTCGCGAGTAATTAGGCTTCTTCTGGGCATGCCCGTTCCATAGTTGACCGCATGTCTGTCCTTATCACTAGATCGAGGTCAAGAGTAAGCCCATTGACAATAAAAAAAAAAATATTGAATTTAAGAGACAGTTTTCTTTCAATTTACCTAGCGATACTTTCTTAGTTCTGATAATGAGAAGGAGAGCTGTAATCAAAATTTTTACTAAGTCTATGAGCTAGCCCGCGGACAGATAGACAGACGGCAAATGACGGTCAAAATTACCTCCCTTTCTAACAAAGGGCAGGATGCGCGTGTTAGAATAAAGCGGATACGCGCTGTTTTAGGTTTTTCGCTCATTTATTTCTCAAAATCAAAGTAATATTATGGGTAAAATGAATAATGAAACGGCCATGTGATAATTGAATATTTTTTTGATTGTTCATTGATTGTTTCCCCCTTTTAAATTATTGTTGCTTGCATAACCACTGCCATACTGTAGACATGTGTTTTTGGAATGCAATCAGCCTTAAAACTTGTTTTTATGTAGTGTAATATTTTTAAATTGTATTCTGTTGTATGTCTCTAATAAATAAAATCAAAATTAGAATAATGTGTGAAAGTCATCATAGATTCATGGGTATTTAAGATAAAATTGTTTAAAGTAACATTGCAGAGGCAGCTGCGTTTTTTTTGGCGTATTAAAGTATATAATCGAATCGTAAGGGTTCTTTGCTGCCTACAGACGAACCTTAAAAAAGTCTTTAAAAAATCAAATCAACAAACATAAACAGAACCATACACATCCTGGCTGCATTTAAAACGTGAGAATTCGGCGCATGCGCTGCGGTTTCCTTAGTCGACTAATTGCAGTGAAGACCACAGTGCAAACGCTGCCAGTTATTTAGCTTATTTTTCTTGCTTTTTACAAAGGAAATGCTTTCTCACGAGCACAGTGGCCATAATTATTATTACTCTACCTACAGAGTTCATTAAAACTTCTAGAATGTGTCCTTTTAAATTTAATCGCTTATTTGCTATGAAAACATTCTGTACTACGGTTTTTTCGACGGAGTAAATGGCCCGAATTCATTTGGCCCTTTTGTTTCTAAAAATTAAACTAAATGTTACTACTAGGTTGGTAGGTAAAGGTGTAAACTATGACATTAATTCAATTTTAACATCCAGATATCAATGTATTCTAAGAAAATACCTTATGGAAAAAATAGCCCGAACAATTTTCATCACAAATTCGTTCTATGACGTGAGGCATCTGTACTAGTATAGTATTATATTATCTGTGGCGTAGCGAGAGTTTTATTTTAAGGCACGACGCGCGACGCTCAAAATAACTTTGCTGCGGAGCAAAACATTTTTCACCTCACCACAGCGAGGAAAATGCTAAGAGTGCCTGTCCATTGATGCGGAGTGAGCTGGCGGAGCGGAGAAACGAGGAAATATTAAGCAATAGGATTGCGGAGTTTTTATGCATTCCTATTGGTTAATAAATCCTCGTTTCTCCGCTCCTCTGCCTCGTTCCGCGTCAATGGACAGGCACCCTAACGAGTAGCGCCAGTACCCTATACCATAATTCATCATCACGTATTCACGTCCTAATATGCTGAGACTTAAAACTGTGATTTTAAATTGGCTGGACGTAAATCGAAACCTTTAATTTACAATAAAGTTGCCATATATTGTAATACCTAGATGGTATAAAAGGAAATCTTATTTGCGATTTTGTTCAGTGCCAAACTCTAATTTCCACGCTAGCGGCCAAAAATGACTTTCATGCAGATTTTACGAGTAGTCGTTAGAGCGAACGAGTGTTGGCGAAGTTTTCCGAGCTAGTGAGGATAAAAAGATGTTTATCTGCCAATTAGATAGCAGAAGTAAATATACCATTCATACTGAGTAACTTTTACGAAGGAACATGGAAGAGAAAAAATCGACCTTATTTTGTATTTTATTTTCGTATTTCGTATTGGGAAAAGTTGATTACTTTGATAGGCAGATTAACAGCTTTAATTAAATTAATTTATTTGATTAACTGCTTTTTTTGCTTTAATTTGTTTGTTTTTTTTCTGTAAAACGGTGAATTTTACGTTCTTTGACCTATTTTAAGTGTCTGACGTATCCTTTCTCCTGATGCACTTTCTAAAAGGCGGGTAAAACAATTTTTTCGACAAATTTTCTGTGGAAACAATTTATCAGTTTTGGAAATTATGTTGATAACTATACAAGACGTTTCCATTACTGGCTGGATATGTTGAATCTTAAGTTGATCAATTACCTAGTAAGTTGATAAACGCTCGATAAATAATAAACTGTACCGAATTCGCTTCTAGCGTTTGGTCGAAACACAACCTAACCGATCCCGAAGGAATGAATCTTACCTAACGGACCTAATAGATCTACGCGAATTTAATACGAGTTTATTATTTTTCTGATGCGACAATTGATGAACTTACGATTCTAATTATTTTACGGTGACATATGAAACTGCTAAACAAAAACAGATAAGAAAAAATTCAAAATTTTACGTTTACTTGCCTTTGCTATTTGGACCTGAAACGTTGTAGACTCGCTCTATTTGCATTGTATTCTGCATGACATTCAATAAGTATTCTGTAAAGAATCTACATTTTATAAAATTATCTGAATCTGAATCTTCGGTAGAGCTGGTTCTTTAACTATAATCAAAGTATAGTTTGTATGTGAGAATCTCGTATAATCGTTTACTTAGAACCCACCTTTTTCTCGGTCACGTATCCCAGTATCTCACCGGCCGCTTTGGCCTGCGCAAGCGCATCAGACTTCCGAGAACCACTGTAATTACCCCCCTTTTCCCGCGTAACCCTTACTCACTCTCTCGGTCCACTATAGGTACTCCGTTTGCTACATCCGGTCCTTCAACCTGTTTTTGAAAAGGGTTTTTAAACTTTAAACTTGCTTCGAATTGAGGTACCTTAATAAATAATAATAATAAATCTTATATTGACCAAAACCAAAACAATTTACCTTGATATTTTAGAAAACTATAGACTTTCTGAAAGAACTTAATTAAAAACATAATCTTCCCTTTGAGGCAGTCGGATAAAAATTACTTCTCTTGGAAAATTTTATCGAAATCTAGGTTTATGTGGATTTTTCGTGTGTAGTTGACCTAGGTTTAACAATATTTTTAAACTTTGCCAAAGATGTTTGACTAGCTGTGGGATGGTCAAACACCTGATTTAATTTTCTGTTGTGCTTTTAGGGCTTTTTGCGTCGTGAGTGCGTTGCGTAAAACGAGACGTACCTACCGTCGACGAAACGCTGACGGAACGCGCCGTGTGGATTGGCCCTTAGGCCCCTTAGTGTCCAATTGTGAACTTCTTAAAATATTCGTTTCCGGAGGTGGAGGCCTTTAAACCTACAGGTTCACGTAGTTTAGGGGCCAGCCTTCACAAACAAAATCATGATTTACTTTTTAATTTAGTTTTATTGTTACCATTTTAGTTCCTTAATTTTTTTGGGAATCTTCACATTTTAATTCGAACTCTTCGAATATATGTCCCAACAGAGAACCAAAGCCAGATCAGTGGGTATGGCATCACGCTTTTACACTGCCACTGCAGCAAAGAAGTTTCTCAAACTGACACAACTCTTGATTTTACTGCAACATTAATACTAACATAATAGTACTTTCTCGTCTTAGGTGGCCTTAATAATGCTAATTCACTTTGCCCATCCATCAGTCCTCATGTTTTTTGCTCACAGAAGTGATTAACTATATATTATAATAGTACGTCGCAATCGTTTGTCAGTCTGTCTGTCCCGTTTACCGGCGGAAACTGCGGTCTCTAAATCAAGTAACTAAAAATACAGAGTATCAGATATATAGAGTATAGTTAAAGCATATTTTCTTTATTTTCAAAAATCAGCCAAGTGTGGGTCGGCCTTGCGCCTTAAAGGTTCCGTACCCATCCACTATACTCATATTCTTTAAGCTTTTGCCCTTTGATTATAAAATTCCGTGTTAACACTAACTTGACCTCTTTTTTATAAAATACAGAGTATCAAATATACAGATTACATAGTAAAGGCATATTTCGTCCGTGTGGTGCCGGCAAAGAATAGTACCAACCCATCTTTTAGGGTGTCGTAAAAGGCGACCAAGGACTTACGAACCAGAGGATGGGCAGCAGCATCTTTCTGTGTTTTGTACCATCTTACATACTGCGGTCACCAACAACAGCGGTCGCCAACCGCAACGCTAACAAGCGTGGTGAGTATGGTAAACTCTCTTCTAAGTACCACGCGTTTTAGCTAGAGTTTTTTAGGGAGCTCCTGTCCTGCAGTGGACGTTTCAATGGATGTTATGAGGAAATGTATGGACATGGAGACAAAATCACCCTATCTTTTGATTGTGTTGAAGTACAAGCTTGGAATTTTTACAGCTTCAAGGGTCTATAAACTTTAATATTTGATATTAATTTCAATTCGATACGTTTACTTGTTTGGCTGAAAAGGGGTCTTGACAGACAGACGGACAACAAAGTGATTCTATGAGGGTTGCGATTTTTTTCCTTTTAAACTACGGAACTCTAAAAATTGCCATTTCATGCGGCGGGGTACCGTACTCGACCAACTACGAATTAGACGAACTGCGTATTAGACCATGCGCTACTATGATCCGTTTCACCAACACAGTTTGCAGCTATATCAATAGTAAGCTGCTAAAGCTGTCAGAAAAAACAAGTTTGTAAAACAATGTTACTTTTTCCGTCAAAATATACTCTGGTTTTTAACAGACGAAAAAAAACGGAGGAGGCTCTCAAGTCGACGCGTATATTTTTTTTTTATTTTTTTTTTATGTATGACCACGCATAACTTACTTAAAATAAAAACTTTTTAACAAAAAAATTAAACCCCCGAAAAAACTAAAAAAGCAAGAAATAATAAAACGTTTTTATTTAACCTTAATAACAAAGTTCTTAAAGTAATGTAAGTATTCCCGAGTAATTTTGAGTCGGCGCCATACAAGCAAATTAATTAATTACGTAAAGCGTGATGCACGGCGGCGGCGCCGACTCAAAATTACTCGGGTATACTTACATTACTTTAAGAACTTTGTTTCTAAGGTTAAATAATTTTTTTTTATTATTTCTTGCTTTTTTAGTTTTTTCGGCGGTTTAATTTTTTTGTTAAAAAGTTTTTAGAGTGATGGCTGCAAAATGTGTTGGTAAGCCTTGGCAACTCATGGAACGGATTATAAATCATTGATCCTCGTCAGGGTGTCCCTATTCTCCATATCCTTCCCGTCTGCCGGGTGGGTGGTAGAGTCAACAGCACGCCCGTCAGTGGAAAAATTTTTAACCATTTTGTAACTCTATTACCATGTCATAAGGTCCAAAGTGTTTCTACTGACTCGCTGTTAGGTCAAAGTCAAGTCAAAGTCAAAATCGTTTATTCATTGTTGGATATTAAAATCTCTTAATGACGTCAGCTAAACTACATCGCTTCACAAACAATGTGGCGCCATAGTGGGAAAAAAAGAAGCGGTAATAAAAACCCACGCGCTCTTTTAAATATGTTTTGATATACAACAAACATAAGTCAATTTTAATTTTAATTTTCTCTTCTAGATAATCTGATATTTTATAATAACCCTTCTTATATTATTTCTGCTTTATAACAGTTTTGAATTTATCTAACGGTAAACTTTCAATATCAGTGGGTACCTTATTATAGAAGCGTATACATTGACCTTTATATGTTTTACTAATTTTGTGAACACGGCTGACATGAGAAGCAAGTTGATTCTTGTTTCTTATGTTGACACTGTGTCTGACACAATTTTTCTCAAAAAAATGTATATTCCGTTTAACATAATTATATTAAATTCTCATAAATGTATTGTAGATTAACATGATGATTGTTCGATTCCCCTGACCCTAGGATTCCCAACAGACTTGGTTAGAAGTTAGGTTGTAGGTCCGGGCTAAGAATAGGGCTACTTTATCCCCTGTCTGCCGTAAGAGGCGACTTGAGTCTCTGAGGAATCTCTTCTGGAGTTGTGGTTTTTCAAAACACAAGTTAGGAAATAGACTCGCTCAAGTAAATTCATTGCATAGGTATCTAAGATTAGGTATTCTAGAACTATACACCGCGTTCCTAAGGATATAGCTAATTTTAAGAGCACGTTCAGTTAACCAAACTGTACAACTTTCGCTGATATACGAAAAAAAAATAGCCCTCTTATTCAAAAAATTTTTTTCGTTTTCGTATTATCGAAAGTTGTTCAGTTTTGTATAGGAGTTTTTTTTCGTATAGGAGGGTAATTTTTTTTTCTTATTTAAACCTGTGTTTCTTATGAAAAGGTTGTTAACTGAAGGTGCTCTTTAAATTAATGCATACGAGTATGCTCAGTCAGGAACAAGGTGTATATAGGGTGTCTTTTAATTAGTTCTTGATAGCAAAAGATATGCATGTACTCATGATACTGGACAACTTTTCCCTAGGAACATAGGTCGAAATACGAAAAACCAAATTTGACCTCCCATACAAAATGCGCTATCGGCTGATGCAGTTTCTATGGGAGGTCAACACTTGATTTTCGTATTTCGACCTATGTTCCTTGGGGAAAGTTGTTCAGTATCATGAGTACATTCATACCTTTTACTATCAAGAACTAATTAAAAGTCACCCTATATTATTTGTAAAAGACCCGGTATGAAATGTTCGACGACTTGTTTATGAACTAACTGTATCTGCATAACTTTGAATAAGTTCTAAAATATGTCTTTGTTTTATTTAATTAGGATCTAACAAAATATTCTTGTACAAGATGTGTACAAGACATTTACACCAACAATAAAACATAATTATTCTTTGAAAAAAGACATAAGTCGTTTGTAGATTTATTACTGTTTAGGATTTAACTGTAAGATTGTAATTGAGAATTGTATTTAAAAACTGAAGAACTGTAATTAACTAAAAATATATCTGTAATTACGAGTATAACCTTACTAAAATAGCTTCGCGATGGAAGAGTGGCTGCTAACGTTTTTCGAAACGTACGTCACATTCTGGTATACAGAGGGTTTTTTAAATGTCTGCAAACCTCTCCGGTAGTTGCCATACCCATGAAACTGAACAACTTCCTCTAAGGAACATAGGTCGAAATACGAAGAAAAATTTCAACGCATCAGTTGATAGAGCATTTTGTATGGAAATCAAATTTTTTTTTGCATATTTCGACCCATTTAAGGAAAGTTGTTCAGTTTAATGGGTAGAGCAACCACCTGAGACGTTTCTTGGAGATCTTGAACCACTAGCTCGTAACATGGTCTTCTCAACTCGATAACTAACAAACAGAAACATCTCGAAACAGCTCCCACTAAAGAACAAATTAGAAGTTTTTCTAAACTAAACATTACAATTTAAAATCAACGATCAGATGGAGTCCCGTAAATCTGGTGGTACGGAATTACTGTCCCCATAAATAAATGAACCGTAGAAGCTATTAATGGGGGATTTAAGGAGCCAGTTAATTGGTGGCTATCGTAACTCCTAGGCGTAGAGACAAGCTAGGGTCACTCCATGGACCAACTTCAAGCAAAAAGACAACAAAGAATAAATTAGCTGACCTATTTCGCAAAAAACAAAAATTCTATGGGTACCATTTGGGCAACGACTGCAGCAACGGCATTTTGCTCTCTTAGTAGAGAGTTCTAAGTTTATACAGGGTGTTAATTTAATTGCGTGCCATAGGTTAAGGGGTGTTTCAGTTACGATAAAGGAACACAAAAAAAATATTTTAAAAAATCCTCCTGAAAAAAAAAACTAAAACTACATTGGAACTTAACTAACGCGGAGCAACGTCGCTAGCGCGCGAGTATCACTGAATAAGGCACATCATCATCATATCAGCCGAAAGACGTCCACTGCTGGACATAGGCCTCCTCTAAAGATCTCCATGAGGACAACATTTGATAGCGCGCCCATTCGCGCGGTCATTACCTTCCGCGTTAGTTTAGTTTCAATGGAGTTTTAATTTTTTTTTAGTAGGATTTTTTTTAATAATTTTTTTTTGTTTCTTTATCGTTACTGAACCACCCCTTAAGCTATGGCATGCAATCAAATTAACACCCTGTATATATACTCTTTATTGCACACAACAACAGTGACACAAATAACAGAAAAAATAGTTTATCCTTACTTCAACTAGCAATGTATGCCGAATTAGTCTTTGAATTCAGGAAGGTCTGATCGTGGATTAATAAATTTATCTAGGAGGCGAAATAACTTTAAATATCTAACTCTATAAGTGATACTAAGAGTGTATTTGTAATTTTGTTAGCCTATGTCCTCCTATTGCAATTATGATGTCGTTAGCAAAATCTGTAAATAGAAAACCGGTTTAAATTTTAAATCAACTCATACTTTGGATTTCTACGTGTACCTACAACAAATAATTTAATAGAGGTTTATTTATTACTTCTCCTTGTAACAAGTGTAAACAAACAATTACATACTTTATAATAAAAGCACCAAGAGGCAACCCTGCACAATCCAATAAGGAGGCATTTTCTATAACTATCCTTCAATACAATCGCCTCTATTTAACTGAGTAATGGCCGATTGCGATTTAGACAAGGTTTCAACTGCCGCACCCGCACATTCATTATGGAACCCTGTCTCGCCATAAACTGCGCGCGCGCACACTACGTAGCGTAAGAAATAGGCTCATTGGAGTTTAGCTTGGACCTTTCGCCTGGAAAGGGATTTTCTAGTTTAACGATATCGCTAGTTGAGTCGCGAGATTTATTTTGAGTAATTATTTTAAAAGTGTGACTTATTTCTAGTACAGTGGGAAACACATTGTGATGTACAGTCAAGAGCACTTCGAGCTTGACACAATGGACTAAGTAGGAGCTTGAGTCGCACTGCGCTTGGCCTGCTTTTGATTGCACTACGATGCGTAAACGCGTAACGCTTTTTCAATGTTAACCTTGCCGGAGTTCTTAAAATGATAATTATGGTAAAAATAACTCTGGCCCTGTCATTGATGCGCAGAAGTCAAAACAGGGCCAGAGTTATTTTGTGCGTCGTTTATGTAAAAGATGGCCGGCTTTTATGTGACTCTTGGTATACTTTATTCACTTACGTTATTTTATTAATTTACTGCAGTAGGATAGGAGGTCTTAATAATTTAACGAGTAGGGTACATGAACCCTGTAAGATTACGGTATCCTGTTATCATCAACCAAATAGATAGATAAGTAATAATAACTAAGATAGGTAGATAAACTTAAAAATAATCTTGGCATAGAAAAAGTATACACTATCTTGGCCTCCGACTACGAGTAGTACGAGTATTGATAAATCCTTCTCAAATTTGAGATAGCTCTCAATATGTATATACTTATAATAACTAACTCATATATATGTAAATTACACATCATGAGTGGAATCTCAGACTTAAAAAGCATTTATCGATACGACCCTAAGAGCTGCAATTCTTCTCTGTGACCGTCAGACGTCTCAGATTGCACTGGAGTGACCAAGTCCAGAGAGATCGGTTGGAGCTTCAAGCAGCCAATAGGCAAGAAACTGACGGGAATTCATCTGCGAAAGTTTAGTGTATAGCGACGATCACTGCTAACTGAATTCAACGACTAATTCGGCATACATTGCTGGGAGGCTTGGTTATGTTAATTGCAATATCCTTACTTCAACGAGCAATGTAAGCCGAATTAGTTTCTGAATTAGGGAAGGTGTGATCGTGGCTGATGATAGAGTACTAAGTCCATTCGGAGAGACTACCCCTTGCCTATTTCTGCCGTAAAACAGCAGTGTTTGCACTTCTGTGTTTCGGTTTGAAGGGTAAGGAGCCAGTAAAATTACCGGCATATGAGAGATACCATCTTAGTTCTACAAGTATTTAAACAAAAGTTGTTCAGTTACATGCTACATGGGTATGGAACTTACCGCCCGAAAGATTTAGCGTTTTTTATGTAACAAGTGAGCAAACGAGCAGGTGGGCCACCTGATGGAAAGTGGTCACCACCGCGCATGGAGCCCGCTGTCTTATAAGTGACATAATTTGACACTAATAAGACAGCAAAGCAAGTTACCCACCCTGAGAACTAAGATGGTATGTCTCGTGTGCCGGTAATTTCTCTGGCTCCGACGTATTTAGAATCACCCGTTGTATAGGGTGACTTTTAATTAGTTCTTGATAGCAAAATATACGCATGTACCTACTCATGTTACTGAACAACTTTCGGCAAGGAGCATAGGTCGAAATTTAAAAATATTTTTTACTCTTCATAGTAAGAAAAATCAGCTTATCGGCAACTTCGTATGCGGGTGCTAATATTTTTTCTCGTATTTCAATCATTGTTCTTTAATCTTTTGGAAAACTTGTCCAGTGCGATGATTACATACATACATATCTTTTGCTATCAAGAACTGATTAAAAGTCACCCTAAATACTGTTTACTTCTTCGTCCTGCCAAACTGAAAAATCTCCTTCGATTGGGGTAAGAATAATCTAAGAAAACGACTAAAAAGATACATGACGTCGATATGTCGCAATTTTAACGAGTACACACTGTAAAGATCTCCGATATAGTTTTATTGCAGTCTATATTTGCGTAGTTTGCATACGATTTATACAGGACCCAAGATATTGGACGCTAAATTAAGTTGCAAGAACGTTATAGCAACTTCTTTCTAGTTGTGCCCGAAATTTGGTCTAATTCAACGGTTGGAATAGTAAGATAGAACAGCTATCCCGTGTAGTGCCGGCAAAGAATAGTACCAACCCATCTCTAACTGTGGGTGTCGTAAGAGACGACTAAGGGTTAATGAACCAGAGGATGGGGTGCAGCATCCTTCTGTTTATCGTATCATCTTGCATTCTGCGGTCACCAAAAACCGCGGCCGATGGTGCCAGTCGTAACGCTAAGGTGACTATGATACTTCCCCTCCACATTTTTCCAGCAAAAGCTGGAATATTGGAGGGAGCTCTCTGTCCTGTCATGACCCTGATATGTCTGTCATGTCCTGGGATGCTATGATGATGATGAATCGAAAGATTGATTTTATGCTACTTTACACTAGAACTTCAGAAATCTCTAATAACATTTTTTTGACTAAGACCCTTTATTTTCCTAGTGGCCAGGTGGGAACACACACGATGTTGCAATTGCAACGGTGGATCTAGGAGCTGGAGCGATTATAATTATGTAGGTAAGTTGTAGTTGCTATGCTCTGAGCCTCTGAGTGTGCAGGATTGAATCAGAAATTAAGAGTCGCAGACAAACCAAAGTATAGTATGTAACCCAGCTCTGAGAGTCGCCAAAGGATAGAAACGTAAAGAGCATGATTAATTAAACCCAGTCAGGTTAAATTTGGTATCAATTCCTAGTTTCTAAGTTCCCCATTCCTGACGAGACCCAACGGGCATGCAACGTTTCTCTTTTTGTGCGAAAGACGACTAACTAAAGTTGCCGAATATCTACTTTGAACCATATTCTTTGTGATTAGTGCCCTAAAGTCAAGTGACAATGGTCGGGGCTCATCGCTCGAAGTACCGACGGCTAATAGAGAAGAAGGATTCCTCATTACAGTAGTGACTACACACATCGTCCTCCTCATCGATTTTTTCCAGGTCGGAGTACCCATACTGGTGATAGAGATTTTAAGAGGAGGGCTTTTTCCCAGATATTGAAGTCTTTCATTTGATTTTCTAATTATCTGATGATGTAAAGAGAATCTGACAAAATTTATTATGTATTTCAGAATCGAGAGTAGAATCGCGTATCTTTCGCCATCGCTTGTTTGGCGACTAAGTCTGACTCATACACATAAACTTAATTCTTAATACTCTCTTCAGCTTTTAAGTATCACTACTTTACCTTTATCAACCAGTTTAAGGTACTCGCACACTTTGTCGACATTCAATTAGTATTTATAATTTTCCAGCTCTTTAAATTTATGACGATTGTGTTTTTAATTAAATTTTATGTTTAAGATTGTTTTCGATTTAGGTAATAAAGGAACTGGTAGAGTTGAATACAATTTGTATTTAGGAAATATTTGCAATTAATATGGTGGAGAATACGCAGGACGCTGCTGCCCATCCTCTGGTTCAAGATGACTTTGTCGCCTGAAAGAGAAAGAGTGGGTACAGTCAACGACCGTCAAGTTTGACAGTCGCAGTGCGACTCTAGTCCGTACGTCTATTGAAATAAGAACGGTACAAAGTCCAATGTGTCAACTTTGATGTGCTCTTGACTGTACCTACTATTCTAAACTGGCACCGCACGAACTAATGGCTGAAATCAACGGCTTGACGCATTTTAGTATATACGTCTTTGGCATGGGTCTTTGGCACGGGTCTTTGGCTTGACCACGGAATACAAAATTCCGTGGGCTTAACGTACCTTCCAAACACAGAATACAAAACACAAGCTTCCAAAGCATGAAAAACTAGACTATTTTCTCGCCGCAAAAGAATAGTATCAACCCATCAATACCCGTTAAAAGTGTTCCAGCAAAAGCTGGAATTCTGGAGGGAGCTCCCTATCCTGCAGTGGAAGTTTCATGGGATTTCTTAGAGAGTATTTTTAAGTAGCGAATTAATTTGTTTAACCAATAATATCAATTAAAGCCAATCAATGTTGGGTTAATAGTTTCCGGTTTGCGAATATCGCAGACGTGTGGGTATTACAAGTATCTTGGGCTTGCAAACCAGGCCTCTCTCGCTTCCTAAGGAAAGCCGAATTTTGTAGACCGAAAATATCTTTCTGACATTTGTGGAAAGAGCCCTCAGCTTCATAGGACATTTAAGGTTAATCCTTCCGGAATGACCTTGAGGCCACTTGTAACCACTTTTTACATTAAATTGAAAAAAAAAACGTAGTTACAAACAAGATACAGATAGATCGAGATAGACTTTTAATTTAATTTGTATATGTAACTAAAGAAAGAAAGAAATTCTTAAAATAACACTTATTTTGTCCATTTTTAACCATTTTACTGTTACATTTTATCAAAAATATATTAAAAAGTGCAATATTTTAGACAAAACAATAAGTTTTTGATATTTTTGGGAATTTCGGGGTCACCTTTAGTCGTAACAGCCACGTTGTAAGGCACGCTTATGTAAACGTTATTGACTTGTAAATGAGGTCGAAAGCAACATTGACGAGCGTGTAGCTGCTAATTTTAGAGAAGGTATAGGCTTAATGCGGTCTCCCAAGCACAGTCTTGAGAGGCTCTCATTACATTGGGTCAAATGGAAGTAAAACGGGTAGTCGAGGCGTGGAGGTCCACTAAGAGATCAAATCGCTCCAAGTTATGATGTTTGTAGTCGCGATCTTTATTAGTTACATTGTGTACGAGACTTGGCAGTCTTGAAGGTGGAAGGGTTTTTGTGTAAAGTCCGTCTGGGGAAGTACGACACAAACGATTCACTCAAAAATAATTGGTTAGCTGTAATTCCACCTCCCAAATGTTACCAATCCGAATTGTAGAGTGTTCGAAAGATATGATGATTCCGTGGTTCGAAAGGCACGTTAAGCTGTTGATACCGGCTGCTATCTAAGGAAATAGTCGCTATATCAGAGGCCCTTGGCGGTTCAACAACTCTGACACCAGGGTTTGTGACGTAGGTCATCGATCTTACTACCCATACGATTTAATCGATTGTAGAGAGCTCCGAATGATGAGGTCTTCTCGTCCTCTTCGTCCTCTTGTCCTGCATTGTAACAATCAAGACTAGCTAAAAGATAATCATCATTATTATCATGACATCCCATGAAACGTCCGCTACAGGATAGAGAACTACCTCAAAATTTCCAGCTTTAGCTGAAACAATGTGGAGGGTAAGTACCAAAGTCACCTTGCTTGTTAGCTTTACGGCTGGCACCATGGACCACAGTTGTTGGTGAATGTAAGATGATGCTGCTGCCCATCCTCTGGTTCATTAACACTTAGTCGCCTCTTACGACACCCACGGGTAGAGATGGGTCGGTACTGTTCTTTGCCGCGCACGGGGCTTTTAAAAGTTTATAATAGTAGATTAGTAGCCAAGGGCTGTAAGGCATCAATTGCAGCCCGAGATATTTAGGAGCACGAGCGCAGCGAGGGCGCCTGTAGTTCGAGGGTGCAATTGATGCTTACACCCGAGCTAACTACTCTGCTTTACATCTCGATTGTGAGGTAAGCAGGTCCTTATTACCACCGAATTGTAGGTGACCAATTAGCGCTATAGGGTAATAATGTAGCTAGAAAAGCCCTAGGGTGGTAAGTAATTAAAACGCCCGCCGCCCCGCTGCTGGAGGCGGCCATCAAGGCGGAGCCGCGCGTGGAGGTGGAGGTGCTGCCCAATTACTTACCGCCCTAGGGCTTTTCTAGCTACATTATTACCCTAGAGTGCTAATTGGTCACCTACAAGCCCCATTTGGGGGTAATTAGGACCTACTTACCGAATATGAGAGATGTAAAGACTATTTTTATTCTATGACCCAGTATAGCAGAGAGTGAATGCGTTGATGCTAATATTGCTTACAATTAACGCGGCCATTACAGTAATTATCCCTTTGATAGTCGCCGCGAACCGCGAAACGCGAGACGCATGGGTCGCTTCGCTTTCCTCACTTCAGAGGGCTTTTAAATACTTTAGTTTATACCGCATTGAGGTTCTTAAGTTGTTTAATTTGTTCAGTACCTGTATTGGACTTTGAAATGCTTTTTATTTAAAAAAAACCGGCCAAGTGCGAGTCGGATTCGCGCACCGAGGGTTCCGTACCACCACAATCATAATTGTATTAGTTGAAATTTCAGTAAGTTAATGTGCTAGATTTTTTGAGTCCGACACGCGCTAGACCAAATTTTATTATATGTTGCTATTTTATAGCTTATGCACTATTATAAACATACCAATTTTCAAGTTTGTAAGTGTTCCCGTTTTTAAAATAGAACTAAAACAAAAATCGCTTCCGCGACCATTCAACTTAACCCCTCTTTTATACGAATATTCCTGAAACGGGAGCTCACCTCAATTGGATACCATTAATTGTGAGAAAAGTTGTAATATTTAATGATTTCAGACTATTCCCTTTCTTTGTACTGTGAGACCTAGCTTCTTGCTAAATTTCATAATTTTAGGTCAACGGGTTGCGTCGTTGTAAAAAATTGAAATTTTCAGATCTTGTTTGGTTCATAACCCCTTATATATGGTATCAATTTCAATTTGATACCTCTACCCGTTCTTGAGATAAAGGGTCTTGCTAGACAGACAGACAGACAGATGGACAACAAAGTGATCCTATAAGGGTTCCGTTTTTTTTCTTTTTAGGTAGGTACGGAACCCTAAAAAGAAAGGCTTTTTGTAAGTTTATTGATACAGAAATTCAGGATGTTCTTAATAAGGTCAAAGAACTCTAAACCGACGAGCATGTATGAAAGGGTTGATGAAAGTACAGGAAGCGAGAGAAGTATGTCAAGATTGGAAAGAAGAGTGATTAATTTATGTAATAATTATTGATACATGCACAAATAATCATCATCATCATACAGCGTGATTATGATATGTCTGACTATACTTGAGTATGGCACTTAGGAGATGAAACTGAACAACTTTCCCAAGAAAAGTAGGTTGAAAAATGAAAAAAAAATTTGCTTTCGCCGTACAATCCTTGCGCTGTCAGTAACGGAATTTGTATGGGACCACAATAAAAAAAACTCATTTTTCAATCTATGTTTTTTGGGAAAATTTGTTCAGTTTCATGTACTCAAGTATAGTCAGAAATTTCAAAATCACGATATATATCGTGTGGGTTGTAATATCTACCATCTTCACAAATCCTTGTTTCAGAATTGTAGAGCCGTCCTAGGCCTCTGACATGAACCTAGAGCCTCTGAATCGAGAACCGAACGCTCTGACTTCTTACCTACTAAGTTTTTATAACAACTTGCAATGTTCATGATATAAGAAATGTGCAGCACCATGCAGTACTTAGAAAAACCTATGAAGGTTTATATAGGGTGACTTTCAATTAGTTCTTGATAACAAAAGATATGCATGTACTCATGATACTGAACAACTTTCCCCAAGGAACATAGGGCGAAATACGAACAACCAAATTTGACCTCCCATACAAAATGCGCTATCAGCTGATGCAGTTTCTTTGGGAGGTCAAAACTTAATTTTCCTTGGGGAAAGTTGTTCAGTATCATGAGTACAATCATAGCTTTTTCTATCAAGAACTAATTAATAGTCAAGTGTTAGAAATAATTTAGTTAAAATTTATTAGAAATACTAGACCACAGGGGCTTAGGTATAATTAAAGGTATAATTTTATTTTTAGACGTAATTTCTTCTTTCATTTCATTTATCATCATGACATTCCACGAAACGTCCACTACAGGACAGGGAACGCCCTCCAAAATTCCAGCTTTTACTGAAACAACGTGGAGGGGAAGTACCATAGTCACCACGCTTGTTAGCGTTACGGCTGGGACCATGGACCGCAGTTGTTGGTGACCGCAGAATGTAAGATGATACGATACACAGAAGAATGCTGCTGCCCATCCTCTCGTACATTAATGCTTAGACGCCTCTTACGACACCCACGGGTAGAAATGGGTTGGAAAGTACTATTCTTTTCCGGCACCATACTTTCATTTATATCTGAGCCAATAAAAATTAAAATCACTATAAACATTACAATTTGATGTCGACTAAAGAAAAGAGTAATGGCCGCGACCCAAAAATAATTATAAACGGCACATATTAAGCTGTCCCTAAAACCATTACGATAAAAACTCGATAAAGGACTAAATACCGCAGTCGCATTAAAGGAATCGTAAAAAAATATAAAGACCACCCGCTGAGTTTCGGAACGCAAACTGTACTACTAAGTTACCGATTTATCGACGCAAGCGCAGCTATACAAGGTGTAGGATGTGAATCTGCCCATGAAACTGAACAACTTTCCCTGAAGAACATAGGTTGAAATAGGAAAAAAATTTTTTGCCCTCCCATAGAAACTGAATCAGCTGATAGTGCATTTTGTATGGGTGGTCAAAAATTTTTTTTCGTATTTCTTCCTATGTTGCTAAGGGAAAGTTGTTCAGTTTCATAGGCAGAATCACATCTTTCAGGGTCGGTATACCCTTTTTGTTACACCTTGTATAAGTACAACCTACAGCACATCGTCGGTAGAAATACCAGGCCACTCAGAAAGTATTGCGAAAAATAGTTTTTATATATGGGAGACTGGCCGGTCAGAATCTTTTTCGAAAATATGATTACTTGTAAGTAAAAATATGTGTGTTCCATTTTCAAAATTTCCCTCCACATTTTTTGCGAGCCAATTCAAAGTATCGTGTCTTACTGAAAAATGGATCTGCGCCGGGAACATTTTAGAGCTATGATTTTTTACGATTTCAAGTGTCGCCTGAAACCGGATGAATCGTTCGATAGACTTCAAATGGCATTTATGGATGAAGGCCCCTCCAAGGCAACCGTGTATCGTTGGTATAACGAATTTAGGCGCGGTCGACCAACCTTGGGGGATGAAGAAAGAAGCGGTCGCCCTTTGACGGCTATTACGGAAGAAAACGTGCTAGCAGTGAAAAATTTAATCCAAGATAATAGGCGAATTACATATCAGGAGATTCAGCACATATTAAAGATTGGATCGGGAAGCGTTCACGAGATTCTACACGGGCATCTTCGCGTGAGGAGGATAGTATCGCGCTGGGTGCCGCACTACCTCACCGACGCTCAGAAGCAGGCCCGGGTGGAATGGTGCCGTGATATGCTGAACAAATTTGAAGCAGGCTCGTCTCGGCGTGTTTACGACATCGTAACAGGTGATGAGTCCTGGATTTATCAATACGATCCAGAAACCAAGCGCCAGTCGACAGTTTGGGTGTTTCAAAATGAACCAACGCCTACCAAAGTGAAGCGATCTCGAAGCGGGGGGAAGATTTTGATCGCCAGCTTTTTTAATTTGACTGGCCACTTGGCCTCAATTCCCTTACGAGATCAAAGAAGCATCAACGCCGAATGGTATACTACCAAATGTTTACCAGAAGTTTTTTCTGTTGTGAGCAACAAGCGACCAAACACAGGGCTCCGCGGACTACTGCTCCACCACGACAATGCGCCTGCACACACCGCGCTCAAAACGAGGGACTTCCTGGACAGCACACCAGTCAAACTCCTGGGTCACCCTCCTTACAGCCCTGATCTAGCACCGTGTGACTTCTTTTTATTTCCAAAAATAAAAAATCAGCTCAAGGGGATACAATTTTCGTCGCCGGAAGATGCGCTGGCTGCGTTCGAGCAGGCTGTAAACGAGGTGTCTACGGCGGACTGGAAAAAGTGTTTTGAAAACTGGTTCAGACGCATGAATCTTTGTATAGAGGCTGGTGGAGAGTACTTTGAAAAGATTTAATAAAAATATATGTACCTGTAGTAGTAGTGTCGCAAATATTTCTGAGTGTCCCACGTATGTTGGAATTTATGACATGCATGCATGCCACGTCAGTCTTGTCAGTCCGCACGTCAGTAGAAAAATTTGCAACTCTATATCATGGTAATACACTGAAGAGCAATTAATACGGGTCAGTATTTTTTCTGCCACATACATTTTCATACAACGATAGGGTTAAATTAAGCATCAATATAATACCTGAACCAAATAAAAATACGTATCTGAAAAATCTGACCGTTATATGAAGTGTGTGACAAAGATTCTTTCGAAGACCACACCTGTCTACAATGTAGAGGAAAGACTACATTATGTAGAAGTAAAGACATTACTTTTTGTCAAATTTCCCATATACTTTCCGTGATAAATTTTTTGAAAATTTGTCTCAACATTTAAGATGTTTTCTAAAGATTTGTCTAATCAGATTCGTACTTTTATTCTATGACGAAAACTTTAAGCCCATCATTGTATGAAAGTGTATGGCAGAAAAATCATTCATTGTATTATAAGCCCACAGTTTTCTTTAAACTTTATATAAAACTTTATATACTACATCTTTACTATAAGAAAATGTTTGTCTGTATGTACACTAGCGGAAGGAAAAGGTTCGCCACCCATAATATTAATTATCAAATAGTTATTTTATTATGCATAATGCATTGAATAATGTGTAAAAGTTTTGGTATACAGATTAATGGGTAAAAATGGTTTAAAAGCAAAAAGCAGAAGTAACTTTGGATTTTTTTATGGCGTACAAAATATATTTAATCATGTTTCGGAGTCGGCCATATTCTTGGAAAGATGCTTAATTATCACATAAATTTTTTTCACGGCCATATATTCATCACTTTTCGTTAAAAATCTGCTCAAGTGAAGCGTATTTAGCTCTTATCAGCCCCTTAAGGTGGCGAACCTTTTCATTCCGCGAATGTACATTGAACATATAAAAAAACCGGCCAAGTGCGAGTCGGACTCGCGCACAGAGGGTTCCGTACCACCACATAATCATAATTGTATTAGTTGAAATTTCAGTAAGTTAATGTTAATTTTGAGTCCGACACCCACTTGACAAAATTTTATTATTTGTTAATATTTTATAGCTTATGCACTATAAACATATCAATTTTCAAGTTTGTAAGTGTTCTCGTTTATAAAATAGAACGAAAACAAAAATCGCCTCAACGACCATTCAACTTGACCCCTCTCTTATATGAATGTTCTTGAAGCGGGAGCTCACCACAATTGGTTACCATTAGTTGTGAGAAAAGTTGTAATATTTAATGATTTCAGACTTTTCCCATTATTTGTACTGTGAGACCTAGCTTCTTGCCAAATTTCATAATTTTAGGTCAACGGGAAGTACCCTGTAGGTTTTGGTTTTTTGCATAAATGTATGGAGATGAGGACATAAAATGCCATATCTTTTGATTGCGTCTTTGTAAAAAATTGAAATTTTCAGATCTTGTGTGGTTCATGGATCCTAATATGTGGTATTCATTTCAACCTGATACCTTTACCGGTTCGTGAGATAAAGGGTCTTGACAGACAGACAGACAGACAGACAGACAGACAGACAGACAGACAGACAGACAGACGGACAACAAAGTGATCCTATAAGGGTTCCGTTTTTTTCTTTTGAGGTACGGAACCCTAAAAATATCACGTAATGCGCTTTGATGCTCCTGAATCCAGATCACTGATTTTTGGATTTTTGTCTGTTTGTTGGTTTATTTGTCCGAGCATCACGCAAAACTACTGAACAGATTTAAATGGGAATGAGAATCGAAAATATAAGATTTTCCCATTTCGTTTAATTGAACAAGCGGACGAAGTCGCAGGCAAAAGCTAGTATTTAATCATATTGTTACTTAGAAAACTACCTTTTTTCTTAAAATTTATAACTAATCGTATGTTTAGAATCTATGATCAATTAATTATAATTAGCAACATTTGAGAATACGCGGCGGAATGTGCCTGCGCCAGAAGCACGCAGTCTTCGTGATACAAAAACGACAAATACAACCTGAATTTTAAAATTAAACTGCCCCCGACAATTGCTTAGAAACTTTTTGCAGACAATCTTCAAATACAAAAGTTTCTAAATCCCTTAAATCAGGTCAGACTCTTCTCTAATAATTTGACTACCACTTTGAATGATATTATACAATCCGCTATTTCACAGCATGTTTACAGCCAAGTCCAGTGAGCTTCTATTTATTGCATGTAGAACGGAAATTATGCATGGATTTCATATAAAGCTCCTCGTCTAATGACGTTACAATTTCTTTCTTTATTTCTTAATTTTTAACACGTTCGATACATAAATATTTTTAAACTACGTACACACGGGCGCACATCAGTAGAAACACTTTTGGACCTTATGTCGTGGTAATAGAGTTGAAAAAGTTTCTACCGACAAGCGGTTGACCGTACTAATCCGTTTTTAGGGTTCCGCACCTCAAAATAAAAAAAACGAAACCCTTATAGGATCACTTTGTTGTCCGTCTGTCTTGCTGTCTGTCAAGACCCTTTTTCTCACGAACGAGAAGAGGTATCAGGTTGAAATTGATAACGAATATTAAAGTCCATGAACCACACAAGATCTGAAAATTTCAATTTTTTACAACGACGCAATCAAAAGATATGGCGTTGTATGTCCTCATCTCTATACATTTATGCAAATAAGCATAACCTACAGGGTACTTCCCGTTGACCTAAAATTATGAAATTTGACAAGAAGCTAGGTCTCTCAGTACAAATAAAGGGAAAAGTCTAAAATCATTAAATATTTAAATTTTTCTCACAACTAATAGTAACCAATTAAGATGAGCTCCCGTTTCAAGAACTTTTCTATAAAAAAGGGGTCAAGTTGGATGGTCGTGGAGTTTTAAAATCAAAGAGCAAAAGCTTTTAGTATATCATATGGTAGATAGGTGCGGAACCCTTAGGGCGCGAGACCGACTCGCACTTGGCCAGTTTTTAGGGTTCCGTACCTCAAAAGAAAAAAACGGAACCCTTATAGGATCACTTTGTTATCCGTCTGTCTGTCTGTCTGTCTGTCTGTCTGTCTGTCAAGACCCTTTATCTCACGAATGGGTAAAGGTATCAGGTTGAAATTAATACCATATATTAGGATCCATGAACCACACAAGAAAAAAAATTTCAATTTTTTACAACGGCGCAATCAAAAGATATGGCATTTTATGTCCTCATCTCCATACATTTATTCAAAAATGCAAAACCTATAGGGTACTTCCCGTTGACCTAAAATTATGAAATTTGGCAAGAAGCTAGGTCTCACAGTACAAATAATGGGAAAAGTCTGAAATCATTAAATATTACAACTTTTGTCACAACTAATAGTAACCAATTGTGGTGAGCTCCCGTTTCAAGAACTTTCATATAAGAGAGGGGTCAAGTTGGATGGTCGTAGAGGCGATTTTTGTTTTAGTTCTATTTTAAAAACGGGAACACTTACGAACTTGAAAATTGGTATGTTTATAGTGTATAAGCTATAAAATAACAACAAATAATAAAATTTGGTCAAGCGCGTGTCGGACCAAAAAAATCTAGGACATTAACTTACTGAAAGTTCAACTAATATAATTATGATTATGTGGTGGTACGGAACCCTCGGTGCGCGAGTCCGACTCGCACTTGGCCGGTTTTTTTTATTTAGGATACATCTTTACTCACCTGGATGTTCGCATCTCTAAAAAGCAAAACTCAAGCTATGATTTCTAAAACTTATTTCTCCAGCTCAGCATGAGCTCCTAGATAAAAATATATCTATGGCCAAATAGCTGGCTAGGGATACGTGCTTCCGAGGCTGGGATTCGAGGCAGAGATCCTTGAAACAGTTCTGTTAACATCTATTACAACAATTTCACAGAGTTATTTGACGTAATAAAATATTTTTTATTCTAGTTTACTTCCCAAGGTTTGTAGAAAGAATTATTTCTGGTGTACTCCTCATTTACATTTAATACTGCGTCATATTTTTTTTACGTATTCTCATGTTTAAAAACTAAAAAGATACATGATTGGTTACATAAATCCACATATTTAAAGCTTGTAACACCTCTTTTTCCAGGAGGTTAGGAAAGGCATATCACTTGCATATTTTCTGCTGCAACTTTTTTTGTCATTTCTTTGCTAAGTTGTCATGAGAGCGTCTTCTGTGTCTTTTTATTTTGCAGTAGAAATGTAGCATTAATTAGCTGCGGGTGCGCAATGAAAAGTCATTTTAATGTGTTGACCGCCCACACGGTACGTGCAAAGGTGATTGCAGATTACCGTGTCTCCGTATCTTGATACGAAAACAAGATTCTATTGAACAGCCCTGGTCGTCTTTCTGTCAGCACGTTCTGTCAACTCGTTTTGGGTCAAAACGTTTTTCCTTTAATTAAGTGTAAATAAAGAGTATTTTCCTCTTTTATTTATTAAGTATCTGGGCGACCGAGCTTCGTTCTATTATAGCCGCCTCAACATTAAAATGTCATCGTGTAAGCAACCTATGCTACCCGCCAACAGATGGCGATTTAGGATTTTGTATTAAACGCGATATTTAAAAAAAATTAAATCTCGGGGAAAACGAATTTTCCCAGACATGAGATTGATTTTGTGCCCAAAAAATCCCCGTATTGTAAATTTCATCGAAATCGTTAAAGCGGTTTTCGAGAAACCGATTCAAATTCTACACTAAAGTGAAAATATATATATATACATATATATACAGGGTGTTAATTTGATTGCGTGCCATAGCTCAGGGGCAGGATCAGTATCAGTAACTAAACAAATTTTCCAAAGGAACACTCGTAGGTCGAAATACGAAAAACCAAATTTGTCCTTCCATACAAAATGCGCTATCAGCTGATGCAGTTTCTGTGGGAGGTCAAAAATTGATTTTCGTATTTCGACCTATGTTCCTCGTATTGGGAATAGTTGTTCAGGTACTGATACTGATCCTGCCCCTGAGCTATGGCAAATAAACGAGCAATATTATATAAATATATTATAGTATAGGATTCAGTTTGTTTATAACACAATATGATGCACTCCTACATTAATTGAATCTGACTACGATTGCTTGAAACGTAAGGAAGAAAATCCGAACCAAATCTATAAAAATAAATGTTATTTCTCAAAGCTTTAACAACCGCCATTTTATGCGCACACGCATATCCTTTGCCTGTGCTAATCTCGGAGCGGAGATGCGAACCCGTCCCGAGTCATTAAATGCCGACCCGACAAATTACAAACTTGTTCTTGCTCAGCCACGCCGTAGTGCAATATGCCGATCTCGAATAACGCGGGTGATTTACGAGATTTAATAAAAAAATAATCCCTTATTAACTCTTGGTAAAGTAAATTTAAAAAAAAAGCAAATGTTTTAATTTTGAAAAAACCCACGTTGGTTGTAATTGAAAAAATATTAAATAAGACTTTTAAAATAACCCCGACTAAAAAGGAAGAAAGTAACGAAATAGTACGAAGAAAGCACCCACGATAATCCGTTAGGGCTGCCATTCCCTATCCCACGAAAATTGATATAAGTAGAATTTAATCAATATATAAAGTCTATACGAGCTAGTTATAAAATAGCTTTAGTTTAGGTATAAATTATGAAAACATGGCAATGGCAGCCCCCGACGGATTTTCATGGGTACTTTCTTCGTACTATTTCGTTACTTTCTTCCTTTTTTTCGGGGGTATTTTAAAAGTCTTATTTAATATTTTTGCAATTACAACCGTCGTGGGTCTTATCAAAATTTTAAAATTTGCTTTTGACTTTTAATTTTTTAGAGAGTTTTCACTTTACTGATTATTAAAGCGCCCTGGTAAGTTAACGCCACAACTCTAGTCTAAGAATAATCACAGATAAATCATATATTATTTACTGAAAACCGCATCTAAATCGATCAAATCGTTTTGGAGATAAATGAGAACATTTACTTGAATAAAAATTATTATTGCAGAGCCCCCTGGTGAGTTGTCTCCACAAATCAAATATACAAACCATCATTGATAAATTATTACTGAAAATTTAATCTAAATCGGTTTAGCCGCTTTTAAGATAAAAGGGAGAAGACCTACACCTACTACCCCTATCCCTACCCCTACATACTATATCCGTCTCCTGGTTCTAAGCTACCTCCAGGCTACCTCCCCACCAATTTTCACCCAAATCGGTTCAGCCGTTCTTGACTTATAAATAGTGTAACTAACACGACTTTCTTTTATACAGGGTGTTAATTTGATTGCGTGCCATAGCTCAGGGGCAGGATCAGTATCAGTAACTGAACCACTTTCCCCAAGGAACATAGGTCGAAATACGAAAATCCCATAGAAACTGCATCAGATGATAGCGCATTTTGTATGGAAAGTCAAATTTGGTTTTTCGTATTTCGACCTATGTTCCAAGGAACAAGGGAAAAGTTGTTTAGTTAATGATACTGATCCCGCCCCTGAGCTATGGCCCGCAACCAACTTAACACCCTGTATATATAGAAAAAAACTCTTGATTTAAATTTTCTTGCGCTCGTTGAAGTCTTTTGTATGGCGGAGCCAGAGTCATTATAACTTTGTATAATCAAGAAATTAAAATATTTTATTCAAGTACCCAGTAATTTTTCATAATTTTTTCATAATTTTTCATATTAGTTATCATTGTTTCACAAAAAAAATTGAGAAAGTCAAAACTTAAAAAGAACTTTAGTTACTTGTGAGGAATAAGCGTGAAACTTCATATGATAGTAGTGCATAAGCTAATGTGGTGGTCCGAAACCCTTGGTTCGGAAGTCCGAGTTTTTGTACTTTTTAAGTCCTAGGTAATTTTTAGGGTTCCGTACCTCAAAATAAAAAAACGAAACCCTTATAGGATCACTTTGTTGTCCGTCTGTCTGTCTGTCTGTCAAGACCCTTTTTCTCACGAACGGGTAAAGGTATCAGGTTGAAATTGATAACGAATATCAAGGTCCATTAACCACATAAGATCTGAAAATTTAATTTTTTTACAACGACGCAATCAAAAGATATGGCTTTTTATGTCCTCATCTCCATACATTTATGCAAAAAAGCAAAACCTACAGGGTACTTCCCGTTGACCTAAAATTATGAAATTTGGCAAGAAGCTAGGTCTCACAGTACAAATAAAGGGAAAAGTCTAAAATCATTAAATATTTAAATTTTTCTCACAACTAAAAGTAACCAATTAAGGTGAGCTCCCGTTTCAAGAACTTTTCTATAAAAGAGGGGTCAAGTTGGATGGTTGCGGAGTTTTTAAAATCAAAGAGCAAAAGCTTTTAGTATATCAATATGGTAGATAGGTACGGCACCCTTAGAGAGCGAGTCCGACTCGCACTTGGCCGGTTTTTTTATAAATAGTAGATCTAAAGATCGAAATATCCATCTCTAGACGTGTAAACAGAACTAGTGTCTACTCAAAATTTTCGATTTATCGATAATCGTATCGACTACTTTGATACAGTCAAATTCATAACTTCGTCCATTGACAATAGGGTTGAATATTGGTTAGATGAATTCTACAAGTGTCAATGATTAGCATCCAACCAATACCCCACTCTATCGTCAAGGGACTAAATTTGAATTTGCATGTTTCGAATAGTATCGTATCGATGTATTGAAAGTTGAGAGTAGACATCCAGAATCAGCCTTTTTAGAGAATCGACTCATCGTGACTGGTTCGAAACATGTGAACATGTAAGTTTTAACTTCTTACTCGACCAGCTTAAACTAATCTTGCCGCAAGAAGGTTGCAACAGGCATGGTGTCTCAACATAAACTGGTATTTTCAACATGCTTACTACAAGGTCCATCAAAAAATAAGCCACTGCAGAAATTACACCTATTATAAGTAATCTTATGATTACGTATGTGCTTATTTAGTAGATTTGGCTTTTTAAAATATTTACTGAAAGTAGGAAGAAGTATTATGTTTTTGTGTTGTTCTAATTCAATTTGCGAGTAAATAGGCTTCATCTGGCAAGCCCATAAATATAAAAATTAAGAATTGCACACCGAGGGTTCCGATGTTCCGATGTATATAAGGTCCTAATGAAATAGTGAACATAATTTTAATATGTTACTCAGACCATGAAACTGAACAACTTACCCCAAGGAACATAGGTCGAAATACGAAAAACAAAATTTTAACTCCCATACAAAATGCGCTATCAGCTGTTGCAGTTTCTATGGGATGTCAAAAATTGATTTTCGTATTTTGACCTATGTTCCCTAGGAATGGTCTGAGTAACATACTTACTAAAATTATGTTCACTATTTCATTAGGACCTTGTATTTTATTAGGACGGACGCACACACAGTATGAAAGAGTTCAATGGATACGCCAATGTCCGGTCATCGTATCGTAATGCTTGTAATCTGCGCATAGGATAATTGCATTGCACCTCGGATCTCGCGCCTTTTCGAGTCAGAGAAGTCCCTTTCGGTCTATTAGGTCCACTTCTTGTTAAGTCTATCATCAGATATGAACTTAAAAATAGGTACACATGGCCGCACGCCAGTGGAAAAACTTTGACCTTGAGCAGTTCTGTGGTTTCGGGTTTTTGTAGCATAGCGCTAATTCAGCCTATACTGGTTTTGTTTCCACTTTCTTGCCGCCGTGCGTAACTCATTGAGCCAAATTACTCTCGACATCTGTAGTGACTTCTATTTCTAAAGGTATGCCGCCAGCTCTGCATGTTTTACTATCTCTTGTCAGCTGGTAAAATTTTTCAACACTGGCAATGGCGGAACTATGTTCTACCTAAGGCCATGGCGTCAGTGAGCGCTCACTGTGAGCCGACCGACTCTGAGCGGCGTATCGGTCGCTCACTCAATTCATTCCGTCGGCGTAGTAATAGTAAATATAGGCGACTCGTATCTGAGCCGCCGACCGGGAGCATAGTTCGCGGCGACTCAGCTGCTCAATGAATGAATCCGCAAGCGTAACGCCGCAGACTACGTAGAGTGAGCGCTGAATGGACACTCCATTTAGGTCATGTCCCGACCTGGCGTCAGTGAGCCGCTCACTGTGAGCCGGCCGACTCTGAGCGGCGTATCGGTCGCTCACTCAATTCGTTCCGTCGGCATAGTAAGCTGATTGAGCCGCCGACCGGGAGCATAGTTCGCGGCGACTCAGCTGCTCACTGAATGAATCCGCAAGCGTAACGCCGCAGACTGCGTAGAGTGAGCGCTGAATGGACACTCCATTTAAAATATATAGGGAGGCGTACTGGAGGCAGACAGTGAGCGGCTCACTATGAGACTCCGTCCCCACGTGGCCTAACTACCGACCCGGTGCCTGCTTGAGACCTTTCTGAAATTGGTTTAGCAATGTTGGTCAATAATCGGATAACGATTCATTTTTAAAACCAGGCATCTCAATTAACTGATTTACCGAGAACCAGACAAATGCGAGCGCGCATCCAATAATGTACCTACCAATAATCAAGCATTATTAAGTTCCTTCGCCGCGCAAATTATTGCCTGCGCAAGCGCTCAGGATGAAGCGGCGCGTTGCTAAGGGAACTTTTAGCAAATAACAAGATTGACTGCTTAAAAACCTTGAACTTTTTCTAAAAGGTTATTTTAAGAATTTGATCTGATCCCGCGTAAAGAATGCTATGAACCAGATAGCTTTATACAGGGTATAAGAGTCGGTGTGCCGAAAATTTAAAGGACGTGCTCAGTCAACGAAACTGTACAACTTTCCCAAAGGAACATGGGCCGAAAAACGATACAAATCTTGTGCCGGCAATAGTGGGATGTGTATGGGATGACCAAAACTTTTTCTCGCTTTTCGACCCATGTTCCATTGTAGTAACTTGACTTAAGGTAAACACATTTCAGATGATGAACCTAGTACCAACTTTTAGTATGTTATTAAACATGATATTACACCTTCAAAAGCACCGGTACGAAAGCTGTCAAATGTCTGGATCAGGAGGTATGACATCATAATTTTTTTGTATTGGATTTCAATTTTTTTTTATTCCTATCGTGTAGTATATCAAATGAAAGGGCTTTAGAAGTTGATTCTGGAAATATACTACGTTGTCACATTTGAGCATCTGGTTATCTTAAAAATCAAAGAAACATTTTCGAAACACAACAAGTTTGAGTGATACGAGTATTTATCACCCGGTGATTTTCAAGAATTGAGTCCCTGGCCCTTTACGACCTTAAGTCGAGTCGCTTTTGGAAAAGTTGTTCAGATTCATGTTCTGAGCAACATACTAAAATTTGGCTAGTGGTCCAAAAATAACCCTATATAGGGTGACTTTTAATTAGTTCTTGATAGCAAAATATATGTTACATTCATGATACTGAACAACTTTTCCCAAGGAAAATAGGTCGAAATACGAAAAACCAAATTTTACCTCCCATACAAAATGCGCAATCAGCTGATGCAGTTTCTATGGGAGGTCAAAACTTGATTTTCGTATTTCGACCTATGTTCCTTGGGGAAAGTTGTACATTCATACCTTTTTCTATCAAGAACTAATTAAAAGTCACCCTATATAGACTAATTATAAGCTAAGTAAGTACTTTTCTTATTATAGTTGTACCTAATAGTGGACTATCAATAGACCTACAATCATATTTAACTAAATGAGATGCTAGCTTGCAGAAACAAATAACTAAATGGTCAAGCGTCACGAAGTAGGTACACCTTCGTTTAATACCAGACATTAGGTCTTCATGTTGTATTAGACATAGTAGTAAGTACGATAACTTAAGAGGATTTGCTATACACAACTACTGTCAACTACAGCAAAAGTGTTTTTCATTTGTTTTTTTGGCGGGTTACTAGAATCTGTATTTTTTAGGGTTCCGCACCTCAAAAGAAAAAAACGGAACCCTTATAGGATCACTTTGTTGTCCGTCTGTCTGTCTGTCAAGACCATTTATCTCACGAACGGGTAAAGGAATCAGGTTGAAATTAATACCACATATTAGGATCCATGAAGCACACAAGATCTCAAAATTTCAATTTTTTACAACGACGCAATCAAAAGATATGGCATTTTATGTCCTCATCTCCATACATTTATTTAAAAATGCAAAACCTACAGGGTACTTCAAGTTGACCTAAAATTATGAAATTTGGCAAGAAGCTAGGTCTCACAGTACAAATAATGGGAAAAGTCTGAAATCATTAAATATTACAACTTTTCTCACAACTAATGATAACCAATTGTGGTGAGCTCCCGTTTCAAGAACATTCATATAAGAGAGGGGTCAACTTGGATGGTCGCTGAGGCGATTTTTGTTTTAGTTCTATTTAAAAACGGGAACACTTACAAACTTGAAAATTGGTATGTTTATAGTGCATAAGCTATTAAATAATAATAAAATTTGGTCAAGCGCGTGTCGGACTCAAAAAATCTAGCACATTAACTTACTGAAATTTCAACTAATACAATTATGGTTATGTGGTGGTACGGAACCCTCAGTGCGCGAGTCCGACTCGCACTTGGCCGGTTTTTTTGTTTAAAGAAACGATATTATACTTAGCACCATCTACACTGTTGTTTTTAACAACAATAGATTTAATTATTTTATTATTATTTATAGTTTATTGCACACAAGAAAACACAATGGACAATACATATAAAAAGACGACACAACAGGTACTACTTATTTCACTAAAGAAATGTCTTCCAGCAGACCTAGGCGAGCGTGAATAGTATTGGAGAAGGCAGATAGATCGTGCGCAAACTCAAAAATTATACATAAAAGTAACAATAATAAATTACACATAGGTATCTAATTAAAATATATAAACCTTCTACACAAATAAAAAACAATTTATAATAATAAATATATGATATATATTTGTATATATAAAATACATATTATGTTATGATATTATACCTAATAAGATAAGATACCTAACTAATAAATAAATATATGGATAACTAAAACAGGGAAAGATAGTGCTCTTTGACTCGTTTTTTAAAGATAGCGATAGAGGGACTATCGCGAACAGTGTGTGGGAGGGAGTTCCACAGCCTAGCCGCATGAACAGTGAAGGAGTAGGAATAGAAATCGGAGTAGTGGGAGGCAATACACAAGTTACTCGTAGTCCTGACGCTGGGGCAGCAAGACTCAACTTGTGAGCGAGAGAAACAAAATCGCTCACGTAAATAAGACGGGCAAGAGGGATTGTACAAAATGGTATAGAGGAGAGAAAGGATATGTGTATTCCTGCGATAACGAATTGGGAGCCACTTGAGCTGTGAACGAAAGTGAGACACGTCGTCGTACTTGCGCAATCCGAAAATAAATCGAATGCACAAGTTTTGGAGGCGCTCACGCTTATTTAATCGCTCCTCAGTGACGTCCAAATAGCATGAGTCGGCATAGTCAAGGATTGGTAAAAGGAGAGATTGGGCAAGGGAAATTTTAGTCTTCAGAGGTAAAAAACTTTGAAGGCGTTTGAGAGAATGCAATGAAAAATGCAATTTCCGACTGACCTTGTTTACGTGAGCGTCCCAAGAAAGGTTGCAATCCATGACCAGACCAAGGTTTCTTGCAGTTTTTAAAAAGGTGATGGAGGTGCCGTTGTAAAGAACTGGAGGGATTGCGACTGTCTACTCATATATGGACTGCCGATAATCATAGCCTGCGATTTACTTGGGTTAACTAGCAGACCAAAAGATTCAGCCCAGTTAGCGATGCGTTTAAGGTCTTCATTAAGGCTCTCAATGGCACCGTAGATATCCGTGACGTTGCAGCTGCGGTAGATTTGCAAATCGTCTGCATAGAAATGGAAGTTAGATGAGATGACTGATGTAAAAGTATTAATGAAGACGGAAAAGAGAAGAGGAGAGAGAACACCACCCTGAGGCACACCCGCAGCGAGATCACACCAGTCTGAGGAAGCCTCATCAAGGCGGACCCGCTGCGACCGACCGCGGAGATAAGAATCATACCAAGCTGCAGCCGAAGACGAAATGTTGAGAGAGCGAAGAATAGCAAGAAGAACATCAAAGTCTACAGAGTTGAAAGCACTACTGAAATCAAGTAACACAAGAATAGTCACAGTCCTATTCTCCATGGCATGACGGATATCGTCAGTGACTTTCAGTAGTGCAGTAACCGTGCTATGACCTGGCCGAAAGCCAGACTGAAATGGAGAGAGAAGACAATTTGATGCTATGTGATCAACTAACTGATTATGGACAATGTGCTCGAGGACTTTGGAGAGGAATGGTAGGATAGATATCGGGCGAAACTGTGAGAAGGAAGTAGGATTGGCGGTTTTAGGAAGAGGGATAACGTTCGCAAGTTTCCAAACTGAAGGAAAGATACTCGTTACCAGGGAGTGATTAAAAACATGAGTGAGGATAGGTAAGAGTTCAGGGAGGATAAGGGATATCATTCGGGAACACAGATTGTCATTGCCCACAGCAGTAGAGGTGATTGAAAGAATGTGCTTTCTAACGTCATCTTCGGCTACAGTGGTAAAGTAAAAGGAAGAACAAAATGGTAGGGGTTGGTTACTTATTTGTGAGATAGTGTTAGCTTTGACAAGATTGTGAGGTTTAACCTTAGATTATGAATAACGGCAGCTTAGGTTTAACTTTATTCCAACAATAGTTGTTCTGAGTTTATTCAAAAGGGTTATCAAAGTATTTTTGCCAAATATCCTATACTATTAAACGAGCATTATTTTTATATATATAAATATATATTTTTGTAATCGGTTTCTCGAAAACGGCTCTACGGATTTTGATGAAATTTAGTATCCAGGAGTTTTTGGGGACGAAAAATCAATCTAGCTAGGTCTCATGTCTGGGAAAAATCGTTTTTCCCGTGTTTTTAAGCATTTTTAAATAAATCCGTGTTTTAGACAGAAACCTACAGCGCCATCTGTTAGCGAGTAGCATAGCTTGCTCAACCGATGATATTTTAATGTTGAGGCGGCTATTAAAGAGCGAAGCTCGGTCGTCTAGGTACTTATTTATAAATACATTTAATTAGATATCACGCTCATTATCTTTTTAAATAATAGAAATACTTATTACTTTAGGGTAAAAATTATGCATAACGTATTCTGATAAATAAATTAATAAACAATAAATTATAATTAGATTTTGGTCTTACCGATATTCCACATTGCATGCCGAAGGGCGGCGAAGGGTGATATGATAAACTCCTTGCCTGGATAGCATTGAGAAAAACTAATATTTCAAAATTGTATTCAAAACCTAGCCAACCATTCGTACAATAAACTCGTGTAGGTAAATACATAGGTATTTAATCCTACATTTAGTCGACAACATTGTTGCACTGTTGCTTCGTACTTCTGTAAATATATAATCTGTGGCGCTGGTAGTGCCGGTTCCATTTCACCATGAAGCGTTGGTGCGTTGGCTTCTTGCTGGCGGTGATGCTGCAAGGCAGAGGGCTGCTGGCGACAGTGGAGGTCATGAAGGATGTCACTCTTGGATTCGGAGAAGCACTCAAGCATTGCAGGGAAGAAGTATGTCTCTCTACACTGAAGAGCAAAGAAAACCGGTCGATAGTTTTTTCGCCATATATGAAAGGATTGATAGAGAAGTATGTCAAGATCGTAGCAGGTGGAGGATGGAGGGGGGCGTGATGTGTATGTATATATTTTCATACATTGATGGGCTCAAAGTAATGGTCCATATCTTATCCATGTCGAATAAAAATACAAATCTGATTAGTCAGATCTTTAGATAATAATAATAACATTTTCAACAAATAACTCGAAGATCGCACCTGCCTACAGTATCCAGGAAAGTCTGTACATAAATTAGAAGAAAAGACACGACTTTTCGTCAGATTTCCTATAATATTATTTTCCGTGATAATTTTTTTTAAGTTTGACAGCCTTCCATGCAGACTTGCATAATGTATTATTCTACTTTGGAAATAAATACAAAAAAATGTGATGCACGGGTTTTCCTGAACATTTAGATGTGTGTGTACAATGTTTAAGAAATTTGTTGACATGGTTCTTATCTAAAAACAACTAATCAGAATCGAATTTTTATTCGATTTGGATAAGATATCGACGATTACTTTGAGGCCATTATTGTATGAAAAATAAAAAGATTTAAAAAATACATTCAGTGGAACATAGAACCTCCTCCTTTTTTGAAGTCGGTTAAAAGCTACCGACCCGTTTTCTTTGCTCTTCAGTGTATTAAGTAATTTGCCCTCATACTACGCACGGCAGCAAGTAAGTTGCAACAAAACCATTTATAAAGCTAAATCACCGGTACGTTACAAAACCTCATCATCATCCTATAAAATGTCCAGTGCAGGACTGGGAAATCCTTCCAGAATTACAGCTTTTATTGGAACTATGTGAAGAGGAAGTACCATAGTCACCACGCTTGTTACCGCTGCGGCTATGGCACCATGGACCGCGGTTGTTGGTGACCGCAGTATGTGAGATGGTACGGTACACAAAAGGACGCTATTGCCCATCCTCCGGTTCATAATCCCTTAGTCGCCTCTAACGACTCTGACGGGAAGTGTTGGGTTGATACTATTTTTGCCGGCACCACAGGGGCACAAAACCTATACTCACTCATACTTAGTTGATATTTATAACATCCCATGAAATGTCCACTACAGGACAGAAAGCTCCCTCCAGAATTCTAGCTTTTGCTGGAAAAATGTGAAGGGGAAGTACCATAGTCACCTCGCTTGTCAGCGTTACGGCTGGCACCATAGACTGCGAGTGTAGGTGACCGCAGTAAGATAGTATGATACACAGGAGGATGCTGCTGCCCATCGTTCAGTTTATAACCCTTAAAGTAAAGCCATCGTAATAGGTCATTTTGACAGCTGTCAAATGTATGAAAAATTACGACCTGCAGTGAAAAATGAACCTTGTGTATTGGTGATAAGAAAACATCAAAACGGACTTCTTACGTTGGCCCTACTTTAGTCGCCTTTTACGACGCTCACGGGAAGATATGGGATGGTACTATTTTTGCCGGCACCACACGGGCTCTAAACCTATATCTCAATTTTGAATTTGTTTAGAGTGGATTGACAGAAGAAAAGATGGAGGAATTCTTCCACTTCTGGCGGGACGACTTCAAGTTTGAAGATCGGGAGTTGGGGTGCGCCATTCAGTGTATGAGCCATCATTTCAACCTGCTCACTGAATCTCATCGTATGCACCATAACAGCATGAACGAATTCATCAAGTCTTTTCCTAACGGTAAGTATCGATCAACATTATACAATAATAGTACTGTAGCCCGTGGACATTTAAATTACAAAAAAGGTTACCGTTTGTCTTTGTGAAATTGTCATAGATTTCACCATTTCACATACTAATAGTACTTAAAGATCGTAACCCGCCGTAACCATATATAGTGACGAGTGATGTAGTCCGGCCATATTGACAATTATTTACATTTAAGAGTTACCGTTTCAAATTTATACATCTGTTAATAGACCCTCTGAACAAACCATATACTTACCTATTTTAAGACTTTTCTGTGGCCGGTTCAGATTTTAAGACTCATTTAGTCTTAAATTTGTTTTTGGCAAATTTCCATAGTCTTACTATTACGTATGGTAATTCAACAAAGCAATGCGGTAACCTACCATTGTATATAACTAACATATATGGAATTATAAGTTGGTCACTATATATGGTTACGGCGGGTTACGATCTTTAAGACTTCGCTTTTAGTATGTGAAATGGCGAAGCTATAACATTTTCACAAAGACAAACGGTAACGTTTTTCATAATTTAAATGTCCACGTGCTACTGAACAGTACTATAACAATGTAATTTTTTTAATTAGTTTCTCTCCCGAAGCTCAGTGATTCTACTCAGTGGCGTAGCGTGGGCGGGGCCTGGGGGGCCATGGCCCCGGGCGGCAAAATCGGCAAAAACTTTTTGCAAAAGTTTTCCAACATTTTCGCTCGCTCTTTAGCGCGCGCGCTTTCTCAGGCTCGGGACGCGTTTGCTCAATCGGAAAATTTATGTAAGGAGCTGGGAATGTCTGTACAAACTCAACGAAGGATTAGAAGAAAACATATTTTTAGTGATGGGAGTAGATATGTTGTCCTATCTTTCGAAGAAGAACTTTAGTACCCACTATGTTTTTATCAATCGACCGAATCTTTCTAGAAATCCGTGAACGGTTCCAACAGCTGCACATTTTAGCTAAAAAATACAACTTTTTTCGTCCTGATGTACTGTTGAACTCTGAAGAAATCAATTTAGGTCAAGCTGAAAATCTGATAAGTTTCAACGCCACCAAAACGCAGGCGTGTCTGTTTACCGCCAAAAGAAGTCCGTTCAATCTGGCATGAAGTTGTGTGCAAACCTGAACTTCGGCTATACATTGAGTCAAAAGCCCAAACTGCGGTAAAAAAAGCTGGGCATCTACAATAAGATTAGGCGTTACTTCACTCCTGGACAGCTTCTAGTTTTATATAAAGCCCAAGTCCGATCGTACATGGAGAATTGCTGTCACCTTTGGGATGGCTCAGCCAAATACCAACTAGCCGCACTTGACTCGATAGATCGCAGAGCCAAGAAGCTCGTTCGTGATGAGATGCTGGTGAAAACCAAGTTTCACAGTCTGGCCAACCGACGCTAAGTTGCATATCTGTCGGTCTTCTACAGATTGTTCTTCGAAGAGAGTGCTCTAGAGCTCCACGAGCTTATTCCACCATCTCCCTTCTACCATCGGGAGTCCAGACGCACGGCAGGATATCACCCATACTTGGTTGATATTCCGCACATTCGCACAAAGCGCTTTGAAACATCTTTTATAATGCGCACGGTAAAGAGTGGAATTCTCTGCCTGCGTCTGTGTTCCCGAGTTCACATAACCCGAATCTATTCAAGTCGCGAGTGAATAGGCTTCTTCTGGGCAAGCTCGTTCCATCATCGACCTCATCTCTGTCTCCAGGACTAGATCGAGGTCAAGATTAAGCCCATTTTCAATTAAAAAAACTCCCGACGACATTTATAAAGAAGACTTCAAGTTGGAGCGCTCACGCCTTCAGGCGTTTGTACATAAGACTCAGAATGAAAAAAAAAACTCGTCAGGTCCGGTACACTGGGGGTCTCCTTAAATACATTGTGGAGTCAAAGTTCGAAGGGACAGCCTTCCGAATACTGAAAGGGCATGATGAGATCAGTCAAAGTAACTGAACAACTTTCAGCGAATAAAAGTTTCAGGACATGAATAAAAAAAATTGGCCTCTCCATACAAAATTGCAAATTACTTGCTTTTATTTTCATTTCCTGAAACTTTTATTAGCAGAAAGTTGTTCAGTTACGTTGACTAATCATGCCCTTTCAGTATTCGGAGGGCTGTCCCTTACACCCTGTATAATATATGTAGTTATTTATCTTAGAATCGTCCTGACACCTGCAATCAGCAACGCGAGAAGTTTTTCTAAATAGAATCTGACTAAAAATTACCTTCGCTCAACAAGGTCTCAAATAAGGCTGACAAACCACATAGAAAATCACATTGAAATTGACATCGAAAACGGCATAAAAGATTTTGCACTGAAAAAACACGAATAGTTAAATTTTAGTTAATAAATAAGGCAAGTAGATTATTTTTTAATTTTTTTTTACAAATTTTCTTGACTTATAATAAAAATAGGGGGGCGGCAAAATTCGGGTAGGCCCCGGGCGGCGCAAACACACGCTACGCCACTGATTCTACTTATGATAGCAAGCAACTTTTCCGAAGGAAAAGCTTTTTTGCGAAAAATCTTTTTCGGCGACCCATACAAAATGGGTCGATAACGTGAGGACTTTAGTATCGAAAAATGTTTTTCTTTGAGAAAGTTGCATGTTTTCATGAGTTGAATCACTAGGCTTCGGGCGAGAAACCAATGAATAGTGCAGGTCAAATTTAGAAAAACACCTATCTTTACACTAGGTTAAAGTACAAAATCCAATGTCCTACACAGGTCTTGCGCTTGCCCCGGACACTACATACATCGAGCGCGAATCTGATTTGAAATTGGAGTTCGCGTAGACTCGCATATTTCGTACAAAAGGCCCTCAGAAGGACCACGAGACTCTCGCGGGCGAGTGCGCGTCCCCGGACTCTACACACTCGTACATCGAGCGCGAATCTGATTTGAAATTAGAGTTCGCGTAGACTCGCATATTTCGTACAAAAGACCCTCAGAAGGACCACGAGACTCTCGCGGGCGAGTGCGCGTCCCCGGACTCTACACACTCGTACATCGAGCGCGAATCTGATTTGAAATTAGAGTTTGCGTAGACTCGCATATTTCGTACAAAAGACCCTCAGAAGGACCACGAGACTCTCGCGGGCGAGTGCGCGTCCCCGGACTCTACACACTCGTACATCGAGCGCGAATCTGATTTGAAATTAGAGTTCGCGTAGACTCGCATATTTCGTACAAAAGACCCTCAGAAGGACCACGAGACTCTCGCGGGCGAGTGCGCGTCCCCGGACTCTACACACTCGTACATCGAGCGCGAATCTGATTTGAAATTAGAGTTCGCGTAGACTCGCATATTTCGTACAAAAGACCCTCAGAAGGACCACGAGACTCTCGCGGGCGAGTGCGCGTCCCCGGACTCTACATACATCGAGCGCGAATCTGAAATTTGAAATTGGAGGTCGTGTAGGCTCGCATATTTAGTACAAAAGACCCTCAGAAGGACAACGAGAATCTCGCGGGCGAGTGCGCGTCTCCGGACACTACGTACCTGAAATTTTAAATTGGGAGTCGCGTAGGGTCGCATATTTAGTACAAAAGACCCTCAGAAGGAACACGAGAATCAATCGGGCGGGTGTGCGCGGGGATGCGGGGTGGATTACAAGGGGGGGCGGAGAGTGTCCGTTCTGTGCATTCATGTATTCTATGGTTCTGTGTGATACGAGTAGTAGATATTATTACTTTATTTTGTGCTATAAGATGGTTGCGACGCATTACCCAAAAACTCATAAAATGGATTCAGTCCATTAAAAACAACAGCACAGGATCTTATTTGAATATAGTAAGATGCAAGTGCGCTGTTTTGGTGGTTATGCAGCGAACTCTGTCAAAACGCGTCTACCTCGAACTTACAACAAAAGGTTCTCAGACTCACAGACCCTTTCTCTTTAACTAAAACTCAATTTCTTAAACACATTTCAGCTACCTACTTTGCAAAATGTAAATAAATTAATTGTTCATTTTACTTGAAGGCATGTGGACCCACTTTAAGATACAGTCATAGATATATAATTATACCTACTATAATATGTATTGGATAATAAGCATGGTATAATGACATCAACTCCACTCAACACAAACACACACACAACACAAATACACTCACACCCCAAATCTGATTGCTATCATGATTTGTGAGCGACAATTGTTATTTTTAAGTTCAATACTTTTTAATGTTTTCATATGTATACTTTTTTTTATTCTTGCTACCGACCTTCAAATAACTTACCCTCAATTTAAATGTTTTAATTACGTAGTGAAGATCTGTAATTGGGTAATGTATAGATTACTGTATTGGTTTATATTGTATGTATTAATGCTGTAGATCTTAGTTAAATAAATAAAATGAAATAAATAAATAAATAAAATTACAGTCGAGGCTCTGCGAGAATAGCAGGCCGAGCCGCAGGCAAGGGCGTAATGGAGCTGAGAGTGTAATGACCAAAGGGCACGCGCTTCTTACGACGGTTTTCAACACATTGGCGAATAAAAACAAGTAAAATTGGTTTACCTCCTTTTCCGAAGGATAGTTCGTAGCCAACAAGCTACGTATTTTTTCTTAGATTTCTACGTACACCAAATTCTCCAGATTTGTGTTTCGTGAGGAACTATATTAATTTCTGTTTTTTAGGGTTCCGTACCTCAAAATAAAAAACGGAACCCTTATAGGATTACTTTGTTGTCCGTCTGTCTGTCTGTCAAGACCCTTTTTCTCACGAACGGGTAGAGGTATCAGATAGGTACGGAACCCGTAGGGCGCGAGTCCGACTCGCACTTGGCCGGTTTTTTTTTATTGTAGAAGTCAATACTTTTGAAAATAATTACAATAAAAACCAAATATTTGTAATAATGTTACGCGCTTTTTAAGCAGACACAGATTAATACATGCGCGTGCAGGAGGCACTGACTAAACTGCCAAACAGCCTAGTCCTTGAATGATTTAAAATAGGATATTTTGTTACTTAGTAGACTAATTTGTTGTTAGTAAGTTGATTAACATATTATCGAGCAAAGTTTATTTATTCATAAAAATATTACGGATTTTATAGACATAAAAACTCCTTGCTCCTTATGATATTAAAAAGTTTTAAAAGAAAAAACACTTTTTGCGATAATATAATGAAAAAAGCACGCGTGTTATTGACCTTAATACAGTGCAAATAGAGCTGCTCTGCGAGCAAATGTGTTGAAAAAAATATTGCCAAATTCTATTTGCTGTCTAGGCGAAGTGCTGGCATCACAAATGGTGACAATACTCCACGAGTGCGAGAAAGACCACGACGAGAAGGAAGACCACTGCTGGCGTATCCTGAGGGTGGCTGAGTGCTTCAAGGGCACCTGCATCAAGCAAGGAATAGCGCCAAATATGGAGATGCTCATGGCGGAGTTCATTATGGATGCTGATGCGCGATAAACACAATATTACTTACTTATAAACCAATCCGACTAACCTGCCACAGGGTTTTTGAATTTTTTTTGTTGTTATTTTGTTTTGCTCCCCAGACCCAATTCTTACCCCTAGTTATAGTAACAATAGTAAAATTCTTTAATGTACAAACTTGACAATATTATTTGAAGCCCTGCCTCCCAAACTAGAATTATCTGTATATTGGGAGACAGTATATTCCACTGTGTACAATTTTTATTTATTTATTTATTGTTTATTGCACACAAGAAAATACAATACAATGTACATAACTAAAAGAAAAAGCTAAAAAAATGTAAAGTTGTAACCAATTACCTACTTCTTAAACGTTTTGTGATGATCTTGTTGTCATCCAAATATAACATATCCTAATAACAAAAATTAATTTTTGAAGTGAAAACTTGGCACTTTTTTAGATGGGTAAAAAATGTTAAACTCGCGTCAGATGTCGCGTCAGATCTCGCATCGGATCCGTAGCTTGATCGAAAAAGCGTCAACTGTCAACCGTATTGTTATTACAATACGGGTTTTTATTCAGTGATATCAAAGAAGAACGCGAGCAAAGGCGCGATTGATCCTTACAAAAAGCATCATATTCAAAAATGCAAGTTTTCACATCTGCCGGCACTCCCGGAGTGCAACCCGTCCTTTTTTAGGGTTCCGTACCTCAAAAGAAAAAAACAGAACCCTTATAGGATCACTTTGTTGTCCGTCTGTCTGTCTGTCTGTCTGTCTGTCTGTCTGTCTGTCTGTCAAGACCCATTATCTCACGAACGGGTAAAGGTATCAGGTTGAAATTAATACCATATATTAGGATCCATGAACCACACAAGATCTGAAAATTACAATTTTTTACAACGACGCAATCAAAAGATATGGCATTTTATGTCCTCATCTCTATACATTTATTCAAAAATGAAAAACCTACAGGGTACTTCCCGTTGACCTAAAATTATGAAATTTGGCAAGAAGCTAGGTCTCACAGTACAAATAATGGGAAAAGTCTGAAATCATTAAATATTACAACTTTTCTCACAACTAATGGTAACCAATTGTGGTGAGCTCCCGTTTCAAGAACATTCATATAAGAGAGGGGTCAAGTTGGATGGTTATTGAGGCGATTTTTGTTTTAGTTCTATTTAAAAACGGGAACACTTACTAACTTGAAAATTGGTATGTTTATAGGGCATAGGCTATAAAATAACAACAAATAATAAAATTTGGTCAAGCGCGTGTCGGACTCAAAAAATCTAGCACATTAACTTACTGTAATTTCAACTAATACAATTATGTTTATGTGGTGGTACGGAACCCTCAGTGCGCGAGTCCGACTCGCACTTGGCCGGTTTTTTTTTCTTAAACCCTGTTTGAATTACTATAGCATTTGAATCCGATGATATTTCTAAGTGTGATGAAGTGTGAGGGATCGCATTATTGTGGTTTTGGTTACCTTAAAGCCTTGGTTACAGCTAAGTAATCGTTGAGTTTAATATTTGCTGCTCCAAGCTACTTATTAGCTTAATATTAAGATAATTATTATTGTAATCCAATTAAATTTAATTTTCAATTAAAATTAAACAAGGAACTATTATTTCATTTTCTTCAGTTTACAAGTAGCTCAAAAACAAAGGAAAGGAAGGGGGGGTGGTATGGGGGTGTTAAGTAAGGAAGAACCATACAAACATGTAATAATTAATACGTAGGTATGTATACGTTTGGTGCCGGCAAAGATTAGTGCCAACCCACCTCTACCCGTGGGTGTCGAGCCAATGAACCGCAAGATCAGCAGCAGCATCTTTTGGTGTATCGTACCATCTTACATACTGCGGTCACCAACAAATGCGGTCGTCAGCCGCAACGCTTACACGCGTGGTGACTATGGTATCCCCTCCTAAGTACCACGCCGTTTTGCTGGAGCTCTGGAGGGATCTCCCTGCAGTGGACGTTTCATGGGATTTTAGATGATAATGATACGTTAAGTAAGTACACAAGGCCGCACGTCGGTGGAAACACTTTAACCTTGAGCGGGTCTCTGGCTTCGGGTGTTCGTAGCGTAGCGCTGGTTCAGCATAAAATAAACTTATATGTGCTTGCTGCCGTACGTACGGTCAACCGCACGTCGGTAAGAACTTTTCAACGCTATTACCACGCCATAAGGTCCAAAAGTGTTTCTACTGATGTGCTGTTGAGTGTTGAATTATCTTGATTGGTATCACTTAAGTATATACGGTCGTGTGTACAAAGGCTCTACTTTTCCTTGTCACTTGTTGCACCAAATAGAATCCGAAATTTATTTTTCCCTGATTTGCTTGGTCTAACTTTCCCTGACCACATTGAGGTCCTGTCCTGATATTTTCACAGACTTCTCTGTGTACCATCAGGTTATCATATAGCGTGATTTTTCATTGGTTTTGCTCCCGAAGCCCATTGATTCTAATGGTGATAACAAGCAACTTTGGCGAAGAAAGTAACTTTTACTCCAAAAAATTTTTTGTCTCACTTTACTAAAAGTGGTCACGTGATCGACTCATTTTTTTATGGGATGACGAAAAATTGTATTCGAGTAAAAAAAAAATTTCTTCAGAAAAGTTGCTTGTTTTCATGAGTAGAATCACTGGGCTTCAGGAGAAAAACCAATGAAAATTCACGCTGTTTGTTTACAACTGTGGAGTAGAGTAGAGAACGTGGTTCTCTACCACTGACTAACTGAATTATCTGCGTGACGCGGACGCCAATACAGCTCTACGGCGCGCAATCGTCATTTTCACCATAACGTCTATTCGGGGATGTAGCTCAGTGGTAGAGCGTTCGCTTTGCATGTGAAAGGCCCCGGGTTCGATCCCCGGCATCTCCAATTTTTTACTCAAGAAAAGTCGCTATTTTATCAAACTATTCATTGATAAGGGGCAAACAACTTGATCAGTAATCTCGTGGTGGGGAAGTAAAATCGACTATGCCCATACCTAGTTGTAATCATTATTGCAAAATTTTTTTTTTCTGCAACAGCCAGATTTTTTCTGCAAAAGGATAAAATTACAGTTTTTTGTTTCGTCGGCATTAGATTTGACGGCAGTTTAAGTTTAACGTAACTTACTATAGCTTGTACCTAGTTACTGGGTGGAAAAACGCCAAGTATCACCAAAAAGAATATTTGACCCCGACGTGATTTGAACACGCAACCTTCTGATCTGGAGTCAGACGCGCTACCGTTGCGCCACGGAGTCGATGTGAAGCGTGGCGAAATTTATGGCCACAATCACCGTCATTCACTTGCCCAGATTACATTACAATCAGGTCAGTATCGACATCTAGCATGAAGTTACGGAACTGTTTTATTCAATAGGTGACGAGAAGTGGTTCGAGTTTTACTTGGTTCTTGCCTTAAAACAGAGATGGCGCTGTAACAATGTCTGACAAATAATATTATGCATGTGATTTTTTAATGAAATAAACTTATACGTTAGTATTATATAGTCTAAGAAATATACAGATTTTTTTTTATCTTTACAGCTAGCAATGTAGCTGGGCAAAGGCTTATCTCTCTTTTCTTTCCACAGTTTCTGGTGCCTATCCAAAGCTTGTTGTTGCCAAAATTTGCAGCAACATGGCTCATAGTTAATTTGAAATTTTCCATGATGGTTCTTCTACTCATGAAACTGAACAACATAAGTTCTTCTACAACTTGCCATAAAAAGTTTTTTGCATATTCATACACATTGACCCGATCCACTTGTCATCTTGTATGAAGAAGCAATACTCAGCATATATTTGGCGCGAGTGCTTTGTATTGAAACTCGAGCAAGTAAGTCCATTGACAATAAAAAAAAACCGGTCAAGTGCGAGTCGGACTCGCGCGCCGAGGGTTCCGATATACCTATAGTATTTTTGGAAGCAATAAAGTCCATTTTCAGGACCGCAAAACTAAATTTGTTTGTAAAGGTTTTTTGCAGATTTCTAAAAAACTGTGCAACTTAGAAAGATCGTTTTATTATTGCTGTAAAGTTTACATAAACTTCTGTCAACTGTAATTAATTCATATTTTTCCTTACCCAAACTTCGGAGATAAAGGGGGGGGGAATGGTATTTTTTTTTTGACATTTTTCATCATAACTTGAAAACTAAGAAACTTAAAAAAATACAAAAATATATTTTAAAATGTACAAGTAAAGCCCTTTCATATGATACCCCAGTCGACCTAGTAGCGACAATTTGAAATTTGGCCCCCCCCCTATTTTTGCCCCCTTTACATTCATAATCATACTTTTTCAAAAAAAATTCATGTTCAATTAAGTTGGGTAACTATATTCTAAAACTATTCCAAATTTCAGGTCGATAGCATAAGTGGTTGCTGAGATATAGAGGTGTGACAGACAGACAGACAGAGCGGCACCATAAGGGTTCCTTTTTTTACCATTTTGGTATCGGAACCCTAAAAAGAGCATGCAAAGTATTATAGGATTTAGCCAAGAGCGAAGCAAGTTGTTCAAATCAAAAGCAGTAGCTAGCTAGGAGTTTAGCTTTCAAGCTTTATATTTCGCAAAAAAATTATATTATGCAGACTCACATTATTTTTATAACACCTATCTAACGACACCCCACACTATGGGATAGAGAGAGGTGTGGATGAAATGTATATCCGTACTAAATTTCAGGTTCCTAGTAGGTACTAAAGGTCTCTAATAAACTAAGCTGCGGACAAACAGACGGACATGATGATCCTTATCATCCTATAAGGGTTCCTTTTAGGCTACGGAACCCTAAAAAAGACTTACCTCATCATCATCATATCAGCCGAAAGACGTCCACTGTTGGACATAGGCCTCCCCTATAGATCTCCATGACGACCGGTCCTGCGCTGCTCGCATCCAGCGGCTTCCCGCGACCGCCACCAGATCGTCGGTCTACCAGAGCCAGGAATAGCGGGGCCGCCGGGGACTAGGAGCCGGAGCTTATTATTGTGATTCATGTTTATTTTTATGGGGTTTTACCATAGTCGTCATGCTTAGCAGACGGGTTGGCGCCCGCAGTGAGATGAAATAATACACACAAGGACGCTGCTGCCAATCCTCTGGACTTACCTACCTCTACTTATTTCACAAAGCTTACAAAATACCTACTACGATCATTTCCTCTTTCTAAAATTCTGATTTTTATTCACGGAACGCTTCACTTTTGATGCCAAAACAATATCATGTTACCTACTTAGGTAAAACCCGCATAAGTCATTGCAGCCTTGACCAGCCAGACTATCTGGGATTTGCCCAGATTGGTTAAGGTTACGATAACATCCACCATTGTATTAATTATCCTACTTACCGATATTTTAAATAAATCTTTGGCCGCCGGTCTAAAGTCGAAAGGTTTGAGGAAAACCCGGAAATTCCAGTTGCACCGCAAATAACTCTAGCAGGTAATTTTTTATCCTAGTGCTTCATCTGTTTGCTTTTATTTTAATCTTTTTGGGCGGTATATCGTCAGAATGCGACCGACTTACTATCGTTGGCTCAGGCACAGTAAATATATAAGCTAAAGCAGTATGGAAACTCGGGCCTTTTTTTGAAAAAAGAACTATTCTGCGTCGGAGCGTCAGGGTTGTAACCCAGAAGTTTTGTAATAAGAATAGTATGATGAACTCAAATATTGGGTGCTTCTATCAACTGTGTTCCTTTCAGCATATTTTCGGACCGTAAAACTAAACAACTTTGGAGCCGTTCAAGTATTACGTAAGCAGATTTTTTGCAATTATTGACCCACCCCTCCCCCTCGTCAGCAAAAGTAAGCAAGGCTCTTACCCCTCCCCCCCATGCTTACGTAAACATTGGTATAATTGATTGATTGATTGATTCATGAGCAGCAGTTATAAGTCTAGAAATAAGGAATAGGTGTGGTATGGAGGACTGTAACGCACATAGTATTCATTTAAATAAACTTTACTGACATGGTATTCAACATAGATAAATATTATAATCATAAGTTATATTATACGAACAAAACAAATGTCTTTAAAATTTTTGGTATGCATATTAATTCCAATTAACACTCTTCAGTCCATGACACTAAGTTTTCGATGACATTGGATGTTTTCTGCTCAATTTTGTGTGTCTGCTCACTTTCATCCGATTTTGGAATGTCTACGTCGCTCTCATTGAGCCATTCAACACCTTGATGCTCTAATTATTTCTGTACATTTTGGACTTTTGTATTTGTACGAGATTTTTTATTTTTTTAAACTTTCGAACAATTTTTGGTATAACTTGGATTTGTCTATTTGATACGACATCTTGAACAATTCAACTTTGGCAAAAGTGGATCAAATCAACGGTAACACAAATATTAACTTGCTTTGCTTACAACACGTCAAATCGTCAACCGTAACGAAACAAAACAATAAATTGACGGAAAAAATTAGACAGGTGAATAGCGCGCGGTAATTCTCCTATTCAGTTCTAAGCGAGTACCTAAACGTAGGTATACATTATTTGTAGGAAAATGCATTTCGTTTTCAGCATAGACAATGTGTGGCTTGCCATATGTGTAAAAAAGTAAATAATTACTGCTGACGTAATCACCATCTAGATCCCCCCACCCCCCATGTCATCAAAAATAAGAAAAGTAAAGACCCCCCCACCCCCCTACAGTGCTTACGTAATACTTGAACGGCCCCTTTCCGTAAGAAGTCAAAATACGAAAAAAAATATTTTTATGTCCATTAGCATTACAAACTGCGTCAGCCGATAGCGCGTTTTGTATGGGGCGGAAAACTTTTTCGTCTTTCGACCTACATAGGTTCTACAGGGTGTAAGGGGCAGCTTGGCAAATACTGAAAGGGCATGATCAGTTAACGTAACTGAACAACTTTCAGCGAACAAAACTCAGTAAATGAAAAAAAAAATCGGCCTCCATACAAAATTGCAAACTTGATTGGACAGTTTGTATGGAGAAGCCGATTTTTTTTTATTTTCCTGAAAGTTTTGTTCGCCGAAAGTTGTTCAGTTACGTTGACTGATCATGCCCTTTCAGTATTTGCCAACCTGTCCCTTACACCCTGTATAAGGAAAGCTATTCAATTTTATGGTCCTGGGACTCCTGATCGTGTCAAATTAAAGTTAAAATTAAATTTAGCAGATAGTCGTGCATAAAATGTTAAGTCGTGCATAAAATGTTAAGTCGTGCATAAAATGTTAAGTCAGAAGGTTAAGCCACTTAGTCGCCTTTTAGCACCCAAGGAAAGGTTAAGTTACCTCTATCAGACAAGGGCAGATCCAAACACTTACTCGCCTTTTACGACACAAGGAAAGGTTAAGTCACTTAGTCGCCTTTTATTACACAAGGTCGGATAAAGACACTTAGTCGCCTTTTGTGACACCAGGGCAGATAATTTATGGTACAAGGGCAGATGAAGACACTTAGTCGGCTTTTATGACACAAGGGTAGATTAAGACACTTAATCGCCTTTTATGGCACAAGGGCAGATGAAGACACTTAGTCGCCTTTTATCACGCAAGGGTAGATTAAGACACTTAGTCGCCTTTTATGACACAAGGACAGGGACATACTTATAGGGACCCTATATGTACTTACCTATTTGTTTGTATTATGGTTCTGGCACCCAGGACTTACTTCAGCGCGAGAACTGATTATTTTCCTGTAGCGGTGTGCGCATGTGTGAGTGCGCCAGTTTTGGACGTTTGTTAGGAGTTTCCATACTGCTTTAAGAAAGAAAGAAATAAGAAATAAAAAAAAAATAAAAGAAATAATTCGTCACAAGGTAGCGAAGGCGTCGTTCTATGGATTTGACGGGTTATTTTGAATATTTCCTAGTGATCACTGATAGTTTGACATAAAATATTGGGACATGTTGGCAGATGTCATCCCATAGTAAAATAAATTAGCAAGGTATCTATTCCGAGCGAAGCAAGGAGGTCCGAAATCTTTGGTATTTGCCAACCTGTCCCTTACACCCTGTATAAGGAAAGCTATTCAATTTTATGGTCCTGGGACTCCTGATCGTGTCAAATTAAAGTTAAAATTAAATTTAGCAGATAGTCGTGCATAAAATGTTAAGTCGTGCATAAAATGTTAAGTCGTGCATAAAATGTTAAGTCAGAAGGTTAAGCCACTTAGTCGCCTTTTACGACACAAGGAAAGGTTAAGTCACTTAGTCGCCTTTTATTACACAAGGTCGGATAAAGACACTTAGTCGCCTTTTGTGACACCAGGGCAGATAATTTATGGTACAAGGGCAGATGAAGACACTTAGTCGGCTTTTATGACACAAGGGTAGATTAAGACACTTAATCGCCTTTTATGGCACAAGGGCAGATGAAGACACTTAGTCGGCTTTTATGACACAAGGGTAGATTAAGACACTTAATCGCCTTTTATGGCACAAGGGCAGATGAAGACACTTAGTCGCCTTTTATCACGCAAGGGTAGATTAAAACACTTAGTCGCCTTTTATGACACAAGGACAGGGACATACTTATAGGGACCCTATATGTACTTACCTATTTGTTTGTATTATGGTTCTGGCACCCAGGACTTACTTCAGCGCGAGAACTGCTTATTTTCCTGTAGCGGTGTGCGCATGTGTGAGTGCGCCAGTTTTGGACGTTTGTTAGGAGTTTCCATACTGCTTTAGCTTATATATTTACTGTGGCTCAGGGATCAGGATTTTCGCATCCGACACCAAGCCACAGGTTTATTCTTTGCACCTCCTCACTATCCAGACGGGTCTTTGGAGGGCACTCCACTTCTTTTGGCTCTATTAAAGAAATTGGATCTCCTTGCTTCAGTGGGCTATAAGAAATCGTACGTCCGGCCGTTTTCCCGTCGGTCGTCCCAAGTATGCCCTCTTGACTACACAATCCTACTCCGCCCTCTCTATCTATATTTCACTAAGATTTTCGTCGTGTAGTTAGTTTTTTTTTCAGATTATGAAGTTTCCTGCAATGCCGACTCTTCAACTATTTTAGGACAAGGCCGTGCCCTTTATTACCCATTTATTCCTTCGTTGCATTATTTAGGTACTTGAGTGGGTCCAACGAAGACCAACGAAAACATCGTATCTTTGTCAATTATAAAACAGCAAATATACTATACTTATGCATATTTTCCTTGTAAAACTAGTTCGTAATTCAACCACAAGGACACTTAAGGGTCCTTTATAAGTCTGTCAGAAAAAAGATCACCATTAAGACGCCTAAATTCAGCCAAGATGCACATCCCTACAGCCACAGCGACCATCCTTATTCTAGCCTTGATCGGCAGTGAATGTGCCTACTGCTTCCCAACAAAAGTCGAAACAGCTGAGAATAACCCTGATCACGCTGCGCAGTGTCAACCTGTAGACATAGACAAGCTCATCAATCATAAAACGGTCAATGGAGACGTCACAGAAAGCACTGTAAGAACGACAACTGAAAAATATAAAACTTGCGTCTTAAATGGCAATGAATACCAAATTATTGATGGCATACCAATCAAAGTTTTATCAAATCTGAACAGTTGGATTAGGACGTCACAGAATGAAGAACAATCAAACTAAAGGTGGTGATAGTAGATATAAGTAAGTGATATGGTTATAAATTGTTAATCTTCTTTTTTTCGAGTCAACGGCAAAAAGTGACTACAGAATTTTAGTCCAATAACGTGGCCACATCTATAGCCTCTTAATTGTCTTCAAAAAGGTCCCCGAAAACAGGAAACTGGAGAACATGGATTGCAAAACGCCGCACTCACTCTTGTCGTTATCAGAGAAGCCCCACCTGTTTCTAAGTTGTTAATGTTTTTATAGGATTTAATTATTAGTTTTATATTTATACACGCTGGACGTTTGTTTGAAATTGATAGTAAAGTAAAGTATAATTTTTAAACAGTTCCTTAAGCCCTTTCATTCAATAAACCACTCAATAGGAACGTCAGTTTACTATTAATTTATCTGTGCAATAGGATTAAGCTCATTGACAATTTAAAACAAAATTGTTAATCTCATACTATATTGATGACGTCATAGATGGAAGATGCACAAAGATTTTGAAAGATATTCTAACGTCAATGAAGATGCACTAATGTACCTACCAGGTGGTGGATGTTCAGGAATTTACTATACATTCCTGAAAAAAAATCTCTGTTTACGCACTTTCCTACAGAAGTGGATTATAAGTAGTTGACCATTCATTCCTCCGTTGCGTTGTTTTCTTGTATCGATCACAGAATTGAATTATTTAAGGCGGTTGCTGGGTGGCAGCCCCTTACTTTTAGAAAAACAAAGCTTTTCAGTAGTATTGTTCGTTTGGCGGCAATATAGGGTAGTTATATATGTTATAACCCATGACATCATAGTTTAGCTTATCATTTATAGCTTTGTATTGGTAAAGTGCTAAAAGTGGCCGTTTTTAGCAGTTTTACAATACAAAGCTATTCACGATAAGCTAAGATGTGATGTGATGGATAATAAAATATAGAACTATCCCAAATTGCCGCCAATCAAACAATCCTTATTAAATGTTTTGTATTTATGACGCAATAAATTTATTTCTCAAAGTGGCAGCACTTCTGCTCAGCAACCACCTTTAGATTCAACGAGGACAAACCAACAACATCTTTCTATACATACTTATATAATAAAATCGTAAACTAGGTGAATCTGTACATTGAAAATATTGTTAAAAATATAAGTCTATGGGACACTTTGACAGTAGGTAACAGAACCCATTCAGAATTTTTGTCTGTTTGTCTGTGTGTTTCTTTGTCCGCGATTCACGCAAACAACTGAACCGATTCAAACGACATTTTCAATGATGGGTTGGTCTTATATTGTTGTAGCATATAAGCGTTGTTTCATTGCAATCGGTTCACTGAAACAAGATTTTTTTTAAAGTAAAGTTTCAAACTGCTATGTCCGCGATTCACTCACAAACTACTGAACCGATTCAAACGGAGTTGTCAATAATGTATTTGGCTTACTTTCGTGCAACATCTAAGCTTTGTTTCATTGCAATCGGTTCACTCAAACAGAAGATGTGCGAGTACAAAGTTTCAAGTGGCGAAGCCGTTTGAAACGGTTTAGTTGTTTGTGTGTAATGAAAAAGTCCAAAGTCCATGCGAACGAAGTCGTGGGCACAGCTAGTTGTATCTACAAATCTGTTAATATATAAACAGCAACATATAACGCATATTTTCCTTGTAAAACTAGTTCGTAATAGACCCTGTCAAGGACACTGGTGTAGGGACTTTTATAAGAACACCAGTAACTAAGAAGATTACTAGTAAGACGGTTAAAACCATCCAAGATGTGTCTCCCAAGTGCGACAGCCACAGCGACCATCCTTATTCTGGTATTAATAGGCCTTGATTGCGCCTATTGCTTCCCTACTGAAGTTAAAACAGCTGAACCATCTACAGATACCAACAAGAGCATCAACCCAAAAACAACGATCAATAAAAACTTCGAAAGCACTTCAACAAGTTCAACAACGACAACTGAAGGATATGCAACCACTATCATAGATGGCAGGGAATATGAAATTATTGATGGAATACCTACCAGAATTGAAATCATATCTGGGTTAATATGGTAATGGTAAATTCGGTGGTAATGTCAGTTACTATATAAGCAGTAAGTAATACGAGTACCTACTTTGGAATGATAGAATTTCACTAAAACTTTTTTATGTAGGTCATTGAACATTTCTTCTTCTTCTTTTTTTGAACATTTGATTGTAATTGCATTCATGACAATAAACGTATGATAATTTTAATTTCTGTTGCCGCATTTTCAATGAATTTTCGGAATAGTGTTCTAGCATGTACATTTTTTTTATTTTGTTTGGAAAGTCGCAAGAAAATAAACGAAAATGCCAAGGTTTCTCCAAAGTTAATAAAATGATTCCTGGAAAGAATACCTAGGTATTTAAAAAATATCGTATCTTCTGGGATTTCCGACTTTTGCAATAGCAAGGTAACACATTATTTTAGCACGTGCTTGCAGCGCATGCGCTGTAAACCTCATTATCTGCGTACCTACTTATTATATGTACCTCACATGGTTTTCCCAACGCATTCTGCCTGCCTATTCAACCCAAATGCACAAAATGAAGCGATAGTCTATCTTAACTAGGCCAGCTAATCGTAAGGAAACCCGCATTCTACAAAAATCGTCGACCTCCACTCCGCAGATAAAATTTGCACTGGGGAATACGTACTAATCTCAGAATTATTAAAACCACAGGCAAAAAATAAAACCACAAATTGAGGGGAAAGACCAATACCTACGTAGTAAGACAGTATTCTACTGAGTAGTATCTTTTTTTATCTAAACAAAACAAACTTTACTTATATGACGATAATATTGAAAACAGGTTAAACTGGTCCAATCGCAGATGATCTCGCGTAAGATATTATCTGACATCATAACATTCCGCGGCGTTGCACCTGCAAGAAAATAAAACAAAGTTTCCCTAATAAAATCCGATGAGGAAATCTAAGTGAATCAGTTAGCAGGGCACTGCGGGAAGCCCGTATTATATAAATGTGAGGCGAAAGGCAGAGAGCATCAGTCACAAGCTAAGCATCAGACAAGATGCACGTTACCGCAGCTACTTTACTTCTTGTCCTGTCATGGGGTCATTGTCTCCCATTGCCGGATACCACCAATCTATCATCACATCAATTGAGAGATGAGACTCAAATTACCGCCACCCGACTAAGAGGATATAATTTGGCCACCCGAGTCAACAAACAGCAATTATCATCACAAGTCGAAACTATTGATGGCACACCAATTATAATGACAGTAATCAATCACAACTTCAAAAGGGACAAAGATGAGAAAGGAAGCAGTCTTCAAGAAATGAAAGAAGAAAGCTATGAACCTATCGACTCAGAAGTCATTGCTATCGACCAAAGCATCGTATTCAAGAGGGCTGCTCCAGAATGGCTTACGAGCAACAGGAATCAAAGGATAACAGTGAAAGCCCCGTGTAAAGATAAGGAGTGCAGGACAGAATTGTTGGACTTTGTATTGTTAGACGACAGCAATCCTTTTGATATTAAAACTTGATGGCTAAAGCAAGATAATAATATTGCCGACAATATTTGTTCCGTTATTCGGTCAATTCAAGCTGAGTTAGAAGAACAGAAGTGTGTAAATAAACTTCAGTAGATAGGTACTATGATGGTTGCTATAATTATAGGCTGTGATTAGAAATAATAAAATTAAGGAATTTAAATTAAATTATTTATGTTATTAAAGATTTATATAACTAGCAGCGCTTGTATAAATTGTTCTCAAACTATACAATAATTAAAACTTTCCCGCCTAGACCAAACTCCACCCCGGAAACAGAAATATTTTCTTGCCATATAAAAAGAAACATAAATACCAAAACGACAAAAAGACCCGAATGCAGTATTAAACTATCGTGGTTTTTGATACGCTGCAAAACAAAAACAAACATTAAAAGATAAAAGCTTTGCATGCATTGCTTTTATTTTCCTTGTTTTTTGTCACGCATGCGGAATTTCACAATACATCCTTGAAAATACAAAATGGCAACACCGACTACGAAACGTCAACTGTTCTGTCATGTCAGTCAGCTGTCAATTTCGCAACTGAGGTGTACGTATAGTTGTGCATCAAAAAAATTGCTTTTAAAACAAGTTAATCACAGTAAGGATGGTGTTTTAGTGCTGGAAAGTGCGTGTGTTTTCGCAACACAATGGGCTACGACATTGGGTGGATTATCCCGCGACTGCGCAGCCCTGGGCGGCTGTGGTCTTGCGCTAGCTCCATCACGGTTGCTGTCGTGGGTCTCTTCAGCAAACTCATCCTCGGTAAGCACCCTTAGCCACACCCTCGACCTTACCACTCCAAGCCCTACCGCATATTTCCACATGACATTCCAAAAATGCGGAAATAATGTAGGTTACGAAACTTCGTAACTATGGCACAGTTCACAAGTTGAGTTCACAGTGGCGTGTAGAAACAGGTTGTCTCAGCGAAATTTGAACCTACTTGTTTAATCATCAGTTTCGCCCTTTGCGTCATGTCCTGTTTCTTCATGAATTTCTTGTAAATAGATACCATTTTATTTCTAAGGAAACAAAGAAAGCTATTGTTCTAATTCAGATTCCTACATCTTATTTACCTACCTGTTTCTTTGTGTGCTTCATATAGGTAGCAAAAAATACCATTAAGAGCTGCACAAAAACTTTTTAAACTAATAGTTATCATCTATGTGGAAGTTATGTAATATTAATAAATGTTTTGGCCCTAATAAGTATGCTAGGAGCTGCTTCAGTGTTTATGTTTTCTTTATGTAAATTAGGTTGTGCTTGCAGGGTATACAATATAAAATATTCTTGTTTGTTTTTTACCTGATAGCCCTTTTAATAATGAGGACAAGAGCAGCAACTTTATATGTTTGAGAACATGAAAAAATAATAAACTGTAAATAAGTAAATATTGGGGGACAATTCACACCAAGTCATCTGAACCCAAACAAGGCAAAGCCTGTCCTATGGTTACCAGAGACTAATATGCAAACATAAATAAATACATAACTCCCAGACACCGAACAAACACTCATGTTCATCACATGCAGTGTTGCTCTTAGCAAGGATAGAACCCGCGTCCCACGGTTTTGTTATCCTGGCTTTAACTCATGTTTACCTGTAAAAAAATATATAATCAAATTTGTAATTAACTAGCAATTTGCTTATGAACAAATCTCTTTACAGAAGTTAGAAGGCTTAGTCACTTTTCAGAACATTGGAGGTCAGTTTCTCCCAATAGGTTAAATTTGGGTAGGTAATAAAAATATATATCTGTTATTTTAGACTACTCTCTAATATTATACTACTATATTTATTATATTACTACTATATTATACTATTATATTAGACTACTCTCTAATATCATATTATTCACTGACATTTGAACAATGTATATGTACTTTTGTATCTGATAATATGAAATAAATAAATCTAATCTAATCTAACATAATATATAATCAAATCAGATAGATAGATAGTTACAGGTGGATAATTGGGTACCTTTATTTGTAAGACTAATCATTAACTAACTTAGACTGTAAAAGTAATTGTTAGGAGGAAATGTAAATCAAGTTTTTATTGTCAATGCCCTTGCTATTGACCTCAATCTAGCCATGAGGACTGAGATCAAGTTGACGATGGTACGAGCTAGCCCAGAAGAAGCCTCCATAACATCCCATGAAACATTTACTGCAGGACAGGGAGAGGTCAGATTGGATGACTATATGAATGACAAAGAGGTATGGTGCTCTGATATTCCAGCGAAACACAAGAAACACATTGTAAAAAGCCGACTCTTAAAGTGGGCCGTGCTGCAGTGGTTTCTTGCCTTTCTTTTATGCTGCCATAGCACGATCCGAAACGGCATAGACTCGCTCTATTTGCATTGTATTCTGCATGACATTCAATAAGTATTCTGTAAAGAATCTACATTGAATAAAATTATCTGAATCTGAATCTCCAAAACTCCAGCAAAAATGCGTGGTACTTAGGAGGGGGTTTACCATAGTCACTACGCTTGTAAACATTGCGGATTGCGACTGCTGTTTTTCATGACCGCAGTATGTAAGATCGTACAATACGCAGAGATATGCTGCTGCCATCTTATGATTCATTAGCCCTTAGTCGCCTTTTACTATACCCACAGGTAGAGATGGGTGGGTACTATTCTTTGTGGGTAGCAATAAGCCTACTCACTCACAACTTGAATAGATTCAGGTTATATGAACTCAAAAACACAGAGGCAGGCAGATAACTGATATAACAAAGCACTTTGTATTAACTTTAAGTATAACTAAAACTTTAATTTTTCATTCATACAGCGCAACCTAAAAACAATTCTTTGGCATATAAACTCCCAAGCGAATCCTGAGAAACTAAATATGTGTTTGCTTATAACTTTTTTCAACATGCAAATAGGAAGCAAGAAAATTTTGTCTTAAAGGCATTCTTAATGGTAGGTACATCAAACCTTTAAAGGCTATATGTATCTCTTGAACCGTATTAGGAAGATTGTGAAAATTTACAAAGAACATGTTTCCTTTTGACGGACTCCCTAAAAATAATACTTACTTACTTACTCCTTTGGCGCAACGACCCAAAATGAGTCTTGGCCTCCGAAACGAGAATACGCCACTGGTCCCGGTCTTGTGCGGTGGTTCGCCAGTCGCCTGCCTGGAGCTCGCGCAGGTCTGAGCTCACTACGTCGATCCACCGATATCTGGGGCGGCCAACCGGGCGTCGACCCGTCGGTTGACCCACGAAGGCTTTCTTGACGTGGCGGTCCTCCCCCATTCTTTCTAGGTGGCCGAGCCAGCGGAGTCTGTGAGCCTTCGTCTCTCCTATTATATTAGGGTCAGCCACACGTTCTTGAATTTCCGCGTTCTTAAGAATCCTCCAGCTTCCGTCACTTCTTAACTTTGGCCCAAGGATTTTACGGAGAATTTTCCTCTCGGCGACCAGGAGTTTGTTCTCCTCTTTAAGCGTTAGTGTCCAAGCCTCGCACCCGTACATTAATATTGGTCTTATTACGGTCTTATAGATCCGGATCTTAGTGCCTCTACTGAGAAGCTTGGACACCAGCACTTTATGCAAAGCGGCACTGCATCGCAGGGCATTTTGTATTCGAATGTCGACTTCTTGGTCCCGGGTATTAGTATCGTTGACGGTACAGCCCAGATATTTGAAATTAGCCACCCCATTGTACACAGTATCTCCAACATCTAGGTCTTTGGGTTTGGTGCGTGTGTTTTTATATCGCCTCATGTGAAGGTACTCAGTCTTACTGTAGTTAATCCTTAGGCCTACTTTCAACGCTTCTGCTTCCAGCAACTTAGCCGCCATCTGTACCTCAGCGCTTGTCTCACCCAACAGGGCTAGGTCGTCTGCATACCCTATCACCTTGTGCCTGCCGTTTAGTTTTAGTCCACAGTCTAGAGTCAGCACTCTCCTTAAGACATACTCCAGAACTATATTGAAAAGCATAGGTGATAGGGCATCGGCCTGTTTTAGTCCAGTGATGACATCGAACGCATCCGTCAGCTCGCCCTCAACCCGCACTTTCATATTGCTCTTCTTTGTAGCAGTCTCAATCAGGTTGACTAATTTGCTAGGTACGTTAAAGTTCCTCAGTATTACATACATGGCGCCCCGGTCGATGCTATCGTAAGCCTTAGCAAAGTCAACAAAGAGTGCATGCATACTCTGTGCATATTCCCACCTCTTTTCCATGAGTTGTTTGAGGAGGAAGATTTGGTCAATGGTACTGCGATTAGTTCGAAAACCACACTGATAGTCCCCGAGGATTTTTTCCGCGTACGGTTCCAATCTTTTAAGCAGTACGTATGATAGCACCTTATACGCAGTTGGGAGCAGAGCAATGCCTCTGTAGTTCGTGCACTTCTTTTTACTGCCTTTTTTATGAACGGGGCAGATCACACCTGTATTCCACTCGACTGGCTGTTTTTCAGCTTCCCATATTTTAAGCAGCAGCTCGTACAACTGAGATTGAACTGTCCCTCCGCCGTATTTCCAAACCTCTGATGGCAATTCGTCGAAACCGGGGGCTTTGTTATTCTTAAGCCTCAATATGGCTTGTCGGACCTCATCGAATGTTGGAGGCTCTACCTCACTGTCATTATCGGCGGTAGTGCGAGACAGGGGTTCATCGAGCGGGGGGCAGTTTAGGAGTTGTAAAAAGTAGTTACGCCATTGGGTCTTTATTTCTTCGCTAGCCGTAACAAGATTACCATCCTTATCCTCGAGAAATTGAGCTGTGGGTTGATATCCTTTCTTAACCGTCTTTACTTCTTTATAAAACTTCCTTGATTCGTTGGCTCGAATGAGCGTTTCCATTTCCTTCACGATGTTGTCCAAGTACTGACGTTTTGCTGTTCTAATCACTTTTTTTGCTTCTGTCTTCACCTCTTTGTATTTATGTTCCCATTTCTGGTCTTGTTCCGATAATATTTTGTATTTCCTTCTTTCTTGCACTACTTTCTCGCACTCCTGGTTCCACCATTTTTTCCTTTTCCTCCTCTTTTTTTTTTGTAAAAATAATAAAATTAGTAAAAAGTAAAAGAATTTTCTGCCTGCGTCTGTGTTCCCGAATTCACATAACCCGAACCTATTTAAGTCGCGAGTGTATTGGCTTCTTCTAGGCAAGATCGTCCCATTGTCAACATCATCTCTGTCCTCAGAGGTCAAGAGTAAGCCCATTGACAATAAAAAAAAAAGAATAAATAAACATTTTTTTATATTGTAGGTCTATCTATAAAATCGTATCTGTAAAAAATGGTGAAATAAACAAGCGAGAGGCTGTATTATAACAAAAAAAATATGGTCAAGTGCGAGTTTGACTCAGCCAAATTGGCCACAGCAGTTTTGACAACAAATGTGCAGTTGTACAACCAAGACCATGACAAGCTTCACACACTGGACTTTATACTGTTTCTATTTCAATCACCTTTGGGGCACTTGGCGCTGCAAGTGTCATGCTAGATCTGTTCTTGACTGTATACGAGTATCTTACAGTGAATAATTTGCCCTCTGAAGTTCGTCACTCCGAGTCGCTTGCTATTTTCAAAACAAAACTGCATAATTATCTCCTAAGTCGTTCCTCTTCTGTTTGCAACTGAGTATACATGTATTCGTAACACTATAGTTATATATATGTATATTTATTTGTTTATATTTTTGTATTTATTTTATATTTATATTTTATTTATATATATATATATGTGTTTTTTGTATGCAACTTTTCATTGGTACACTACCTGCTGTGATTATTTATGTATGTCTTTTTCTCTATACAAAGGTTGTCTGGTAGAGATCGCTCTCAGCGACAAGACCGCCCTTGCCCACTATAACCTTAAGTAACATACACAATTTTTTACATTATTTTTATAACCTCGTCCTGCCCAGTGTTATTTAAAAATGATATAATAATATACTTTTTTAGTTTTCTTAGTTTTTTGATGATTAATAGAAAAAAACCGGCCAAGTGCGAGTCGGACTCGCGCACTGAGGGTTCCGTACCACCACATAAACATAATTGTATTAGTTGAAATTTCAGTAAGTTAATGTGCTAGATTTTCTGAGTCCGACACGCGCTTGACCAAATTTTATTATTTGTTGTTATTTCATATGCACTATAAACATACCAATTTTCAAGTTTGTAAGTGTTCCCGTTTTTAAATAGAACTAAAACAAAAATCGCCTCAGCAACCATCCAACTTGACCCCTCTCTTATATGAATGTTCTTGAAACGGGAGCTCACCACAATTGGTTACCATTAGTTGTGAGAAAAGTTGTAATATTTAATGATTTCAGACTTTTCCCATTATTTGTACTGTGAGACCTAGCTTCTTGCCAAATTTAATAATTTTAGGTCAACGGGAAGTACCCTGTAGGTTTTTCATTTTTGAATAAATGTATGGAGATGAGGACATAAAATGCCATATCTTTTGATTGCGTCGTTGTAAAAAATTGAAATTTTCAGATCTTGTGTGGTTCATGGATCCTAATATATGGTATTAATTTCAACCTGATACCTTTACCCGTTCGTGAGATAAAGGGTCTTGACAGACAGACAGACGGACAACAAAGTGATCCTATAAGGGTTCCGTTTTTTTCTTTTGAGGTACGGAACCCTAAAAAAAGTGATTTTTAGAGAACAATGAGCAGAAATGGTGGTTCTGCCTGCTGTCATTTAAAAATTTCAAATAGTTTAATTTAAATTAATTGTCCCGAACATATATTTCAATTGAAATTCTGTTCTGGCCAGGACAAACATATTTTGCCAAACCACACAGTAGGTTGTAGGCAGTATACACTCCCTCTAAACTACCTAAACACAGATATTTATATACAGGGTGTACCAAATTGTATGTTTTTTTTTTTTTTTTTCCTAAAAATGTTTCTTTAGAAAAGTTGTTTCTGACCGATTATCTGCCAGTAAATAATGTTATCTTTTGCACTTTGTCACTGGCGGAATCATCGTTAATAAAAACGATGGAAGCCATCAAATATTTAAAAGAAGAAGAAAAAAAGTTGTTCAGTTTCGTTAACTGAACACGCCCTTTGAGTTTTCGGTACACCGTCCCTTACACCCTGTATTGGTGTGCAAGTCCGACGTACACTTGGCTGGTTTTTTGTTAGAAATAAACACTTGGAACAAAACTTGACAAAAACAAGCAACAAAAATGATATGAACGTAACAAGCACTTCCTGTGTAGAATAGATAGAGGACAAAACAATATGACCTTAAACTTATTCTTTCACATTTACATTTACCGTTCATGAATCACAAATAGGTAGGTACTACACATAATAAATAATGAATAAGAATTAATTTCCTATTGTAAGTTTTTTAGTCGTAACTTGCGTATACGACGTACAAATTAACTCTGGCTGTGACCGTTAATGTGCAGAAGTCAAAAAATAAGTCGTGGGGGTGAGCGCGACAGGTGGGGAGAGGCGAGCGAATCGTTCATTGGCCAAAATTATCGTAAACCCGCTATACTCCGATTATAGAATGTGAGATGACCATTTCATGAAAAGAAACCTGGCTATTTTTTTTATTGTCAGCGGGTCGATCTAGCCAGGACAGAGATGAGTTCGACGATGGAACGAGCTTGCCCAGAAGTATTAATATATTGCTCTGTGCCCAAAAGAAGCCTAGCTTTTACTCGCGATTGGAATGGATTCGGGTTATGCGGACTCGGGAATACAGACGCAGGCAGAGAATTTCACTCCTTAGAAGTGCGCATTATAAAAGATATTGCAAAGCGTTTTGTGTGGAATCAACCAAGTGTGGGTGATATCACGCGGTATGGACTCCCGATGGTAAAAGGGGTTAGCGGAATAAGCTCATGGAGCTCTTGGGCACAGTCTTCGAAGTATAATCTGCAATTAGACCGACGACTTTCAAGCATCTTTGCGATACTGGGCTAGACTGAAACTTGGTTTATCAACAGCATCTCGTCACTAACGAGCTTCTTGGCTCTGCGATCTGTCGAGTTAAGTGCGGCTAGTTGGTATTTGGCTGAGCCATCCAATCGTTCGTATTCGTTCGCCGCCATATAAACATATTCTGTAAATATTTCGATCAAATACCTATAAAAAATTCGGTTCAAAATATGCAGCCCTTTAAAAGTAGGATAGACTGACAGTCAACGAAGGCTTAGTAATAGTTGGCACCGTTTGGGTCATCGTATCAGCCGAACGAAAGACGTCCACTGCTAGACATATGTATTTATTTTATTTATTAGCATTTAAATCAGATACAAATCATATTATAAAAGGCCAGATGGGTTGACGTTGGTTCGTTGGGCGAAGGGGCGTTGCCTCCTTTGGGACGCTACGTGTGTCAGCACCTTCGCTCCTAGCCACTTAAGCCGTACGTCGTCGTCAGCTGGTGCAGCCGCCGAATTAGCCGCTCAAAAGAAAATGGAGAAATATGCGGCCCTCTTGCCGCAATATATATTTGTGCCGCTGGCAGTGGAGACGACAGGGTGTTGGGGCTCCGACGCAAAATGTTTTGTCGCCGAGATCGGCCGGCGACTTCGTGAAAAAGGGGGCGACTCCCGCTCAGGATCGTTCCTGATGCAAAAGTTAGCCGTCGCCATTCAGCGCGGCAATGCAGCTAGTGTAATGGGCACCTTTGCACCGGGAACGATCAGGGGCGGGTTATTCGATTAATTTTTGGACAATTATTTTTTATGCTATTTGTAATTTTTGCTGTTAATATTAAGGATATTTTTGACATCTCTGTAAGTATAGTGGTTGAAATTGTTAACGAATATTAAGATCAATCAAAAGAAAACCGTACCGTTTATTATCTATCCTGTGTATCTGTGTGCCTATTGGCAAAGGCCTCCCCCAGCCTTCTCCATTGGAGAAGGCTGGAGACTGCTGGACATAGGCGTCCCCTTAAGATATCCATGACGACCGGTTCTGCGCTGCTCGCATTCAGCGGCTTCCCGCGACCTTGACTAGATCGTTGGTCCACCTTGGTGGGGGCTTGCCTACGCTTCGTCTTCCGGTACGTGGTCGCCACTCTAGAACCTTTACGCCCCATCGGCCAACGCGGTTCGTCTTGCGATGAGCCCTGCTCACTGCCACTTTATTTTAGCGATTCTCAGGGCTGTCTTACTTTAGTTCTTCTGCGTTTGGGTATGGAACCCTAAATAAACAGCGATAATATAATTTCTCGCTCACACTTTGGGTGATTTATTGCGTGGTAATAGGGGTGCAAATGTTTCCACTGACGTGCGGTTGATCGTATGTATATGTCGCAGGAATATGATAAAATCAGTAAGGAGTATCAGCTCTTTTGAGCATTTATAATGTCTCTGTTGTCTTCAATGGTTAAGCAGAAGTGATGTTCTGTTACTCTGCTTAGCCATACTAAAAAAAACCGGCCAAGTGCGAGTCGGACTCGCGCACTGAGGATTCCGTACCACCACATAAACATAATTGTATTAGTTGAAATTTCAGTAAGTTAATGTGCTATATTTTTTGAGTCCGACACGCGCTTAGCTAAATTTTATTATTTGTTGTTATTTTATAGCTTATGCACTATAAACATACCAATTTTCAAGTTTGTAAGTGTTCCCGTTTTTAAATAGAACTAAAACAAAAATCGCCTCAGCGACCATCCAACTTGACCCCTCTCTTATATGAATGTTCTTGAAACGGGAGCTCACCACAATTGGTTACTATTAGTTGTGAAAAAAGTTGTAATATTTAATGATTTCAGACTTTTCCCATTATTTGTACTGTGAGACCTAGCTTCTTGCCAAATTTCATAATTTTAGGTCAACGGGAAGTACCCTGTAGGTTTTGCATTTTTGAATAAATGTATGGAGATGAGGACATAAAATGCCATATCTATTGATTGCGTCGTTGTAAAAAATTTAAATTTTCAGATCTTGTGTGGTTCATGGATCCTAATATATGGTATTAATTTCAACCTGATAACTTTACCCCTTCGTGAGACAAAGGTTCTTGACAGACAGACAACAAAGTGATCCTATAAGGGTTCCGTTTTTTTCTTTTGAGGTACGGAACCCTAACAAGCTATCTTGTTAATTTCCAGAGATCCTGAACAAAACGACAGTGTACAACAGAGAGGTCCTAACGGACGCGGTGCGACGGAGGCCGCCAGGGGTGCCTCTACTCACAATATCCAACCACCACTCCTGTTTCGACGACCCTGGACTGTGGGGTAAGTGTGTCTCAACATTAACAATCTTACGTAGCGGCCGTCCGGAGTTCACAGTGTCAAACCATTACTCCTGTTTCAACGACCCTGAAGTGTGGGGTAAGTGCATGTGTCTTATGTTAACCTTCTTCTTCTCGCGGGTGTAACTTTGACTACTTAGTACCAGAAGATAGGCAGCAGCGTATTTCTGCGTAACGTACCACGTGTCTACGGTCACTTACCACCACGGTCTGCGATGCGAGCCGCAACACTATTAAGCGAGTTGACAGTGTTATCAATTACCATCCCCCCAGAAGTACATGCTCTATGATAAAATTCTGGAGAGCTCCCTTTCTAGTAGCGGAATTGTTGTATCCCCATAGCATTGTTTTTTAAGTAACCCCATGGCACAGAATAAAGTAATAGTACTATCATACAGAACGGACACTCTCCGCCCCCCTTACAATCTTATGTACACCCGCGATTTGCGTGGTCCTCCTAAGGGTCTTTTGAACTGACCCGCAAAGGCCTGGGATATGCCGATAGTTTCCAAAGTATGGGACTGAACTAAACTGGGGGCGATTGTTGACTGATACGACATATTTTCTAATGGAGTTATCAGGATCGGTAAGGACGTTGAGCTAGCAAATAAAATTACGAAAGGATTATTCTTCTTCTTTTCGTATCAATGACAAATGATTTTATAGTAACTTAGCCCTAAATGTGGCTACAGCAATAGCTCTTTGGTTGCCTTCAAAAAGGTCCTCCTTGGTGCAAGAAACTGAGGAGGTAGGGCACGAAAGCAAGTGTGTCATGGATTGCAAAATGCCGCATTCACACTTGTCGTTATCAGAGAAGCCCCACCTCTTCTTCAGTTTTCCGCACCTGCCAGAGCTCCAACGCAGTCTATTACGAGTAAGTGACTTCCATATGGGCCAGGGAAGATCATGTCCTGGTGGAAGTTTTTCGGCAATGGGGATATATGGGCTTTCAGGGGGGTACCTTTTTGACCACAGTTCTATCCTAGCCTTTCATGGATCGAGGGGTACAGGTGTTTCTAATAAAACTGTGACGGCTTTTGAGGCGTATGGGAGGTGGAGTATGTCCGTGTAGTGGGTGTCTGCTATCTACTCGTAGTTCTTGTTTATGTTTTTCAATGGAGCAGGCCACCCGACGCCGAACGTCTGGAGGAGCTATCCCAGCAAGATAGTACAGACAGCTCAATGGCGTTGGCTTCAGGGTGCCCGTAACTATTCTTAAAACTCATAAATAATAAATTCTTTCGGTAAGGATATCAAGGAACGATGACTTTCGAAATCTGATTAACGATATCTAGTAATCAGAAGAGTGAAACACTTCCTCACTCTTCCACACACACATACATACCATCACCCACCTACACACCTACGCACACCGACACTCACATATATTTTTTTTTGTATTTTCTTTTATTTAGTTTATTTTTCGTATTATTTTTATTGAACATACTTAGTATAACTGATTAGGAGAGTCCGCTGACTTAGGAAATACAGGTGTTTACCTTGCTTTGAAGTCAGAGATTCTATTTCATGTAATGTTTGTTTTATGTCAATAAAAATACTTTTTTTAAATTTATTTATATCTATTAAAAAGAAGACGGCTGTTACACGGTTCTTTCTTTTCTATATACTTGTTGTTATACGCGGAACTTTTTATATGTCATGGCGATAAAATTTATCATTCTGTTTGATGTTTTGATGATATCTTTGTTTTGTATTGTGGTTTACGATTACCATATAACGTGAACAAATAATGTAAACAAACTAAAGTCTTATTACTTTTTTCACTTTCGGAAAGCCTGCTTGTTAGAGAGGTGTCGTTAGTTGATGTAATGGGTGATCTAATTCGAGGTTCCTAACCTTTTTTTTTTGTCCCGTGGGGTGCCGGCAAAGAATAGTACCTTCCCATACATACCCGTGGGTGTCGTAAGAAGCGACTAAGGGTTAACTGGAGGATGGGCAGCAGTATCCTTCTTTGTATCTTACATCTTACTGCCGTCACCTACAACTGCGGTCCATGGTGCCAGCCGTAACGCTAACAAGCGAGGTGACTATGGTACTTCCCTCCACATTTTTTTCAGCAAAAGCTACAATTCTGGAGGGAGCTCCCTGTCCTGTAGTGGACGTATCATTGGATGTTATGATGAACGTTTTTTTAATACATGAAATATAGCAATATCTTAATTCTTTATTCTTTAATCGAATATTTAGTACTATTCATTTTATGGAAAAGTATGTCAGGCAAATGGCCGCCTCTGGGCATGCTGCAGCGGTTGATTCTTTCGAGGGTAATTAAGTATCAATAATTTTCAATAGGGGATTTTTGACCGCATTTTGTTAGTTCAACTGGCGCTTAGAAAAACAATCATGGTGCCAGCATGATATCACTATGAAAATTAAGTTAGTTCGATTCATCATCATCATAATATCCCAGGACTACAGGACAGGGAGCTCCCTCCAGAATTCTAGCTATCAAAAATGATATTGAGCTTTCTAATATAATTTTTTTCTAAACTGAATACTCGTAGTTTGCGCGAGAGACCCTTCCAAATTGGTAAAATGTGTGTGTGTCCCCCGTAACTTCTAAAATAAGAGAATGATAAAATTAAAAAAAAATATATGATGTACATTACCATGCAAACTTCCACCGAAAATAGGTTTGAACGAGATTTTGTAAGTAGTTATTTTAATACGTAATACATCGTAAACCGCAATTTACATTCCATTCAATCAACTCAAATATAACAATTATTTTTTTAGCAATATAAATACCATAACTTTTACTTCCTCAGTGCGCGAGTCCGACTCGCACTTGGCCGGTTTTTTTTTCCACATAGCGCCACTGTTTGTGAAGTGACGTAAAAGTAACTGACGTCATTAAGAGATTTTTAATATCCTAAAATGAATAAAGAACATTTAGATTTTTTTTCATGAAGAGAAGAACAACGGACATTGAACATGGTGCCCCAAACGTCCTTCACGTCATAATGTGACCTACATTGAGTTTGAGATAATTATTGACTTCACATCACCTTGACCCGCTTTAATGATCTGATAACTGCACTTTGAATAGATAAGAAAGAAACCACTGTACTTTAGAGATTAAAGAATCTCCAATGTAGATACTTAGTCGATTTAAGAATCTCCTATGTGGATTTACAGACGATTGCTTAAAATTAAGTGGACAGATAGAATAACGAACGTAAGTGTTTTGGAACTTATGGGCAAAAAAATGGAAGTTGTATTGATGGGCAGTAGCATTTTTCTGTGTACCATCTTACATACTGCGGTCACCAACAACAGCTGTCGCCAGCCGCAACGCTTACAAGCGTGGTGACTATCGTAAATCCCCTCCTAAGGTACCACGCGTTTTAGCTGGAATTGTGGAGGGAGCTCCCTGACTGCAGTGGACGTTTCGTGGGATGTTCTGATGAGTCGGTGGTGACTACTGACTATCATGTGGCTCATCTGATTTTTTCGTCACTTTTATGGCCATCGCATCTCATAGCCAGGATGTACATACATACTTTGCTAATTTCAGTAAAATGAAAAAAAAAAACATTTTCTTTTTCATGAACTGTTGAACTGTCTGCAGCACCTGTTGTGTAACTTTTCTTTAATTCTTGTTTTAATGTATTTTTTAATGTGTACAATAAACTGTAAAATAAATAAATAAATAATAAATAGACTAAAGCTAAAAAATTGGTAAAATCATGGACGAATAATAATAAGACTGACAATCCCCATATTAGAAAACGTAACCCGGAAAGGCATAAACTTATGGAAACTAGATGGCGAATTTAAATAATCTGGAAATTCTGGAGTATTCTGCCAAAAAAATATTCAAAATTTTAACATAGTTTCATTGTAAAGAAACGCTAACATTGAAATTCGGTTTATTTTTTAGCAGAATTCTCGATAAATCATAATATCTTTCCGAATTATTTATTAGCGCCATCTAGTTTTATACTTTTCCGAGTTACGATTTCTAAAAGGGGATGCAGTCCTTCTTATTGTTCTTCCATGGTAAAATAAAAATAACACATAAATAAGAAAGTAGGTATTCTTGTGCATTCCCAGTAGGTTTCATGGCACAGCGTGAATTTCATACAATTGGTGGAATTATGTAAGCTGCAAATGATCGATTTGTATGCAGTAATTAACTAAGTTACGTCGTTCACGTCACGGTCTTAAGGCACAGAAGTTTTTAGGTAGATATGACAATGTGTCATTAAGTTTTGGGATGTAGAAAAATATTCAGTTGCACAAAGCCCCTTTAAAGTTAAAGCTCTATTAAGTCTCTTGCTGCTTATGTTTTAATGACAAAGAAAGTGACAGCAATATATTTGTACCCTAAAATACTCGTTTCACCTCACTATCTCTGAAAACATTGCTTTATCTTTTTTGCTTTGATTGCTTTAGCTTGAAATATGCTTGCAAATGTCATTCTTTGGCCGCCAGCGTGGAAATAGTAGTTTAAGATACAAGTGCCGTATTGTAGGGTTATTACAAATGAGTTGACGTTTCGTAAGCCCGAGACGAAGTCGAGGGTTTACTATCGGCACGAGTTTGTCATAACCCTTACGGCCGTGTATCTTACGACGTTTTTCAATACATTTGTGAGAAAACAGGTATAAGTAATACACTTGTTAAAGGAACCGACCATGTGTACTGTCAGCCTCTTGTCGATTTATGAACTCCTGGTACTCCATTTTATTTTAAATATAGGTAGGCAGTCGTCACCCAAGTAAAAAGTCAACACTGTAGTATTTTTACACAATAATTTTCTGATCAGAGTGTAAAACCTCCTTGGTAGTATACTTTTTTTACCTACCGTACTAGTTCGGTAAGTAACTACTTACGAGCAATGTTTACGTCCTTGTAAGTACGTTTTTCGTGCAAATGTATTGAAAAGGTTTTTGAAATGAGAACGTAGTCACAGAATAAAGTAATAGTACTATCATACAAAACGGACACTCTCCGCCCCCCGCCCGCAATCCACCCCGCACCCCCGCCCGCGAGATTCTCGTGGTCCTTCTGAGAGTCTTTTGTACTGAATATGCAAGCCTACGCGACCTTCCAATTTCAAATTCGCGCTCAATGTATGTAGTGTCTGGGGTTATGGTATAAAGTAATGGCGCTTTTCGTTAGAATTTCTATGAGGTGAAAAATTGTGTGTGGTGGTTCAATTTAAAATCCTTAGCTTGCTCGAGTTTCATTTTTTACATTTTAAGGGGGATGATGTAGTGTGTAACGAAAATGCTTACACGCGTTTACGTCACTTAGGCATAATCGCTACAATAAAATACTAGGCACTCGTGCCAAATAACAGTGTTGCTGCCTTGCTTAACAAATAACTATTGTTTAACTGGCAGCTATTCTTTAAAAAGAACGTGTTCTTGAATGGAACTTAATTGAACCCGCGTTCTATTCTAACTTAAATGAATATTTGTATTTATTTCTTACTTGCTATTATATGGTGGTTTTATAATATGTTAAAAGTAAAAAAAAAGTGTCATATATTATCTGATAAAACACACACCTGTAAAATATAATTTTTCGAAAGATACTTAAGAGGTCTGGCCACGTTGTAGGCTTTCAATATACTGCCATATGATAGTCAAAGCTCAGTGTGTATGTCGTTTAACACAGACCACTTCTAACGCTTTTTATATCTATGTCAACGTCAACAATAGCGAACTCGGAAATAATGAGTTCGTTATAGCAGGGTCATTGTTACTACTAGCAAACTACTGAAAAAGAACACCAGTTAAAAGTCTAATAGCGTCATTATAGGTATTCATAACAAAGACGTCAACTACATAACGAAATTAACAAATAATTCCAAAAACAACTACCTATTTTTATCCACAAAACCTTGAAAATATGTCCAAAACAATTAAACCAACAAAAATGACAAATGTGACGAACAAAATCATTACTGTTTTTTTTTAACAAAAACTGAATGTATTAGCAGTAATATTAAACCAAATTGTTACTACAACCTTTCGAACCTAGTAAATTATGAAAACCTGTTTAAATGGTAATAACTAGTACCACTACTTAACTACTAGTTACTTTACTGGACTCAGAAACTAGTAGACCGATGCTCTGTACCACATGCTACACCGCTACATAAAATTACATATATAGTTATAAAGTACAAGCTCTTTTATACAGTTAGATGTATGTATAACTTGAATATCACTATCACTACATATTATAAAAGAAAGTCCCCCGAAACGTTTTTCTGTCGTCATCCATCCATCCATCCTGTCTGTCTATGATCGCTAAACTCAGGAACTACTATATTGATTTCGATCCGGTTTTCACTAATAGATAGATTAATTCAATAGGAAGGTTTAAACCTATAATTCATAAATATTGAGTGCAAATTAACTGAACTGTGATGAAGTTTGTCGATCGAGTCGGAAAAAACGTGCCTCTTGAGAGCTTTCTGGGCGTGCGCTGCGTAAATGGTTTCATTTATATGAAAGTTATGTATGAAAGAATTTTTTTATGAAAAGTCCCTTATAGTATTTGTCTATCTTTTAAGGATAACCCACAGTAACCAACTATTTATAGCAAAAAAGTAGATTTTCAAAATAAGGTATTTTTAACGCATTTTTGTACCCGTGCGAAGCCGGGGCGGGCCGCTAGTAAAGAATATAAAAAAAGAGAACAGATTTCATTGGAGGTTTAAATTTAAATCAATATTTTTAATAGGTATCGGAGTGGAGTTATTAGGGGGTGAAGGATAGAAAGAAGTCCCTCCCGGATCAAATCAGAAAAGAGAACGGTCGCCAGGTACTAAATTAATAAAAATTAAAAAAATTGCTTCTCGGTACAGACTGTTCGATTAAAGTGAGCAATTGGTATGGGGTCAAAAATTTTTATTACCCAAATATTTTTCTTTGGGAAACCTGTTCAGTTTCGTTGACTGAATACGCCCTTTCAGTTTTCGGGTTTTAATAATCACCGGTAATGATTAATATGTAACTTTTACATATACTCGTACAATACCAAAGCGGATCACTAGATGGCGCTGTGGGTATACTGAGTCGCGATATTGTTTCGTTGAAAACATTTTAAAATTATTTAAATTGAAGATTTTGTAACTCGCAAATAGCTTATTAAAAGTGTTTTTATAACCTTTTAAAATGAAATTTTAAAACTCTCAATTAGACAGAGAGGAAATATACTGAACTATAAAGTCACATTTCAATATCGCCATATAAATTACATACAAAATTACGTTTTTTAAAAAAAGCGATGGACAAAAATCTTTGATACATTATAAGTTTTTTATTTATCGACCTATTTCGATTTTGATTTGGAATTCTGTTATGGTATTACATATAATAATATAGTACCTGGGCGACCGAGCTATGCTCTGTATGATTAAAATATCATCGGGTTAGCAAGCTATGCTACTCAACAACAGATGGCGCTGTAAGTTTCATGAACGCACTAAAACGCGATAAGAAATATTTAAAAAGACGGTGAAAACGAATTTTCACAGACATGAGACCTAGCTAGATCGATTTTTTGCCCCCAAAACCCCTGTATACTAAATTTTATCGAAATCGTTAGAGCCGTTTTCGAGAAACCGATTACAAATATATATACAAATATTGCTCGTAGTAGAGTAGTATAGTAGAGGATTATCTAACTAAATTAATATGTAATATTTGATAACATGCAACTACCCAATTTATTCTCCTTGTTATTTCAATATTTTTTAATTTCAGGAGTACTAGAAGCCGGTTGTCTAGTACGGCACAGTGTAATGCGGTGGTCGCTAGCAGCCCACGACATATGCTTCACTCGGGCTATACACTCCGCGTTTTTTGCGCTAGGAAAGTGTGTGCCTGTAGTTAGGGGCGCTGGAGTTTATCAGGTAAATACATCAACCAACAATGCTAGCAAATAGTGGTCGCTAGCAGCCCACGATATAGTGCTTCACTCGCTCTATACATGCCGCGTTTTTTGCGCTAGAAAAGTGTGTGCCTGTAGTGAGGGGCGCTGGAGTTTATCAGGTAAATACATCAACCAACAATGCTAGCAAATAGTGGTCGCTAGCAGCCCACGACATATGCTTCAGTCGCGCTATACAATCGGCGTTTTTTTTGCTATGAAAGTGCGTGCTTGTAGTGAGGGGCGCTGGAGTTTATCAGGTAAAAATATATCAACCAAAAATACTAGCAAATAGTGGTCGCTAGCAGCCCACGATATAATGCTTCACTCGCACTATACATTCTACATTCGCGCTAGGAAAGTGCGTGCCTGTAGTGAGGGGCGCTGGAGTTTATCAGATAAATAATATAAATATATCAACAACATTAGCAACTGCAGTCTATATATTATAGCTTGATTAGAATCACAGCAGAACAGAGCTATGTGTGAGAGCAGGCCGAAGCGATACGTGTCTCTGTCGCTCCAATATCTTACGCATCGCTCCGTCCTGCAACAACACAGAGCTATGCGTGCGAGCAGGACGGAGCGATACGTGTCTCTGTCGCTCCTATATCTTACGCATCGCTCCGTCCTGCAACAACACAGAGCTATGCGTGCGAGCAGGACGGAGCGATACGTGTCTCTGTCGCTCCAATATCTTACGCATCGCTCCGTCCTGCAACAACACAGAGCTATGCGTGAGAGCAGGACGGAGCGATACGTGTCTCTGTCGCTCCAATATCTTACGCATCGCTCCGTCCTGCAACAACACAGAGCTATGCGTGCGAGCAGGACGGAGCGATACGTGTCTCTGTCGCTCCAATATCTTACGCATCGCTCCGTCCTGCAACAACACAGAGCTATGCGTGAGAGCAGGACGGAGCGATACGTGTCTCTGTCGCTCCAATATCTTACGCATCGCTCCGTCCTGCAACAACACAGAGCTATGCGTGAGAGCAGGACGGAGCGATACGTGTCTCTGTCGCTCCAATATCTTACGCATCGCTCCGTCCTGCAACAACACAGAGCTATGCGTGAGAGCAGGACGGAGCGATACGTGTCTCTGTCGCTCCAATATCTTACGCATCGCTCCGTCCTGCAACAACACAGAGCTATGCGTGAGAGCAGGACGGAGCGATACGTGTCTCTGTCGCTCCAATATCTTACGCATCGCTCCGTCCTGCTCTCACACTGCTGGCACTCTAATCAACCTACATTATTGCGACTCAAGTAGTGGCTAGAGGTCCGTGGTGCCGGCAAATAATAGTACCAACCCATCCGAGGGTGTAGTAAGAGGCGATTATGGAGGATAGGCAGCAGCATCTTTCCGTGTATCGTACCATCTTACAAATTGCGCTCACCATAAACCGCGGTGCATGGTGCTAGCCGTATTTTTAACAATCGTGGTGGCTATGGTACTTCCCCTCTAAATTGTAACAAGCTTTTTTTCTGGAATTCCGGAGCGAGCTTTCATGTCCTGCAGTGGACGTTAGAACTTAGTGGTCGCTAGCAACCCACGATATTTGTACACTCGCGCTATAGTCTCTGCGTTCCTCGTACTAGAAAAGTGTGTGGCGCTGTAGCTCTTTAACAAATACATCAACAATACTAGCACCTGTTGTGACTAGAAGTTAGTGGTCGCTAGCAGCCCACGACATGAGCTTCACTTGCGCTATACACTCCGCGTTTTTTGCGCTAGGAAATTGCGTGCCTTTAATAAAAGCCGCTGGAGTTTATCAGATAAATACATCAAAAATACTAGCAAATATTGGTCGCTAGCAGCCTACGATATATATGCTTCACTGGCGCTATTTTTAGTAAATTACCCGTGGACCCGGTAATGGGTCGATCCACCGGGACTACGGGTAAACAGTGTTAAATACAGGTATTTATGGGCATTTTACACACATCAATACTTAAATTAGACTTTATATTCATTGACATTTCCAGCCAGCAATGGACTTCTGCGTAGAGCGGTTATCAAGAGGCGAGTGGGTACACATATTTCCTGAAGGTCGGGTCAATGTGGACAAAGAACACATCAGGTACTAATTACTTTAAAATTCTTGTTTTTGTCAGAATACTCGTAGCTTTCTTGTGGCACGTTGAGCTGTTGGTCCCTATTAAGCTAAATTTCTGCTTGACGCAGCCCAAATAAATCCTAAGTTATTAGAGAGTGTACACGAATGACAAGAACACGCAGTTTAAATGGCCTCCATCTCTTTCTAGCATACTACTGGCATGGTTGGTAGAAAAAGATGGAGGCACCTTTAGATTTTTTCCAGAGACGGATGAGTTTCTTCACGTGATCATTAGGTTAGATCACTAGGTTAGTTTTATGTGGAAAAAAACTTGAAATCTTTTCGTTGAAGCCATAGTGACTTTGCCTGCCTTCTGTGTCGTTTGATGTGATTTATATCGGCGCTCAACATTTACACCCATACTAGAGAGCAAATACCCAGATTCATCATTCGGATATCTACTCCGACTGGGAATTGAACCCAGAACAGGCAGCAGGCAAGCACTAGTAAACGATAAATACACAAACCGTCTTTTTTATTGTCTTGGTTTGGGCTTAGTCTTGATCTCGATCTAGTTTTGAGAACAGATAAAGTCGACTGTGGAACGAGCTTGCTCAGAAGAAACCTATTTCTCGCGACCTTAATAGATGCGGGAACACAGACGCAGGCAGAGAATTCCACTCAATAGCTCTGCGTATTATAAAAGATGTTGCGAAGCGCTTTGTTCAGATTAGTGGAATGTGGGTGGTATCTTCTGATTCGTCTGGACTCCCGATGGTAGAATGGGACGGCGGAATAAGCTCTTGGGCGAACGGAATGGTCAACAAGTTGGTTTATACCATTCCCTCTCTAAAACGACTCCTTTTTATTCACTGTTTTCAATGTTTTAATCACTATTTTGGTGTTTGAATTTCGAACACACCAATATATTCGACCTCCATCTCAATGCTATACAAACTTTTTTTCTTCATTAAATGTATATTTTCGCATAAATCTTTTTTTTCTTGTAGTCATGGTATAAGGTATAGTATGCAACTCTTGAATAAAAGGGATTTAAATCGAGGGCCATGAATCACTCGCGTCGCTCAGGATTCTAACACTTGAATCACTCCTTGCGGTCGTGATTCTTGCTTTAAATGCGTCTTTTATTCACTTATTGCATAATATACAATTTCCCAGGTTTAAGTGGGGCGTGGGGCGGCTGGTGAGCGAGTGCTCGTTCGCGCCGCTGATCGTGCCGGTGTGGCACGAGGGCATGGACCGCGTGCTGCCCAACCGGGAGCCCTACCTGCTCAAGTTCCGCAAACGCGTGTTCATGAACGTCGGCGAGCCCATACAGATACACCACCTCATCGACAGGTGAACCATTCATATCGTCTACCCTTAAAATATCTTATTTACAGGATACTTATCGTTTTAACGTCATAATATGCAGAATACAACTCAAATATATTAGGAATAAAAATGGTCCCAAAATGGAACCCTGAATCACGCCAACTGTGACTTTAGATATCCCAGTGACTTTTTACCTCATTAATACCGCTACATTTTGAATCACATTCTCTAAGCACGACTTATAAATTAAGCGAGCTACTTTTAACCCGTACAGTTCTATCTGTGACAAAAAATACTCATGGTCCACACAATCTAACGCTTCCAAAAGATCGCAAAAGATGCCAATATGTATGCGGGCAGATTTGTAGCGGGTGGGTGTAGATTCAAATAGGGCATAGGTCGCCTGGTGTCCCCTGATCTTGGCGGGTGTTCTTGACCATCGGCGAGCCCATATCACCATCATCGGCAGGTCAGACACAGACTATTAACAGACTAACGAGCTTTAAACAAACTATAAAACGTACTGTGTTATGTAATCGTTAGGTGTGCCTAGGCGATTATTCCGTAACTATTACAGATATCAAAAAACTTTCGAAAGCCTAATGAGTAAAATGTCATCAATAACTTTTTTTAAATAAAACGAGAAATATCCAAAATGTTGACATCAAACACTCCCATACATTTATTATGAGATTAGTAGAAAGGTTTTAGTTTCCTTATTCTAGTCTTCCGTTTTTGCTTTTCTACAGAACTGGTTAATTCTCTGCGGACAGCAGGGTAAGCAATACTTACAGTGTATATTGCATCAGAGTAGGTTTCAAACAGCTGTGATTTTCTGGCAGGTCTAATTCAAAATAATATCTACCGTTTTCACACGTATTCCTTAATGTCCATTTTTATCTTCAGGTTAAAAGCCGGTAATGCAAGCGAAGAGGAAACACGGAAAGCAATAACAGATCGCATTCAAGAAGAACTATTACGGCTTAGAGATCGAACGCATGCGCTCATACGTCGCGCACTGGGGCCGCAAGCCGACGGGCTACTAGACAACCGCACCGACATAGCAGTCAAACCCACAGAGGATAAACCAGGCCTCGAAGCGGGCGACGGACCACACATAATACCAAACGGTCGCGAGAAAGAGAAAGAGTTATAAGACTACAGTGAATTAGAAAAGGAAAGTTATACACCGCGCAATGCGCTTTGATAACAGTGTATTTTTACGTTGTATTTTTTCTACAGACTTTTGTTTTTGAGCCGCGTTTTTGCCGGTCGCAATCCAGTCTCTACATTGATATATCTGTCTCTGTCGTTTGTATAGCATAGAAGTGAGAGAGGTATATTGTGGATATTAGGGTTGGGTTAGAAACGACCGGCGCGTTTAGATTTTCGAGCGGAAATCATTAATTTTAAGACCTAACCGTCGATAAACATCATTACTATTGAATGATCTAATGTTCGCGTCTGGAAACTTTTTTAAGGAAAATGTGTGATTTTTTTAATGTTAATAATGTGTGCTATGATATTTAAAATTTTGATCACTTGGAGTACGTTCCGAGTCAGACGACGACAAAAACAAATTAATGAATCTGAGGGTAACTGAACTGTTCGCGAAACCGATCCATAGCAAACCGGTACCACTACCCAGCAAATCAGCTTAAATCCACGTTTACGCTGATTTTCTGGCGTTTATTTTTACCTGACAGATGAGTGACAGTTCAAGACAGTTGGACGCTTTTAAACTTTATATCGCACCGAACAGCATTTTTCCATATTTCCGTCCTTTTCTTTCGCTTACTGACATTCCTTAGAGCTAGAAATCACATGCAATGAATTTAGATGTTTATAATGCGTAGCGGCTTACGAACTTAATAAATAATAAACAATTTTAAATAAGCTAAATGTCTAGAGGCTGACTTAATAAGATTTTCTTAATAAATATGAAGTTGTAAGTGAGTTTTCTAACTACTCTTGTATAATAATTATTTTTAATTGTTCCTACACACAATTTTGAAATGAAAATGTTTCCGGACGCGATTTTAAATATGTCATAATAAAGAATGATATTACCGAACATGCAGTTGACAAAAAAACGCGACGCGTGCTTTTTTATCGGTGTTCTAATTAAAGCATGGACGAACAATAAGAAGCACTGACCGTCCCCTTTTACGTCCCCTTTTAGAAATCGTAACGCGGAAAAGTGTTAAACTAGATGGCGCTAATAAATAGTCCGGGAAGTTATTATGATTTATCGAGTATTCTGCTAAAAAAATAAACTGAATTTCATTTCTTTACATTGAAACTATGTTGAAATTTTTTTGATTTTTTTTTTTTTTTTTTTTACCGTAATTAATTTCCAGATTATTTGAAAGCGCTATCTAGTTTCCATGAGTTTTATGCCTTTCCGGGTTAAGTTATCTAGTATGGGGATTGTCATTTTGTCTTATTATTATTCGTCCATGATTCAAGTAGATTCTTAAGCTGCCTCCACCAGTGCTGTGAGCTGAAAAATTACACCTAATAGAATCACTCCATTTGACAAGCAAGAAAAATGGCGCAATCCTATTGGTTGTAAGTTTTCCAGCTCATAGCTTAGCTCTCTCGCACGCACTGGTGGTAAGGCAACTTTATGTTGTCTATCGTCACAGATAATATAATACTATACTAGTACAGATGCCTCACGTCATAGAACGAATTTGTGCCGAAAATTATTCGGGCAATTTTTTCCATAAGGTATTTTCTTAGAATAAATTGATATCTGGATGTTAAAATTGAATTAATGTCATAGTTTACACCTTTACCTACCAACCTAGTAGTAACATTTAGTTTAATTATTAGAAACAAAAGGGCCAAACGAATTCGAGCTATTTACTCCGTCGAAAAAACCGTAGTACGGAATGAGACCCCATGCTATCGTCCTTTTGTTCTTTTTATTTCGAGTGTTTTTTTTCTACGCTCTCAAATCTCTTGACGTATGCTATGTTAGTATCGATCTAGCCAGGTCTCTTGTGTGGGAATAATCGTTTTCAACGTGTATTCGAGTATTGTTGCAGAAAAAGATATATAACGTGATTCAGAAAACCCTACCGTGCCATCTGTTGGTCTGTTTTGGTATTAGATCGACCAGGATGTATAAATATATAAATAATATTCGAAATTTAACTTTAAGTTCAATTGTGTGCAAGGCAAGCTTTCTCATCCCTTTTTTACTCCATTCCAATAAGGGCTGATTATTCTAAATAATAAAATCATTTATTATTTTTTTTATTTTCTTCTTTAGAGTCGATTTTGTTGTGATTTATACTTAACTGGACCAATACTCCGCCACACAGACAGCACTATCGGTGGCATTTTCTTTTTTAATAATCTGAACATGATTTTCTTCATTCTTCTCCATTCTAGTTTAATACTACGTCTCGCTAAATAAAGTAATTAAGACTAGGGTGAAGCTTTTTTTTTTTATATCTGACCTGTTAATTAGGACACCGTTAAAAAGCCGCGCGTAAACTCATATCAATTTTGTAACATAAATCTAGAGGAGCAACTTTTATAAAAAAAAGTTTTGATACCTTTACATTACCGTTGATGAAATAGTAGTTTAATTTTGAGTTTTCGACCCGTGAGACTTCAATATGAAAAAAACCCAATCAGCCAAAAAAGATTCTTGAATTTGATTTGTTGGAAATACCTACTGGACGTCAGTGTTGGGCAAAATGTAATTAACTACTTCAGTTGAATAATATAAGGACCTAATTAAATAGTGGACATAATTTTAGTATGTTACTCAGACCATGAAACTGAACAACTTTCTCCAAGGAAAACAGGTCGAAATACGAAAATCAATTTTTGACCTCCCATAGAAAGTGCATCAGCTGATAGCGCATTTTGTATGAGAGGTCAAATTTGGATTTCGTATTTCAACCTATATTCCTTGGGGAAAGTTGTTCAGTTTCATGGTCTGAGTAACATACTAAAATTATGTTCACTATTTCATTAGGACCTTATATAGCTTGATTGGAATGACAAAGCTATGCGTTAGAGCAGGACGGAGCGATACCACAGAATAGGTAATAGTACTAGCGTACAGAAAGAGCACTCTCGAACAAACTGCAAGTTTAGGTATAAAAAATTGCCTACGCCACCCGCCTGCAAGCGAAATTGAAACTTATTGCGTTGGACGAGCGCTTATATTCCGTTGGGTACCGCTGACACGCAACCGGTCTAGCGGCTAGAGCACAGGGTTGTAACTCGCTCGCCGATATTAATTATTTTAAAGTAAATCATTAAGTTACTTTAGTTCTTCAGAAGAAATAAAGTAACTGACATAGCCCTGAGAATTGCTAAACTGAAGTGGCAGTGGGCAGGGCACATCGCAAGAAGAACCGATGGCCGATGGGGCGTGAGGGTTCTAGAGTGGCGACCACGTACCGGAAGACGAAGCGTTGGCAGGCCCCCCACAAGGTGGACCGACGATCTGGTGGTGGTCGCGGGAAGCCGCTGGATGCGAGCCAAGCAGGACCGGTCGTCATGGAGTTCCTTAGGGGAGGCCTATGTCCAGCAGTGGACGTCTTTCGGCTGATATGATGATGATGATGAAATCATTAAGCATTCAATAACTAAGTTTACATGATTACCTTCTTGCCTACTTGTTTACTTTCCTTCTAATTTTGAATGGGAAAAACAAGTCTGTTACTGATATTGTTCCTGACTAACCCATTTATGATTATGACATTTATTAACGGCACCCTAAAATATGGTACTGCAGACTCGGATAATTTTGTAGTTTTGTTTAGGCATCCAACAGAACAATAAACGTAATAAGTAGTATTTCTTTTAGTGGATGTCTGTAAAGATTTACGTAAAAAATTGCGATCGCAACAAAAACGCAGCGGGCGGCCGGGCAGTTGCCAGCCCTACTGCAATACTGTACCGAGTACAGGCGGCGGCCGAACGTACCTAAAGTGCGGAGTGACACCCCCCGGCGATACGTGTCTCTGTCGCTCCAATATCTTACGCATCGCTCTGTCCTGCTCACACACTGCTAAGCTGTCATTCCAATCAAGCTACATTTTTCGAGTGTAATTACAAAATTACAATTATTTATTGCACGTGACAACTTCAGTTACAAATTTTTAAGGTAATTACAATTACTAGTGCGGCCGATTACCTGTTTCACGTAGTAAAATAATAATTATAATATAATAATTTCACCAATATTTTTTTTTTTTTTTTTTTTTTAGTACATAGCTCTCAATTTTTGATAGGAGCCAATTCTTGAATTTTTTGAAAATTTCCATTGAAAATTCAAGAATTGGCTCCTATCAAAAATTAAAAGCTATGTAGCTAACTAGTACCTGGAAAAAATTTGGCGAATTAAAACATTAAGCGACTGGACTATATTAATTATTTTGTAATATAATCAGACACTTTCCGAGGCATGTGCCTCAAAAATCCCATAGATAGCACTGTGTAATTCTGCGAGGTTCCAAACTCTATGCTTATAAGCTTACAAATACACGAAGTAAAGACAAAAACTACTTAACCAGATTGAGTAAAAAAAAGCGAAAAACAAGCTCTAGGATTATAGGTTTTGGTTAACTTGAATTTAGATATTTCAGGTGGGGACGGAATGATATTACATATTGTTCTCTTTTGTCGAACATTAAAGTAAAGTCTTCTTTTAGTATTCTATAGAGTTTGGAACCTCACGGAAGTATACAGTGCCGTCTATGAGATTTTTGAGGCACATTCCTCGGGTAGTGTCTTAATGTATTCAATCATCACCAATCATTGAATTTACTATACTAACAAGGAATAGTTAGAACATATCAGGGCGATATAAATAAATATGGGGTAACTTGATACCGTGCCTTGGTCCCATGTGGTGCCGGCAAAGAATAGTACCAACCCATACATACCCGTGGGTGTCGTAAGAGGCGACTAAGGGTTATAAACTGGAGGATGGGCAGTAGCATCCTCCTTAGTATCTTACATCTTACTTACTGCGGTCACCTACAACCGCGCTCCATGGTGCCAGCCGTAACGCTAACAAGCGAGGTGACTGTGGTACTTCCCCTCTAAATTTTTCCAGCAAAAGCTAGAATTCTGGAGGGAGCTCCTTGTCCTGTAGTGGACGTTTCATGGGATGTTATGATGAACTTGATACTCGTATAGGAGCAGGTACAGTGTTTCCTAAATCGGACAAAAGTCGAAATTTTAGTGTGGAGGGTAGATGAAAAAATTATTTTACGATATAATTTCGATTAAATTACACTACAACACACGAATTAGCTAAGAATGTCGAAATACATCCAACAACACGTCGGACTTTATGTCTTGGTAATAGAGTTGCAAATATATACACTGACGTGCGGTTGACCGTACATAATTCAAAAATTCAAATTTAAATTTTTATTTCAGACAAAGTTCTCTTTGTCATCATAATGGTTACGCGTAATTGATTAATTTAAATTACTAATTAAAATTTCTAGATACAATCACAATTACTGATTTAGTCATTACAAAAATAGTTGTAATTAAATTACAAAAGTAGTTGATTACGCCCAACACTGCTGAATAGTAAATAGTATTCCCTAGATTTGTAAAATCATATTGTGCTTAATTCAATCTGTATTTAATACATGTCGCAGAATAAAAAAAAAATAACGACAAATCTTATTTCAAACCTTCAAAATAATTTTAAATATTGTAGCTTTGTCTCAAGAATCGAAAACTAACAACTGTCACCTTATATGTAAAATGGCAGGGCGAGTCAACTCAAGCGGTTTGTGGCACGCAAGTTTTTATACGCACAATTGTGGTATTACTAACGGGGGTTACCCTGTCATACATCTAGGATCCTGGTCTTTTAAGCGAGAATTTCTGCAGAAAAAAAGGCGCTATTAATTTTAACGGATCCATTAGTCTCTCTATGTCTGAGATCCGAGTACTATGATAGTGTAATTCTCCTCCTTATCCAAAGTAAATTTAATAAATGTTTAGAAAAGGTATGATGTATTCGCTATACAATACAGGCTGTAGTTTTTTTGTGTGTTACGAGCCGTTAGCCGCAACTCGTGTACACTCGTCCGCTCGTGCATTTACTGAAGAAAAAATTGCACAATAGCCTTGTTTTAAGTATTATGTAGTTAGTTGAATGTCCTTATTTTGAATTGTTGACATGACAATCGGCAGATTCGAAGTGGGGACCTTAGCGCTGTCATACGTTAACAAGTCGTAAAATCGCGTAAAGAAAGGGTAATAATATTATTTTGCGTAATTTTACGCCTTTTTATGTATTATAGATGCTTTTTCTGTGTCGTAACGTGCGTGCTATCTAGTGTTCGGTGTGACTGTTTCTATTTAACTTATATAAATATAATTTTCTTCTCACTTATATTCACCGTTATTTCTTGCCAGGGATTCCTTGCTGTTAAATGTACCGTCCTATGTTAGTTGCCATATCATCTGAGTAATGACAAATATTTCTATAGAAAGTTTTAAAGCAGGCCGCGGTACAGAATAGTTGAGAATCCCTGGATCACACTTAAAAAATATTTTTGTAACCTCTACTCACGAAACTTAAATTCGTGTCATTTTCAATATTTTCCGAACCTGATGTTTATATTTGTAAATGAATTTTGGATATTTGTATTGTATTTTTACCCCTAGAATGTATCGATAACAATAAAATTTATTCTCTTCCCGTGACTAAGGGTCGTACTGATCTCTCTAAAGTCCGAGATTGCACTCAAGATGTATAATGTATATGTGTAAGGTGCATCTTGAGAGCAATCTCACAATTGAGAGGGATTTATTAATACGGCCCTAAGAGTCTATTATACACACTGTGACTTTTTGTATCCAAACATTCGCGACGCAAACGCGATACAGCATCGATACAGGTAGATACTTAAATGCCCTTTATTAAAACGTTCTTTACTTAAATCTTTGCTGGACTCGCGGCTGCATCGATATACAGGATGTAAGGGACGGTGTACCAAAAACTGAAAGGGCATGCTGAGTCAACGAAACTGAACAACTTTCCCAAAGAAACTTTTTTTGAAAAAAAAAATTTACGTCTCCATACTAACTGTTCTACCGGTGATCCAAATTTTTTTCATTGCCCTGAAATGTTTCTTTAGGAAAGATATTCGTTTCGTTGACTGAACACACCGTTTTCGGTACACCGTCCCTTACACACTGTATACGCGCGACTGTATAACTTCAGGCCATTATATCAATGTAAAAAGTCGCATTGTGTATAGGGGCCAATGTGTACGGTGTTGGAAGAAATCACTAATGGAGAAACTTGCCATGAAACGAATAGTTCCACTTACTTTAATAGCAACTGCAACCGCAGTCCTTCACATTACAGCGGTTTCAGCGCTGCTTAGTCGCGAAAGGGATACGCGACAGGTGCTCGCAATAGCGTATATCTGCGCTGCTATCGCGCGATTGTGGCACGGCAGCCACAACCGCTCTAAGTGTATTTTTTCGATTTAAAAACGAAGGCCAAATCCAAAAGCTACACGAAATAGTGACTTTTTTCTTGTACAAACTTTCAGCCGGTCGAATTTTTATGAAATTTTTATAGCCCTTGATTATGTAATAAGTGCTTTCCATTTTTTTTATTACACTAGTGATTTAGTCGGCCGCTAAACACAACAGATATCATAGATCAAATTTTAATTTAGAGATATGGATTTTCATTGATCAAATTTTTGTCAGCCACTGCCATACAGACATCCATTTCGATTTATCTTGAAGGTTTTTAAAATCATGATCGAATTTCTAAACCTGTTTAAGAAATCATTAAGGTTGTAAAGGACAGCTTTCCGAAAACTGAAAGGGCTTGATCACTCAACGTAACTGAACAACTTTCAGTGAATGAATCTTTCTGTGCGTTCCATATTGCACTAACAGACTGCTTTAGAGCACTGTGAGCGCGCTTAAGTCGGTCCAAATTGACCAAAAGCGTGCTCTAAAGCACTCGCTCGTTCACCGCCTTACGTCATTGATGACGTCATCGTTTCTGCTATCAGTGCTTTAGTCAAATAGGTGGAGCAGTGAAAGCGCTAATGTCAAAATCGATTTGACACATAAAATCCCACACATTTGCAGCCAGCTGATGTCTTTTAAGTTTTGATTTTAATGAGTTTGTCTCTAATGGAAATGAGAGTGGATTTGGCGCACATTTTTCAGCGATTAGCTTAGGCTTTGTTAAAGAAAATAAAAACGAAACTGACATTTTGACAGATGAACACGTGAGCGCGCTTAAATCCATTCCAAATTGACTAGAGCCATTAAAGCAGTGATAGCTTTGTGAGCGTGCAAAATCAATTTGGACCGTCCGTCAGTACTGTATACGCTTTTAGCAGCGTTTGTACAATTTGGAACACAGCCTTTCAGAAAATGAAATAAAAAATCGGCCTCCCCATACAATCTCAATTCAAATTTTGCATGGAGATGCAGATTTTTTTTATCATTTCCTGAAAGTTGTTCAGTTTCGTTAACTGATCATGCCCTATCAGTTTCGGAAACCAGTCCCTTACACCCTGTATACTTTTTCACTTACTATACTTATTTGGAATCATTCGTTTCATGGCCACTAAAATGGTAGTTGACCATAAATGGATTATAATATAACAATTCGCCATGTCTACAACCAAAGACTGCACTTAAAGTGTTTTATAACTATCAAAAAAAAAATATATCAATCCAGTTAAAAAAAAATCTATTCCAAATCATGTTTAAAAATATAGTTTCTCAAAAATCTTGTAAAAAAAAATTATGTTTGTGGGTGAGTTATGTGTAAGTAGTACATAATTATAATTATTTGCTATGAACTAAGGGTTGGTTGCACCATCTAACTAAACCATAACCTAATGCAGGGTGTAAGGTATAGAATTTTACGTGAAAGCGTGCTGGGCCCACAACCTATAGAATTTTACGAAACATTAGTAAAACAATACTTCACGCTTCCATGTTTTCATTCGAGACATATACATTTTTTTTATGTCACAAGTGGGCAAACGAGCAGGTTGGCCACCTGGTGGTAAGTAGTCACCACCACCCATGACACCCACTGTCTTACTAGTGAAATAATTAGAATGACAGTAGTGTGAGAGCAGGACGGAGCGATGCCCTATACATTGGAGCGACAGAGACAGGTATCGATCGGACTTGCTCTCACGCATAGTTTTTCCTGATGTCATTTTAATGAAGCTGTATTATTTGACTGAAGTTTCTATTCACGCTTCCTATTAGATGACCATGTTGAAAGTTTATTTCGCATTGTAAGTGGCTTGCTTAGCGCCTAAAGCACAGGAAGTCGCCTGACTTAAAGTAAGATTTGCAAAGAAAAATTAAGGGCCTGTCCGCACAGCGAATTTTGTTCGCACGATATTTATTCGCGCGAATTATATCCCGCGTGATTTTTTTTCTCGCAATTCTGTAACACATTGAATCTTATAGGAGTATCCGCACTGCGGGAAAAAAATCGCGATTTTTGCTATTGAAATAGCGGAATATAATTCGCGCATAGCGGAATATAATTCTGGCGCGCGATGATAATTCGCGCGAATCGAATAAAATTCGCTGTGCGGACAGGCCCTAACCTTGTGTGTTGATCTTACTTTAGGCGCTACACAAGCTACAATGCGTTTTCAGCCTTAGGGGTTTAAAGCTTATTTTAGGTGTTTTGATATGAGAAAATAAATATAGTATTCACATAATTCTGTCCAATACTAAATATCTACCTCATTTAACTGTTCTTACGGCACGAATTACTTACGAAATCTATTATTTGGAAAAGAAACTCATTAACGCCAGCGAAACTATTCAAATGGTTTTCTCTCAATTTTTGATTATATTGGTCGCAAGCCAATCGTATAATTTGCCGTTTACTAACGACGGGCAAACTGTGAACGGTCGGCAAATTGTAAAACGACGCCGGCAAATTGTAAACAGTTAGATCACTGGTGCATTTTAGGTTCGTTAGCCACTGTAAACCCGACCTAACAGATCCCGACTCGGAATCGGTTATGTTGGGTTAGGTTATCTTTCGACCACAAAGAAACGAATTACGCGCCGTTTTGGGAAATGCCGAAATGACGAATTAAAAATGTTTCGGCATTTTGTAGAATGCCAAGCCAAGGCATAATCTAAAACTACGAATTATACAATTAACGATACGATATTATTCGAAACATGCAAATACAAAACTTCGTTCCTTGACAACAGAGTAGGATATTGGTTGGATGCTAATCATTGCCAATTTGACAATTCATCAAACAATATTCTACTTTAATGTCAATAAACGAAGTTATGAATTCGACTGCATCGAATTAGTAATAGTAGACCGCCAGTACTGAGGCCTTCCTATATCTTTTTCAATGTCGGATAGAATCAAAATACGAGTAAGGTCCGACTGGAGACTTCTTTTAACCAAGAACATAATAAATATGTAGGTATAAATTAACCCTTATTCTGCGAACTTGACATGTAACAATCTTGACATCTGCTACTGTGACATTTTGCCAAGGTGTCATTTTAAGAACGTGGCGTTACGCGTTGAGAGGGTTTGTAAAAAGCTCGGGTAAAAAGCCATAGTATGACCGCAACCGCTGTGCCTTAGGTATGCAAGCGGCGACTAAAGCCACGATCACAGCTAGCTGAATTCAAAGACTAATTCGGCATACATTGCTGGGAGGCTTGGTTATGTTAATTGCAATATCCTTACTTAACGAGCAATGTATGCCGAATTTATTTTTGATTTCAGCTAGGTGTGAGCGTGGCTTAAGGCCAATAGACTACTATAATCCGTTCCACGAGTCAATGCAAAAGCTTACCAACACATTTTGCAGCCGTAGAACCAGACAAAGTACGACGAACCAGACGAACCAGAGTATATTTGACGGAAAAAATAACATTGTCTTACAAACTTGTTTTTTCTTACAGCTTTAGCTGATTACTATTGATCATGGAGCACAATAGCTTTGATATAGCTGCAAAATGTGTTGGTAAGCTTTGGCATTGACTCGTAGAACGGACTATAGCTTCTACTTCCCGACTACTTTATTTTTTTTCTCATATCGATACAATAGGCATAAGTTTCGTTTGTCCGTTCCACTTGTTACTTATTCGTTACCGCCCAAATGCTAACGGCGAGTGGCAACCCTGACAGTAACTACCTCTTCGTACAGTCAAGGGCACGTCAAGCTTGACATATTTGACTTTGAATCATTCTTATTACAATCGCAATACGAGCTAAAGTCACATTGCGAGTGTTAAGCTTGACCTGCTGTCGACTTTACAGTCTAGATCATAGCATTTAACATACAACGTGTTACAAAAGGGGTATCAACAACCCTGAAGGATGTCAATCTGCCTATGAAACACTTCCGTTTTAGGTGAGCAACGCTCTTTGCTGTCTTATTTTATTAGTGTCAAATTACGTGAAAAATAAGACAGGAGGTGCTAAAGATATTGATGGTGAACACTTATATCATCAGATCGAAATACGAAAACAAAAATTCGACTTCCAATTCAAATATGCTGATCAACTACAGATAGTACAGGAAGCCAATTCGTTTTCTTATTTGGCCCTATACAAGGTGTAACAGAAAGGGTATACCAACCATGAACAGAAGGATGTGAATCTGCCCATGAAACTGAACAAGTTTCACTAAAGAACATAGATCGAAATACGAAAAAAAAAATTACCTCCGATACAAAATGCACTTCAGATTCAATGGGAGGTAAAAAAAAAATTTTCGCATTTCGACCTATGTTCATCAGGGAAAGTTGTTCAGTTTCATGGGCAGATTCACATCCTTCTGTTCGGGGTTGGTATTGGTATATCCTTTTTTTTACACCCTGTATTCCTTGGGGAAAGTTGTTCGGTTTCATAAGTAAGTAGTACATGTGGTTTAAAGAGTGCTTTTTACCCTTTATATCTACAATTCAGGGTTGCCAAAGCCATTTAATATAGTCCATAAAGCCACGTCACGACGACATACTTGTTACCTATTCGAGTCTTCCGTAAGCTTACGGTGGTGTATTATTACTTATTAGGTTTTATTATTAAATTAAAGCAAGGCCATAACGTAAGTCCGTTTTGACAGCTGTCAAATGTATGAAAAATTATGAGCTGCAAATAAAAATTAACCCTATGAGTTGATGTTAAGAAAATGTCAAAAAGGGCTTGCTACAATGTAGTATAGGCAACGAAGCGGATCGTTGTGTGAAGACCCCCGCATTAAATCCTCAGTCGATGAAACTTTGCTGGGGTATTACACTACATGAGACAAACCTTCTTTAAAAAAATCCAAATAAAATCGGTACTTTTAATTTTTCCATACAAAAATTACAAAAAATGTATGAAAACATTTTTTTGCAAATTTTTTTTTGGATATTTTGAATTTACATTTAATTTATGATTCTTTATCATTCTGTCCAATAAAATCTGCCTGAGAAATTTATGTTGGGGTCAACTGCTTCGTTGCCTACACTAAATGGCCTTAGGTACTCTAGAATTTTATTTGAATATAATATTCGTTTTTAAAATATCGACTTCCTCTTTTAACTTAACGGCTAGAACCTTGGGCTAAAACAGGTTGATAAAACACTTTCTAACTAAATCCGCCATATAACGCAGTAAACGTCAATTTTCATTGGTTTTGCTCCCGAAGCCTTCGTGTTGCTCGAAGTCCGAAGCCCAGTGATTCTACCAATGAAAACAAGCAAGTACCCCAAAGAAAAATGATTTCAAGAAAATATTTTTCTACTTTCCCTCCATACGAGTACTAAATTGGTTGCGTGATTGACTTTATATTATATGGTAAGGCAAACAATATTTTTCGAGTATTAATTAGGGTTCCGTACCTCAAAAGAAAAAAACGGAACCCTTATAGGATCACTTTGTTGTCCGTCTGTCTGTCTGTCAAGACCCTTTATCTCACGAACGGGTAAAGGTATTAGGTTGAAATTAGTACCATATATTAGGATCCATGAACCACACAAGATCTGAAAATTTCAATTTTTTACAACGACGCAATCAAAAGATATGGCATTTTATGTCCTCATCTCCATACATTTATTCAAAAATGAAAAACCTACAGGGTACTTCCCGTTGACCTAAAATTATGAAATTTGGTAAGAAGCTAGGTCTCACAGTACAAATAATGGGAAAAGTCTGAAATCATTAAATATTACAACTTTTCTCACAACTAATGGTAACCAATTGTGGTGAGCTCCCGTTTCAAGAACATTCATATAAGAGAGGGGTCAAGTTGGATGGTTTTTATGGCGATTTTTGTTTTAGTTCTATTTAAAAACGGGAACACTTACAAACTTGAAAATTGGTTTGTTTATAGAGCATAGGCTATAAAATAACAACAAATAATAAAATTTGGTCAAGCACGTGTCGGACTCAAAAAATGTAGCACATTAACTTACTGAAATTTCAACTAATACAATTATGTTTATGTGGTGGTACGGAACCCTCAGTGCGCGAGTCCGACTCGCACTTGGCCGGTTTTTTTCTTCGCGAAGGTTGCTTGAGATTATGTGGCTTCGGGAGCAAATCCAATAAAAATATTCTGTGAAATTTTTTAACCAGCTACCTGTTATAGTTTAAATTCATTCCTATCTACAGACGTGTATACACCGCTCAAGTCACACAGAGGCGGTATGATTGCGAAAGCGGTCCGGGGCGGTTTGGCGGGAACAAAATACCGCGCCGCGACCGCTTTTCAATGTGACAGGGTGCATATGAACTCATACTTTACAAAAAATACCGGTCCCGGAACGCTTCCGCTACCGCCTCTGTGTGACGCGGGCTTTAGAGCCACCGCGCACTAGCGATTTTTTTGTATTCTGGGAATCAGTATGTACGAGTATAGTACCCCTATGGTAGTGCGCACTCCGTGTAGTGCGCGCATTTGTCGATCGATTTGTCTATAGAAAGTACGATTGCGACTAAACTGTCGGCCAACTAAATATCGCTCGCGGTGGCTCTTATTTCTTATCACCCCAATGAAACTGAACAACTTTTCCCAAGGGACATAGGACAAAAAAAAAATTGACCTCACTGCATCAAATAACAGCACATTTTGTATGGGAGGTCAATTTTTTTTTTCCTATTTCGACTTACGTTCCTTGGGAAAAGTTGTTCAATTTCATGGGCAGAAATACCTCTTAAAATATCCGCGGTCATAAAAAATATAAAGCTGTATTACGCTCATAATCATTGTGTTATATTCATCGGAGGAATGCAGCATATAATCATTGAATGAAAAAAAAAAAAGTTATTAAGGGTCCTGTGTGGTGCCAGCAAAGAATATTACCAACCCATACATACCCGTGGGTGACGTAAGAGGCGACTAAGGGTTATAAACTGGAGGATGGGCATCATCCTTTGTATCTTACTTACTGCGGTCACCTACAACCGCAGTCCATGGTGCCAGCCGTAACGCTAACAAGCGAGGTGACTATGGTACTTCCCCTCCACATTTTTCCAGCAAAAGCTAGAATTCTGGAGGGAGCTCCCTGTCCTGTAGTGGACGTTTCATGGGATGTTATGATAAGGCTATTTGAGGAGTGTTTTTTTCAAAACAGTTTTTTTTTTTTTTTGAAATCGTGAAGTCAAAGAAAAATAAGCTATGTAAAATTGTAAATACTTATGTTGAATCCAATGGTATTTTCAGGTCACATTTTTGAAAAGACACTCCTCATTTCTTTATCTTCGAGGCGTGGTTTTTGCCTATGTGTAAATCAGCAACTAGAAGTTTAAAAACATCTAGCAATGAAACTGAACAACTTTTTCCCAGGGAAATAGGTCGAAATGTGTCGGTCACTTAAAGTTACGGTAGTATGGGAAGTCAATATTTTTTTCTCGAATTTTTGATTATTCGGTTTTTCTATAGGTAAAATTATTCAAAAGATATTTTTTGTATTAAATTATTTTTTGTATAATAAAACAACTACTTATGATTATGTAATTAAAACTGTTCTGTCTCGAATTAGTTTTTAAGTTTGTTATAATTATAAATATATTCGTCAATCCGTCTTCATAATCGAACTTACATCTTTTTAAATCCGAACTGCCACGATGCGATAGCCGTAGAAGCTTTTTGGCGTCTAGTTTAAGCCACGATCACACCTAGCTGAATTCAAAGACTAATTCGGCAAACATTGCTGGGAGGCTTGGTTGGTTAATTGCAATATCCTTACTTCAACGAGCAATGTATGCCGGATTAGTCTTTGAATTCAGCTAGGTGTGATCGTGGCTTTAGTCCGATAATACGTTTCTCTACAGAGGGTTTACTTTACAGACGATGAGGGGGGATGGGCGAGAATAATGGATCCCGCAGTGATCACGATCAGATCGGGATGCAGATATAAGAAAGAAAGAGAAAACTGAGCGCCATCTTGACCGTGTAAGGCGCGGATTGGCTAAGAATAAAAGAGCATGATCAGTCAAAGCGCACTTTCAGTGAAGAAAACTTTCAGGAAATGAAAAAAAATCGGCCTCCATACAAAATTGCAAACTTGATTAGACAGTTTGTATAAAATTCGATTTTTATCATTTCCTGAATGTTTTATTCACTGAAAGTTGTTTAGTTGCACTGACTGAACATGCTTTTTCAATATTTGCTAACCTGTCCCTGTATTGTTCGATGTATTAGATGGATCTTGACGCACTTACGCCGTCGACGCACTTGCCCATAGTGACCACATTTTAGAGCACTGTGGGCTTTGCTCCACATTGATTTAAAGCGTGCTTTTAGTGTGTTCAGTTTTGTTTTAACTAATACAATCTTTGGAACGCAGAGTACTACAACTACTACGACTACCTCGCCCCCGCCCCGCCAACGTCTTTCACCCCGCAAGAAGGTCGCGCACGATTCTGTCGGATTATAACAATGTGACTCACTTTCACAAATCATAATGTTCATAATAATATAAATACGAACGTTGTTCCGGTTGTATGTCTGTCTGTCTAGTGTGCTTGAGGATCAGTCTCATTTTTATGTTGAACAATAAAATTGATGGACCTTGACAAGTTTTTTTATTCAATTCTAAGGAAGCATTTCTCGTTTTAAAACAGCAACAGCAGCAGTAGTGAACAACGCGCTTTGCTGTCTTATTAGTGTCAAAATATACCATTAATAAGACAGTGGGTGCTATGGGCGGTGATGACCACTTACCATCAGGTGGCCCACCTGCTCGTTTGCTCGCTTGTAACATAAAAATAAACCGGTCAAGTGCGAGTCGGACTCGCGCGCCGAGGGTTCCGATATACGTATAGTATTTTTGGAAGCAATAAATTCCATTTTTAGTACCGCAAAACTAATACCCCACTCGATCTAGTTCAGATCTAGTAACAATTTGAAATTTTGCCCCTCCTATTTGGGCCCCCTTTACAGTAATAATCATATTTTTTTTTTATTTTAAGTTGGGCAACCATATTATAAAAATATTCTAAATTTCAAGTCGATAGCATGAGCCGTTGCTGAGATATAGAGATGTGACAGACAAAGTCGCACCATAAGGGTTCCTTTTTTTTGCCATTTTGGCATCGGAACCCTAAAAAGTCCTGAAGGTTACGAATCTGCCCATTAAACTAATCAATTTTTCCGAAAAACAGAATTGAAATACAATAGAAAATTTACTTCCCATAAGATGTGCTTTCAGGTGATGCAGTTTTTATGGGAAGTTGTTTTTATTCTTGTATTTTGATTAGTTTTACGGGCAGGCTCACCTTCTTTGGGGGGTTTTTATACCATTTTTGTCACACCTTGTAAGCACGGCAACAAGTGGAAACAAAACCAGTATAACCTGAGCTAGCGCTACGGTACAAATGCCTAGAACACAGAACGTGACATACGTCGTCGGGAGGAACCAGAGACCTGCTCAAGTGTTTCCACTGACGTGCGGCCATGTGTACGTGTACATATCATAAGTTTGCATCTAAATAACCTCCTGGGAGAACATTAAGGTTTAAAAATTAAACGTGTAAATTCTTTAAAAACTCAACATTTTATTTCTTAAAGCAGTTATCGTCTAATATGTAGAACATTTTCATTCAAATAAATTTTTAAATGTAGTTTTTTTTTTTTTATCATTTTGTCTATTAACAAATAAATATGAGGACATTAACACATGATCATCTGACCCCAAACTCCTAGGCAAATAACATTCAGACACAAAACAAACGAGTCAGGTGTTTCTAGTCAGGTATTTCTAGCTTTCCTATATTACATGTGGGACAATCTTCAAATCAGGCAGGCATCCATCGACAAATTTTATCCAAATTTATTAGAAAAATATATTATGAATCTCAAAAAACTAAAAACATAATTTACACATCAAGACTTCAAGAAAGAACATCCCAAATATGAAATATTAAAATTTGTACATCAGAAATTGTAAAATACCTACATATTTCTTACAGTAATATTATGCATTAGCAGCTCTATACATATTGCAAAATTTTATAAATTCAATTTAACTACCTAGGCCGGGCTAAAAAACGGCTAATAATTACCCCTTAGAGTAATAATTACCGGTAATTATATACTCTAAGAATTACCCTTTGACAGCAGTCTGTCTCGACCACACATATAGACGTCATATAAAGCTATCCTGCATATAATAATTGGTAATTTATCACCTCACATTTTGAGACTTGCCCCTAACACAGCGCGGCCCAAAAGAGCGATGCTGATTTTTTTATGTCACAAGTGGGCAAACAAGCAGGTGGGCCACCTGGTGGTAAGTGGTCACCACCGCCCATGACACCAACTTGACACTAATAAGACAGCAAAGCGCGTTACCCACCCTGAGAACTAAGATGGTATGTCTCATGTGCCGGTAATTTCACTGGCTCCCTTACCCTTCAAACCGAAACACAGCAGTGCAAACACTGCTGCTTTACGGCAAGGGAGTGGTATTTCCCCAGACGAACTTTGCACAAAAGCCCTGCCACCATTGCTGATTGCTGACCGTTTATGCGCAGAACTCAAAAAATGAGTCGAGGGTGCGCGGTGTGAGGGTCCTTCTATCCATACGCAGGAAATAACGATCAGCATTATTCTTTTGTGCCGCGCATTATACATATTTAAATACAGGTTTTAAAAACATCCCGAAAACTAAAGAAAGACATTCAGACCATGAAATTGAACTTTCCTCAAAAACAGGTCGAAATTTAAAAGACATACTTGACTGTAGTACGGTCGACCGCACGTCAGTGGAAACATTTGCAACTCCATTACCATGCCATAAAGTCCAAAGTGTTTCTACTGACGTGTTGTACATCCTGTACTATATTCGTATAGGTTTGTTGTACTTGGTTTCTCGAAAGCGGCTCTAACGATTTCGATGAAATTTACTATACAAAAATTATCTAGCTAGGTGTCATGTTTGGGAAAATTGGTTAATTCTCAGTTTCTTTGAGAATTTCTTGAAAATAGCGCGTTTCAGAAACCCAACAACGCCATCTGTTAATGGGCTTAGGTTAATATTATAAAAAGCGAAACCTAATAAAAAAATATAACATACGAGTATATTTTACATATGTCACAATAAAATTCATGTTTACATAAATTTAGTAAAATTTTCAAACTACATTAAAATATTGCATAATTAAATAGTGCTAAAAATTTCAAACAAGGCCATCTGATACCAAACTAGGCAAAGCCTGCTCTTAATTGTTCGAGGGTGTAACGAAAGGGAAGACCTGAGGCGCTACCGCCGAACTCAATCGTTATCGAATCTCTCTTTTCTTCTTGTATAGAAAAAAAGAGAGAATCGATAACGATTGTGTTCGGCGGTAGGGCCTCTGGTCCATGAAACTGATCATTTTTTCCTTAGGAACATAGGTCGAACTATGAAAAAAAGTTTTGGCCTCTCATAGAAACTGCAGCTGACAGCGCATTTTGTATGGAAGGTCAAAAACTTTTTTTCGTATTTCGACTTATGTTCCTTGGGAAAAGTTGTTCAGTTTCAGGCAGAACTACATCCATTAGGGTTGATATACCCTTTTTGTTACACCTAGTAGACTCTTGTTAAAAAGTCTACTGACACTGAAACAACTTTTTCAAAAACGAAAAAAGGAACTCACTTCTCATAGAAACTGATTTTTGTGTGGGAGGTAATTTTTTCATGTTTTGACCTACATACGGTCCTAATGATATTGTAAACATAATTTTACTATCATACTAAGACCATTAATCTGAACAACTTTCCCTTAACAACATACGGCGAAATACGAAAAAAAAAATCCTCCCATACAAAGTGCACTATCAGCTGATGCAGTTTCTATCGGAGTATTTATTTTTGTATTTCGTACTATGTCTCTTAGGGAAAATAACATGCAAAAATTATGTTCACAGTTTCATTGGAACCTTATATTTCTCAGTAAAAGTTGTTTAGTATCATAACAACAAGGACTCCACGAGAAAATAGTATAAGTTTAGTAAACATACATTTTGACAGCTAGACGAGATTTCTTTTCAATCAGATGAGGCACGCTTAGGTATAGCGCGTTCAGGATAAGTGTGGCTCTGACGGCTATTATCTGCGCATGGGTGACAGGCGGAGAGTCAATGAACGATTCGCTCGTCTCCCCCCACATGCCGCGCTCACCCCCGCGACTCATTTTTTAACTTCTGTGCATTAACGGTCACAGCCCGAGTTATTTTGTACGCCATATAACCACTCTTTAGACTATCATTCAACACACAACTAGTCAGAATTTACATTTTACATTCATTTATACGCCGCGCAAACTAACTAGTGCTGACAATTATTTTCTGCGCTTGGGCATGGATAAATAATAACAAGGACTGACACCCTTAGGGTGTTTCAGCACTACGTCCGATCCGAACCCGTGAAAATAAGAATCAGTAGTGAAATCGGCTTCCGTCATCCGTAAACACCCATACGGTCAGCGCGGCGTGAGTGTCGTTTTGTTTAATAAACATACAAGTCTCTCGAGAAATCCTTTTAGGGTTCCGTAGTCAAAAAGGAAGCCTTAAAGTTTCGTCGTTTCGAAAAAATAAAAATAATAAAAATAACATTAGCAATCAGGCGCTAGGACCTCGTTGAGCATTAGGAGGTAAAAAGTTTATGTTACAAACGTTATTCGAAATACTTACAAAAAATCGTGAAAAACTACGGAACCCTATACTGCGCGTGGCCCGACACGCACTTGGCCGGTTTTTTACATATGACATATAACTGCCGTACTAAATAAATTAAGTCGCATGTTGTTGTTTCGATTTCATTGACTAAGGGTTCTATCGATAAATCCCCTGAGATGGCTATTAAGATGTACATACAAATTATTCATCTTGAGTGCAATCTCAGACTTAAGAGCGAAAGTAACAGCAAGAGACTTAATTAAAGATAAGTAATTACATAATTAAATATAAATACGGCAGTAATCCTTGTTTAATGAAGAGGAACTAAAGAATCATATTCTTTTAAAACTACATTTACAAGAAAACTTATAGACTCAAAAAAATCCTACACTTCAAATTCTAATATAATAAAAAAGGCACACACACAATCGAAAAGAAATTAAAAGGCACAAAATTTTAGCTTAAAGATTTTTTCACAGCAATATCTACCCTCCTGAGACCCCAGGTATCATCTATGATACCAATGGTACTTAGGCAAATAAGTCCTATTGTGTGATCATAAGGTACATTATGTAACTGCCACTGCCAGTTGGCCGGGTCTCAGGAGGCTACACAATTTAGGGGCACATTCAGTGGCGATTCTAGCGTGGCCGCTAAATTCAAGTCACAACCCCGGACATATTCCAGTCAAAATAAGAAAAAGTGTGGAATTAATTCTGACAGTTGCAAATTCTTATGGAATCGTTAAATGACAAAAAGAGGAGTTCATGCCTGATTTGCAGTTTCTGGTGCAAAGTGAACGTTCCTTAATATTAGATTGAAACTTTGAGTGGGCGTAAAGTTTGAATAGCCAAGTTGTACTTGATACTCGTACAAGTTTTGCTGCATATAGAGACTGTCTTACTACATTAAGAGTTTTAATTAAAACTACGTGCACGGTAGGAATCATTAGCCATTAGTTTTTTTTTATTTGTGACTCGGGGAAAATGATGGCACTTAGTGCAAACTTACACAGGCCTTCTATAGGTATAATAAACACTTGTTAGTTTTGCACTCCTTCTGCATACACCGGAACACTTCAAAATAACACGCAAAAATAACTTCCATATGATTCTCACAGGTGCTAATCCGTATACATATTTGGACTATTTTTCTATTCATCTTGTCAATTTGCACCGAGTGCAATAGTTTTCCCCGAGCCAAACTATATAAAAAAAAAAAATATAAATGTTATTTTTTTGTGGTGTTCCTTAAGTCAGATTAAAAAAAAATACTTGGTGCGAATGTAGATAACAATGGTTTAAAGAATATGTGCAATTGCACCAATTGTCAGAATTTCCCCCATTGAGTTACGGATATTAAAAGATGTCATCCTTTGCGAACTTTGAGTTTGTTAAAAAATATTTTAAAAGGTAATTTTGAAGCCATATACTGCAAAAAGAAAACATTTTATTCGTGCTTCCTTCCACTCTTTTGTACAATACCGGGTAATTTTACTGTACTAACAGTATACACATATCGAGCGCGAATTTGAAATTGGAAGGTCGCGTAGGCTGCATATTCAGTACAAAAGACCCCCAGAAGGACCACGAGAATCTCGCGGGCGAGTCCGTTCTGTATAAATAGTACTATTACTTTATTTTGTGCCAAGGTCTAAAAGTGTCGTAATCGCCTATAGACTAAATTAAGACAGCATCACTTTTAGATCCGTCACAATTAAGCTTCATACAAAAGTCAAAATTTTGTTGTTCATAATATCCTACAGGATATTACCCAATACTTTAAATTTAGCGGCCACCCTACAATCGCCCTCATTGCGGCAAATTTATACGGGTCGAAATTAGGGCGCCTTCATGGGATGCAGCTATAAGAAAGAAAGAAATAGTTGAATAGCTTTCTCTTTCTTTTGTATAGCTGCATCACTCAGAAGCGCCTAAATTTAGCGTTCGTATAAATCCGGCCTTACATATAAACTTAGACGATTAATAACCCTAATCAGATTTTTGAGAAATCAGCAGATTCGAGATGACATTCGAGTTTTTTGACAGTTTTTGCCATATCTACTTTATCTTTCAAAAATACGTTTAAGCACAAAAGGACTCGTGAGTGTTACACGTAATTACATAATTATTATACAGAGTGTTAGTAAAAGAACCGATTTCCTTTTAACCGCGTGTTGTATAAGTAGAATAAAGTACATTAAACATATTGATAATAAAAAAATAACAAAAATAAAATACTTCCTATTAAAAAAAAGTTTAAGTTGCCAACCCTATTCTAAGAATCACAACGCGAACCAGGCGGCGCACCAATAGTAAACAAGAAAAATAGGTACAGTCAAGAGCACATCAAGCTTGACACTTTGGACTTTGTACCGTTCTAATTTCGAGAGCCACATGGGCTAGAGTCGCACCGCGAGTGTCAAGCTTGACCCGTCGTTGACTGTACCTACATGCGCCGCGAGTCTGGCTAGGGTTGACAAAATTAAATTTTAATATTATTCTTTTATTTCTGTTATTTTTTTTATTGTTCAAACATGCTTATTGTTCTTTATTCTACTTATAGAACATGTAGTTTAAAGGAAATCGGTACTTTTCCTAAAATCCTGTATAAAAAGGATAAACTCACGTTTTATACGGAAGGCTTAGGGCCGACCAGTTTCGATCGGCCCTATGACGTCCATATAAGCTACATTATCCTTTACTTATAAACGAGCAATATTTGTATATACATATTTGTAATCGGTTTCACGAAAACGACTTTGACGATTTCGATGAAATTTACCATACGGGGGTTTTCGGGGGCAAAAAATCGATGTAACTTGGTCTCGTGTTCTTGGGAGAATTCGTTTTCCCGTGTATTCAAGCATTTTTTTAAATACCGCGTTTTAGACAGAAACCTACAGCGCCATCTGTTGGCGGATGGCATAGCTCTTGCTCAACCGATGATATTTTAATGTTGAGGCGGCTATTATAGAGCGAAGCTCGGTCCCCAGGGACTTGGTATTATGTCAATAAAATCTGAAATATTTATCGGATATTACATATCATCCAAGCTCTCGGACAACATAGTAGGTCTTAGGAACATGCTTGTCAAGTCAATTTAAGGCCAATAAAATTAAACACATCTCACTCAAAATATCACAACGATTTACGTTGATCGTACAACCTAAGCGGGTTAAAATTTTTATCTACTCTCATATCGCAAATCCTCATTAATGCGTTCAAAAATTGTTTTTATATGTGGAAGTGTATTTTGAAGAATTGAATTTCCCGCGGGAGACCTGTATAACTTTTTAGTTTTAAGGGACGTCACAGGAGAACTATTAAACAACTTTTTAATTTTTATAGACGTGTCATGACAGCGAGCTGTATGCCGTAAGGAGGTTATTGTTTTTTTTATAAAACCAACAGCTGTTTACAAAAAAGAATAGTTTGATTATAAGGGGTGTAAGGGACAGCCTTCCGAATACTGAAAGAGCATGAACAGTCAACGTAACTAAACAACTTTCTGCGAATAAAACTTTCAGGAAATGATAAAAAAATCGGCCTCTCCATACAAAATTGCAAACTTGATTGGACACTTTGTATGGAGAGGCCGATATTTTTTTTTATTTCCTGTTAGTTTAATTAGCTGAAAGTTGTTCAGTTACATTGACTGATCATGCCCTTTCAGTATTCGGAAGGCTGTCCCTTACACCCTGTATATTAATGGTACAAGAGCCTATAACATGGTTGAGGCAACCACAATTTTTAATTTATAAGATTTTACTGTCTCAATTAATAAATAATTTATAATTTGTAATAGTATCTGCAATAAACAGTTTAAATTTAATTTTTTTTTTTTTTTTTTTTAACAAATTTCCCTAAGTTAAAATATTGCAATGCGCCATGATAGCGCGCTGCATACATATGACCGCATAGTCTGGCCGCAAGGACGTTACATTGCATATAACGGAAAACAAGTTGTATTTACACATATTTTTATAATGAAATAAGTGATAAAAACGGTAATTATTCCGATGTTTTTAAAGCAGCTAGGAACTTTGCTTAGCAGATCACCGGGAAAAGAGAATATTAAGAAAAGATTTGTTTTTAAACACATTATTTTAGGATTCACGATATAAAGTAGATAAAGTTTAATTAAGGTAGAAAACACTCGTATCATCTAAACCGACACTTGAGTTTTATACCCAGCATTATGTACAGTCAAGTGCATGAACTGCATAAATATGTTTCTTGAAATCCATTGCAATTACATGTATTTATGTAAAGATTCACGAATTATGTCACACTTTTCTCATCGTTATTATGTCTTCGTTTTTGTTGCAAAAATATCTGAATAACTAAGTGAGCAATAATATGTCCCTAAAAAGGTTTGTATTGCTCGTTATAAAACAAATTGTCCTTTATAGTATACATATTATTGATCAGTTTCCGCGGACATATTTATATCAGTTAGATTGGATGCTATAAATAAACATTCAATGATACATACTTTTGAAACGATAGTTTAGATACATATTTATGCACTTGACTGTACCGTTGCATAAACTACTATAAAAGTAATAAGGCAATACGCAATTATACAACCTAGACAAATGAGCTCAAAAATTGTAACGATACCTAAAGTTTTACAATAAAGATAATTAAAATTTATTGATACAGTCAAGGGCACATCAAGCTTGACACATTGGACTTTGTACCGTTCTTATTTCAATAGTGGTACGGGCTAGAGTCGCACTGCGAGTGTCAAGCTTGACCTGTCGTTGATTGTACGTACTTACCTAACTTGGGAAGTATAGTTCGTGTTACAGCTCGAATTTTTTAACTCTAACGCTGACGGTTGTTTTCTGCGCATGGGTTGACAGGCGGAGAGCCAATGAACGATTCGCTCGCCTCCCCCCACTTGCCGCGCCCAACCCCACGGTAGGTTTTTTGAGTTCTGCGCATTAACCATCAGCTTTAGAGTTACATAAACCCACGGTTATATACACTTCCAGACAAATCTATCGGCCCCACCTTGCAATTTATGTTTTGAAGACCCAGAGCTAATTGTTAGGTTGAGTTTTAATAAAAGACAAAGAGTTGGCAAATGAGCGAGCTTCAATATCGGCTTTTTTTTGCTCAACCATGCTTCATTGTCAGCTAGGGTCTATTAAAACCTTAAACTGCGAGGTGGGCCGATAGATGTGTCTGGAACTGTGTTATAACAAAATCTCATCCAGTCTAAAATTGTTCCGATTCCAGCAATACCTAAGCTCTGCATTGAGGGCTTTATACTACCGTAAACTTTGTAGATTTTTTTTTATGGAATTGGGATTTGATATGAGCACAATAATGTGAATATCATAATATCCTCTTACAAATTGCTAAAGTCCAAATGTGGATTGATTATTATTATTGTTGAAATGGCAGCAGTATCTTAGCAGGACGACGCGATATTGAAGATATTGGAGCGACAGAGACAAAAACTGCTCCGTTTGTCCCGCTCCGTCCAAATGTGGATTGATTACAATGACGGCAAGACAGAGTTATGCGTGAAAGAGTGAGGGATATAGCGCGTTCAGGACAAGTCTGTCTATGACGGTTATGTTCTGCGCATGGGTGACAGGCGGAGAGCCAATGAACGACTCGCTCGCTTCCCCCCACCTGCCGCGTTCACCTCCGCGACTAATTTGTTGACTTCTGCGCATTAACGGTCACAGATGGAGTTATTTTACACGCTGTATACGGTCTCTGGTCTCTGCCTACCCCGACGGGAAAGAGGCGTGATGTTATGTATGTATGTATACAAGTCTATGTCGCTCCAATATCTTAGCTTTTTTTCTGCTATCATTATAATAAATGGACATCAGTGTTTCTGACCTAGTCATCGAGCAGACTGGTGAGCCCTCCACTGTGGTCTTAGCACAATAATGCTAGGGGTATCGTTCCCGGGGCTTCAGTCGTCGGCCGGGTGGAGCGCTAGCAAGGGGGCGGCACCGAAGGGGGGGCGGTAGTGGATGCGCAGCTCGGAGAATATCCGCGGGGGGGGCGCCACGTCCGCCAGGTACACGCGACCTGTACACGAAAACATTTATTTCTAGTATGTGATTCAAATAAGAATAGAACTGAGCCTAACAGATTAACAGTCAGTTGCACAAATCGCCTTTAAAGTTAAAGCTCATTTAAATGTATTGCTGTCACTTTCTTTGTGAACAAAACAGAAAGAGCGAGCAATAGACTTAAAGGAGCTTTAACTTTTAAGACGCTTTGTGCAACTGGCAGTTAGTTTGGCACAACCACTGGGAACCACTGTGAAATTAGCCATCAACCACCCCTATTCTTATTTTTATAGCATAGTAGATTATATCCACTCGCTTGCTCCACCAAAAATATTTTTTTAGCAAATCGCACCTAGGTTTATGTAGTATTATTAGAAGCCGCGTATCTGGTAGAGAGCTGAATCCGCCTCTACCACCGATGCCTCGACGTGACCACGACCGTTCTGCCAAGAGCGATACGACAAAGAAGAAGATATGTAGTAGTACCCATGGCCACTTAAGCAACCTATTGAAATATTTACGAGCGCTAAAAGAAACCTAGCTCTAAATTGTATTTCTCAGAATGCAAGCCCCAAAACCCTTTGTTTACGGTATCCGGGATTTCGATTGAGGCCGGTTTGAAGTGCAGTAAAGGCGTATTTTGGCGAAGAGAAGGAGCATTTTACACCAAAAAAACCCCTTTAGATACCACCAGTACCCAAAAGCAAGTGAGTGGATATTACTATTCCTACGTTCCAAATTGTCAATGTTAGCACCAAAAGCACACAATCGACCAATTTGGAACGATTTGAACGCGCTCACAATGTTTTTTAAAGCAGGCCATTAAAGAAGGAGGATTGCACCAAAAACCCCCTTTAGATACCACCAGTACCCGAAAGCAAGTGAGTGGACATTATTATTCGTACGTTCCAAATTGTCTATGTTAGCGCTTAAAGGACACTTTCGACCAATTTGGAACGATTTGAACGCACTTACAATGTTTTTTAAAGCACGCTAAATATTCACCCCCCAAAATTTTGCTGTCTCACAGAGGTCTTCGTTAGTACAAGTGGACGGGCACAGTATACAAGAGAGAAAATGCGCCATGTTCTGAGGCGAAGCTCCACAATCGCAGAGCGTTAGCAAGTGGTCTGTGAAGCCCCATTTCGCCATGTTTTCTCCTAAGCGGCCAACTTGAGTTCGCAGACGATTTAGCGACTTTCAGGTTGATCACTCTAGTTTATGTCCAGGTGGCTGAGTACCTGCGAATGTAGCATGATGGGGGTACTAGTGCTGTGGGAGATATCCCTACCTAATGCTGAGGAGAATGCCCCCGGCAGCAACGCGCAGACGGCGGCTCGGCAGGGCAGGGTCCCGCTGCCGTCGTTAGACTCCCAGCCCTCGTCCGGCGGTTCCAGCGCCACGGCGGCGGCGCGCGCGCTGCGGGCCCATTGGATGCACGCGCTGCGGAAAAAAAACAAGTCAGTAAAGCTCCTGTAATTCAATTAAAATTAACAACATTTGAACTACAGATTGTACTTCGGAGAGTGTGCTCTAGAGCTCCACGAGCTTATTCCACCATCTCCCTTCTACCATCGGGAGTCCAGACGCACCGCAGGATATCACCCATACTTGGTTGATATTCCGCACAATCGCACAAAGCGCTTTGAAACATCTTTTATAATGCGCACGGCTAAGGAGTGGAATTCTCTGCCTGCGTCTGTGTTCCCGAGTTCATATAACCCGAATCTATTCAAGTCGCGAGTGAATAGGCTTCTTCTGGGTAAGCTCGTTCCATCGTCGACCTCATCTCTGTCTTCAAGACTAGATCGAGGTCAAGAGTAAGCCCATTTTCAATAAAATAAAAAAAAGAACTTTTTAATCATGCATCAAACCATGGTGTCAGAGTTGTTGAGCTACCAAAGTCTTCTGACATGGCTCATTAGCGACACATCCGTTGATAGTAGTCAGGAGTAACGTCTTAACGTGCAATACCGAAGCACGGAATCATTTAACTTTTTGAATGTTACAAACTTTCAGTTTTCGTTACACCGTCCATTAATCAAAAAATAAAATAATAAAAATATCGGGAACTCATTAAAAACCAATATCGTGGTAATAACTCGTTATACTGTTTTCCTAATGACATGATCATTAGTCACCTGTAGTAGTGTGTGGGCTGGTCCCCCTGCAAGTCGTGTAGCGCTATGAGCACGAGGTCCACACTCTGCGGGAGGGAGTCCAGCCGGTCCACCAGTGGGATGTCGCTCGCTGAAAGTGCCGCTATCTCCCTGCTCAGCTCGCTACCTCCGGGGTTGTTGCCGCCGATCTGAAACATCACAACATTACGTCAAAAAAAAAATCATCAAAAACCAGTCAGGTAAAAATTAATGCTGGGGTAATTTCTTTTTCAAATACATTCATATTTTGCACAAAAAAAAAGCAAAATACTATTGGTATCTTTATGATTTTTCCAAACCATTTGATTGAGTAGATACGTTCTTGTGTTTATAGACTTGTACAATCAAGAGCACATCAAGCTTGACTCATTACACTTTGTACAGTGGACGTACGGGTTAGAATCGCACTGCAAGTGTCAAGCTTGACCTGTTGTTGACTATACTTGCTGTACTTATGCCAGGAATAATACCTCGAACAAATGCCGACGATACACCGGTCAAGGAACCACCAGCTGAATTAGATTCATCTGATAACAATGTAGAGGCTCAGATTTATCAATCTGACGAGGAAGAGACTGAAGCGTTCAAGAAGACAAGAGGTGATAAATACAAAAGCAGCTGCTCATGTTTAACAATCGAGAAAATCCAGGAGATTTTTAGGAGTGAATTGCAGGCGAATAACATTATTCTTCGTAGAGAATTTGATAAAAAGCATAACGAGATTAAAGATAAAATCGACGCTTTCGAAGCATCAATAGAAAATTTTAACACGACTTTTGAGGAGATCCGCTGTGAGTTTACTACACATAAGGCCTTGGTGAACAACCTACGCAAAGAGAATGAAGTCCTTCGTTCGTCGATTCAGCACATAACATCACGATTTAATCAGATTGATCAACTATCGAGGGCAACGAATCTTGAAGTCCAATGCGTACCCGAACACCGCAACGAGAACTTGATCACCACCGTACAACAGCTCGGCACCATCATTGATCGTCCAGTACAAGAACAGGAAATTCACTATTGTTCGAGAGTCGCCAAGCAAAATATTGAAAGCTCCCGTCCACGAAACATTCTGGTTAAATTCAGCAGTGGCGTGCCTAGGGTTTCCGAATAGGGCAAGCCGAGAGATACGTTTCTGTAAGTTTCCAGTTTTTCCTCACTTATCTCATCACTCTTCACTTTCATACGCACTTGCTGGCCTGGACCAGCTCATAAGGCACACTGAAGATATACTACTACTACTTCATTGGATTCACAAACATATCAGCAATTGCATACCTTAAGTGGCTTTGAAAAAAGCCGTTTGGTTTGTTTGAGCGAATTATATTAAGGTCGACTTCTTATCTTTGCTTGCCTATTGAGAGATTTTTTTTTTAATCAAAGTTAAGAGACTTTACCTTTTCCTTGCCTTACAACTTTAAATCCTTACAAGGAAATATAACTTCTGCCATTTTTTCGAACAAAGTAATCACTTTTTACTGATAAAACACTACACAAACAAAACAAACAAATCCATCCGCTCAAACCCTAACTTAAGAAAAACACAATAAAGTGAAGTTGGAACACCACCGCGCACTCGCCGAATTTTCGCATTCACTATGAATCCGTGTACAACTTCATACGCAAGCAGGGCTTTTTAGTCTAGTACTGATTGCTATATAAACCTACGCATAGCTATATCCTTATAGTGCACATTTTCAATAGGTAAGAAAGAGATATGCCGGCTGGAATCGAAGCCCGCTTGCAAGCCAGCGCGTGCGAGCGATATGACTAGCCGAGTCTCAGTGGGTGACACTGCCTCTCGCGGCTCGGTTGCACGGCGGGACGCGCGACTTATTTTGAAAAGTAAAATAGCGCGAACTTTTAAAATAAATATTTCGGACTCTCCGCTCTCATTAATTTGATTTTTTATTTGTTCTTGATTCGTAATCGATAATTATTTTTATAGGGCAAGCCCGGCTTTTGGGCTTGTATGACAGTACCGCCACTGAAATTCAGCAGCCCTCGTCTGAGAGACGAGTTTCTTGCGGCGTCTATAAATTATAACAAGAAAAATAAGAATAACAAACTAAACTCATCTCACTTGGGAATTGCTGGGGATAAGAAGGTACCAATATACATTTGTGAAAACTTGTCACCAGAAAATAAGAACCTCCACGCTGAAGCCAGAAAAAGGTGCATTAAAGAACTGGGTTATAAGTTTGTCTGGGTTCGCAACGGCCGAATTTTCGCCAGGAAGTCTGAAGATTCCAGCTACATTTACATACGTGATATGGAAACGTTAAAAACTCTAACATAATAAGTATTATTTTAATTTTCTATAGACTAGATATGGCTCTTATTTTAAAATTCAGTGATATTACTTTTTATCACCAAATTGTTAGAGGTCTGAGGACGAAAACAATTGAGGTTTTTAATAACGTAGTACGTAACAATTATGATATTATTATTTTTACTGAAACGTGGCTTAACGACAGTGTTTCTGATTGTGAACTTTTTGATAATCGTTATAAGGTTTATAGACGAGATCGCGAGAGTAGCGGGTTTCATAGCGGCAAGAATGGGGGAGGATGCTTGATAGCTGTCTCCAAACGTCTAATTTCGAAGCGAATGCAAACTATCGAGTCAAAATGTGAGGAAGTATGGGTTAGTGTTCAATTGCCTACAGCTAATGGCGAAAGCAATACACTTCTGATCTGCTGCGTCTATTTGCCTCCTCCAATACAAAAACACATCTTGGAGCACTTTATTGACAATGCTAACAAAATTATGGACTCATATAATCATGACTTACTTATCGTAGGCGACTTTAACTTGAGTAGTTTAGAATGGTCCTATGTCTGTGACTCAAAAGCTTTATCAGCGAATACATACAACAGTACATTTGGTAACATGTTAGTTGACATGTTACCAAATGTACTGTTGTACATCATTGAATGCTCTTGAACAATATAATCATGTGGTCAACAATAAGTTCAAGATACTGGATTTAGTCCTTAGCCAAATTAAGATATCTGACTTATGTGCCTCTAAAGATTCCCTTTCAAAAATCCATGAGCTACATCCACCTTTGACGTTTAGTATATTTTTTTCGAACACTGTCACATTAACACCAAATGATCAGGAATATCGTTTTTGTTTCTTCAAGGCTGATTACACACTGGTAGCTAAAGAGATTCTTGAAACAGATTGGGAAAAGCTTTTTAAGAATTGTCGGGACGTGGACGAGATGGTTTCAGTTTTTTACAAGGTTGTGCGCGAGGTAATAGTTAAATATGTTCCCAGGAAAAAGAAAATTCTCAATAGTAAGTACCCTATCTGGTTCTGCGTGAAAAATTTAAGTATCGCATGAAACTAAAAAAATATAATCAAAATCCATTAGATCAAATTAGTTTCGACCTCTTAAAAAGCAGGTGCTACTCTCTTCAGGCTTCTTGCTATACTAACTATCTGAGTCGACTCGAGCTTTGTCTTCGGTCTAATCCTAAGCTAATTTGGTCTTTTGTTAAACATAAAAAACTCAATAAGAGCTCTTACCCAGCAAGCATGTCTTTAGGAAACGAATCTGCAACAAATGGCCCAGAAATTTGCAACCTATTTGCTTCACATTTTTCCTCAGTTTACAGCACCGCAACTTCCTGTGCAGGGGCTACTGTATACAGTTCCACTTCGAGCAACTCTTTGTGCACGATATCTTTTGACGTTCTTACAGTCTTCAAAGCTTTAAAAAGACTTGATATACATAAAGGTGCAGGTACTGATGGGATTCCTGCTATTTTCGCTGCTAGTTGTGCTAATGCTCTTGCTCTTCCTTTAACAATTATTTTTAATAAGTCTTTGGCTACTGGTGTATTTCCATCCTTCTGGAAAGAAGCTCGTGTCAGCCCTTTACATAAGAATGGTGATGAAAGCAGTGCGAAGAATTATCGACCGATTTCTATCCTTCCAGTGTTCGCTAAACTCTTTGAAAAGTTATTGTATCCTTTGTTTTCAGCGCATTTCAAACACATTTTATCACCAAATCAACATGGGTTCATTAGTTCACGATCAACAGCCACAAATCTGATTTCCTTTGTAGATAAACTTTGTCATTCAGTAGATTAAAAAAAAGCTGTAGATGTAATCTATACAGATTTCAGCAAGGCTTTTGACCGGGTCTTGCACAGTGTTCTAATTAGAAAGCTCCATACATACGGTATTTCTGGTAATGTTTTCGCTTGGTGTGCATCCTACCTTCACAACCGTTGCTCTCGTGTTGAGATCGATGGATATATTTCCGATCCATTCCCAACAGTTTCAGGTGGGCCACAAGGTTCACATTTAGGTCCATTACTGTTTAATATTTTCATAAACGATATTAGCGACTGTTTCCATCACTCTAAGGCATACATGTTCGCAGATGACCTTAAACTCTTAAAGCCTATTAAAACCCTCGATGACTCTCAGTTGTTGCAAGCGGATTTGAATCGTATTGTTGAATGGTGTGATCTAAACGGAATGGACCTTAATATCGATAAATGCTACCATGTTTCCTTCTCAAGGAAAAAACACTTAGTTAGCACATTTTATTACCTAAAGGGAGTCCAACTATGTACCACTGATAATATTCGCGACCTTGGTGTAATTCTTGACTCCAAACTCCGCTTTAACGTTCACATTGATAGTGTTGTTGTAAAAGCTTTTAAAACTTTAGGTTTCTTGCTACGCAACATTAAAGAGTTTAAAAATATTTCCACGAAAATTGTTCTTTATAATTCTCTCGTTCGTTCAGGTTTAGAATATTGTTCAGTAATTTGGAACCCTAACTATGATATTTATGTAAAGCGACTGGAGAGTGTGCAGAAACGTTTTCTTTGGCATTTATCGTTTGGCTGCTTCATGGCTAAAAAGCTACCTCGGTACACTGATAGGTTAAACTATTTTCGAATCAGTTCTTTGTCCGATAGAAGATTATTTCTTGACAATGCATTTTTATGGAAAATTGTAGGAGGACACATAGACTCCCCTGATTTGCTTGGTAGTATCAACGTTAGTGTGCCGACGCGGTTACTGAGGCCAGGTAAATACAAACCTTTTTCAGAAAAGTCTGCTTGTACTAACCTCGGGCTCTTCTCGCCTATAAACCGTCTAATGAGGCAATACAACTCATTGTGTAAAATTAAAGATGTCGACATTTTGCCGACTCATACATTTCATTCAAAAACGCTGTTCTACCACGCAAGCAAATAGCTTAATTTTTAATTTTTATATATTTTAAATTTGTATTATTAATTTATTTTTTATTCGTATTTTTTTTTATTATTACAATTTTTATTCTAATACGATGATACTACTTTTGTATACACATGTCGTAGTTGCCTGTAATTAGAGTAGCATTAAGTCTCATGAATTTATATGTTTAAAAATATTGTTTATTTACTTTCGGACACTACCACCACAATGAAAACACTTGTTATTTTAACTCACTGCACAAACTTTATTAATAACTCCAACGTAAAAAAAAAAAAATACAAGTATCCAAACAACTTATGCAGCGGCCGTGAACCAACCGATACCGCGTTACAGAAACTAACAACGCCATCTATTGAGCGGTTAGGACCGGATACATTTGCTCTTATTTTACACATTCCGCCCACCAAGGACTTGTCCTTTCAAGTTTTAAAAACAATCAAATTAAATATTAAAGAATTCGACATAGGCAAAGAGTGAACGATCTTAACAAAAGAACAATAATGAAAACCGCCCACCGTGAAACATACAGTATTAAAAGGATATCAAATATAAATGTGAACACTATTTTTCAATAGGTAAATGGAATTTAGCTTGGAGCCCTAAAGACTACCTTACAAAATACAAAATAACATATTATTTTTTATATGAACTTAATAGCACACTAAAAAAAACTTAACTCTAGTGAAAGCGTACCGCCCACCGTCAAAATAACTCATTTTTCTAAAAAGCAGACCTTACTCAATGGTCTTTTGAACAATCCATTTTTACATTTTACTGTAACAACACGAGTTATGTTGTCGGGTCCGGGATGCTTGCTTACGATTCTACCTAGTAACCACTTTGCAGGTGGTATGTTATCATCCTTGAGAACAACGATGTCATCGATTTCTGGTTCAAGATTTTTAGTACTCCACTTGTATCTGTGATTTAATGCAACCAAATATTCTTTACTCCATTTTCTCCAGAAATCGTTGACCATCTTTTGAACTACTTTCCATCGCTCTAATCCGGTTAATTTTTCATCAATATAGTTTTCATCACTAACATTTAATAACGGTTCGCCAACCAAAAAATGACCTGGTGTCAGTGGAAGAGGGTCATGGGGGTCATCACTCAAAACACTGATTGGACGCGAATTTAAACAAGCTTCTACATGCGCTAAAATTGTGGAAAGCTCCTCAAAAGTTAGAGTGCTGTCTCCAATGACTCTTTTCAAATGACCCTTGACGCTACGTACACCTGCTTCCCATAGTCCTCCAAAGTTTGGCGCATATGGCGGAATAAAGTGCCAGGTTGTAGAATGTAATGTTAGAAGATGAGCAATCTCATCTGGCAGTTTTGACTTAGCACGGTCAAACATATCCCGTAGCTCCTTATCTGCTCCGACAAAATTCAGTCCATTGTCACTATACAAGTCCTGACAATGTCCGCGCCTTGACGTGAAACGTCGAAAAGCTGCTATGAACCCTTGTGAGGTGAGGTTAGAGACCACTTCCAAATGAATGGCACGCGTGACCATACATACGAACAAACAGATGTAGCCCTTATATGATTTAGCCCCTCGACCTGGTGACAATCGAACATGAAAAGGACCAGCGTAATCCACACCAGCTGATCTGAACGGTTTGCTTGGCCTGAGACGAACTTCAGGAATTTGCCCCATCAATTGATTCTTGGCAGTTTCAGAGTAACGCTGACAAATAACGCATTTACGATAATGTGTTTTGACTTGATCTCGAGCGCGTATGATCCAATATTTTGAACGTAACATGTTCAACATTAATTGTGGTCCGCCATGCATAGTGCGAGCGTGGGCATCCGATACGAGAAGTTTACTAAGATGACTCTTAGGAATGATGATCGGGTTGGTCGTGTCTCGACTTACATGGGCAAGATTTATGCGACCACCAACTCTTATGATCCCATTTTGGTCCAAAGTCGGACATAAATTGTGCAGCATACTTTTCTTAGGGACGCACTCGCCTTTCCTCAATAGTTTGAGTTCTTCAGGAAACTCTAATTCTTGAACTTGCTTGATGCACATGTTGAGGGTTTGACTGATTTCTTCTGTAGTAATGAACTTTGGTAATTGTCCTTCCTTAAGTAATTTGTATTTCGACAGCCTTCTGCAATAAGACATAACTCTCAACATTTTCTGTAAGTTTGAAAATTTTGACCACTCTAAATCACTTTCTCTTTTCGGTTCTGTAACCTTCAAAGCAACTATTCTTTCTTCTTCATGTGTATCTGGTGTTTCCGTATCTGTTTTAACAAATGGTTTCCTTAACCAATCTGGTCCATACCACCAGAGGTCATGAGTCTGTAGCTCCATTGGTTTAAGGCCTCTCGATGCGCAGTCAGATGGGTTCATATTTGATGTAACATGACCCCACTGGTCAAAGTCTAGTATATTTAATATATCCGATACTCGGTTGCTAACGAAGGTATGCCAACGACTAGCTCCTCCTTTCAGCCATGCAAGAACGACAGTGGAGTCTGTCCACGCGAAAAGTTTCTCCTTTGGTATGTCCATTACTTGAGATATTTCAGACAGGAGTTTTGCAGCAAGAGGCGCTCCGCACAATTCCAATCGTGGGATTGATACCTCCTTCTTTATCGGCGCTACTTTAGTCTTTGCAGATACCAGACTCGTATGAATGGTTCCGTTTTCGTCCGTAACTTTCAGATACACTGCTGCCGCGTAGGCTGTTCTCGATGCATCGGAAAAAGCGTGCAATTCTACATCGCAATTCTTCGTACATTTGAGCCAACGAGGGATTATAATATCCTTTATTTGTGACAATTCTTGGCGATATTCAAGCCATTCATGCAGCACATCAGAAGTCAACGGATCATCCCAATCCAATTTAGATTTCCATAGTTTCTGGATAAAAACTTTCGCTGTAATCACAACGGGTCCAATCCAGCCCATCGGGTCGTACAGTCGACAAATGTCCGACAATACTTGCCGCTTAGTAACAGGCTCCTTTATTTCCGGTAAGGTTACCGTGTACTCAAAGTTGTCCGTCTTAGGATTCCAGCTGATGCCTAGAACTTTAAGCGTATGGTCTGACCTGATCGGAACGCATTGGTCTAAATTACGTTCGTCCTTTCCGATGTGTTCTAACAGATTTTGACTGTTACTGCTCCATTTTTGTAACTGAAACCCTCCGCTGTTCATAAGCCCATTCATCTCATCGTAAATTTGTTTTGCTTCCCTTTCAGTGTCGCAGCCAGTCATCAAATCATCCATGTAATAATCTTTTTTAGCGATTTCTGCAGCCACTGGATATCTCACCTTCTCGTCATCAGCCAATTTCTGTATCGTCTTCACAGCAAGGTAGGGTGCGCAAGCCGTGCCAAAGGTAAGTGTCAAAAGTTTGTAATGTTCTATAGGTTCTTGGGGAGAATGACGCCATAAAATCCTTTGAAAATTAGTATCGTATTTATGTACCAGTACTTGTCTATACATCTTTACTAAATCCGCTACGATACAAATAGCATGTGTTCGCCATCTCATAAGTAAATGCCTCAACTCTTGTTGAATCTTAGGCCCCACTAATAAATTATCATTGAGTGAAACATCGTTAGTTCCTTTCGAACTCCCATTAAATACTATTCGTACTCTAGTAGTCTCTTTATCGTCTCGCACTACAGCGTGATGAGGAAGATAAACTGCCTTAGGATTCTCAATGTCGTCCTTGTCAACACGAGCCATGTGATTTAAGGTAAGGTATTCAGCCATGACTTTCCTGTATTCATCATACAATGTGGGATTTTTCACTAACCTTCGTTCTAGCGACAACAGCTTCCTCTCTGCAATATCCTTCGAGTGGCCATATTGACATTGAGGATTTCCTTCTGTAAAAGGTAAGCGAACCACGTACCTCCCTTCATCATTTCGTTCAGTAGTAGCTTCGTAGAGTTCTTCACATTTCCGTTCATCTGCATTGAGTTTTCTTTGAATACTTTGAGGTTCAGACTCTATTTCCCAAAATTTTTGGAGAAGATCGTTGTCGATTACATGTACATGCATCGCCGTCACGTTTGGATTCGCTGAAGGTGAAGACATCCTGCCAGAGAATATCCAGCCAAGTGTCGTGTTTTGAGCTACAAGATTTTCTTTCTTCATGATGCCGCTCAACAATATATCGCCATAAACTTCAGCGCCTAATAATAAATCAATATTACCGGGTGATGTGAAATCTGGATCAGCCAAAGGCAGCTCATCCATCTTCAGCCAAGTCGGAGATTCTAACCTGTTACTGGGAAGCAAAGAAGACAGTGATTTGAGTACGTATGCATTTACATGGTAAGTAATTTTGGGATCATGTCGTGATTCAATAGGAACCGTTACGTGATATTTGATGTGAGTTTGACCGTTTCCCAACCCTGACACCACGCCATTTACTAAAACACGCTTTAAGCCTAGTAATTGTGCTGTAGACTCGGTTACGAAAGATGCTTGCGAGCCTTGATCAAGCAAAGCTCGAAACACCAACTTCCTTCCGTCCTTTGCTCTCGCCTTGACAACTGCAGTCGCCAGCAAAACATTGTATCCTTGAGATGGATCTTCCCTTGAAAAATTTGCAACAATCTGCTGTTCTTCAGGTATCCTCGTCTGCTGTTGTCCCTCTTGTTGTGTAGATTGTGTGTTCTCTCCTGACTGTCCTTGAGTAGTGTCGCTTTTTGTGACATGCAACATTGTGTGGTGACGTCGCCCACATTTCTTACAGGTAGTAGCTTGACGACACTTGCTTACTATATGACTAGACGATAAGCAATTGAAACAAAGCCCTTTAGATTGCACGTAGGTTTTTCGTTCCTGAGGTGATTTCTGTCCAAACTTCTCGCAAAGGTATAGAAAATGCTCTTTATCACCACAACATCCGCATAGCAATTTATTTTGTTGGTTCGTATTTACAGAAGCGTGGAAGGACTGTCTCTCATTATTCTTTGGTTTTGCAGTTGATTGCGTAGAAGTTTTCGATACGTGTTTACCCGCTTCAATCATCTCGAGAGTACGAAATCTGGATTCGAGAAATTCAATCAATTGATCGTAAGTCGGTATTTCATCAGTCGTTGCACTCAGATGATTTTCCCAATGCTTGTGCGATTCCACATCAAGTTTTGAGACCACTAAAAATACGACTATAGGACTCCATGAAGTAGTATCTATTTCAAGATTTTTCAATGATTTCAAGCATGATGATGTTGTATCCATTAATTGTCTTATTGCCTTTGGAGATTCTGATGTAATTTGTTTCTGAGCGAATAAAGTTTTCATGATAGCATTACAATTGTATCGTTTATTATTGTACCGTTTGGTGAGTTGCTTCCATGCCTCTGCGTAATTCTGCTCAGTTGTGGCTAAATTCCTCAAAAGATTTTCAGGCTCTCCGGATAGACTTGACTTGAGGTAGTGTAGTTTCTGTACATTAGTCAAGTTCTTGCTATCATGTATCACTATGAGACAAACATATCATGAAACGTCTGCCATTCATCATACTTGCCCGTAAATGTTGGTAACTGAATTCTTGGTAGCTTAATTTCTGCGCCTTGTGGGTTTACAGGCGGTGGAGAGTCGGAATTCCTTTTAAATGCTTGAATGTGTTCTTTCAGCAAGCATTTGTATAATGTATACTCTTCAAGGAATAGTTCATAAATATCAGCAGTATAATATCGATTGGTCTCCTTGTCTTCACTGGAACTGATAGAAACAACCTCTCTATGACCATCCCTGAATTCATTTTTTATTTCGTCTAAACTATCCAACCTAGTTTCAACATAGATTTGTGTCATTCTTTCTTTTGGAGTCTTTTTAAAGTTCCGCAGTGCCTTCTGTAATCTATCGTAAATGTCCATTTGAACTTTAACTAAATCTTCGACTTCCGCCATTATTTAGAATTATATTTCACGACTGTTCAAAAATATTCTAAGTCCGTAGAATTACTTCGCACAATTTCAAAGTTTTCACAGTAGTAAATTTGACTAAGTCCATATGATGAAATCTCAAAATTTTACAAGTGTCAACACTAGTAAAATATTCTAAGTCCATAGAATAAAAACTTGAAATTTTACAAGTCCTGATCACAACAACGTGTTTGAATTTGGTAGGATCCAACAAAGTCCAAGTTCACTATCACTCCCGGGTTTCGGCACCATAATGTTTATTTACTTTCGGACACTACCACCACAATGAAAACACTTGTTATTTTAACTCACTGCACAAACTTTATTAATAACTCCAACGTAAAAAAAAAAAAAATACAAGTATCCAAACAACTTATGCAGCGGCCGTGAACCAACCGATACCGCGTTACAGAAACTAACAACGCCATCTATTGAGCGGTTAGGACCGGATACATTTGCTCTTATTTTACACAAATATATTTGATGTATACTCTGTAGGTAACCTAATTAAATAAATAAATAAATAATTCCCTTCCATATCTTTATCCTAATTACGGGGAGTGTATATAAGTAGAGTCACCGCGGGGTGCAGGTAGCAGGCGACGGTCGCGTTGTGCGAGGCGAGCAGCCTGGCGGCGGTGAGCGCGGCGGCCCCGCTGCGGGTGCTGCCGGCGAGCACCGCCACGGTGGGCGCCTGGTGCGCGTGGCGGGGCTATACACACTCACCGCGGGGTGCAGGTAGCAGGCGACGGTCGCGTTGTGCGAGGCGAGCAGCCTGGCGGCGGTGAGCGCGGCGGCCCCGCTGCGGGTGCTGCCGGCGAGCACCGCCACGGTGGGCGCCTGGTGCGCGTGGCGGGGCTATACACACTCACCGCGGGGTGCAGGTAGCAGGCGACGGTCGCGTTGTGCGAGGCGAGCAGCCTGGCGGCGGTGAGCGCGGCGGCCCCGCTGCGGGTGCTGCCGGCGAGCACCGCCACGGTGGGCGCCTGGTGCGCGTGGCGGGGCTATACACACTCACCGCGGGGTGCAGGTAGCAGGCGACGGTCGCGTTGTGCGAGGCGAGCAGCCTGGCGGCGGTGAGCGCGGCGGCCCCGCTGCGGGTGCTGCCGGCGAGCACCGCCACGGTGGGCGCCTGGTGCGCGTGGCGGGGCTATACACACTCACCGCGGGGTGCAGGTAGCAGGCGACGGTCGCGTTGTGCGAGGCGAGCAGCCTGGCGGCGGTGAGCGCGGCGGCCCCGCTGCGGGTGCTGCCGGCGAGCACCGCCACGGTGGGCGCCTGGTGCGCGTGGCGGGGCTATACACACTCACCGCGGGGTGCAGGTAGCAGGCGACGGTCGCGTTGTGCGAGGCGAGCAGCCTGGCGGCGGTGAGCGCGGCGGCCCCGCTGCGGGTGCTGCCGGCGAGCACCGCCACGGTGGGCGCCTGGTGCGCGTGGCGGGGCTATACACACTCACCGCGGGGTGCAGGTAGCAGGCGACGGTCGCGTTGTGCGAGGCGAGCAGCCTGGCGGCGGTGAGCGCGGCGGCCCCGCTGCGGGTGCTGCCGGCGAGCACCGCCACGGTGGGCGCCTGGTGCGCGTGGCGGGGCTATACACACTCACCGCGGGGTGCAGGTAGCAGGCGACGGTCGCGTTGTGCGAGGCGAGCAGCCTGGCGGCGGTGAGCGCGGCGGCCCCGCTGCGGGTGCTGCCGGCGAGCACCGCCACGGTGGGCGCCTGGTGCGCGTGGCGGGGCTATACACACTCACCGCGGGGTGCAGGTAGCAGGCGACGGTCGCGTTGTGCGAGGCGAGCAGCCTGGCGGCGGTGAGCGCGGCGGCCCCGCTGCGGGTGCTGCCGGCGAGCACCGCCACGGTGGGCGCCTGGTGCGCGTGGCGGGGCTATACACACTCACCGCGGGGTGCAGGTAGCAGGCGACGGTCGCGTTGTGCGAGGCGAGCAGCCTGGCGGCGGTGAGCGCGGCGGCCCCGCTGCGGGTGCTGCCGGCGAGCACCGCCACGGTGGGCGCCTGGTGCGCGTGGCGGGGCTATACACACTCACCGCGGGGTGCAGGTAGCAGGCGACGGTCGCGTTGTGCGAGGCGAGCAGCCTGGCGGCGGTGAGCGCGGCGGCCCCGCTGCGGGTGCTGCCGGCGAGCACCGCCACGGTGGGCGCCTGGTGCGCGTGGCGGGGCTATACACACTCACCGCGGGGTGCAGGTAGCAGGCGACGGTCGCGTTGTGCGAGGCGAGCAGCCTGGCGGCGGTGAGCGCGGCGGCCCCGCTGCGGGTGCTGCCGGCGAGCACCGCCACGGTGGGCGCCTGGTGCGCGTGGCGGGGCTATACACACTCACCGCGGGGTGCAGGTAGCAGGCGACGGTCGCGTTGTGCGAGGCGAGCAGCCTGGCGGCGGTGAGCGCGGCGGCCCCGCTGCGGGTGCTGCCGGCGAGCACCGCCACGGTGGGCGCCTGGTGCGCGTTGCGGGGCTCCAGCCGCCGCCCGCCGCCCACCAGCCGCACGCACACGTCCGCGCACGCGCGCGCCAGCAGCGTTCGCGCACCTGACCGTAACAAAATTGTTACTCATCTACACTTAAGTCGTACTGTTTGAAATATGATTCAATAAGTTAACAAATAAAGCCGAATAGAAAACAGAGTAACTACTGATTTAAAGTTAACAAATAAAGCCGAGTAGAAAGCAGAGTAACTACTGATTTCACTAAGATTTTTCAAATCAGACATAACACTGTTGTTAAACACTGTTGTTAACGTATTATGCGTTTCACGAGGAAAAGAAAACCTAACTGATCATCATTAAAAAAAACTAACTGAATGACTGAGAAAACCAAGGAGGTTGAGGTGGGAGCCATAAGCGTATCCATTTCTTGCAGGGGAAATTGCGAATAGGTTGGCTTCGAATCGTAACCAATTGGCACTTCATCCCTCCTCATTCTCCAAATTTTGAAGGATTGTGGGAAGCGGGTGTGAAGTCAACCAAACACCGTATTCATTTCTTGCAGGGGACCTCCATACTAAAATGTATGGATTTTTATCAAATATTATAAATTATATTTTTATCAAATCCCAAAAATATGATTAACTTGATTAGACAGTTTGTATGGAGAGACCGATTTTGTTTTTCATTTCCTGAAAAGTTAATTCACAGAAAGTTGTTGTTACGTTGACACATCATGCCCTTTTCAGTTTTCGGAAACCTGTGCCTTACACCCTGTAAGTATCATCATAACATCCCATGAAACGTCCACTGCAGGACAGGGAGCTCCCTACAGAACTCCAGCAAAAGTGCATAGTACTTTGGAGGGGATTTACCATAGTCATGCTTGTTAGTGTTGCGGCTGGCGACCGCTGTTGTAAGATGGTACGATACACAGAAAGATGCTGCTGCCCATCTTCCAGTTAATAAGCCCTTAGTCGTCCCTTACGACACCCACAGAAGGGGAGTATTGACACGTCATAAATCTCACCTTCAGCCAGGCCGGCTCGCGTGATCCCCTCCCACAGTCGCCTGCGTGTGGCGGTAAGTACACTCGGCACGCACACTCCCTCATCCGACACGTAGTCTAATAGCCCTCGTATCGCGTCGGGCACACGTATCGCACGTTTAGTCGCCGCTGAGGCAGTAACCGCGCCGCCTAGAACGTTTTCGTCGTGTCGAAACTGCGAATTAAACATTTAAATATCAATATTATTTATCTCCTTAATATTGACGTTTTGTACAAGTGCTGTGACTATCAAACGGTTGCTCACCCATCAATTTAGTAGTAGGTACCTAGCTATTGTCTTTTTTTTTTCCTTGTTTTTGAAACCCTATTTATGTTTTGTTTTTATTTCATAATCTCAGGTGTATTATATTCTTCCTTTCTATACTTATAAGCCTCTATAAACGCTCTGTCAAAGGATTATTTTTATGTTTGTGTTAGTGGTGAAGATTTGTTATTAGTATATCATTTGTATATTTATATAATTTTATTTAACTGTTAATCTTCCAAATCTTATAATAAAATAAAAAATAAAGTACTTTTATTTGATAGCCTAAGTTCGACTGCTGGACAACTGGGATTGGAAAACCCATTTGATAAAGATAACCTTGTTAACAAAAACAAGGATTAAAATTAACAGAAAAAACATATCGGCTATCCGTGGTGGTTTATCTTTTCGGAAAACAGTTAACAAATGAGTAAATTGGTTTTATCTACTTTTATTGTAAGAAACTGCACAAAATTTCATTTTGTTAAACTAAATCTCTACAGACTTTGTACCATTCTTATTTCAATAGACGTACGAGCTAGAATCGCACTGCGAATGTCAAATTTGTCCTGTCGTTGGCTGTACAAGATCTCTGGGTGGCTATACAGATACAACCGTAAGTCTTACGTGGATACGACTATTTTTTTTATTTCAGACTGCTAATTCAAATACAGTCCATAGTGTTAGTAACATACTTAGAACTATGTTAGTATGCTAAATACGCCAAAACCTCTCAAGTGGTAGTTCCACCTGCGTAACTGAAAAAGTTTATCCTACAACTTTTGTAAATTAGAATTTAAAAAAAAATATTCTCTATAGTAGTGGGACATATTTTGTTCTTATTTGCATCCTGTGTATCATATTCGATTTTTGTGTTGGAATGATGTAGGGTGCGTCTGTCTCGGTTATGGACAAAACAAATCTTCTTAATTATGAATATCATTATTTGTCTACATATTTATTTATTTATCTATTATAATATCATATGTATATATGTATTCATCATATAGCATGTTTCTATATTTTATATACTATGAAGTATCTTATGTAAACTTAACGGTGCTCCCCTCTTTGCCTTTAATATAATTTTAATACTGGCTAAGCCACAATCGCTTAAAATTGGAAAACGTGGAAAGTTTTTATTGGCCTACAAAATATGTATCCCGTATTTTTATTTTTAAATTAAGCATAAGCTGTTATTATCCTAAATAAAATAAAATACATTATTTTTATGGAGACTTTTAATTTCCAAAAGTTGTTCAGTTACACGGGTGGAACTACCACCCGAGAGGTTTTGCTACGCTACCTACGCTACCCACGTACACTCAACCGCCCTCCCCCTCACCCCATCTCCGCACACCCTCAGACTTATCGTATATGGTACTTTTACAAAAAAAATGTGTTTTTACAAAATTGCCGGATTTAATTATTTACAGCTTGAAATAGCCTAAATTACTTTTTAAAATCATAGATTTAATGCAACCTCATATTGTAAATTGACTGGACTAAAGATGTTGCACGAAATGACCCCCTCAAACGAAAGCATACAAATATTAAAGTCAGCACCATACCTTCCCAGCATCATCCGCCTGCCTCACGAGATCAGGCTTCTGATTGTTCATCTGTTCCCACAGCGCTCGCTTGTCAAATAATGCTAAATTCCCTTCAAAGTCAAAATCCCTGTCCAACGCTGGGTCCGCTGCGGAACCAAAGCAGGCCTCATTGCGTCGCCTGTAACAAAAAATTAAAAAACCGTAAGTTTGACGTGGGTACATCTAATTAGGTAGGTACAGTCAATAGCACGTCAAGCTTCCCCCCCCCCTCATCGCCCCAACACTTCATAAACCTCTCATCATCATCATCATATCAGCCGAAAGACGTCCACTGCTGGACTGGCCTCCCCTAAAGATCTCCATGACGACCGGTCCTGCGCTGCTCGCATCCAGCGGCTTCCCGCGACCTTGACCAGATCGTCGGTCCACCTTGTGGGGGTCCACCTGCCAACGCTTCGTCTTCCGGTACTTGGTCGCCACTCTAGAACCCTTACGCCCCATCGGCCATCGGTTCTTCTTGCGATGTGCCCTGCCCACTGCCACTTTAGTTTAGCGACTCTCAGGACTATGTCAGTTGCTTTTGTTCTTCTGCGGATCTCCTCATTTCTGATTCGATCTCGCAGAGAGACTCCGAGCATAGCGGAGAGGGCCTATATCTACGGTGATTCAGATAATTTTATTTTATTTTGTTTGGAAAACTTACAGCCTTATTTTTTACACATTACTCATTATACATTAGGTAGGATCTGGGCCATTAACAAGTTTTCACCTATAAAAATGAAACTTAAGATAAAAAAAGAACTGAAGGTAGGCTTAAAAAAACACATCAAGCTCGACACTTGCAGCGCAACTGTAGCTTCTATGCTTTATGAAATAAGTAGAACAATACAAAGTCCGAAGTGACGAGCTTGACATGCATGAATTAACGTGAGTAACAATCGGATAAAACAACTTAAAACTAAACAAACATTAAAATATACTTATATTTTATACCAGGCCACTCAGAAAGTATTGCGAAAAATAGTTTTTATATATGGGAGACTGGCCGGTCAGAATCTTTTTCGAAAATATGATTACTTGTAAGTAAAAATATGTGTGTTCCATTTTCAAAATTTCCCTCCACATTTTTTGCGAGCCAATTCAAAGTATCGTGTCTTACTGAAAAATGGATCTGCGCCGGGAACATTTTAGAGCTATGATTTTTTACGATTTCAAGTGTCGCCTGAAACCGGATGAATCGTTCGATAGACTTCAAATGGCATTTATGGATGAAAGCCCCTCCAAGGCAACCGTGTATCGTTGGTATAACGAATTTAGGCGCGGTCGACCAACCTTGGGGGATGAAGAAAGAAGCGGTCGCCCTTTGACGGCTATTACGGAAGAAAACGTGCTAGCAGTGAAAAATTTAATCCAAGATAATAGGCGAATTACATATCAGGAGATTCAGCACATATTAAAGATTGGATCGGGAAGCGTTCACGAGATTCTACACGGGCATCTTCGCGTGAGGAGGATAGTATCGCGCTGGGTGCCGCACTACCTCACCGACGCTCAGAAGCAGGCCCGGGTGGAATGGTGCCGTGATATGCTGAACAAATTTGAAGCAGGCTCGTCTCGGCGTGTTTACGACATCGTAACAGGTGATGAGTCCTGGATTTATCAATACGATCCAGAAACCAAGCGCCAGTCGACAGTTTGGGTGTTTCAAAATGAACCAACGCCTACCAAAGTGAAGCGATCTCGAAGCGGGGGGAAGATTTTGATCGCCAGCTTTTTTAATTTGACTGGCCACTTGGCCTCAATTCCCTTACGAGATCAAAGAAGCATCAACGCCGAATGGTATACTACCAAATGTTTACCAGAAGTTTTTTCTGTTGTGAGCAACAAGCGACCAAACACAGGGCTCCGCGGACTACTGCTCCACCACGACAATGCGCCTGCACACACCGCGCTCAAAACGAGGGACTTCCTGGACAGCACACCAGTCAAACTCCTGGGTCACCCTCCTTACAGCCCTGATCTAGCACCGTGTGACTTCTTTTTATTTCCAAAAATAAAAAATCAGCTCAAGGGGATACAATTTTCGTCGCCGGAAGATGCGCTGGCTGCGTTCGAGCAGGCTGTAAACGAGGTGTCTACGGCGGACTGGAAAAAGTGTTTTGAAAACTGGTTCAGACGTATGAATCTTTGTATAGAGGCTGGTGGAGAGTACTTTGAAAAGATTTAATAAAAATATATGTACCTGTAGAACAATTTTTTTTAGTGTCGCAAATATTTCTGAGTGTCCCACGTATGTACCTACTAAACTAATGTAGACTGGGTGTTTGTGCCACCTAAAAAAATATTTTTTTTTTACGTATGGAATAATAAAATAAATCATGCCTCAAATTAGAAATATAGCTGTAAAAAACTTATAAAAAGAAGTCATTATTAATAAAGGTTTTAAACTGAGCTGCCTTCTTGAAAAATAAGTCGGTATGCTGTGACATTTTATTGTTGAATAACCTACAAACTCGCGGTATATATGAGTTGCTCTTATAGTTAATCGTAGTGGCCGAAACATGAAGCGATAACCAGGGTGTCTACTCTCAAAGTCCGATATATCGAAACGATACTATTCGAAACATGCAAATGCAAAACTTCGTCCCTTGACAATAGAGTAGAATATTGGTTGGATGCAGTTTGAAAATTCATCGAACCAATATTCTACTCTATTGTCAAGGGACGAAGATTTGCATTTGCATGTTTCGAGTAGTATCGTTTCGATATATCGGACTTTGAGAGTAGACACCCAGTCAGAGGCGGCTCGTCCTAAAGAGCACTGGTGCAGTGCACTCCCTCTTTCACAAAACTCAAACTTAGGATGTATTACCTACCTAGTTAAGTTACATACGATTACATACCTATTTTCATAACCCTATACGTTGTATACATTTATAATAGCCTAAGAAATAATTACGCAACAAATACGTAGTCAAGTTGTACCAAGTGGATCGCCAGCGATTCCGCTCCTATGAAGAAATCTTCAGTACAATTCCTTATACACAATTCAATGAGTGTGAAAGAGAAACATCAACACACTCGAGCGCGTGAAACAAAAGATTTTCTATGAGAAATTAGCCTAATCAGGAGCGCTGCTCAAGGCTACGTTGCCAGATCGCGATGCCATGCAGTTCGGTCAGCGCTGTTGCCGATCATACGTAAACAAACTTTTCGTATACAGCTCTCAGTTACTGTTCGCAATTTTGCTTGAAAATTTAGAAATAATTGTTTTTAATAGTGTACGTGCTTAATTACTGTAAAAATGGACGAATACAGTGTCGTTTACATTAAAAAATGCGAAAAAGACTTTACAAATACGACTTGAACTCAATGAAAAGGGGCCGCCACAAACTGAAATCGCGCTAGTTCAAAAATGTAGTACAAAAATTCACTTTTAATCGTGTTTTCAAACCAGAACAATATTTAAAAACACCTTGGATATGCGGTTATAATTAAATTGTTTTGTTTCCCGTGTCTGGTATTTGGAGCTGACGCTGGCGCGCATAATATGTAGGTAACAATAAAGCCATAAAAAATATTTCATCATTAAATGGTAGGTAAGTAAATTTATTTAAGTATTAAATTTTTTTGTGAATGGAAACGTTGGAAGGGGAAGGCCTCGGCGAACGTACCAGGAACAAATTCAGGACGTTCTGAATAAAGGCCAGGTTAAAAGTACCCTAAACCGACGAGCATGTATGAAAGGATTGACGAAGGTTCAGGAAGCAAGGGAAGTATGTCAAGATCGTAGCAGGTGGAGAACTGTGGTCTCTGCCTACCCCGACGGGAACAAGGCGTGATGTTATGTATGTATGTATTTTTTTGTGCACACCCATTAAAAAATGTCACGAGCCGCCTCTGCACCCAGTTACGACGCGATGGACGCGCGACTGGTACTTGCAAGCCAATCTGAGAGAGTAACTCTGGCACGTCTAGACTACCGGTAAATAAATTGGAGAGAAGTGTGAAGTCAGATATTTCTCTTCGCAAGAACAATGGCAGAAAATGAAAGTGCTTGCAACGATCAGTATAATCCTTAAGATTTGTTTTAAATCTTCGGTTTAGGTACCTCAGAAACTTGCGTTGAATCAATTCAATTTTATCAATATATTTTGCGTAACACGGACTCCATACATGCGAACAGTATTCTAGTTGGCTTCTCACAAGGGCGCAGTAAAGAATTTTTAGAGTTTTTGCCGATTTAAACTTTTTCCCCACTCTAAAAAGAAAACCTAATGCCTTAGTAGCCTTTCCAGTGATTTTGGCTATATGTTGATCATATAATAGTTTAGAATCGAACGTGACTCCCAGATCATTGACAACACTAGTTCTAGATAGCACAGATTGGTTTATAGTGTAATCATATAAAACAGGGTTACTCTTCCTTGTGAATGTAATACTATTGCATTTAGCAATATTAAGGTTAAGCTTATTAATCAAACAGTAGTTCGAAAGCATATTTATATCACTTTGAAGCAACAAAGTGTCATTATGAGAATGTATAGTTTTGAAAATTTTCATGTCGTCGGCGAAGAGCAATACATTGGAGTGTTGGAAACAATTGTGAATGTCTGATATAAATAATGTAAATAAAAGCGGACCTAAAATAGAGCCTTGTGGCACACCCGACGGAATCAAAACGGGTCATAATTTTATTCAATGTAGATTCTTTACAGAATACTTATTGAATGTCATGCAGAATACAATGCAAATACTCTATTTGTTCGAGTCTACACCATTTCGGATCGTGCTATGGCAGTGTAAAAGAAGCGGCAAGAAACCACTGCAGCACGGCTTACTTTAAGGCCACGTCCTGATTAGGCTCACAGTGAGCCGCTCACTGTGAGCCGACTGACTGAGCGGCGTATCCGTCACTCGCTCTAGGTCACGCGTTATATGCCTAGCGCTTCGCGTATCGGAGACGATACAACCGACAGTAGGTTGCCGCACGCCCGCTTGAGAGCTCGCACGTCACGTTTATCGCGCTGACTATCGAAATGCCGAAACCACGCAATTATTATGCAATTTTAAAAACAATTGATTTTCCTCCGCTTTGCTCATGTTTCCCTTTTGATTATTTGTTAAAATTATTTACGCGGTTTCGGATATTTTCGACAATAAAATTTAATAATCGGGAATTCAGGGAACCGGAAGGGAAAAAATGCATCTATAATATTATTAAACTGAAACATATTTTATCAACAAATAAAAAATAATTGATTTTCTACAACATTCGTTTTATTACCAAAATCACCATAGGTACAACCCTAGCACATTCGCTCGATGACGCGCTCGCACGTTGGTCGCGCGGCGGGCAAAACAATTCTGGTCGCTGCGAACAGCTGCTATTATTATTAAGATTTTGTAGGCTATAATAGCGTAGGTATTTTCGCATTTATACGGGAGTGAGGTATCTGTTACGAAGTAACTATTTAGTAATCTGTGGTATCGGACGCTTACTCAATTCGTTCCGTCGGCGTAGTGAGCTGACTGAGCCGGCGACCGGGAGCATAGTCCGCGGCGTCTCAGCTGGTCACTGAATAAATCCGCAAGCGAAACGCCGCAAACTGCGTACAGTACGCGCTGAATGGACACTCCGTTTAAAATATATAGGGAGGCGTACTGGAGGCAGCCAGTGAGCGGGTCACTGTTAGCCTAATGGGGACGTGGCCGAATGTGTTTCTTGCACAAAGTGACCTCAAAAACGAGAGCATAGACATCTCCATGTCAATAATTCCATCATCATTCAATCACAATTACCGTCTCTGTGGTCTAGTGGTTACAGCATTCGGCTCTCGATCTTTTGGTTCTGGGTTTGAGTCCCGGTGACGACAATGCCAAACTTCAGTTTGTATGACTTCCCCAGTTTAGTTAGGATTTTGCAGCATGAATCATGTGATTGTCAGAAAAGTAACATGATTTCGTACTTCGGTAGGTAGTAGTTTTTAGTAAAAATAAAATATAACCTGATCAGTCAACGTAACTGAACAACTTTCAGCAAATAAAACTTTCAGGAAATTAAAACAAAATTAGCCTCCCCATACAAACTGTCCTATCAAGTTTGCAACTTTGTATGGAAGCCGATTTTATGTTGTACTGAATATGCAAGTCTACGCTAACTTCAATTTTGAAATTCGAGCTTGTTGTATGTAGTTTCCGTGGTGTGCCAATGATTTGGTGCCGACGAAGAATAGTATAAGCCCTTAGTTGCCTCTTACGACACCTGTGGATAGAGATGAGTTGGTACTATTGTTTGCTGGCACCACTCTGACAGCCCGTGCTCATAGTATGACTGACCTGGCCATGTCCCCTTTGCCTCCGCCTCCGCCCCCGGATGGAACTCCGCCCCGCGCTTTCGGAGTGGATCCAGTGTTGCCATAGCTACCTGTGTAAAAGCACAAAGATACGCTTTTAGAATCTACTCGATTCAACATAAAAAACCGGTCAAGTGCGAGTCGTACTCGCGCGCCGAGGGTGCCGATATACAAAAAGTGTTTTTAGCAGCAATAAAGTCCATTTTTAGGACCACAAAACTAAATTTGTTTGTAAAGGTTTTTTGCAGATTTCTAAAAAACTGTGCTACTTAGAGAGATCGTTTATTTTTCCTGTAATAATCATATAAACCTCTATCGACTATAATTAATTCAGATTTTTAGTTTAGGGGCATTCCAAGCTAACGGTGACCGCATATGTGAAAAACTATTTTGCATAAAAAGGTTTTTACTATAGCTAAACATCTAATAAACATTCCATATTTATCGACTACATATTTTTTTTTTAGCAAAAGTACCAATTTATTATTATTTTTTTGGGCGAAACACCGCTCACTGTTTTAATCCTATGGTAGTTATTATTCTTCAATGTTGGCAACTCTGTTCTTCTTCATTCTGTTGTCGTTTCGTCGCGTACTAGCGTTTATTCTTTAAAGCATTATATAAGATATTATCTGCAAAAGGGATAAGCATAAAAGGTAAGTGAATTTCATACTTATCGCGTTTTGAAGTGGCACGTATAGCTTGTCCCGACCGTCACGGCGAAACAGACATAAGTTTTTCCTAACCTAAAAATGTGCATATCAGTAAACAAAAAACTATTGCAAAGTAAGCCACAGCATAGGACACATAGTTTTGTCTTAATTTTTTCCTCTCGCTAAATATATAGTCCATTTTTATTAAGATTTGAAGATTGTCCCGACCGTCACAGTCCCGACCGTCACAAACTCGCCTGTCTCGAGTACAAGCAGTTTGAGTCATAGAATGGTGACATTGATGGGAAATCATTGGTGTTTTGGCTTAGACATAGTTTATGCCTATGCTCGGAGAGACACCGCGACACTCGGAGAGGCCACTCGGCAGGAGTGTGAATGGTCGCACACGCCTCGTCTCAATGGTCTCGACCCTCCTCTGTAGACAGAGAGAGCTCTGGTTTGTAAATTCTCGGGGGAGTACTCTGCTGTGTCTCGCTGTGTGCTGCATTATAGTTTTTGATATGTTATATGGACAACATATTATTATAGAGTGTTTTAATCTTCCGCCTTGGGCCACCTAGTTTTGCTTCCGTCGCGCCGTGACTTTTTTTTCATGTACGCTATCTGCTTTTTTCTTAACGTTTTTGGTTTTGGTATTGGCCAAGAGGTGAGGCGAAGCGGCGTTCGCCGCATATCCGCCACCTGGACTCATCTCGCCCCCGCTGGGCCGGCCCGCGCCTCGCTTCGTATGTTCTTATGTTTTGGTTATGGTTTTTGTACTGGTTATGGTATTTTGCTTTTAGCTTAAATTTCTATTACAGCATGGACCCAGCTGAAAGAAAACGTCGGTCTAGAGAGAGGATGAAGGATGATGATGTTTACTCCAGTGACAGTGACATGGACTTCTCAGACCAAATGGCACTAAATGACCAATGTGAGGTAGTTGAAAGTATAAATACCATAGATGAGGCAGAATTTGATAAAATTTCAAGTGAAAACACCCAAGATCAGGCAGAAATTGAGGCGGAATTTGAAATGGGTGGAAGTGGAAAGACCGGAGATGAGGGGGAATTTGAAACGGGTGGAAATGAAAAGACCAGAGATGAGGGTGAATTGGAAATGGGTGGAAGTGGAAAGACTGGAGATAAGGAGGAATTTGAAATGGGTGGAAGTGGAAAGACCAGAGATGAGGGGGAATTCGAGGTGGCTGGAAATGGAAAAGCAGAAGAGGAGGCCGAAAATCGAATTCAAATAGGTTCTTATGTATTAGAGAGATTTGTGTCCAATAAAAGGACGGGAGTGAATAAGGAGTACAAATATATAGCCGTTTGTCAAGGACCAGTTGGAGAAGATTCGGAGGTTGAAGTAATGTTTATGAAACCTATTAACTCAGCCAAAGGGGACACGTTTATCATGAACGAAAATGATACTTCTTATATAAATACGAGCCAAGTTTTAAAAATTCTCAAAGAGCCTTCTATTAAAACTTGCGGTAATCGTATATACTACGAATTTACAGATGGCATGTAAAATGATTAACAATCTTGACAAGATTACAAAATTCCTGTGTTTGTGTTATAGAACATTATTTGTGTTATAAAGTCTTAATAAAAACGTAAACTTATGTGAACTAAATTGTATGGATTTCTTACTTGTCCCGACCGTCACAAGTCCTTGTCCCGACCGTCACAGGATTTAAAAAATTATCTCATGAAAAGTGATGATCTTTAAAAGGTATTGCTAATTACAAATTGTTACCGCACTATTCAGGTGACAAATATAAAATAAGCAAATATTCAAGATATTTGGTTTAACTGAAATCGAGTGCAGTATGAACTAGTGCGAGGCAGCTAAAATTGTGCGTGTCCCGACCGTCACATTGATTTAGTAATTAATTTGACATAGAAAACAATCTAACATTCGTATTTTGCTTTGACATTATTATGATATGTTTGATTAGCCATCAAATGTCATGCTTTTTTCCACTTATTTATTATCCAATAACCAGATATTTTTTTAAAAGTGTTCGAAAATGAGTAAAAATGTCCCGACCGTCACCGTGGAATGCCCCTTTAGCAAACTTCGGAGATAAAGGTCCCCCCTTTATCTCCGTTTTATACAACATTTACAACATGATATTTTATACAACATTTTGAATCATAGCTTGAAAACTAATTGTCTTTAAAATATACAGAAATCTATTTTGGAATAAACAAGTAAAGCCCTTTCATATGACACCACACTTGATCTAGTAGCGATAATTTAAAATTATGCCCCCCTATTTGGGCCCTATTTAATATAAATATTTTTTAAAATATTTTCTTTGCAATAAAGTTGGGCAATATTCTAAAACTATTCCAAATTTCAAGTCGATAGCATGAGCAGTTGCTGAAATAAACAGGTGTGATAGACAGACACACAACAACAGAAAGACACAAAGTCGCACCATGAGGGTTCCATTTTTACCATTATGGTGAGGAACCCTAAAAATGGATCATACCTGAATTGTTGTTATTTTTATTGGCGCGTGTCCCTTGCTGTATATCAATAGGCTTACTGCGAGTGGGTGCCGGGGCTTTGCCCCCGCTGGCAGGCTTGCCACCGCAAGGGCTTGCTGGGTTACCTACAATATTAGTTGATATTTGAATATTGAACCATAAGTTTCACATGGATATGTTAATACAGGGTGTAACTGTTCAATCAGAATGAACAATTGTTTGGTGAGGTCAAAAATTGTTTACATTTCCCAAAACTGTTTCTTTGGAAAAGTTGTTCAGTTTCGTTGATTGAGCTCGCTCTTTCAGTTTTCGGCACACCGTTCCTTACAACCTACAACCAGGTACAGTCAAGAGCATGTCAAGGAGAAGCCTGAGCTAGGGTGGGAACCCACGTCCACTCACTCCCCGTTTCCCTCACTATCCTGTCACCTTATGACAAAATAAGCTCAGAAAGAATTAGTTATTTAGTCTTCATTGTGCTCTAAGACTGTGAAACTTTGCATTACAGAAAATTTATAAATTCCTTTAGGTACATAAAATTTATGATGATATCACCCATACTTGGTTGATATTCTGCACATTCACACAAAGAGCTTTAATACATCTTTTATAATGCGCACAATTAAAGAGTGGAATTCTCTGCCTGCATCTGTGTTCCAGAGTTCATATAACCCTAATCTATTCAAGTCGCGAGTGAATAGGCTTATTCTGGGCAAGCTCGTTCCATCGTCGACCTCATCCCTGTCTTCAAGATTAGATTGAGGTCAAGAGTAAGCCCATTGACAATAAAAAAAAAATATTACCTGTGACAGCAGTCTGTCTCCACATCAACATCATATTAAGCTTCATTTTAATTGCTTACCTATATCAGGTCCTGAGCTAGATGGGTTAGCTTGCAGATTCTCACAAACGGTGGCCCGAGCAGACTTCTTATTTGTTTTGGCGACTGCAACTGTGCTATGAGTCTGTTCTGTCGCTGGAGGACGGGATTCAATTATTTTTAACTCTTTTATATCAGCTGCACTGTAAGACAATAACTTATTTCAGAAAATTTCTACTCATCACAAATTCAACTTTTTTAATTAAAATAAAGTGGCAATCATCAGTTTTATGATACAGTCAATACATTGAAAGTATATATGTATATAAAGAAGAAAGCCCTGAATTTTTGGTTAGCTTCAAATGCACCCTCATGGCTATAGAGCATATGGACTGCAATGCAACACAATCTAATAAAAAAAAGCTAAACATAACCTCTTGACACTTACTTCAGAGTAACTTGAGACTTCGGGTAAGGGAACCCGTTCCTGAAAGCCTTGGTCAGGGTTATGGTAGTCCCGTCAGCATCTAAAATCGTACCCTGATAGCATCCCAGAGGTTCCCCACAATTCACAGAGACCGCATATCCCACCCACTTAGACATCATGGCAAAACCTTACGATAAATTACTGAAGAATTTTTATGTAACTATGTACATATTTTTACTCGATTAACTCTTCAAAATAGCCGCACAAGTGGAAAAATAAGGAAACAATCACAAAATATACAAACGACAGAATTAGTGTGACCAGATATAAATTAGTCATTATGCTACCTTCTTTAAAATTCTGCAAACAAAGAATAAATATTACTGCTCACAGAACAACGATAGGGCCACTCCGCCTGCGCGCGCACCCCCCCATAGAAGCGAAGAGAGTAAAAAAATTTGGTTCATTATTGACGAGGTATATACCAATTTATGTACGCGCTTATTTTGAATGCACATCATAAACACATTCGTTGCCATATGGATGTTGTCACTGGTTTTTTGTATCTTACTCTCTCACAATAATCGTACTATGTTTATCACACGAACTCACATAGTAGTGTGGGTGTGGAAAGTGAGTAAATGGTGACACTGGTTTTGTATTGAGTCATAGGAAGAATACGTTTCTAGTCACAGAGCAAGACGCATGGACTTCAAAGCTCTGTGGACTAGCTAGACTACTAACCTACTAACCATCCTGAAAAATGCAGCGTTGGAGGTACAAGAGAAACACTCGAGTTGCTGGTTTCTACCAGCTGTTGCTAGTTTCTACCAGCTGCTGCTGGTTTCTATATAACCCCAATAATTTCAATCAACTATAAACTCTCTATTGATTGAAATTATTGGGGTTATAACTCAAGTCTAGTGTAAGGTGGTTTCGAATTACTCGACTAAAGGTCGTGCTGCGTCATGATTACGTTTGCAATACCTACACCTCGATATGAAAAATAAACTTGTTGAGAATGGTGAAATTGTTTATGTTTTTGCGCAACTATGCAAATAAAGCTCAGTTACCATATAAATGATAAATTTTGTTAAAAAGGTTTTGTAGATTCTACATCTGCTAAGTTTTTTTATTCAGCGACATAAAATGCCAAGCCTTACATTTGTCTTCAAATTTGGCTAAAATCGCAAATTTTCGTTGAATCAGGTCACACTCTACAGAAATAAATGAATGAATGAACGAGTAATATTTTTTGTTATGTATGCGTTCAAACTTGCCACCAAGCAAGGGCCATCACCTAGAAACGAACGCATCTATTTCGGTCGTTATTCCCAAAAGCAGAGGCCCTACCGCCGAACTCAATCGTTATCGAATCTCTCTTTTCTTCTTGTATAGAAAAACAGAGAGAATCGATAACGATTGAGTTCCGCGGTAGCACCTCAGGTTTTTGTTCTGAGGTTATTCCTGTCATATGTGGAGTCCTGTTATGTAGTACTATTATTAATTCTGTGGTCCTGTGTAAATCTTCCACTGGACATTGTTTTCTTTACTTTGACATTGGCAAAATGCGACTTGTAATGAGATGTGACGCCATTAAAAAGAAATAATAAATAAATAATAGTGCCTCGGATCGGATTTTGTTCATAATTTCATATTGTGTTTTAATTTATTACTTTTATTTGTTCCACTTCCACCCACCACACCGTTTGTTGTGGTTGTTGTAACAGTGTGTGTGGTTCTTTCTCTATTCCTGGCGAATCTCCGTCCGGTGGCTCATGTTTGTGTAGCTCGCCCTTGTTTGTGGATGGCTGTAAGCAGCTAATATTCTACAAAGACCTATTTGATCTGTTTTAGGAGCATCGGAACTTCGAATTCGCCCGTAGGTAAGTAAAGATTATTCTATTCTATGCATTCGCCTACAGCGTCTCCTACCCTAAGAATCATCCGGCGGCGTCCCGCCGACTACTTATGCCTCATGCGTGCTTTTGTTGTTGTTCAGCTGTATTCAAGAGTTCATCATCATCATGATCTGATGATGATGGTTCAGGAATTTAGTACAGGTAAGAAAAACATGATTTATTAAAATATAGTATAGATCTATGAAGCATATAATTTTTGAGTAAAAACAATAGTACATTGCTTGACGAGAATAAAAAGGGACCGATTCCCAATGAGGGTGTAGGCCTGAGGCGTAGCAGAGAGCCTCAATACACCCAAGGTGGAAGTCTTACTTTCTTTCAAGTGATTATAGTGCTTTATTAAAACCTTAGAAAAACTAAATAAATTTAACACAAATTAAAGATTCAGAACTTCATTCTCTTCTACTCCATTTTTATTAAAACGGCGTTCATATATTTTTAAGACAATTCACTTTTTAGGGTTCCGTACCTCAAAAGAAAAAAACGGAACCCTTATAGGATCACTTTGTTGTCCGTCTGTCTGTCTGTCTGTCTGTCAAGACCCTTTATCTCAAGAACGGGTAAAGGTATCAGGTTGAAATTAATACCATATATTAGGATCCATGAACCACACAAGATCTGAAAATTAAAATTTTTTACAACAACGCAATCAAAAGATATGGCATTTTATGTCCTCATCTCCATACATTTATTCAAAAATGAAAAACCTACAGGGTACTTCCCGTTGACCTAAAATTATGAAATTTGGCAAGAAGCTAGGTCTCACAGTACAAATAATGGGAAAAGTCTGAAATCATTAAATATTACAACTTTTCTCACAACTAATGGTAACCAATTGTGGTGAGCTCCCGTTTCAAGAACATTCATATAAGAGAGGGGTCAAGTTGGATGGTTGCTGAGGCGATTTTTGTTTTAGTTCTATTTAAAAACGGGAACACTTACAAACTTGAAAATTGGTATGTTTATAGGGCATAGGCTATAAAATAACAACAAATAATAAAATTTGGTCAAGCGCGTGTCGGACTCAAAAAATCTAGCATATTAACTTACTTAAATTTCAACTAATACAATTATGTTTATGTGGTGGTACGGAACCCTCAGTGCGCGAGCCCGACTCGCACTTGGCCGGTTTTTAAATTAATGTTCTTTCAAAAAAGTGCAAGTGGCAGTGTCGTTTCATTATGATACTAAAAATAATTCATAGCATGGACAGAATAATAAAGAAGGACTGTCAATCCCCTTATCCTAAATTTAAAAAACAGCATGTTAGACATGGATTTCCATATAAGATTCCATCCCGCTCAGCACGTTAGAAAAAGATTATCATAAAGAATTCCATCTCACATATCTATATGATAGCAATGTTGTACATTCTTCCTCATTTTTAAAAAAGAACTTGGTACTTTCCGAGAAAGTGAAAAATAAAATATATTTTGCATGCAATCCTGAGCTGTTGTTTAGTACCTACTCAGCTACTTAGTGAGTCTCAGTAATTTAATTTTGTTAGCTTGATTTTGCATCATTCATGCCTAAAACATTGTAAAGAAAGCTTGAATTCAAATGAAAGAACTATCAAAGGACAGCTTACCATAGTATTCCTAACCTGTAGTCCTGTAGTAGGTGTACCAAAAAGTAATTCGGGTCTTTAAGTCAACTTGGTACATTGAAAACTCGGTACAGTGTGCCGAGTTGACCAATCGATTTTTTTCGTTAATTTCCTTTAGTCAACTCACACATGTGCATAGAGTTCAAAATGTATTGATTTTTTTCAAATCTGTGTACAATCGTGTGATAAAGTTCAGAGAAAATTAGCATTATTGAATTTTACTATTTTATAAATACACGCTACTCGTTGAAAACTTTTTCAATAACGATCTACCAATTCTACCCATTCGAAAACGGCCACTAAGAAGCACTTGTAATCCTAAATTAATAGTACCTAAAACACAAAACATGTATGGAGACAATATGAATATATACCTTATTCCCAAATTAATAAATGAAATCCCTAAAGCTCTTAAAGATGACCTAAATGCTAAAAATATAAAATACAAACTTAAACAATACGTGGGACACTCAGAAATATTTGCGACACTAAAAAAAATTGTTCTACAGGTACATATATTTTTATTAAATCTTTTCAAAGTACTCTCCACCAGCCTCTATACAAAGATTCATGCGTCTGAACCAGTTTTCAAAACACTTTTTCCAGTCCGCCGTAGACACCTCGTTTACAGCCTGCTCGAACGCAGCCAGCGCATCTTCCGGCGACGAAAATTGTATCCCCTTGAGCAGATTTTTTATTTTTGGAAATAAAAAGAAGTCACACGGTGCTAGATCAGGGCTGTAAGGAGGGTGACCCAGGAGTTTGACTGGTGTGCTGTCCAGGAAGTCCCTCGTTTTGAGCGCGGTGTGTGCAGGCGCATTGTCGTGGTGGAGCAGTAGTCCGCGGAGCCCTGTGTTTGGTCGCTTGTTGCTCACAACAGAAAAAACTTCTGGTAAACATTTGGTAGTATACCATTCGGCGTTGATGCTTCTTTGATCTCGTAAGGGAATTGAGGCCAAGTGGCCAGTCAAATTAAAAAAGCTGGCGATCAAAATCTTCCCCCCGCTTCGAGATCGCTTCACTTTGGTAGGCGTTGGTTCATTTTGAAACACCCAAACTGTCGACTGGCGCTTGGTTTCTGGATCGTATTGATAAATCCAGGACTCATCACCTGTTACGATGTCGTAAACACGCCGAGACGAGCCTGCTTCAAATTTGTTCAGCATATCACGGCACCATTCCACCCGGGCCTGCTTCTGAGCGTCGGTGAGGTAGTGCGGCACCCAGCGCGATACTATCCTCCTCACGCGAAGATGCCCGTGTAGAATCTCGTGAACGCTTCCCGATCCAATCTTTAATATGTGCTGAATCTCCTGATATGTAATTCGCCTATTATCTTGGATTAAATTTTTCACTGCTAGCACGTTTTCTTCCGTAATAGCCGTCAAAGGGCGACCGCTTCTTTCTTCATCCCCCAAGGTTGGTCGACCGCGCCTAAATTCGTTATACCAACGATACACGGTTGCCTTGGAGGGGCCTTCATCCATAAATGCCATTTGAAGTCTATCGAACGATTCATCCGGTTTCAGGCGACACTTGAAATCGTAAAAAATCATAGCTCTAAAATGTTCCCGGCGCAGATCCATTTTTCAGTAAGACACGATACTTTGAATTGGCTCGCAAAAAATGTGGAGGGAAATTTTGAAAATGGAACACACATATTTTTACTTACAAGTAATCATATTTTCGAAAAAGATTCTGACCGGCCAGTCTCCCATATATAAAAACTATTTTTCGCAATACTTTCTGAGTGGCCTGGTACATTCTACAAAATATAATTTAATAATAATTTACTTATTAGCTTACTTTATTTACATTACTATTGCATATTTGATATTAATATACTTACTTAAAAAATCAGGGTATAAATAAACATACCCGAATATACATTAATATTAATAATACATATGTATGAACATTATAAACCACACATACAATATCGGTATTTAATAATAATAATATGTAATATAAAAATAAAAAAACTAGCAAAGTAAATATAAAAAATTTAAACACTCTGTATCTGTACGTTTAGTACACAATCATTCGTAATATCTTTGATGACGCATACGCATGCACCTTGGATATTTGTTGCTAGACTGGTAATATTTATCTGAATCTACCTTCAATGGAACTGATTGTCATAGCAAGCGAACTACCTACATATAATTTCACACTATAGACGAGTGTTTGTTCAAGTTTATTTTATAATAACATATAGACGATGAATACCGGTGTCCGTAAAAACCTGATTAAGGTTTAGGAGGCGCCGTGTCATTAATTATAAGTTCAGAAATTGTAAATGATTTAATAAAAATAAAAAAAAAATTTAATGCAAAATCTCAGTCATTTGATTTATTATATTATATTAAAGAAAAACTAGCTATAAATATAGTAGAGCATTATGACTTGCCAATTATGCGCAATCTCCTGCATTGGTTGGTCAAGAGAAATTCACCCTGATGGTTGTATTTCTACTGACCGACCAATGTTATTTAAAATTTTGTATTAAATCGTCTTTAATTATTTTATCAATATAATTCGTTGTAATCTACTAACATAGTTTTAAGTGTGCTTTCTTTTTACTAACAAATGGGCCATTGTGTTGTCTGAATAAATAAATATATTATTATTATAAAAATAGTTGTTTGATCCGAAGTTCAAAATAAATTATAAGATAAAGTAATTGACGGATAATGTATAAAAGAATTACAAATTACAAAGGGCAAATCATCTACACATGCAGCCTTTCATTTAGTTGATAAAATCACTAATAGTATTGCTCAACAGAAACTAACTACAGTCGTTTTTTTTTTACATGAGCCGCGCTTTTAATTACGTGTCTTATAAACTGCTTCTGGATAAATGTCAAAGTTATCAGTATTAGCTTCTCTATTACAAACAATCACTTTTGTTCGCCTTGAATATCACGTAAAAAAAAACTTTTCATTTCCAGACAATGGCCTCCTGAACACCGGGTTCCGGTCTGGAACTTCTTGTATAGTTTTTCGTGATCCTCTCATAAAGCGTCTTCTATTGAGACATCTCTTTTTCGCCTTGATTATCTCGTTAAATTTTATCAGGTACTCAATAGAAAACAATTTAATGGTCTGGTTTGCCAACAGTCTTCAGATTTTTGGCAAACCAGTGTCTGGTCAAAGTTTTTATATCACTACTCATTAACAGCATTAGCCAAGCGCTTAACAAGCATGGAGTCGATACCACTATTGCCGGGTGGATAGACAACATGCTAAGATACAGAGCGATCCAATTCACTGTAAATACCACAACGAGAGTAGTGGTGGCGAAGGGCTGCCCACAGGGGGGAGTACTCTCACCTCTACTCTGGAACGTTGTCGTCAACGAACTAATCGCTGACCTCAATCAAAGAGGGTATTATACAGTAGGCTATGCTGACGACCTTGCCATTCTCATAGGAGGACCCTTTGAAAATGTGCTATGCAGCCTCATGAGGTCCGCTTTTAAGGTCGTCGAAGACTGGTGCTCAAAGCACAAACTATCGGTGAACCCGTCAAAGACGGAGTTAATTCTCTTCACCAATAAACGTAGTCTAGGCAGGCTCAGGCTTCCTAAACTTTTTAACACTGAATTGTCCCTGACCAACGAAGTCAAGTACCTGGGTGTAATACTTGACAGCAAGTTGCTCTGGAACAAACATGTCGACCACAAGCTAGAAAAAGCATGTATCACCTTTTGGCAATGTAAAAGACTCATAGGCAGATCCTGGGGCTTATCCCCGAAAATCTGTCGATGGCTCTACACATCTGTTATTAGACCTGTTGTATCATATGGTGCTATAGCCTGGTGGCCCAGGACAGAGCTTACCACCACAATAACGAAGCTGCAGCGATTCCAACGCCTGGCTTGTTCAGCCATGTCGGGCTGCATGCGCACCACCCCGACAGCAGCCCTAGAAGTCATTCTTGGGCTCCCGCCTTTAGACCTGTATATACAACAGGAGGCAATAATGTCGGCCCTACGCCTAAAGCTTTTAGGTGAATGGGTTAACCACAATGGTCCTATTGCCACGCTCTGGGACACTGTTCGGAAACAGTACCCCTTATGCGAGGCCCCGTGCGACAGGATCCCCAAAACATATAACTTTAACAGGAAATACCACATACAACTATCAGAGTCAGGTAAAGACCAATCCGGTTCCCATGAGGTCAGAATATATACTGACGGATCCAAAATGGACTCAGGAACAGGCGCCGGGGCTTTCTCACTCGACCTCAACATAAAAATATCACTGGCCTTAGGCACACACAGCTCCATATTCCAATGTGAATGTGTAGCTATCAAAGGGGCGGTAATGCGCGGTAATGCGAAGGAAGGTAGAAGGCTTTTGTATAAGAATCCTTTCCGACAGCATGGCCGTACTAATGGCACTGCAGAGTAATGTATTTACCTCAGGGCTTATCTACAAGTGTCACCTTGCACTGGAGCGCATTGCTTCAAACAACAGGGTAACCCTGCAATGGATCAAGGGACACAGCGGATCACTGGGCAACGATGCCGCGGATGAATTAGCAAGGCGTGGTTCACAAACACCAGTGGCAGGTCCTGTACCACTATTACCACTGCCCTTCAGTCAAATCCGCACATGGCTTCACAGCTTTACCCAGAACCAACACAATGCCCGCTGGGCTAGCCTAACGAGCTGCAGACAGTCAAAGGAGGTGCTATCCACTAATTCACCTAAGCTTACCCACCGACTTCTCAGCCTCAATCGAAAAAACCTCCGAATAGTTGTGAGCACTATTACAGGACATATCTCGCTCAACAAACACCTATTCACAATCGGCGTCACCGATAGCCCACTATGTAGGGGCTGCCTTGACGCGGAAGAGACGGTCAATCCTGTGATCCTGGAGTGCGTTGCGTTGGCCGACCAACGGGCTAAAATCCTCAACAACACGAGGTCGCTCCGCGAAGCCTGCGAATGTCCCAGGAGACTTCTGAGCTTCTGGAAGGAGCTGGGCTGGCTTAATTAACCAGACTAACCTGTACGCAAAAAGGACCAAATTAGAGTTTAATTGCGGAAACGGGAGCCCACTAACTAACTAACTAACTACTCATTTCTCAAAACTCAAGTAGTGTGGATTGGATCCTGTTTGCATAACTACATTTGAAAAATAATTGACAACCAAAGACTCAGGATAGCCAGGTATATTGTTAAAATATCCCAAAGTTAAGATGGGAATCAATAACATAGATTTATTTGGTGTAATAAAAATTTGCAAATTAATATCACGCAAACAAGATCCAAGCCTCATGGTACGTAAAAAAATATGAAACAGTTTGCTATAAAGATCCAAGTGACATGGTCCTGTATCAATAAACCAATATATTATCAAATCAAGCGGCATGGATCTTTGTTTGTTTTCTATAAAGCGATTTATAAGTTGGTATCTTTGAGGATACGAAATATTTTTAAGAAAACGTCATCAAGCAGCATGGATCATTTTAAATCTAAAAGTAGTCTTATTTATGGATCGTTCTATATAATTATATCACAAAAACTGATGTGTTGGGTTGGATCTTGTTTGCATAACTACGTTCAATTAGGCTTGTTAACCTTGAAATGCACTTGAATAGATTGAAATGTGTGTCTGCATGTTATTTTTGAATTAAAGAACTTATTATAATTATTATTATTGAGAAATAATGTTGTCAATTCTGGCATAAAAAATCAATTTACATTTCAAAATATTAATTAAATCCTAATGGTAGCGGTGCTAGCTAATAAAGTTTTATAGTTAAAATAAAAACACTTTTCTCTGCGTCTCTACAAATGAAAAAGAAATTACAATGTACCGAGTTGACCAATGCAAAAAAGCACTTGGTCAACTCGGTACAGTGTACCAAATTCGAGTGTACCGAGTTGACTAAATAGCCGTAATTCTAGCGGCTGTTCTGTTTTAGGTAAAAATTACCCTTAGGCAGCAGTTGGTCTCGCTCGACCACATAAATAAACGTCATATTAAATTATGCCACTGTCAGGGTAATTCCTACCCAATTCGAAAAACGCCCCTAGTTTTGATACATCTAGCTTCCAGTATTTACTTGCCTCAAATATTAGGTGTTTTTAGGGTTCTGTACCTCAAAATAATATATAACCTAACCTAACGAACCTAACTGAACCGGTTACCCAAATTTGGTGTATGTTCAGCCAATTTGGTGTACATTCATCCATTTTGTCTGAAGTGTATTGGGGAGTTCGAGTGCACCGAGTTGAGTAAAGAGCCCGTTTTGGTTTCTAATAATTAAAATAGTGCTAAGTACTCACATTTTTGGCAAATCCAACATAAATGTTTACAAAATCTTTGTAAACCACTGATTACAAATACTTTATTTTTATTTTGTATGGGATCTCTGTGAATTTATATAAAATTCACTTACATTTAAAAAGGTTAAGTTTAACTCAGTGTATTTCTATTATTTTACCTCGACTTTATTGGTCCTTATATATGAAAATAAGTGACAAACTTATATTTTGAATAAAAAAAATTGATATTTTTCAACATATTTATGGTGGATTTTGATGCCTACACGTAAAATATACGTTTATCTATGATAAATCAAATCAAATCAAATCAAATCAAAATCGTTTATTCATTGTTGGATATTAAAATCTCTTAATGACGTCAGCTAAACTACATCGCTTCACAAACAATGTGGCGCCATTGTGGGAAAAAAAAGAAGCGACAATAAAAACCCACGCGCTCTTTTAAATATGTTTGAATGTACAAGGTTGATATACAACATACATAGGTCAGTTTTAATTTTGAATTAGCCTGTTAGAACCGTAGTCTAATCCCATGGATTTTTCTCTTCTAGATAATCTGATATTTTATAATAACCCTTCTTACATAATTTCTGCTTGATTACAGTAAATATAAAGTAGTAGTCAGTTGTACCGCCTTTTCAACTTGTGTTGGACGAACGGCCAAGTACCAGGTGACTGGTGCAAGGCTGTGATTGTGCCGCTGTACAAGGGAAAAGGGTCACAACAGGACTGCAAAAATTATCGCGGGATAAGCCTTCTCAGTGTCGTCGGCAAACTGTATGCAAAGGTTTTGATTGAAAGAGTGATGAAAGATACTGACGATAAAATATGGGATGTACAAGCGGGATTTAGAAAGGGAATGGGATGTACAGATCAGGTCTTTTCCTTGCGGTGCATAGCTGAAAAGTTTTTGGCTAAAAACCAAAAAGTCTACTGCGCGTTCGTGGATTTGGAAAAGGCCTATGACCGAGTGGTGAGGAATGAATTGTGGTCAGCATTGTCTATGTATGGGGTAAACGGTCATCTGATTCAAGCACTGAAATCTCTCTATGAGGATTCCAGTGCTTGTGTCAGAATAAACGGGGCGTACACTGAATGGTTTAGCATCGAAAAAGGTGTTAGGCAGGGATGTGTAGCGTCACCTTGGCTGTTTAACCTGTTCATGGATAATTGTTTGATTAATCTGAAAGAGAGTATGTGTGGACTGAGAATAAATGAGTTACTCATCAAATGTCTTCTCTACGCTGATGACCAAGTTGTACTTGCGTCATCTGCTGACGAGTTGCAGGAGATGGTAACAATGATGAATGTGGCTTTGGACAGGAAAGGAATGAAAGTAAATGTAAGCAAGACTAAAGTAATGGTACTTGAAAGAGAGGAATGTATGACAGAGTGTACTATATTAATAGATGGTGAACAAGTCGAACAAGTGAAGGAGTTTGTGTATCTGGGCTCAAAGTTTACGAGAGATGGAAAGTGTGAAAGTGATATTGAAAGAAGAGTGAATGCTGGAAACATGGTGAATGGTGCCCTGCACGCCTTTATGAGGAGTCAGAAGGTGTCTCACAAGGCTCGTTTGGCTGTTCATAGGGGAGTTTTGGTACCAACACTGATGTATGGCAGTGAAAGCTGGGTATGGCAGAAGAAGCATGAAAGTAAAATTAATGCAGTGGAAATGAGAGCGCTAAGGAGTATGATTGGTGTTAAATTGAGTGACAGGATTAGAAATAGTGTGATAAGAGAACGGTGTGGCGTAAAAGAAGACGTAGTGACCAAAATCGAGAAAGGGATGCTGAGATGGTTTGGTCATGTAGAGAGGATGAATGAACGAAGATTGACGAAAGAGATCTACCAGGCGAGAGTGAATGGAAACGTTGGAAGGGGAAGGCCAAGGCGAACGTAACAGGACCAAATTCAGGACGTTCTGAATAAAGGCCAGGTTAAAAGTACCCTAAACCGACGAGCTTGTATGAAAGGATTGATGAAAGTACAGGAAGCAAGGGAAGTATGTCAAGATCGTAGCAGGTGGAGGACTGTGGTCTCTGCCTACCCCAACGGGAAAGAGGCGTGATGTTATGTATGTATGTATGTATGTATAAAGTATATAATCTTCTAATTTTGCCTAAGCTGTATTTCGAAAAAAATATTCCGTTTTAAATTTTAGGTGGATTCGTAAATATTGTGTCTTAACATCATATTTAAATACGATATACACAAAAAAGTAGCTATTAACATTTAATGTTTTGCAAAACCGTATTTTTACTGGAGTATATGGGTTTTTATGTCCTCATCTCCATACATTTATGCAAAGAAGCAAAACCTACATGGTACTTCCTGTTGACCTAAAATTATGAAATTTGGCTAGAAGCTAGGTCTCACACTACAAATGGTAAAGTCTAAAATCATTAAATATTTAATATTTTCTCACAACTAATTGTAACCAATTAAGGTGAGCTCCCGTTTCAAAAACTTTTCAACAAAAGAGGGAGGGTCAAGTTGAATGGTCGCGGAGTGTTAAAAATCAAAGAGCAAAAGCTTTTAGTATATCATATGGTAGATAGGTATGGAACCCTTACGGCGCGAGTCCGACTTGCACTTGGCCGGTTTTTTGTTGTAATGTGTAATTTAACTTCATTTAGTAATAATTTGTAATTAAAGTTCCTCCATCTTAATCATCATTCCTCCTCCTCCAGTGCAGAATGCAGTGAGTCATCGCTTTCCGCCGCTGGTAGCCAAGCCCCGTAACCAATCAGGTCACTTAAAATTATAAAGTCAAATGCACAATGACTAACTGAAGGCAAAACTTGGAAAAAATTGGTTGGTTCCTTTGTGTGTTCTTAAAAAACAAAAATTAAAAATTATTATTATTTTTTTTCATTTTAAGTCCATTGATATACCTTTACCCTGTATTTGCATTAATTACTTGCTGCATTCTTAACGCGGACGAACTATAACCGTCTTTACTACAAAAAAGTTAGCTGTTGAACACTCGATTAAAAAAATCGTACAAAATAACTCTGGCAATGTCATTGATGCACAGAAGTCAAAAATGACTTATTTTCGACTTCTTTGCATCAACTAACATAGCCACTTATTTTGTGCGATTTTTTAAATCAAGTGTTCAACGGATGTCTAACTTTTTTGTAGTAAGACCCTAAGTATTTAATATGAACCGAAAACATTATCGGCTGTAAATTTTCTAAATAAAATAGAAAATAGTAAGATTAGGTTGCCTGTCTGTAAATAGCTAATTAAATTTTTACTAATAACGATGGTAGACGTCCTTAAAAGCTAGAAAAAGGTACTAGGGGACATCCTCAATATAAGACCATGTTAGTTTGATTATTGTTTTGTTTTCACTTGTAGTTACAGAGAAATATCCGGTTAAAGTTTCTCAGGTTACTTGGGCCCACGGTGTATATTCTTTAAGCATGTGAACTTTACCCCCTAATAATATTTTTTTCAATCATATAAACCTAGAATTGTACAAATTATTGACAGTGAAATCAAAAATAAAGACAAGTTATCATTTTTTTGTTAAATTTTTCAATTTTTTTTATGAATGTATTTTCAAGTCACAAAAATGAATTGTCCGTCTTTGTTTGCATATATGCCCTAGTAGCATAACTGGAACCATATTATTTTTTTGTTTGGGCCGCGGCGGTCGCAAACTTCACCAGGGGGCAACCCCCTGGGGCAATAACAAACTTCCCTCCATATCTTAAAATATACTTCATGATGACTACTAACAATTCCACTCAAATTTATTACTTACAAGCTGTACTAGTAATCCATACAAGGTTTAAATTTGCATTAATGTAGTGCAGAACCTTATGGGTCTTACTACAAAAAAGTTAGACATCTGTTGAACACTTGATTAAAAAATGCGCACAAAATAACTGGCTATGTCAGTTGATGCGCAGAAGTCAAGTCATAAGAAAATAAGTAATTTTTGACTTCTGCGCATCAATGACATAGACAGAGTTATGTATTTGGTACGATCAAGGAGGTTTTACTACGCTTCGCTTAGCGTGGGTAAAACCTCCTTGGGTACAATTTTTTTAATCAAGTGTTCAACAGATGTCTAACTTTTTTGTAGTAAGACGGTATATGTATAGGTAAACCAGGCAAGTGTATGTTGGAGTCATCAGAATTTGCCTCACTTGCCTCAAAATGGTATCCTTGCCAAAATGGTACCTACCTACTCAAATCCAACGTTCACCTGACCTGTTTTTAGGGTTCCGTACCTCAAAAGAAAAAAACGGAACCCTTATAGGATCACTTTGTTGTCCGTCTGTCTGTCTGTCTGTCTGTCTGTCAAGACCCTTTATTTCACGAACGGGTAAAGGTATCAGGTTGAAATTAATACCATATATTAGGATCCATGAACCACACAAGATCTGAAAATTTCAATTTTTTACAACGACGCAATCAAAAGATATGGCATTTTATGTCCTCATCTCCATACATTTATTCAAAAATGAAAAACCTACAGGGTACTTCCCGTTGACCTAAAATTATGAAATTTGGCAAGAAGCTAGGTCTCACAGTACAAATAATGGAAAAAGTCTGAAATCATTAAATATTACAACTTTTCTCACAACTAATGATAACCAATTGTGGTGAGCTCCCGTTTCAAGAACATTCATATAAGAGAGGGGTCAAGTTGGATGGTTGCTGAGGCGATTTTTGTTTTAGTTCTATTTAAAAACGGGAACACTTACAAACTTGAAAATTGGTATGTTTATAGGGCATAGGCTATAAAATAACAACAAATAATAAAATTTGGTCAAGCGCGTGTCGGACTCAAAAAATCTAGCACATTAACTTACTGAAATTTCAACTAATACAATTATGTTTATGTGGTGGTACGGAACCCTCAGTGCGCGAGTCCGACTCGCACTTGGCCGGTTTTTTAGAAATCAATTTGATCATTAACCCTTAAATGCGCCAATTTTTGGATTCCATTGATTTTAATTTATCATATGTATTCCCCCTCATATTTTGAGAGAAAAATAACAAAAAAAATATTTTGTTATATTTTAATGTATTTTTAGACCAAAAACAAAGTGTTGCAGAACTACAACATGGCGTAATAAGTGCATAGAAAAGGTTGTTTTTTTACACATTACCTAAAAATTGTAATCATGCATAAAACAATATTTTTATTTACTATTTTTAATTTGTAATATGATACTTATAAAATCAATTGTTTTTTTTTTATTGAAATATAAGAAAACACTACATTTTATTCACATTGAGTGTAGTCCTTGCGAGAAGGATACTTACACCTCCCACGGTCAAACCACACTGGCCAATGGGCAACATTGTCTAAGTGAACATCTTTACTTGGTGCTATTTGTCCTGGAACTTTTCTTCTTTTTATTTCTTGAATCGCTTTTTATAAAGAAGCACTGTTTCGTTTACCACGCTTGGGCGTTGGGGGCGAAGTACCTGAAGTAGTTGCTGAAACATCATCTAACTCACATAGAGTATCTGCTAAGGCCAGTCTGAACGCGGCAAGTCTAAGATTGTTGTGACCGTTTAGAGTGTCTACCTTTCTTGACAATATTCAAACATTTATAATTGACATATAAATCATGCGATAAAATAGCTTTACCACCCTTTGTTCTTATTCTGTAGCGTCCTATGAAACGATCCATCAAATCTACTCCTCCCATTTTTGCATTGTATTTCTCTGTGTGTCTTGCTCTAGTGCCTGCTTAAATAGGTACCAAAAGTGATCATTTTCAATATTATCTGGTAAAGGTGGTGGATCTGAATCATCGTCCTCTTGCTCCTCTTCATCTTAGATGATATCATCTTGAAGATCTCGCGCAATTGCATCAATATTTTCATAAAATGTCTTCTGGTCCTCTTCATGTTTACAACCACTTTCTTCTAAATCATATTCAGACATTATTTCAGCTTCTAGACGACATAAATATGTCTCAATCTGATTCTCAGACAGGCGGCTCTTGCAGTAAACAAACACATATTTTTTATGTATGCATTACGCAATGTTGCATTTCTGCAACAGTCAATTTTATACCAATTTTACATTGATTTATACATCAATTATTATATATTATATAATAACCTCAAATTTTAGTGTGTTTGTTGTATGTATGATTTTTATGAAAGTCTTACCTTGAGGTTTTTCAATAAAAAATCTCGATCAAATGTTCATGTAAATCGATAGTCAGGTGATTCGTAAAAACTACCCTCAAAAAATAAAAATATTACAAGTTACAGATAAAAAAATGTTGCTTGTATGTTGAGTAGTATTTTTACTACCACATTATTTTAATATAATAGGAAAACATTAATTATGGAATATTTTGTGCCGAAAAAATTAAAGTGTAGCAGAACTACAACATGACGCATTTAAGGGTTAATTTCATGAATGTACTTAATTTATTATAAATGACTCATGCTTTGTTTGATATTTTTTCAGACATGCAAGATATAAAAGAGGGGAAAGTTGAGAAACTCTCTCCAAAGACTAAACAGAAAATGGTTGCAGAGCCCCAAACAGCCCGGATCAACGTTAGAAAGGACCTGCATACTAACCTCCCAGAGCCCAAAAAAGCCCGGATCTCCGTCAGAAAAGACCTTCATACGAACCTCCCTAACTCTGACAAAAGTAGGTACACATCATGGTTATTATTCAGTACCTGGGCGACCGAGCTTCGCTCTATAATAGCCGCCTTTAAAATATCATTGGGTGAGCAAGCTTTGCTACCTGCCAACAGATGGCGCTGTAGGTTTATGTCTACAATTTATTTTCGTTCAAAAATGCTTGAAAACACGGGGAAAACGAATTTTCCCAAACATGAGATCTATCTATATCGATTTTTTGCCCCCGAACACCCTTGTGTGGTAAATCAAATCGAAATCGTTAGAGCCATTTTCAAGAAACCGAATGTTATACGAATATTGCATGTTTAATAGTATAGGATATTGGGGATGCTGCATCACTCGCAGATGAGTGATTACATTTATGGAACTTAACTGAGTTCCAATATCAAGCAAACAAAATCAAAATAAACATCCATAAGTTTATCCCTCTGTCTTTTTTGTCAAATAAAAATGTTAAACTGATTAGATTCTTAGATTTTTATTTTTATATGACAAGTATGTGTAATACTTTCGTGGATACTGTAAACATCATCATCATCATGTATTAATATTTTTATTTGACAAAAAAGACTTAGAGGGATAAACTTATGGATGTTTAAATAAATAAATAAAAGTTTAAAAGTTTATTTATTTATTTAAACATCCATAAGTTTATCCCTCTAAGTCTTTTTTGTCAAATAAAAATATTAAACTGATTAGATTCTTAGATTTTTATTTTTATATGACAAGTATTGCACCGACTTTCGTAGATACTGTAAACATCATCATCATCATGTATTTATTCATAAAACAAACAGTTCTGATCTTCCAGAGATTCTGTGTCAGATACCTCTTAAGCTCAAGTCACACAGAGGCGGTATGATTGCGAAAGCGGTCCGGGGCGGTTTGGCGGGAAGAAAATACCGCGCCGCGACCGCTTTTCAATGTGACATTACAAAAAATACTGGCACCGGAACGCTTCCGCTACCGCCTCAGTGTGACTTGGGCTTTAAGCTCGGAAACCGGGAACTTGTGTCAGGGTATACATACATCCACATTCAAAAGTTAGCATATATAGTGCTTATCTCTTTCTTTCGTGTAGTTACTTGTGCGAAAAAACGAGTTAAATATATCCTCCTTCATTTGGTAGCATAATAATATGAGTCACTCTTGACAAAATATACAGAATTTCATTCTTAAATTGCGGAAAACTTTGAGCGCGACACGAACTGAAGTGCAGTGATTCTTTTGTGTAATTTACTTTACATGGACATAAGAATTATTGGGTAAGTACAGTGTTTTTATTTGTTATATCCAGTGTTTTACGATGTAGATATTTACCTACATAGTTTTCGCATAGAAAACTGAAACGTAAAACTATGAAACTCGTTTTGAAAAGTTTCAAGTACCCAGTGAATGGATATTTAGTCAGGGACTGTAAATTACGTGTAAAGTCACTCAAAAACAACAATTTGATGATGTGGTGTTGAAAAACGATTCAGAAATTATATAATGCTCATGTATGTTTTGGTCTCAAAAACATTTAGTCTGCAAATACTTCAAACAAAATGATTGACGTGAAAAATTCGCGGAAAAAACTCGCCATTTTGATTGCACTTTTTGCACTATGCGGGGGTGCTCAATATGGATATATCGATGTTATTTTTACTATTGCAAAAAAACAGTTGGTAATGATTATTGTTACATGTGTGTGTGTAATTTTTTGACATATTGAAAAAAAAAACAAACGGTCAAGTGCGAGTCGGACTCGCGCGCCGAGGGTTCCGATATACTTTTTGTATGTTTGGAAGCAATACAGTCCATTTTTAGGACCGCAAAACTAAATTTCTTTGTAAAGGTTATTTGCAGATTTCACAAAAACTGTGTAATTTAGAAAGATCGTTTTATTTTTGCTGTAAAGTTTACATAAACTTCTGTCAACTGTAATTAATTCAAATTTTTCCTTACACAAACTTCGGAGATAAGGGGGGGGGGAATGGTATTTTTTTTTTATTTTTCATCATAACTTGAAAACTAAGAGACGTAAAAAAATACAAAAATATTTTTTGAATGTACAAGTAAAGCCCTTTCATATGGTACCCCACTCGACCTGTAGCGACAATTTGAAATTTGGCCCCCCCTATTTTGGCCCCCTTTACATTAATAATCATAATTTTTTCAAAATTCTTTCATATGCAATTAAGTTGGGCAACTATATTCTAAAAACATTCTAAATTTCAGGTCGATAGCATGAGTGGTTGCTGAGATATAGAGATGTGACAGACAGACAGACAAAGTCGCACCATAAGGGTTCCTTTTTTTTACCATTTTGGTATCGGAACCCTAAAAAAAAACCAAAGCCGGCTCTTGATGTTTTTTACATCTTATTTTTATTCGGAGATTGGGTGTATTTATTTGTTTGTTAAGCTTTCACGTTAAAACCACTAAACCAATTTTGATGAAACTTTGTATGAAGACCAATTTTGATGAAAGTTTTGACTACGAGAAATAATATAAAATATTTGTTTCTGAAATTTCACCCTTACCAAGTTGAAAGGCAACAGCTAGCAAACTTTGTAAATGTGAAAATATGTTCGTTACACTTTCACGCCAAAACACCTGTTTTGATGAAACTTAGTATGGCCGCTTTTCTGGAATTCCACAGGAATTTTTTTCTTTGTTGATTTCTAGGGCAACGGATATTTATACATAGTTGTCCCTGATACGATATGCGTCTACAAATAATATTTTTACTTTATTTGTAGAAAAAATGGCAAACTCGAGGCCGGGTCAGGATGCGACCATTCCTGCACACTTTTCAGACGTTTTGCGGGACGAGGAGAGCGACCTGGATGATGGAGATGTACGTAAATACACATAATTACATTATTTCTTTTGAGCGAAGAATTATTTTATTACATCTACAACATTATCGAAAAAGTGTTGACATTCTATACAAAATGCGCTATCAGCTCATGCAGTTTCTATGAGAAGTAGATTTTTTTCGTGTTTCGACCTATATTTCTTGGGGAGATCTCCAATAGTCTAGCTAGGCAATGAAGCGGATCGTTGTGTGAAGACCCCCGCCTTAAATCCTCAGTTGATGAAACTTTGCTGGGGTATTACACTATATGAGACAAACCTTCTATAAAAAAAAAAAAAAAATCGGTGCTTTTAATTTTTCCATACAAAAAATTACAAAAAATGTACTTATGAAAAAATTTAAAGTACCGATTATTTTTTTTGGATTTTTTTATAGAAGGTATGTCTCATATAGTGTAATACCCCAGCAAAGTTTCATAGACTGAGGAATTAATGCGGGGCAACTGCTTGGTTGCCTACACTACAATTTTATGTACAGATTTTTTTTTATTTACAATGGGTTTGCTCTTGACCCCGCTGTAGCCCTTAGGAAAGAGATGAGTTCGACGATGTAACGAGCTAGCATATTTCACACACAACTTGAATAGATTCGGGTTATATGAACTCGGGAACACAGTTGCAGGCAGAGACTTTCACTCCCTAGCCGTGCCCTGGGAGAAGATTACCATCTTCAGAAGAAGGGTCTTTCAGGGGTTTTTCGTGTACCTACGTATAAAAATAGTTGTTTGGCGCAGATATATCTATTGTCTGATGTGATGAAACATAAGCAAAATATAGAACACAAGAAGCACTTGACATATAATAATAACTTATTTCTTATCATAGCTATTTATTTATTATTGCAGGAAATGGAAAATGAACAAGCCATGATGAATGACGAGGGAGAAATGGTGGATGAGAATGAAGAGGTACATATATTCATACAATGACGCTCTTTTTAGGGTTCCGATACCAAAATGGTAAAAAAAAGGAACCCTTATGGTGCCGCTCTGTCTGTCTGTCCGTCTGTCTGTCACACCTCTATATCTCAGCAACCACTTACGCTATCGAGCTGAAATTTGGAATAGTTTTAGAATATAGTTGCCCAACTTAATTGCACATGAAAATTTTTTGAAAAAAGTATGATTATTAATGTAAAGGGGGCCAAAATAGGGGGGGCCAAATTTCAAATTGTCGCTACTAGGTCGAGTGGGGTATCATATGAAAGGGTTTTACTTGTACATTTTAAAATATATTTTTGTATTTTTTTAAGTTTCTTAGTTTTCAAGTTATGATGAAAAATGTCAAAAAAAATACCATTCCCCCCCCCTTATCTCCGAAGTTTGAGTAAGGGAAAATCTGAATTAATTACAGTTGACAGAGGTTTATGTAAACTTTACAGCAAAAATAAAACGATCTTTCTAAGTTGCACAGTTTTTCAGAAATCTGCAAAAAACCTTTACAAACAAATTTAGTTTTGCGGTCCTGAAAATGGACTTTATTGCTTCCAAAAATACTATAGGTATATCGGAACCCTCGGCGCGCGAGTCCGACTCGCACTTGACCGGTTTTTTTTTCTTTCGGGTTGAGCAGAACAAGTCAAACTACACTATCATACTTAGTATTTTGTAATTTTATTGTGTCATCTATAATAATTTTATTTTATCTTGTGTGACACGTTATTTGCTGTAGTGATAGTCATTATGTTAGTTACTCAGTAGCAAATATTTGAATGATGAGTTTGTGCCTTCAGTTCTAATTTATTTCAATATGTAATTTTTGTTGCAGGAGGACATGAGTCAATTCGAGTACGACGAAGTTAATTTACTTGTAAGATTAGAAATCAATCGTTCATTCGTTTATTTTTTTGACAAGTAATGTTTTGTTTTCTAATAGGTAATATGCATTTTAGGATATGCCCGTCTTATTAAGCCAAGCGGATGGGAGTCTGCTGGCCATGCCAGGGTTCCGCCCCCAAGGTGATAATGGAGCTGACACTAGGTAATTTATTTATTGTTATTGATTTATTTTTATAACAGCTTTGTTTAAAATATATGCAATTATCATTTGATTTTAATAGGTCTATACCTATGAAATTGCCGAAATTTTCTTACAGATTAATGAGATCATAGTTCCTATAATTCTAATGCTATTTTTTTCATTTGATATATATTTGATAGTTGACTTCAAGGTTATCAATTTACGCATAAAATAAAGTTTTTATTTTTAGTTTGATATATAAAATTAAAGGATCAAAAATTGTTCGTCTTAAATGTCGTCCGATTTCATCATTAGATTTGTTATATTTTTTTACAGATAATATTTTTCGAAAATAAAATTTTAGCTTCTGTTAGCTTAATGTCTTCCCAATAATTCTCAAAAAAATGAAAAACATTGGATTTATAATTCCTTAGAAAAATGCAAAAATGTTAGTACTGAAAATTGAGTTTACCTAAAATTCGCCATACAAAACGGCAATTTCATAGGTAAAGACCTATTATTATGTATGTGTTTCGAAGGCACGGAAAAGTGTGTTTTAAATCCTTTTACTTTCCTATCTTTTTTTTTTTTTTATTTAACCTGTGCTGTCCCACTGCTTTCCTATCTTATTTTATATAAATTCAGAAGCCAGTCTGAGGAGGTGCGGGAGGCCTACCGTCGTCTCCAGGTACAGATTAGCCCTCTGTAATTATAAATGTAGTTTTAAGTGTAGTCTCACTAACCCTGTTGTTAGAATTTTCAAGCCGCCTAAGGGCGTCTGATATGGCTTTCTTTGAGTATTTTGGTTTCCGGCTTAGTATTATTGAACGTCAGTGGACCAGGTGACTCAAGCTCTAATTCACCCGACGCAACAACTAATTCAATTCCCAACCCGCCTGTTGTCTTACATAAGCAGACCTCTTACTTCAGGGACAGACTGCCGTGATGTCGGTAATTTTGACTTGCAAATAACTTTTACATTATCCATTCACGTAGGACTTCTCCTGGACGAAACCAGCATCCTGAGTCTCCGCTTCCGCGAAGTCAGCCTTCTGCTCCACGTTCAGGCGTAGAGATGGGTCCCGCTGCTTCTGCACCTCCGCGCCTCGACATTGGATTGGACGTAGAGATGGAGGCTCCTGCTGCTCTATCTTCTCCGCGCTTCCACATTGAGGTGGATGATGATATGGAGGCTCCCGCTGCTCCGGCGAGGCGCGGTGCTCCGGCGGCGAGAGGGAGGGGACGAGGAGGAAGGGGGATGCCAGGTGGCCGTAGAGGGTCGCGTAGCCAGCCGAGGGCAAGGAGAACGGATGGCTGGGAACCGCGACTACCCATGGTGGAAAAATACGTGTCTGAACAGGATTTGCCTCCGCAATTACGTGAAAGCATCCGACGGATTTTGGCCAGTCGTCGTGCGAATGCTAGGAGGGGTAAACCTGGTGTGCATGCGGGTAGTGCAAATGAGGTTGCGGATGAGGGTGTGAATGAGGATGCGGATGAGGATATGGATGAGGATGATGCAAATGATATGGAGGACGAATTCTTTGATTGTGAGGAGCCGTTTGTTTGGGGACCGGCGAGTGAGTTTGTGGGTGTACGAGAAGAATTCGTCCCCCAGAAGTGGGGGCCTACTCGTTTGTATAGAAATGCGTATGAGGCATTTCATAGCATATGGGATGACGAAATAATGGCATTTATTGCGAATAATACGAATGAGTACGCCGGAACTATGGAGAGCAGCGAAAGTTTTCGTAGACATTGGTTTTCCACCAATGTGGATGAAATTTGGTGCTTGTTCGCATTTTGGATGATGCTGGGCATTATCAAAATGCCAAGTATCAAATCTTGCTTCTCCAAACTGCCCTTGTTGCGGACCGAGGTTTTTCGATTGTTATTTACCGAAACACGGTATTGGAACCTCAACAAGGCGTTCCACTTTTCAGAGGGTAGTGACCCCTCAAACCCACTTCACTCCATGGGTCCGGTGATTGATCACCTGAACGTAAAGTTCAAAGAACTTTACACCATGGAGCAGGAAGTGTGCATTGATGAGTCTCTGACCCTCTGGAAAGGTCCACTTGGAATAAAGCAGTATATAAGGACCAAAGCTGCTCGTTGGGGTATAAAGTCGTTCCAACTTTGTGAATCCGCAACGGGATATCTTCAGTCCTTTTTTATATACTGCGGTCGAGCTAATGGAGTTGTTCCCTCCAGTGCTTCTACGGTCCTGAGGCTTATCCGGCCCCTTTTGGATTTGGGTCACACGTTGTACATGGACAACTTTTTTAACTCCCCGACGCTAGCGAGGTGGCTGAAACGGAGACGTACGGATTGTGTTGGGACACTGCGTGGTAACAGATCCCATGTCCCGTTGGAAATTCTTAGATGCCCGTTGCTGAAGGGACAATTTATAGCGCGTGCGTCGGAAAACGTCCTGGTCATGTCGATGCAAGGCAACAAACGCGTGTCTTGCATATCAACTTATCACGATGTGACCCAAATCCAAACGGAGCCTAAACCGGGGCGGCAGGCGGAGTACAAGTTCAAGCTTGTACACGATTACAACCGAGGCATGGGAGGGGTAGACATGCTAGATCAAATGCTTGAAGCCTATTTGATCGAACGGAAGCAGTGTCTCAAATGGACAAAAAAGTTATTTAAACGGCTTATTAACGTTTCCATCCAAAACGCTCGAATAATAGTAGAGAAGAGCACAAACCAAAAATTGGACTCTCTTGCGTTCCGACTGACGCTGGTGCAAGAGATAATTGATAGACATCTTTCAAATTCTCCCCGACCACCAGCGTCAGTCGGTAATGCCAGACACCCTGGCTTTCCTTTGGGCCGTCTGACAGAGAGGCATTTCATGCGCCGCATTCCTGTAGCACAGGAAAGACGCGATCAATCTTCACATCGCTTCGTAGGGCGGACCAGATGTGTGTGGTGTACCCGCCACCACAAACGCGATAAAAAGACTAGTTACGAATGCGAGCAGTGTGAAATGCCCCTCTGTCTTGACAACTGCTTCAAAGACTTCCACACTGTTGCCTAATTTTGGTTTGAAGCTTCTTTGTCCATTTGCAACTTCAATAGATTCGTGTTATATGAACTTGAATTGGCATATCTTCGCTCTACGTTCAATAAATATTTTGTTAAGATCTACATTGAATTTATCTGGTTAGTATCCTCGGTTGTACTCTTTTGCAAGGTGAGTTGGGGACGGATGATAAAGGTATTGATGGCTGGTGACGAACGCCAGTTGATGTATGGCAGCGGGGCCAAAGGTTAGATAATAGATCATTCTCAGGCGGGGTGACGACAAATTTCAATCTTAAGTATAGAGCATAAAGTCCATAATTGTAATTAATGTACCGCTTAGAACACGTTTTTGAATCTATCAACAGTGGGTCGGGTTGTCACTTTATGAAATAACTAGCCGCGACTTCGTCCGCGTGGATCTTATGAAAAAACAAAACTCGAACTTATCCCTACGTAAAAGATGCATTTGTACTTATCCAAGTTGAAAGCTATCTTACTACAATTTAATTATCTTTTGAATTTATTCAACAAGTAGAGTAAAAGTCATATAAATTTTCATCTTTATTTGCTATGTAATGAATGTTAGACGTGTGATCAGTATTGGGTAAGAATTTGCCAGTTTTTTTTCCAAGTGACGTTGTATTAGTGTTAATCCAAGGAGACAACTTTGGGTGTCAATCGTTACAGGCGAACCTTAAAAAGAAGGCATTAAAAGGAGTGAATGGGTAGCGAGGAAGTATTCATGAAAGTCATCAATCAGCGTAATTTTGTAATTTTGCAAAAAATAAAGATATCAATAAACAACGGTCACGGTCGGTTCATAAACTAAACGGCACACCACTAGCATTGAGAAATTTTTATACATAATTTCTGTAAGGTTTTTTGTAAATTTCTTCATGTTTTTGTTGTAAAGAGTGTAAAATAGCAACGGAAATATGAATATACGAATATCATCTGTTGATTTGCTGTTTGGAAGTGAGTTCCGATTTCATTTTGATAAAATATTTCGTATCAAAGTTTGGTATAACCCAGTATTATATTACTCTATGGTATAACATTTGAGGAAGGTTTTGCAATTTTCGTTATTTTGACTATTTTCTCTGTGTATTTTATAAAAAACCCACATGATTGTTAGAAATAAATATATTTATAACAAACCTGTATAACAATAAAAATAAAGTACAAGTAGTTAGAAAAGTCTTGTTTTTTTTTCGCAGTGTTTCCTCAGATTTCTAATAAATCTTGTACAAGTACTTAATATGTGTCAGAGACTTTTTTTATAGGATTCCTCATATTATCAACAGTACAAGAGCGTAAATTATTTCATAACACTTACATTTTTTTCTATACTTAATAAGTGTAATTCATTAATTGTGAAGATAGCGTACGATTTTCCGAATTTATTCTTTAGTGTAGGAAAACGGAGTGATTTATTTCCTCTATGAGTGTAGGTAAATAAATTATTACAGTAAAAGAAATATATACTTAATAAAAAATATTTTTCCCATTAAATTTTTGTTTATTTTATTTACATACATCCACTACTATCCAAATTACATTCATTTTTGTAATACATGATATTGTCATGTGTCACTCCGCCATTGGAGCTAGCGCACAGTTTACATAGGCCTTTCTGAGCTAACTGTTAACTGAGTTAAAAGCAAAATAAGCATCCATAAGGTTATCCTTTAAAGGGGATCCGTTTTCCATACTAAATTAATTGACTTGCATTCTTATGCAAGTCATAAAATGCTGTTGAAAAACGAGTGTACCTACATAATGTTATTATTAGTTAAAAATTTCGCAGATTAATACAAAGATACAGCTAATGCACCGAAAGTACTTATTGAACCAAAAATTGCTAACAAAAACTATTGATTTCGGTGCATTACCTGTATCTTATTATAAAAACAGTTTGACGGGTTCTTACCACGATATGGATTTTTGATGAGTTTCCGATATTTCGGCGCTGTTGCAAGCACCATGATCACGGATGAACAGTTCTTGGAACAGTTCATCCGTGATCATGATGCTGTATCGTGGTAAGAACCCATCAAACTGTTTTTATAATAGTGTTAGTGACCGCGAAACTCTCAAACAATACCTGTATCTTTGTATTAATCAGCAAAAATTTTTACAAAATATAGCAGTATACCTACATTCGTTTTTCAATAGCATATTATGTCCCGCATAAGAATGCAAGTCATTTGAATTTAGTATGGAAGTTTTTTTTGTCAAATAATTGTATTTATTTCTTACAAGTTAAATACATTTGGCAAACTTAATTACTCGCCAAACTGTATACCGTTTGATGGCGAGATCACGCTTTTATATAGTTTAATAAAAAAAAATTGTTGAACATTGTAATGTTGAAGATTAACTATGCATTAAACTTTAAAAATTTGGTTACAGAAAATGTGAGGGAAATCTAATAACACATGTTTTTAGGGTTCCGATACCAAAATGGTAAAAAACGAAACCCTTATGGTGCGAATTTGTCTATCTGTCTGTCACACCTCTATATCTCAGCAACCACTCATGCTATCGATTTCAAATTTGGAATAGTTTTAGAATATGGTGGCCCGACTTAATTGCATATGAAAGAATTGAAAAAAAAAATATCATTGTTACTGTAAAGTGTATATACAGGGTTTAAGGGACCGTACCGAAAACTGGAAGGGCGTGTCCAGTTAACGAAACTGAACAACTTCCCCAAAGAAATATTTTTGGGAAATGAAAAAAAAAAATACCTCTCCATACAAAATGTTCCATTAGTTACGAGTGAGCAATTTGAATGGAGAGGTAACATTTTTTTTTCATATTCCAAAAATGTTTCTTTGAGAAAGTTGTTCAGTTTCGTTGACTGAGCACGCCCTTTCAGTTTTCGGTAGATCGTCCCTTACACCCTGTATATTTTAGGTGCGCAGCGAGCACAATTTTTTCGAAGTTACAAATTTAGATTAACACTTGGTACTCTAACTGGTCCATAAAACTTACTACTCAAATAAAAAAAAACCGGCCAAGTGCGAGTCGGACTCGCGCACTGAGGGTTCCGTACCACCACATAAACATAATTGTATTAGTTGAAATTTCAGTAAGTTAATGTGCTAGATTTTTTGAGTCCGACACGCGCTTGACCAAATTTTATTATTTTTAGGGTTCCGTACCTCAAAAGAAAAAACGGAACCCTTATAGGATCACTTTGTTGTCCGTCTGTCTGTCTGTCTGTCAAGACCCTTTATCTCACGAACGGGTGAAGGGATCAGGTTGAAATTAATACCATAGATTAGGATCCATGAACCACACAAGATCTGAAAATTTCAATTTTTTACAACGACGCAATCAAAAGATATGGCATTTTATGTCCTCATCTCCATACATTTATTCAAAAATGCAAAACCTACAGGGTACTTCCCGTTGACCTAAAATTATGAAATTTGGCAAGAAGCTAGGTCTCACAGTACAAATAATGGGAAAAGTCTGAAATCATTAAATATTACAACTTTTCTCACAACTAATGGTAACCAATTGTGGTGAGCTCCCGTTTCAAGAACATTCATATAAGAGAGGGGTCAAGTTGGATGGTTGCTGAGGCGATTTTTGTTTTAGTTCTATTTAAAACCGGAACACTTACAAACTTGAAAATTGGTGTGTTTATAGTGCATAAGCTATAAAATAATAACAAATAATAAAATTTGGTCAAGCGCGTGTCGGACTCAAAAAATCTAGCACATTAACTTACTGAAATTTCAACTAATACAATTATGTTTATGTGGTGGTACGGAACCCTCAGTGCGCGAGTCCGACTCGCACTTGGCCGGCTTTTTTTTGTTATTTTATAGTTTATGCACTATAAACATACCAATTTTCAAGTTTGTAAGTGATCCCGTTTTTAAATAGAACTAAAACAAAAATCGCCTCAACGACCATCCAACTTGACCCCTCTCTTATATGAATGTTCTTGAAAAGGGAGCTCACCACAATTGGTTACCATTAGTTGTGAGAAAAGTTGTAATATTTAATGATTTCAGACTTTTCCCATGATTTGTACTGTAAAACCTAGCTTCTTGCCAAATTTCATAATTTTAGGTCAACGGGAAGTAACCTGTAGGTTTTGCATTTTTGAATAAATGTATGGAGATGAGGACATAAAATGCCATATCTTTTGATTGCGTCGTTGCAAAAAATTGAAATTTTCAGATCTTGTGTGGTTCATGGATCCTAATATATGGTATTAATTTCAACCTGATACCTTTACCCGTTCGTGAGATAAAGGGTCTTGACAGACAGACAGACGGACAACAAAGTGATCCTATAAGGGTTCCGTTTTTTTCTTTTGAGGTACGGAACCCTAAAAACAAAAAACAGAGCTATATCAAGCTTTGCGATTTGGGCCTACATAATGCGCTAAAGAAGGTGTTCTGGGTGTCTGTCTACCTACTCTCAATTTCCGATATATCGAAATGATACTATTCGAAATATGCAAATCAGAGTAGGATATTGGTTGGGTGCTAATCACTGCCAGTTTTAAAATTTATCCAACCAATATTGTACTCTATTTACAGTGAACCAAGTTATGAATTCGACTGTATCGAAGAAGTATCGTAAGTACATATCGAAAATTGAAAGTACGTACACCCTGTTTCTAGCACATTCACAACCTTCCTTCTTATTATATTCTTTTGATACAAATTACCTACTTCTAAACTTTTTTTTTCACTCATGAATATTCTGTTATTTTTAAGAATCGCGACGAGGCGCAAGAGTGGACCCAGTAACAGTCGCTGTTAAAAAAGGCGAAGACTCCGCATCAAAAACCACGTCACCGCATAAAGCTAATTTCAAGCGTCCCTCTCCTACGGTAAATTTTTAATTACTTAACGCTTTTTTAAATAGTTAACATAATCCACTAAATAGAGATTAAAAGTGAAGGGTTAGCTTACAAACTGTATATGTTGTCTAGGATGGTTAGTAAGTGTTTAAAATGCAAAATGTACAATTCGCATAGGAAACGTATGTGTAAGGTACCTCGAAACTTGGCTCATAGACAGGGATAAGGTCAATAAGTAAAAATAAAAAATACAATTTTGTTTCGGTTGCAAATAATAAATTAAAAAAATAATTTTGTTTTTGTCAAATATCGATAGGTCGTATGGTGTCCGTCTCCCCAGCAACCCGTGCGAGATATGGCCAAGTGGCATACACCAAAATTTAGTGGAAATTGGTTCATTCCATCAGTAAAGTGTCAGATTCAGTGCATCAAAACTGATGACACTACGAGGTGAAAACTTTGGGTGGCTGTAGAGACGTCTCGTCAGCCAGCCCATTCTATACAGGGAAAACTACGAAGATTACATAAAAGCAAAATAGTTCCACATTTACTGCATGTCTAGTGCAATTGATTGTAAAAAAGCCGAATCGAAAATGTCCATATGGTAGGAGCACTTCATCAATAATTATGGGTGGCTGGAGAGACGTTTTCCCAGCCAGCCCATGTGATATCTCGGAACATATAGTAGGTAGGAAGATAAAACAAAGCTAAATATTTACTACCTACTCGGAACAGTAGGTAGCAAATATTTCAAAATCCTAGCTCCACTAACTTTTGAGATATTTGTATTTTTTCATGGGCTTGCTGGGGAGACGTCTCGCCAGCAAGCCCATGCTGTAACTCAAAAAGTACTGCACGTAGAATGCTGAGCGATATACCAATAGAGAGTGCATATTTGATGCAATAAGCACCAAGAAAAGTGAGTCCCTAGGTCTTATGGTTTCGATGCTAGAAACAAAAATCATTTTCCCGCTGAAAATTTGGAATGCATGATGTGAAGTGCAACTTTGCCGTTCTGTGCAATTCTACATGTTGCTGTTAGAGCATTCAAAAATCAATCTTGTGTCCTAATAGTTAAGAGGTCCTGTAGACGCACGTGTAGATTATTTGTAATTTGAGAATAGTTCGGGAGACGGTGTACTTAAAAGGCTGATTGGTTAACAAGAAGTTTTTATTTATTTGTGGACAACATGTGAAGACCAAAAGACATAATATGTATTTTGGCTCACGTATTTATTTAATAAATCAGTTTTCTTAACTTATTAATTACAGGACAATTTAAGAATACTTTAAAAATTTTAGTTTGTTACTGAGACCATTAAACCTACATCTCCTCCTAGAATACAGTCGTCACGGTTGCTAAAAAGAGATTGAGGCACCAGTTAGTCTTCACGTGAGCTAAAATACATATTATCTCTTTCGTTCTTAACATGTCGTCCACAAATAAATAAAAACTTCTTGATAACCAATCAGTCTTTTACTAAGTACACCGTCTCCCGAACTATTCTCAAATTACAAATAATCTACACGTGCGTCTACAGTACCTTTTAACTATAAGGATACAAGATTGATTTTTGAATGCTCTAACAGCAACATGTAGAGTTGCACAGAACGGCAACGTCGCACTTCACATCATGCATTCAAAATTTTCGGCGGGAAAATGATATTTGTTTCTAGCACCGAAACCGTAAGACCTAGGGACTCACTTTTCTTGGTGCTTATTGCATCAAATATGCACTCTCTATTGGTATATTGGTATATCGCTCAGCATTCTACGTGCAGTACTTTTTGAGTTACAGCATGGGCTTGCTGGCGAGACGTCTCCCCAGCAAGCCCATGAAAAAATACAAATATCTCAAAAGTTAGTGGAGCTAGGATTTTGAAATATTTGCTACCTTTTTTTTTTTTTTTTTTTTTTGTGATGGAGAAAATGCATACGCATGCCGCACCGTTCGGGGAAATGGTACGGTTATGTGGGACTTGCACCCACTAGAAATATTTGCTACCTACTGTTCCGAGTAGGTAGTAAATATTTAGCTTTGTTTTATCTTCCTACCTACTATATGTTCCGAGATATCACATGGGCTGGCTGGGAAAACGTCTCTCCAGCCACCCATAATTATTGATGAAGTGCTCCTACCATATGGACATTTTCGATTCGGCTTTTTTACAATCAATTGCACTAGACATGCAGTAAATGTGGAACTATTTTGCTTTTATGTAATCTTCGTAGTTTTCCCTGTATAGAATGGGCTGGCTGACGAGACGTCTCTACAGCCACCCAAAGTTTTCAGCTCGTAGTGTCGTCAGTTTTGATGCACTGAATCTGACACTTTACTGATGGAATGAACCAATTTCCACTAAATTTTGGTGTATGCCACTTGGCTATATCTCGCACGGGCTTGCTGGGAAGACGGACACGTCGGTTTATACAGCTGTTAGTTTTTTTTTATAATAGGCAATGACTACTCATCACATTCTGCCATACGACCTATCGATATTGGACGAAAACGATTTTTTTTAAAACCTCGTCATATATGGCAAAAAAAAATTGGTATTTTTTATTTATCTTTAATGATCCTATTCCTGTCTATGAGCCAAGTTTCAAGGTACCTTACATATAAGTTTCCCTAGCGAATTCTCGCCCCTTCGCGCCCCCCACCATATTTTTAGCTTATATCTTCGGTTATATGAATTTTAGCTAGAAATGTGTTTTACACAGTGTTGTAGAGAATTAAATTTCCTATAATTTACGTTTTTAATTTTTTTTCTACAACTGATATTTATGGAGACACGATCGGAAAATCGCATAAAGCGACACTGAAAGCCTTTAATTAGTATTGATTTATGAATTTAATTATTATCGAGATAATCATCAACATATAATTATCATGATAATTACCAAGATAATTAAGACTTCGAACGCTGGTATTTGTTCTCGTAGCAAACGTTTCTGTTATCGTTTTAGGTTCAGAGGCCTTCCAGGCTGTACGTAGCGCCACCTGTTGCTTCAAGTTCCAGTAAGCTTACCAACCGGCGCCATAGTCCTGAACCCGTGGCAGGGTCGCCAAATAAACGTTCACGCCTCTCCCCCGAACAACCTCAAGATAAAAACGGACGGGCAAACGCGCCCGATACAATATCACCTATTTCTTCTGGCACACCGACCAAACGTCCTCGCCAATCCTCTCCCTTCCTTGATGATGATCTTTACAACGTCTTAGCAGACTCAGGGTCAGAGGAAGAATGTGACGTTGCAGATGAGAACGAAGAGGAATGGGTGGACAATGATGACCCGGGAAATATGCGGTTGGTGGCTAGGAAGCTTCGGGAGTGCGAGGTGTTCCGACAGGTTAGTAATTCTTCTCTAAGACGATATTAGCTTTTGCCCGCGACTTCGTCCGATGATTGTAAAATACTAAACGAATTAGGAAAAAATTGTTACAGCTCCGGTTCCCATTACCAAATTGCCAATCGGTTTAGTAGTTTTTGCGTGATGCTCGAACAAATAAACAGCCAAAAAGTCAAAAATCTGTGATTTGCATTCCGGGGCATCAAAATAGCATACCGTTATATCTTTTTTTCGGAGCCTCTCTGCGGGATCGAAATGGGGAAATCCGCAGAAGAATTTTAGTTTTTTTGTGTAAGTGATTAAGTAGATATTTGGAGATAGTATTTTACGCATTAAATTGACGAAGGAGTGCGCACTGCGCAGCTGGCAAGATTTCAAGCGATCTTGTGTTGGGTTGTTTTGTTCCTCGTATCCGTACAGTTTTAATCCCTGTTTGTGTTGCTTCAAAAAGTCACGTACATTTTCCTTCGTAAGAGGGGAGCACAAAGAAAAGACGTAAAGCATGATTGATCATGATATTTTTCTAATTTTAAAAGCTCCTCTGTCTTATAATCTGTATAGAACACTGGCAGGAATGGCCCCAAAAACCGGTAGACGATTGACATATAAATAAACATCATCAACATCATAGCATAGCATCCCATGAAAAAGTCCACTACAGGACAGGAAACTCCCTCCAAAATACCAGCTTTTGCTGATACAATGTGGAGGGGAAGTACCATGCGGCTGGCGAACGCTGTTGTTGGTGACCGCAGTATGTAAGATTGTACGATACAGAAAGAAGCCCTTAGTCGCCTCTTACGACACCCACAGGTAAAAATGTGTTGGTACTATTCTTTGCCCGCACCACATAGGCGAAATAAATGGTACAGCAGTACTTAATCTCGATATGCGAGAGATATAAAGTATCACAGCTGTAAACTTCAGTTTGCAATTCTATACAAATAGAATGGATCTACTCACATATGGGTACGAGATTTTTGCAAAAAATATTCAAATAAAATGTGTAGTCAAGTAGACAGCCAAATGAAAAAAAACTCGATGAAAAATTATGAGAAAATCACATGATTACATTTCGGTAGTACTGGAACACCCCCTATCTATATGAATGTTTACAGACCAATGGATACTGCCACAAGATACCTAACATGGAGATTCTTGGTCACGCAAAGTTTCATTAAAATCGTGAGCAAATCGTAATTCTTAATTTTTGTTGTATGACAGCTAAAAATCTATTAGTTTAGCCGCTAGACCAAAGCGTGACGGTCAGACCGACCGACAGACGGTCGTTTTTAGGAAACTTGTTTTTTATGATGTATTAGTGATTTTAAACACATTTTTAAGAAAATTAGTAATACTTAATACTTTCTTTTTCTTGATTACAATTACCTACAAGTACCTAAAAAATACCCCGTGTGGTGTCGGCAAAGAATAGTACCAACCCATCTTTACCTGTGGGTGTCGTAAGAGGCGACTAAGGGTTATAAACTGGAGGATGGGCAGCAGCATCCTCCTGTGTATCATACCATCTTACTTACTACGGTCTCCTACAACCGCGGTCCATGGTGCCAGCCGTAACGCTCACAAGCGAGGTCACTGTGGAACTTCCACATTTTTCCAGTAGAAGCTAGAATTTCGGAGGGAGCTCCCTGTCCTGTAGTGGACATTTCATAGGATGTGATGATGATGACCTAAAAATGTATGATATACCTACAGCTGTTTTTATATTTAGGAGCGTGAAGCAGATGCCCTGGCCGAGCTACTGGCGGAAGCGGACGCCATTAGAATTGAAGAAAACCTGCCAGAGCCTGAAGATGAAGATCGTATTGAGATTGAATTCGTTGGGGAATGGGAAGAGGGGTTTGGGAACAGCAGGGTTGTTTTAATTGAAGGCGACGCGGTTGAAGTTTTAGATGAGCGCGACGCGGGTGGGGTTTTAGGTGAGGGCAACGCCAGTGGGGTTTTAGATGAGAGTGATGCGGGTGGGGTTTTAGGTGAGTGCGACTCAGTGAGGGTTAGAGGTGAGGGCAACGCGAGTAGGGTTTTAGGTGAGAGTGGCGCGGGTGGGGTTTTAGGTGATTGCGACGCAGTTAGGGTTACAGGTGAGGGCGACGCGGTTGGGGTTTTAGGTGAGCGTGACGCGGGTGGGGTTTTCGGTGAGTGCGACGCAGTTAGAGTTACAGGTGAGAGCGACGCGGTTGGGGTTTTAGGTGAAGGTAACGCAGTTAGGGATTTGGGTGAGGAAGATTCGGTTACAGGTGACGTGGTCGAGTTTTTGGGCGAAGTTGTCACGGTTGGGGTTGTAGGTGAAAGTGACCCGGACGAGGTTTTGGGTGATGAACACGCGGTTAGAGTTTTAAATGAGGACGTTGATATTGGGATCATAGATAAGAATGAAGCTAGCTCTAAAGTTGATATGGTAGCTACCAGGACCAGCCCTGTAGCTGGAAGAATAGCCCCTAAAGCTATCCCTGGGGCATCTAGAGTTAAGGCTGACGCTGCGGACTGCGGCATTACCGGGAACGTTTTTTCTTGGTCCGACGACTTCTCGAAGTTTATGGGTCAAGAGGAAAAATACTTGCGAGATGCGGGCCCACAGCTCACATTAACGGAACCGATAGACCTGTTCGTACATGTGTGGGACAGGCCTATTATGGAGCGTATTGTCTCTGAGACAAACAAATATGCACAGCAAATAATCGATGCTCTCGTTGAACGTGGTCATCCCATTTCTAAAAGTTTGGATACCTGGCAGGAGACCACTGTTGACGAGATGTATCGATTCTTTGCCGTTCTCAACTATATGGCTGTTGATTATAGAGCCAGATTGGACGAATATTGGACAACGGGGGTGTTAGGGATGCCTGCGTTCCGCGAAATAATGTCCAGGAATAGATTTTTTATGCTGGTACGATTTCTTCATTTCGTCGACAATTTTGAGATGGACCCGAATTTGCGATCGTACGATCGTAAGATATATAAAATTAGACCTATTCTTGACTATTGCGTACAAAAATTTGCTGAAATGTATGTTCCAAAGAAGCACCTTTCGCTAGACGAGTCTTTGCTACTTTGGAAGGGTCGTCTGTCATGGGTGCAGTGTATAAGGTCCAAAGCAGCTCGATTCGGCATCAAGACTTTCGAGCTCTGTGAAGCCGAATCAGGCTACCTTTTGGGGTGCATTTTGTACACCGGTAAGGGATCTGCCGCGGTCGACGGAGCAATGCATGGGTTGGAGAAACCGACTGCTAAGGTTGTTCTCCAACTCATGCAGGGCTACCTTGATCTTGGGCACTGTCTGGTAATGGATAACTGGTACAACCAGTTAGCCTTGACCAGACAACTCAAAATGCGCCGCACGGATGTGGTTGGCACTATGAACCGCCGGAGGGAGCACGTGCCTTATGCGATAAAGTATGCCGAAGAGAAAAAAATGCAGCGGGGAGATATGATCTCACAGCATTGCGGCGATATGACCTTGATCGCATGGAAAGACTTAAAACTTGTTACGGCCATCTCTACTTTTCACAACGCCGATACTGTGGTTTCACGACGAAATGCTGAAGAGCATGTCAAACCAAAAGTAATCCAAGACTATAATAAATATATGGGAGGGGTGGACCTCAAGGACCAGAAGTTGAGTAACTATCGGTTTGAGCGAAAAAGAGGTAGAAAATGGTACTTAAAAGTATTCAGAAGGTTGCTGAACACCAGCCTTCTGAATACTTATATTATTTATTCTACATATCCGCATGAACGAACATTAACCCATCGTCAGTTCCGATGCAAGGTCTCTGAGGAGATATTGAGTTGCTTTAAGCGATCCCAAGTGGCGCGACAATTAAGTGTGCTTCCGGCTAGAGAAGTCCGTTTGGACCGTCAATGGGACCATTTTGCGGAGCACACTGAGAAGGTAGGCAGAATACACAAGAAGCGTCGTTGCGTGTGCTGCACGAAGCGCGGCGTACGGAGGGATGTTACCAGCGCTTGCAGCAAGTGCAAAGTTAGTCTTTGCTTAGGACTGTGTTGGAGGGATTATCACACACTGATAAAGCTCTGAGTGTCATAATCGCTCCACATGTTGGAAAACTACTTGAAGAATGACCTTGGCTGCGCAGAGTCGATTTTACATACAAATTGACGTGCGCAAAGCTTTCAAGTTGTTTGCCCCGCAGTATACGATTGGGAAGCTTTGGTAGAATCGTACATACATACATAACATCACGCCTTGTTCCCGTCGGGGTAGGCAGAGACCACAGTTCTCCACCTGCTACGATCTTGAACTTCCCTTGCTTCCTCAACTTTCATCAATCCTTTCATACATGCTCGTCGGTTTAGGGTACTTTTAACCTGGCCTTTATTCAGAACGTCCTGAATTTGGTCCTGGTACGTTCGCCGAGGCCTTCCCCTCCAACGTTTCCATTCACTCTCGCCTTGTAGATCTCTTTTGTCAATCTTCCTTCATTCATCCTCTCTACATGACCAAACCATCTCAGCATCCCTTTCTCAATTTTAGTCATTACGTCTTTTTTTACGCCACAACGTTCTCCTATCACACTATTTCTAATCCTGTCACTCAATTTCACACCATTCATACTCCTCAACGCTCTCATTTCTACTGCATTAATTCTACTTTCATGGTTTTTCTGCCATACCCAGCTTTCACTGCCGTAAATCAGGGCTCGTACCAAAACGCCTCTATGAACAGCATCGTACTGTTGAAATTAGATAGATAAATTATATTCCGTATGTTGTGTATGACGATGTAAGGATAGGTGTGTATGACGATGTAAGGATAGGTGTGTATGACGATGTAAGGATAGGTGTGATAAGATAATACTGAAGGTTGTGAATCTGCCCATGAAACTTAACAACTTTTCCAACATAGATCGAAATACGAAAAACCAAATTTGACCTTCCAAAATGCGCTCAGCTGATGCAGTTTCTATGGGAGGTCAAAAATTTATTTTGTCATAAGACTTTCATAAGAGTTTCATTCACACCCTTTAGTATTATCAAAACTTTCCGTTACACGCTGTACAAAATCTAATAAGTGGAGAGCTGGTCGTCGTCAACCCTCCCCCTTTGCATAACAAAAGTGACCTTTGTGGGTTGGTGCACAATAATTAGGCAAGTCATAAAACTTGGCTCTTGTACAGTCAGCAAGATATTTTTTATTTTTTACCACATCATGTGGTAAATACATTGTACTAATTAAATGTACCAAAATAAGCAACATTGCCTTGCCTCAACCTGGTACTTTTTTAGGGAGTTGCGATGTCAGTTTTAAGTAATATCGACTCACAAAGTACCAGGGTTGGGCGAGGCATTCCTTTTGAATTTGCAGTGGCAGCGGCGCTAGACTAAGTCTCAACATCAGCTTTGCGAGGCCTTTCATTTTCGAGTCCATTGATATATAAACAATGAAAAAGTATAATAAACGCATTTATCGGCTTTTAGCCTCACTGAACTTTTCCAAGATTATGTCATTGTTATCACCATCCGCTATTTCCGCTTTAATTGTCACGTTTGATAGCGCGGATAGTCTCTCTTGGCTCAGCGTGATTTTCAAGTAAATCAAAAACTTCTCACGGCTTTTGCTGAGAGAAGTTGACTGAAACTATTAGCAATTTTCTGATTGTTATGAGACCAAATAAACATGCCGTGCCGCCTTCTTCTAAAAATTAAATCTGGTAAATTGGATTTTAAAAGCGGGAGTTCTTGATACCATTATTGATTTACAGAAAATATATTTTCAGTCTAGAAGATAAAATGAATTAACTAGTGGATTCCCCGAGTATCGCCATCGCCTAACTTTCAGAGTGTTGTTAGACCACTGCAATTCTTCCACCCGTGCAGAAGACTGCTTTTTGCGGCGCTCGCCGACGCCTATGGCCGCCACTGGGAATTTGGTGTTTCTTTTCTACTTACTTGATACCTACGCGAATTGGTAAAAAAATAAGAATTATTTTGCTGACTGTACAAAACGTGACAGGTTGCGCCCAGGCAATCAAATTTTTTTCGACTCTTCTTTTTATTGTGCACCAATCTAGATGTGAGGTCGCTTTTTGGTATGCGATGAGGTAGAGCTTGAACAGACGTTAACTTATTTAAAAATATAATATGACTGTTATGACGAATGCTTGATATGACGAGTGTAAGATTGGGATAGATAGATGTAGAATATATTTGTTCCTACTTATGCATGACAAAAGTGACTGTAAGTCTTGGAGGATACATTTTGGCAAATTTTTGGACACAATGGTCTGGGAAGACTCGCTAAACCGCATCCCGGACACTACATATACTATTGAAATCGCGAGTGAATAGGCTTCTTCTGGGCAAGCTCGTTCCATCGTCGACTTCTCTGTCTACAAGACTAGATCGAGGTCAAGAGTAAGCCCATTGACAATAAAAAAAACCGGCCAAGTGCGAGTCGGACTCGCGCACTGAGGGTTCCGTACCACCACATAAACATAATTGTATTAGTTGAAATTTCAGTAAGTTAATGTGCTAGATTTTTTGAGTCCGACACGCGCTTGACCAAATTTTATTATTTGTTGTTATTTTATAGCCCTATAAACATACCAATTTTCAAGTTTGTAAGTGTTCCCGTTTTTAAATAGAACTAAAACAAAAATCGCCTCAGCAACCATCCAACTTGACCCCTCTCTTATATGAATGTTCTTGAAACGGGAGCTCACCACAATTGGTTACTATTAGTTGTGAGAAAAGTTGTAATATTTAATGATTTCAGACTTTTCCCATTTTATTTGTACTGTGAGACCTAGCTTCTTGCCAAATTTCATAATTTTAGGTCAACGGGAAGTACCCTGTAGGTTTTTCATTTTTGAATAAATGTATGGAGATGAGGACATAAAAAGCCATATCTTTTGATTGCGTCGTTGTAAAAAATTTAAATTTTCAGATCTTGTGTGGTTCATGGATCCTAATATATGGTATTAATTTCAACCTGATACCTTTACCCGTTCGTGAGATAAAGGGTCTTGACAGACAGACAGACGGACAACAAAGTGATCCTATAAGGGTTCCGTTTTTTTCTTTTGAGGTACGGAACCCTAAAAATATCGTGCGCAAAACCGCGACTTGTCAAAATTTGAAATTGCAAAATATTCAATACAACTGACCCGCAGGAGCACCTTGGTGGTGCGCAAGGGGCAAGGAGAGTGCCCATTCTGTATGATAATAGGTACGAGTAGGTACTATTACATTCTGTGATAACGCGCAGGATTCTTCTTTTGAATTTTAATCCTAGAATCCTTCGTTTGCTTGATTTTGGAGCACTTGCGTGCGCCAAAAACAGTTTTGCTACCTTGCTTAACAAAAAACGTTATCTGAAGCAATACCTACTCAATGACATAGGTAGAGAAAACTATTTTTCCCAGACACGGGAGGAGGTAAACCTTACATGGGGGGCTTACGAAATTCAAAGTTAGTCTCTGCTCCGTTGATCCAGTGCTGTGATCCTAGTTTTTATTTTTCACGATTCATTAGGTATTACAATAAGTTACAGATTGATTTCAATTTTGAAAACAAAGTGCTTCAGAAAGGGCATATCAACATGTTGTTTATTTTTTACTTATTTCGACATGTCCATAGAAGTTGTTTACTTTCATTGGCTTATTATTGTTAAAATAATTTAGAGTACACTATATACTAGGCTGTATGTATTGATTGTCTTTGCATTACTTTTTTGATAAAAAGTAAGGTAAGACTATCTCGCTCTCTCTGTTCTCTCTCTCTTATGGCCGCCGTCCCGAACACAGTCCTGTTAATTAGAAATATTAAAATCAATCTGTAATAATCTCACAGTTCTTATCCAAAGTGTTTGTTTCCTTTTTACTATCAATAAATTGATATTTGTTGAGAGTAGTTTCTTCTATTATTTACCACCTCTGAGCTTCATCACGATCCACGCCTTCTGGACAGGTTATGTGTCCCAGGCATATAGAGGTTGGCTTTTTATATTGTTGAACTGTGAGTGAAGATGGCTGGTGAAAACGGTGCAGACAAGCAGTTTGGGCCTACTGCTTTGTTTAACGTTGAAAAATTGGACGGCGTGCGAAATTACCACGTGTGGAAGTTCCAAGTTCACATGGCCTTGACATTGGAAGGCCTGTGGGAGACTGTTGAAAACGAAGGGACGACCCCCGTCGACAGTACAAAGGATCAAAAGGCTTTAGCAAGAATCTGTCTAGCAGTCAAGCCCAGTTGTTTTCAGCATGTGAGGTCAGCAAAATCGGCATATGATGCTTGGACTAAGCTTCAAGAAGCGTATGAGGACAAAGGACTGTACAGGCGAGTTTTACTTCTACGACAGTTGCACCGAGTTGATTACAATGACTTTCAAAATATGAGTGCATATATCGATGGCATCATGACACTTGTTCAACAGCTTAGTGACATAGATAAAGAAATTGAGGACGAGGAAGTGGCTGAGATTCTGTTGAGTGGACTACCTAAGGACTACGACGTCTTAGTATCCAGTTTGGAAGCTGCACACATATCAGATACCCTATCCAGTGAGATGGTTCGTGCCAGACTTCTACAGGAAGAGTTCCGTAGAAATACTAAGTCGAACGGCTACTCTGTTCCATCACATGAAGCAGCTTTTGTCAGTCGAAACAAGAAGATAATCTGTCACTATTGTCGTAAACCAGGACACATCAAAGCAAAGTGTTTTAAATTGAAGCGTGACAAGAAGACTGGCAAGCCACAGGAAAAATCAGATGAAGCAATGTTTGTGTCAGCGTTCGCTGCATGTTCCTCGGATGACTGGATTGTCGACTCAGGTTGTACTTCCCACATGTGTAATGATAAAAATAAGTTTATTTCCCTGGACAGTAATTTTTCTAGTACTATTTGTGTAGCTAGTGGTGAAAACTGTTATGTGGGTGCCTGACTTGTTCACCAATTTACTGTCAGTTAGTCAGCTAGTTAGCAAGGGTTATAAATTTACCTTCGAGAGAGATTTCTGTTTTATTTATAATAATAAAAATAAGGTCATAGCCAAAGCATCTAGGAGTAAAGGAGTTTATAGGTTAGATTGTGTTACAAGTTCTGTTCAACAGAAAACCACCAGCAACCGGCAGACATGTGTGGAGGAACAGCAAGGAGCTCATGCTGTTTGTTCCACAGCTATATGGCACAAGAGATTGGGACACCTAAGCAGTGCAGGTATGTGCAAGTTATTAGATATGTCTGAAGGTTTAAATTTTAGTAAAACTAAAGAGTTAACAGACTGCGAGGCTTGCATTCAGGGGAAGCAAACAGTGAGGTCTTTTCCCAAGGGTGAAGTAAAGCGTGCTCAAAAACCGCTTGAATTGGTACACTCTGATGTGTGTGGTCCCATGCCAGAGCCTAGTTGGGGTGGGTCTAGGTACTTAGTAACATTTACAGATGACTTTACAAGAAAGACTTTTTGGCTATCTTATTAAAAATAAAAGTGAAGTTATGAATATGTTCATTAAGTTTAAGGATCTAGTTGAGAAGCAGTTAGGATTGCCAGTGAAATGTTTAAGGTCTGATGGAGGTGGTGAATACTGCAGTGATCAGTTCACCGATTATTTGTCTAGGCAAGGTATTATCCATCAAATAACTATGCCCTACAGCCCACAGCAAAACGGTGTTGCGGAGCGGTTAAATAGGACTCTTGTGGAAAAAGCTAGGTGTATGCTAATTGATGCTGGACTGGGCAAGCGCTATTGGGGCGAGGCCGTGATGACGGCGATATATTTGAAAAACAGGTCCCCTACTGCTGCAGTGCCTGATGTCACTCCTGAGGAGTTGTGGACGGGCCACAAAGTGGACCTTAGTCACTTGAGAGTATTTGGGTGCCGAGCTTTTGCTCTCGTACCAGATTGTCACCGCCGCAAGCTGGATGCAAAATCTAAAGAATTAGTTTTTGTGGGATATTGTGAGAATTCAAAGGGTTATAGATTAATAGATCCTAACAATCCTAAAAGGGTTTTAAATTCAAGAAATGTGCATTTTATTGAACCAGACTGTAGTGCAAACAAAGTAAAGATCTGTGATATTAATGATACGAACTGTAGTATTAAAATGAATTATAATAATAATATAAATAATGTGAACAATGTTTCTAGTAAAATTAATAATAAATTAAATAATAATATGGATTATTTTTCTGTGATTCCAGTGACGGAGCCCTCTTCTGGATTCCGGGCCCCCAGTGAGAGAGAGTCTCCTCCTGAAGAACCGGCTATGACTAGTCAGCCAGTTGTAAGCGAGCAGGCAGATGTGACTGAGAAGCCATCACCTGCATTGTGTAACACTCCACACGGTGGGACATCGTGTGACACCAGTGGTAACTCGGGTTCATTGTTTGAGAGTCCGTTACACTTTGAGTCGTGCAGTGACTCTGATGACAGGGAGGTTGGCATCACGACGACGACAGCAGCGCCACCATGCTCGCAGCGTCCCGTGAGATCTACGAGAGGTACTGTGCCTAAAAAAATTTGATGATTTTGACTTATCACTTTTCTCTCAGGCTTATCTTTTTCATGAACCTCAATCCTATGAAGATGCATTGGCTAGTCCTGATAAATTAGCGTGGGAAAGTGCTATGAATGCAGAGTTTCAATCTCTTATCCAAAATGAAGTTTGGACATTGGTGGACAGGCCAGTTGATAGAAATGTTATTAAGTGTAAGTGGGTTTATAAAGTCAAACAAGACACTTCAGGATGTTTTGATAAATTCAAGGCACGTGTGGTTGCCCGTGGGTTTAGTCAGGAGCCTGGAGTGGATTATGACAAAACTTTTTCCCCCGTTGTACGGCATTCCACAATGCGTATCCTTTTCCATCTTGCTAATGAATTGGATATGGATATTAACCATGTAGATATTACAACAGCATTCTTAAATGGTACTTTACAAGAGGAGATATACATGGAACAGCCCCCTGGTTTTGTTGTAGATAAAAATAAAGTTTGCTTACTAAGAAAGAGTATTTACGGCTTAAAACAAGCGAGTAGAGTTTGGAATATGACTGTTAATGATTTGTTAACTAACCATGGTTACTCTCAATCAAAACATGAACCCTGTGTCTATGTTAAGAAAGGAAATAATAATAACAATTTGACTATCATAGCGGTATACGTTGATGATTTTTATATTTTTACAAATAATTCAAAAGAAAAAGAATATTTAATTAAATTACTATCTGAGAATTTTTGTGTTAAAGACCTAGGAGAAATTAAAAACTGTTTAGGTATAAATGTTCAGAGAAATAGGCAAAAGGGAGTTTTAATTTTGAACCAGACTGAATATATTAAGAAATTGTTGACAAGGTTTGGTATGTTAGATGCTAGGGAAGTGTCTACACCCATGGTAGTAAATGAAAAATTTGACTGTGATAGTAGCAGTAAGGACTCGACTTTGACTGAATGTAATTATAGAGAATTAATTGGTTCATTAATGTATTTGTGTGTTTGTACAAGACCTGACATAGCTTATAGTTGTAGTTTATTGAGTCAATTTAATAATAATTTTAATAAATGTCATTGGATTGCTGCCAAAAGGGTTCTTCGCTATTTAAAGAAAACTATGAATTATGGATTATAACTATGAAAAGATGCAGACTGGGCGAATGACCCTGTTGACAGGAAATCTTTTAGTGGTTTTGTATTGAGACTAGGCAGCAATACTATCAATTGGGAATGTAGAAAACAGCGCTGCGTCGCTTTATCCAGCACTGAAGCTGAATATTTGGCTATCAGTGACTGCTGTAAGGACATCCTGTTTGTGTGTAGTTTTTGGAAAGAGTTGACAGGATGGCGGCTTCAATGTAAATTAAGAAATGATAATTTGAGTGCTATTAGACTTCTAGAATCTAAGGAGTGTCACAGGAGGACAAAGCATATTGATGTTCGGCATCACTTTGTAAAGGATTTAGTAAGTAAAGGCTTGGTTTGTGTTACTTACTTGCAGACAGACTGTATGATAGCCGACATATTAACTAAGGCTTTGTCTTCCCCAAAACACTATGGTTTCATGAATGGTTTAAATTTAATGCCTATTTGAGTACAAAGTAGTTTTGGTTAGGGTTCTGTAAGAAAATGTTTTTCTTATTTCTCTAACTGTGTTATTGCTCTTGTACTTGTAGAGTCCGGTACTTTTTAGCACCAGTATATAGTGTAAGGGGAAGTGTTAAAATAATTTAGAGTACACTATATACTAGGCTGTATGTATTGATTGTCTTTGCATTACTTTTTTGATAAAAAGTAAGGTAAGACTATCTCGCTCTCTCTGTTCTCTCTCTCTTATGGCCGCCGTCCCGAACACAGTCCTGTTAATTAGAAATATTAAAATCAATCTGTAATAATCTCACAGTTCTTATCCAAAGTGTTTGTTTCCTTTTTACTATCAATAAATTGATATTTGTTGAGAGTAGTTTCTTCTATTATTTACCACCTCTGAGCTTCATCACGATCCACGCCTTCTGGACAATTATGATGCCCTTTTCGTTCGTCTCCTTCCCTTGGCCTTACTGCGTTGCAACCTTAGATTATGATATTATGAATAACGGCAGATTGCAACACTGGTATACGCCGCGCAAACTAGGGTGGGTAGCACAATTTTGTGTGTGCAGGATAAGTTTGGCTCTGACGGTTAGACCCTGTCCAGAAAGGGCGAATTCGCCGCGATTTACTCGCGCGTGTTTCGCGCGTTTAACTGGACGCAAACAAGGCGCTCCTAGTATCTCGACTCGCGCGAGCCAAGAAAATTCGCGCGATGCTTGTGGACGGGATGTATTGACGCCCAGTAACTCGCCGACGCGCGTAACAATTCGCGTCGAATTCGCCCTTTCTGGACAGTGTCTTATTTCCTGCGCATGGGTGATAGGCGGAGAGCCAATGAATGATTCGCACGCCCATGCGCAGAAAATAACCGTTAGCGCTAGAGTAAGTTTGCGCGGCGGCGTAGTCATGGGGATATTTCTTTCCAACGGTACCACTGTTCTCACTCACTGGCTGATTAGCCTCGTACAGTCAAGAGCACATCAAGTTTGACACATTGGACTTTGTACCTAATTTCAATAGTCGTAGGAGTCAGGGTCGCGTTGCGAGTGTCAAGCTTCACCTGCTCTTGACTGTACAACAAAATCATCCGTGGATTACCAAAGACACTACAGGGTGAAATTGAAAACATTCGACAAATTTTGAGATTGAGTTCAGATCGCGAAACTGAACAATTTTCTCATCACACGAAAAAAAAATTCACCCTTCCATAGTAAATTCAGTCAGCTAACCATACATTTTGTATGAGAGATCGAATTTTTTTTTACGTCTAACGACCTATGTTCTTTGGGGACGACAGTTGTTACGAGTAAGTTTCGTGGTCTGAACTCAATCTTAAAATTTGTAGACAAGTAGGCAGGCCGGTAGGCATATAATTTTTAAGTTTAATTTTTTCGTTGTATACCTCCTACCTAAAGCGCATAGAATTATAACGAGAATTTTCATTTGTTTCGCTCCTGAAGCCAATGAAAATTCAGGCCGTAATTGCTGAGCAGAGGTGCTGCCACTTTGAGAAATAAATTTATTGCGTACATACATACATAACATCACGCCTTGTTCCCGTTGGGGTAGGCAGAGACCACAGTTCTCCACCTGCTACGATCTTGACATACTTCCCTTGCTTCCTGAACCTTCATCAATCCTTTCATACATGCTCGTCGGCTTAGGGTACTTTTAACCTGGCCTTTATTCAGAACGTCTTGAATTTGGTCCTGGTACGTTCGCCGAGGCCTTCCCCTTCCAACGTTTCGCGTCACAAATACAAAACTTTTCATTAGTATTGTTCGTTTGTGCAGCATTATGAGGTAGTTCTATATTTAAGGAGTGATCACACCTACCTGAATTCAAAGACTAATTCGGCATACATTGCTGGGAGGCTTGGTTATGTTAATTGCAATATCCTTACTTCAACGAGCAATGTATGCCGAATTGGTCTTTGAATTCAGCTAGGTGTGATCACTCTTTAACCCATCACATCATAGCTTAGCTTATCGTAAATAGCTTGTTGGTAAAGTGACAAAAACGGCCACTTTTTGCACCAATATAAAGCTATACAGGTGTAAGGGACGGTGTACCGAAAACTGAAAGGGCGTGCGCAGTAAACGAAACTGAACAACTTTCCCAAAGAAACAGTTTTAGGAAATGAAAAAAAAAATTACCTCTTCATACAAACTGTTGGACCAGAATGAGCAATTTGTATGGAGAGGTCGAATTTTTTTTTCATTTCCCAGAAATATTTGTCTGGGAAAGTTGTCCAGTTTTGTTGACTGTTTTTGGAACACCGTCCCTTACATCCTGTATATGCTTTGAACAAACAATACCCGCTAAATGAACAATACTAATAAAAGTTTTGTATTTGCGACGCAATGAACTTATTTCTATAGGTGGCAGCACTTGTGCTACTCCTAACAATGTACCTATATAGAACAATGTAAACCAAAGATATTTGAACCTCGCTGAGCATGTAAACGATTTATTGATCTAAGTAATAGTAAGTAATCTATATAATTGTAAGTTTAGATAGAAATTAATTTTATTAATTATCTTCGTATAGGTACCGGAGATCACGAAAGAGTCAATTGTTTTGTAAACAAAACCATAACGTCAAATTCATGTAAAATGTATTAAAAATGTAGATATTTCTTATTTTATGTAAAACGATAGGTATACTAAGCGTTTTTCTGTGTGTTAATTGTGGTTACTTAACTGAAAAATGTTTGTTTACAAAACACTTGACTCTTATTAAAGGGTAAACTTTGTAATGGACAGGTTTCTGGAAACTGATAGCCCTATCAGTTTCCGGAAACATGCCCTGGCATGATCTGTTAACGTAACTGAACATACCTATTTCTGTAAATAAAACTTCAAGGGCGTTCGCTAACTCACGCTGTGAAATAGTATGAACAGCGTACCCGGCACTACCCGGCGCGTGTATGACGGGCTTTTTCATACTATTTTACACGCTTGCGGGCGCCCGCGTGAGTTTTAGCGGACGCCTAGGTGAAAAACAAAATCGGCCGATCCATACAAAATTGCGAACGTGATTGGACAGCTTGTATGGAGAGGCCGATTTCTTATGTCATTTCCTGAAAGTTGTTCAGTTACGTTGACTAATCATGCCCTTTCAGTTTTCAGAAGGCTGTCCCTTACACCCTTATAATACTTACAAGTATAGTCATGATCAGGTAAAACTTGACACTTGCAGGGCGACATATGTGTCAAGCTTGACGTGCTCATACTATTTACATTATAAAACGCAGGCAGGGTAATTCTTAGTATTATATAGTCTAAATTCTGTTAAATTTTAATTTGATACTTAGACATTTGTAAAATAAAATTCCTATAACCATACAGTTTTCGTTTCTTCGAAGCCGTATTTGATGCGGGGTAACAGCCTATTCCACGAAAGAACATGACTTTCTTCAACTACGTGAGGCACTTGTTTGTAAACCACATTGAAAAAAAGATTATTGTAGTTCCTTATCATATTTATCAAAGAACTTGGATGACAAGCTCGAGGAGTACGCCTTAATAATTATGATATAATACCTTACTAGGTATTTATTACATGATGTGTCTAGGGGCCCGCTGCCGCTGCTGCTCTTGACTGAATAAAACAAAGGAAGCAAGAACAATTTTATAAAAATATAACTTTTATTTACAAAATATAGATCGATACTTAGCCTTAACGTGGCCTTAACCTACACCATATTAGGTCACTAGGCTTAAACTTGAAATCGGAAATAAATCCTACAAAAGGTTTTATTGTTTCAATAGCTTCATTTGCGTTCCTTCCCTTCGACACCACCAAACGACAATTTGTTACCATATACAGCGTGATTTTTCATTCACCAGAAAAAAATTAAGGGATGATTCTGCCCATGAAACTGAACAACTTCTCCCAAGGAACATAGGTCGAAATACGAAAAACCAAATTTGACCTCCCATACAAAATGCGCTATCAGCTGATGCAGTTTCTATGGGAAGTCAAAAATTGATTTTCGTATTTCGACCTATGTTCCTTGGGAAAAGTTGTTCAGTTTCATGGGCAGAATCATCCCTTAATTTTTTTTTGGTGAATAAAAGATCACGTTGTATATGATATCCTAGGTCCCCCCCCCCCCCCTTGTCTAGTTGTGACTGATTGATTGACTGACTCATCAACGCACAGCCGAAGCTACTGCAGTTGGAAACCCGAAACTTGGAGGGTATATTTTTCACGTTATTGAGGTTAGTGATAAAAAAAGTGTTTACATGAAATTCAACAAAGAAACGTGTTCAAATGTTTATTTTGAAAATCATATACTCCAGTAAAATTACGAGAGATTGTATGGCGAAACGGAAATAATTGATAATAGCCGTGATTCTTTTTCAGATCGATAGATTATATTTCTGTGTTGTAGTGTATAGCCTTTGTCTCGAGCGTGCATACTCAGTCTGCAACCGACCGCACAGCGAGTAGGTTGTGCAACGTGGTGTGTGCGTTGGCGAGCCAAATAAAGAGCTTAACAACTAACATCAGCGACGCTACAGTTGACGACGAGGATTAAAAGTGAGTACTTGTTTAGAAAATAATAAAACAGAAAAAAAGGAAAGGAATTACTTAATTTCACCAAATAATTGTGAAAAAAATATTTTGGCCTGATGTAAACAAACATAGTTATTGTCGGCCGGCTATAAATAGAACAGGTTTGAACGGACAAAGGATGCGTATTAGCCCATCCAGACTTTGCATTATATTTAAAGATTTCCTTGGCTGTAGTTTGAGTATTTTAACCAAAGAAATTGGAACGGATTATGTAGATAGAAGTCAATATGTAGGTAGTTGCGTCAAGCCAATCAAAATAAGGAGGATTTAAGGTTTTAAGGAAACTTTAAAATAACCTATAGGGTGCCTGTAGGTTCCGCCGAACAGTGGTTCGGTCGGTCGTTGACAACTTGACACGGCGAGAATTATTTTTGATGAATATAACTATGAACTACCTACACAAACTTATTTACTTTACTATTAAAAGGGCTGACCCCCCATAATTAACCCACCGTGTGGCATATTACGGGGTTACCAGTACAGTAGATACTAATACTTTGATACATATTTACCATAGGTTTTGATACCACCACCCATGTAATAATATTTGGACTGCTACTTCGGATAACGTATAAAACTAGAACGCAAGGATATTACATGAGATAAAACGATACACTTCGTAGCGCAGACGCTGATAGAATGACGGAAAAAACGTTCGATGAAACTCGATTCAAAAATAAGGTTATTTTTTAGAGTATACGTCGTTGAGTTTTTAGGGCCGCTGCTAGAAAACTCCACTGAACCCAAAAAACTAACTAGCTGGATGCTAACTCAGCGCAGGTTATTAGTGCTGTTTTTACTACTATTTATAGAATAATTTACTTACCTTGGATCCAACGAACCAGCCACGAGTCAGTTTTAATGATCCTAATTGTAGTGCCGGCAAAGAATGGCACCAACCCATACATACTCGTGGGTGTCGTAATAGGCGACTATGGCTCATAAACGGGAGGAGGTAACTGACATGTCAATTTTTATTTATCAATAAATTTTGAATTGTATTGATGGGTTATCCTCCTGTGTGCCATACCATATTACATACTGCGGTCACCTACAACCGGGTTCCATGGTGTTAGCCGTAGCGCTGACAGGCGAGGTTCCCCTCCTCACTTTTTACAGAAAAAGCTAGAATTCTGTAGGGAACTCAGCGTCCTGTAGTGGTCGTTACTTTGGATTATGATGAAATATTATATGATATATAAATATACTCTGAATTTGTCAAATGCAATCTATTTAAGTTGCGTTAAGTGGTACTCGTGCTATATATGTACCATGTTATGAGCAGTTATTATTATACTAGGCATTAAATTGCATATTATACATATTAGCAGTTATGCACTGGGCATTAAATTGCGTAGCCTTTTAATAATTTGACATATTGGCAGTTATATACCTACTGGGCATTAAATTGCCTATTGTCTTTTAATATTTTGACATACAAGCAGTTATAAACTGGGCATTAAATTGCATATTACGCATATTGACAGTTATATAATGGGAATTAAATTGCAGATTACACGTATTTGAAGTTAAATACTGGGCATTAAATTGCATATTACACGTATTGGCAGTTATATACTGGGCATTAAATTGCATATAACACATATTGGCAGTTATATACTGGGCATTAAATTGCATATTACACGTATTGGCAGTTATATACTGGGCATTTAATTGCATATTACACGTATTGGCAGTTATATACTGGGCATTAAATTGCATATAACACATATTGGCAGTTATATACTGGGCATTAAATTGCATATTACGCATATTGGCAGTTATATACTGGGCATTTAATTGCATATTACACGTATTGGAAGTTAAATACGGAGCATTAAATTGCATATTACACATATTGGCAGTTATATACTGGGCATTAAATTGCATATTACACGTATTGGAAGTTAAATACGGGGCATTAAATTGCATATTACACGTATTGGCAGTTATATACTGGGCATTAAATTGCATATTACATATATTGGCAGTTAAATACTGGGCATTAAATTGCATGTTACATTTATTGGCAGTTATATACTGGGCATTAAATTGCATATTACACATATTGGCAGCTATATACTAGGCATTAAATTGCATATTGTCTTTTAATAATTTGGCATATTGGCAGTTATATACTGGGCATAAAATTGCATATTGTCTTTTAATAATTTGGCATATTGGCAGTTATATACTGGGCATTAAATTGCATACTATCTTTAATAATTTGACATGTAAGCAGTTATATACTGGGCATTTAATTGCATATTGTCTTTTAATAATTCGATATATAAGCAGTTATATACTGGGCTCTTGATTGCATATTGTCTTTTCAATAATCTGATAAACAAGCAGTTACAAACTGAGCATTAAATTGAATATTGTCTTGTTAATGATGTGATATGTTATAAACGGTTGCAAACTGGGCATTTTATAGCATATTGGCTAATAATTGTGCCAATAATGAGATACATACGAGCAGCTACATACTGGGCATTAAATTGCATATTGTCTTTTAATAATTTGACATGTAAACAGTTATATACTGGGTATTAAATTGCATATTGTCCCTTCAATAATCTGACAAACAAAAAGTTACAAACTGAGCACTAAATTAAATATTGTCTTGTTAATAATGTGATATGTTATAAGCGGTTACAAACTGGGCATTTCATTGCATATTGGCTAATAGTTTTGTCAATGATGAGATACATACGAGCAGCTACATACTGGCCATTAAATTGCATATTGTCTTTTCAACAATTTAAAATATGAGCAGTTACTAACTGGGCATTAGATTGCATTATGTCAATTATAAAATGAGGCATAATTGAAGCAGTTGTGAATTCCAACTGAATTATTAATTGATCGGCTCCAATGGTTGGAACGGCTTACTCCTCACCAGTAAACAAAACCATAGGATTACCATTATACTCGTATGCATGGTTATGCAGGTAACATCAACAATACCGACGAGTTATACATAATTATTTAACAATTCTGTAAACTGAATCAGCTTTCATTTCCTTTTGTTTAATATGTAGGCGTACGAGTATGGAAAAAATGTGTAATTATTAGACAAAAATGATAGTTAATCGTATGTTCATATTTGTTGCATCAATAATATTACGAAACTCTAAAGAATAGCCACGCATAAACAAAATATAAAGAGAATAAGGGAGTCTAAATACGATAGCACAGTGGTCTGTGCATTGGATTCGTGCTGCTTCTGATGTTTGTTGTATGTAAATACAATTCATGCTTGGTCCGTTCCGAAGGTGCGGGTTTAAATCTAATCTTTCTTTCTAAAATCTTTCTCATATATTTTCAGAAAGGTATTATCCGTGGGCGAATGTCATGTGTTGTTTTGAGCCATGGTATTAAAGAGTGCAAGGAAAGTCCGGGTGGATAATGGATAATGATATGATACGATTTGGGAACCGATAAGTGTGAATTATAAATAACAAAATGCTTCCTTGTTTAGTTGAAAAGAAGTAACAAATGGATTTCAGATTCACACACATTGTTTGACAGTCAAGTTATCTTTATAAGGACATATGGTGACAATTTTATTTTGTCCCTAAATTCAGTTTAAACAGGCTGAGTGTTTGGAAAAGGTATGATAAAAAGTACCTACCTACAGTTTGAAATTTGAATAGTTTGATACCTACCTTACAGTTTTCAATACCACTGGTGTAGTTAGGGAGCAGGTAAATTCTGGCACTTGTAGCGAGAGTACCCATTACTGTACATTTCCTACTTTAATTAATACATACCCACGAAAAGTTAAATTATTCTGGAAGAGTTTATTTAATGATCATGTCCCTATTTCATTATGTTTAACATACGTACTTTGAACAACGATGCGACAGCAAAAAAAAAAAACTTGTGTACATCGGCGTGTAGCTAGTATATTGTATTGAACGATTTCACTTAAATTGGGAGGACCGGTACATACTTAATACATCTTAAAGTTATATTGATTCTCCTCTATGGGCCAAGACAACCACAAATAATACCTACCAACCTATTTCAAGTGCCTAAATCAAGACATTGGGATCAAGAATTATTTCTTTTTCTTGTCGTGTTAATCAATAAATAAATAAAGCTCAAGAAGCAATCGATTTTAAAGATAATTAAGTAAAAAAATTTACAATGTTTGAAATAAATTATGTGGTTTGTCCATTTACAACGATAAAAAAAACTAACCTATCATTCTAAATAGGTACCTATTTAAAATAAGTGCATACTCAAATATACTTTGGTTGGTAAATAGCTTGGTTCCTGTGAAAGGCTACAGAAATTGGAATAATAATCCGGTCACCTAGTAGGATCTTTGTGGTAAATAAGCCTCGCAGGTAACTATTGAAAAGAAGTTTTAATTTAGGTTTTCTTATGTAACTTTCCTGTAAAACAACAAAATACTCTTTAAAAGCGTTGTAAAAATAAAGATACATATGAACTTACGAAAACGTAATTAGGTATATTTGCTTGAATAAATGAATAGTTCTGTCTGAATAATGTGTCCCAATGAATTAAAAATTTAATGGAAAAGTTGATTTGTCGACATACACGGTACAGGTAAGATAATAAAATCAACAAAGTGGACAAGCAGCAAGTCCACAAGAAATTTGTGAGCAAAGGTTTTAAGAGATTAGAAAAAAAAATAAACGTGGTATTAAAAAAAAGGGGTGCTTTTCTTTTGTGCAGCGACAAATGTATAAATAATTCATTTACAAAATTGATACAACTGAAAGAAGTCTTAAAAATAAAAATAAACAATAATAATAATTCCTTAAATTTGACAATAAGGTTTGAAAATTGATTAGTAACATAAAAAATAGTTTTAGACGAACATTTTAAGTTTAATTCTGGTGAGATTCTACATTCAGATTAAAGGTACCAGTAGTTGAATTAGATTGAAAAATAACTTCATTTGATATCGCCATCTTATTAATTTATGTCAAATTGTGACAAAGCACTTTATTGCGATCAGGAGAACTTTAGTTTCCTTTTTATATGGGAAAAACACCATGGTAAACAGAGATCATTCACCTGAAAGCTATCATTAGTCTATCTATATTATAAATGATTGATTTCATAATTGCTACCGTGCTAACAGGAATAATATAGAACAATAATAGTTTAAAATACTTATTCTTATCATAATAGTCTTGGAAGATGTGTTGGACGCTCGATCCAGACGTGGTGGGTTGGAGTTCAGCAGGTACGTGCAGAGTAATGATCCGAATTGATAGATCGACTTTCCGAGGAGTTCCTGGTTTGAAACAGCCAGTTTGTATCATCACCACACATTTCGATGACATAGGTGTGCACCATATAAATATGTACTTTGAAGAGTGCGTTTTGAATGTCTGGGTATAGATCATAATTTTAATAGGTGTAATTAGAACACCAAGAATTCGTTGAACCTGCAAACCATACGAAAAAAAAAGAAAAGAAATTATATACCTATAATAAATAGCTGAAGAACTTGTTATTGTTCTGGATTAGTTGTACTTAATATTTAAAACCTTCATTTAATTTGAATAGTCTTTGTATTTTTCTTTGTTTATCACCTGCAAACCTATGGAAACCAGTAGTGTGAAATCAAAATATTAAGAAAAAAGGTAGAGAAAAGACAGGTAGTGGTGTTTCTCACTCTTGCCTTCCTCTCAAGGCTTTAAAGTAACACAGGGCTTAAAAGTAAGGTCCTCCTGGAGTTTCTAGGTTGGCGGCTGTAGACAAGCTTCATTGGTCAATAGTTGTTGTAAGTCCAGAACAAGGAGACGGGGCAGATAAGAAGAAACGTAGTACATTTGAAGAATATACAAGGAGACTGGAAAGTGTTAGACATAAAGAATAATTTGGGAAAAGATAACATTTGCAACAGTAGTGGAGAGGAGGAGTAACTAAGGAAAATATGAAAAAACTATTTTGTAGAAGGTACCGCTAGAAGCGTATTATGATTTGATAATTTTCGATTCAAATGTACTTTATAATTTTAATTAGGTAATTTATGAACGATATATAAAATCTAATTAAAATAGGGAAGGGATGTAGTGTATAGCCTTTGTCTCGAGCGTGCATACTCAGTCTGCAACCGACCGCACAGCGAGTAGGTTGTGCAACGTGGTGTGTGCGTTGGCGAGCCAAATAAAGAGCTTAACAACTAACATCAGCGACGCTACATGTGTAAAGCTTTTTAATGGAATCCACCTAAATTTACTTCATTTATTTATTTATTTTGCCGTCCAAACGTTAAAAAAATATGGAATTTCGGAAAAAAATGTTAATAGATTATTTTTTTTATTTACGGCTTGCTATATATGCAGAATTTCATATTATACATGAATCCACCTAAAAATATTAGCTTTTTTGTATTGTTTAACTTTTATAGCACGAAATTTAAATACAGCTTATCTTCGCAACCAAAAATAGTAATAGATCCGTTTTGCTTTCTAATAATTTAAATAGTGCTATATAATCACATTTTTGGCAAATCCAACATAAATGTTTACAAAATCATTGTAAACCAGCGATTACAAAAAACTTTTTTTTTATTTTGTATGGCATTTTTGTGAATATATATAAAAATCACTTACATTTAAAAAGGTTGAGTTAAGCTCAGTTTATTGCTATTATTTTACCTCGACTTTATTGGCCCTTATATGTAAAAATAAGTGGAGATTTTATATTTTGAAATAAATTGATATTTTTAAATATATTTATGGTGGATTTTGATGCCTATATGTAAAGTATACGTTTATCTATGATATAAAGTATATAATTGTCTATTACTATTTTTGCCTTAGCTGTTATTCGAAAAAAATATTCCGCTTTAAATTTTAGGTGGATTCGTAAATATTGCGTCTTAACATCATATTTAAATACGATATACACTAAAAAGTAGCTATTAGCATTTAATGTTTTGCAAAACCGTATTTTTACTGGACTAACAGACGAAAAGCGTGAAATACGGGAGGTTTTCGGTCCGTTTGTTGGTCTATAAGTCTTTAATTTTTATAGGAGGATGAGCCCTCCGTAAAAAATGAAAAAATATGTACACTTTTTCAAAAATTCAGCCCTTAAGGGGATGAAAGGAAAGATGAAAGTTGGTATGGAACGTTTCGGTTTTTTTGAAATTGAATCATTTCAAATCATGCCGAAATAAAAAGCCCTACAATCTTTAAACGGACCAGCCTGCTTAGCACGCTCCCCGAGAGAAAATATATCTCGGAGAAATGTCAGTTTAATTGGGGAATTTTGTCATCTAATCTATTACCTCCGACCGCGAAGAAATGTCAGTGGAGGAAAATGTTTAGCAAATCCACAAAGTACGTTTTTGATATTTTAGACAGAGATAGCTTTATGCACTAATACATGTAGCCGTCCTTGTCTTTCAAAATGTGTCGCACTGCTCGGATGCCAAAAAACGTGACCATGCTTAGTCTTTAATCTATGGGCCTAGATAACTGCAGCGTGCTAAGCCGGCAGTTTTCGATAGTTACGAGGTATAATAGTAAAACCCTTTTTGGGGGTTACATTTTTACCCCTCACCGCCGATGCACAATAGGGAACATGCACGAATTTTTTTATTTAAAAAAATAATTCTCATTCATGTAATAAACAGTCTTGTAAAACAATTTTTCGAATAACTATAATATTAAAAAAGATAAGAGCCATCGAAGATTTGTTTCTGTCTCTTTCTAGAAAAACTAAATTTAATATGAAGTTTATATGGCCGTAGTGCATTTTGACGTCACTATTCATGTCGGATCTCTCTGTCTAATTAGTAGTTTTAAATGCTTATATCGGCCGTATTTCTTAGCCGATTTAAATTTTAATTTCACTTTTTGTCATCTCTACTACTGTATTTTCATATTTTGTTAATAAACGCGACTAAAAAAAATTATGCATGTTCCCTATTCCGCCGGGAAGGAAAAGCTAGGCTAGTCATAGTGAACAATTAAGTACCTAGTTTTAAAGGATTTATTTCCGATTTGTTATTTTGTTAAGTTTTACAATGCGAGAACTTAATGATATGCCTTCTGACAGAAGTCCGTTTTGACATTTAACACCAGCACACAAGTTGACAGCTGTCAAAAAGGGGTATTTTACTTTATCCTCTATTAAATCTTACATAGTATGGCGGTTTGTTACTTACATTATTTGTCATTATTACTTACATTAGGTATATCATCACAGGCAGTTATTATTATTGAAGGTATCATATCATATATCAGCCATAAAAGTTATATAGGGTGACTTTTAATTAGTTCTTGATAGAAAAAGATATGAATGTACTCATGATACTGAACAACTTTACCCAAGGAACATAGGTCGAAATACGAAAATCAAGTTTTGACCTCCCATAGAAAGTGCATCAGCTGATAGCGCATTTTGTATGGGAGGTCAAATTTGGTTTTTCGTATTTCGACCTATGTTCCTTGGGAAAAGTTGTTCAGTATCATGAGTAAATGCATATCTTTTGCTATCAAGAACTAATTAAAAGTCATCCTATACACAGCGTGTAACAGAAAGGTGTGATAATACTAAAGGGTGTAAACCTGCCACTGAAACTGAACAACTTTTCCTAGAAGAAAATCAATTTTTGACCTCTCAGAAACTGCATCAGCTGATGGTGCATTTTGTATGGGAGATCAAATTTGGTTTTTTGCATTTCGACCTATGTTCCTTGGGTATTCACCCTTCAGTATTATAACACCTTTCCGTATAAGGTCAGACGTAATTTTTGACGTTTGCTCCATTAAAGTCATAAAAAAAAAAGTTTTTTATTTCTCTCCACAACCAAATTAAATTATTAAATAACGTCACAAAAAGTATTTCAACAAGTCTTGGCTGTGGATCGCTGGTGCCTATGGTAGGTAAAAAGAACCTGTATTACAGGTCACCAGGTCTCCACCACTCTTATGAAAATAAAGATAGGCAAATACTTAGTCATAAAGTGACGTTTGGCCTTTAGTGCGGTCCCTTATACCGCCAGTTGCACTAATCATCTTTAAAATTAAAGCTCCTTTAAGTGTATTGCTGACTCTTTCTGTTTTGGTGACAAAGAAAGTGACAGTAATAGATTTAAAGCAGCTTTAACGACGCTTTGTGCAACTGGCTGTTTGTCTTATATCGCCAAATTCACCAAATTTTACTATTATTTAATCTGTGACCAAATTGCACCAAATTTTGTTCAGGTACTAGTTAGGTAAGTACATAGCTCTCAATTTTTGATAGGAGCCAATTCTTGAATTTTCTACCTGGAAAAAAATTGGTGAAATTGTAAGGCGTGTCTACGTGAAACAGCTAACTGACCACACTATTAGATATAATTTTTATCTAGCTAGGGCATCGTGCTGAGTGGGCAGAGGTCTTGGATGGTTATGTTTCTCAGGTTGCATTGTGTAGCATCTTAAAATGTAAAAGAAACAATTTTAAAATAGTTTTCTTGGATAAACTTAATATAAATTGACAAATGTTAAGTAATAGTATATACCCTTTTTATTTTTTCTCGCGTTTAAATTTTTACGTTTAAATACCTATTCCTACATTAAAACTAAAACATGACATTTTGTTTTCGATACAAATTTTATATAGGGTGACTTTTAATTAGTTCTGATATGCATGTACTCATGATACTGAACAACTTTTCCCAAGGAACATAGGTCGAAATACGAAAAACCAAATTTGACCTCCCATACAAAATGCGCTATCAGCTGATGCAGTTTCTATGGGAGGTCAAAACTTGATTTTCGTATTTCGACCTATGTTCCTTGGGGAAAGTTGTTCAGTATCATGAGTACATTCATACCTTTTTCTATCAAGAACTAATTAAAAGTCACCCTATATAGGGCATCATGCTACCTATTTGGTAAAGTACTTAATTAAATGGTGAACATATTTTTAGTGCTTATGTTACTAAGACCATGAAACTGAACAACTTTCCCCGAGGAACATTGGTCGAAATACGAAAATAAATTTTTGACCTACCATGGAAACTGTTTTGTATGGGAGGTGAAATTTGGTTTTTCGCATTTCGAAAGTTGTTCAGTCTCATGGTCTAAGTAAAATGCTAAAATTATGTTCACTATTTCATAAGGACCCTATATTTGGCAAATATTTTATAACAATAGAAGAATATACCTAAACTAAGCTAAGAAAATAATAGACAAAAATTATTTCATACATTTTCTTTTTCCTAACAGGCGGAAAGAGTCGGAAAAGCGTAGCTCAGCGCTTGCGCAGGAATCAGACGGAAAAAGAAACTAAACTGAGCAGGCGGAAAAGCTTGCATCTCTTTAACCCATGTCACTTTGAATTTGGGGGTAAACTAAATAACCCTGTGTAACATGGATTCCACAAAAGGTTTTATCCCCTGTCCTAGGCGATTTTTGATCACTGCGTAAAAAAACTACGAAACGTATCCTGAATCAAGGAACATATGCTCGCTCATGCATCACACATACTCTCCCAATATCCTACATATGCCAAGTCCTTGCGAGAGCGTTTTCTAAACAAAATAAAAAGTGAGATTTTCTGACTAGCTGTACCTGCATAAAACAATAGTCTAATCGTATTTCTTTTTTGTAGCCTGCACCTCGTGTATATAACTGAAGAAGACATATTTTCTTAACTGCAAAATATTTGGCCATATTCTTTCATGAACTTTATTATACCTAATCTTCGGGTGCCATTATAGTAAATTTGGATCGCGGGCCAGCTACGGGAAAGAAAGAAATAATCGTATGGCTTTCTCTTTCTTTTCTATAGCTGCATGCCTCTGGATCGCGATCTTTTGACCCTGTAATGGCACCTACAGACCCACACACACCCGCATCATATCCTATTATAAAGGCCCATATTACATTATGCAAGAACTTTAATGATATGTAGCTAGCATCACATCCATGCATTCATCCAAGATAGTATGAAAACTGAGATGTTTTTTTTTAAGTTTATGCCATTTATATTATCTGTCAAAAACCTGTCATATACCTGGGATAATCCCTGGGGATACTGCATACCTTGCTGCATACACGTAAAATTTTAACTTTACAGTCAATAAATAACAGGTTTTGACCCTTGAAGAGCGATTCTAGTGCCAACGGGGATTGCAATAGGAACGGTACAAAGTTCAATGTGTCAAGTTTGACGTGCTCTTGACTGTACTATGTTATGTTACTGATTAATAAATAAAATTATTATGATGCTATATTATCATCTAAGTCCTCTGAAAGTTTGACTAGAGTGTGGTAATCAACCCAACACTGGTCAAGGCACAGCCCTACGTTACATTTAGTGCAGATGGTAAGAACCTGTTTGCGCAATCCGCGCTTTGAACAGCGGACGCAGCGTCGCCGCCTCTTTTTGCCCGTACCTTGGCATTGTTCAATGTGGGCCGGATAATGATCAAGCTTTTTGTCCAACCTGACTTCCATTTCCGCGGGCAGCTTACTAGGCAGGGCGCGATCCACTTGAGGTCGTGGAAATAGGTTCAGCAATTCTTCTGCAATTTTGAACCGGAATTGTCGCTGACTGTATGGTTTTTTATGAGGATACTTAGTATACAATATATAAGTATTTAGAAAGCTAGTGTTTAGCAACCTTCTGAATACTTTAACATGCCATCTGCATTGGTCTTGCACCTTTCGTTCGAATTTAAATAAATTCAACTTTTGATCTTTGAGATCTACACCTCCCTTATATTTATTATAGTCTCGTACTACTTTGGGTTGAACAACGCGCTTGTCAGCACGACGTACAACCACAGTGGTTTCCGCGTCGTGAAACGTGGAAAGGGTCGTGACTAGTTTCACGTCTTTCCATGCAACCAATGACATATCGCCGCAATGTCGTGATATTATATCTCCCCGCTGCATTCTCTTCTCCTCAGCCTTTCTTATCGCATAAGGCACGTGCTCCCTTTGGCGGTTCATAGTGCCAACCACATCCGTGCGGCGCATTTTGAGTTGTCTGGTCAAGACTAACTGATTGTACCAGTTATCCATTACCAGACAGTGTCCAAGATCTAGGTAGCTCTCCATGAGTTGGAGAACTACCTTAGCGGTAGGACTCTCAGATTCCTGGATAGCTCCTTCGACCGCGGAAGATCCCTCACCGGCGTACAAAACGCAACCCAATAGGTAGCCTGATTCGGCTTCACAAAGCTCGAAAGACCTGATGCCGAATCGAGCTTTTTTGGACCTTATACACTGGGCCCATGACAGACGACCCTTCCAAATTAACAAAGACTCGTCTAGCGAAAGGTGCTTTTTTGGAACATACATTTCAGAAAATTTTTGTACGCAATGGTCAAGAATAGGTCTGATTTTATTTATCTTACGATCGTGCGATCGCAAATTCGCGTCCATCTCATAATTGTCGACGAAATTAAGAAATCGTAGCAGCATAAAAAATCTACTCCTGGACATTATTTTGCGAAACGCTGGCATTCCCAAAACCCCAATTGTCCAGTATTCGTCCATTCTGCATCTGTAGTCCAAAGACATATAATTAAGAATAACAAATAGTCGATACATTTCGTCAACAGTAGTCTCCTTCCATTTACTCACAGTATCGCTGATTGGATGACCTTGTTCGACTAATGCATCGATTATTTGTTGTGCATACTTATTTGTTTCTGAGACGATAAGCTCCATTATAGGCCTATTCCACACTTGTAGGAACAGGTCTATAGGCCCCGGAATGCGGGATCGCTTTTTATTGCGGGATCGCTTGTTAAATCGTCGGACATTCGGCCCCGCACGACGGAAGTATTGTTCTTCTCGGCTCGAAAATGTCGAGAAGTTTTCAGACCAAGAAAAATCTTTGCTGGCAATACCACCGTCCGAAGCGCCGGCTCTAATATTATTCTCCCCACCCAAAACGTTCCACCGATCACCTTCACTTTGAATACCAACCCCGTCACCGTCAGCTAAATTCCCAACCCTGGCACCCTCAGTCAAAACCCCAATCGCGACATCTCTCAGAACCTCGTCGCCCTTTCTTAGATCTCCAACCCCGTCACTCTCAGTCAAACCCTCAACCCCTTTATCCTTAAACATAACCCCAACCCCGTCACCCTTACTTTGAATCTCAGCCCCGTCACTTTCAGCTAAATTCCCAACCCCGGCACCCTCATTCGTAACCCCAACTCCGTCACCTTGAGCCAAAACTCTAATTACGCCGTTGTCACCCAAGACCTCTAGCCCCTGGCCCCATTCTCCAACCAATTCAATCTCTATTCGGTCCTCACCATCCGGTTCTGGCAGACCTTCTTCAATTCTAATGGCCTCTGCCTCTACCACTAGCTCGGCTAAGGCCTCCGTCTCACGCTCCTGTCAACAAAAAAAATATTAATGTACAAATTAATAAATAAGATAATTATAACATCAGCCATATCATTTGTGGGTAATGTTACTCGTACAATCAAACTGCATACCTGTCGGTAAACCTCGTATTCCCGGAGCTTCCTCGCCACTAAACGCATATTTTCTGGATTAGTATCGTCCACCAACTCCTCCTCGTCTTCAGCCAAGACGTCGTCTTCAGCCTCTGACTCTGAATCTAATAATATATTGTAAAAGGGAGAGAGGCACTTTGGTCGTTTGGACGCTGGGCCCGCTGTGGGCTTTGATTTTGAATGTAAATCTCTGAATTTAATGTAAAAGTGGGAAGGACGCCTTAGTCGCCTGCGCGCTCTGCTGCCACTGCAGCTGCCAGCACTCCCACTGGCTGCTGCACTTGGTGTGGCAGCAGAGACAGGCGACGCTTCTTCCGGCGAGGCAGGCAGCCGTTCATCGGCGTCATTATGCTGGACGCGGCGGTGTGGTTGTTTGGACGTTGAGCCTGCTACAGGTTTCTTCTTCTTAGCACGTGCAGTAGGTGTGCGAGCAGAAACAAGTAACGCTTTTTTCGGCATGGTAGCTGGCTGCTCATCAGCGTCATCACGCTTGATAGGAAAGCGGCGTCGTTTAGGCATTGAACTTGCTGCAGGTGTGGGGCGGCTGCGGCCGGTGTTCTTATTGGCCCGTGCAGAAGATGTATCAGTAGAAACAAATATCACTTTTTTCGGTGTGATCGGTGACCGCTCATCGGTGTTTTCGTGCTTAACGGGGGAGAGGTGGCGTGGTCGTTTGGGAGTTAGGCTCGCTGCAGATTCAGTTGGGCTGCGGTCATTGTTGCTGGTTCTCTTTTTGGCACTTGTACAAGTTGTGCCAGCAGAAATAAGCAACGCTTCCTCCGGCGTGGTAAGTGACTGTCCATTAGCGTCTTCACAATGGAAGGGGATAGGACGTTTGAGTGTTGGGCTCATGGGCTCGGGTTGGCGATGGCTGCGACTGTTGGAACTAAAGCAGCCGAAACTCCCATTGGTCAGACTGGTAGCTGCAGTGAGTATATCGGTAGAAGTATATGACGCTACATCCGACTTGGTAGATGATCGCCCAACCTGTAATCAAATCAAAATAAATCATTCGCAACAGCTATACTAGGTTATTTTTTTGGACCTGATTTCCTTTTGCCCACTTATTAGTGAGGTCAAAAGCAACAACTTTTGTTCTACAGCAATGCTCGAAAAATTTTCAACTTCCCATACAAAATGGATCGGTCACGTGACCACTAATCGCTAATCGCATCGTCAGTTGCGATCTGCCTCTTAGTGGAACGCGTGCGATATACCGCCGGCAGTGGGTAGGCAGGCATACACAGGCGGCCATTGGATACAGAGAACGCATGCGTTACGAAATGGATCGGTCACGTGACCACTTTAGTATGGAGTCGAAAATTTTTTGTGCGTTGTTAGCAAAATTGTAGAACAAAAGTTGTTGCTTTTGACCTCACTAATAAGTGGGCAAAAGGAAATCAGGTCCAAAAAAATAACCTTGTATAAGTAAGAAATAATTATCTATTAATTAAGCTTAGAAATTAAAGGAGAGCAGATTCTATTATCTGTCACAGTTAATAGATAATTATTTCCATAAATAGATTCTGCTGAATTCTGCTCGTTTAATGTTTAAACATTAAATAATTATTTCAGGGTGCTGGAGAACCGTCGCGACGCCAAAGCGTTTGTCGCACGGGTTCTATCTCGCGACGTCTGCGAGATAGAACCCGCGCGTGACCCCCGCTCCGGGTCGTTTCTGGCGCAAACGCAAAGGGTGGCTATTCAGCGAGGAAACGCTGCTATACTAAGGCCGTCGTAATAGGTCCGTTCTGACAGCTGTCAAGGGTATGATAAATTATGACCTGCAAAGAAAAATTAACCCTGTGCGTTGGTATTTAGGCTTTTACTCACTGCGCCCGATAGGTTCCGCCGATACGATAGGGATGCGATCTGACGCAAGTGGCGCCGGCGGTATAACACGCCCAGTATTATATTACTCTATGGTATAACGCACGCGTTCCACTAATCGCACGGCGGTCAGTTGCGATCTGCCTCTTATTGGAACGCGTGCGATATACCGCCGGCAGTGGGTAGGCATACACAGGCGGCCTTTTGTTACAGAGAACGCATGCGTCAGATCGTGTCGATCGTCGGAACGGATCGGGCGCAGTGAGTAATAGTAGATTAGTAGCCGAGGGCTGTAAGGCATCAATTGCAGCCTGAGATATTTAGGCGCACGAGCGCAGCGAGGGCGCCTATGGTTCGAGGGTGCAATTGATGCTTACACCCGAGCTAACTACTCTGCTTTACATCTCGATTGTGAGGTAAGTAGGTCCTTATTACCACCAAATTGTAGGTGACCAATAAGCGCTCTAGGGGTAATATGTAGCTAGAAAAGCCCTAGGGCGGTAAGTAATAAAAAAAAACACTATTTCAAAACTCAATTACTTACCGCCCTAGGGCTTTTCTAGCTACATTATTACCCTAGAGCGCTAATTGGTCACCTACAAGCCCCATTTGGGGGTAATAAGGACTTACTTACCGAATATGAGAGATGTAAAAATATTTTTATCACCGCGAGCAAGAAATTTTCAGCATGGCTCAGTTTCATATCAGTTTTTGAAACAAATAAGTTTATTAGAAAAAATAAATTACACATCATGTAATAGAGAAAAGAGACGCGACTATGTATGTTCGGTCATAGGGCTTTTCTAGCTACATTATTACCCTAGAGCGCTAATTGGTCACCTACAAGCCCCATTTGGGGGTAATAAGGACCTACTTACCGAATATGAGAGATGTAAAAGCCTTTAAGAAAACATCAAAACGGACTTCTTACGTTGGCCCTACTTTAGTATGAAGGCCACCTTTGCGCCCGAAACGATACAGGGCGGCTTATTACAGAGTTTAGTTTTAGGTAAACAGATTTCTAATGCTTATTAGGGTTCCGTAGCCAAATGGCAAAAAACGGAACCCTTATAGATTCGTCATGTCTGTCTGTCCGTCCGTATGTCACAGCCTCTTTTCTCCGAAACTATAAAAGCTATACAGTTGAAACTTGGTAAGTAGATGTATTCTGTGATCCGCATTAAGATTTTCACAAAAAAATAGAAAAAAAAACAATAAATTTTAGGGCTCCCCATACTTGGAACTGAAACTCAAAAATTTTTTTTTCATCAGACCCATACGTGTGGAGTATCTATGAATAGGTCTTCAAAAATATATTGAGGTTTCTGATATATTTTTTTTCTAAACTGAATAGTTTGCGCGAGAGACACTTCCAAAGTGGTAAAATGTGTGTGTCCCCCCCCTGTAACTTCTAAAATAAGAGAATGATAAAAAAAAAATATATATGATGTACATTACCATGCAAACTTCCAACGAAAATTGGTTTGAACGAGATCTAGTAAGTAGTTTTTTTTTAATACGTCATAAATCGTAAACCGCAATAAAATTTACCTTTCATTCTATCAACTCAAATATAAATTTTAGTTACTTACATCACATAATAAAGTTTTTTAGCAATAAAAATACCATAACTTTTACTTTTATACATACAGGTTTATACGGAACCCTCAGTGCGCGAGTCCGACTCGCACTTAACCGGTTTTTTTTTACTTTAATTTGTTTCTGTTTACTTTATGTTGATTTTAGTTGTTTATATATATTCAGTAAAGTGTAAAAAAATAAATTATTTAAAATAAATACTTACTGTAGGATGCAAGCTATCAATGTTGTACCGCACAACTGTCAAACCGGAGACTTCATTACTGCGTTGAGCAGCAACCATTGCGACTACAGTGGGGGCTTGACACGTTATGCGAGGGTCTAAATGAAAAAAAAAAAATATAGTAGTTAAGTACCTTTCCAGGACCGTCAATCAAAATCAAATATCAAAAACAACTTGCATTTTGTATAACGCGTTCAGGATAAGTTTGGCTATGACGGTTATTTATTGCGCATGGGTGACAGTCAGAGAGCCAATGAACGGTTCGCTCGCCTCCCCCACATACCGCGCTCACCCCCGCGACACATTTTTTGACTTCTGCGCATTAACGGTCACAGCCAGAATTATTTTGTACGCCGTATACTGTATTATATGGCTTGTATAAGTCTATGAACGTCGTCCAAAATCGTAATAGTCCGCATAATTACAAGCAAGTTCAGGCGCGGATCCGGGAGGGGGTCACAGGGGTCATGACCCCCCCCGAAATCCAAACACTTATTTTTACGTTAATTTAGAAAATTCGGTACCCAAACTATATATCCATAATCAAACACACATTCACAGTACAATATTTGTACAGTGTCGCGGGCTAAAGCTCGTCATGCTAGCATCCCGCCCCGGCTTAGCACAGGTTCACTTAGTTTTGGGGGATGTTTGTTTATCTAGAAATGCGACATATTTTTCTATAGGTAAGTATTTTGTTTAGATTGACATTTTAAATTCGTAATATCTTTTGAATGGAATATCCGATTTGAATAATTTAAAAGTAGTAAGCACGTACTGAAACAGTCTTGAATACGAAATTATTTATTTGAGTAAGGATTAATACAAAGGTATGGATAACATGGTCTGATTTTGGTCGGCATTTCTATCAACTTTTAAAATGTAAAAAAGTAGTTATTGTGACATAGCTACAATAGTTGGACATTCTCACGAAGTTTTTTTAAAGATAATAATATGTTATTTAATATTGTAGAATATTATTTTGTTCTGTCATCAATAGCTTCCGTAGCGCATGCGATGAAAGACATAGTAAGGCAAATTTTTTCACCTTGGGTTATTTAGGTTTTAGTAGTTATTTTTCTTTAGTAACAATTTTTTCCTAGTAATAAATATAGCTTATGTTACTCAGGAATGTAGCATTCTAATGGTGAAAAATTTTTGATATCGGTCCCGTAGTTTTTAAGTTTATTCGTTACAAACATACATGCAAATACAAAACTTTCCTGTTTATCATTCTTCTTTCTTAAATATATAAAATAATTAATCAACGCCGAGCCGTAACCGCTATAGCTACAGATCTGAAATTTTGAACACAGGTTTTTTGCACTTCAAAACCACCCACTAAGGAAGTTACTATTATTTAATCTGTGGTATTTTCCAAAATTCCTCATTTAAGGGGGTGAAATAAGTGATTCCGTATGTTGGTCTATAAGTCTTTATTTTAAAGGTAGAATTATACAAATTTGGTTTTGGACTCCCCATGCACGTGTTTTTTTACTTCTTATTATTAGCTAAAACCCAAATTTCAAGTACCTCATGTCAAAACTCTAGGATTTTCATACGAATTTTCATGCCCTTGGGTGATGATATCTCAAAATTGCTGAAACACATGTTTCTTTGTTCCTTATTATTAGCTAAAACCAAAATTTTCAAGTACTGCATGTCAAAACTGTACGATTTTCATACAAATTTTCATCCCTTATTTCACCGCTTTGAAGAATGATATCTCAAAATTTCTGAAACACGTGTTTCTTATCATTAGCTTAAATCCAAAATCAATCAAAGTACCTTATGACAAAACTGTAAGATTTCTTTACAAACTTTAATTCCTCATTCCATCGCGTTAGGGGATGAATTTCTAAACACGTACTTTTTTATTTTTTACGAAGATCTCAAAACCAAATTTGTATAATTCTACCTTTAAAAATGAAAGACTAAAATATAGACCAACATACGGAAAAAAATCATCCCGTTTTTCACCCTCTTGAAGGGTGACTTTTAAGAAATGCTTAAACATTTGTTTTTTAATTTTTTACCAAAAGCTAAAAGAATCTAACTCAAGAAACAAAGGACTTTCATACATAATTTCATCACTTATTTTACCCCCCTGGATGAATTTTGGAAAATCTTTCCTTAGTGGTTGGTTTTGAAGAGCAAAAAACTATAGCGGTTACGGCTCGGCGTTGATGAATCAGTCATTAAGTCAGGACAAACTATTCTATATATTTAGATTGTTATCAGTATTTCTTAGCTCTATTACGTGCAATTTCGAGCTCCCTTCGATGGTTAATTTGCAGCATGTATATGCCTGTCTCTGTGACGTCATTTACGAGTATGCGATATCTGTTTGAAATTGTTTTTCTTTGCTCATAAAAATACCTATGCTCCTTATTGTGTGAGTAAAATAATGTTTTTGTTATGTCAGGCCTGTGACACTCCGCACTCTAGGTATGCAACGCGGCGCTAGAAGTCGACTGAGTGAGGCAGTCGATTTTACTTTTACTTTTCTTTATGTCATCTTCGGCAAAATAGGTAAGTAAGCATTTTTGCAATATTATATACCTACTTGCATCTCGCTCAATATCTCGTAAAGTGACAAAGTCATCGCCTAAGCCCACCTGTCCGCGATCACGTGTCCTAAGCGGCACACTGCAAGTGTCGACTTTATGCTTAAACCATAAGGTTGAAATTTGTCGGCACCCCGCCTGGGAGTGACGGATCTGTAAACGTTAGTTTACTATTATTTAATCTGTGGTTATGTTCAGCCTCGATGGTCCCCCCCAAAATCTAGGGCTGGAACCGCGCCTGAGCAAGTTACAATCCACAGGAATTACATATGTTTTCATAATGTAATCTGGTAATTTACACGTCATATTTCGATAATCATCATCATATCGTATGGGACGCAAGCAAGGTCGATGATCGATAAAGCACAAAAACGATGTCCCTCAACACAGAATCCTCAGAGAAAAAAACTGCATAAAAAAATATTTTGACGCTGCCAAAAAATAGTCATGAAATAGTCATAAATAGTCACCATAAGGAAAAAAATAGTCGCATTACAATTCTAGAGTTATAGCTATGGTTTGCTGAGGATTATGGCCATAGGCTATAGACAGAATCCTCAGCTTTGATGCAAGCAAACCGTGGGGACTATCGACTTGGTTTTTATTTTAAAAAATAGTCATGAAATAGTCGTCTTGACTTCCAAATTCTCGAAAATAGTCGTTCAAGGATTTCAGAGTTACAGGGGTAGCTTGCTGAGGATTCTGTGCATAGCATTTCACGGACGCAGATTACTGCAGAACGTTTAGGTTTTTCTGTTTGATACTCCTGTCAAAAAATTGTCAACAAATAGTCGTCTCAAACCATAATAACTTCGGTCTGGTTTACCTTGTAGAAGTATATTAAAAATGCATGTTAACTTCGCCATACATTTTTCAACTCAAGTACAGTCGTGTTCAAAATGCATATCATCTTTGATGGTAACTGTTTAGTTAGGTACTTGAATTTTTTTTATGTATTTGGAACCCATGCAATATAGTTAATTGTGTTATAAAAAGCAAAGTTTATTTGTTTTCATGTTTAATAATAAAGCTTAATAAACTACAATAATTAAATAAAAATATGTTGTAACTTCTATGCACATTTGAATAAATAATTTTGTATTTTGTATTATTTTGTAATTGGTTTTAAACTTAAATATTAAAAAAAAATCTTCTTAATGAATATATTCACTGCAGATTATTTTTAAGTTAGTTTTTTGTATGAATCACAGTCTTTGTACTTATTTCCGTTAAAAGGTTAAATGAGTAATACAGGGTGATAATTTTATTGCGTGCCATCGCTTAGGGGGTATTTCAGTAACGATAAAGGAACACAAAAAAATCTTTAAAAAAATTCTACTTTCAAAAAATTCTGAAAATTTTAAGATGCAGAGGGCAATGACCCGCAGCGCAATGACCCGACCGAGGCTGCGCTTTTAACGAGCCAGCCACTGTTAGTTTTGGAATTTACATTCAATTTTTAGGTAGGATTATTGAAAAACTGGAAATACTAATTTGTAATAACGCGTTGTATATTTACTGCTTCCATATGCTGTAGTGTAGGTTTACTTTACATTCCATATAATTACTGTAGAACACGACAATTGTCGTTGTAATAGCAACACTGTAGGGCACTTAAATACGGGCCGGCAGCGGCGAGCGCTAGCTCGGTCATACAATTCGGTCGAGCCAAACGCCGCCATGCTATTGGTTAAACATATCTCGTCGCAGACTATTGGTGCTTTTTCTATTATACGATCCACGTTAAACATTTCCAATTCTGTTACCATGACATTAAGTCACTGATTTATATTATTCTACTGATGTGATATTGGCTAAAAGAAACACATGCAGCGATATTTTAATTTTTAATGATTAGTTAAATGCATAGGCAAACAACATTGATCAATCAAGAAATAAGTAAAGTTAGTGTAGTTAATTTAGTAATATTTGTGAACTTACCAATTTTTATTCAAGTATTTTTTTACTGTATGCATCTAGGTGTAAGCCCGATATCCTAGTTTTACTTTTCATTAAACGTGGAACCTAAATTATAAGTTTCTAGACCAAAGGTCGGTTTTTCCTCTTATTTACCTAATAAAAATACAACCTACCTAATAAAAATATAAAAATACACAAAAATAGGGTCTGCAATAAAAATAGAAAAAAAAAATAAAAAACTAAAAAAAAAATATAAAAAAAAACCTCTAACAATATCAAAATCCATTTTTTTTGATAACTTGAAATCAATATCAAATAATTTTGTGTACGCGACTGTACAAAGAAAAAATGTATGGCGAAGTTAACATGCATTTTTAACATACTTCTACTACGTAAACCAGACCGAAGTTATTATGGTTTGAGACGACTATTTGTTGACTATTTTTTGACATGAGTATCAAACTGAAAAACCTAAACGTTCTGCAGGAATCTGCGTCCGTGAAATGCTATGCACAGAATCCTCAGCAAGCTACCCCTGTAACTCTGAAATCCTTGAACGACTATTTTCGAGAATTTGGAAGTCAAGACGACTATTTCATGCCTATTTTTTAAAATAAAAACAAATTCGATAGTCCCCACGGTTTGCTTGCATCAAAGCTGAGGATTCTGTCTATAGCCTATGGCCATAATCCTCAGCAAACCATAGCTATAACTCTAGAATTGTAACGCGACTATTTTTTTCCTTATGGTGACTATTTATGACTATTTCATGACTATTTTTTGGCAGCGTCAAAATATTTTTTATGCAGTTTTTTTCTCTGAGGATTCTGTGTTGAGGGACATCAAAAACGATGTATAAGAGCCAATGATATTATATACAAACAGGAAGAGCGATATGTGTATTGCAGAAATTTGAAAGTTGTAGACTTTTTTTAAAAAAAATTAGAATTCTGACATTAACATCTTTATATATTTTAGAAATATCTTTATTTATTAGAAGAAACAAAAATATGTTCAGTAAAGTAAAGGCTATCTACAAGTAAAGGCTGTCAAGACAGCTTTATACAGCGCAAGTGTTTTTGCCATGGGCCCAAAGGTATATAATAAACTGCCCTTAGATATAAGACAATGTGATAATATTATTAAATTTAAATGTGAGCTGACTAATTATTTAATTGAAAAGACATTTTATTCTATTACCGAATTTTTTAATGACAAATTGTAATTTTAAATAGTTTAACTTGAAATATTATGTAAATTGAAAATTTTAAATATTGAATGTGTTGTATTTGTAAATAAATTCTATGTAAATTCGTATGCCGGAAGGTGCAACATAGTGAGACATTATATTTTTATAACAACTAATTTACCTATGTTGACGAATAAAGACTTTTGATTTTGACCTCACAAACCCTGGTGTCAGAGTTGTTGAGACGCCAAAGGCCTCTGACATGGCTCATTAGCGACTACATCCGCAGATAGTAGTCGGGACCAACGTTTTAACGTGTTTTCCGAAACACGGAAAAATCTAACTTTTCAGACAATTAGGTAATGACTTGACGAAACAAGGATTTGACGGATGTCGGCGTTTTCGTGATTCATCCTTCTATGTCTTAACCAAACTGGGGAGGTAAAGGAGATTTTTGTTTGACAGTGTCCCCACCGGGAATCGAACCCAGAACCTCAGAACCTCCGAATTGAGAGCCGAGAGCTCCAACCACTACACCACGGAGCTTATGATTACGTTTTTCGTTTTGGTGCATATGTCGCAGGCAGATTGTATAAGGGATCCCGCACACGACCGAGAACAGGTGACCGATTTTTTGTCGGCATCCCGCTCTGACGTGTTATCACCTGGATCTTCCGTCCTTGTCCTGGCCGATAATCGCCCACCGATTCTCGGTCGTGTGCGGGAGCCCTAAGTCGTCATTTTACATTTTGCCTTGGAATTCTACAAAATGCTGAGAATTTATTTATTCGTCATTTAACATAATGCCACAACATTTCACAAAACGCCGTATAATTCCTTTCTGGCACTTACCGGCCGCTATGGCGGCGCACTCACTTCGCTCGCTCGGCTCGTGCTTTGTGGTCGAAAGATAACCTGACCCAACCTAACCGCCCCCTGCTCGGGATCGGTTAGTTTGTGTTTACCGTGGCTAACGAACCTTCAATTCTCCAGTGATCAAACCCCGTTTACAATCTGCCGGCGCCGTTTTACAATTTGCCGACCGACCATTTGCAAACAATGTTGTACAAGTGAACAAACGAGCAGGTGGGCCACCTGATGGTAAGTGGTCACCACCGCCCATAGCACCCACTGTCTTATTAATGGCATAATTTGACACTAATAAGACAGCAAGGCGCGTTGCTCACTTGGAAACCTAAGACGGTATGTTTCATGTGCCAGTAATTTCACTGGCTCCTTTGCCCTTCAAACCGAAACACAGCAGTGCAAACACTACTGCTTCATTGCAGAAAAAAGCAAGGGGGTGGTATTTGCCTGCGCCACATATTCACTGTAACCGGGTTGTATTCTAAACCTTACCTATTACAGCACCTGAGATAGAGTTGTTAGCCTGCAGGTCCTTTCTAACGGAGATCCGGGGTCTTTTGGTCCCTGCATCTGTCTTGTGGGTATGTTTAGGTGCTGAAGGGGGTCCATCAATGACTTTTAGCTTTTCAATGTCTGCCACACTGAAAAAAGATATTGTTGACGAATAGAAGAAGATTCTTCATCTCACAATGGCGTTTAACATGTTTACTTTGGGGTACATAGTGTAATCACTGGTTTGGACTATGGTTGGGAGTCGAGTTGTTACCGTCGCTAAAATTAGCAGCTACACGCTCGTGCATGTTAATTTCGACTTCATTTCCAAGTCAATATCGTTCACAAAAGTATGCCTTGCAACGTGGCTGTTACGACCAACAGTAGCCCCGAAATTCACAAAAATGAGAGAAAAGTATTTTTTTTCTATGTTATTGTAAAAATATCAAATCGAACCCATCATTAGATATTGTTTTGTCTAAAATATTGGGTCTAAAAATATGAAATTGCCGTTTCGTATGGCGAATTTTAGGTAAACTCAATTTTCAGTACTATAATTTTTACATTATTTTTAGGAATTAAAAATCCAAATTTTGAATATTTTTCTAAGCATGATTGGGAAAACATTAAGCTTACAGAAACTTAAATTTAATTTTAAAAAAATATAACAAATCTAATGATGAAATCGGACGATATTTAAGACGAACAATAATTTTATATAGGTATGAAACTGCTAATAAAAACTTAATTTTATGCTAAAATTTATAACCTTGAAGTTAACTTTCAAATATAAGACAAATGTCAAAAATAGCTTTAGAATTATAGGAGTTATGATCTCATTAATCTGTAAGAAAATTTCGGCCATTTCATCGTTGAAGACCTAATTATAATTTTCATATATTTTTGATAAAAATGTATAGCCATAAAATGGTTACAAATGGAAAAAAAATTACAAAATAAGGGTCATTTCAGATTTTTTTTTCTTCAGTTATACAATTTAAATTAAAATTCTATCTCATATCTTGTTTGTTGATACATTTTTTTTCTGTTAAGATAAAGGCCTATAATTAAAAAAAAATCTGATTTTATCAACAACAGGTAAAAAAAAATATCTTTTTTTTAAAACTGACTGGTGGCTTATCATTCCTGTTTTCCAATTTTTAAAATAAAAAATACTGTACTTATCTACTCAACGAGCTTTAAACAATGATACCCCACTTGATGGGGTAGGTCGAATTTTCATTTTCGCACTCTCCTTAGCTATGTGACATCCTCTTAAAAATATTTACAAGTATTTTTTGACAATTCATATGGCTTTGGGTCAACAAGATGTTTATACCTACTGTGAAATTTAAAGACTGTCTGTAGCTCTAGCCGTTTGGCTGTAAAACCTGTGTGACAGACGATGAACAGACACGAGGGACATGTGAGTGATAGCAGATTCAGATAATTTAATTCAATGAAGATTCTTTACGGAATACTAATTGAATGTCATGCACATAGAGCGAGTCTACGTCTACGCCGTTTCGATGACCACTTTTTTTTAACATTTCTCAAGTTACAACTTCTGGCCCCACATTGGAGACGCGTGGCCCTATAGGTAATCAGACTTTCTCAAGGTCATTGTGTTACAATTGATGTGCGGTCAACTTTACCTGGGTGATTCTAATAGGTCTTTACCTATGAAATTGCCGAAATTTTCTTACAGATTAATGAGATCATAATTCCTATAATACTAATGCAATTTTTTTCATTTGTCTTATATTTGAAAGTTGACTTCAAGGTTATTAATTTACGCATAAAGTAAAGTTTTTATTTTTAGTCTGATATATAAAATTTAAGGTTCGAAAATTGTTCGTCTTAAAGCCCAAGTCACACTGAGGCGGTAGCGGAAGCGTTCCGGTGCCGGTATTTTTTGTAAAGTATGAGTTCTTATGCACACTGTCACACTGAAAGCGGTCGCGGCGCGGCGCGGTGCGGCGCGGGGGCGGCCGGGCCGCTAGTACAACCCCGCGGACCGGGCGCGGCGCGGGGCCGAACTTTCGGCGGGAGCGGGCGCTGTATTCCATTGCGTCCAATGCAACCCGTCACACAGAGCGGCAGCGGCGCGGCGCGGTGCGGTGCGGTGCGGTCCGGGCGCGAACTTTGTCGTTGTATTTTTTTACAAGAATTTTGCGGCTTTGCGCAGACTTTTTTTTAGGTTATCAGTTTGGTTTTTTATTTAGAGCAAAGGATTTACGTCTTTTGAATAATCACAGATAAATAATGTCACACCGACCACTACCGCCCCGCTGTCCCGCCGCGGTTTCCGCGCGGTACCTCTGTGTGACCGGTCCCGGAACGCTTTCGCTTCCCGCAGGTCCGCCCTCGGACCGCTTGTACCGCTCTGTGTGACGTGGTGGGCTTGTCGTCCGATTTCATCATTAGATTTGTTATATTTTATACAGATAATATTTTTCGAAAATCAAATTTAAGCTTCTGTTAGCTTAATGTATTCCCAATAATGCTTAAAAAAATAAAAAAGAAAAATGCAAAAATGTTAGTACTGAAAATTGAGTTTACCTAAAATTCGCCATACAAAACGGCAATTTCATCTGAAAAATATTACATGTTCGTCCATCTCTTTCTAGCAACCGTTCCAGCGGTATGCAAGAAAGAGATATGCCGTATTCATCTGAATTTGAACTTTTTAGGTACCTACTTACTGCAGTATATCTTGGGGATTAGGACTAGGGAATCCATTTCTTATAGCGTTGGTGAGGGTGATAGTAGCATCGTCAGTATGTAGAATCGTACCCTCGTACACTCCACATGACTCCCCACAATCCACAGAGACCACATATCCAACCCACCCAGCACTCTTCGACATGATAAATTACTAAAAATCACACAGCATCATGTTACTTAGGACTTTTTATGTACCTAAGTGTGTATATGATTTGCATTTGTATGCTCTCAACGTTTACTTGTGACAACAAAACCAAGGAACAAAATAAATCCACTGCACACGCGCTACGTTTAGTAAACAAACGTGAAACGACGAGCGAATGAAATTGAATGAATGAAATTTTTTTTTATTTGGCAATCGTCAACCCATATTTGGGGACATTTTTGCCAGTGTCGTGTTGTAGTGTAGGACATTGTTCAGTTTTTGTAATTTCTTCACTTTTAAAGAAGTTAAAAATATGGCGAAACGCCAGTGTCGAGTGGGGAAATTGTTCATTGCTCCCCCCGCGAAGCGATAGTGGACTTTACGAAGGAAATGTCCATGACTTTTTGAGACAACACAAACTGGGTTCAAACACGAGATCGCTTGAAATCTTCATCAGCTGCGCACTCCGTAGCAAATTTACTACATAAAACACTATCTTTATTATCCACTAAATCACTACATACACAAAAAACAAGAATTTCAACCAAAGAGATTTTAACCACGCTGTGACCGAGCGTAGCGAGGTTCAAATCTCTTTGATTTCAACCGAGCAGGCAAGAGCCCACGCCGAGTTCCCGCCAAAAAGTCGAATGATCTGAATGAATGAATGAAAGAAAGATTGTGAATAAACGAACGAACAAGGGATAGGATACCAAAAACCGGCAGTACACGTTGGCCGCGCCGGCGCGGCGAGCTTGCGCGGCCAACGTATACTAATAGGCCCGTTTGAACTCTGCCATTACGGGTCTCTTTTGGAGGACCAGGGGGGTACAATGGAATCCGTAATGCCGGTCCCAAGCCCGGATAAAAGAGGAGGGCACCAAGGGCGCAATGGTAATAGCTACTTCAGTTTCTATTGCCACTGTGACCTATAAACCCAGCGGCCCACCTAGGCCCAAAACTAGGAAACATGAGTGCGCCCAGCAAAAATAAACTACCCCAGGAGGGTACCGGCTCTGCCGGAGAATCCCTCCCCGGAGCACGCCCGGACCTGGCCTCGGCTGGGAATGGGAATGCTTCGGGCAGCCCTTCGTATTCTGGGGGGGGCAACTGTGCGCCAAACCCAACCAATGTTGGTGGCCTTCAGGGGAAACCCGAAGGCTCGAAAAATGCTATGGTGCCTGGGGAAACCCGTGCCAAAAATTTTACAGAATTTGAACAAGCCTGGCATTGGGCAGGTGGTACTGGGAAAGCGCCTCACGGCCTCCCCGAGCATGCTCAATGCCAGAGCAAACAACAGGCTGAGACGCCGTTCCAGGAGGTGCGGCGTAAGAAGCCAAATAAAAAACAGCGACTCAATGCTCGGCAACGCGCTGAGCAAGCTGCGTCGATGAACGAGCCCAATCTGCCGACAGTCCCGGCCTCCACAGGCCAGGGACCGAGTGCTGGAAGCGGGCAAGGCGCTGGCGTAGGGGCAACTCAACGACCAGTACCGCGCTCTGTGTTCCGTGCCGGTAGAGGGGGCACTGCCGCCTGGAAACAGAGAGCTGCTGTGGGACACGGGAAGGCAGACGAAACCGCTGTTGCTAAGAGGGCTCGTCTCGATGAGAGTAAATCCCCTCGAGGCGAGGCCAAAAAGCAACGTGTGGCGGAACCTCCTCGGGTCACGCCGCCATCCTACGTTTCCGCGGCGAAAACGGACATCGGCGTAGTTATACTCGCTGAAGGAAACAGGGTCATGGACGCCGAGGCCACGACCTGGATACAACGGCGTCTGCAATACCAGTTGGTGCAGGAAGCGGTGGGGCAGGCACGGGCACCGTCCGTGGTCAGTAAGGGCCCGGTTTTCAGGGGTAAGCCAACGCGGGTGGAGGGTGCTCTGAAGCTGTGGTGTGCTGATCAACGGACGGTGGACTGGGTGAGGTCGGCCATCTCCGACATGGCCCTGCCATCCGGCGAAAAGCTGGTACTCAGGAACGCGTCGGAGATGCCGAAGAGGGTACGCGTAGGGTTTCTGGTCCCAGACGCCGAAGGTATGTGGGGCAGTCCAACAGACATCGGTCATGCGCTCATGTACCAGAACTCCTGGGCAGGCTGTGACAAGTGGCTGGTTCTGCCTACCACTCAAAGACAGAAGGAGGGGTGGTTTGTGATAGCCTCCGTGCCGGAAGACATGGTTCCGGCCATCATGGCGGAAGGACGACGCCTGGCCTGCGGACTTGGTGCAATATACATCAAGTTCCAAGGGCCGGGAGGTAAGTTCTACGAACTCCCCCCTGGCGATACAGGAGCCGGTACATCCGAGCTCGTGCAAACAGGTACAAATGTGCCTAATTTACAAGCGGCTAAGGAGAAGACTGCTGGACGAGAGGAGGAGCAGTTACTCCTTAGCTCTCCCTGCCCCGACACCCGGGAGAGCGAGATGTTGGACAGTGAGCCCAACACCCCGTACTCGCTGGGTGAGGAGGCGGCGAGGGCGTTTGCCGAGATGGAGTTGGAGGTTGGCCGGGGGGCGGGGGAATCATCACCCAATGATGGCGATCCCCTCGTCGGCTAACCTCCAAATCCTCCAAACAAACCTTCACCACAGCGAAACAGCAACGGCTCAAATGCGAAAATGGGTGGAGGTTCACACTACAGCGATCGTACTGATCCAAGAGCCGTGGATCAGAGCAGGCCGAATAAGAGGCCTCTTCAATCTTGGAGGTAAGCTCTATACTACAAATGATCATGACATTCCTCGAACATGTATTTATACTACCGACAACGTAAGAGCACAACCACTCACGGAATTCTGTTCCAGAGACCTGTGTGCCATACGAGTACAAACTGAAGACGGGCAGCACTTGTCAGACTTGGTCGTTGCTTCGGCATACATGCCTGAGGGCGAGGACCCGCCGCCACATGACTTGACAAGGCTAGTCAGCTTCTGCGAGCACAATGGAATCGAAATCATAGTGGCAACCGACTCCAATGCACATCATACCTTATGGGGGATGGAAACATGCAACAACAGAGGTAAGACTCTTGTCGAATATCTGTTTACTACAAACCTTAACTTAGTGAATATAGGTTCAGAACCAACATTCGTCACGAGACGCAGTAGAACAATAATTGACCTAACGCTAGCATCTGACAAAGCGAAGTGTTTTATCGAGGGATGGCACGTATCCCCTGAGGCGTCGTGCTCAGACCATAGATGGATACGATTTCAACTACGAGTACATATTCCTCCCATACCGCCCCGCAGGAATACTCGTAAAACCGATAGACTCAGGTACGCCAAAGCGTTGGACCAGAGACTAGCAAGGATAGACATTCCTGAGCGGCTGGAGGATGTAGCACAAATAGAAGCTAAGGTAAGCTCTGTTACGAACACATTAACTGATAGTTATGAAGATACATGCCCCCTAATCTCTCCACCACAGCACCCCCCTGGCAGCCAAGCATGGTGGGGTCCGGAGTTACAGCGTCTCAGACAAAAGGTTAGGCAGAAATTGAATAGGGCTATGAACACAACGGCAGACAAAGATTGGGACGCATATACGGCGGCAAAATCTAAATACAAGAAACGATTAAGATACAGGAGTACTGGATCATGGAGGAAATTCTCCAGCAGTATTGAAACCTTCGAACAAGCTAATCGGGTAAGGAAAGTCCTGGCTCAGCAGCCGTACTCCGAAATAGGAAGTCTCCGAAAACCCGATGGTACTTTTACAAGGTCGTCTGAGGAGATCCAACAAACCTTGCTTGAAACACACTTCCCAGGGTGTCAGTTGGTAGACGAAATAACATGGCAGGACTCAATGGTAACACCAACGGAGGACTGCTGGCAATACGCCCAGGAAATAGTTTCCTACGACAAACTAAACTGGGCAATACATAGCTTCCAACCGTATAAGGCAGCCGGACTAGACGGCATCTTCCCGGCTCTCCTTCAGTGGGATAAGGGAGGTAAATTACTACCTATACTACTGGCCATCCTAAGATCGTGCCTGGCACACAGATATATTCCCAAAGGTTGGAGGGAAGTGAAGGTAACATTCATCCCTAAGCCAGGTAAGGGTGATTATACAAACGCTAAATCTTACAGACCCATCAGCCTGACCTCGTTTTTATTAAAGACGCTGGAAAGGCTATGTGAAAGAGAATTACGAGACCATGTGCTCTTAAACATACCTATGCACAGCAACCAACACGCCTACACCTCTGGTAAGTCAACGGAATCTGCGTTACACATGGTGGTAACGCGGATTGAAGAGGCAATAGGTGCAAAAGCAATCTGTCTGGGCACCTTTATAGACATTGAAGGTGCTTTTGACAAAACTAATTTTACAAGTATCGCAGAGGCCCTGCAGAAGCACGGAGCCAACCCGGTAATGACAGAGTGGATAACGAACATGCTAAGCAAACGAACGGTTAGATTCGCTGGTAACGCCCAGGCGGCGATTGTGGTAAGGGGCTGCCCCCAGGGAGGCGTCCTGTCCCCGCTGCTGTGGAATCTGGTTATCAACGACCTCATAACCAAGCTAAACGCGAACCACTACTACACCATAGGGTACGCAGATGACCTGGCAATACTGATCACAGGTAAGTTTGCCAATACAGTATGCGATCTCACTCAAACAGCCTTGCGTATTGTGGAGAGATGGTGTACAACCTACGACCTTTCAGTCAACCCAACTAAAACCGAAATGGTAATGTTTACACACAAACGAATACTGGGCAACTACCATTTACCCAGGCTGTTTGGCGCAACACTACAGCTTTCAACCGAGGTAAAGTATCTAGGCTTAATCCTGGACAACAAACTCAACTGGAGCAAGCACATTGATAACAAATTAGACAAGGCCAGCATCATCTTCTGGCAGTGCCATAGAATGATTGGTAAGCGTTGGGGTCTCTCACCGAGGATTGTTCTATGGCTCTACTGTATGGTGATACGCCCTATCGTCAGCTACGGAGCTCTGGTCTGGTGGACAAGATGCGAACTCAGCACATGCATCAACAAATTACAAAAATTCCAAAGATTAGCTTGCATGGCGATCACGGGCTGTATGAGGACTACGCCTACTGCAGCCCTTGAAGCCCTGCTAGACCTTCCGCCGCTGAACCTGTTCATTAAACAGGAGGCAGCATGCTCTGCGGTACGCCTTAGAGCTCTGAACCTGTGGAACAAGAACAAGGTCCTGCACACGAGCATTCTTGAGAAAGCTTTCGTGGACATCCCGATACTGATGGCCACGAGTGACAGGATACCGAAACAGTATGTATTCGATAAAAAGTACAAGATCCAGCTGCATGAAGACGATAGCTACGAGGGCTTAAATCCCAGGGAGCTTAGGATCTTCACAGACGGGTCAAAGACGAGAACAGGTACTGGATCAGGCGTTTTCTCCGAAGACCTAAACATAAAAATAGCTACACCATTGGGCGCCTATAACACAGTTTTCCAGGCTGAATGTTTGGGGATATCAATGGCAGCTACAGCCATATTGTCTAGGAAGGTAAAAGAGAAATCAATACGAATCCTCTCGGACAGTATGGCGGTACTCCAAGCCCTGAGTAGCAACACCATGACTTCAGGGCTCATCTACCAATGCCATCAACTACTTGCTGAGGTATGTACTAGCAACCATCTGACCTTACAATGGATCAAAGGTCACAGTGGCTGCCGAGGTAACGACGCGGCGGACGAATTGGCTCGCAGGGGGTCGGACTCTAAGGCTATTGGACCTGAACCCATTATACCCATACCGGCGAGGCAGATTCGCACGCTGCTTAGAACAAGGACTTATTGCTTACACGAAACGAACTGGACCAGTCAAGACACGTGCAGGCAGGCGAGGGAAGCTTTACCTAGCATCAACAGTCGTCTGTCCCGCAAGCTGTTACGTCTTAGTAAATCGCAACTTAGACTGGCAACCGGCGCTATTACTGGTCACGGATCTTTTAACAAACATCTTTTTGTATTAGGTGTTACTGACAGTCCTCTTTGCAGAGCCTGCTTGAAGACAGATGAAACAGCTGCTCACGTCCTTCTGGAGTGCACGGAGTTAGCCACATACAGGGCAAAGTACCTTGGTGTTCCCGGGGGCCTTCCTGAAGTAGCGAGCAACGTCACCGGCTTGCTGGGCTTTCTTCAGGAAATCGGGTGGCTTGAGTAATCGCTGTTCTACCCACACGCAAAATAGGCGCATTGACGTCGAGTTGCGGAAAATAGCCCAACGCACAATTACAATTACAATTACAATTAGGCCCGTTTGCGAGTATTCCGTTTGCGACAAACGCTCGCCGGCGGCGGCGTGTTGAAACACGAGTCAAAAGCTGCGTTCCGAATCAACGATAATATCGCTCACAGCGCTGTCAAAAGAATGCCAAAAGTGATTCGGGACGGGACGCTTTTAAGGTGATCCGTTTTCCATTCAAAAATTCAAATGACTTGCATTCTTACGCGGGACATAAAATTCTGTTGAAAAACGAACGAATACTGCTATTTTTAGTTAAATTTTTCGCTAATTAATACAAAAATACAGTTAATGTACTGAAAGTACTATTTTTGTCAGCAATTTTTGGTTCAATATTACGATTGTGGACGTGCGGTCGAAACTGTACAGCGCGTTCAGAACAACTTTGTCCATGACGGTTATTTTCCGCACATGGGTGACAGGCGAAGAGCCAACGAACGATTCGCTTGCCTCTTGGGGGGGAGCCGCGCTCACCCCCGCGACTCATTTTTTGACTTCTGCGCATTAACGGTCATGGACAAAGTTATTTTGTACGTAGTATACGGTTGTGCTTTCATTTCATTTCATTTCATTTATTCAATACATTTACAACTTACAGCAAAATGCCAAATCGTCATAAAGTTAAATAACAATCAGTACATACTTAGTACAAACGCAATTTATGAACTATAATATGATATGTCAGGGAACTAAACTACTTAAATCTAGAAACCTGTGAGCACTACCAAGAAGGCACCTGAACGAATCAGCGAATAGGTCAATATTATCGCACTGAGCAAGCATGTCACCGATAAGAGTTAATGCCTTCACTGTGGGCGCGTGCGCTGAACGCACCGTACGTGTCGCGGGAAGTTGCAACAGTCGCGGTCGGCGACGTGGCGCTATTGCCCCATTCGCGTCCCGAGGAATTCGGTTGGGAACTACGAGACAGAATGTTTCTAACACCGTTGAACTATCGATCTTGTGATGAAGAACAGAAAGATAGTGTACACTTGACCTCATTTTTCTTCTGAGAGCAAGTGTCTCTCTGTCCATCATTCCCAAAACAAATAAGGAGGGATACAAGAACGGATAATACCCGTATTTCCGTTTATAAAGCCACCGTAAAAATTTACGTTGTAGTCTCTCCACAATTAGACTATATTTTTCTTCATGCGGATCCCAGGCTACTGCACCGTATTCAAGCTTGCTGCGTACATACGCGTTATATAGTACATTAGCTACTGCTGCAGCATTGTCAAAATTGGATGCGGTCCTTATTACAAATCCCAACATCTTACTAGCTTCTTTACATATAGTTGTTATGTGTTTGTGGAAGTCAAGTTTACCATCTAAAATCAAACCAAGGTCCCGAATATCATCAACCCTATCTAATATTGTATCGTGAAGTATATATTTCGTGTATGTTGGAGAACGATTCCGTGAAAACGTTATCACTTTACACTTAGCAGTGTTAAAAGGAAGATCATTGACAAGGCTCCATTCGGCCACGGCATCAATATCTTTTTGTAAATCCTCAGTACCAGTCGTTGAACCCATTTCCAGGTAAAGTTTTAGGTCATCAGCAAATAACTGACATTCTGCTTTTCGGACGCAATTGGGAAGGTCGTTAATCATTATAAGGAATAACAGTGGGCCCAGGGTGCTGCCCTGACTGACTCCGGACCTTGTGTAGTAGTCTTGGGATTCGTACTTGTCTACCCTCACATACTGTCGCCTACCACAGAGATAGTTGGAAAAGAATTTTAGTAGTTTGGTTGTGAAACCTATAACTGCTAACTTCTGCAATAAGATATCATTATTGACTAAATCAAATGCCTTTTTGAAATCGAAATAGGCGGCATCCACCTGGCATCCCGCATCCATTTTTTCACACACATAGTCAACTAGTGATATTAGGTTAGTTGTAGTCGACCGTGCTTTGCGGAAGCCATGCTGACTATCATGCAAGACCTGAGACACCTGCAAGCTGATACTATGACTAAGGATACCCTCAAAAATCTTCCCAAAGACAGATAAAACTGCAATGGGTCGATAATTGGAGATATCCTTACCAGATCCACTCTTGCGAATTGGGGTAACCCTGGATAATTTCCAGCACTTTGGATAGTCAGCAGCTCTAAGCGACAGATTGTAAAGAAACAAAAGGGGAGCTCGAAGTACCGAAAAACAGTCCTTTACCAGGAACACTGGAATGCCATCAGGACCGCTAGAAGTTCTCGGCTTAAGGCGCTTAATGGCAGCTTTCAGGTCGGCTTCACTCACCGCTTCTACAGAGACTGATCTATAATCAACTACGGAATGTGCAGCTCGTGCAGCTTGCTCCGCGTCCAGTTTTGGAACCTGATCTTGAAAGACAGAGCCAAAGTGTGTAGCAAAAGCGTCCGCGGCGAGCTGACCCGAGACTTCTTCTCCGTTATAAACAAAACAATTGTCCTTTCGCCTTTCATTCTTCTTATCATTGACGAACTCCCAAAACTTGACTGGAGCCTTAATAATATTGCTCTGCGTAGACAGTAGGTGTTGCTGATACGCATTGTCAATTAACGTTTTGACTTGCTTGCTTTGTATGCATGTGTGAGTGATCGTACTCATGTCAACACGGACTGACGAGAGTAATTGACTTTAGTGGACGTGGACATATGGAGATATTTTTCTTATCGAAATTTTTGTTAGGCGTTGAAGTTGCACGATGAAATTTACGCGAATCAACTTTTTGCACATATACAGGGTGTTAATTTAATTGCGTGCCATAGCTTAGGGGGTGTTTCAGTAACGATAAAGGAACACAAAAAAAATATTTAAAAAATCCTACTTAAAAAAAATAAACTCCATTGAAACTAAACTAACGCGGAGGGCCACCGCGCTATCACCGAGCCTGCGCGCGAGTATCAAGTAATTCTTTCTTTTTTTGTGTGTGACTCCAATTTTCCCTTTATACTTTAACGGGCTTAGGACCGTCCAAAAGTAATACCTAATAAATTATAAAAAAATATATCATTGATGATAAAAAAAAATAAGTAGGATTTTTTTTTATATCTTTTTTGTGTTCCTTAATCGTTACTGAGACGCCCCCTAAGCTATGGCACGCTATTAAATTAACACCCTGTATAGTTGGTACTTATTGCACTAAAAAATAAAACTTTATATTTGCAGCAGTGGCTCCATCTAGTTGCGTTCGGGGCTAAGCTGGCCGTCACAGATCACCTTAAGCGCGCTGCAGCGAAGTACTAATAAAATCTATGGCGCGCTGTGAGAGATAAAATCAATGTTATCGTTGATTCGGAACGCAGCTAAAGGGAATTTGCCGCGAGCCGCAAACAGCGTTCACACTTGGTCGTGCCTTCATTTTACTCTACATATATACCAAAGATTTTGGAAACGATATATACTAATCTGTGCATTTTACAGACCGTCGCTTCGCCCTCGACCACGGCCTATAATCTTCATACACAATTTACTGGTCATACCGGCGGGCGCCATTTTGATTTCTGGAGATACATGCCATTTACTTCTTGTCCCCTCACCTCACGTTTCCACCCCTCTGGTTTGATAGTCAGCCTTAGACTATATAATACTAACGTATAAAAGACAGATTGTATTGAGCATTAGTTCATAACCACGTTTTATCTCACTTCAACTAGAAGTGATTCATCGTAATAGAAAGAGCTAGAAATATATCGTCTGGTTATACTCGATTCTCCCCCGCCACAGGCATTTTTTGGTCGGATAATAAATGATAAGCATAATCCGACTAAAAATGCAGGATCCATAAACATAGGACAAAACCCCTCTTGTAAGGTGTCACTTAATTTGGAAGGTTTATGCCTCCATTTTTCTGTCAGACTGTGAAAGTTGTTGTTTATTTGCTTACTGGGTGTTTTTGCAAAATTTTAGTATAAAAGTGTGTTTCAGCCAATGTTTTGAGTTTAGAAATTGCTCAGAAAGTTAGTGAAAAATGTTTTGTTGCGTATTAGGCTGCAATGCCGTGAAAATTACAAAGAAAACAGTGCCGAAGTCATATCGTATCATGCGTAAGTATTTCTTAGTTTATTTTTGATATTACGCAATATTTTGCATCACGAAATATTGTGTAGTACTCAATACATTGTGGTATATTAGGTGTATGCTCAATATCGCATGTTATTTGTAAATTTTACATAAAAATATGATGATAAACATTGATATCAAAACATGATATAGTGATGGGATTTCTTACATCGATATATTTTTATCCAACTGAGGCGAAGCACAAATCTCGTACCTACCAAATGGCTTGATATATTTTAATTTTATGAGGTGTCATAAGGCTGTTCAGCTAGGTTTTAGTTAAATTTTAAACACTGATGCCATATTTTCAACCGATGGTATTGTACATAAAATACGTTTTGTTAAAGGCTATTATGATTGTTTATCTATATTGAAAAAGACAACTGTTGGTTGTAACAATATCGTAGCCTGGGAGACCAACAAACTGAGATACACCCTTAACCCTTTGATAGCATAGTTTATAACTTCTGACTTTGTACATAAAAATACATTATGTTACAGGTTAATCATTGTTAATCAATAAGTACATAGTGAAAAAGACAACTGATGGTGGAATCAATATTGGAGCCTGAGAGGACAATAAAGTGAGTTATGTTTTAATAGTTTTTAACGGCAACAAATTAAATGATTCCCAAAATATTTTTTTTTATACCCCAATACACTTCAGACAAAATGGATGAATGTACACCGAATTGGCTGAACGTACACCAAATTTGGGTACGGTTCGGTTAAGTTGTGTTAGGTTATCTTGCGACCACAACGAATGAACCGAGCGAGCGGAGCTAGCGTGCCGCAGCCGCTGCCGGCGAAGTGCCAGAAGCAAATTTGGTGTACATTCATCCATTTTGGTAGACAAAATTTGGTGGATATTATTTGGTAAAAATTTACTCAAATTTGGTGGCACGTTAATACGTCCGTTTTTAACTTATGATATTGTACATTAAAATGTATTTTGTTACAGGTGTTTATGTTTGTACATTTTAAATAAGGAGAGAAAACGACAACTGTTGGTGGTATTAATATCGGAGCCTGGAAGGCCAATAAACTGAGTTTTCTTCTAAACCCTTTAATAGAATCGTTTTCAACTTATGATGATGTACAAAGTAGAAAATTGAAAAAATTTTACAACCAAAGGAAGGATTTGAACCTGCGTCTTCTCCGTCAGTACCGGAGACGCTTTACCAACTAGGCTACTGTGATCCTGCCTGATGTTGTGAAATCTGCGACCTCTATACGCATTTCAACGTTGTGTTGGTGCTGCCACCTAGTAAGCATTAGCTGTACTAGACTACTAGCTGAAGTAGTCTATTATTGCAAAAAGAATTCAAGTCGAAAATTGGTAACACTACGTATGATTGAAAATGATTTTATTTTAACATTTTCTGTGTTCGGATAAATCTGCTAAGTAGAAAATTGCAAAATTCAATCATTTTGAATTATACGTAGTGTTACCATTTTTGACTTGAATTATATTTACAAAAATAGGACTTGTTGAGCTAGTATAGCTAATGCTTATTGGTGGAAGCACAAACGCAACGTTGAAATACGTATAGAGATCGCAAATTTTACAACATCATGCGGGACCCTGAGCCTAGTTGGTAAAGCGTCTCCGGTACTGACGGAGAAGATGCAGGTTCGAATCCTACCTGTGGTTGTGAAATTTTGCAATTGTCTACTTTGTAGATCTATCCGAACACAGGAAGTGTTAAAATAAAATATTCTTGTGATATTGTACTTAAAAATGCGTTTTGTTAGAGATTATTATGATTGTTAATCTTGAGTACGTAGTGAAAAAGACAACTGCTGGTCATGAAGAATCATGAGTGAAACCTGTACTAATAATAGCTTTTTGTACATTTTATTTAAGTATTAGTAGTATTATTAAGTATAAAATACACTGCCTAATGGAAAATAATAAAATGATTATCCATTGTCATAATGATAGTTATTGTTAAGGATACCTATTTAAGGATCTTTTTTCTTTAAGCTAAAAATAAAATTATAAACTTAAATTAGCCTTTTTGTTTACATAATACAAGTTTAAAAATAAGTAATCCATAATGATAAAAAAAATCTGATAGTATTTGTTTTTTTTTTTCACAAATTTCATCGATATAAAAATCGACAATACCTCATCACTACTTGATTATGACAGTTAAACAGTGTGACGTCACAAGTGTCAGGCGCTGAAAGCATTTGAGACGGCTTACACGGGGGGTTTGTAGTCAGCCGGCCGCCATCATTGTTTGTTTACTCTGAATTAATTTCCGACAAGCTAGTGAAAAATTACAAAAAATATGGATAAAGTGCCTGAAAGACAACAGATGGACGTGTACATCGCTATAGTACATATTCGTTTTCCAAAAGTGCTTCGAAGAAAGGTTTATAGAAGCGAACTTGCGTCTCCTATCCGACGCTTACCCATCGATGTTAACCTGGGAAGAAATTGCAAGAGGAAACCCATTTATTGATGATGATACAGGTAAGACTGTTCTGATAATATTATATGAACGGTATTATTTAAATCTTGACCATTCGTAATGACAACGATATCTCTTAAGTGCTATTGTTTCCTTACAGAAGACTTGGCTTCACAACATGATCACACCTACAGCAGGGAAGAGCACTGTGATCATATTTACTATAAGCACAGCTATAAGGAACCACCTGCAACATCAGGTTAGATCATATTATTAGTCATTTGTTTAAGAGATACTAGATTTTCATTGGACATTGATAAAAAAATGTAAAGATTGACGTCCACCCATCTTCCTATTTCCTTAGGCATCAGCATGTCATATTCAAATACTTCATAACAAATTTTTGACTGACCGTAAGATCACTGAGTGTCTTATACAGTGAAGGGCACGTCAAGCTTTACACATTGGACCATGCGCTATTCTTATTTAAATCTCAGAAAGAGTTGGTCATGCTACGAGTGTCAAGCTTGACCTGTTCTTGACTGTACTAAACAACGGAATATTTAAAGAACTGTTCAAAGACTTATGAATCCGGTAATAAAATTCATATTCATCATACAAGTATGATGTGAAGCTGGATCTTTGGCTTGGCAGGCAGCGTCAAACCTCTCAAAACACTCCTGTAGTTTAGGTATTCATAGTTATTTATAAATAACATAGTTTATAATAATCACAATCTCTATTTTCAGGTGAACAACTGTGTTTGAGTTTAAAGCAAGACGGTAGCTGCTGCTTTGTTTTGTACCACTTTTGTACTGCCCAGTTCTGTAAGTCACATTAAATAATAATTAAAATTTTATTGTAAACATAAAATAAAGATAAAAATTATGAATATTTATTTAGTTACGCAGTTATTTATCAAATCAGAGTTTTCAAGCAAATTGTGGTAATGCCTTAACGATCATTATTTAAGATAGAAGACAGGATCGTTATTATGGCTGATTTACACGAAGGCAAAATTAAGGCGCCTCTGATGAATGCAGCTATACTAAAGAAAGATAAATTTATTCTACTATTTCTTTGTTCTGTATAGCTCCATCCTTTATATGCCCTATTTTGCCATCTTCTAAAACACCCATTATAACACAAGCAGAAACTTGTTTATATTTGTTTTCTATATATGTCGATCACTCATATATTGTATTGTCTTTTACAGCTCCTTATATTGATGGTAGTCCTGTAAGCAGCCCATAATGAAACACTACGGAAACATCCTTCAATGTCCTTTTCGACAGCATCAGGCACGGAGACTTCAACAAGAAAGCAAAAGAGAAATGTTGTAAATGGTTCCAGTCCATGCCAGCGGAGATCCATGAGTTGTGATTTGAGGCTATATATAGTTTAAGTAAATTGGGTATGAGAAAAATAATAATAAATTGTTCAATTTATTTAGCAAATATCTTTTATTTTGTGGCTCGCATTTCATTCTTTAGAAAATTAGGAGTGCATCTAGAAAAGCCAGGCAAACTGGCTGTATATAATGTTTCCTGTGTCAATAAAATTGTTCTTGAGACGATAAAAAGTTAATGTCATACGTCTCCAGAAATCTTTTTTTTTTTTTTATAAGCCCTACAAAGGCTCTATGGCAGATGGTAGTCTGATACGGTAGTATCATCTATATCATCTAAGTAGTCTGTGCCCTCGACCGACCGACGCCCCATCGATATGTCCCGCGCCTTATGAAATCATCGTAAGGGGTGCGCGCAGACGGTCAATCAGATGTATTAGACTCATATTAAAGTGCTAATAGACGATCGGATCGGACTGCTCTGAATTTAGCTCCGTACCACGATTTTGCCCAATAGAGTTGCGGATTGTTCCAAACGAAAACTTTGCTATTGGGCAAAATTGTGGTACGGAGCTAAATTCAGAGCAGTCCGATCCGATCGTCTATTTGTACTTTTAGACTAGATTTTACCTATTTCCCCTGTATTCTTTTCTAAATATGGCGAAAAACGGGGCATTTTTTCAGGTTTGGAAGTCATTTTTCTTCTGAGGCCCCACCTGCGAACTGAATCGTTATAGTCTATAACTTATAGAGTCTGGCCAACGAAAGCTGTCCATACAAAACCGCAGGAAATTTAAAAATAACAAGTTCGTTTGGCAGTATTTTCAGGGTTTAAAACTTGTTATTTTTAAATTTCCCGCGGTTTTTTATGGACAATGGCTATGGCTTTCGTTGGCCACTCTTATAGATCATAGTCGATTCTCTTTTTTTCTGTACAAGAAGAAAAGAGAGAATCGATAACGAATCAGTTCGCCGGTAGCGCCGCTGGTAATATTTATATTTACCGGAAAAAAATAATGGACAGCAGAAATACCCTTGATTTTAAGACAAAATACCATCGCTCAACGGCCATCACAGACTAAAGAAGATACTGACCTGACGGCCATTATCCAGAGAAGAAAAAAAGGAATACATTCGTATCAATTTTAATGTGAGGGATTAGAGAGTATATAATGTTGCTTGGAGGGAGCTATCCATCCATATGTACTACCTATTATCCAAGATCTTATCTGAAGAAAGTCCTATTGTACGTAAGAATTTTTGTGTGATATTTTATTCAAGAATTGGGCCCCAGAATCCACAGAGTTTTCGGATGCTGCCTTTTTACGCTACCCTCATTTCGCAGGAAGTAGCAGATACACATGACCGCACGTAGGTAGAAACACTTGTGTGTGCGCGGAGAGCAGTCTTAAGCGGGTCTCTAGTTTCAGGTGGTTATAGCGTAGCGCTGGTTCAGCTTACGCTGGTTTTTTTCTATGTGCTTGCTGCCGTGCTTGCCACGACCACACCTTCCCTAGTTCAGAAACTAATTCGGCTTGCATTGCTCGTTGAAGTAAGGATACTGCAATTAACATAACCAAGCCTCCCAGCAATGTATGCCGAATTAGTCTTTGAATTCTAATGCTTAACCTAGTTGAAATAAATCCATAGTAAAAATCTTAACATCATTTATTTAATCTTTACATACTTATTGTATAACTGATCACAGCAAACGAAAGTGTACGCGATAATATTAAAAAAAAATTACAATACCTATTCCTACTTATTGTGCATAAATTTTTACGAATTACGACTTAATTTTTTTTTTCCAAATAGAATCTCTACTGCCAAACATTATAGACTGGGATGAATTTCATAATTTGGCTCTCCTTCTTAGGGTCAGAACTCAAATGGGACCAAATCTGATAGTCAAGTTTTTCTGGAAAATTCTCCGTTGATCCCTTGTACACTCCCCCCTCCCCACCCTCAAACAGGTCCCTGATTTTAGTTATTGTCATTTATCTCAGAAACGGTTAAAGATAGATGAAAATCGTTAACGTTAATTTAAACTTTATAAAATTACCAACCCGTTGACACCTGTTTAATTTCAATGTGACCTATAGTAGCTGAAATATAGGGCTAAGTTTGCACTTACAACTGAATACCTCTTAGCAAGCTTCTGGTAATAGTTGTCTAAATGAGTAGGATTTCGAACATTTTGGTGCAAACTTAACTTATGTTTCAGCTACTATACGTCACATTGAAATAAAAGAGGTGTCAAAGGCTTGGTAATTTTATAACGATTAAAGTAACGTTAATGATTAACATCTATCTTTAACCGCTTTTGAGATAAATGAAAAAAACTAAAATCAGGGACCTGTTTGAGGGTGGTAAGGGGGAAGCGTACATGAGATCAACGAAGAATTTTCCAGATATGTTCAGGGGGATCTAAGGAACAGTTTTAAAACAAAAAACCTCACACCGTAAATTAGCCTAGGTTATTTTTAGACTTTTTTAAACTAGTAGGATTTCGGCTTGACAACATTGATTTCTGGATTCTGTGATGTCCAAAACCCCATAAAACCTTTGTGGTCAAAAATCCCGTTTTAGTTCTGAGAAAATTTTATTATCATTTATTTCCTACTCTATTATTTTATCTTTCGTCAAATGTAATACCTACAAGAAAGGTAAAGCGGTAAGGTGAGGTGAAGAGTAAGCCCATACACAGTAAAAAAAATTATAAAACATATTTAGAAGTAAAATCCATTCCACGAAATAATAGAAACGAGCTTTTGCAAACTGTAGTAAGAAATATCTAATTTTTAATTGAGGTCTACAAAACAAATTCGTCTAAAAATAATTTTGAATAGACCAAAAAATTTTTATAGTGTTATTTCAGCGACTCTGACTGATCATGCACCTCGGTTAGGGAGTATACAGTGTGTAAGGAACAGCCTTCCGAATACTGAAAGGGCATGATCAGTCAATGTAACTGAACAACTTTCAGCGAATAAAACTTTCAGGAAATGAAAAAAAAAAATCGGCCTCTCCATAAAAACTATCCAATCAAGTTTGCAATTTTGTATGAAGAAGCCGATTTTTTTTTTCATTTCCTGAAAGTTTTATTCGCAGAAAGTTGTTCAGTTACGTCACAGTAAATATATAAGCTAAAGCAGTATGGAAACTCGGGCCTTTTTTTGAAAAAGAACTATTCTGCGTCAGAGCGTCAGGGTTGTAACCCATAAAATAAGAATAGTATGATGAACTCAAATATTGGGGTGCTTCTATCAACTTAGTTCCTTTCAGCATGTTTTCGGACTGTAAAACTAAACAAATTTTTCCGAAACCCTTAGTCGCCTTTTACGACGCAAGGAAATGTTAAGACACTTAGTCGCCTTTTAGCACCTAAGGGCAGATCGAAACACTTAGTCATCTTTTACGACACAAGGAAAGGTTAAGAAGTCACTTAGTCGCCTTTTACGACACACGGGAAGGTTAAGTCACTTAGTCGCCTTTTATGACACAAGGGCAGATAAAGACACTTAGTCGCCTTTTATGACACAAGGGCAGATGAGGACACTTAGTCGCCTTTTATCACGCAAGGGCAGGTTAAGATTCTTAGTCGCCTTTTATCGCACAAGGACAGGGACATACTTATAGGGACTCTATATAGGGTGACCTTTAAAAGAATCGGCATTTTGTAAAATGCCAAGGCATTATGCAAATCAGCGAATTAATCAATTTGCCTGCGACATCTATAAAGTAAAAATAAAACAATGGTGTCCATACTAGTACAAACAAACTAAACTACCTGCTCGTTTGCTCACTTGTCACATAAAAAAAAAACTGAAATCGGGCTCTCCATACAAAAAGTCTAATCAGGTTTGCAATTTTGTATGGAGAGGCCGTTTTTTCTTAATTTCTTGAAAGTTTTACTCGCTAATAATTGTTCAGTTACGTCGACTGGTCATGCCCTTTCAGTATTCGGAAGGCTGTCCCTTACACCCAGTATAGCAAAATTAACACAAGATCACACAAACAAAAAACACGTGACAATAAAATTGAATACCTATAAGTAGGTAGGTAATTTATTTGGGAGATGTTTTAGCACCTTGTATAGGTCTAGACCTAAATGGAGAATTCGCAAAGGAAACTTATATGTAATGATCATTAAAGATAAATAAAAAATACCAATTTTTTTTGGCCATAAATGACGAGGTATTTAAAAAACATAGTTTTCTTTAAATATCGATAGGTCGTATGGCAGAATGTGATGAGTAGTCATTGCCTATCATAAAAAAAAAACTAACAGCTGTATAAACCGACCACAGACTACTTAGAACAGTTGTCAGTTGTTTTTTTTTTTTAAGATTGGCCGTGGCTACGTTTCATTCTGCCATACGACCTATCGATATTTGACAAAAGCAAAATTATTTTTTAACTTTATTATTTGCAACCGAAAAAAATTCGTATTTTTTATTTTTACTTATTGACCTTATCCCTGTCTATGAGCCAAGTTTCGAGGTACCTTACACATACGTTTCCTATGCGAATTGTATCTTGTATTAGAGGGTGTAAAAGACAGGGAATCGATTCTTGAAAATCACCGGGTGATAAAATATCACTTTTGAGACTTTAAAAATTCACATTTTCCCTGATAAACTGTTGAAAGGTAAATCAGAATACATGAAAATTAACAAAGACTGCTTTATATATTTTAAGAATATCAATCTTAACTATTGAAAAGAAAAATCAGTGATTTTGAATTTTTTTCAGTGATATTTTATCACCCGGTTATGTTCGAGAATTGATCCCCAGTCGGTGAAATTGAATAACTTTCGTTAAGAAACATATTAATTACAAATTTTATTGGAAAGTTTGTATGGAGACATATGTATCTTAGTAAAAGTTGTTCAGATTTATCGACTGATCATGCTCTTTCAGTTTTTGCCAGCCTGTCCCTTACACCCAGTCTCCTAGATATATCATATGTCTAATATAATAAGCCACAAATCTAGTATTCTAGATATGATTCTTATCAAATCTTAACTGTAGGTAATATTATATTATAATTGATAATTCCCTTACATAGATAAGGAAAAAATTGACGCGAATAAAATTACCTTTTTATGATAGACACCTGCTGGTTTTGTCGAAATAGAAAAACTTAAAACATCTATTAGAATATACAAAATAACAAAACACAAGACATAACCTACATTTACTTCTCTATACAAAGTTTTAAGTGGATACATCTAGCTACCTCAACCGCTCCCTCCCCCCTTAACCCCCACCACCCTAACCCCCCCCTCAACCCCTTCCTCAACTATCTCGCCCCCCCCCCTCTTACTCCTCCCCCCTCCACTCCCCTCAGCACCTTCTGCCTCATCCAAAGCCCGATGTAGTACTATTACTAATTATTTCGGCCAGAGAGCCTATACGAGTATCCACTTTGTATTGGTATGAAATGACCCCACAAAAGAAAGCATACGACGTATTCACGACAAAATTATAAAACTTAAAATGTTTGTATGGAGGTATCCAATTTCCTATCTTTTCATTTCACACATATGTTTTTGGTATAGTTTTACTTTCGCCCTCTTTTAAATTAAAGCTCCTTTTAATCTATTGCTGTTACATTATTTGTCAACAAAATTATAGATGCTTTGTGCAACTGGCGGTTAAGTACAGTTTAAATAAATCATCATAACATCCCATGAAACGTCCACTACAGGACAGGGAGCTCCCTCCAGAATTCTAGCTTTTGCTGGAATAATGTAGAGGGGAAGTATAATGATAGTCACCTCGCTTGTTAGCGTTACGGCTGGCACCATGGACCGCGGTTGTAGGTGACCGCAGTAAGTAAGATGTAAGATACAAAGGAGGATGCTGCTGCCCATCCTCCAGTTAACCCTTTGTCGCCTCTTACGACACCCACGGGTATGTATGGGTTGGTTTTATTCTTTGCCGGCACCATACAAATAACTTAAATAAATAAGGGTAATCAATGACATTTATTGCACTCAGCAGCAACGCGACTAATACGAATCTAATTATAAATAAAATGAATATATTTTAATGTATTTTTGTTTCTATAGCAACCATCACTTTTATAGGGTGGTGCAAAAGTCACGAATGGATAAAAACTATAGTAGAGGTAGGAGAAACCTTTTTCTGTTAAGAGGCTACCCGCCGTCCACTAGCGCCCCCACCAGTTATAGCTAAATACAAAACTTATCGAAAATTCGGAAATCAATTATAGCTATTTTCAATCCAGGCACACCCGGGCACTAAAACATCAAACAAAATTTAAAATTGGAAGAGGCCCGCATGTTCAGCGCAAAAGGCCCTCAGAAGGACCACGAGAATCTCGCGGGCGGGCGCGCCCGGGGGTGCGGGGTGGATTGCAAGGGGGGCGGAGAGTGTCCTTTCTGTAGATATTCTGCGATCCAGGCGTGACTTTTGCGCCACCCTTTACAGTAAAACTTTACATAACACTATTCCTTTAGTTTTTATCTTTGGTGAAGATAATGGAACGTCTCGACAACAGATTATATTAACTGCCATAAGCTTAGAGAAATTATTTGCTTAAAAATATAAAAGCACCTTAAACAAAGCGACAGGATATAAATGGAATTTTCTATTAGTATTTTTAAGTATCGAAAGAATTACATAAATATTTGACACAAGGTTATCAGCAGATCGAACATGCGCACCGCGACTTGGCGAGTCTTCATAGACTAAACTAGACTAAAGCGGTTATGTCTTCTCGCGTCTATTTATAAAGTGACTGTTGCGCGCGACTCGACCAAGTCGCAGTGCGCATATTAGCCCGGCCGATCTCAAACTAGGCAAAGCCAAGGTCTATCAGAGATTTATACGCATACCTACATAAATAGATAAACAACACCCAGACATAGAGCAAACATCCATATTCATTACACAAATGATTGCCCTGGGCAGGGATAGAACCCGCGACCTGCGGTACAGAAGGCATAGGTACTACCCACCACACCAACAGGCCAGTCTTACAACAAAATCTAAAACAATAACTTTGGAAGCAAACAAAAATAAATAATTACATAACAATCTTTCATACATACGTGTGAAAAATTACGCAAATAACAATAAGTGAGCCAGCCACAATGATCCAGTGAAATTATTGGCACACGAGTCACACCATCTTAGTTTTCAGGGTGGGCAACGTGCTTTGCTGTCTTATTAGTGTCAAGTAGGCTTCTTCTGGGCAAGCTCGTTCCATCGTCGACCTCATCTCTGTCCTCAAGTTTAGATGGAAGTCAAGAGTAAGCCCATTAACAATAAAAAAAAGTTATAACAAAAAATATTTAAAGTGCGCTCTATGGGCGGTGGTGACCACTTATACCAATAAGTGGCCAACCTGCTCATTTCCTATCTAATGACTTAAAAAAATTGACAACCGGTTAATTTTGGTAACCACCTAAAATCTCGAAATCATTTCGACATTGCTTCTCGAAATTTTACTCCGTAATTTTAGAAAAATTATAAAAATTGCGATATTCGTGCGATGACGTCACAACAAAGGTTGCGATAAACTTCTAATATAAAAAATTAAGGAGCCACGAACTTTTTAAACTAAAAAAAAATATAAAAGAGGATGAAAATTTAAAAACAATATGTGTTTTCTCTGTTATTCTATAATCTTGCAGAAAATCCAATAAAAAATATATTAATGGTTTGTTCATTACAGCCCGCGAGATTTAATAAAAGGCTCAGCAGACGAAAAAAAAGTCCGACAATGCTGCCAGTATCGCTATTTTATTTGTCTCGTGGCCGAGTGAGATTTCCTCTTTCTTTTCGATCACTAAAGTTAAGCAACGTTGGCCGCGGTCAAAACTCGGATAGGTGACCGCTAGCGACACAACAAGAGCATGTCCGTCCTTCGGAAGGCACGTTACCTAACGGCTTACTTTCAAAGAATAATTTAGCATACATGGCAGTACAGTTCATATAATAAAAAGATCTCTTGCAACACGTGGACAGACTGTTTGCTCCTCTCTTAAAGATATTAAGTTGTTCCTATAAAATTATTATCCTGGAGTTAAAAACTTATATTAGCTAGAAATCATTAACATGTGAAAACGATTTGGGGTCCGTCTCTATGGTTACATCGAAATAGAGCACTATGACTAGTTTACTCAGTATACAGTGTGTAAGGGACAGCCTTCCAAATACTGAAAGCGCATGATCAGTTAACGTAACTGAACATATTTCAGTGATAAAACTTTCAGGATATAAAAAAAATATCGGCCTCTCCATACAAACTGGCCAATTAAGTTTGCAATTTTGTATGGAGGCCGATAATTTTTTTAATTTCCTGAAAGTTTTATTCACTGAAATATGTTCAGGTACGTTGACTGATCATGCCCTTTCAGTATTCGGAAGGCTGTCCCTTACACCCGGAATGATAATCTAAGAGTTTATTTCTAAGAGTTTCTTTAAAGTGAAGGAAATTTTTGAGATGAAGGCTATTTTCGTCTAGACGCAAAACGAACATCTCTTATTTTTAAGGTGTTTTTAGACCAATACGACCCTGCTGAATTCATACATGCTTGTTACATAAATAACATACTAACAGTTTTCAGGATGGCGGCCAAAAACTGAAAATCGACTTTTTTTTAGCCTCAGCTTCAGGTATTTGGCAGTTCTATTCACGGATTAAATAAAATAATTTCGGTTAAATAAAGGTACAGATAGCGTTACTTAAACGGGTTGCTTAACCGTTAATCTTAACCGCTTTTGTTCTACTTTTAAAACAAAGCGGTACTATATTTTTATACCGTTTTGGCGTACCCTTATATCGTAACCTTAACAAGCCCTGCTTGTTGGTCTATACTCTAGCTAAAAGTCGCAACAATGTAGCTTGACATTAATGACAGGAGGACAGAAGCACAGTAAATATATAAGCTAAAGCAGTATGGAAACTCCTAACAAACGTCCAAAACTGGCGCACTCACACATGCGCACACCGCTACAGGAAAATAAGCAGTTTTCGCGCTGAAGTAAGTCCTGGGTGCCAAAACCATAATACAAACAAATAGGTGAGTACATATAGGATCCCTATAAGTATGACCCTGTCCTTGTGCGATAAAAGGCGACTAAGTATCTTAATCTGCCCTTGTGTCATAAAAGGCGACTAAGTGTCTTTATCTGCCCTAGTGTCACAAAAGGCGACTACGTGTCTTTATCTGACCTTGTGTAATAAAAGGCGACTAAGTGACTTAAACTTTCCTTGTGTCGAGGTGTTGATAGAAGCATCCAATATTTGAGTTCATCATACTATTCTTATTACAAATCTTCTGGGTTACAACCCTGACGCTCCGACGCAGAATAGTTCTTTTTTCAAAAAAAGGCCCGAGTTTCCATACTGCTTTAGCTTATTTATTACTGTGACAGAAGTATGCGAGAGAGGAGGACGGAGCGATACGTATCTCCGTCGCTTCAATATCGTATCGTAGGATGCCCTATACTAGGTTATTTTTTTGTACCTAATATCCATTTGCCCACTTTTTAGTGAGGTCAAAACATTTACTTATATATAAGTACTAGCCCATCGGCACTTTACAATGTCCCCAATTCGTTGGTCCGAAATCTGACGTTTAGGACCAACAAATGTCAGTCATATTGTCAACATTGGACGCAAATAAACTTACCAACAAAATGGAATGTTCTTAGTTGAAGAAACAATATACTCTTATTATTATTATTATTTATTATTGTTTTTGACTATTATCCAATTAATGAAACTGAAAAACCAGGCCTAAATCACATATAAACAGTAAAAACTTTGTTTTGTTTTTTCCCGCCATATTGTTTCCGTTCCGTGTATTTAGCACCGACCGAAGTACTACACAACGTAGTTCACGCGATTTTTCACAGATGGCGCTATTTTTTCTTGTATGGGGAAATTTTGAACCGCTTGTTCCCAAGACCCTATCTTGACTATATAAATCTATGGGTCAAAAGCAACAACTTTTGTACTACGACTTTGCTAACAACGCACAAAAATTTTTCGAATCTCCATATTAAAGTGGTCATGTGACCGACCCATTTTGTATGGGTAGTTGAAAATTTTTCGCGCGTTGTTAGCAAAGTCGTAGAACGAAAGTTGTTGCTTTTGACTTCACTAATAAGTAGGCAAACAAATATCAGGTACAAAAAAATAACCTATGGTTGAAATAATATAGCATGATTAGAATGACAGTAGGAAAAACTATGTGCGAGAGCAGGTCGGATCGATACTTGTCTCTGTCGCACAAATGTGTACCGCATCGCTCCGTCTCGCTCTCACACTTCTGTCATTCTAATCATGCTATATTATCACTACGGTTTAAAACCTGCTCATGAGCTTTGTGTGCGGTTTTAGCGCGCTAATAGTCGGTTCAAAACTTGCTCGTATTCACTCGTTTAAGCGACGTGACGTCATCAGTGTCGTCACTGTAGCGCGCTATCATTGCATACGAAAATGAGGTAGTGCAGCGTGTGCGAAACGTCAAATTCATAAGACATTTGTCATCAATCTCGTTTTCGAGAGATTTTTTTCAACTTTCATTTGGGTTTTTAGATTTAATTATCTTATCGAATAATCATTATCTCTCAATAATTTCTTAAAACGCAAAATAAAATCAAAATTTTAATTTTTCTCAGTGACATTGACATAAGCGCGCTCTAGTCTGGTTTAAAACTGTATTCGATCGTATTCGACGAATGCACGCATATAGAAATAAACCGACTATATTCAGTGAATGTGATGTGTGCGTTGAATTCAAGAAACAATCCGTAGTGTATTTCAACTGTAGTATAAAAATTATGGTCATATAAGTCATTTATGGATATTTAGCCTTAGGTAGGATATTTTTTATCTGGTTATCGTGTATGGGGGCTGCAACAATACTGCTGTCATTCTAAAGGCACCTTTAGACGCCGCTGAATGTACTCGCTAACTAGCTCGTGAATATACTCGCTAACTAGCTCGGCGCTGCCAGTCCTGCCAGAAAACAGAACAACTGACATGAAAGTAACGATTTTGTGATTGTGACAGATTTTATTTAGCTATCTCGAATTTAGGCTCTTTTGATAACCGATCAAATCCCTACAAACTGTGCTCTTGTCAACAAGACACTGGCAGTAATGGCTGTAATCTAAACGGCCCATTGCCATAATACAAAAGTTGAAGTTGAAGTACAATCCAAGAATTTTGTGATCCAAATATTACAAAGGCAAACTAAAAATGTTTTCTGTAAATCAATAATCCAATCACAAAAAAGATTTTCAAATGGTAGGTAAATGAAATTCTACTGGGTGTAAATACAAAAGCGTGCGTCAGTTCAGGGGTGTGCTCAGACCATGAAACAACAACTTTTCCAAAGAAATATATTATATCGAAATCAGAGAATATATTTTCGTTTCTCCATAAAAACTTTCTTCAAAAGTCGATAGTGCATTTTGTAAGCAGAAGCGTATCCGATTTCGACCCACGTTTCTTCGAATAAGTTTTTCAGTTTCGTGGTCTGAGTCCTTGAACACGTTTTTGCATTTCCTTATATATTTTACTTTTGACCATCTGTCACTCACAGCACCAATTTCGCGCGAGCTGAATCATCGACGCCTAAAGGGGCCTTAATCAAGCTACAATATTCCGACAGTAAAAATTAACAACAAAACGAAAACTAAAGTCATCCATCAAACATTCAACAAATGCATATGCACGCCCCAACCGGTTGGAGCTGTCCATTTTGGGAACCTTTTAAACAAATCTTCATGTACTTTCGCACGTTTATCCGCCATCGCATGTCCAGCTATGGACAAAGCTGCCCAATGTTTAGGAGGAATAGATAAATTATGTTGTAAATGTACGGTAAGTTTCCACTTTCCACCGCCTTCGGAATGTGCCCTTGCGTCGTGTAAGGTGAGGAAGTATGTGTGTCGGCGGTTCCAAGTCACGGATTCTAGTGGAGGGGCGTCCAAAGCTGAACACCAAATTGCTTTAGCGCCTTCGATGGGAGATATTATGACTACTATGTGCGTTGGTCCTGAAACAAGGGAGATATTGCTAAAGCGGAGTAGACTTTCCATTTTAGGTTCATCATAACATCCCATGAAACGTCCACTACAGGACAGGGAGCTCTCACCAGAATTCCAGCTGTTGCTGGAACAATATGGAGGGGAAGTACCTGAGCCGCCGCGCTTGTCAGATGTAAGATGGTACGATACACGGAAGGACGCTGCTGCCCATCCTCCGGTTTATAAACCCTTAGTCGCCTCTTACGACACCCACGGGTAGAGATGGGTTTCATTTTAGGTTATAGCCGACGAAATTTAAAATAAAAGGGGTTTTTGGGAGCGGAAAATCGGTCTAGCTAGGTTTCATTATTTTTTTAATTATCTTGTAGCCAGTATTGTGTCCCACTGCTGGGCTAAGGCCTCCCTTATTAAAGCCAGTTATCGCTAGGTTTCATGTCCTAGAACATTCGTCTTCATCTGTGGTTTTCTCCGTGTTTTGCGTGATTTAGAACGGCTTTGTATTAACGTGCCACCAAATTTGAGTAAATTTTTGCCAAATAATATCCGCCAAATTTTGTCTACCAAAATGGATGAATGTACACCAAATTTGCTTCTGGCACTTCGCCGGCCGCTGCCGCTTGCTCGGTTCGTGCGTTGTGGTCGCAAGATAATCTAACACAACCTAACCGAACCGGTTACCCAAATTTGGTGTACATTCATCTATCTTGTCTGAAGTGTTAATTTGTTTTGTTTTTATACAATTAATTAATTAATTACTGTAATTGGGTATACCGTTGTGATTAATAATAAATAAATAAAAAAAAAGTGTATTGGGGTATAAAAAAATATTTTGGGAATCATTTAATTTGTCGAAATTTAGAACAGCTTCCGTTGTCTAGTGGTTAGAGCGCTCGGTTCTGGGTTCGATTCCCGGTGGGGACACTGACCAACAAAAATTCACTTTGTGCGAGCTTCCCAGTTTAGGTAGGACATTGCAAGATGAATCACTTGATTGTCCGAAAAGTTAAGTGATTGCGTGCACGTTAAGCAGTTGGTCCCGACTACTATCTACGGATGTAGTCGTTGAAGAGCCATGTCAGAGGCCTTTGGCGGCTCAACAACTCTAACACCAGGGTTTGTGAGGTCGGTCAACGACCTTGCAACCCATATGATTTTGAAAACCTTACAGCGTCATCTCTTCGATGATTCGAGCGTACGCTCTATAAAAAAATAGTAACTAAAAATGTTCGTAGGCACAGATTGACATAATTAAATTAACGATGTAAAGGTAGATGAAAATCTTAGCTCGGTAGCCCTGGTCATTATCATCATATCAGCCGAAAGACGTGCACTGCTGGACATAGGCCTCCCCTAAAGATCTCCATGTCTCGCGGTCCTGCTTGGCTCGCACCCAGCGGCTTCCCACGACCGCCACCAGCTCGTCCCACCACCTCGCGGCGGCCCACCTGCCAACGCTTCGTCTTCCGGTACGTGGTCGCCACTCTAGAACCCTCACGCCCCATCGGCCCGAGGTTCTTCTTGCGATGTGCCCTGCCCACTGCCACTTTAGTTTAGCGATTCTCAGGCTAAGTCAGTTCATCATAACATCCTATGTTACGTTCACAACAGGACACAAAATTCCAGCTTAAGTTGAAAAAAAAAATGGAGGGGAAGTACCACAGTCACCTCGCTTGTTAGCGTTACAGCTGGCACCATGAACCGCGGTTGTATGTGACCACAGTAAGTAAGATGTAAAATATGAAGGAGGATGCTGCTGCCCATCCTCCAGTTAACCCTTAGCAGCCTCTTACGACACCCACGGGTATGTATGGTTTGATACTATTCTTTGCCGGCACCACACGGGCCTATGTCAGACAGTACGTATAGTACTTACAAGTAGTAAAAACACTTACCAGTGATATTGATATGTAAGGCCTGGGTTGTAGGCCCCAGTTTCTCGGTGCTCGCACTAACGTTAACTTGCACATCGGGCGGCGATGCTGCGGGGGCGGAGTACCAGTAGTCATAACACTTACCAGTGATATTGATATGTAAGGCCTGGGTTGTAGGCCCCAGTTTCTCGGTGCTCGCACTAACGTTAACTTGCACATCGGGCGGCGATGCTGCGGGGGCGGAGTACCAGTAGTCATAACACTTACCAGTGATATTGATATGTAAGGCCTGGGTTGTAGGCCCCAGTTTCTCGGTGCTCGCACTAACGTTAACTTGCACATCGGGCGGCGATGCTGCGGGGGCGGAGTACCAGTAGTCATAACACTTACCAGTGATATTGATATGTAAGGCCTGGGTTGTAGGCCCCAGTTTCTCGGTGCTCGCACTAACGTTAACTTGCACATCGGGCGGCGATGCTGCGGGGGCGGAGTACCAGTAGTCATAACACTTACCAGTGATATTGATATGTAAGGCCTGGGTTGTAGGCCCCAGTTTCTCGGTGCTCGCACTAACGTTAACTTGCACATCGGGCGGCGATGCTGCGGGGGCGGAGTACCAGTAGTCATAACACTTACCAGTGATATTGATATGTAAGGCCTGGGTTGTAGGCCCCAGTTTCTCGGTGCTCGCACTAACGTTAACTTGCACATCGGGCGGCGATGCTGCGGGGGCGGAGTACCAGTAGTCATAACACTTACCAGTGATATTGATATGTAAGGCCTGGGTTGTAGGCCCCAGTTTCTCGGTGCTCGCACTAACGTTAACTTGCACATCGGGCGGCGATGCTGCGGGGGCGGAGTACCCGCTGGAGATGAGTTGGATGACGGGCAGGAAGTACGGCGCGCCGCAGTACGGCCACACGGAACAATTCTGCTCTTCCCATTTGGCCGACGCTATTTCTGGGACTGAAAATAAAATCATACTTAGACCACAAATTGAATATTTTTCTCAAGATTAAAAAAAATGGACGTGTTGCCCGGGATTACCACTTCTAATTTTGACATATAGAGCAGCAAGAATAATTTTTATTTTATTTTTTTAATTGGCAATCGTCAACCCATATTTGGGGACATTTCTGCCAGTGTAGTGTTCTAGAACATTCTTCAGTATTTATAAGTTAAAATATGGCGAACAGCCAGTGTCGAGTGGGGGATTGTTTATTGCTCCCTCCGTAAAGCGATAGTAGATTTTACGAAGGAATTCAACTTTTTGAGACAACACAAACGGGGATCAAACACGAGATCGCCTGAAATAATCATCAGCTGCGCACTCCGTAGTCAATTCAGTGCATAACACACTATCTGTATTATCCACTAAATCACTACATACACAGAAAATAACAATTTCAACCGGGCATGAGCCCACGCCGAGTTCCCGCCAAAAAGACCAGAATAAAATAAAATATCAAGCCAAAAAAGATGTAATGACGGTGTTACCATGGTCTCTAAGTGATTGTGGCGTGTTTGCGTCGAGATTTGGCAACCAGTAGTGGTCCAGATTTTGAACTCCATCTTCTCCATGGATACTGCAACGTGTGTGGAACACCTATAAATCAATACAACTCCATGTAAACATTTTTGAGGGCTTTTGTGCAAAGTCCGTCTAGGCAGGACCGTGAGACGTTCTTGCACTGTTTTGTTTAGGTTCGAAGGGTGAGGAAGCCAGAGAAATTACCAGCAAATGAGACCTTTCATTTTTGTTTCCTAAAAACGTTTCCTAAAGGATATTTTATTTCCTAACCGTCATATTCCAATACTATTAAACGAGCAATATATATATATATATTATATATATTTGTAATCGATTTATCGGTTATTCAAGACGTTCTGAATAAAGGCTAGGTTAAAAGTACTCTAAACCGACGAGCATGTATGAAAGGATTGATGAAGGTTCAGGAAGCAAGGGAAGTATGTCAAAATCGTAGCAGGTGGAGAACTGTGGTCTCTGCCTACCCCGACGGGAACAAGGCGTGATGTTATGTATGTATGTATGTATGTAATCGGTTTCTCGAACGGCTCTAACGATTTCGATGAAATTTACCATACGGGGGTTTTCGGGGGCGAAAAATCGATCTAGCTATTCCTCGTGTCTGGGAAAAAAAATATATAAGCTAAAACGCAAATGCTTAAAAACACGGGGAAAACGAATTTTCCCAGACACGAGGCCTAGCTAGGACTGATGTTAGGGATCACAAACAGACAAATGAAGCTTTTGATTTTACTGGTCTTATTAATTTAGTATGAAACAGTATTTCGATTTCATTTTGTAGGAAAATATGTGGTCTCTTCTTATCATGAGCGTAAGCGAGAAGACAGTATTGACAGAAAACTAAAAAATAATAATAATACTAAAGCCCAGTTTTTAGTTCGTCAACACATTGCAATTTGCATTATTTCCTAATGCATTGTTTCACATCGATATCGCCTTTGGAATCACTATTTTTTCCTTGCTATGTCTGGCAACATTAGAGCCGTCAGTGAGCTGTTAAGGTAGTTCGCAGAATTCAAAACTGGTCTTTGAAATTCCACACCAGTCTTACCATATATCTTTGTGGATGTACAGGCGAGTACGGCGACCCGGTCGGCAACACGGCTACAAGCGTGGCGATGATGGCGGCGGTAATGAGTGCGAGTACCGCCACTCTCGCCACGCCGCGCGCACTCGCCACGCCCGGTAGTAGCCACGACCACGCCGCTAGTGCCAGCGCGCCTGTTAGAGAGCCTAGTAGAACCTGAAACCACAACATATGGTCATCGGAAGAAACAATGAAATACAATGCATGGTTAAGGCAGTATGTACTAATTTGTTTGTTTTTTCTTCAATTATTACAGGCTTTAGCTACTAGGCTATTAGACTAAACTAAACAGTACACTTTTTTCTGTTTTTCTTTTTGCTCCAACGAAGGAAAATGTCCATGACTTTTGGAGACAACACAAACGGGGCCTAAACACGAGATTACTTGAAATCTTCATCAGCTACTGCATAACGCACTGTCTTAAATTAATAAATGCACAAAAACTAAAATTTCAATTGAGCAGGCAAACGCCCACGTCGAGTTCCCGAATATTACCGGGTATCGGGTTTGAAGAAGCGGGAAGAGTTAGCCAACAATACCATACTACGATACCAACTTAGAAAAGGAATGAACATCTGCAGGCAGCCCAGCGCCAGGTACCAGGTCTGCAGGAGCGGGAGGAGTGAGCTAACTACACGCTAGCTAGTATAGTATAACTCACGTCGGGCGGGAGGGGCGGAGTGCCAGCGCGCCCCATGATGGGTATGAACATCTGCAGGCAGCCCAGCGCCAGGTACCAGGTCTGCAGGAGCGGGAGGAGTGAGCTAACTAACTACACGCTAGCTAGTATAGTATAACTCACGTCGGGCGGGAGGGGCGGAGTGCCAGCGCGCCCCATGATGGGTATGAACATCTGCAGGCAGCCCAGCGCCAGGTACCAGGTCTGCAGGAGCGGGAGGAGTGAGCTAACTAACTACACGCTAGCTAGTATAGTATAACTCACGTCGGGCGGGAGGGGCGGAGTGCCAGCGCGCCCCATGATGGGTATGAACATCTGCAGGCAGCCCAGCGCCAGGTACCAGGTCTGCAGGAGCGGGAGGAGTGAGCTAACTAACTACACGCTAGCTAGTATAGTATAACTCACGTCGGGCGGGAGGGGCGGAGTGCCAGCGCGCCCCATGATGGGTATGAACATCTGCAGGCAGCCCAGCGCCAGGTATCAGGTCTGCAGGAGCGGGAGGAGTGAGCTAACTAACTACACGCTAGCTAGTATAGTATAACTCACGTCGGGCGGGAGGGGCGGAGTGCCAGCGCGCCCCATGATGGGTATGAACATCTGCAGGCAGCCCAGCGCCAGGTACCAGGTCTGCAGGAGCGGGAGGAGTGAGCTAACTAACTACACGCTAGCTAGTATAGTATAACTCACGTCGGGCGGGAGGGGCGGAGTGCCAGCGCGCCCCATGATGGGTATGAACATCTGCAGGCAGCCCAGCGCCAGGTACCAGGTCTGCAGGAGCGGGAGGAGTGAGCTAACTAACTACACGCTAGCTAGTATAGTATAACTCACGTCGGGTGGGAGGGGCGGAGTGCCAGCGCGCCCCATGATGGGTATGAACATCTGCAGGCAGCCCAGCGCCAGGTACCAGGTCTGCAGGAGCGGGAGGAGTGAGCTAACTAACTACACGCTAGCTAGTATAGTATAACTCACGTCGGGCGGGAGGGGCGGAGTGCCAGCGCGCCCCATGATGGGTATGAACATCTGCAGGCAGCCCAGCGCCAGGTACCAGGTCTGCAGGAGCGGGAGGAGTGAGCTAACTAACTACACGCTAGCTAGTATAGTATAACTCACGTCGGGCGGGAGGGGTGGAGTGCCAGCGCGCCCCATGATGGGTATGAACATCTGCAGGCAGCCCAGCGCCAGGTACCAGGTCTGCAGGAGTGGCAGGAGCGAACCGGCCGACCACCACGCTAGGCGACCGCCGCCTGAGGATACCAAATTATATATGGTACTCGGAACCAATATAAATCAAGACAAGTTGAAGATGCGTAAAATATTGAAGCGACAGACACATGTAAAGCTTCGTCTTATTTTTCTTTTGCCTCACCATCTGTCCTGCTCTGCTGTGCCGCCCTGGTAGCCAGTGCGAGCAGCAGCGCCCACTGCAGGGGCACGAAGCCCGAGCGCAGGCCCCGACTGACGCACAACAGCAGCATGGCGGCCCAGCCCAGCACCACGGCGTCGCTCACGAGCCTGGCGGCCCACCAGCCCCGGATGGGCACGGCTCCGCACGTCGCGTGGCTGACCCACGACCGGAGCGTGTACCTACAACATAATTACTTTTCAGAATACGAGTATTGTCCGCCTATATACAGACAGGATCGTTGCTTCAACCTCGAAACTTTACAACTTTTCCCAAGGAAGATGGGCGATATACGAAAATAAATGTTTGTGTCCTTCCATACAAAATGCTCTATCTCCTATAAGTACTGATACGATGTTACTTCACTGTACGAGTCTCCTGTTCCTTATACTACAATTTATACATCTTTGCTATTTAGAGTCAAAAGTCTTTACAGAACAATTCATAATATGCAAAAAACATACAAAAATAATCAATCTACCGCCTGTTGTGTGGTTTAACTATATCTTGCTTAAAAACTTACCAAGCAAAGCTGGCAATGCATACAACGGAGCAAGTAGCCACGGTCTAGATAGAGAAAAACGACAGCCGCGATCCAACTAAGTGCAGCGTCATCCCAAAGTCCGCAAAAGTGTGTTGAATGTAACTCACCAAGCAACCACGAACGCTGACAATGTATACAGAGGGGCAAGTAGCCACGGTCTGGAGAAGAACGGCAGCCGCGCTCTAACTAGATGCAGCCCACCCCAACGCCCGTCAAAATGTAAATGGCTAAAGATATTACTCACCAAGCAACCCTTAACGCTGGCAATGCATATAACAGAGCATGTAGTTTAAGGTGAGTAGAATTGCCGGGCTCAACTAAAATGCAGCGTCGTCGAAATGCCCGCTGAAGTGTGATTGTGGACCCGGAAGCAATGGTAAAATGAAAGACGTCTTGCCAGTACAATGGTTCTTATGGAATAACTATACATACATATATATGTGGGTGAGACGAGCGAGTTACTCACTATGCAACCCTTAACGAGCAAATTTCCACTGTTTGGACAAGAACGCGAGCCGCGCTCCAACTTGTTATTACAGCGTCATCCCAAAGCCCGCCGAAGTTTGGTGAAAGTAACTCACCAAGCAACTCCCACCGCTGGCAATGCATACAACGGAGCAAGTAGCCAGGGTCTGGAGAAGAACGCGAGCCGCGCTCCAACTATGTGCAGCGTCATCCCATAGCCCGCCGAAGTGAAGGGAGTGTGGTGAATGTAACTCACCAGGCAACTCCCAACGCTGGCAATGCATACAACGGGGCAAGTAGCCAGGGTCTGGAGAAGAACGCGAGCCGCGCCCCCACTAGATGCAGCGCCGCCCCGACGCCGGCCGCCGCGCCGAGCCCCGCCACGTGCGCCACGCCGACGGCCCACAGCGCGCGCCCGACCGCACCCCACCAAGCGCCCTTGGACACGTACACTGGAACAACACTTTGATATTCTTTCGAGACGTTCTTTTTTTAACGCTTCAAGTGTGCGTCCCTCAGATAATACACTACAGACGAAGTTATGTAGCTTGCTTAGAATGACAACAGAGTATGTGACGCACTACACATTGGAGCGCAAGAGACACATATCGCTCCGACCTGCTTTCACAGTTTTTTCTGACGTCATTCTAATCAAGCAATTTTATTTCGACTGTAGTTTCATAGACGCTTTTTCGATACACCAATGGTGTACAGCACCAAAATGGCGTTAGTCAAATAGGCACAAATACAATTTGACAAACGCTGATTCAGCCGGTGTACATTAGGTACATAAATTTAAAATCAACAATAATAATAAAAAGCCTTTATTAAAAAAAATCACACACATTTTACATGTAAACCTCCGCCAATCTGCATGATAGTTTGTCGCGTCCAATGCGTCCATACTAGCTAGTAATGAAAATACACAAACGTCAGAAATGGGCACACTTTGAATCTGTACCTTTGTTTAAAAAGATCTCTTTGAAACAGTGAACAATGAAATTTATTCTATTTAACACAATACGAGTTACATACGTCATCATAAGATTCCATTAAAAGAACAATGCTGGACAGGACAAAGTTTGGGATTCCTAGAGGCGCATGGAGTTAATTTAACAGTTACTTGTCTAACAGACGTCAATCTGTAACCCTGAACAGATTTCGGAGCCAAGAACTATCTCTTATCAATGGTTTTCCACAAGGTAGTATCTTGGGACCAACTTTGTTCAAAGTTTACATTAAAGATTTACCAGCTTGTTCAACGCCGTCTTAGTTAAGCTAAATATTTGAAAACAACAAACTTCGTAGCTAAGTAGTTAGATCATTCGCCTCTCGATTGTAAGGTTCTAGATTCGATTCTCGTTTGGGGACACCGTCAAACAAAAATCAAAATTAGGGTGATTCCGTGTTTTGGAAGGCACGTTATGCCGTTGGTCTCAGTTGCCATCGACGGAAGTAGGTAGATTGTTAACGATCCATGTCATAAGCCTTCGGCGGCTCAACAACTCTGACACCAGGGTCAATGAGGTCGGTAATCGACCTTCATTTCCACACGATATGATGATGATGATAAATAAACTAGTAGAGTGAAAGGGATAGGTTTCCGAAAACTAAAGGGCATGACCAGTCAACGTAACTAAACAAGTTTCAGTCAATAAAATAATCATCCATATAAACTGTCCAATCAAGTTTGCAATTTTGTATGGAGAGGCGTAAATAGGCTTTTCTGCGCAAGCTCGTTCTATCGTCGACTTTATCTCTGTCCTACTACTAGATCGAGGTCCATTAACAATAAAAAAAAAAGAAAAGATGCCGACTTTTTTTAATAACCTGAAAAATTTACTAACTGAAACTTATTCAGTTACGATGACTGATAATGCCCTTTCTTTTCGGAAACATGTCCCTTACATCTTTAATAAACTTACGCCGTTTGCTGGCATAGCACGCGTCGGCATGTAGCGTGGCGGCGTCGAGCGCTAGTGTCGCCGCGGCGACGAGCGCGGCGAGCGGCGCGCGCGCCGTCACCAGCCATATCCCCAGCACGTCGAAGAACACCGGCTGCCGAGACGACACGTCCAGATCTGATTCTAGACTGTCGCTTGCTAACATACCTGGATACGAAAAATTCTTGTTTGACTGTATCCTTGGTGCAGCCGTAAGCTTTACGTGGATACGTCTACATAGGGAGGTACAGTCAAAAGCACGTCAAGCTCCCATCCACGTCCACCCTCTGACTCATCTAAAGATAGTACCAATTATTGCCGCCAGAGGGCCTATATCCACTTTGCACGAAATGACCCCCAAATAAAAGCATAGACGTATCCACGTCAAGAAAAAAAATACAATGAGGGTCTTAAATAAGCCATGATACCCCAGACATTTATCCGTATATATTATACTTTTCACTTTGATGCCAATAATTTACAACTATTAATATCGACCAACTTATCTCACCAATCGTTATGCCATCTGTTGGCAGTCGTATGTATGTATATATTCTTTATTGCATCACAAATCAATCAATCTCTATCGCAATCTTTGTCGTAACTGGATAAGAAAGAATAATCAATAATCGATCAGTAAAAATGCGCGTTTATCAGGCCTGTTTGATGAAATTGATGAAAAAGGTGTTTTCTGTATGACCCGCGGCGCGCCAATGCGTCTTTACTAATGAAGTTGAATGTCACGCAAATCACGCGCTATGAACGGCACAGCTTGAGAGAAAAATCATCGAATTATTTTTTTGCAATATTTTATTGATGGATAGAAAGAGAAAGACAAGAAAAAATTGTAGTGTGTATGGGTGTCACGTAAATCACAAAAATACAAAAGATATTGAGATTTTTATTCTACTTAAATACAGGGTGTAAGGGACAGGTTGGCAAATACTGAAAGGGCATGATCAGTCAACGTAACTGAACAACTTTCAGCGAAGAAAACTTTCAGGAAATGAAAAAAAAATCGGCCTCCATACAAAATTGCAAACTTGATTGGACAGTTTGTATGGAGAAGCCGATTTTTGTTTTCATTTCCTGAAAGTTTTGTTCGCTGAAAGTTGTTCAGTTACGTTGACTGATCATGCCCTTTCAGTATTTGCCAACCTGTCCCTTACACCGTGTATGGGCTCTTGCACGTATTTAAAACGAAGGTAGGTATAGATACACCCGCTGTTAACAAGCATTTAAAATATTACTACTTACTTGCGTCTTACTCATTATCTCACACAACCTGTCGCGCTGTTCATCGATTCAAAAACGTGTACATGGCAATTATCGACTTTATGTTTAGTTTTAAAGGTTGAAATTTGTCGGCACCCCGCCCTCGGAATGACGGATCTGTAAACTTCAGTTTACTATTATCTAATCTGTGTCTTTACGTACCGTGTGCCAACGCCAGTACATTATCTCCAGTGCGTTGCAGTGTTTCGGGCGGCACGCGCTCCGCCGCATCCAAGTACGTATGGTACACATAGCCGTTTGAACCCCACGCGAGGTCCACGCCTGTAGTACAAAAAAATAAAGAATTATAACAAAAAATAAACCGGCCAAATGCGAGATGTTTCCTGGTTCGACAATAAAATTCTGTTTTTATCTATAAAATAATCTGCTGGCATTTTAATCAAGCTACATTATTTCAACTGTAGACTATTATCACCCAAGAATAGTTCGTCCGCGTTAAGAATGCAGTAAGCAGCGAACTAAGTAAGTCATTAATGCAGCTGCTGCAAAGATCACAGGTAAAGATTTATTCACAATGGAGTAAAAATGCAATATTTTTTTTATATTTTTTTTCGTTTTTTAGGTTTTTTCTTTCGAAGGTTTGCCTTCAGTTAGTCATTGTGCATTTGACTTTACAATTTTAAACGACCTGATTGGTTATGGGGCTTGGCTATCAGCAGCGGAAAGCGATGGCTCATTGCATTATTAATATAGAGGAACTATAGCTATATGATAATATTATAATAAAAAACCCAGAATGCTAAAATGCAAAGCGCTTACCGGAGAGTTTTCCAAAATCCCTGAAGATTCTGAAGTCAGTGTCTGCGGGTATCAAGCCACCCTCGAACAATTCCTGCGCTAGCGACGAGGCGAACGGATGTGGTACGGCGCCCGCGTATACCTACAACCATAGATCAATATATGATCCATTTTTTCTCTTATCCCAACACTTCGCACAAAGCGCTTTGAAACATCTTTTATCATGCGCACGGCTAAAGAGTGGAATTCATATAACCGGAATAGGCTTCTTCTGGGTAAGCTCGTTCCATCGTCGACCTCATCTCTGTCTCCAAGACTAGATTGAGGTCAAGAGTAAGCCCAATTTCAATAAAAAAAAAAAACACCCGCTCAAATCTGTCAGAAAAAACAAGTTTGTTAAACAATGGGCTAGTAATATAACCTATTCTGTGCCAGTCTCCGATTCACAAGCATGTATCAAAGGACAGTAAAGGACGATAAACTTTGTAAGCAAACTCTTAAAGTTTAAAATTGAACGAACTGCAAATTCAACAAAAGAGTAAGGAAATTTCCAAAATCTACTTTTTATAATGTAAAAAATCTCAATATTTTTGTTTTTACGCGAATTACGTGACACGCGTGCACTCAACAATATTTCCTCGTCTTTTGCTTTTTATCCGTCGTTAAAAAGTTATTTCGTTGATTTTTCTCTCAAGCCGTACAGTTCGTTGAGCGCGTGCTATACGTGACAATCCACTGCCTTAGTAAAGACACATTTCCGCGCCGCAGGTCATACCTAAAGTGCGCCGTGCGGAGTGAAACAGGCTTGGTTGCCGCTGGCGACCGCTGTTGTTGGTGACCGCAGTATGTACCTAGGATGGTACGATGCACAGAAAGATGCTGCTGCCCATACTCCGGTTCATAAGCCCTTAGTCGCCTCTTACGACATCCACGAGTTGGTACTATTCTATGCCGGCACCACAAGGACGTCGAAAGAAAATAATAAGAAATAATAAAAAGTAACGAAGGAAAAAAAGGCGAAGAAAAATCAAAGAAATAAGCGTTATTTTTTGTCGAATAATTAACTCATAAGAAAAATCGCATAAAAAGTCCCTTAAAAAGGACCCTTTGTAGGTGCCAAATACCTCCATAATCCAAGGGTCGTGCGGCCCAGCTTGGAACAGCACTTCTCTCCCACCCGCCCCACAAGCTTCAATATTGATGAATGCTCGAACTGACTTCGCCCATCTGTAAAAAGTATTCATATTTTTCATAACATTCCATGTCGAGAATTCCCCTATATTTCACAGCTCAAGTGCTTGATGTATTTTGGAGGAAATGTACTACAGACAGCAAGCCTATTAACGTAGCGGTTTGCACAATGGACCGCGGAGATAGGTGACCAGATACGCAAAAAGATGTTGCTATCATTTCTCTGAATCAAGATTGTATAGTCGTCATTTACGACACCCCACGGGAAGAGATGAGGTGGTGTTATTCTTAAGAGCTGAATTACCTCCCTTTCTAACAAAGGGCAGAATGCGCGTGCTAGAACGGAGCGGATTCTCGCTGTTTTGCATTTTTTTCAAAATCTGTACCCATAATATTAATTATAAGACAACTATATTATTATGCATAGTATATTTATTTATTTTATTTTATTTATTTGTATATTGAATAATGTGTAAAAGTTTTGGAATCATAGATTAATGGGTAAGTATTATGAAGAAAAACGGTTTAGAAGCAAAAAGCAGAGGGAACTTTGGATTTTTTTTATGGCGTACAAAATATATTTAATCGTGTTTCGGAGTCGGACATATTCTTGTAATGATGCTTAATAATCAATTTTTTTTTTCACTACCATATAATCATCACTTTTCGTTAAAAACCTGCTCAAGTGAAGCGTATTTAGGTCTTATCAGCCCCTTAACTGAAATCACAAAGCTGAAAGTATTTTAAATGATGAAATGAATGACTTGACGATACTACCAACAAAGACCACACTAAATTGAAAACCCACTCTATCCATTTGTGTGTGTCGTGAAAGATGACTAAAGATTCTTCAACCGGAGGATGGGCTACGGAGGTAGCGATCTCGCCAGCTTCTGCGTCTTGGTCTACTAAACGTCGCTTGTGCGAGACATGTGGCCCACCAGATCACAAAAAACTTGTTCTGTTCGACTCCATTGGACTGGAATATGACGTTGTATTCCAGCGGATGTGGTGTGGCTGACAACACTTAGAATACTTTTAACAGGACAGTACATAATTAATTCTTTTTTATTTGGGTAACAGATAGATGATAATTTTTATTTGACGTTCCATTGCGATGGGCAAGATTTCCCTCTTTTCCTTTCAGTGGTATTTATCTGGCACCTGTCGCAAAGATTTGTAAAAGGCGTAGATTTATTGCGCGTGCCATCCATGTCTTGGTCGGTCTCTTCAACGTCTTATGTGGCTGCCAGGAGAATTTTTGCCTAGAGTCATAGTGGAATGCGGTAGATACACTGATACTAGGAAACTACCCGTACAGGGAGGGTGATTCTACATCACTAATAGGTTGTAAAAATATATTTTTTTATTTTTCAAACTTAGATGATCATGAAATTTGATTTACCTTCGAATTACATTATTAAAATTAATGGCTACCTGCTATCAAATGGATATTTTAATAAAAATCATCTTTGTCTGCATCATCAGCTGATCATAGAGGTCATTGAAACCTCCAGTTATTCTTTTTCTTTAGCTAAAACTACTTTTTTTTAGGAAAAAGTAACTTTTTAAATATTTTTTATAGATTCTACAACACTAATCCATGGTGTATTAGTGATGTAGAAACACCTCTTAGAAAGATCATCGTACTTTTTTTACACCCTATACATACATACATACATACATAACATCACGCCTCTTTCCCGTCGGGGTAGGCAGAGACCACAGTCCTCCACCTGCTACGATCTTGACATACTTCCCTTGCTTCCTGTACTTTCATCAATCCTTTCATACATGCTCGTCGGTTTAGGGTACTTTTAACCTGGCCTTTATTCAGAACGTCCTGAATTTGGTCCTGGTACGTTCGCCTAGGCCTTCCCCTTCCAACGTTTCCATTCACTCTCACTTGGTAGATCTCTTTCGTCAGTCTTCGTTCATTCATCCTCTCTACATGACCAAACCATCTCAGCATCCCTTTCTCGATTTTGGTCACTACGTCTTCTTTTACGCCACACCGTTCTCTTATCACACTATTTCTAATCCTGTCACTCAATTTCACACCAATCATACTCCTTACCGCTCTCATTTCCACTGCATTAATTCTACTTTCATGCTTCTTCTGCCATACCCAGCTTTCACTGCCATACATCAGTGTTGGTACTAAAACACCCCTATGAACAGCCAAACGAGCCTTGTGAGACACCTTCTGACTCCTCATAAAGGCGTGCAGGGCACCATTCACCATGTTTCCAGCACTCACTCTTCTTTCAATATCACTTTCACACTTTCCATCTCTCGTAAACTTTGAGCCCAGATACACAAACTCCTTCACTTGTTCGACTTGTTCACCACCTATTAATATAGTACACTCTGTCATACATTCTTCTCTTTCAAGTACCATTACTTTCGTCTCGCTTACATTTACTTTCATTCCTTTCCTGTCCAAAGCCACATTAATCATTGTTACCATCTCCTGCAACTCGTCAGCAGATGACGCAAGTACAACTTGGTCATCAGCGTAGAGAAGACATTTGATGAGTAACTCATTCATTCTCAGTCCACACATACTCTCTTTCAGATCAATCAAACAATTATCTATGAACAGGTTAAACAGCCAAGGTGACGCTACACATCCCTGCCTGACACCTTTTTCGATGCTAAACCATTCAGTGTGCGCCCCGTTTATTCTGACACAAGCACAGGAATCCTCATAGAGAGATTTCAGTGCTTGAATCAGATGCCCGTTTACCCCATACAAAGACAATGCTGACCACAATTCATTCCTCACCACTCGGTCATAGGCCTTTTCCAAATCCACGAACGCGCAGTAGACTTTTTGGTTTTTGGCCAAAAACTTTTCAGCTATGCACCGCAAGGAAAAGACCTGATCTGTAGATCCCATTCCCTTTCTAAATCCCGTTGTACGTCTCATATTTTTTCGTCAGTATCTTTCATCACTCTTTCAATCAAAACGTTTGCATACAGTTTGCCGACGACACTAAGAAGGCTTATCCCGCGGTAATTTTTGCAGTCCTGTTGTGACCCTTTTCCCTTGTACAGCGGCACAATCACAGCCTTGCACCAGTCACCTGGTACTTGGCTGTTCGTCCAACACAGGTTGAAAAGGCGGTACAACTGACTAGCCACAATGCCTCGCCCAGCCTTCAACATCTCGACCGACACTCTATCATACCCAGCTGCTTTACCTGATTTCATACTTTGCTTTCATAATCTCATCCATACTTATCTCACTTACATAATTATCATCTTTATTCTCATCTTCATTCTCATTCATTTCCACAGAAGACATCGGTACGCTGGCCTCTGCTTTTTCTCTCTCAAACAGACTTTCAAAATATTCCTTCCACCTCCTCAACACACATTCTACACCTTTTATAATACTTCCATCCTGGCTTCTGATTTTACTCAGCTCCGACGTTCCAAACTTTCCTCGGGCTGTCCGTATGGATTTCCAGAAAAACTTTTGGTTGGACTGGAAATCTTCAGTAAGCCTTCTGTCAAACTCATCCTTACACTCCTCTTTCTTTCTCTCAACAACTTCCTTAACAATAAATTTCGCTCTTTTATATACCTTTCTTGCTACACTAACGTCATCACTTGTTGCCTTCTGCATTCTTTGGTTAGCTTTTACGGCTAACCAATCTGACCATGCTTTCTTCTTCTCACAAACAGCTGCCTGTACACTTTTATCCATCCACATATTCTTCTTTTTTCCACCCTTTCTCCTTTTTGACACCCCACAAACATCGACAGCTATACCTACTACTCCATCTTTAAATTCATTCCACAAACATTCAATATCATTTACTTTATCCAGGTTCTCAAATCTTTCACTCAAGCCCTTCAAGTATTCTTTTCTGACATCCTTCTCTTGCAATCTCTCTACTTTAATACGTTCTAGAACGGTCGTCTGCTCTTGTGGTCTATGCCGCCACCGGTTAAATAGACCACCAATTCGGGTCACAACCAGGTGGTGGTCTGTGTCGATGGCGACTCCACGATATGCGCGAGCGTCCAGAACTCTTTTCCTCAATCTTTCATCCACAACTACAAAATCGATCATACTTCTCGCATCACCCTCCTCTCTTGTATACGTATGGATCTTTTTGTGGTCAAACATAGTGTTTGCCACAAAAAGACTCCATTCCAAACATATCTCAAGCAAACTTATTCCATTATCATTCACACGTTCATCACCAAACTTACCACTTACTTTTACACCCTGTATATTTATTATTGTCGAGCATACTTGTGTGTAGTGACGAAGGCATGCGAGGCCTGCATGATATTCTCTTCCGCGCCATTGAACAAGAATATGGCGTCGTGTTTGAGCGGGTGTGGTGTGGCTGACAGTGCGCGGAGTACTTCAAATAGGACGGCACAGCCGGCACCGTCGTCGCTTGCACCTGTAAATGAAGTAAAAACACTCATCATCATTTGTTCTGTAATTTCCACTATACTTGAATTTGTAAATCTTTCCTCCTTAACTATATAGTAGCTAGTACCTTACTGTTCCTTCAAAATTGTGAATGTCTTCTTTTTATATTTTTTATGAACCTCCAGGTCTTTATACTATATATTTTTCACTAAACATGTTTATATAAGACTGTTTGTGTTTCTAAATACAATAAATAAATATATATCATATCGTGCGGGTCGAATAAGCACAGATAGTGTCCTACGCAAGGCTCGAAGATACCGTTTCATTTTACTATGGGGAGACGAAGGTGCTTGTTATCATTACTTATTGAGTAGAATCAATAGGCTTTGGAAGCAAAACCAATGAAATTTCACGCTGTAGAGAAATACTGGTATGAAACTTTCGCCCAATAAACCATCCGCCTAGCCGTTTTATTGACTGGCTGTTTTAACCAGTTAACTGCGACATACAAGGTTATTTTTTTGGACCTGATTTCCTTTTGCCCACTTATTAGTGAGGTCAAAAGCAACAACTTTTGTTCTACGACTTTGCTAACAACGCACAAAAAATTTTCGAATCTCCATACTAAAGTGGTCACGTGACCGACCCACTTTGTATGAGAAGTTGAAAAATTTTCGTGCGTTGTTAGCAAAGTCGTAGAACAAAAGTTGTTGCTTTTGACCTCACTAATAAGTGGGCAAAAGGAAATCACGTCCAAAAAATAACCTAGTATACAGTGTCAAATTCGTCTTGTCGATAAGCAAATTAAACACAGACAGATATCAGCGAGTTTTGTATAGCGATGCTCCATCGATTGGACTCGCACGCCATGCCCTTGCGTTTTCCATTTACAAGGCAATTTACAGTTGTGTACTTAGATAAATTATATCTCACGCACGAAGAGTGTAACAAAAACGATGAACAGAACTGAACACCTATTCTAAGTAATAGAAGGTACCTAAATAAGTAAAAAAATCGGCCAAGTGCGTGTCGGGCCAACGCATTGTAGGGTTCCGTAGATTATTTTATCGCAAAGCAGGTTTTGATTAAGTGTTACATAACGTTCATAACATAACATTTTGGCATCCTAATGCTCAGCGAGGTCCTAGCGCCTGATCGCTATTGCTATTTTCATTTATTTATTTAATTTTTGGAAAACCAACAGCTAATAATGAATATACTAAAAATATTTATAGCTACAAACAGCCAATTAAAGGTATTATTGCCCATTTTTCGGCTATAGCTCATTAACCTGTGAAGCCTACTTAGCTATGTTAGTTTTCCTTTTAATTTCATTATATTTCCTACTACTGTGATTTTTTTTACATTTTTAGTAACAACCGTTTAGCTGGCAGGGGGGGGACACTCGACTCCAACAAAAAATGCGTTTTCAAGTTAAATATTTCGCAAGCGGATCCCTAAATAAAAAAATGTGTTTTGACTCAGATTATTTTTAACACCTATCTAACGACACTCCTCATGATGCGGTACACAAGAAAAAAAATCTCACTGGCCATTTTACTTGTAGGGGAGGTATCCTAATTTTTTTTTCCTGTCTGTCCGCGGCTTAGCTGAGAGACCCTCAGTACTAGAAAGCTGTAATTTAGTACGGATATACATTTCATCTAAGCCGAAAAAGTGGTAAAGTAAAATCTTAAAAATATATATTTTTTTAGGGTACAAACAAAGGTACTTTTACCTTAATCTGTCTTTCCGGATTTTCGAAAAGTTTTGTATTTAGCGAGTAATATTTTTTTCACCTCCAAAGCTCGGAAACATTTGTTTTGTCGGTTAAATTCTGCGGCCAAAAGCGATTTTTGGCCCCTAGCGGGCAAAAGGTTTTTCTGCGGCCAAAAGCGATTTTTGGCCGCTAGCGGGCAAAAGGTTTTTGAAATTCGAACGTGATGCAGTATGGCAGACCTCCACGCTGCGGTACTGGCTGCTTCCTCGCTTTAGTGAGGTAAAAATTTTGTGTTTCGCTCGGCAGCAAAGTTATTTTGCGTTTCGTGCCTTGAAACCTTCGCTACGCTCAGGATTCTTCTTTTGAACCACTCGCTTCGCTCGTGGTTCAATTCTAGAATCCTTCGCTTGCTCAGGTTTCAATACAAGGCACTCACGCCAAATAACGCTTTTGCTGCCTTGCATAACAAATAACTATTTAATTGATGGGGACGCTAGTGGACGGGAGGTAGCCACATAACTGAGCACGCCCCTTCAGTTTTCGGTTCACCGTCTCTTACACCCTGTATAAGGTTCTTTGTTGAATAAGGAACCCTAAAAATATGATGAGTAGTTTTAGATCTGATCTGGGATATTGTGTTTTCATGAATCGCGTGATCATTCCATTGACCTAGTTTAATGATAACACGGCTATTAGTCAACAGACGATTTGTTAGATAAAAGTAACGCTTTAATCTCTATTTGCGGAGACTTAATCTAACCTTTCATACACTACATGGCTACAGTTATCAACTCTGTGCCTATTATATCCCTAGCAATACTTGTACTTATTCAAGGTATTTTTTTCATCTGCGATCTGCAAAAAAAACAACAACCTCCCAAAAACTATTGAATGTCCATTATTTATTCCTATACTAATTAAAGCTATCAGCTGATAGTTTTGTAAGGGAGACAAAAGCGCCAGCGCCTTTTTAATGTTTAACTACATGGCGCTGCTGATCACCGTTGGGAAAAAGGAAAATGGGATTTATGGAAACACTGATACTATATTTACGGGCACTGCCTGTTATCCTACATCATCGAGTACAAGAAATTTGCAACTTTGTAGCGATAGTAGTGGCCTACTAGTTCCACAAAACGTTGGTCTGCCCATCCACAACCTGGCAGGTTTTGTACAGTCGGAGCGAAAAGTGGTTACGTGATAGAGTACACGAATGAAACTTATTCGTAGAAATAGAAGGTACATATATAAGTAAAAAACAACAGGTCTGCCTTGCATCCTCTTGGCAGTTTCGCCAGTCCGACCAAATATGTGGTCCGATCACATCCGCCCACATTTGTGGTCCGACTAGGTACACTCGGGGCCGAAAAAGCGATTTAATTAGGTCTCACGTTACATCTGGGAAAATTCGTTTCTCCGTTTTTTTTGCGTTTCTTGAAATAGTTTGTTTCAGAAACTTACAGCGCCATCTGTTGTTGGGTTTTATTTAAGATTATACCTACAGAGCGAAGCTTGATCGCCCAGGTACTATTATATCATTAACTTAAGGACACTATCTCTATTAATGGGCCAAGTTTCGAGGTTACTTCATCATCATCATAACATCTTTTGTACGTCCACTTCAGAACGGTCGGGGAGCTCTAGGGTTCCAGCAAAATTGCGGGGTACAATTCGGAGGGGAAGTACCATAGTCACCACACTTGTAGGCATTGCGGCTGGCACCATGGACCGCTGTTGTTGGTGATCGCAGTATGTAAGTTAGTACATTACACAGATGGACGCTGCTGGCATCCCTCCGCTAATAATCCCTTAGTCGCCTCTTACGTCACCCACGGGTAGAGATGGGTTGGTACTATTCTTTGCCGGCACCACACGGGACACTTACATAGAAGTTATTTACGGGGTGATCTGGGTTCCTATAGCTTACATACTACAGCACAACTTACCATATGAAGAATAACTATTACACAACGAAATCGACGTAAAATAAACCGGCGAGCAGCGAACTACAATACTATGGAACTCTAACTCAGAACAAATTCCACACAAAAAGTGGCCCTACGTGAAACCAAAAGGACGTACATATTCAAAATACGAATCAATTGGTTCAAATTAAGAACGAGAGCAGGGATTGGTTCGCGCGCGTGCTGCATTGTCAGCTAGTGGCTAGTTGAGATACGTTAGTATTATATAGTCTAAGACGTTAGTATTATATAGTCTAAGAGTTGAGAGGTAACTATTTTAGCTCCGCCTACTTAGGTAACTATTTCGTGGGGTCAAGTTTGCAGCGTAGTTATCGTTCTATAGTATTGTAGTTCGCTGCCGGCGAGTTTGTTTCATACCGCTCGCTAATAAGGCGAAGTATTGGATAGCGATTTATTATCAATTTGAACAATTAGCGCAGTTCCGGCCGGTGCGGTTGTGATAACTCATTATAATCATTAACTGTCTGTTTATTGACCTGATATCGATGGATCCGATCCAGTTATTTCTTAATAGCCTGAGAGTTGTACGAATTATTTCTATAAAAATACAACTTTATAATAATAATTATATATATTCATACAAAGTCATCTGACCCCAAACTGCCAGTACCAGAGACTGATGTACCTACATAAATATAAATAGATATTTAACACCCAGACACAGAACAAACATATTTGTTCATCAACAAATTGTTGCCCTGGGCGAGGATCGAACCCGCGGCCCACGGCGTTTAAGGCAGGCTTACTACCAACCACATGAACAGGTTGTCAATTTAGGGTTCCGTAGTCAACAAGGAACCTTTATCATGTCCGTCTGTCTGTCTCTCTAGATACTAGAAAGCTGAAATTTAATATGGATTATACATTATATCAACGCCGAAAAAGTGTTAAAATAAAATCTAGAAAAATATTTTTTTAGGGTACACACGGCCGCACATCAGTAGAAACACTTTTGGACCTTATGACGTGGTAATAGAGTTGAAAAAGTTTCTACCGACAAGCGGTTGGCCGTACCTCCCATACAAAAAGCTACCTAGCTAGCCGACACGCACTTGGCCGGTGTTTTTTAATAAAGGTTAGGTAAGCATTTGACTCCTACTTTAACTGATGGTAAGTGACGATCGAGTCGAAGCGAAGATGTAGCTCGCCTACCTAAAAGATACCTGTTCACTCTTGCCTTTATTAAACAATATGCATTTATGCCTTGCAATAAAAGATACAACATTTCATCATAATCATCATATCAGCCGAAAGACGTCCACTGCTGGACATAGGCCTCCCCTAAAGATCTCCATGACGACCGGTCCTGCGCTGCTCGCATCCAGCGGCTTCCCGCGACCGCCACCAGCTCGTCGGTCCACCTTGTGGTCGCCACTCTAAAACCATAGGGTAATAATAGGTCTTTACCTATGAAATTGCCGTTTTGTATGGCGAATTTTAGGTAAACTCAATTTTCAGTACTAACATTTTTGCATTTTTCTTAGGAATTATAAATCCAATGCTTTTTATTTTTTTAAGCATTATTGGGAAGACATTACGCTAACAGAAAATTATATTTAATTTTCGAAAAATATTATCTGTAAAAAAATATAACAAATCTAATGATGAAATCGGACGACATTTAAGACGAACAATTTTCGAACCCTTAGTTTTATATATCAAACTAAAAATAAAAACTTTATTTTATGCTTAAATTGATAATTGAAGTCAACTTTCAAATATAAGACAAATGAAAAAAATAACATAAGAATTATAGGAATTATGATCTCATTAATCTGTAAGAAAATTTCGGCAATTTCATAGGTAAGGACCTATTATAATACTGGGCCCTAGAACCCTTACGCCCCGTCGGCCATCGGTTCTTCTTGCGATGTGCCCTGCCCACTGCCACTTTAGTTTAGCGATTCTCAGGGCTATATCAGTAAATTTAGTTCTTCTGCGGAGCTCCTCATTTCTGATTCGATCACGCAGATAGACTCCGAGCATAGCCCTTTGGGTGACTTTGAGCTTCCTGATAAGGCCCATCGTGAGAAGCTACGTCTCGGTGCCATATGTCATCACTGGCAGGCAACACACACTGGTCAAAGACTTTCGTCTTGAGACACTGCGGTATTTTGGACGTGAAGATATTGTGGACCTTCCGGAACGCTGCCCATCCGAGTCGGATTCGACGAGTCACCTCTTTCTCTATGTTGGATTTACCCAGCTGGACTGTTTGTCCCAGGTATACGTAGACCTATGTTTACGAGTATTAGGAAAGTTGTTCAGTTTCACGGTCTGAGTAACACGCTGAAAGAGTGCTTACAAATTTTTTACATCTTGTAAATCTTGTATTGAAGGTTTCTTATCAAAGAGGAGTATTTTCGAGGTAGCGTTACATGAACTTTCAAAAAAATACAACAACTCCCTTGACTTAATTTGTCTTACTGAAACTTTTATCCCACGGGGCAGTGAAGCTAATATGATCTTGAATGGTTATTCCGTAGTAACTTCCTTTTGTAGAGATAAAAAGAGCAGGAATAATAGGTCACGAGGCGGAGTTTGTATAATGCACGCTAATAATTCCGTTGAAGTCAAAGAAATTTCATTTGTAAAAGAATTAGGTACTGAAAAGAGTTTCGAATGCTGTGGTGTAGATATACCACAGTACAAACTAATTATAATATGTATTTACAGGATTCCGGCCTCCAATGCTGGAATATTCTTTGACAAACTTGAAATCTTATTACATAAATTAAAAAGTAGGCGAAACAGAAAAATAATCCTAACAGGCGATTGGAATATTGACACCCTTAGTCCTAGGCCTGAAAAACTAAGGTTAGCAAAAAAGTTAAGGGAGATACTCGAAAGTCACAATTTCGAACTTCACATCGAATCGGCGACGCGGAAATCGTCCTGCATAGATCATTTTGCAAGCAATACAGAAGCAGTTGGCGAAACTCTACCTTTACAGATATCAGACCATAATACTGCTCAATTGTTAACGGTACCAGTATCCAAAAAGAGACCCGATATAAAATGTTACTTTGAATTTAAAAGAGATTTTAATGCTGAAAATGTGGAAAAATTTAAGTACTTCATACAAAATTATCCATGGCACCATATTATTAATTCCGAGGACACCCAATCAGTGTTTACGTCCTTCCATAAAGAACTGCAATTACTTTACGACTTATGTTTCCCTAAATATAGAGTCAAACGCATTAATTCATCAATCAATAAACCGCGCTGGTTAACCCGTGGAATTCGAAAATCTTGCTTCAAAAAACGGAAACTACGCATGTCATACTACATTAATAAAAGTTTAAATAATAAAAGAAAGTATAGAGCTTACAGTAACTTATTGAAGAACTTAATAGTTACGGCACAAAAAATTAATAATAATAGATATATTAAGAACGCCAAAAACACATGTATTGCGAGTTGGAATGTAATAAACGATAAAAATAGTAAACATCCTAGTAATAAACATTATATTAAATATATAAAAGTTAATAACAAAATAATCTACGAGCCTAGAGAAATAGCAAATAAATTTAACAATCACTTTATAAATAATAAGAATAATAATAATTGTAATAATAGTGACATCAAACTTAAAAATAACAATAATGCAAGCATATTCCTGAGGCCTACTGATGAAAATGAAATAAGCAAAATCATCCAATCCTTAAAAATCACTAACTCGACTGGATACGACGAGATAAACACAAAAATTATTAAACTTTGTGTTAAAGAATTGGCTCCAATTTTAGCACATTTAGTTAACTTGTCGCTTTTACATGGCATTTTTCCATCGACGTTTAAAATATCCATAGTAAAACCTCTATTTAAGAAAGGAGACAAAGATTGTATAAATAATTACCGTCCAATCACATTAATACCAATACTATCAAAAATTTGGGAAAGGGTAATTTATGACCGATTAATGTCCTTTGTTAAAAAATACAAAATCATTTGTGCGGAACAGTACGGATTTCAGAAAGGGAAATCCACGACGCATGCATGTTTTTCACTAATCAAACATATATCAGACTTAATGGATAAGAGGGTACCTGTGACATCAGTTTTCTTTGATATGAGTAAGGCATTTGACTGCGTTTCCCATGAAATCCTTTTAAGGAAACTAGACAGGTATGGAATTCGGGGTGTAGCCAATAAACTGATTAAAGACTACCTCAGTCACAGATCACAATGTGTAGAGTTAAATAATATTAGTGACCAGCCGGAAACCTCCAATCATAGATCAGATTTAAAGCATAACGAGGTTGGGGTTCCCCAAGGTGGTATCCTGGGACCTTTGTTATTCATCTTGTACGTGAATGATCTACCAGCCATCACACAATACCCTTCCACACTATTTGCAGATGATTTATCTATTTCAATATGCAAAACCCCTGATCTAGACTATGAATCAGAAATTAATATAACCATCAGTAAAGTTGTTGATTGGCTAGTGCGCAATAATCTAAATATTAACCATGAGAAAACTACATACTTACAGTTCATGAATAGAAACAAACCACCAGAAAACATCACCATATTAGCTAAAAACATTCCTATAGTAGAGTCCACAGAAACGAAATTCCTTGGTATCACGCTGGACACACACTTGTCATGGAAACAGCATGTAGAGGCAGTCATTACCAAAATCAACAGATTTATATACGCCTTGTACCGTCTGCGAAGTATTTGCAATGAAAAGACTGCACTTATAGCGTACCATGGCTATGTGTGTTCTTCGTTACGATACGGACTAATAATGTGGGGGAACTCTGTAGAAATCCATAAACTGTTCATTATACAGAAAAAGTGTGTGAGAGCCATGTGTGGTGCAGGGCCGATAGAACCATGCAGACCTCTGTTCAGGAGGCTGAATCTCCTGACTCTACCCTCAATGTATATTTACGAGGCGTGTATGTTTGTTAAAAAGAACCAAAACCTCTTTGAGAACAGGAATTACAGCTTTCGAACAAGGTACCCTAACAGGTTAGCCAGCACTACGCATACTACCACTACTTTTGCCAGAAACAGTTCAAATATGTGTGTAAAGCTGTACAATCTTTTACCAGACTCTCTAAAATTATTACCGGAAATCAAATTTAAAAAACTTCTTCACAACATGCTTGTAATAAATTGTTTTTATTGTGTGACAGAATTTGTAAATTTCGACTTTAATAGGTGGCGTCCAATATGAAATGACATACATCACATTTAATTTATTAAGATTTTTTTTTTTATTTTTTTATTTGACATTTAGAGTTTTATTTGACATTTTTATTTTGACATTTTATATTTGACATTACCTTATAAATAATATTTCATTCATTCTTTTTAAAAAAATTGCATACCAACTTGTTGGTGCACCACGCTTGTACTTTTTTTCACTTTAACAGCTGTAACATACCGTGTTTGCGTGCAAATAAATATATTTCATTTCATTTCATTTCATTTCATTTCATTTCATTTCAAAGGAAAGGTGTGATAATACTACATCTGCCCATGAAACTGAAGGATCATACGACATAGAACAAAATCAATTTTTATACAGCTTTTTTAATAGCGCAATTTTACAGGTTTTTCGTATTTCGACCTATATTCGTTGGGAAAAGTTGTTCAGATTTTTATCCTTCAGTATTATCTCACCTTTCCGTTACAGATTCAGATAATTTTATTCAATGTAGATTCTTTACAGAATACTTATTGAATGTCATGCAGAATACAATGCAAATAGAGCGAGTCTACGCCGTTTCGGATCGTGCTATGGCAGCGTAAAAGAAACGGCAAGAAACCACTGCAGCACGGCCTACTTTAAGAGTCGGCTTTTTACAATGTGTTTCTTGTGTTTCGCTGGAATATCAGAGCACCATACCTCTTTGTCATTCATATAGTCATCCAATCTATAGTAAGCTTTTTTACATAACGTTTGCTTTACACATTCTTTAAACTTTCTCTCAGGTAATTGCACTATATTGTCAGGTATTTTGTTGTAGTATCGTATACACAGACCAACGAAAGATGTATTGACTTTAGTTAATCTAGTATATGGTTGATCAATTTTATGCTTATTTCTAGTATTAAAATTATGCCTGTCACAAATTTTTGGTAATTGATGAATGTTCTTTCTAGCATACATTATATTTTCATAGATATACTGGCATGGCACTGTCATAATGTTGATTTCCTTGAACAGTTCTCTCAGGGAATCACGAGTCTTCAGGCAATAAATTGCTCTTATAGCCCTCTTTTGTAAAACGAATATTGAATGTATATCAGCTGCTCGGCCCCAAAGCAGTATGCCATAAGACATAATGCTATGGAAGTAGCTAAAGTAAACCAGCCTTGCAGTAGCTACATCAGTAAGTTGTCTGATTTTTCTAACAGCATATGCAGCCGAGCTCAATCGACCAGAAAGAGCCGTTATATGAGGGCCCCATTGAAGTTTAGAGTCTAGTGTTAACCCTAATTAACACGCTGTATACCTAATATAATGATATAACGCTAACCCGTTATGTGTGTCATCATAGCAATAAACGTTAGTTAAGCCACTAATGGTTCAAACTCATTCAAATTACTTAAGTATTGTATGAATTTTTAATGGATTTTCTGTCAAGTTTTGTAAACAAAGATATTGTTTTGTTGTTGAAAAGTTATTTGTTTTATTGTTAAAGTTTAGAAATAATGATCAAGGAAGGAAGCCAGTTTCTTAACTCAGTCATACTCAGCACATCAAGCTTGACACATTGGACTTTGTACCGTTCTTAGTTCATAAGACGTACGGGCTAGAATCGCACTGTGAGTGTCAAGCTTGACACTCACAGTGCGTCTTTAGTTCTTACGGTGGCTATCGAAGTAAGAACGGTTTAAGGTGATTCGTTTTCTATACTAAATTCAAATGACTCGCATTCTTATGCGGGACATAAAATGCTGTTGAAAATCAAGTGTAAAAGTGATAAATATCTCACCCGGGCTATCGGGCACGGTGTCGAAGTGACAGTTGAGCAGCAGCGCGGACCGTTTGAAGCGGGTAGCTGCCCCGCCCGCGCCCCGCACCCTCACCACCACGGACTGCACGTCGCGGTAAATGTTGTTCATACCTGCAACAAGCAACAAAGTATACGTAATAACACAAGAAGTACCTGGCTGATCGATCTTTGCTCTGTATAATCTTAACCAAAGCCCGCTAACAGATGGCGCTGTATGGTTTCTAAAACGCGCTATTTTCAAGAAATGCTCAAAAAACTGATAAAACTAATTTTCCCAAACATGAGTCCTAGCTAATTAGATTTTTCGCCCCCGAAAACCCCTGTATAGTAAATTTCATCGAAATCGTTAGGGCCGTTTTCGTGAAACCGATTACAATACAAATATTGCTCGTTTAATCATAACATCCCATTAAACGTCCACTACAGGACAGGGAGCTCCCTCTAGAATTCTAGCTTTTGCTGGAAAAATGTAGAGGGGAAGTACCATAGTCACCTCGCTTGTTGGCGTTACGGCTGGCACCATGGACCGCAGTTGTAGGTGACCGCAGTAAGTAAGATGTTAGATACAAATGAGGATGCTGCTGCCCATCCTCCAGTTTATAACCCTTAGTCGCCTCTTACGACACCCACGAGTATGGAAGGGTTGGTACTATTATTTGCCGGCACCACACGGAACACGTTTAATAGTATAGGATAATACTAATCATCCTGACATCCCATGAAGCGTCCACTACAGGACAGGGAACTCCCTCCAAAATTCCAGCTGTTGCTGAAACAATGTGGAGGGAAGTACCATAGTCACCACGCTTGTAAGCGTTACGGCTGGCACCATGGACTGCGGTTGTTGGTGACCGCAGAATGTAAGATGATACGATACACGGAAGGATGCTGCTGCCCATCCTCTGGTTCATTAACCCTTAGTCGCTTCTTACAACACCCACGGGTATAGGGATGGGTTGGTACCATTCTTTGCCGGCACCACAATAATACCAATAATACAAATCCGTGTGGTGCCGGCAAAGAATAGCACCAACCCCTCTTCCCGTGGGTGTCTTAAGAGGCGTCTAAGGGCTAATGAAACGGAGGATGGGCAGCAGCATCTTTCTGTGTATCGTACCATCTTACATACTGCGGTCACCAACAACCGAGCTCTGACGCTTACAAGATCGGTGACTATGGTAAATCCCCTCCGTGTTTTTCCTGAAGTTTTGGAAGGAGCTCCCTGTCTTGCAGTGGACGTTTCATGGGATGTTAATGATGGGTTCCGATATATCTATAGTATTTTTGGAAGCATTGAAGTCAATTTTTGGGACCGCAAAACTAATTTGTTTGTAAAGGTTGTTTGCAAATTTCTAAAAAACTGTGCAATTTAAAAAGATCGTTTTATTTTTGCTGTAATATATACATAAACTTCTATCGACTGTAATTAATTCAGATTTTTCCTTTCACAAACTTCGGAGATAAGGGGGGGGGGGGATGGTATTTTTTTGGACATTTTTCATCACAACTTGAAAACTGAGAGTTGTAAAAAAATACATAAATATATTTTAGAATGTACAAGTAAAGTCCTTTTATATGATACCCCACTCAACCTAGTAACGACAATTTGAAAATTTTCCCCCCCTGTTTGGGCCCCCTTTACAGTAATAATCATATTTTTTTTTTTATTCTTTTATGTGTAATTAAGTTGGGCAACCAAATTCTGCAACTATTCCAAATATAAAGTCGATAGCATGAGTGGTTGCTGAGATATAGAGGTGTGACAGACAGACAGACAAAGTCGCACCATTAGGGCTCCTTTTTTTTACCATTTACCATTAGATTAAAGTAAAGGTAGTTTATTCAGAACGTACAAATTCTGTAAAATAAAGTTGATAGGTTCTAATTAAACAAGGGCACCTTTTTACCCATCTTTCCTGATTTCCGATACGTTTTGTATTTAGCGAGTAATATTTTCTTAACTGATGAGGGCGCTAGTGGACTGGAGGTAGCCTCTTAAGGGGCAATATTAAGACGGTATTTTTACCGTAGTGGTACGGAACCCTCGACGCATGTTAGCGATTCAGTTTCCATGGGAGGTCAAATTTCTTTTTTATATTTCGACCTATGTTCCTTGGGGAAAGTTGTTCAGTTTCATGGGCAGAATCACATCCTACAGGGTTGGTATCCTTTTTGTTACACCTTGTAAGAAATAAGTATTATTTTAATTTTTATTTTGGTCCTCCCAGAGCACAAGACACTCGTGACATTGCTAGGCACGACAAGTGTGTCAGTCACGAACTGCAAATCGCCGCACTCACATTTGTCGTTATCATTTACAGCGAAACTATGCAACAGATCATATAATACTTACTAGTAAACTAGTACTATGCGCACCATGTAATTAGGATGTGCGCAAATTGAGATACGTAAGTAGGTGAGGTTTACGAAGGCACGGCAGCAGGAAAGGAGATACAAAACTAATATAAGTTGAACCAGGCACTTTTTGGCGGGAACTCGGCGTGGGCTCTTCCCTGCTCGGTTGAAATTCTTGTTTTTTGTGTATGTAGTGATTTAGTGGATATAAAGATAGTGTTTTATGCAGTGAATTAAGTACCGAGTGCGCAGCTGATGAAGATTTCAGGCGATCTCGTGTTTGAACCCTGTTTATGTTGTCTCAAAAAGTCTCGGACATTTCATTCGTAAAGTACACTATCGCTTTACGGGGGGAGCATTGGGGAGCAATTAACAATTTCCCCACTCGACACTGGCGGTTCGCTATAATTTGAACTTCTAAAAAGTGAAAAAAATCCAAAACCACGACAAATATGGGTTGACTATTGTCAAATACATACATACATAACATCACGCCTCTTTCCCGTCGGGGTAGGCAGAGACCACAGTCCTCCACCTGCTACGATCTTGACATATTTCCCTTGCTTCCTGTACTTTCATCAATCCTTTCATACATGCTCGTCGGTTTAGGGTACTTTTAACCTGGCCTTTATTCAGAACGTCCTGAATTTGGTCCTGGTACGTTCGCCTAGGCCTTCCCCTAATTGCTAAATAACAAAAAACAAAAAAAGTTGAACCAGCGCTACGCTACCAACGCCCGAAACCACAGACCCGCTCAAAGTCAGTCTTCACCGACGAGCGCCCGCGTGTACGTACGTTCTTTTTACACAGGGATGCTTTTTATCACCCCGGTTTTATGGGGTGATTTTGCCCATGAAACTGACTGAACAAATTTTCCCATGAAACATAAACACGAGAGAATAATTTACGTCCTTTCATACAAAATGGGCTATGAAATGAAATCATGAAATGAACCGAGACTTATTTTTCGTATTTCGTCCCACGTTCCTTGGGAAGATTCATATTCATGGGCAAATTCACCTCTTAGGGCTGATAGAAAAATAAAGCTGTATTTTTTTATATACATTCCATTTATGAAGGACGACTGAGCCGGTGGGGCTATATAGAAACTAGTAATAACAGCTGCGACTGCGGTATGATGCCACAAAATATGTCCCACCTCACAGCATGCACATCATGCCCCACAATATGCTCGCTAAGGCTTCCCGCACACGACCGAGAATCGGTGGCCGATTTTTTATCGGCATCCCGCTCTGACGTGTTATCACCTGAATCTTCCGTCCTTGTCCTGGCCGATAATCGCCCACCGATTCTCGGTCGTGTGCGGGAGCCCTAAAGGATCTGTACAAGGCCAGACCAAATGCCATCTGCGTTGCCGAATACTGGTCTGGGAAAGTATGAGTGTTGCCATCGACACGATAGAAGAAGGACGACTATATTTTTATACACATACATACATAACTAATATCACGCTTTCTTCTCGTCGGGGTAGGCAGAGACCACAGTTCTCCACCTGCTACGATCTTGACATACTTCCCTTGCTTCCTGTACTTTCATCAATCCTTTCATACATGCTCGTCGGTTTAGGGTACTTTTAACATGGCCTTTATTCAGAACGTCCTGAATTTGGTCCTGGTACGTTCGTCGAGGCCTTCCCCTTCCAACGTTTCCATTCACTCTCGCCTTGTAGATCTCTTTCGTCAATCTTCCTTCATTCATCCTCTCTACATGACCAAACCATCTCAGCATCCCTTTCTCAATTTTAGTTACTACGTCTTCATTTACGCCACAACGTTCTCTTATCACACTATTTATAATCCTGTCACTCAATTTCACACCAATCATACTCCTCAACGCTCTCATTTCTACTGCATTAATTCTACTTTCATGCTTTTTCTGCCATACCCAGCTTTCACTGCCGTATATCAGTGTCGGTACCAAAACGCCTCTATGAACAGCCACACGAGTCTGTATACACCCTGTATACTATACGAGTACCTACATATGATTTATGATCCAGTTAAGATACCTAGGCATGCGTTTACTTTCCACGACTTGCATAGTAAGCGCCGTAAAAACGTCTGTTTAAGTCATTATTACAAAACATCGAGAGACTCTTTTTACCTTGTAATAAGTATAATGTAAATGTAATAAATAAACCTCTATTGTCATCATCATCATAACATCCCATGAAACGTCCACTACAGGACAGGGAGCTCCCTCCAAAATTCTAGCTTTTGCTGGAAATATGTGGAGGGGAGTACCATAGTCACCTCGCTTGTTAGCGTTACGGCTGGCACTATGGATCGCGGTTGTAGGTGAACGCAGTTAGTAAGATGTAAGATACAGAGGAGGATGCTGGTGCCCATCCTCCAGTTAACCCTTAGTCGCCTCTTACGACACCCACGGGTATGTATGGGTTGGTACCTATTCTTTGCCGGCACCACATGGGACATTGTAACCTCTATTAACCAACCTCTATTGTAATAAAAGATAAAGAAATCCTCTCAATCCATGGGATTAAATTTTGGTTCTACTAGCAAGTTGCTGATAGAACAGACTGCAAGTTGCTACATCGACAAGAGCATGGCTCTTAAGTTAGGTGGTAGGGCTTCTGTGCAAAGTCCGTCTGGGGAAGTACCACCCCCTTGCCTAATTCTGCCGTAATAAAGAGTGTTTCGGAATAAAGAGTAAGGGAGCCAGTGAAGGTACTGGCACATGAGACATACCATCTTAGTTCTCAGGGCGGGCAACGCACTTAACTGTCTTATTAGTGCCAAAGTATATCACTAATAAGACAGTGGGTGCTACGGGCGTTGGAGAACACTAACCATCAGGTGGCCTACCTGCTCGTTTGCTCACTTGTAACATAAAAAATAGTTAAGAGGCCCACGAACCGAACCAGAAATCGCGCACTTGGATAATGCGCCGGGTGCTCTTTTCTGCGTTGCTTGCAAGACTTGACAAATTTGATTTGACAATAACTTGGGTCCTAAGTTGAGGTTAAATTCAAAATTGACATATTATGTTTTACTGTAATCTGCACATTGTATACAATCATTCATATTTAAAAGACCGCGTAAGTATTTTTGCCCATGTTTTTTAGGGTACACCTGTTTAGTAACCACTCATGCTATCGACTTGAAATTTGGAAGAATTTTAAAATATGATTGCCCAATTTTATTAAAAACAAAAGAATTAAAAAAAATTATACTATTAATGTAAAGGGGGCCAGAGTAGGGGGGGCAAACTTTTAAATTGTCGTTACTAGGTCGAGTGGGGTATCATATTAGAGGGCTTTGTTTCGACTTTTCAAAATAGATCTTTGTATTTTTTTGTGACTCCTAGTTTTCAAGTTATGATGAAAAATATTAAAAAATATATATCATTCCCCCCCCCCCCCCCCCCTGTTTTCTACGAAGTTAACGAGAGGAATAAACCTGAATTGATTATAGTCGATTGAGGTTTACGTAAGTATATTTTACAAGAAAAATAAAACGATCTTTCTAAATTGCACAGTTATTCAGAAATCTGCAAAAATACTTTACAGACAAATATAGTTTTGCGGTACTAATAATTGTCTTTATGGCTTCTAAAAATACTAAACATCGGAATCCTCGGCGCGCGAGTTCGACTCGCACTTGACCGGTTTTTTCTACAAAGCGCCGCTTTTTTGTGAAACGATTGATTGTAACTGACTTCACAAAATGATACATAGTGATCCTACTACATAATTTTTTTTTTATCCAATGTTTTGAAAACATTAAACAAGACAACTAGGTATTTAAAACTCCATCCATATACACTTAAACACTATTTAAGTCATAAATCTTAACTTATTTTGACCTCTACTCTCAGAAGAACTTTTCTATTTTTACAGACTCTTGGCTATTATTTTACTTCGTTCGTGTGGAATTTGGAATTTTAAAAAGATATTCAAACTGCTGCGCCAATTCACACAGTGTTTTCGAGAATGTATTGTATTAGATTATCGAAAGCCGCGTTTGAATAAGCCCAATAGTTATTTTTTTGTAAAGGCTTCTTTACATGTCGCTGGTGGACTTTTTGACCTCATCTGTCAACAAGTCCATCTGTCAGAGAGTCTGAGCATTCTCTAAAAGCCCAAATTACATCTCCCAGCTAAGAGATGTGAAAGCCATAAAAATACGTACGGAGGTGGAGTTTTCATTGCGATCTAAATATCCCTGATTGCCATCTTTATATCTTTGTATCCTTGTATGGTGGTATCCTTATGGAAACTATAATAAAATAAATAAAGAAAAGCTTGGAAAACAAGCCTGTAATAAATAAATAAAATGGCGGTGATGAGGTCGTAAGTTTTCAAAAATCTAAAAACATCTCACCCACGTCCACTCATCCCCTTTTTCGATCACACCCCTCCCCTCACTTCCCACCCCCCACACCCATTCTTCCCCGCTCCTTTTGAATAATCTAAATTTCAATGTACTAACAATTATTGCCACCAAAATATTAAATAAATAAATTAAGTAGTGAGCAGTTTATTGATCCGACCTGCAGTAGCCAAATGTACAGAGATAAAGCATATACATACCATCGAAGAATGTAAGTGGGAAGGCACCACTGGCTCTATGCAGGTCTATTTCCACGTGGTTATGAATTGATGCTTTAGCTGCTATCTCCTTTACAGCCTGTACTACGGCCCCCACAGCTAGCACCTCATTCTCATAGCTGCCAGCCACCTGGGTATAATAAAGGGTGTTAATTTAATTTAAAATCTTAGGGGGTGTCTCAGTAGAGATAAAGAAACAAAAAAAAATTTAAAAATTCTACAAAAAAAAAAGGGTGTCTCAGTAGAGACTTTACATAGTAAAAAAAAAAAAAAAGATAAAGAAACAAAATTTTTTTGTTTCTTTATCTTTACATTGCAAGTGTCAAGCTTTACCTGCTCTTAACTGTACCTTACACACTGATACTCGCGCTCTGGCTCGGTAGCAGCGCGGCGCTCCACACAGGTGTAGTTTTGTAATTTTTATATCCTTTTTTAAGTTGGATATTTTAATTTTTTTTTGTCGCTTTATCGTTACTGAAGTTTAGGCATGAACAAAAATTAAGAGTCATCTGATCCCAAACTAGGCAATGCCTACTACATACATGAATCAGATAAATAATGCCCAATCACAAGGCAAAAATATTTTTTTATTTCAAGCTCAGATATTTTTTTTTAAGTATAAGTCTCAGCTGATATAATGATGATAGAACAGAAAAAATTAATTTATCTAGGTATGCCGAAAAATACAGATTCAAAATTAAAGTATTAACTTAAACTTTGAATAAATGATAGCAATATTTTGAAAATCTTAACTGTGCAAGAAAATGATAAAAGGATGTATGAAAAATTATAAGTAGAACCACAATTTCTAATGATTAATAAATAATACCAACCCTTGGACCAATAGAAGTAAGATTAACAAGGTGATCATGAGCCAGCAGTCCACTGAAGGTTGTAGCCGGAGACTGAGGAGGTGGCGGCCTAGGTGACGGTAACGTCCGGTCTATATGAGTGACATAACCAAATGCCGCCAGCGTCAACACAGCACCAAATAAAAGCCAACCAAGGGCAAGGGGCTCCCGTCCCTTCCATGATGGGTTTTCTTTTACCATATTTGGACCCTGTAAAATCATAAGATTGTATGCAAATCATATGTGGACTGAAGCAAATAAGCCTGAGATTTTGCATTCATTTAAAATACACAGCTTTTCTAAAGCTTTCTTTTCTGCTCTTGGAGCTTACAAAGTTTGGAGTAAGTTTGATGTAAGGCATTATGGTTTTTTAATATTCTTGCTAGGCATAAGAAACCCAATCTAACAAAGTCAAATTGTATCTTAGTAGACTTGGAGTGGTTTTTTGAGCTGTTTCATTAATACTACAATAGTATGACTAAAGCAGAGGTAGATTATTTATTTATTTATTTACTCTCAGGATTGATCATAACATTTCTTAATGTCCACTGCAGGCCAGGGGGCTCCTTCCAGAGCTATTTTTTATTGTAAATGGGCTTACTCTTGACCTCCATCTAGTCTTGAAGACAGAGATGAGATTGACGATGGAATGAGCTTGCCCAGAAGAAGCCTATTCACTCGCGACTTAAATAGGTTTGGGTTATATGAACTCGAGAAGCTACAGCAAATATGCTTGTTAGTTTTGCAGCAGGCACCATTGGCCATGGTTGTCGGTGACCGTGTTGAAGAAAAGTCTCCTTGCAATTTTGATTGCAATCTATTTTATAAGGTTTTTGTGTTGCTTTGTTACCACATATTACTGTCTCTGATGTTGATACAAAGTATTGTTATAAAAATTATGTTTGTTTCATTTTGTTTAAAGTTGACATTATATTCAACTATGTAATCCTGCCTGGATGTGGTCTAGAACTTTGTCCTGTATTTGCTCGTTGCTATCATAAGATACCGCAGTAATAGAGATGTTACAGTACACAAGTTTAGCCTTTTATTGGGATAAAAAAAATACTACAAAAACGTAGCAGATATTTATGGCTTGTTATTTTATTTATTTTTAGACCTTGCTATGTAGACCATAAAAATCCACTTCATATTTTTTTGTTACAACATAATAAAAATTATAGGAGTCATAAGATTATCAGCAAAGATTTTTCTGATAGTAATTCATAACAATGTTAACCAGTCAGTCAAGTTTCCATGCAGATGCAAAAAAATTGCTTTTGGTTCGGCGTGCACATAAAAAATGTGATTTCTACTAACCATATTCATATTCTTCTTGTAACAATTCGCCTTAGCTTATTTTCTTCTCGTATTCTGTATCGTTACTTTTCTAATAAATTAATTAATAATTTTTATATTTCGAAACCAGCGATATATCCACTCTTTGATGAAGTTTTTGACAGACTGGCTGGCTGATTTATTGACATTTGACTTCCTGACAACTTTTTTTTTTTTTTTGGTTTCATTCTTCATTTCGGAAAGGCAAAGAGTACGAAGCCCATACAGCCATGTCTGATGTCTTTGATATTGTCTTTCTTTTTGCTCCCCTCGTAAAGCGATAGTGAACTTAACGAAGGAAAATGTTCGTGACTTTTTGGGACAACACAAACGGGGCTTAAACACGAGATCACTTGAAATCTTCATCAGCTGCGCACTCCGTAGTAAATTTACTGCATAACACACTATCTTTATTATCCACTAAATCACTAAATGCACAAAAAGCAAAAGAGATGTAAAATTTTACTATGGAGGTTGGATTTTTATTTCGAGGGAAGGTTAACAGGGTTTAAACCAAGTTCATATGGTGGATAGGATAGTAGATAATATTTTGGTGAAGAAAGAATATTTTTAAAGGCCACCATTTTTTTACAATTGATTTTTAAAGTTATTGAAATATGGCATCACTGATTGGAATTTGGCAACACTGATTAGACTATGACAACCCTACTTACAACAGGGTTTTAGGGTAAGTAAGTATACAGGGTGTTAGATTAGGATCACCATATGTACAGGGTCTTAGGGTAAGTATACAGGGTGTTAGGATAGGATAACTATACAGGGTTTTAGAAAAGGATCACTATATGTACAGGGTTTAAGGATAAGTATACAGGGTTAGATTAGGATCACCATATGTACAGGGTCATAGGGTAAGTATACAGGGTGTTAGGATAGGATACCTATACAGGATGTTAGGTTAGCATCACTTTATGTACAGGGTTTTAGGGTAAGTATACAGGGTGTTAGGATAGGATAACTATACAGAATGTTAGGTTAAGATCACTATATGTACAGGGTTTGAGGGTAAGTATACAGGGTGTTAGGTTAGGATTACTATACAGGATGTTCGGGTACGTATACAGTTTGTTAGATTAGGATCACTATATGTACAGGGACTTAGGGTAAGTATACAGGGTGTTAGGATAGGATAACTATACAGGTTGTTAGGTTAGGATCATTATATTTATAGTGATCCTAAACCAACACCCTGTATATTTATCCTAACCCAACACCCTGTGTAGTTATTACTATATAGAATAGTGATCCTTTTTTTTGTGATGGAGAAAATACCTACGCATGCCGCACCGTTCGGGGAAGCGGTACGGTTATGTGGGGCTTGCACCCACTAAAAACTCCACCGTGTGCCACTCTCGCATTTTGAGTGGGTCACGAGCACTGTACGTTCGCACTACTTTCGCAACCCACCAACGAACCACGTGGACAACCTCTTCCCCTTCCCCGTAATGAGGTAGGGATTTTAAAAGGATTAGCAGCCTCGTCGCCGCTGGAAGCCGATCTGCTCCAACTGTGAGTCCTCTTGACGCTTTGTTTGGCAGTAGAAGCCTAGGACGTCACGGTCCGAGCACTGCAGTCAGATGCATCTGACTCCTCACATTGGCCCTGAGAAGGGCGTTTAGTCTGGTCTTTTACTTTCTTCCGAAAGCGACCTTTCGCATTACGTTCCGCAACAGTCATATCGAGAGCTATAGAGCAGTCTCACAGAGAATTGGCTTGTCTGGACGCCTGCGTTACCGGGCTCAGAACAGTTTCCAGGGTGCACCACGGGGAGGTTCTTTGCTTGTACCCCACATAAAAGTGATACTAACCAAACACCCTGTGTAGTTATCCTATCCTAACACCCTGCATACTTACCCTAAAACGCTGTACATATAGTGATCCTAACCTATCAGCCTGTATAGTAATCCTACCCTATCACCCTGTATACTTACCCTAACACCATGTTAAGTAACACCCTGTATACTTACCCTAAGACCCTGTACATATGGTGATCCTAATCTAATACCCTGTATACTGACCCTTAAACTCTGTACATATAGTGATCCTAAACTAACACCCTGTATAGTTATCCTATCCTAACACCCTGTATACTTACCCTAAGACTCTGTACATATGGTGATCCTAATCTAACACCCTGTATACTTACCCTAAGACTCTGTACATGTGGTGATCATAATTGTTGTGAATGTAATTTAGTAATTTCAGAACGCACTCTGCGTTTGGCGCTTTTTTCGTGACATACGTCACTTTTGATCTGTCAATTGAGATCCAATAAATGGTGATAAACTATCTCTGCGTTTTCTGTGAAAAAACCTGCAAATACCTGTATTTTATACATTTATCCGAAGAATACAGAACCCAGCACATAGTGGCGACCGTCTACCACAGAAAAACAAGAGAGGTAAGATGGATCTCGATAAGAAGACGCGCGAGCGGGAGCAATTGAGACGGGCGTTTACGCGCCACGAAAAAACCGCCTGCACTCCGGTGGATTTAGAGTTTCTAGAAGAAAAGATGACTCAAATACAGATCCTCGACCAAGAAATCCACCAAGGAATGTTGAATTCGGAAGATTTCGACGAGGAAGGCTTTGATAAAGAATGCCAATCTTGTGATGACATAAGAAGGAAGTGGTCAAACCTAAAACATTCTTTGATGGCAAAGTTTCAAGTGAAACAGCAAACCCACAAAGAAGATGGATCAAAGAAGCACCTCAATCTTCCTAAAATCGAAATCAGAAAATTCGATGACAACCCAAAGTCATGGCTGGCGTTTTGGGGTCAATTTAAAAAAATCCATGAAGACAAAGGTATGGACGCCGAAACGAAGTTTCAATATTTAACCCAGGCCATGACACCAGAGAGTAAGGCTAGAAGCCTTGTTGAAAGCTACCCGCCTACAGAAGCAAATTACGGGAAGGTTATACAAACTCTTAAGGACAGGTTTGCCAAAGATGAAACCCTGATTGAAATATATGTTCGAGAACTCTTGAAGTTAGTGAGCTGCAAGCATAGTGTGACATTGGACTTACTTTATGATAAAATTGTAGCAAATTTGCAAATTTTAGAATCTTTAGGCATAATTAAAGATAAATATGAGTGTATTTTACTACCTATGATAGAATCAGCACTACCAGAGAGCACTTTACTATCTTGGAGTAAAGTTTCTTGCAAAGGGGGGGAATCAAAACTTAGTAACTTGATACAGTTTTTACAGACTGAAGTTGAGGCTGAACGGAGGGTGCTTTTAGCCAAATCTGATTTTTTAGACAGCTCTTCAACTACAGAAGTGGTTCCTACTGCAGCGTGCTTGGTGAACGAGGCTCAGGTAAAACAGAAGTCAGGAAGAGGACTACATGAAAAAGAAGGTAAAGTACTTTGTTACTTTTGTGATAAGTTTCATAATACTTTAGAGTGCGGGAAAGCCAATTCTTTGACTTTAGAACAAAAGAAAGATGCCATTAAAAATAAAGGAGGTTGTTATATATGTCTAAAGAAGGGTCATCTTGCCAAAAACTGTAAAGTGTTCATAAAATGTATGTGCTGTGGCAAGAGGCATTTACTTATACTTTGTCCTACAGTACATTTACACAGTGAGAAGCCCAACACCAGTGAGCCCAAACCAACAGAGAACCCAGAAGTTTCCTCCAACTTTTCTAGCAATAATAACACAACAGTGCTACAAACTTTGATCTTGAAAATTTCAGGAAACAACAGGGAGAAGAAGGTGAGAGCTTTGCTGGATTCTGGTTCACAGCGCACCTATTTAAGGACTGGTTTAGCACAAGATCTTGGACTACAGGTTACAAGGAGTGAGAATTTAAGCCACTCACTTTTTGGTGGTGTCAAGAAGGCTACACAATCACACAAAGTATTTAAATTTCAGGTGAGTGACCTAAAGGGTGGTAACACTATGACAATGACAGGCCTAGGGCAAGATAAGCTTTGTGGCAACTTACCCAAGCTTCAAGATGCAAGCTTGCTTGCTAAACTTAAAAAACAAAACATTTATCTGACTGATACCGTTGAAAATATAGAGGAGGAGATAGATTTACTTATAGGCTCTGACTATTTAGGTGCCATTATGGATGGAAACCTGGTGCATGTTACAGACAGGTTGGTAGCAGTCAGCACCAGTCTAGGCTGGACGCTTCAGGGTCCAATAGAGTTTTCAAAGGTACACAGCGATGTTTTATCAAACTTGGTTGTTACAACAACAGTACCAAATGAAAGTTCATTAGAATTCTTATGGGACTTAGAAACTTTAGGCATAAAAGACCCATATCAGAAAGAATGTAATGACACTAATTATATTAACATTTCAGTAAACAAAGATGATAGGTATGAAGTTAGCTTAATATGGAAACATGATGGTCCACAGCTAGGAACTAACTTTGACCAAGCACAGAAAAGATTGTGGTCCACTACAAAGAAGTTAGAAAACATAAAGAAGCTGGCAGGATACCATGAGGTACTGAAAGACTGGGAAAAAGAAGGAATTATAGAAGTAGTACAGAATGACAATAAAAATGATGGTCACTACTTAGCTCATTTTGCAATAATAAAGTCAGAAGAAAGTGCTACTACAAAAATCAGGCCTGTCCTAGATGCCTCGTGCAAAGATGAAAATAAACGTTCCTTAAATTCATGTATAGAGAAAGGACCTAACCTCATCGAAATCATTCCAAAGTTACTGACATTGTTTAGAGCTGGACGGTACGGTGTCATATCAGATATAAGAAAAGCATTCCTACAGGTTTCAATCTTACCTGCTGACCGTAAGTACTTAAAGCTACTGTGGTGGAATGATCCTCAAACGAAGCAGGAGATGGTTACTTACCAACATGCTCGTGTACCCTTTGGGGTAGCATGCAGCCCGTACCTGCTAGCTGCTACCATCAATCGCCACCTGCAGAAAAATATGGATATGTATGCAGAGACAGCAAAAAGACTTAAGGAAGCGTTTTATGTAGACAACTGCATAACCAGTTTTGATGAAAAAATGGAAGTACAGAAGTTCATAAAAGAAGCATCAGAACTGATGGAAAAAGGAAAGTTTGAACTAAGAGGATGGATGACCAACCTTAAAGAAGAACGAAAGGATCCAGAAACAGTTTCAGTTCTAGGATTACAGTGGAACAGAAGTAACGATGACTTATGCTGCAATTTGAATCTGAAATCTGTATATAGTAATATGACAAAGAGAAATTTGTTATCTATCACACAACAGATATTTGATCCAATTGGTTTCTTGTGCCCAACCACACTAGTCCCAAGACTGATTATACAAAAAGCATGGTTATTAAAAACAGGATGGGATGAGAAGATACCTACGGAATTAGAAAAAGAATACAAGGATTGGATGTATACCATAGAAGGTCTTTTGCAGTGCAGAATACCACGACGCCTTTCAGATTCCCAGTTAAAAGACTGTGAGACAACGGTTCACGTGTTCTGTGATGCAAGCAAAGATGCATATGCTGGTTGCATTTTTATACGGACAGAACACAAAGGTAAAGTGTGTGTACGACTCATTACAGCAAAAAGCAGAGTCTCCCCGATCAAGAGACAGATGTCGCTTCCCAAGTTAGAACTCATGGGAGCTCTCATAGCTTCTAGATTATACAATGAAGTCGTAAAATCAGGTCTTCTCTCTGAATGCAAGGAGTACAAGGTGTATTGCTGGACAGACTCTGCTGTAGTACTCGCTTGGTTGCAGAGACAAAACACCTGGAAAGCCTTTGTGACAAATAGAGTAAAAGAAATCTGCAACAATACTAACAAAGAAGACTGGCAACACTTACCTGGTATTGACAATCCTGCTGATTTACCCTCACGCGGCTGCGACCCGAAGACACTGCTGGAGAAACAATGGTGGATGGGTCCACAATGGCTGTACCTGGAAAAAGAAAAGTGGCCAAAGACCACGATTAATTACACTAAAAAAGAGGAAGAAATCATCAGTAGTGAACACAATAAAAGTGTATCAGTGAATGTAGAACTCACTTCAGAGAGCTTCAGTGACAGACTCTTGTACTTCAGGCAGTACAACAAGATAGTAAGACTAGTTGCTAGATTACTAAGACTGAGTCCTAACACAAGAAAGACATATGATACAAAATCTATACAGATAGGATTCGAAGAGCACAGGCATGCTGAAGAAACACTGATAAAATTGATTCAGAAGGAAAACTACACTGAGAAAAATTATATAGAAAAGAAGCTCATAACTACAAAAGAAGAAGGGATTATAAAAGTAAAAACTAGACTAGAATACAGTGGACAAGATAAAGATTTTGTAAACCCAATTTTACTACCTGGAAAAAATGAAATAGTACAAAGAATGGTTCAAGAAAAACACAGACAGATGAATCATGCTGGTACACAGACTTTACTTGCAACATTGAGAAATACCTACTGGATTACCGGAGCTAGAAGACTAGTAAAATATGTTGTTACAAACTGCATAATTTGCAAAAGGTACAAAGCCAAACATTATGTAGTTCCAGAGCCACCTTTACCTGCAGATCGCATCAGAACCACAGCTCCTTTTGAAGTGACTGGCATAGACCTGGCAGGGCCTCTATATTTAAAGAATAACCAGAAATGCTGGATTGTTTTATTTACATGCGCTGTTTACAGGGCCGTACATTTGGAGTTGACTGAGTCACTTTCGACCAACAGTTTCTTGATGACACTACGCAGATTTATAGCGAGACGTGGCAGAGCGAGAATTATTTACACGGACAATGGAACAAATTTCGTTGGTGCTGCTAACCTTCTCAGAGAATTAAACTGGCAGGAAATTGAAAAGCATCTGTTACAGGATCCAATGGAAATTCTCCGTACCAGCAGCTCCGTGGTGGGGAGGATGGTGGGAGCGTCTCATCAGAGTAGTCAAGGACATGCTTCGTAGAATTCTCGGCAAAGCGTCACTTGATTGGATTGAACTTTCAACCATCTTATGTGATTGCGAGACTGTTATCAACAGCAGACCACTGACATATGTAGAGATAGGAGAAGTGAAACCACTTACACCTATGATGTTTTTACAGAGTTTACCAACAGGTGACACACCAGACTTAGACAAGATTGACCAAAATAACTTACAAGTTCGCTATAAGTACCTACAACAATTAAGAGAAGACTTTAGAAAAAGATTTAAAAATGAGTACATATCACTGCTTGTCAGCAAAGGAAAAGGCGACAGAAATGAACCGAAAATAGGAGATGTAGTACTTATAGAGATAGATACAACAAGTAGATTACACTGGCCTTTGGGTGTTATTACAGAAGTCTACACAGGGAAGGACGGCTTCACGCGAGTTGCTAGAGTTCAGACGGCTTCAGGAGAAAAGGTAAGACCTTATCAAAGATTATACCCGCTTGAACTCTCCATGGTTTCTCAGGAGTGGCTTGATGTCATCCCTGCACCAAGCTCAGCTGAAACGCAACAACTATCAGGTAATGAGCAAAGCTCTACTGCACCAGTCCCTTTAGCTACAACTACCAGGTCAGGTCGTGCAATAAAAATACCATTTAGATTTATGGATTAACTTTATTTTATTTTCAGTATAAACATAACAATGCTTACATTTACTGAATGGTATAATGCTCTCTGGTGTGCAATATATTATATTTACGTTATGTTAGTTAAGTTTATAATTTTTGATAGCTGACTATAAATGTAACATTGATCTCAGTTAAATGTAACTTGAAATTGTACGCAATTAGATTGTGTTAAAAAGTTAGTTTTTAATTATACTTAGTTATGTAATGTTATACATTGCAAGTTGTGTATCACTATCGTTACTGTTATGTTTCCAACCTGTTACCTAACTTGTTTTGCCCTCGGGAGTGATGTTGTGAATGTAATTTAGTAATTTCAGAACGCACTCTGCGTTTGGCGCTTTTTTCGTGACATACGTCACTTTTGATCTGTCAATTGAGATCCAATAAATGGTGATAAACTATCTCTGCGTTTTCTGTGAAAAAACCTGCAAATACCTGTATTTTATACATTTATCCGAAGAATACAGAACCCAGCACAATAATCTTACACCCTGTATACTTACCCTGAAACCCTGTGTATTAATCCTAACCTTACACCCTGTATACTTACCCTAACATCCTTCATAAGGTAAGTAACTGTAAGTAACTGTATGCAAAGGTTTTGATTGAAAGAGTGATGAAAGATACTGACGATAAAATATGGGATGTACAAGCGGGATTTAGAAAGGGAATGGGATGTACAGATCAGGTCTTTTCCTTGCGGTGCATAGCTGAAAAGTTTTTGGCTAAAAACCAAAAAGTCTACTGCGCGTTCGTGGATTTGGAAAAGGCCTATGACCGAGTGGTGAGGAATGAATTGTGGTCAGCATTGTCTATGTATGGGGTAAACGGTCATCTGATTCAAGCACTGAAATCTCTCTATGAGGATTCCAGTGCTTGTGTCAGAATAAACGGGGCGTACACTGAATGGTTAAGCATCGAAAAAGGTGTTAGGCAGGGATGTGTAGCGTCACCTTGGCTGTTTAACCTGTTCATGGATAATTGTTTGATTGATCTGAAAGAGAGTATGTGTGGACTGAGAATGAATGAGTTACTCATCAAATGTCTTCTCTACGCTGATGACCAAGTTGTACTTGCGTCATCTGCTGACGAGTTGCAGGAGATGGTAACAATGATGAATGTGGCTTTGGAAAGGAAAGGAATGAAAGTAAATGTAAGCAAGACTAAAGTAATGGTACTTGAAAGAGAAGAATGTATGACAGAGTGTACTATATTAATAGATGGTGAACAAGTCGAACAAGTGAAGGAGTTTGTGTATCTGGGCTCAAAGTTTACGAGAGATGGAAAGTGTGAAAGTGATATTGAAAGAAGAGTGAATGCTGGAAACATGGTGAATGGTGCCCTGCACGCCTTTATGAGGAGTCAAAAGGTGTCTCACAAGGCTCGTTTGGCTGTTCATGGGGGAGTTTTGGTACCAACACTGATGTATGGCAGTGAAAGCTGGGTATGGCAGAAGAAGCATGAAAGTAGAATTAATGCAGTGGAAATGAGAGCGCTAAGGAGTATGATTGGTGTTAAATTGAGTGACAGGATTAGAAATAGTGTGATAAGAGAACGGTGTGGCGTAAAAGAGGACGTAGTGACCAAAATCGAGAAAGGGATGCTGAGATGGTTTGGTCATGTAGAGAGGATGAATGAACGAAGATTGACGAAAGAGATCTACCAGGCGAGAGTGAATGGAAACGTTGGAAGGGGAAGGCCTAGGCGAACGTACCAGGACCAAATTCAGGACGTTCTGAATAAAGGCCAGGTTAAAAGTACCCTAAACCGACGAGCATGTATGAAAGGATTGATGAAAGTACAGGAAGCAAGGGAAGTATGTCAAGATCGTAGCAGGTGGAGGACTGTGGTCTCTGCCTACCCCAACGGGAAAGAGGCGTGATGTTATGTATGTATGTATGTATGTATGTACATCCTTCATAGCAATCCTAACCTAACACCCTGTATAGTTACCCTAAAACCCTGTACATATAGTAGTCATCCTAACCTAACACCTTGTATACTTACCCTAACATCCTGTATAGTTATCCTAGCCTAACACCCTGTATATTAACAAATAATAACCATAAGAAGCATTTTTGATAATACCGAGACTTATAAAAAAATATATTCATGGTATCTTACTAGAAAAAAATTAAATCATCGACATCGTGTGTCGATATTATTTTGATCGATCACCTCTCTAATTATCATACAAGAAATCGGCCGACAAAAATACGGTCTTAGATTATAATAATACTATAAATACGGTCGTGGGCGGGAGCCCTGAAACACACTGCTGTCAAAAAATTATTACTTGGAAAAACTCATAAACATTACCCTTTTGCCACAAACAAAAAAAAATTACCCTTTGACAGCAGTCCGTCTTGACCACGCACATGGGCGTCATATACAGCTATCCTGCTGGCACAAATGTACGAAAAAAAACGAAAATGCTTTATACGTTAGTATTATATAGTCTAAGGAAAATGCAATTGAGTGCTGCTAGTTTATTTTGCTTTGGTGTTGCCAGTACTTTAAAAAAAAGTCCACTATCAATATTAAAAAAAAATATTTAAAAAAAAATGGCGGCCCCAAAAAAAAATTTTTTTGTTGTTCTCCTTTCTTTTTTTTATTCTCCTTCATATGATATAAATTTCAAGTCTGTTAGTTTTATCTCGGAATAAAAAACCACTAGTATACATGTCTTTTCAATTAAGCAGGCAAACGCCCATGTCGAGCTCCCGCCAAAAAGCCCCTTCCTGACAACCTCGCTGACAGCGAATATAGATCAGTGTTGCCAGTGACAAACAGAATGCCCTCTACCAAGGAGGTTTTAACCCACGCTACGTAGTGAAGCGTAGTAAAACCTCCTTGCCCTCTACATATATACTAATCTGTGGACAGAATAACAGAGAGAACTTTACACAAAGAACGAAGAATAACTTGAGGGAAACAAAAAAAACGAGAATTTTTGAGTTTCATTTTCACTTCCTCGATGCTTCGCCGCCCGCTCCACTGACATTTCTTCGCGCTTGGAGGTGATAGATTAGATGATATACAGCTTGACCAACTTTTCTGTGGAATGGCGAAAAGCGGAACTACTTACGTCATTTTGAAAACGTCATTTTGTTGTTGACAGTCCTCAATGTAAAAACTGTAGCGTCCGTCCTAAACATAGTCGTGTAAAGCGTCTCCTAGTCGACTATGACAAGTCGGTCAAAAAACTAGGGTCTAGGTAACGTTTTAGAAATATTTAAAAAAATCTAATTTTTCATCCAAACTTTATATGCGAAGGTGAAAATATATCATTTTTACTTGTGAATTGATCATCTATTCTATACATATAATAACTCGCCGATTCTGTTCATTGAAAATTATCGGGAAAAAATGATCTGGGGGGTCACAAAAAAGGTAATAGAAACCATTCGGTTCATTTTTAGAATATTTGTCTGTTGGTCTGTTTGTCTGGTTGTGTATTCGCGATAAACTCGCAAACCACTGAACCGATTGGAACCGGATTTTCGATAGGTAATGTATTAACCTTACTTCCGTGCAACATATAAGCTTAGTTTCATTGCAATCGGTTCACTCAAACAGAATACAATCGAAGTTTCAAGCGGCGGCGCCAATAACTCACAGACCACTCAACCGCTTGAAATAAGGTTAACAATAACACATTAGGCTTAATTTTGTTTCATTGCTCAGATTTGTTTCATTGCGAACGGTTCACTGAAACAGAGGATACGTGAAGTTTCAAGCGGTGGCGCCAGTAACTCGAAAACCACTGAACTCATTGACTTATTTTTGACAATATTTAAGCTTTAGATCATTGCAATCGGTTCACTCAAAAAGAAGCAAACAGAAGCCACAAGAATGTAAATTATCACGGCCTGTGCACCAATAACTAATAAACAACTTAACTGATACAAACGTGGTTTTCAATAATGTGTTTGGCGTTCTTTCTTGCAATATAAAGGCGGTGTATCATTGTAATCGGTTCACACGAACAGAAGATATGCAACTCGTAAAAAAATATACGTATGAAACTTCTTGAGTTTTGAAAACTTAGGTAATTTTTTTTTTTGTTTTTTTTTGTTAAGAATGTTATTTTGTATCGTTTTGCCGGTATTTTCTAATTAACATTCTGAGTGTCAAAAAGCCAAATACAAACTCCTTACATAAATCTGATAAGAAAAATATTGAATGACAGCTTTGTTGACAAAGTTTGACAATGAATCAGCCAAATTTATTTCATAAATAATTAAAGATTTACAAAATTCAAGAAATCATTGGTCAAAATAAATAAATAATAAGTAATACTTAAACTTACGCACACATTATTAGTCAAATAGTCCGCCACGGACGGAGCGCACCAGGCTCGAAGGTTCCCATCACGCTGGCCGCGTTGCCTCGCTGTATGGCCAGCGAGATGTGCTGAACCAGGTACGCTCCGAAGCGGGGATCGCAACTGTGATCACGTAGGCGACGCCCGATCGCGTGTACAAAAGATTTAGCCTCTTTACACCAAGGTCCACCCGTTTCCACAGCAAAGGGTACGAACGCGTATTGTAGTTGCAGATCGGAGTATTTGGCATGCTTTACTTTGGCCGCGTGTTCTGCTGCGGAACCTGCCACCCGATGTGGAGCGCGAGCGTGTGATGGCGCAAACGTGCTTACGCACGTAGCGTCCCAGAGTAGGCTTCGGCCTTTCTCCCAGGGTACTAGGGTAAGGCCATCCGGGCGCTTTCCATCTGTACGACAGAGGCCTGGAGGCTCTAGGACGCAGGGCACGTTAGCAGAAACCAACGCCCTACGGAGAATGTCGTTGAGGGCGTGGTGTCTGGGGAATCTTGGGAAAATTGATAAATAAAATACTTTAAGAAATAAAGAGAGATGTGAACCTTCATGTTTTAGAAATCATCTTTTAAAGGGGGAAATAAGTGTTCAAACAAAGTTAGTATAGAAATACTACAGTTTTGTGTATCTTGACACGGTGGACTTTGTACCGCTCTTTTTTCAGTAGCTACAGAAGCTAATGAGCCTCAGATTTAGTTATAGGTTTTGTTTTGTATATGAAGAAACCCGTATGACACTTCGTCCGCATTTTACACTTACGAGGATAGTGGGCGACCTAACAGTCCATACGTGAACAAGTGTACATACATTTTAGTATTGGGGTCCCTCGCAGGAAATGGATACGGTTATGGCTCCCTCCTTAGCCGAAAAAACTGCTACTTAAACCTCCTTGTATCAGTCAGTGTTGTCTGTGCTGTTCTTGTTTTTCTGCATATTTCCAAGTATTTTATGAGAAAATCATTCCAAAAGCGATGGAAAGTGGTGTGCGAGAAATGATTCTCATAATGAAATCATTCTTTGATGCAGAAAAGGAGCAAGAATCTCCAATAGCACCATTTGTTCATGTATACAAACGCATTGCTGCCGCTACAAATTAGTTCTACCCAGATTATTATTCAATGAATTCAAGCTCGTTTAACGTACTTGTTAAGCAATTTTGATCGTTTAGAACGAAGCTTGATGTGCTTGACAAGCAATCTACGTACTTGTGAATGCTTGTTGAAAATTTTATATTTTTACTATGCTTGTCAAGCATGTTCTTCCGTTTAGAAAATGCTTGTCAAGCATCAAAATTTAATTTAATTACTGTGTGAAAGGTTATCAGTAAAAGGAATAATCCGGGTCTTCTTTTTCTATATTTTTTTTTTCTAAAAAAAATGGCTATTTTGATATGTTATATCCTTCCTACTAATATTATAAACGCGAAAGTTTGTAAGTACGGGTGGATTGATATTTGTTACTCTTTCATGTAAAAACTACTTAATGGATTTTAATAAAACTTTACAATAATATAGCTTATAGATCAGAATAACACATAGGCTACAACTTATAAACCTGCGCAGACGAAGTCGCGGGCACTAGCTAGTTATTAATAATATAAACATTTAATATTTTACTTGTATGCTTTAATGATTCCGAGGCCAATTTGCCTAAACACGCTTATCGTTTAGCCAGGGCCGTTGTCTTTATCATCGATCTTTGTATTTACTTATACAGGGTGTGAAAAACCGGCCAAGTGCGAGTCTAACTCGCACCCTAAGGGTTCCGCTCCTATCTACCATATGATATACTAAAAGCTTTTGCTCTTTGATTTTACAAAACTCCGCGACCATCCAACTTGACCCCTCCTTTATAGAAAAGTTCTTGAAACGGGAGCTCACCTTAATTGGTTGCTATTAGTTGTGAGAAAAATGTTAATATTTAATGGTTTTAGACTTTTTCCATTATTTGTACTGTGAGACCTAGCTTCTTGTCAAATTTCATAATTTTAGGTCAACGGGAAGTACCCTGTAGGTTTTGCTTTTTTGCATAAATGTATGGAGATGAGGACATAAACAACCATATCTTTTGATTGCGTTGTTGTAAAAAATAGAAATTTTCAGATCTTGTGTGGTTTATAGACCTTAATATTCTTTATCAATTTCAAACTGATACCTCTTCTTGTTTGTGAAAAAAAGGGTCTTGACAGACAGACGGACAACAAAGTGATCCTATAATGGTTCCATTTTTTTATTTTGAGGTACGGAACCGTAAAAAGTACGATGATCCTTCTAAGGCGTGATTCTACATCATAAATAGATTGTACAAAAAATATTAAAAATACTTTTTCTTAAAAAAAGTAGTTTTAGCTCAAGTAAAAGTGAAGCGCCCGGAGAGTTATTAAATTATTAGTGATGTAGAATCACCCCTAAGAAGGATCATCGTACTTTTTTTTACACCCTGTATAGGTATCTTTTATCTGTGATAGCGAGCAAGGAGGCAAACAGTAAAAAGTCATGTCATATATCGTCATGTAATTAAGAGTATTAAAAATGGCTGAATTTGTTTATTTTTGTAATAGGTGGCAACCCTTTTCGATCGAGGCGCCATCACAAAATTCTCCAGAATATATGACATAATTCCAGCATAATTCCTCAAATAAAGTGACATTTCTCCGAGATATATTTTCTCTGGGCAGCGTGCTAAGCGGGCAGGCCTCGCCTCAAAGCGAATCGATGATTTTAGTGAACGCAGCCACAAGTCAAACCATTCGTTCATTTTACATTATCTGTGGTGTAGGACAGTCAGAAAAAAAAACTAAAAAAAACAATGTTCGTTCGTTTGAGTTGAGGTTATGTTTTGTCGTATTTTGTTTGAAATTTAGTGAACTAGACAAATAAAATAGTAGTTTTCCTCGTCAGGCAACACAGGGTTAACCTAAGCTAATGTAAGTATAGATAACATATAACACAATATTCCATGTTTCACGTACAAAATGTAGTTTAGTTTGTCCGGCAGTCCCGAGTCCACTGGTAGTCAAACTTTTACTAGAATATTTTATATTTTTTAGGTGTGGGCCAGCGGGGCTTGGTGCAGGCGGAGCCTTGGTGCGGCGAGCCTTGGATGCGGAAGCTGCAGCACGCCGTAGAGCTCGTTGCGCGCGTGGTGCTGCCTTCAATGCCGCGCTTTTATTAGCTTTGGCTGCCGACTTGTAAGCTCTCCAATCTGATAGTTTCCAACCTAGGCTGGGTTCCAAAATAGGTTATAATTACCCTCTGACAGCAGCCTTTATCAAACACTTATGGATGTCATATAAACTATCCTGCTGTAGTGAATTTTATATTCTTTGATCCTGCTTTTAGGGTAATTTCTTGCCTTTTTGAAAGGTGTCCCTAGTCAAATTAAGTAGTTAAGTTATTTTTCAAGCTCCAGCTGCTTTAACACTGTAGCTAAATTGTTATTAGTTTGAAGCTGATCGACAGGTCAGATGCAAATACCTACTATGGAACTTGATCTTATTTTTAGTGGCATAAATGGGATCCGTCTTCATAGTTTTGTATTTGTCATTTTTCAATGTGCTTACCAATTGAGTTTCGGTGGTAGAGCAGGAAAAACGGGATTCTATTTATGGCATAAAATTTGTGTTGTCATTTTTCAATGTGCTTCAAACCGATACCAATTGAGTTTCGATGGTAAGGCCCCAAATGAAGTAAACGTTTAAAGAACATTTAAGAAAAAAGTTTCATTTAAAAAATAAGAAAAAAATGTGTTATAAAAACTAAAAAAGTGCTTAAAGTGCTATGAAGGTGGATTTTCCTGGCACTAATTTTTTTTTTTGCACAACACCGTGATATGTGGAAGAAGGAGGGGGAGGGGCCTTTGCCCAGCAGTGGGACCCAATAGCCTAGGAATAATAAAAATAATAATTATTTGTTTAATTTTAGAAAGACCAACAGGTATATTTAACTAAGCACCAAAAAGCCAATTACAGGTCTACATGTTGAACAATAAGCTTTGAGGTTTCTCTGTATATGTTACACACTAATGAGCTTGGCATGGACTGAATGGGCTTTTCCTCAATTTCACATGTTTCTTTCTTGAATTGAAATTGTATCCAATTTTTTTATTTAGGTACATCCATATTGGACTGCTGCCTTAAAAGCTTGGAGCTTATCATATCACAATAGGATAAAGATTCTCAAACAGTAACTGCGGGGGGTCACTGTATTTTAAAAGTAACTAAGGGGGTATATTTGTATATATCATAGAAATATATTTGTCACAAGGTATTCTGACATTCATTCTGTGATGTCAAATCACGTTTGATGATTTGACATTTCAACTAGAGATACAATGGGAGAGGTCATCCTATAGTGAAATAAAAGTGACCCTATCCGAGCGCGCATTTAGTATTGGAGGACAAAAAATTTTTTTCGTTTCCGGACCCATGTTCCTTGGGGAAAGATGTTCATTATCATGGTCTGAACTCACCCTAAAACTTTGTCGAATGATTTTGATTTCACCCTGTAGTATTCCTTCTATTTCGAGCGGAGCAAGGAGTCCGAATTCTTTGGTATACAGGGTGTAAGAGACGGTGTACCGAAAACTGAAAGGCTGTGCTCAGTTAGCGAAACTGAACAACTTGCTCAAAGAAACATATGTTGGTAAATGAAGAAAAATTTTGAACTCTCCATACAAACTGTTCGACCAGAGTGGACAATTTGTATGGAGATGTAATTTTTTTTTCATATGTTTCTTTGGGAAAGTTGTTCAGTTTCGTTGACTGAGCATGCCCTTTCACTTTTCGGTACACCATCCCTTACACCCTTTATGGGCTATTATTTTATTTTGGTTCCAATCACAGGTCTCTCTCAAAGAAAAAATATTATTATTAAAGCGAACAACGATTTCTAAAATAAAAACACTATTAATACTTTAGCGATAATATACCCGTCTAAGAGAATAACAATAAATGAACAGAATAAGTTATATTTTTTCTTAAATCACGGTAACTCAGTTGTATTTCTGAGGAACGCAGGTGTATTCCCTACAAAATTTCGCTGTCCCTATAAGCAACTCACTTCAAATACACTAAAATTACTTAAAAAGTCTTCAAGACGCTATTAAATTTGAATATCTATAGTAATTAGCAGTTGTTTGAACTTTACTACAACACTAATAAGTATCACTTCCCTTTGGAATTTTCTAATTTACGAAAAATTCCTTGTCTTGTCCCTGTGGCTAAGTAAAAAATCACGAACACTATGTTACCATGCGAAAAAAGTCTTAAATTCAGCTTTTTGTATGCCTCAACGTCAAAATTCGTTTGATTTGTCATCAATTGCTAGCGGGATGCGGGGGGAGTGTGTATCCTTGGAATTGGTCGAGCCAATCACGCGAGAGTCGGCAGGAGAGGTGCGTGTGTTTATTGTGAAACCGCTGAGTTACGAGTGATGAACGGTGAGTTTTTTAGATATTTGATAATTTTTTTAAATTCATCTGTATGAGAATGTATACATTTTTGAATGGCACTAAAAAATATTTTTAATTCATTACTATATGGCCGAAACGTTAGAATATGTGTAATTTTTACAACTGTGTTACCAACACACTGTGTTACTATGAGAAGTAACGCAGGTGTAGCTATAGTAACGCAGTGGTTAAACCTTAAGGTTTTTACTTATTATTTAATAATTTTATATTTAAAAACGATTTAATTTTAAATTGATTTGTTACAGTATACCATTCCCAACTCAATGGCTTTAACACTGGCTGAAAAACAACGTTTTTATAGGGAGAAATTAAAATGGGACCCGGTCAAAAATGCTGAAGCTAAATAAAAACATCTTGCAAGATATCACGCTAATAAAAAACTTGTTAAAGACAAGACAGAGAGAGAAAGAACATGATCTATAAAGCGTAAATGGAAGAATGCACACAAGAAGCGTAAAGAGCGCCAAAAAATTGCACATGTCATTTTGAATAATACACCAGCTTCGACGCCACGATCAGGAACTCTCCTTTCTCAACGCTCTAGAGGAAGACGACAAGTAAGAAGAGACAGATCGGCATTATATAGGCAAAAATAAAATTAAAGAAAGAAAATGATAAGCTGAAAAAGAAATACAATAAGTGCAAAAAAAGATGCCAAAGACAAAAGAACAAAGCAAAAAAGTCGGAGAGCGGAGACGGAGATAAAAAGTATGCAATTTTATCTAATGCCATAAGAGACCATTACTCCAGAATAAAGAAGTTTACCACTGTGTTACGCATCCAACCACTGCGTTGCTTTGTCCCTCTTTTTCTGGAAACGTTTGAAGGTATAAAACTAAAACTACTTTTTCAGATTTCCTAATTTTAGGAGTATATTGTTTATTTGAAACATTTGGATTGTCTCTTTAAATAGTGATTTCAAATTGCTATTATTTTGTTATATTTTTAGAAATAACAATTGCTTAAATCAAAATTAGGTAACAAAGTGGTAAACTTAACCATATAAACAGATATCTGACTGAGATAATTTGTGATTTAATATATAAGATTGTCGTTATCCTATCTTAAGTTCATATGTGATAGGTTTCCAAATTGAGGTAAATGTTCCTAGCAATAAAACTTGATTTTGCTTGAAAGTAACACAGTTGTTGTTTTTGTGTACCCCTCCTAGTATAATAATAAAATAAATGAAGAAATAGTAAATAAACATCGCTGCAAATTGCTGTAATATATACTTAAAACAATAATAATGTTATATCAGTATAAAAAAGTTACAAAAAATAACATACTTCAAATTATATTTTGTTGTCATATTTGTTCATTCTGGGCCCCAAAATAAAATAATGGCCCTTATATCTACATACAAACATAAACATCATGTCTCTTTCCTGTTGTAGTAGGCAGAAACTTAAGTTTTTCCCTCTTTCAGTCTTGACCTTAGTCCTATTGCACCCCCACTCTACTGGAACAGAGGACCCCAACAAGATCTTGACCAACTTCCTATAAATGTTTTTTTTGTACGAAGTTCATTATTACGTTATGCATCATCATGTGAGTGGCTAGCCTGACTAAACCTGTTGTTGTAAGTTTTTAAATCGCCACAAAAAGAACAACTCATAGCTCAAGAAATCTTCCGAAACATGGAAATGCTGCAGTCTTGTACCTCTAACGGTCATCCGTGGAGTCCTTTCTAAAGAAAAAAAACATCTTTTATGAATTATTATTCATAAAATATAATTATTTCAAAATATCTGCAGGTCTTGTAAATGCGAGGGCTACACATCAGCGCTACACTGGGTGGAATTGGGCATTGCCGGTGTAGCTGGTGCCAATCTGCTTCGATTAGCGCTAGCCCTCGCTCGCCCAGCGCCATCTCTTCCCCCGCTGCGCCCCGACCAATGCAGACTCCTAGGCCTCTCTGTTGCGTCTGCCACTGGTGAGTCATCAGTAATCGCGCCTAATTATTTTAGTTTGTACTCGACTTAGTGCTTCAGCCATAAAAATTCCAGATGACTGTGACACTGTTTACGATTTTTGTTGTAATGGTTAAAGTTGCATAGTTGGAAGCGCGTGATGTTTAGTCTTCGTTGACTTTCTTTCTTGCAGAGCTTGATGTATGATAGATATTACATTTATTTTGCTATTATGTGGTAACTTGGAGGCATTTAGATAAAAGTTATTGAAAAAGAGAATCAGATGAATGCTTAAAACTTAATGCCTCCTGCAGATTCATCATTCCGTCCGGAACAACGCAGTGGCATGGCAGACAGTCCAAGCTCGGCTTCACAGTCATCTTTCGCGTCGGCATCGGACGATCTATCGCTGTCTCTATCTCCCGCACGAGAATGGCGATCGTCTGCCGTCCCACCTGCACCAGCTGTGCCGACACCCCCGGATTCATCGCCGGAAATGCCAAGGGATCGCTTCATTGCTGACCGTGGCTCACTTGCTGATTATTTGAGGTAAAAACTGTTTACGAGGAATAGAAGATAATTATCTGGCATTTTCATTCCTCCTTTTTACGCCGGTATCTCTCTACCTTTTTACACAAACCAGTTGTACCATTGCAGTTGGTCATGTGATAATCCATTTTTTCTTTGGTTGTTTATTAACAACATACTAGCTAGCTATGTGTTCATTTATTATTGACTTATGCTCATTTATTAACAATATAGGTACTAGCTACCAATGTTTTTATACATTATTCCTTTATGTTCCCTTATTCTCATTCCTTAGGGTCTTAGAGTTAGAAAAGTTCTAGACTCACTGATTCAAGTTATGCATTGTCTATGAGTCTGTTAATGTGAGAGTTGTTTAAGTAATATTAAGAAGTGTTTTAGGAAATGTTTTTTTCAGATTTAAACCATTTGAATCCAATTTAACAAATTGGTATTATTTTCTCTAACCTCTACAAGCGTTGCGTATTTCACATGATAAAATATCCGTGTTGCCCCAGAGACTATGAAGATCGTCGCCGGGAATCCAGCCCGCCCGCAAATAGCGGCCCCACGTGGGGACCCGTAGCGCCCCCCGTATACCAACTAGCTGCCACCGAGAAGACGGAGGGGGGCGCCAGTGAGGAGGGCGCGGGGGGCGGCGGGGAGAGCGCGCTAGCGGCGGCCTGGGGGCGCCTGCATCTCGACCCGCAACGGTTAACGCAGTTTAATCTCAACTTGCGTATTGTAAGTTGCTGCAGAAATAATGTGGTTTTTCTTAAGCATTTTACTAAACATTGTGTTGTAGCAAAAGTACCTTAAGCTCAAGTCAGACAGAGGCGGCATGATTGCGAAAGCAGTCCAGGGCGGTTTGGCGGGAACAAAATACCGCGCCGCGACCGCTTTTCAATGTGACAGGGTACATAAGAACTCATACTTTACAAAAAATACCGTCCCCGGAACGCTTCCGCTACCGCCTCTGTGTGACGCGGGCTTTATTTTTACTAATGTTTTGATAAAATCCTCAACTGCTTGCATCACATGCCTAAGTCGCGCAAACAAATATTTTAAACAAAGTAAGTGTGAAGGATGTGAGTCACTTGTTGGGTGCTAATGATTCTATAAAATTAAAACTGGACAGAAATCTTTCCCCAGACCTTTCACAGCATTAAAGTGGGCATCAGCGTCCTTCTGTGTATTTTATCACCTAGTTAGCAACACTATTAAGCTTGGTGACTTAGGCACTTTTTTTGTGAAGCGACTTAATGGGTTTATAACACTCGGTACATTTTACACAAGGTCACCTGATCACAAACTGGCAAAGCTAGTATTAGGATTCAGAGATTGACATACTTAATTTTTTTAAGCTAAAAAATAATCCTATAATAATTTCCCAAAGTTGAAATTAAAACTGCCGTTTGTTTAAATAATAATCAACTCGATCAACTAGATGTAATAAAGTTAGGAGTACAATCATACTTAAATAGATAACTTACACCCAGGTACAGAACATATTTGTGTTCTTCACACAAATGTTTGACCTGAGCGAGTGGGGATCGAGCCCGCGGCCTACGGCGCAGAAGGCAGGCTCACTACCACCCGTCGAATGATTGCGATTGGTTCCCAGTGGTTGCACATATCGATCCTCTCCCGCCTGGTCCGCGAGATGTCGTCAGTGGACGGCGCACTGTCGCGCGGCGGGCTGGGCGCGGCGCTGGGCGAGGTGGCGGCGGGCCGGCTGCGCGCGCTGGCCCGCTCGCCGCACGCGCCGCCCTCGCTGGCGCAGCTGCTGCCCTTCCTGGAGCCCTACGCCAACCAGCGCTACGTCGTAAGGAGGATACGGACCTTAGCGCAAGGCGGAGCGCTATCCGAGTAAGATTTACTGTTTATTTCTTAATTTTTTATCTTGCTTGTCTTTCTTTTAACTACACAGGGGGGTCTTATTATTGATATGTTTGAGAACCTTTGATGTTTTACATTTTTTATTTTACATTTCTAAAATACATATTTTACGACAAAAGGGGGTCTTATTATTGTTATGTTTGAAAATCTCTAACTTCTTAGAAAATCTATTCAAGTCGCGAGTGAATAGGCTTCTTCTGGGCAAGCTCTTTCCTTCGTCGACCTCATCTCTGTCCTCAGGGCTAAATCGAGGTCTTGAGTAAGTCCATACATATAACGTAGTTTGTTACATTTATACAGAGTGTTAATAAATTCGTGTAAAGCCTTTCAAGGGCTTAGGCTGCTGTTCCACTAGTGTTATACGAAGGGCTAAGCTGTGAGCTGAAAAATTCCAACCCATAGAATTGCTCCATATGACGAGAAATCTATAGGATGTGTAATGTATTGGGAATAAATGGTCGAACGCGGACACCCATGCTGGCAACCCCGAACCGGGGAATCGAGGCAGCGGGTGTGTGCAAGCGACGGTCTTACAAATAAATCTGGTTTAATTAATACATCACTATTACCCAACCCAGAATAGGAGACGCTGAACACCATAGGTTGGAATTTTCCTAGTTCACCGCTTAGCGTCTCACACAGGACTGAAGGAAAAGCAAATTTATTCCGAGTGTTCAATGCAACAACTCTCGGTCTATAATTTTTAGAAATTTGTACTAAAATATAGTAGATTTTACAATAAGTGCACAAAACGAACCATCTTCCCGAGACTTGTAGCAGCCCGAGCCGAAGGCGAGGGCTGATAGTAATGTCGAGGATATAATGGTTTTGTGGACGAGTTATAAACTCTGCTTTTCACTTTGATTGCGAGGAAATAAAACGTAAAAGTACTTTCTAAATGTAACTGAAGAATGAGTTGTTCTGCTTTAATGAAGAATATGTTGACGCATGGGGGGGTGCAGCAGGCCCGCGCGCATGGCGTACACCACCGCGATTACTTGCATGCTCTAGTGCACAAAATTCGATTTTGTGCAGCCTATATCCTGCACAAAAAAGCACTTTCAGAGCATGAGAAGTGAAAATAGTTATTTGTTATGCAAGGCAGCAAAAGGTTTATTTGGCGCGAGTGCCTCGTATTGAAACCTGAGCAAGCGAAGGATTCTAGGATTGAACCACGAGCGTAGCGAGTGGTTCAAAAGAAGAATCCTGAGCGTGGCGAAGGTTTCAAGGCACGAGACGCAAAATAACTTTGCTGCCGAGCGAAACACAAAATTTTTCACCTCATTAAAGCGAGGAAATGTTAACATAATGCAAGAATAGCAATTCAAATATAAAAAAGAATTACTCAAACGTTTTAACGTAAGGGCATAATACCTACATAATGGTACTGACGGCAGCAAGCAAGTGGAAACATAACCAGTATAACCTGAACCAGCGCTTCGCTACAAACCTCCGTACCCAGAGACCCGCTCAAGGTCAAAGAGTTTTCACGGACGAGTGGCCATATATTTAATTTAATTTAATTTATTCAAAGAAAACCTTACAGCATTACATTTTTATAAGAATAATTAATTAAATATAATTGTATGCCAAAAACAAGATTTCACGTATTATGTAAACAGATATATAGATAAAGAATACTAGACATTAAAAAGGAAATCACTATAATTAAATTATTATTATTTTTGGGACTGCTGTGCTTATGTTCGTGACTCTACCTATAAACTACTTGATAAATTTGCGGAACAAGGTTCATTTTCATTGGATTTCAATATGGAGACAGAGGATAGGCAGTGGCAGGCAAATCTATTTTGTATTGCGTTGATTTGAAGTCAAAGGGCGAGTCCATTAATCTAGGCAAGAGAACAAAAAAAGGCGATCGAATTTTAAATTTACTTTTCATTATCAGCCAGTACCTTACCCACCAGGCATTCACTATTCATAGTACTATTTGTTTCTTTCCTATAGCTGCATCCCTCTTTCTCATCTTGAAAACGATAGTGCGTGCCTGGTTTTACAAGCGGCCAGTACTGCAGCATACTACAAAATAATAAGTACATCGCGTCCGAATTTCAAAAACCTTTTGCCCGCTAGGGGCCAAAAATCGCTTTTGGCCGCAGAATTTAACCGACAAAACAAATGTTTCCGAGCTTTGGAGGTGAAAAATATATTTTTGTCCAGGTACCGCTGGAACGGGGGCGGCGCGGACTGGGACGAGTCGGAGCCGTGCGACGCGGAGCTCGTGCTGCACCTGTTCTGCTCGTACCTGGACGCGCAGCTGCCGGCCCTGGCGCCCGGCCTGCGCCCCTTCAGCGCGCACCACGTGTCCGCGGCCCCGGCGCCTCCGCCCAAGGAGCTGGCCATCCACCGCGTGTGCGCGCGCCCGCCGCACTACGTGCTCGTGCTGCAGGGGGAGACCTTCGAGGTTGCTTTTATTGACATTTTTTACTGACTATCAACTCTTCCTTAACCTTGATCTAGCCCCGAGGACAGAGATGAGGTCAAAGGCTCGCGACTTCGATAGATTCCGGTTATATAAACTCGGGAACATAGATGTAGACAGAGAATTCCAATACTTACTGCACTGTGCACATTATAGAAAATGTTTCAAAGCGCTTTGTGCGAATGTGTGAAAGCTCAACCAGGTATGAGTATAATTCCTACCAGGGCATGTAATTTAACCCAAACCTTTTCAGAGTACCGACCGTGTATGTTAAAAGTATAAAGGGTGTAAGCGACGGAAAGGGCGTGCTCAGTCAACGAAACTGAACAACTTTCCCAAAGAAACATGTTGGGTAATGAAAACAAATTTCACTTCTCCATTCAAATTATTCGATCAGTGTGGGCAATTTGTATGGAGAAATTAAAACTTTTTTTTCGTTTCCCAACATATGTTTCTTTGGGAAAGTTGTTCAATTTCGTTGACTGAGCACGCCTGTTCAGTTTTTAGTACACCGTCCCTTACACCCTCCGTCGTACTCCGTCGTTTGAAATTACACGAGTGGGTTAATGTATTGGTACAGGCACTATTCTAATAGCAAAAACAACGTGTTACAAACTTGTCTTTTCTGATAATTTAAACTAGTCGCTTGCTTTAAAGTTTGACAATAAAACAAGCTTACCCATAACTACAATATTCACTATTTTTTATTATTATTGCCAATGGGCTTGCTCCTTACCCCAATCTAGTCCTGAGGACAGAAATGAGGTCCACGATGGGACGACCTTGCTTAGAACAAGCGTATTCATTTGCAACTCGAATAGATTTGGGTTATAAGATCACGGGAACACAGCCGGAAGAAAAGAAATAAAATAATAATAAGTGATGTTCGTCAGGTGTCCCGCGGACGGAACAACCTGCTGCACACGCTGCTGGTGCTGGTGGCGGCGCTGGCCCGCGCCGACCCGCCCGCGCTGCGCCGGCTGCACCTGGGGCCCGCCGGCCTCAACCTGCTCTGGGTCATCGGCCGGTGACGGGGGACCGCACCTCTACAGTTACTCTACTCTACTCTACTCTAGTTCCACCCTACTCTACTCTACTAAACCGAGTTATCCTATTGTTTATCTTAAGCCTAGAACTAAGACTAAAATCCATCACTGACGGTATTGACAGGCAACCTCAACATCCTACGGGCACCACTGACTTCCTAAAACCTCTACCACTGACACACTTAAACCTCCTGGACAAGCTCTAAGACGCAGGCCAGACAGAAGAGGTGCGCCGCACGGCACGCCTTCAGCGCACCTCTTCTGTCTGGCTTGCACCGCGTCGTTCTCCTACATTTTGTATGCATGTGATTTGAACAGGCGACGAGACGGCATGCCTAAGGCGCACTGTCGGTGCACCACCGGCGCACCGCCGCACAGCACAGTCCGCTGCCATCGATTGCGTCGTCCAGCCGAAAAGTGTACCACGGGGGCGCTCGAAGCGCGCCCCGGGCGCACCCGAAGCGCGCCTCGCCCGTTCTGTCTGGCTTGCACCTTAAACCTTCTAGACAGCCATCCTAATTTATGACATTTTAAAGGACAACTAGCATTTTCCATATAACGAATACTGAGTGTATTAAAAAAAAACTCTTTCTGAGTGAACAAAATTAGCAACCCCAAAAATCGGATACATATCAAGTGTTCATACAAAAAGAAGAACGTGAAAAACGTTTCGTTGTTCCATGCATATTTTACGATTGTGGTCATAATATGTATAATTTTTATATCTCGTGTCTATTATTTTGTGTGCCACGCGTAGTAAATCATTTCATATGGTTGCGCTGTTACGGTAAAAAATATGTGTCATAAAAAATATGTTACGTCAGTGACAATAACACAGAGAGAAATATTCGTAAACGTATTTGATTGTTTTTCCTCCGCCGCCCGACGACAGATGACAGTTTTTTTTTAATAGACAAGCGTTGCAAGCAGATTCAATTTTTTATACGTTTTGAATATTAAGTGACGGAATTCCTTTACCACTGAATGTACGAACTTTCAATCAACTTACCACTGACATCCCTAAACCTCCGACTGACTGTACTGATATACTAAAGCCTACCATTAACGTTACTGACGTCCAAAAACGAACCACTGACGGTTCTGAAATCCCAAAACCTACCACTCACGGTACTGATACTCTAAAAACTAACGACATTGACAACCTAAAACCTATCAATGATGATACTGACTGTACTGATATTATTATTTTCATAAGTAGGCATAACTTACTTACTTACTTCGCTGGCTCAGCGACCCGAAGTGGATCTTGGCCTCCGACATTAAATACGTAATTCTTCTCTATTCAGTGCCAAATCTGACCAGACGGGCACTTCCAGATCTTTGCCGAATTCATCCTTCCAGCGCAGCGGTATCTTGGACGCCCTACCGGACGACGCCCAGAAGGTTGACCAAGATAAGCTTTCTTAAGTAGGCATAACGATTAAGGAAATTATGGTCGAAATTATATTTGTATACTGTCTGAAAACGAAAAATATAAAATGGATTTCAGGAAAACATATGTTTAGTAAAGCGTAAAGTAGCGTTTATAATACGTTGTTAGGTACGCAGATGACAGTACTGTCGTCGAGAGATATATGTCAAGCGCAAAAGCCAGCAGTGACGAAATACGTCCTTCGAGAGAGGCCATGGTAGAGCGTATAAACTCAACCTTAAGTCTTGTCTCCGACTGGGGTGACAAAAATATGGTGAGTTTCAACGCCACCAAAACACAAGCGTGTCTGTTCACTGCCAAAAGGAGTCCATTCAATCTGGCTCCTACTTTTCGAGGTACATCTGTACCGGTCACCGACAGCCTCGAGCTTCTTTGCATGAAGCTGTGTGCAAACTTGAACTTCGGCGCCAACATTGAGTCAAAAGCGCAAACTGCGGCCAAAAAGTTGGGTATGCTCAATAAGGTTAAGCGGTATTTCACTCCTGGACAGTTGCTAGTTTTATACAAAATACAAGTCCGATCTTGCATGGAGAATTGCTGCCACCTTTGGGATGGCTCAGCCAAATACCAACTAGCCGCTCTAGACTCGATCGATCGCAGAGCCAAGAAGCTCGTTGGTAATGAGAAGCTAGTGAAAAACAAGTTTCACAGCCTAGCCCGCTGGTGCAAAACTGCATGTCTGTCGGTATTTTACAGATTGTACTTCGGAGAGTGTGCCCAAGAGCTCCATGAGATTATTCCGCCATCCCCCTTCTACCATCGGGAATCCAGACGCACTGCAGGATATCACCCATATTTGGTTGATATTCCACACATCCGCACAAAGCGCTTTGAAACATCCTTCATAATGCGCACGGCTAAGGAGTGGAATTCTCTGCTTGCGTCTGTGTTCCCGAGCTTTTATAACCCGAATCTATTTAAGTCGCGAGTGTATAGGCTTCTTCTGGGCAAGCTCGTTCCATCGTCGACCTCATATCTGTCCTTAAGGTTAGATCGAAGTCAAGAGTATACTCGTACATAGTAAAAAAAAAACGTACAAGCACAGAATACTCTTTGGACTATCGTTTGACATTACATCTAGTCAGAAAAACGCACATTCCTATCAATTTTTGCGTTAAAACTGCGAATAAACGTTACGTTCTTTCGTGAAATCCGCTTTAATTATTACTAATGACTTTTATACTTCCGTTCTTTTTACGGTTCCGATACCAAAATGGTAAAAAAACGGAACCCTTATGGTGCGACTTTGTCTGTCTGTCACACCTCTATATCTCAGCAACCACTCATGCTATCGACTTGAAATTTGGAATAGTTTTAGAATATAGTTGCCCAACTTAATTGCACATGAAAGAGTTTGAAATTTGGAATAGTTTTAGAATATAGTTGCCCAACTTAATTGCACATGAAAGAGTATTGAAAAAATTATGATTTTTAATGTAAAGGGGGCCAAATTTCAAATTGTCGCTACTAGGTCGAGTATGGTGTCATATGAAAGGGCTTTACTTGTTTGTACATTCTGTGATGTGTTGTGATGAAAAATGACAAAAAAAAATACCATTCCCCCCCCCCCTTATCTCCGATGTTTGTGAAAGGAAAAATCTGAATTAATTACAGTTGACAGAAATTTATGTAAACATTACAGCAAAAATGAAACGATCTTTCTAAATTGCAGTTTTTTAGGAATCTGCAAATAAGCTTTACAAACAAATTTAGTTTTGCGGTCCTAAAAATGGACTTTATTGCTTCCAAAAATACAAAAAGTATATCGGAACCCTCGGCGCGTGAGTCCGACTCGCTCTTGAACGATTTTTTTTTATTACACAAAGGGGGTCTTATTATTATGTTTGAGAACCTCTGACATTTGAAGTGTGTATTTAACTCTAAGCTAATTTTTGAAACATTTGGCCAAATACAACGTCAATTTATACTCGATTTGTTCTAATGGCTTGCGCATTTTGTATGGGAAGGGAATTTTTATTTTAAAAAACGAGCCACTATGGCGAAATAAGTGATTGTATATTTCGCCATATTTGTTCGTTTTCATTGAGTCACTGGTTTTATAGCATAAATTAAGGTGTAAAACAAAAAGGTTATACCAACCCTGAAATATGTGCATCTGCCAACAAAATCTTAAACAACTCACTGAATCAGCTGATAGCGCATTTTGTATGGGAGTTCAATTTCTTTTTTCGTATTTCGACGTATGTTTCTTGGGGAAGTTGTTCAGTTTCATGGGCAGAATCATATCTTTCAGGGTTGATTGATATACCCTTTCTGTTACAACTTGTACAATAAAATTCATGTTAATTCCTCAAGGAAGAAAGACATAATTTTATCTTATTAGGCGAAATACGTCCACTGTTGGAAAAGAATGCACTACAGACGTCAGTCGAAATTAAATGTGTTGATTGATTAATTTATGACAGCAGTGTCAGAGCAGGACGAAGCGATGTGTAAGATATTGGAGCGACAGAGACACATATAGCTATGTCCTGCAACATAATTTAATTTTATTCGGATAACTTACAGCCTTGCTATAAAAATAATTGTAGTTAATCAAGATAGTTAAACATTGGCCAATTAGTTTAACTACAACAAGATTGGTGTCAAATGTCACTTTTTGTTTAAAACCTGCTCATGACCTTTGTGTGCGGTTTTAGCGCGCTAATAGTCGGTTCAAAACTTGCTCGTATTCACTCGTTTAAGCGACGTGACGTCATCAGTGACGTGACTTTAGCGCGCTATCATTGCATACGAAAATGAGGTAGTGCAGCGTGTGCGAAACGTCAAATTCATAAGACATTTGTCATCAATCTCATTTTCGAGAGATTTTTTTCAACTTTTTTTGGGGTTTTAGATTTAATTATCTTATCGAATAATCATTATCTCTCAATAATTTCTTAAAACGCAAAACAAAATCAAAATTTTAATTTTTCTCAGTGACATTGACATAAGCGCGCTCTAGTCTGGTTTAAAACTGTATTCGATCGTATTCGACGAATGCACGCATATAGAAATAAACCGACTATATTCAGTGAATGTGATGTGTGCGTTGAATTCAAGAAACAAACCGTAGTGAATGTATGAAGCAAAATAGATAACCATGATAATGACTTAAGTGTATCATATAAGTTCATTTTGTATGAGAATAATGTATTAGAAACTACTGCTTTAACTCTAAGCAATCATTTTTGTTTTTTTTTTTTTGTGTACCAAGACTGTAACAAATAAATGATTGTTCAAATCTATTTTTCATTTTTTTTTTATTTAAAAAAAAAAATTATCACTGCATTAGCCTAGGCAACGAAGCGGATCGTTGTATGAAGACCCCCGCATTAAATACTCAGTCGATGAAACTTTGCTGGGGTATTACACTACATGAGACAAACCTTCTATAAAAAAATCCAAAAAAAAATCGGTACTTTTGATTTTTCCATACAAAAAATGTATGAAAATTTTTTTTGTAAGATTCTTTTTTTGGATATTTTGGATTTACATTTAATTCATGAATTTTTTATCATCCTGTCGAATAAAATGTGCCTGAGAAATTTATGTTCGGGTCAACTGCTTCTTTGCCTACACTACATGCATGAAAAATTAATATTTTTGTTCGAAAAACTTAGGAAATCTTAATGAAAGTCCAAATTTTAATAATCACTGTTTTTAATTAATAATGTTCAAGTCAATAAAAAACCAAGTTTAGGCTGCCTGTCCACGGAGCGAGCTGGCGGCGCGGAGAAACGAGGGAATATAAATTAACCAATCGGATTGCGGGGCTAATTTGTATGCAATCCCATTGGTTAATATACCTACTCATAGGCAAAAATAACCGGCCGGTCTATTTTCTGTCGTACATTTTCATACAAGTAAGGGATCAAACAAAGCGTCAATATCTTACCTAATAATAAAAATACAAATGTGATTGATAAGGTCTTCAGATAAGATCCTTATTAACAATATTGTCAAAGAATATCTAAAATACTCCAGAAAACCTGTGCGACACTAAACATTTTAATTCGCTAAATGTATGAGATATGTGACAAAATGACGTATATTTTTTTCTGAACGATGCACGGAAGTTCCTGGATATTGTGCACAGGTCTAATCTTCAAGAATCGGTAGTCAGACACCTTATTTAATGATCTCACTGTTTATTCACGGTTATTTATTTCGTTTAGGAAATATATTGACGCTTCATTTGATCCCTTACTTGTATGAAAATGTACGACTGAAAATAGACCGGCCGGTTATTTTTGCCTGTGAGTGTATTTCCTCATTTCTCTGCTCCGCTGCCTCGCCCCGCGTCAATGGACAGGCAGCCTTAGTCCTATATTATAGGCATTGACTATACCACAGGACCACAGTAGCCTAGTTGGTAAAAGGTCTGCGGTACTGACGCAGAAGACGCAGGTTCGAATCCTGCCTGTGGTTGTGAAATTTTGCGATTTTCTACTTTGTAGATTGACTATAGGTTCTTTATATTACAAAACTGAATATTGAAAAACTGAAGGTTTCTTTTTGTATTTGTCAATGTAAGACCAACTTAACTTTCTGTTACCTTAGTCTCTATACCATCATATGAATTACATTTATCAAAACACGAAATTACTAACAAATTGTCTGCTTAACAACTAAATATGAAGTATCACAGAAATTCATAAATTTAAATTAATCAACTTTAAATAATTAAAAACTATTCTGCTATAACTGGGTTCGCAGGTTTTTCATGGATTGTAGGAATATACTCCGCTTGTAAGTCCTTGGCGTCTTTGAGGTATCCCTGTAGGGCTGCTGCTAGAGCTTCAACAAACTCTTGGAGTGGGGGCCTTGCACTTCGGGAGTGGAGGGCTCTGGCTAAAAATGGTAGGCGGCGAAGTGCGCGACCTGAAAGCTGCAAACATTTTCCAGTATAAGTGCCAATTTTATAAGTACACTGCTAATTAGTGATGGGCTGACTATGGGGTTTGCCGACTAGTCAGTTTTGAAACGGCCGGATATTCGAACGACTAATCGGCAGTGCCAATCATCCTTATTTCGTATGTGATCCCAAATATTAACAGCAGTTTTTTTAAGTCGAAAAATATATCACCAACTGTAAAATATATTATGCCAAAAAGTCATTATTTGACAGGCCCTTTGGTGTGGGTTCGATCCCCCGCCCAGGACAAACATTTGTGTGATGAACACAAGTGTTTGTTCTGTGTCTGGGTGTTATTTATCTATTTATGTATGTATATCAGTCTCTGATACCCATAGTACAGGGTTTTCCTAGTTTGGGATCAGATGGCCTTGTGTGAAATGTCCCCAATATTTAATTTATTTATTTAAATTTAAGTTTATTTCGTTACTGATAATGTATTCATAAAGAACAAACACAAAATTTAGATTTTCAGCCAACTGTTGTGTGGTTTTTAGGGTTCTGTTCCCAATGGGTGAAAAACGGGACCCTATTAATATGCCTCCAATGTCTGTCTGTCTGTCAGCAGGGTATCTCATGAACCGTAATAGATACAGTTGAAATTTTCACAGATTGTGAATTTCTGTTGCCGCTCTAAAAACAAATAATAAAAATAAGAGAATAAAAAAAATAAGTGTGATAATTGGTACACTTATAGTGCATAAACTAAAGCATAACAACAAATAATAAGAACTGGTTAAAGGTCGGGCCACATTGATCGACGGCGATCGACGGTTTGCTTTAAAAACGCGCGCAAAGTATGGAAATCCTTTCGCATCGCCGCCGTGGCGAACGCGCCCTGACGACGAAACGCCGTCGACCGTCGGCAGAGAACGACGGCGACCGACGGCCATAAGTTGTACCACAGTGTACAAGATCAACAAAAGCGAAATAAAATAAGATTTTTGTTTTAATTACAGCTTCGACAATTGAACGTCCATCTTGATCAAGAGGCAACAACAGTATGAGATGTTTCCATCGATTCATATGCATATGGAGCTGTACGGCACCTTACGGCTGCGTACGGATGCGAACGCCTCTGTAAGCGGTGAACCGGCATAACGCGTACTAGTGAAAGAAAGAAGAAAGAAAGAAAAACAATTTATTCAATGCACGACAATGAGTGTTATAAACCAAATAGGATGTACACAGAATATCGTGCGATGAAATGGCACTAGACTCAGCATTTGTCACAAGTAGTGTGCTCTTTTTCAATCGGCAAAGTGCGAAAGGCCGTCGATCAATGTGGCCCAACCCTAACTTCGTGTCAGACTCGCGCAAATTTAACATAATTCTGCATGACTGCAGACCTAAGACAGTATTTTTTCCTTAGTTGTACGGAACCCTCGTGCGCGAGTCCGACTCACACTTGCCCGGTTTTTTTCTTTCATCAGAAACTACTACATGCCATAGGCAAATGGTGAAATGGTCCAAGTTATGACAAAATAAAACTATTATGTAGAGTGCTAACTATTATGTAGAGTGAGACTGTTATTTTGTAAAGATTGAGGCATTTACCTGAGCAGCTGCTGCTTCTTTTGCAATGGCATATAGCCTCAATGAAGTCTGTGCTCCCGGCGCTTCACTCCATCCCACTGCAGCCAAAACACTTGATGCAAACAATGTTTCACGAGGCACTATGATTTCTCGTGCCATCAGTTCTGTTACCGCTCCGCGAAGAACCGAATAGGCCGCTCTGGCACCTGGTGCTGGCACTAGTCTAGCTATATCGGCTCGGTCAAGGAATGCTGAATCTACAGCAGCTGTCACATTTGATGTTGCTAGCACTAATGCATTTGGTGAGCGACGTAGGCGGTCTAAAGCTCCAAGAACTGCATTTACAGCACGGATGGAATCTGAAGGTTCTAACCCAGCTATGGCTGCTTTGCGAGCTGCTACTAGCGATTCCACCTGTTGAAAAAGACACAAATTTAGATTATAAACATTCTAACAATTATAAAGTATCAATAGTACCAAACCGTGTAATGGATTTGTGGAATAAACTACCACAGACAGTGATCAGTGATGCCTCTGTGAATACTTTCATAAACAGACTGGACAAATATTTGACACAAGTGCAGTGATATACACGCATCAGCACCATGTGCTGCTAGTGTTTAATCTTATACTATTAAACGAGCAATATTTGTAAATATATATTTGTAATCGGTTTCTCAAAAACGGCTGTAACGATTTTGATGAAATTTACCACATGGGGGTTTTTAGGGGCAAAAAATTGATCTAGCTAGTTCTCATGTCTGGGAAAATTCGTTTTCCCCATCATGAGCATTTTGAAATTTCGCGTTTTAGACAGAAACTTAGTGCCATCTGTTGGCGAGTAGAATAGCTTGCTCACCAGATGATATTTTCAGGTTGAGGCGGCTATATTATAGAGCGAAGCTCGGTCGCCCAGGTACTAAATAATAATAGGAATGTAAAATTATACCTCATCCACTAGAACACAGACAAGCATTCTATTATCTTCAAGGATCTCCTGTACACGGTCAAACAAACGAGCGACTAGTTTCCCGCTTTCGGAGAACCACTTTGAGAATAGTCCATGAGCATTTATATCAAGCAGACATGCGCGCGGGAATCGTGACAACGAACGCACAGCGAGTTTGTGAGCCAGTGCACGACATAGGGACGTCTTGCCAGTGCCTGGTGGACCGTGTAGAAGCACCATGCGGTTCCATGTCACCTGCCGCGAATCCACATTATGAGCTTCGAATTCGAATGCTGTTTCCACGAAACGTAACGTATCTGCTTTCAGTGAATCCTCGAAAATCAAACTTTCCCACAGTCCGTGTAGTTGCGCAGATGGAAGCGGCCATACTTCTACCGAAGCTGGTTCATCTTCCGCCGGGCAGAGGGTTTCTCTCACGCCGTCTGAATTGTCTTCCTTCAGAACTTGTATGCGTAGTTCAATATCGGTGACATGAAGCTCCGTGCCTGGCTCGTGCTCGGCGTCACAAAGCGCCAAAGAACTGACATGCTGACTTATTTCTCCTGACCCTGTTGCATCCAGCTCGCTGCCAGTCATGATCGCGCCTGGAGCCAAGATCATAAAGTTAGACAGGTGCGACCGTACCAGGCGCTCCACATATTCAGAGCTCGCCCGACTTTCGCGCTTTTGAAGTGCTTCCACATTCAGGACCTTCATTTTTATTGGAACTGGACTCTATCTACACGAGAAAATATTTTTAGCAAAAAGTAATCACACCACTCAAAAATTGAAAACACAACGGACAAAAATGTTGCCATTTTATTATCTTTTTTTTTTTTTTTTGGTTTCATTCTTCCTTTCGGAAAGGCAAAGAGTACAAAGCCCATACAGCCATGTCTGATGTCTTTAATCTTTCTTTTTGCTCCCCTCGTAAAGCGATAGTGAACTTTACGAAGGAAAATGTTCGTGACTTTTTGGGACAACACAAACGGGGCTTAAACACGAGATCACTTGAAATCTTCATCAGCTGCGCACTCCGTAGTAAAAGACATGTATACTAGTGGTTTTTTATTCCAAGATAAAATTAACAGACTTGAAATTTATATTACATGAAGGAGAATAAAAAGAAGAAAGAAGAATGACTAAGAATTATTTTTTTAATGCCGCCATTTTTTTTTAAATAATTTTTAAAAAAAATCTGTAGTGGACTTTTTTTTTAAGTACTGGCACCACCAAAGCAAAATAAACTGGCAACACTCAATTGCCTTTTCGTTTTTCTTCGTATAGACGTGCGTTCCAGAACAGGAAATATTATTTTGACAGCAGGATAGCTGTATATGACGCCCGTGTGCGTGGTCAAGACAGACTGCTGTCAAAGGGTAATGTTTTTCAAAGTAATATTTTTTTTGACAGCAGTGTGTTTCAACCACACACATGGACGTAACATAAAGCTATCCTACTCTCACCGCCAGTTGCACAAAGCATCTTTAAAGTTAAAGCTCCTTTAAGTCTATTGCGGACTCTTTCTGTTCTGCTGACAAAGAAAGTGACAGCAGTAGATTTAAAGGAGCTTTAATTTTAAAGTAGCTTTGTGCAACTGGCTGTGTCAGAGATTTTGCATTTGTGAAACGAAAGAGGTTAAAGTGATCAAAATAGTGTATTTTGCTGGAAAATATGTTAAAAGTGCACTAAAATGAAGAATTCGAGTGATTTAGCTTACTGCGGGTGTTACGCGTTTTTGTTCATTTACCGTAAGCACAAGAAAACCCGACAGAATGCAACGATACAGGACATGGAGACGAACTATCACACAGTTGGAAAATGTGGAGGGGTATCGTCAATCCAAACTCTTCATCAAGGGATATAGATAGAAAAAAAGACTTAACAGCACCAGTAAACCAGTGCCCTCGGCAGATTGGCTTGTGGTGCAGAGAGCCTCACACCAGGGGACACAGAATTGTGTGTGAAAAGCTTCGGAGGTCCTCTCAGGGTCCTTATTTAGTACATCTCAATCAGTAGATAGGGGGAATGGAAAATGGGGATACCCCGATGAAGCCAAAAGAGCAGCTTGCCGCATAAACTGGCCATCTTCCTGGATGGGGCTTACAGTGAAGCAGGCCACACCGTCCGTTTCTAGCTGGGATAGTGAATGAAATAGCTATTTAAGTGATCTGATCACCCGTCTGCGCAGATTCTCCACCAGAAATAATAATAATAGGCTTATTATGTCAATTCAAAGTGTTAACTATCTGTTACACAATTAGCAAGATTTTTTTAGATGAACAGATATTAATATAAGATGAATAATATTACACTTAGTGTAAAGTTGTTATTGGCCGCATGAAGCTGCTTGGACATGCCTCGTTGCCTCATCTTAAGCAAACACACTCCGTCTTACACCAAAAAAGTTAGACATCTGTTGAACACTTGATTAAAAATATCGTACCAAATAACTCTGTCTATGTCATTGATGCGCAGAAGTCAAAAATGACTTATTTTATTATGACTTGACTTCTGCGCATCAACTGACATAGGCAGTTATTTTGTGCGCATTTTTTTAATCAAGTGTTGAACAGATGTCTAACTTTTTTGTAGTAAGACCACGGAGTAAGACCCACTATGTTCAGTTGCCCTTGGGTGAAGCAGCATGCTTATTTGCCACTAAATATTCATAGTGATGTTCAGATAATGTCCTTTTATTTGACACCCAACATGGTAATATAAAAATATTATTTTGGTCATTCATGAGTTAATGTCCTGATGGCGCCACATTCAATGTAATGTAACATCTTATATCCTATAACCAGAGGAAGATCAAGACGCTTCTAATCTAACGCTACTCATTTGTTTAACTACAATAAGTTGTATAGAAGTTATGAGGCAACAGATGAACATAAATATTAATTATAATAATTGCTGCGGGTAAAAATGTGTGATCTTTTACATTGGGTTGACAAGCCCGTTGGTGTGGTTGGTAGTGAGCCTGCCTCTCACACCATGGGCCGCGGGTTCGATCCCCGCCCAGGGCAAACATTTGTGTGATGAACACAAGTGTTTGTTCTGTGTCTGGGTGTTATTTATCTATTTATGTATGTATATCAGTCTCTGGTACCCATATAGTACAGGCTTTGCCTAGTTTGGGATCAGATAACCTTGTGTGAAATGTCTCCCAATATATAATTTTTTAAAATTATATTCTTTGTAGACTGGTTGATTAAGGAAGATAATATCTAAAAACAGGTATTTGTGATTATTTTACTCATGGTTTAATTAGAAATAAATCAGATGAGAAATACATAGGAATACCAATGTCATCAGCCAGATGACTAGAATGGTGTTGACACCCAGAGTGGTACGGTTGCCTGCCAAGCCGCGAGTCCTAGGTTTGAATCCTGGTAGGGGCTTGTGCACGAGTGAAGGACATTTGTATCTGTATTTCAGTCCGGAACTGGTTTAAAAGTAATGGCCAGTTAGTCCGTTGCATCATTTCCCAGGGAAATGTCCTAAATTAGCAAGATTTTTTTAGATGAACAGATATTAATATAAGATGAATAATATTACACTTAGTGTAAAGTTGTTATTGGCCGCATGAAGCTGCTTGGACATGCCTCGTTGCCTCATCTTAAGCAAACACACTCCGTCTTACACCAAAAAAGTTAGACATCTGTTGAACACTTGATTAAAAATATCGTACCAAATAACTCTGTCTATGTCATTGATGCGCAGAAGTCAAAAATGACTTATTTTATTATGACTTGACTTCTGCGCATCAACTGACATAGGCAGTTATTTTGTGCGCATTTTTTTAATCAAGTGTTGAACAGATGTCTAACTTTTTTGTAGTAAGACCACGGAGTAAGACCCACTATGTTCAGTTGCCCTTGGGTGAAGCAGCATGCTTATTTGCCACTAAATATTCATAGTGATGTTCAGATAATGTCCTTTTATTTGACACCCAACATGGTAATATAAAAATATTATTTTGGTCATTCATGAGTTAATGTCCTGATGGCGCCACATTCAATGTAATGTAACATCTTATATCCTATAACCAGAGGAAGATCAAGACGCTTCTAATCTAACGCTACTCATTTGTTTAACTACAATAAGTTGTATAGAAGTTATGAGGCAACAGATGAACATAAATATTAATTATAATAATTGCTGCGGGTAAAAATGTGTGATCTTTTACATTGGGTTGACAAGCCCGTTGGTGTGGTTGGTAGTGAGCCTGCCTCTCACACCATGGGCCGCGGGTTCGATCCCCGCCCAGGGCAAACATTTGTGTGATGAACACAAGTGTTTGTTCTGTGTCTGGGTGTTATTTATCTATTTATGTATGTATATCAGTCTCTGGTACCCATATAGTACAGGCTTTGCCTAGTTTGGGATCAGATAACCTTGTGTGAAATGTCTCCCAATATATAATTTTTTAAAATTATATTCTTTGTAGACTGGTTGATTAAGGAAGATAATATCTAAAAACAGGTATTTGTGATTATTTTACTCATGGTTTAATTAGAAATAAATCAGATGAGAAATACATAGGAATACCAATGTCATCAGCCAGATGACTAGAATGGTGTTGACACCCAGAGTGGTACGGTTGCCTGCCAAGCCGCGAGTCCTAGGTTTGAATCCTGGTAGGGGCTTGTGCACGAGTGAAGGACATTTGTATCTGTATTTCAGTCCGGAACTGGTTTAAAAGTAATGGCCAGTTAGTCCGTTGCATCATTTCCCAGGGAAATGTCCTTTAATAATGCTATTTTGTGATGACTGATGACTTTTATAGTTCTTCATCGCATTGTAGTATCAATCCTGAGGTTGTATAGCGGCCATTCAGCTTTAGTAGAACTGATGTGCTGTCCTACACTATACTAATATTTATTTTTGTAATGTTTCTTGATTTTATTGCTTGTAGAGCCTGGATGATTGTATTCTCACATTATAACATATTAGTGTAGTATTGTCCGAAGACACTTGATATTACAATATTAAGATCTTGTGAGTCTGCACTCATTCCTTGTTTTAGTTTTTGATCCCTTAAGTTAATTAATTTCTGAGTAGTCTTGTGTCTCCTCTTGTAAGTCTATGTTGCATTTATTTATGTATAGATGTATTCTTTGGGTAGCTTGTTACACGGTGCGGCCAAAAGTGGCTGGTGACTTAGAGCCTATCTATTATTTTGTGTGGTAAATTATCTGGCTATGTAAGCACTGATTTCAACTCCAGTATTTCATTTTTATCGTTTATTCCAAGAATGTACTTTCACAGACATCTCGTGAGCTTGACAACCCGATTCTACAAAATACACATATTTATCAATACTGCTTTGATTTATTAATTTAATTAGCCAATATCAAAGAAGTGAGGAAAAAGGTTACCTACGTATTTTAGGTTATATCTGTCAAGCAAGCGTTTCATTTTGAAAGCCGTAGAGATAACGGTATCAATAGTTCAAATGAGTGAGTCAGTTCACTCACTCGAATTAGTTAAGTGTATTTGTTTGATGTGTTGTCTTAATTCTTGTAATATGTAGCGGAGCTATTTTAAAATAGGTAAATGAAATAATAAAGAGTAACCTGAAATGAAACTGAAATTGTCGATTTAGACCTGAACACGATGAAAATTCAAGGAATACAAGGTACAAAAACGATTAAAACTAACGCAGTTTAGTTTTTATCGTTTTAGTACCTTAAAGTGATAACCCATTTTTTTTCTTTTTTTCTCTTGTATAAAAAATAAATCCACTGTATCAGTTTTGTGAGGGGCCCACAGTCCTAACTACTCGACGAGGCGTAGTGAACGTAGGCTACCTGGTGTGAAGGGGAGGGGATGCGAGCCAGGATGGAGACACCCTCCGTGACAATTGTCACCGGGTCTGTGCCTGCTCTCAAGGCCTTGAGAACGGAGAGCAGGAGCTCGATGGCAAGGTCGATGGCTTCGTGTGTGACTGAAGTTGTTGACACCTCCGGGTGCTTCGTCTTCACTCCCACGGCTTGTGGGGAGAAGACCGTGTTAATAGGCTCTGTGGCAAAGGCGGTACAGCCCAGGCAAGCGGCTGTCGAGGGCCCGCGGTTGCGGTTGCGGGGGGCTTCGACGGGGTGCGGTGAAGCGGCGGTAAGGCGGGCGACTGCACTTTTGCAAAGCTTGGCGGTGATTTCTTCGCGAAGGTAAGTGGCCTGGGCGACGTTGTGAGTGGCCTTTGGTCGCCTCATGACCTTCGTGGTAGAGGCAGGGGGAGCCATGACTCCCCTCGAGATTGACATTTTGCCTGCTCTTACTAGGTAGTTTCTTGACAATTGAACACTGACAGTGACGCAATTAGAGAACAATTCCAACGTTGCGCGGGAATATTTCACAGAGGTCTGTCTGCTACAACCTGCTTTATATCCGGCCTAATAGTACTTGCACTACGGATTGTTTCTTGAAATCAACGCACACATCACATTCACTGAATATAGTCGGTTTATTTCTATATGCGTGCATTCGTCGAATATCATCGAATACAGTTTTAAACCAGACTAGAGAGCGCTTATGTCAATGTCACTGAGAAAAATTAAAAGTTTGATTTTGTTTTGCGTTTTAAGAAATTATTGAGAGATAATGATTCTTCGATAAGATAATTTAATCTAAAACCCCAAAAAAAGTTGAATAAAATCTCTCGAAAACGAGATTGATGACAAATGTCTTATGAATTTGACGTTTCGCACACGCTGCACTACCTCATTTTCGTATGCAATGATAGCGCGCTAAAGTGACGTCACTGATGACGTCACGTCGCTTAAACGAGTAAATACGAGCAAGTTTTGAACCGACTATTAGCGCGCTAAAACCGCACACAAAGCTCATGAGCAGGTTTTAATCCGTACTGTTGGATGACTGCTTGTCGTGCGTGTCATAAGATCTTGTATTACTTCTCGGACTCATATGGTCCAAATTATTTAAATGAGTTGACTCATTAATATGACTCATAGAAACTGACCAAATGGTTCAAATTATTTAAATGAGTTAACTCATTAATATGACTCATAGAAACTGACAACTCTCAGTCAAATGATCTGCCGACTTAGAACGAGCCTCTAGGCAAAGGGCAAATGTAATTTTTTGACGTTACGAGGTATAAACTGACGCAGGTGACCTGACTCACACTAATATCTCGAAATAAATAATCGATAGATCGCAACACTATTTGTAAGTAGGGTTGTCATAGTCCAATCTGTGTTGCCATATTCCAATCAGTGATGCCGTATTTCAATAACTTTAAAAATCGATTGTAAAAAAATGGTGGCCTTTAAAAATATTCTTTCTTCACCACAATATTATCTACTATTCTATCTATCATATGAACTTGGTTTGAACCCTGTTAATTTTCCCTCGAAATAAAAATCCAACCCCCATAGTAAAATTTTACATCTCTTTTACTGCATAACACACTATCTTTATTATCCACTAAATCACTAAATGCACAAAAAAACTAAATTTCAATTAAGCAGGTATAACGCCCATGTCGAGTTCCCGCCAAAAAAAACCCCATTTTATTATCAATAATCTGTGCATACAAAACTGACTAAAACTAGCTACGCACCATGCACGACTAAAAACCCAGCATGCACAACGAAAAAAAAGGAATGCAGCTATTTCTGTCTTTCACGCTGCTGCATCCCTGTCTGAAGGTCGGAAAGCCAAAATGGAACTTAGTTAAAAAAAAACTTAGTTGTTTAATGTCTTATTTTTTCTGCTGCTATTTCATCAATCGACGTTCATTTCTTTTATTTCCAAAAGCCTCACATTTCAAATGAAAAATATTACAAACAATTATTTCAAATATTTTCACAATTTTATTATGTGTAACAAAAATAAAACGAACTTCTTCTTCGTTTTATAGTTTGTGGCTGCTGCTGAAACGAACGTGCCTTTGTCTGTCAATGTCAAGATTTTGACAGTGACGTTGACGTGATCAGCCCTGCCCCCTTCCTCCTCCAATTTTCTCCTCTCCACCCTCCAACTTCCATCCCATCAACGGTGATTATTGATTCTTTAGAAGGATACTTTTTGCTACATTTAGTGCTGGAGATCTAGTCGATCAATAGACAGTTTATCTGCAGTGCAAGAATGACGGTTTAAAGTGAGAATTGTGATTTTAGAGCGGGACTCGTTTTGTGTTGTTGGAAAGTACGATGTGCTGGTAGCTAGGATGGCAGCTGAGACGGCTGGGAGCGCGACTGGTGGCGGAGCGCCCGATGATACCCTGGAGACGCTGCTACGGGAGGCAGAGGCCCTCAAACAGCGCCTTGAGGAGGAGAGGCAGAAACTCAACGATGTTACGTGTGCGTATTATATCAAGCCATGGTCTATTGCTTTCCTCCTTTTTTTTTTATACAAAAGTCAAGCACTGTTTACTCTAGCCGAGTTCCAGATAACTGGCCACAAGTAGTTTAACAAATAGTGTGATAACAAGTAGTTTGCTTCGGAAGCTACATTAAAAGTGGTCCATTTCAGGCTACCATGTCAGGCTATTTCGTGGCTTGAAAACTTGACAACAGAGAAAGTCAGGCTTAGGCTCTGTTTGTGATGGTGCCTTCAGAATAATTAGCTGAATAACTATCAAGTTAAAATTTCCAAATTTTTTTCTAGTGGTCCCAACAATTTTTTTTTTAATGCAATTATACAAAGTAGCGACTGAATAAACTTACATGGTAGATTCAGTCTATGAAACTGAACAATCTTTCCCAATGAACATTCAAAATGTGCCATCACAATTTGTCTGTTTGAATGTGTTTTTTATTTACATATTTTGACCTAAGTTTATTGCAAAACATTGTTCAGTTTCCTGGTTGGAATCTACTATTTATGATCCATTTTTTTAATTTACTCCAATGCTTACCAACACATTTTGCAGCTGTCATAAGCAATCAGCTAAAGCTGTCAGAAAAAACAAGTTTGTAAAACAATGCTATTCTTTCTGTCAAATATACACTTAGCCTGAGAGCCAAACTATTTCACTGTATGAAGATTCAACAAAAATTCATATTAGCATATTTTTTTTTCGTCAAAAATTAGATTAGCTGGTCTAGTATAAAATAATTCATTAGTAATCCACCCAAATTTACGACCGCATGATTTAATAAAATAATAATAAAGGTATTATAAATTCCACAAAAAAGGGCAAAAATGCTATAAATATTATTTACTTTACATTTAATTACTTTTATTTATATCTTTTTTTTAAGTATATAACCTACTATATATTTGTAAAAGAAAAACAATTATATCTAAAAAAAAAAAATTACGTAAATCTCTAAGTTGCATTAGACCTATGATAAAAATGCTATCAGATCAGTTCTTCTAAGCTTTTGTTGCATTAACGTCCCTTAACATATGGTGTACTAAATCCAACAAAAGAAAAATATGGAAATTGAAACCTCCAGAAATTTAAATTGTACGAGTACCTTCCAATTTGAAATTTTGGATTTGAATTGCATTTAACCGTATCCAAAAATTTGGCCTGATATGAATTTTTTTCTCCAAAATATGGCATAGCTCTTAGGGTACATCTGGTTTTAGTGTCATGGCTGCAAATGTGTTTGTAAGTGGCGGAATTAAAAAAAATGGATTTATAAGTTTGTACAGTTTTTTTTTGTTCTATAAAAATTGCTGTGGTGGAAACAAACCAACAACTTCTAGTTTTATAAACATTTTGATATTGACGATAAAATATTTTTAATTTTTATTCTTAAGGTTGCTGAGCAGAAGTGCTGCCACTTTGAGAAATAAATTTATTGCGTCATAAATACAAGACATATAATAAGGATTGTTTGATTGGCGGCAATTTGGGGTAGTTCTATATTTTATTATCCATCACATCACATCTTAGCTTATCGTGAATAGCTTTGTATTATAAAACTGCCAAAAACGGCCACTTTTAGCACTTTACCAATACTAAGCTATAAATGATAAGCTAAGCTATGATGTCAGGGGTATAACATATATAACTACCATATGTTGTCGCCAAACGAACAATACTACCGAAAAGTTTTGTATTTGCGACGCAATAAATTTATTTCTAAAAGTAAGGTGCTGCCACCCAGCAACCGCCTTAATACTTTTTATTACTTCTTAATAATTCCTAAAAGTTTTAATATTTATCCTTAACTGCTTATAAAAATAAGTGCTATCTTTTCTGAACTATATCTATAACAAAGAAGAGAAAGTCTTACGAAACTCAAAGGTAGGTTTACACAAAAGACAACTTTTAAAGTTATCATTATTATTTATCGCTGCTTGATGAGATCAGTGACAAATACAGATGCATCCTGCTATTGACCTATTATATCAGGACTATTTTCAGAAAGATAAAATGTTGACTTATGGCACTTTTTACGTGAATTTTGTCCGTGTACTCATAGAATTTTAACCGTTAGGTCACTGTTTTATCACTTGCATGTTGATTGCATGGACAGATCTAGAATGCGAATGATATCTGTAGTTTGCATGCCTTCGAAAACATCGTGGGAAATGACTCTTAGGGCGTCTGCGGGCTCCCGAACGCGTGTGAAATAGTATAAACAGCGTATAGTAGATCGAGAATTGAGGTTATAGGTTATTCTCCGTTCAGGCCATCTATCAATCAATCAATATCGTATAATAGTATCAGTGCATTCAGTGTCATGTCCTGAACTAAAATATATGAAATGACAAAAGCGCATGTGGTGGGGGTGGAAACTGTGACGTCATAAAGACGGTCATACAAAAAAAAAATCTCTTAAACATACCATGTGGGGTATCTAATGAAAGGGCTTTACGAGTAGATTACAAATGTATAACACACTACAACATTTTTATTACTTGGTCTAATAATTTATTAGAAAATGTCAAAAAATTTCACAATTCAGAGTTGACTTTGAACTGCTCTATATTAAAAACGACTTTATAGATTTTTACAAAATACATACCAAAAAACTTTAAACATCCTCTTTATAGTGTCTAAAAATAATTACCTAAATATATCATAATATAAGAGAAGAACATCAAATTGAATAACAGTATAATTTCCTGTTTGTACAACAATTACCCTGCAACAAATAACAAGTTAATAAGTACTCTTTAACTAAATAATATTTTTTATTTATTTGTGGACTTACATCAGATTTGTTTTTACTTAGTTTAAACTTAATTATTTAAATTAATTTCTGTCTGCCCCTTGGCAAAGGCCTCCTCCAATCTTCTCCATTCCTTTCTGTCTTGTGCCACTCTTGTCCAAGTTTGTCCTGCTGGTTCCACAATTTCATCCTCCCACCTTTTCTTTTGACGGCCTCCAGCTCTTTTTCCATATCCAGGACACCAGTGTAATATGGCTTTTTTTTGCTCCACTTTTCTCTGCCTCTTGCCATGTGGCCTGCCCACATCCAATTCAATTTCTTGATTTTTAATGTCACATCCTGCACTTTTGTCTTTTCTGTGATAAATAAATAAATAAATATAAATATAAAATAGGTTTTTATTTCGATTTTACAGTGCATATCTTATAACTACTAGGACACTCCCTTTAAGTGTTTAACCTGTATTGGGAGGCCCCGCTCTTCCCTAGTACATTAAATGAGTAGTGTAAGCAGCAGGATTTTGACAATAATAAGTATAAGGACAACCAAAGAGATAAAAATAATTAATAAACCGAAAAAGAAAAACAGCAGTGAACTAGAAAGAAAAACAATTTTAAAATTATACTATTTATGAAGTTAGTAGAAGTTTATGTAGGATTGTATGTGAGGATGTATGTATAGTTGTGTGTGGATGAGTATGTGTGTGTGTGTGTGTGTACATGTGTATGAGAATGTACATGTGTGATTGTGTAGTACTGTGTCTTATCTTGTCAATTTTACTTTTTCCAGTCATGATCCTCTCCATAGCTTGTTGGCATGTTCTTAATTTATTAATTTGTGTTTTAGTGAGAGCCCATGAATATAGTTTTTCCTTAATATTGGTTAGACTTGTCTTGAAAAAGACTGGAATAAAAAGTTAAAAGGAAAAACATAAAAAACTTTGTACTGCCATCTTTATGACGTCACAGTTTTTACCCCCACCATTTTCGCGCATGTCATCTCATATAATTAAATTCATTACTTGACACTGAAAGCAATGATACCATATACACCCATATCCGAGATGATTTGCAATCCTCCTCATCTTTTGAATAAATTTCCGATCTACTAGCACACGCGTGCAGGCGCCCGCGCGAGTTTCAGCGGACGCCTTTAGTGGAGCTGTTTCACCATTTTGTCCCAGTTTTATGTAGTGTTATATGTTGTTAATTTTGGTTTAATAAGCTTGTGGAAAATGTCATCAAATAATAATAAACATCACTTCTGTAGGGGTAGATAGTAGATAGACACCAAACAGAAACATCTTTCCACTTTCTTTTCTCATCAAACTATTACTACAGCGCATTCAAAACAAGTTTGTCCATGACGGTTATTTTCCGCGCATGAGTGACAGGCAGAGAGCCAATGAACGATTCGCTCGCCCCCCCCGCGACTCATTTTTTGACTTCTGCGCATTAACGGTCACAGACAAAGTTATTTTGTAGATTCAGATTCAGATAATTTTATTCAATGTAGATTCTTTACAGAATACTTATTGAATGTCATGCAGAATACAATGCAAATAGAGCGAGTCTACGCCGTTTCGGATCGTGCTATGGCAGCGTAAAAGAAACGGCAAGAAACCACTGCAGCACGGCCTACTTTAAGAGTCGGCTTTTTACAATGTGTTTCTTGTGTTTCGCTGGAATATCAGAGCACCATACCTCTTTGTCATTCATATAGTCATCCAATCTGTAGTAAGCTTTTTTACATAATGTTTGCTTTACACATTCTTTAAACTTTCTCTCAGGTAATTGCACTATATTGTCAGGTATTTTGTTGTAGTATCGTATACACAGACCAACGAAAGATGTATTGACTTTAGTTAATCTAGTATATGGTTGATCAATTTTATGCTTATTTCTAGTATTAAAATTATGCCTGTCACAAATTTTAGGTAATTGATGAATGTTCTTTCTAGCATACATTATATTTTCATAGATATACTGGCATGGCACTGTCATAATGTTGATTTCCTTGAACAGTTCTCTCAGGGAATCACGAGTCTTCAGGCAATAAATTGCTCTTATAGCCCTCTTTTGTAAAACGAATATTGAATGTATATCAGCTGCTCGGCCCCAAAGCAGTATGCCATAAGACATAATGCTATGGAAGTAGCTAAAGTAAACCAGCCTTGCAGTAGCTACATCAGTAAGTTGTCTGATTTTTCTAACAGCATATGCAGCCGAGCTCAATCGACCAGAAAGAGCCGTTATATGAGGGCCCCATTGAAGTTTAGAGTCTAGTGTTGTTGCATTAAACCAACAACTGTGCTGGTTTACCGGCTAGTGGAGAGCGCGTGGGTTCCTGTGGTGCTAAGACCGTAGTCCGATAGGTATCTTACTCGTCGGTGAATGAAGGTTGGAAGCGGTGTCTATACATCACTTACTTTCAGGGCGCCACCAGTCACAAAACTGGAAATGTGTTACGAATAAAGGTGTTAAATTAAACAACTTAATTATAATAAATGAGAGAGCATCTTATTTCGTACCTTTCAAATACATTAGTGTTACAATTGACGAGGAACAATAGGCTTATCCTCAAAAGCAATTCTCGAATCAACTACTTCTTCTAGGAGTTATTCTTAAAAAACCATTCTTTCTTAAAAATATTTCTTTCTAAAGACAGTCCCTAAAGGGATGTGAAACTTATGACGATAAGCTTACTTACTATTTTACATACAACGACATTTACAGGGATAGGCCTCTCCATGTAAATGAGTGACATGACGAGAACATATATCCTTAATTCTAATACATGTTGGGGTACGAGTTGGTTCGAAGCCAAACAAGTAATACACCAACCCGAATACGGCACACCGGTGTGGGGGTAGCGTTCACTCACAACGGGTGACCTGGCATTGCAAACAACGGAGAGACGTTCCCGTACAGATCTTCACAGAATGGTTGTGTCGAGGTTCAGAATAAAACGTGTGATGACTCACTTGGTCTGCGCATTGCGTTACCTCCCATGACGATGTACCGATGACATGACGATTCTCTCTTTTGTTATAAAAAAGAAATGCGAGTCAGCGCCGCGGCATCACGCGTGGGCTTATGACGAGACTCACGATATGTGAAAGAAGCCTAAGCTACCAGGTAAAAGAAGAAGGCGACATCCTGTAACAAAGGAATTACGTCAACAGAATGTCATCCACATTTTACGAATTCTACCTAACGGGAATACAAAAATAAACCACCGACCTGTCGCCTCCTGGTTCTGTTTGTCAATCTGACATTGTACTAATGGGTGATCCACAGGATTACCCTGGATATTTGTCGATTTTCTTGGAATGGGTCCGAGATGTGTGTGCTCAGTTACACGGAAAATGAATGACAGGTTAGTTAGTTCTCTTTGTCAATCGACAAAATGCGAGGACCGGATAAAAAAAAATAACAAAGCACCAAATTCAATAAGAACTTTACAATCCAGTTGGAATAATTTCTACGAAGGGGTTTATCTAATAATTTCTATTTACTTCTGCTTTTCTAATTTGGAAATATTATTTAAGAGAAAGACCGGTATCGGAATGATGGCGTGGAAAACGCACTCGTCTCCACATTCTGTGGCACTTGTCTATGGTAACTGTCAGTCGACGAACGTAAACAGTGTCTGTTTATCCTAACAAAAATACACCGAAAAACACATTAATGTTAAGAAAAACGTATTTAAAACTATAGGGGACGATGTGACGACATCACTCCGGCACTGTGAAGTGAAATGAGGTAGTGAAAACACAAAGAGGCGAATAAGACGACGGCGAACGTTGACAAAACAACAGGTTGTTTTGTATCACTGGTTTTCTGCCGGTATACTACAGATTCTATGTGACGAGACGCAAGTGGAGCTCTGCTATTCTGTCCCTAGTCCACCTAGAATGCCGCAAACCTATTCCACGTAAGTCCTACACAATAGATCAACCTTGCCAAAGGCAATAGACCTACCGGTGAAACCGTGTACTCTGCTGGAGCGTCTTGGCTTCACTGAGTGGGACGTACTCCAGCGCAGTTCCTGCGAACAGTCCTACGAATCACCAGCAAAGTACACGCCTTCCCAGGTGATTCTTTACAACATTGAACATTGTAGAAAATAACATGCAACAGTGTTAACCCTAAGAAAACTGTACTATTTACAAAATCTAATGGTTCATTATTCAATACTATGTTATGTGAAGTAGACCTTACATTTGGTAGTGCAAATTTAATACATTTAGTTTTTTTGGCGTTTAGGACTAGATTGTTAACAGTAAACCATGCATGAATCTGTCGAAGTGCATCATTGACTTCGTTATAATTTTGTGATTTCCTACTTACATTGAATATTAATGAAGTATCATCAGCAAATAACACAATCTTTGACAGATTCTTCACCACAGAAGGAAGGTCATTAATATAAATAAGGAATAAAATGGCCCCAATATGGACCCTTGAGGTACGCCGATTTTGACAACAGATCCCAGTGATTTCGTCCTGTTTACTTGTACCTTTTGAATCCTGTTTTCCAAATATGACCTAAGTAGTTTAAGTGAATTATTCTTAACACCGTAATGTTCAAGTTTTAGCAACAATGTGCTATGATCTACGCAATCAAATGCTTTGGATAGATCACAGAAGATACCAATAGCATCTTCAGATTTTTCCCACGCGCAAAAGATGTATTTTAAAAGTGCAGTCACGGCATCCGTTGTACTGCGCCCTTTCGTGAAACCAAATTGATGGTCATGTAGTAAGTTATTTCTATTGAAGTGTGAAAGCATTTGATTGAGTATGACCTTCTCAAAAATTTTACTAAGTACAGGTAAGACTGATATTGGTCTAAAATTACTGGGATCCTTTTTGTCACCAGCTTTGAATAATGGAACTACTTTACTTTTTTTCATTAAGTCAGGAAATGTACCATGATCGACACAATCATTGAATATAACAGCTAAATATGGAGATATAGTATCAATGATCGCACTACAGACTTTTACTGACATTCCCCATAGGTCCTCAGTGGTTTTCATTTTAATACTTTTAAAGGCTTTAACAATTTCGTTAGGGGTGACATGATTAAACCCAAATTCAGTTTCGCAGGCGTCCACATTCTTTTGAAGTAAATCGCTAGCAAGTGAAGATGATGAATTGAGTGACTCTGTTGTTTTCAAAGGAATATTAGTAAAAAAGGTTTCGAATTATACATGCTCTTTGGTTAAGGGTACTTTGCATCTGGCCTTTATAATAATATTGGCATTGTGTGAACCTGCCTTTACACTGATATAAAATGATCAATCATTGACATGCAATCATTATCAACAGATTTACTTACCAGACAAATTGCTCAGTAATTACTATCTTGTTGTGCTAGCAACGGTGTGGGAACCTGTTGAAGAATGTGTTCCTATAATAATGTAAGCTTAACTAAGCTGTTGGCATGTCAACAAAGAAACAAAACAATCGAGTCTGATTAGTTTTTCAACTAGGTAAACTTTTTAAAATTTTTTCCACAATTCAGAATAAAATATTAACTTGACATTGAAATTTTGTTTTTTTTTTACTTTGGAATAGAGACACCAAATTTCTGTTTTGAGTGTTCTCAATTCTCATTGTCTTGGATGACACATTAAACCATTAATCCCAACTACCATCAAACACTCATCACTCACATGTTTGCCCTGAGCAGGGATCAAACCCGCGACTTGCAGAAGGCTGGGTCAGTACCACTGCGCCAACAAGCTAGTCAGTTAGTCAACCTTTTACTGAATTTGTTTTTTCTGTCAAAGTAAACTTAATCCTTTCTCAAAAACTATCATCTAGTATGTGGCGAGAGTATATATAAGTAAACTATTGAATCAATTTGATTTTTACGTAGCAGCATATCCTCTGGGGTGGGGTTACCGCGGTCCAAAGAATTTAATTTGTATGTTGCAGTGTCGTGCGTAGCTGAGCGGTTGGAACCAGTAAACTTTCCGAATCTGAAGCTGCGACGCGTGCTCAAAGGTCACCAGTCCAAGGTTCTGTGCTCCGACTGGGCACCTGATAAACGCCATATCGTTTCTTCCTCACAGGTGAGATTTACCTCAAGACATTCCGTCTTACTACAAAAAGTTAGACATCTGTTGAACACTTGATCAAAAAAAGTGTTACTACAAAACAGCATCTTGCGATCTTTTATTTTGTTAAAAACCTGTTTAACTGCTTAGATAGTGTCTAGCAAAACACGTGTTAGACGAGCGTTTAAATTGTTTTGTACTCGTAGTAAGACGGATTATGAGCTTATAACAAAAGACGGTGCGGTTTTGGTTATAACATCCACAACTGGACAGAGACCGTCTTTCAGAATTTCATAGTAAGAAAACGTGGTTTATTTTAGGGGAAGTAGCAAAGTCACCATGCCTGTTGCCACTGGCACCATGGAGGGTCGTTGATGACCGCAGTATGAATGATGGTTCACACATTGGACTTTTAATCGTCGTAAGAACTCAAGTAGCAATGCAATGTCCAGCTTGATCTGCTCTTGACTGTACAATACAATACAAATATACTTTATTGCACACCACAGGACAGAAATTTACAAAACAAGAAACACTAAAACAAAAGAATGTACAAAAGGCGGCCTTATTGCTAAGGTAGCAATCTCTACCAGGCAACCTGTAACAACAACAACTGTACCAACTGTGCAACTGTACCAACGATATACAAAAAAGCACTGCTGCCTAACCTCCTTTTATACTCCTTTAGTCGTCTTTTACGACACCCACGGGTAGAGTTGATGGACACTTCAAAGCGTACAAACTTCTTTCACTTCAGCGGTTTTAAACTCAGATGTTTCAACAGGATGGCAAGCTAATGATATGGGATGCGTTCACGGCAACTAAGGAGCTGACTATCCCGATGCCGAGCACGTGGGTGATGGCTTGCGCGTACGCACCCTCGGGGAACATGGTGGCGGCCGGGTGAGTCACCTTAATAGCTTATTAAATCCCAGGATTGGGGCAAGATTAGGGCTCAAATAAGAGTCGGTTTTCTATTTCATTTCCTGAAATTTTTATTGGTTGAAAGTTGTTCAGTTACGTTGACTGATCATACCCTTTCAGTTTTCGGAAGACTGTCCACTCCGTATGAAACATAGTTTTGATATTGCGTTTGCAACCTTGGTATCAATAACTTGGTATTACGCATTAGATTATTATAAAAGTCACAAACATTTATAAATATCGCCTACTGGAAATCTAGTCAAAAAGCCTTTCCCTAATCGTGCGGGTTCCAGACGCTGTGGTATCAGGACGGATGCCGTCGGGATGTGTCAGTGGGGTGGCTTGAAGGTGGTGATGGAAACAGTAGAAACTCGTCACATGTTGTTAAGTATTTATTCAGTAGGACGTCCTTACAGAATGGGTTCTACATTAAGTCTGTCTTAAATGTACGATGCGCGTTACAAGACAAATAATGCTTAGTTTAATTTAACCTAGTTACTTACTTATTACGCATACTATGCACATACACTACATCTTCCCCGTTTTTGAGAAAAAAAAATAAGGATAGATACTCATACTTATTTTTTTTTTTTTTTTTACATACCCATATTAGACACTAAGTAACTATCTTAACTCAATCTTATTTTACATACTCATAATATCTTACTATTTATTTATCTATACATTTTTGTCCTATTTTTATGTACAATCACCTGTTTACCATTTATGTCTATTTTTACATTTGGCAGCAACTCTTCAATTACGTCATATGGACCTAAATACAAACTATCGAGCTTGTTGCCGGTTTCATTTTTCAATAACAATTTATCGCCGGGCTTGTAAACAATCGGATTCACACTTTTATCATAAGTTTGCTTTCTAGCAATTTTACTCTTAATCAAGTTATTTTTAGCATCATTTTGTGCTCTTTGCAACCTATACTTAAACTCTATTGGATAACTCTCATAATTATACATGGGATCTACTATATTGTTATCTATACTCAAGTTATGAGGTAACCTACATACTTGGCCAAACACTAGTTCAAATGGTGAATACTTGGTTTCTGTATGCACACAAGTATTGTATGAAAAGCTCCAATAGGGAAGCCAAGAACTCCACGAAGAAGGGTGGTTATTCGTCTGGATTCGTAAGTATGCTCCGAGTACTTTATGAGAATTCTCCAAAGATCCTATACTCTGATGATGGTAAGCAGTAGCAAATGTTTGCTCGATTTTTAATATTTTACAAAGTTCTGACATAGTACTTGATATGAACTCTGTGCCTCGATCAGTAGCGATCTCTTTCGGGATTCCATATCTCAAGATAAAATTTTCGGCAAAAGATCTTGCAACTTCTTCCGTTGTCTTAGATCTCAACGGGTACGCTTCGGTGTACTTTGACAATTCGCATTGTAATGTGAGAATATAGCAGTAACCATTGTCGTCTCTATCAAGAGGTCCTACTAGATCTAAAAATACTTTCTCAAACGCAGTTGAAGCCGTTGTTGTTATATTCATTTGCTCCTTAGTAATGCTAGTGTACTTTTGTTTTTGACACTTTTCGCATTTATTTACGTAATTAGAAATATCTTTTTCCATTGATGGCCAATAATAAAACTTTTTAATATTGTTTAACATACGTTTAATTCCTACATGACCACTACTTGGTAATAAATGAAAATCATTCATGATTACTCGCTTCGCATGTTCTTCGTCTATTCTTTGTACGTCACGTACAATACAAATTCTGGGTCCTTCCCATTTACTACTCTTTATATATTTCGCTAACCACTCAATAAACTCTTTGTTTGACTTATTTTTCAAAATAACAATTTCACTTATTTGTTTAATCTTACATAATTCTGCCAGTTCTTTCAACAACTCGACTCGCGATGAAGCTGATAAAGAATTATGGCTTATGCAGAGATTTGACTTTTCTTCTAAATAAATAACCCTACTATTCTTAGATACACATAACTTTTGTCTCCTCTGATTTAGTAGTCTACTTAACTTAAAATCTGTCATTATTATTAATTCTACGTCCTTATCCTGTTTTTTGAGTACTTCCACTACTTTAGGTTGATCAGACCTGCAGCAAATGGAATCCTCACCTTTGAGATCCGACGCTCCCTGCGCATCTCTCATTCGTCTTGTCTGGGCTCTCGTCATCACACATACTGATTTCTCTGCCATACTTTTCAACTCGTTAGATGTCAAAACAATCCTAGATAATGCATCGGCCGTCACATTATCTTTCCCTTTCACGTATTCCACATCGAAATCATACTCTTCCAAACTTAATCTAAACTTAGTTAATCTACTGCTAGGATTAGTCATGTTAAATAAATAAAGCAAAGGTTTATGATCTGTGCGAATCACAAACTTTCTGCCATATAGATAAGGTCTAAAGTACTGAATCGACCAAACAATCGCTAGCAACTCTTTTTCTATAATCGGGTAATTTAGTTCTCCTTTATTTAATGCTCTACTCGCATAGGCAACTGGCCTTTCGTTCGAATTACATAACACGCTGCCAACCGCAAATCCAGAGCTGTCAGTTTGTAGAATAAATTTATTATTTTCTGACAAATCTGGGTAATCCAAGACTGGTGGTTGAGATAAGGCTGTTTTTAGGGTTGTAAATGCCTCTTGACATTCTTGGGTCCATCTGAATTCTACGCCTTTCTTTAATAATTTATTTAAAGGTGAAACTATTTTGGCAAAATTACGTATGAATTTACGGTAATAGTTGGCAAATGCGACAAACCGTTTGACGTCATCCGCTGACTCAGGTATCGGATAGCGTTCGATTACTACGATTTTTTCTGGGTCGGGTAAAATGCCTTCTTTAGAAATTACATGACCTAGATACAATATTTGCCGTTTCAGAAACTCACATTTGCTCGGATTTAATTTTAAATTAACTTTTCGCAATCTTTGAAAAACAGACATTAAGTTTTTATTATGCTCTTCCAAGTTTCTTCCATACACAATCAAATCGTCTAAATAGATCAAACAAGCTTCGTAATTTAGTCCAGACATTGCTACTGTCATTAATCTACTGAAAGCTGACGGACTTATTTTCAGACCCATAGGGAGTCTACACATTTGGTATTGTCCCTTGTCAGTAGTGAACGACGTATACTTCCTACTATCCTCGTTAAGGTTACATTGGTAATATCCTTGACTTAGATCACAATGACTGAAGTACATTGCTCCAGATAAAGATTCTAATATCTCTGTTATATTAGGAAGGGGGAACTTATCGTCCTTCAACTTCTCGTTTAATTGCCTGTAGTCTATGACCACTCGCCACTTGCGGGCACCACTGCGGTCAGACTTCTTAGGTACTAACAGCAAAGGACTCGACCATTCGCTAGTACAGGGTTCTATGATTTTATTATCTAACATTTCTTGAACTTGCCTGTTAAGTTCATCTTTTTGCGAAAACGGGATCCTATACTGCTTCCTATAAACAGGAGTCGCGTTGTCTTTTATTTTAATGGACTGCTCGTACACGTTGGTAACTGTGAGCTTATCTCCTGGTAAATGGAATATGTCTGGATATTTAGCACATATCTGCTCAATCGACAATTGTTCTTCCCCATTTAAGTAAGAACCTAAGTTTAAGTGCTTAAATAACTCTTTTACCCTATCTACAGACACATCCGGTCGATTAAAGTTACAATACTCATACCGATCCAAACGATCAATCTCCAAATCCTTCAAATCTACACACACTTCCACATCCGTAGTGTTCATAATTCTCACTGGTATCTTTCCATTTTAGGGGTTGTTACTATGCTAGCAACAAACACACCCTTTTTCAGCTCTTTAGAAAGCACAACACAATCATAGTTATATCGCGTTGGAATGTACTTGATGACCTCGCAACGCGGTGCAATCGTCAAAGAGTAACTCGATAATTGTATAGGTATAAATACCTTCTCTCGCTTTCCTCTCAGAGACAAAGTATCTCTTTCAAAATCTATCACGCCATTATATCCTTTCAGAAAATCTTGTCCTAAAATTCCTACGGTAAAACAAGGAATGTCAGTAAACACGTAAAACTTGTGCTGAAAACTTTGATGATTGTATTTTAAATTTAAATAAATAAAACCAACAGAAGTTAAGCTACCTCCTACTCCGTTGATTTTCAAGTTACACTTCTGTATTTCACCTAACAAATTTAAATCCTTTAAAACTTCGTACTTAACTACCGATAATGACGCACCTGTATCTACTAACCAATCTAAACTAACACTATTAATACTTAAATTTACCCAATTAACATTATCGCATACCATAACTTGATTAGGGACGAAAAAACTTACTGCTTTCATAAACATTATCAATGCCTTGTCTACGTACCGGTGACGTATTCCGATCACTTTCATTAGAACCTACAAAGTGATTCATATTATTACCGTTCGTTGAACGACGGTCGCGAGGGGCAGACCTGTAGGCATTATAGTTGCCATGTCCGCGAGACTGCTGACGCGAACTCTCAAAACCACGTCGATAGTTCGTATCACGTCCACTGCTATGTGTATGAGTTGCGCGTGGCTGTGACCTAGTTTGAGAAAAGTACGTTTTCGACTCAAAATTTCCACGATTTTGCCCAACACGTGTAGTACCACGACCACCACGTGAATTATAAGCAAAACCACGGTAACTTCCACGATGAGTTCCACGCTGACCTTTATTATGGGAATAAGAAAAAGTTTGGTTCGAGGAGGATGAAGTGACCTCATCTTCGGCTACTTGTATCGCCTCTCGTAATGTAGTCAGACCTCTAGCTGATATGATCGTACTTAACCTCTGACTACGGAGACCTTCAGCAAACCGTTTAACAGCGTTCTTCTCGTTCAAAGGGCGCAAATAAGAATAGGCGGTATCGTCGTTACCTGCCTGAGAGATAGTGAGATCGACGAACAACTTCTCTATCTCTTCTCCAAAATCTCTAATCGATCTATCGCCTTGCCTGGCGGTTTGTAATTGAGATTGCAACGCAGTGTCAGATTTCACTGTTAATAAGTGCAATTTCATATCAGTAATTAAATCTTGGATGGAATCGTATTTGGTTTTTAAACGCATTTTAGCACCAGAATTCAATCGAGTCTTAAGCACAAAATTAATTAAACTTTTGCTATCGCTTTTGTCTATCATCGAGTCGTATAACTCTATAGCCTCTATTAATTCTAAAGTTACACATTCTTTACCGTTCATTTTTGGCAATAAACTCACTGCCGTTTTGAGGCAAAACTTCTCAGAAATCGGTTCAGGAGCCATGTTGTTTTTTTGTGGCTGACACGGTAAGCTTAAAATACTCTGATAAATTTCCTCTATTTTACCACATAAAGCAATAATATCAAAAGAAAGATCTACTGGAAGACTATCAACAATATTACTAAACTCCTTGTACAATACACAGGCCTCGGCTATCTTCTTCTCGTAGTTGCTACCATGACGCCGACTGGGGCCTAATTTTACTAGATTGGTTCTTAACGCTTTTAAATCTACTAATATATTTTCGAATTCTAATTGTTCGTCTTCCATTAATCTATCTTAAAATTGAATTTAATTAAAGTTACATACCTAATATACGAATTCCCTGACTAAACATAATCAATTAAATCCACTTACATAATACACCGACTTTACTTCGCTAATTAGGTCATCACTACGCGGGGCGGGCGGGGCACACGGTGAAAAACGCTCGGTGCATCGGGCGCTGCGCTGGCGCTGGCGATACGTAGGCGGGGGGTGACTCGTTGGCTGTCATCTACTTGCTGAGTGGGCCGGGCATGGTCCCTGGACTCCCTGGAATACGGGCCGGGCATGGTCCCTGGCTCCCTCGTACGCTTCTCCCTTGAACGATGACATTTCTTCTTTCTTCATGAAATAATTTTCTTCGTTCTTCTGTAATATTGCTTCCAAATTCTTCTATAATTATTGCTGGCTTCTTTCTTGATATTTTTCATGAATTTCTTCTTAATCTTCTGTAGGTAGATTATGCAGGCTTCATTCTTGATTTCTTCGTAGTTTTCTTCTGTCGTTAGTGGAGGCTTCTATCTTGTTTCTCTTCATTATTTTTCTGTCTTCAAAGTTCCATTGCAGTTCGAAAGGCAAGGGTCGCCATGTGGTATCAGGACGGATGCCGTCGGGATGTGTCAGTGGGGTGGCTTGAAGGTGGTGATGGAAACAGTAGAAACTCGTCACATGTTGTTAAGTATTTATTCAGTAGGACGTCCTTACAGAATGGGTTCTACATTAAGTCTGTCTTAAATGTACGATGCGCGTTACAAGACAAATAATGCTTAGTTTAATTTAACCTAGTTACTTACTTATTACGCATACTATGCACATACACTACAACGCAAAGGTGCCCTTGTCTTGTCACTTGTCGTTTTGGATGGCAATGGACAACTTCGCTTTCAAGGGGCGACTTCGCAGCACTTATTTGGCGCAATTTCACGTGCAATGCCTCTTTGTTTAGCCGTGCAAGGGATTGAATTGTTAACGATGAAGCAATGTACGAGCGAGGCAAATTTGCGCGTGCATCTGAACAGGGTCGTAATGTTGGCAGCTCTTAGGGCGCGTCCCCATTAGGCTCACAGTGAGCGGCTGAATGTCCGCTGACTGACTCTGAGCGGTGTACCGGCTGCGTAGTGAGCTGACTGAGCCGCCGACCGCGAGCATCGTTCGCAGCGACTCAGCTGCTCACTGAATGAATCCGCAAGCGAAACGCCGCAAACTGCGTACAGTACTAGCTGAATGGACACTCCGTTTAAGATGTATAGGGAGGTGTACTAGAGGCAAACAGCTAGCCGCTCACTGTGAGCCTTTGAGAAAGAAAAATTAAAATGTCACAATTTTGTTACAGAGGTCTGGACAACAAGCTAACAGTGTTTAGTCTAGGCGGCGAAGAGGAAGGTAGTGGAGCCGCGACCGGCACTGCGGGGGCCAGGAAGCGTACCGTCGCCACACATACATCCTACATCTCCTGTTGTCTCTTCCCCAACTCGGACAGGCAGATCCTGACCGGGTCTGGAGATGGGTCCTGTGCGCTATGGGATATTGAGTCTGGGCAGATGTTGCAGAGTTTCCAGGTAAGATCATAATCATCATGCTTCTTACGTGTCCTGCTGTTTGCTCCTCAACTCTGATGGGCAGATCCTGACTGGGTCTGGAGATGGACCATGCGCGCTTTGGGACATAGAATCTGGGCATATGTTGCAGTTTCCAGGTTATATTGTAATCATCATATTTCCTACAATTTCTGCTGTTTGCTCCATATGTCCCGTTGTCCGTTCCCCAACTCTGACAGGCAGATCCTGACCGGGTTTGGAGATGGCTGCTTGCTATGGGATATCGAATCTGGGCATATGTTGCAGAGTTTTCACATAAAATATAATCATAATACTTACTACATCTCTTGTTCTCTGTTCCCCAACGTTGTCAGGCAGAACCTGATTAGGTATAGCTAGATTAAATGGCAAACATTATTTCCTTCCTTCCTTCTCTATTAACCGGAGAGCTAGCTACGGAAATACGTATACAATTTATAGAGCAACGAAATCCCTCTAGTTATAGGTTACACAGTAACTAGACAGATTTTGTTTCTTTATAAATTGCAAACGCATTTCAGTAGCTATCTCTTCGACCATATATGAAACAACCACCATAACTACTACAGGAGCCTATTTTGTTTTAAGACGTACAAATTTTAAGCGCGTAGAATTCATACATATGTCGTAGGCCGACTGTTGAATTGGGCCGATCGAGATCTGCCTGGGCACATCACGATACGCCGGCATTTCTTGATTTGCCTATCTAATACCCGCCATATCGTTCAAAGCATAACGTTTGACGATTTGCCTGGCCATGCTTGGGCAAATCGATTTTGTAGGGTGACCACAGTGGAAGCAAATAAAATGAAGTCTAGATAATAATTATTTTACTACTTAGATAATAAAACCTAACCTAACTAACCTTACCTAATACACAGCTAACAGAACGCAAATAGCGCCACAATTTTACTAGATAATAAAACCTAACCTAACTAACCTAACACACAGCTAACAGAGCGCAAACAGCGCCACAAGCGTCGCGAAACGGAACTACATTACGATGTGCCCAGCCATATCTCGATGTGGCCAAGTGACTAGTAGGGCAAATCGACAAATAGGTTGCTCTCATTTATCTGCCCAATTTTATATTGGGCACTTCATGAAATAATTGGCCAGATCACGAAATGCCGGCACATCGTGATGTGCCCAGACAGATCTCTCTTGTAGAACAGTACTCTAGTACTGAATTTCACAACCCAGTAACCTGTGAGAAACTTCACAGAAAGCTGGAAAATAAAATGTTGATGATCCCGAAGGTCTGCAATTACTATTGAGAACGAACACGTAAACACCTAGTACCTAAACTATATAATGAATTCCACTTGGATTAAAAGGTGTAAATGTTTCTAAACACACTTTCAATTGTAAACTTAACGACTTTTATCTTAAAAAGCTAAATGTGTAACATATAGTTGTGCGGTCAACCTCACGTCGGTAGAAATATTTGTAAACCTATTACTATGTAATAAAGTCCGGAATGTTTCTGCTGACGTGTTGTTGGGAGTAACAATATTTGTGGCGTAGCCTGATTTTACCTTTTGTATCACTTGTACCTAGTTTTTGAAAGTAAGCTTGGTTGAGGGCAAGCATATTATGTGTAACCATCATGTAACAGTAAGGAGTCATGTACTGCTTAGTGTACCTACAAGCTCTAAATTGAATAAACTTTTTTTTTAATTGGCCCAGTTCAACGATTGGCCCACGACATATATATTTTTTAAACTATTATACGCTATATTACTAGAAACATCCTCTTGGCATGACAATCTGTTAAATTGTGGGTGTGAGTAATTCTCATATTTGTTGTTGCAGGCACATTCGGCAGACGTGATGAGTGTGGACCTAGCGGCGTCCGATATGGGCGACACGTTTGTGTCCGGCGCGTGCGACCGACAGGCGCTAGTGTGGGACATGCGCACTGGGCAGGCGGTGCAGGTAATGGTTACTTATTTTTTTTTTCGTAAGGATCGCCAACAATACACGTATGTTAACACTTATTATAATACGACATGATTGTATTGATTCTGATACGTAATAACTATTAGTTAAAGGCAAACACAAAATTAATTAGAGTACCTTACCTAACTACTTACTTTTAACTACTTAATTTTGATACTAACAATATACATGCAACAACAGAGACAATACAATTTTGTTAATTTCTTTTTAGACAATACAATGTTTAATGATGATTTTCACCTAATACGGATATTTGGCCGAATGAGCGTTTAAATTATTGCCGAAAGATTTAGTAAATTTCCTCATCATTTTGAGCCGTTCTTTTCTAAACATTTAGATAGCGCAGAACGCGGTACAGTACCATAACTCTGTGTTTTGAATGATAATCGGCATGGCTTATAGCTAACTTCGCAGCGGTTGTGCAAAATTAGATCGCAAACAAAAATTAGTTTTGTTAAATCTATACGATCATTAAATCGTATAGAACCTTAGACAGACTAACCCAATTTGTCACCGAAAGGGTCGGTAAACAAAGGAGTTTTACCTTGAGTAGTAAAGAATTAATTTTTATTTTATTATAACTGTTTTTATTCATTTTGGCTTCGGTCTTATCACGGTGAGCTTCAAAGAAAAAAGTATATGATCTGTCTCTTATCACAAGTAAATTTTGTTTATTTATACCTTAAGGTAAATATATTATAAGTGTCTGGCTGATGGCGTTTTTCCTCACGCATTGAAAAAATCTATTACTATCCCTAATTGAAAACTATCGCCCCATCTCGTTACTACCGGCTTTATCTAAAATACGTTCAGTCTGCTCGGATCGGTGATTTTACAAGTGACGAATGCCCAGTTGAATATGGAGTACCCCAGGGCAGTATATTAGGCCCAACACTTTTTCTTTGCTACATTAACGATCTCTGTAACCTAAATATTCCAAATTGTAATATAATTTCGTACGCGGACGATACCACTTTGACTTTTTACGGAAACCCCTGGGAGGAGACCTATAGGACTGCCCAAGAAGGTTTCAATGTAGTTACTCATTGGCTTGCACTAAATTCCCTTACATTAAACTCATCCAAAACTAAATACATCACGTTCTCTATAAAAAAACCGGCCAAGTGCGAGTCGGACTCGCGCACTGAGGGTTCCGTACCACCACATAACATAATTGTATTAGTTGAAATTTCAGTAAGTTAATGTGCTAGATTTTTTGAGTCCGACACGCGCTTGACCAAATTTTATTATTTGTTGTTGTTTTATAGCCTATGCTATATAAACATACCAATTTTCAAGTTTGTAAGTGTTCCCGTTTTTAAATAGAACTAAAACAAAAATCGTCTCAGCAACCATCCAACTTGACCCCTCTCTTATATGAATGTTCTTGATACGGGAGCTCACCACAATTGGTTACCATTAGTTGTGAGAAAAGTTGTAATATTTAATGATTTCAGACTTTTCCCATTATTTGTACTGTGAGACCTAGCTTCTTGCCAAATTTCATAATTTTAGGTCAACGGGAAGTACCCTGTAGGTTTTGCATTTTTGAATAAATGTATGGAGATGAGGACATAAAATGCCATATCTTTTGATTGCGTCGTTGTAAAAAATTGAAATTTTCTGATCTTGTGTGGTTCATGGATCCTAATATATGGTATTAATTTCAACCTGATACCTTTACCCGTTCGTGAGATAAAGGGTCTTGACAGACAGACAGACGGACAACAAAGTGATCCTATAAGGGTTCCTTTTTTTCTTTTGAGGTACGGAACCCTAAAAAAAGATCACATTATAAACTTAATTCAAAAAGTTAGAAAGTTAATTTACATTTTTAAAAATCTTAGGGATATTACTGATTGGAAACTACTAAAAACGGTGTATCAATCCTTGTGCCAATCTAGCTTAACTTATGGCATTACAGTATGGGGGGGTCATGCAAAACTAACTTATTAGTACTAGAAAGAGCACAGAGACTTATACTTAAGGTAGCCTTACACAAACCTCGTCTTTTCCCTACGACTAGCCTTTATAAAGAAGCCAATGTCTTAGCAATTAGAAAACTGTACATCCTGTCCACTATTTTAAAAAAACAGCAAAATTGATTTTACAGCTGTTAGCGAAATTGCAAACACAAGAACAGACTATGAAGTTTGTAAAGTTACTCCAGTAAAAACTACCTTTGCGCAGAAATTTTTCAAATTTAGAGGTGGTAGATTATATAATGAAGCAAATAAACTTTTTTCAATAGTTTTTTTGTCCAAAGTTGAATACAAAAAGGTCATAGCGTGGCTTTTGGACCTAAATTATGAGGATACAGAAAAGCTACTTAACATTATTACATAACTTTTCTAACTGGGTGCAAGTGCTAACATATAGTTTTTTACATACTCACACACACACACACATATACACACACACTGACACATACACTAATCACATACATTTACAAACATCCTTTTTGCTTGTTAATTAAATTTATTTTTGTAATTACCTTCATTAAACTGATAAAAGTATTTATATTAAGAAGGCAACTCCTAAAAATATTCATAAAATAATTAATAGAATAAAGACGAATAAAGCCCCTGGGGCTGATGGAATTAGGCCAATTGATATTAAACATATATCAGACAAAATTGTAAACGCCATAACGCATTTCATTAATGTAAGTATAAAGACTGGTCTTTATCCCAATAAACTTAAGGAAGGCATTGTTAGACCTATTTACAAGACCGGTATTAAGAATGATTATGGTAACTATCGTCCGATTACTATCTTACCTATTCTAGATAAGATAGTAGAAAAATATATAAGCACAGAAATTCTCTCTTTTTACAAAGAACATAAGATCCTGTCTGAACAACAATACGGGTTTCAACCTGGGAAAAGCACTACGCAGCTGCTTTCCAAATTCACCGATCATGTCAATGAATGCCTTAATAATAATAAAAACCGGTCAAGTGCGAGTCGGACTCGCGCGCCGAGGGTTCCGATATACCTATAGTATTTTTGGAAGCAATAAAGTCCATTTTCAGGACCGCAAAACTAAATTTGTTTGTAAAGGTTTTTTGCAGATTTCTGAAAAACTGTGCAACTTAGAAAGATCGTTTTATTTTTGCTGTAAAGTTTACATAAACCTCTGTCAACTGTAATTAATTCAGATTTTCCCTTACTCAAACTTCGGAGATAAGGGGGGGGGGAATGGTATTTTTTTTGACATTTTTCATCATAACTTGAAAACTAAGAAACTTAAAAAAATACAAAAATATATTTTAAAATGTACAAGTAAAGCCCTTTCATATGATACCCCACTCGACCTAGTAGCGACAATTTGAAATTTGGCCCCCCCTATTTTGGCCCCCTTTACATTAATAATCATACTTTTTTCAAAAAAATTTCATGTGCAATTAAGTTGGGCAACTATATTCTAAAACTATTCCAAATTTCAGCTCGATAGCGTAAGTGGTTGCTGAGATATAGAGGTGTGACAGACAGACGGACAGACAGACAGACAGACAGACAGAGCGGCACCATAAGGGTTCCTTTTTTTTACCATTTTGGTATCGGAACCCTAAAAAGCATGTGATAGTTATATTTATAGACTATAGTAAAGCTTTCGATACCTTGCGTCATGAGACGTTGGCTGAGAAGCTGGATAATAGTGGCATAAGGGGACCATTATTGCGATGGTGTGAAAGTTATCTCAGTAATCGCTCTTATCGTGTGAAAGTTGGTGAAAGTTTCAGTGATTCAGTAGGCGTCACTCACGGTACAGCACAAGGCTCTGTTTTGGGACCTTTGCATTATTTGGCTTATGTCAATGATTTGACAAATGTTATCAAGAAGTGTACAGTTTTTCAATATGCTGATGACACGTGCTTAGTATCTGACGATAAAGATATTTTCGTTGCTATTCAAAAGTTGCAAGATGATTTTAATTCTGTGTGCAAATGGTCTCATGATTCAGGGCTAGTTTTAAATGCAGATAAAACAAAAGTGTTACATATTCACTCCAATCACATCCCATCTTATGATGGTTTTAAAGTCATAGCTCATGAGCATTACTGTCATCACGCAGGAAACCAAGTCAACTGTCAGTGTAAGGCAGTGGAACAGGTGAAGCAACAAAAATACCTTGGTCTAATTATTGATGAAAGATTAAATTGGGGTCCTCATATTGAGTCAGTTGTTGGAAAATTGCGAGCGTTATTAGCAAACTTTTCTTTACTTAAAAATAAAATACCGTATATTATTCGGCTTCAGCTATATAAAACTTTAGCAGAAAGTATAGTATGTTATGGCCTTTCTAGCTATGGGCGGACGTTTAAAACCTATTTAGATCGAATACATAACTTGCAAGTTAGACTACTTAAAAAGGTAGTACCTTGGAAGGTGCGGGAACGGTATCGTGGGGTAGAGGACCAGTTGTTTCAACATTGTAATGTGCTTTCAGTTAAAGAAAAAGCGGATTTCCTTCTTTTGTCTGAAAATTACTTAACGTTCTGTAATAATATTATTAAATCTGCTAAAGAAACTCGACAAGTTCTTTCTGGTAAACTGGCTACAATCAGAGCGAATAATTTTTATGGGGAAAGAACAACTCATTATTTGGTACCGCGCTTAATCAATAAAAATTTACCACTGGACATACGGAAAACAATCTCTTGTAAAAATTATGATCATATACTTAAAAACGTATTTTATAAAAAAATCGGGACCAACTAAAAATGGAGCAACCTGTAGGGCGTTTGTTTACTCATTCAATTTCTGTCCTTCGTCAGCGTGGATCTCGGTTGGAATGTGTCGTACCGGCACTGAGCCGGGCCCGTGATGTTATTGTTTGTTGTTGCATGTTATTTTCTACAATGTGCAATGTTGTAAAGAATCACCTGGGAAGGCGTGTACGTTGCTGGTGATTCGTAGGACTGTTCGCAGGAACTGCGCTGGAGTACGTCCCACTCAGTGAAGCCAAGACGCTCCAGCAGAGTACACGGTTTCACCGGTAGGTCTATTGCCTTTGGCAAGGTTGATCTATTGTGTAGGACTTACGTGGAATAGGTTTGCGGCATTCTAGGTGGACTAGGGACAGAATAGCAGAGCTCCACTTGCGTCTCGTCACATAGAATCTGTAGTATACCGGCAGAAAACCAGTGATACAAAACAACCTGTTGTTTTGTCAACGTTCGCCGTCGTCTTATTCGCCTCTTTGTGTTTTCACTACCTCATTTCACTTCACAGTGCCGGAGTGATGTCGTCACATCGTCCCCTATAGTTTTAAATACGTTTTTCTTAACATTAATGTGTTTTTCGGTGTATTTTTGTTAGGATAAACAGACACTGTTTACGTTCGTCGACTGACAGTTACCATAGACAAGTGCCACAGAATGTGGAGACGAGTGCGTTTTCCACGCCATCATTCCGATACCGGTCTTTCTCTTAAATAATATTTCCAAATTAGAAAAGCAGAAGTAAATAGAAATTATTAGATAAACCCCTTCGTAGAAATTATTCCAACTGGATTGTATAGTTCTTATTGAATTTGGTGCTTTGTTATTTTTTTTTTATCCGGTCCTCGCATTTTGTCGATTGGCAAAGAGAACTAACTAACCTGTCATTCATTTTCCGTGTGACTGAGCACACACATCTCGGACCCATTCCAAGAAAATCGACAAATATCCAGGGTAATCCTGTGGATCACCCATTAGTACAATGTCAGATTGACAAACAGAACCAGGAGGCGACAGGTCGGTGGTTTATTTTTGTATTCCCGTTAGGTAGAATTCGTAAAATGTGGATGACATTCTGTTGACGTAATTCCTTTGTTACAGGATGTCGCCTTCTTCTTTTATCTGGTAGCTTAGGCTTCTTTCACATATCGTGAGTCTCGTCATAAGCCCACGCGTGATGCCGCGGCGCTGACTCGCATCTTTTTATAATAAAAGAGAGAATCTTTTTTATAACAAAAGAGAGAATCGTCATGTCATCGGTACATCGTCATGGGAGGTAACGCAATGCGCAGACCAAGTGAGTCATCACACGTTTTATTCTGAACCTCGACACATCCATTCTGTGAAGACCTGTACGGGAACTTCTCTCCGTTGTTTGCAATGCCAGGTCACCCGTTGTGAGTGAACGCTACCCCCACACCGGTGTGCCGTATTCGGGTTGGTGTATTACTTGTTTGGCTTCGAACCAACTCGTACCCCAACATGTATTAGAATTAAGGATATATGTTCTCGTCACGTCACTCATTTACATGGAGAGGCCTATCCATGTAAATGTCGTTGTATGTAAAATAGTAAGTAAGCTTATCGTCATAAGTTTCACATCCCTTTAGGGACTATCTTTAGAAAGAAATATTTTTAAGAAAGAATTGTTTTTTAAGAATAACTCCTAGAAGAAGTGGTTTGTTCGAGAATTGCTTTTGAGGATAAGCCTATTGTTCCTCGTCAATTGTAACACTAATGTATTTGAAAGGTACGAAATAAGATGCTCTCTCATTTATTATAATTAAGTTGTTTAATTTAACACCTTTATTTGTAACACATTTCCAGTTTTGTGACTGGTGGCGCCCTGAAAGTAAGTGATGTATAGACACCGCTTCCAACCTTCATTCACCGACGAGTAAGATACCTACCGGACTACGGTCTTAGCACCACAGGAACCCACGCGCTCTCCACTAGCCGGTAAACCAGCACAGTTGTTGGTTTAATGCAACAAAATGGCGCCCAACGTGGGGCCAGGTATCGTTGGAACAAGTGGGAGGTTAGTGTCTTGTCATTGTTTATGATAGAATTGTTTTAAGAATAGAAGTACTCGGTAGTCTTTCACCATGTCTGGTCCAAAGATTTACTTTAGAGATTTGTTGGGTGATGAACTCAAATATGAACTCCGTATTCGTGGACATTCTGATGTCAAGACTGTAGCCGAGATGAGAAGAAGAATTTCGATTTTGATATCGACCTCACAGATGGATGTCACTATTGATCCACTACTGTTAGACTTAGAATTAGAATTAGACATCTGTGGAGACAAACTAAACGAGATAGGCTCTAAAATAGCTGCTGGAGATTATACCCCATCACAGACTAAAAGACTCATATCTAGGCTCTTACATATTCAATTCAGACTTGGTCGTTTACCCTCAGATGAAGAAGATTCGAAGAAGAAGTTGGAGTTACTTAAGAGGAAGTGCGCTCTGTGCCTACAGGCCTTAGATGTGACCGCGGTAAGCGAGGAAGGAGTAGAGTACGAAGATGAGGATCGAGACCGCGGAGAGACTCAAGACGCCTCAGTTGGCACAGGTGAGCTTCGAGTAACTATTGACCCTATGCGTTCGGTTTCTAGATGGGGAATCAAATATTCGGGACGCGACAGCAGACTTAGTCTACATGCTTTTATAGAACGGATAGAAGAATTACGTATTTCTAAAAACGTTAGCAATTCAGAATTGTTGAGAGGTGTAGCTGACCTTTTCGAAGGAGAAGCTCTAGAGTGGTATCGCTTTTACGGTAAACAACAAGTGACTTGGCAAGACTTCGTAGAAGCTTTAAAAAGCGAATTCTTGCCAACGTCCTATAACAGAAAAACTCTTAAAGAAATTTACAATAGGACCCAACACCCATCAGAAAGCGTGACCAGCTACATCTACTTGATGAAAACTTACTTTAGAAGGCTAGATACACCGATTCCTGAGAAGGAACAGGTAGAAATCATTAAGGATAATTTAGCCCCCTTTTACAAATCAAAAGTGTTTGGTGAAGCATATTCGAGTGTAGACGATTTGCGAAACAAGTGTAAACAGATAGAGGAAATGAAAGCTGAATGCTCGTCATATGTTTATCCTTCAACATCCACGCAAAACTCTTTACACTCGGATCTGTGTTACAAAACACGAAATTTTCGCCAGTCAAACCCAGAAAAGAAGGAAAAGAACGTAGGAGCGGTCGGTGGACCGAGAATTTATCGTATTACTTGCAGTAAATGTAAGAAAGAAGGACACATCGCCAACGACTGTAAATTCAATGGCACGTTGCATTGCTACGGCTGCGGGAAGGAGGGAGTTATCCGACCCAAGTGTCCAAAATGTAACCCTCAAAAGAATTTAAACGGAGGGAAAGCCTCGGACGCAGAAAAAGGATAGAGTCCCCTGGCCGCACCCGTAACAATCAGCAAAAACCATCTGTCGGCGATATGTCAAAAATTCAAGAAGTTAAGTTTTGCCCTAAACCTGAAGAAACCAGACCATTTTTAAAAGTTCTGATTTTAGGTAAAGAATGCAAAGGTCTCTTAGACTCGGGGGCCGTGTGCAGTGTGATCAGTGGCTCTGCTTTCCGTTACTTGAACCAGTGTGGTGCAACCCTAGAAAAAACAACATCCACTGTTAAGATCATAACTGCTAATGGATCGGAAAGTACAGCTGCTGGTAATACTCGCCTGCCTGTAGAATATAAAAACATGACCCATATGGTTACATTTTTAGTCGTAGAAGAAATAAGCACACCAATTATTTTTGGAATCGATTTTTGGCAAATGTTTAACATCGGTTCAGAAGTATTACAGTTAATAGAAACGAATAGTTTGACGTTAGAAAATTTCATAGAAGCTGGTGTACTTAAAACTTCGACGGATTTAACTCCAGAACAAATCAAGCAATTAAATTTGAGAATAGAAAAGTTTAAGAATTTAACTTCTAAGAATACTTTAAATAAAACTGACTTAGTTCAACATACGATCGATACTGGTGATCATCCACCCGTGCGACAAAAGTGTCATCAATATTCGCCCGCCCTGCTGGAACTCATTCACAAGGAAGTCGATCATATGTTGCAACTAGGAGTGATAGAACCGTCTAACTCACCGTGGAACAGTCCGTTGGTGGTAGTTAAGAAACAAGATGGGAAACCACGCGTATGCTTGGATTGTAGAAAACTTAATTCCGTAACAAAATTTGATAGTTACCCACTACCAAACATAGACTTTATCCTCAATAGTCTACGAGGAGCGACATACATGACTTCCATTGATCTCAAGTCTGCTTACTGGCAAGTAGAACTGAGCGCAGATAGCAGGGAGAAAACGGCTTTTAGCGTCCCCGGTCGAGGATTATTTCAATTTAGAAGGATGTGTTTCGGTCTGAGTACTGCAGCACAAACCCTCCAAAGATTGATGGACCGCGTTATAACGGCGGAATTTCAGAACCCAGACTTAACCCTATCTGTTTTTACGTACCTAGACGATATCATAGTGGTCTCTCGTGGCGATTTCAATAACCATCTAATTCTGTTAGACCGTGTTTATCAGAAGTTAGAAAGCGCAAGGCTTACTATTAATATAGAGAAGTCACACTTTTGCCGAGAGGAACTGGATTATCTAGGATACAAAGTTGATAGGGAAGGCCTGAGAACTAATCCAGAAAAAACGAGGGTAATTGTTAAACTAGCAGAACCTAAAACTCCGAAAGAAGTGAAAAGTTTTCTGGGAATGGTGGGTTGGTACCGCCGCTTCATTCCAAATTTTTCAACGGTGGCAGCACCATTAAATCGGCTGACCAGTAAGAAATTGAAAAGGTTTGAATGGAGCGACGATGCTCAAAGGTCCTTTGATAAACTCAAAGAACACTTAATAACCTCACCAGTCTTGGCTTGTCCAGACTTTTCAAAAGAATTCTTCATACAATGTGACGCTAGTGATAAGGGTATAGGGAGCGTACTCACTCAGAATATGGAAGGAGAAGAGAAGGTCATAGCGTACGCTTCGCGTAGCCTTACCGCAGCGGAGAGGAATTACTCGGTGACAGAGAAAGAATGCCTAGCAGCCCTGTATAGTGTTGAAAAGTTTAGATGCTATGTCGAAGGACATCCATTCACAGTCATTACTGATCACGCATCACTCCAGTGGCTGCTAAACATAAAGTCACCAAGTGGTAGATTGGCGAGATGGGCGATGCGACTCATGCAATTCCAGTTTGATGTCAAACACAGGAAAGGCCATCTGCATGTAGTGCCGGACGCGCTCAGCAGGCTAGAAGTCAATGTCGTAGAAAGGATTACATTCCCGTCGAATGACCCATGGTACGATAAGCTGTATGAGAACTGTGAGAAGCACCCTCACCGCTACCCTAAATTCAATATTATCGACAAGAAGCTATATAAATTAATAAAATGCAAATACGCCTTAGAAAATGACACCGCTTGGAAATTAGTAGTACCCATTCAGGAAAGAAAGCAGATTTTATCTGAGAACCACGACAAGCCAACAGCGGGACACTTTGGCATTAATAAAACGTTAAAGAGAATCGCTTTACGTTATTATTGGCCCAAATTATTAAAAGATGTCAAGAGCTATGTCAAGAAATGTGAAGTCTGTCTTGCTAATAAATCTAGTAACCAAGCTAGACCAGGATTAATGGGACAGCCTAAGAAGGTGCACAGGCCATTTGAAACTATATCAATTGATTTACATGGTCCTCTGCCCAAGTCCAAGAAAGGCAATACCTTTATTTTGGTAGTCGCCGACTACTTCACAAAGTATGTGTTTCTTTTTCCTATACGAAGAGCTGTGACTTCTGTTATTAACCAGAAGTTAGAAGAGAATGTATTCCTAGTGCACGGAGTACCTAGAACTTTAATTTGCGACAATGGTAGTGTCTTCACCTCTAAAGACTTTAGGGAATTTGTAGAAAAATACAAAATCCCTAATCTCTTCTACACCGCGGTGTATACGCCACAGGTAAATCCTGTGGAGCGAGTTAATAGGGTAGTCGGAGATACCATTTCAGCATTTCTTAAGAAAGACCAAAGAGAATGGGACGTCCATATTCCACATATTCAATCAGCCATGAATAATAGTGAGCATGATGCCACTGGGTTCACACCATTTTTTCTAGTTCATGGGAGAGAGATTATCTTGGAAACAGAACATTACAATCCCAATTCTCAAGAACAAGGTGAACTGACCTTCTCTGGGAGAAATGAATACGCTGAATCCTTGAAAGAACTTCGGACGATTTATTCAAAAGTTAGAGAAAAGCTGGCCGCAGCATATGAAAGAGGAAAGCGAATCTATGATAGGAGAAAGAGAGACGTCAATTTGAGAGTAGGTCAAATAGTCTGGAAGAAAGACTATATACAGTCGAAAGCTAGCGAGAACTTCGCAAGTAAACTAGCACCCCGTAATATAAAGTGTGTAGTAGAAGAAAGGATTAGCCCGTTAGTGTATCGCTTACGCGCACTAAACGGAAAGAAAGTGGGACTTACCCATATTAAAGATATTATACGTGTAGAAGAGTAGAATTATCCTTAGCGAGTAAATATTTTTGCATGAGTAGGTCAACAAATCGTTAACATTTAAGTGTAGTTTAGGTATCCAAAGGGGATCCCCAACCAAATATTTTAGTATAGTCGCGCGCGCATTAGGATAAGGAATTAACATATAATCGTAACAGAGTAGTAATTTACTTAAGAGTAGGGTAAAATAGTATACAATAGTAACAATAGCCGTAAAGTTAAATATTTGCAAAACCTGAGTTGGTTAAGACTTAAGTATTAGTTAGTATAGGACTATTTACAAAGACTTAATCTTAAGCTAAAGGATTCGTATGTTTTCCTAGGTGTTATAAACTTACAAATAGAACAGGATTTATAAAAAGAATAGAACGCGTTCGGTTACTTAACCAAAAGTAGCTTAGAAGAAATGGTGCGTTGTAAAAGCAAGGGTCAGTGGTTCTTCGTTGCTTACACGTAACTTGTTTATAAGAAATATTTACCTTTAGTTTCTCCGTGTATCGCGAAAATTCTACCTCGCGGTACTCGAAACTATTTTCGCTCTTAGGAGGGGAGTGTTGTTGCATGTTATTTTCTACAATGTGCAATGTTGTAAAGAATCACCTGGGAAGGCGTGTACGTTGCTGGTGATTCGTAGGACTGTTCGCAGGAACTGCGCTGGAGTACGTCCCACTCAGTGAAGCCAAGACGCTCCAGCAGAGTACACGGTTTCACCGGTAGGTCTATTGCCTTTGGCAAGGTTGATCTATTGTGTAGGACTTACGTGGAATAGGTTTGCGGCATTCTAGGTGGACTAGGGACAGAATAGCAGAGCTCCACTTGCGTCTCGTCACATAGAATCTGTAGTATACCGGCAGAAAACCAGTGATACAAAACAACCTGTTGTTTTGTCAACGTTCGCCGTCGTCTTATTCGCCTCTTTGTGTTTTCACTACCTCATTTCACTTCACAGTGCCGGAGTGATGTCGTCACATCGTCCCCTATAGTTTTAAATACGTTTTTCTTAACATTAATGTGTTTTTCGGTGTATTTTTGTTAGGATAAACAGACACTGTTTACGTTCGTCGACTGACAGTTACCATAGACAAGTGCCACAGAATGTGGAGACGAGTGCGTTTTCCACGCCATCATTCCGATACCGGTCTTTCTCTTAAATAATATTTCCAAATTAGAAAAGCAGAAGTAAATAGAAATTATTAGATAAACCCCTTCGTAGAAATTATTCCAACTGGATTGTATAGTTCTTATTGAATTTGGTGCTTTGTTTTTTTTTTTTTATCCGGTCCTCGCATTTTGTCGATTGGCAAAGAGAACTAACTAACCTGTCATTCATTTTCCGTGTGACTGAGCACACACATCTCGGACCCATTCCAAGAAAATCGACAAATATCCAGGGTAATCCTGTGGATCACCCATTAGTACAATGTCAGATTGACAAACAGAACCAGGAGGCGACAGGTCGGTGGTTTATTTTTGTATTCCCGTTAGGTAGAATTCGTAAAATGTGGATGACATTCTGTTGACATAATTCCTTTGTTACAGGATGTCGCCTTCTTCTTTTATCTGGTAGCTTAGGCTTCTTTCACATATCGTGAGTCTCGTCATAAGCCCACGCGTGATGCCGCGGCGCTGACTCGCATCTTTTTATAATAAAAGAGAGAATCTTTTTTATAACAAAAGAGAGAATCGTCATGTCATCGGTACATCGTCATGGGAGGTAACGCAATGCGCAGACCAAGTGAGTCATCACACGTTTTATTCTGAACCTCGACACATCCATTCTGTGAAGACCTGTACGGGAACTTCTCTCCGTTGTTTGCAATGCCAGGTCACCCGTTGTGAGTGAACGCTACCCCCACACCGGTGTGCCGTATTCGGGTTGGTGTATTACTTGTTTGGCTTCGAACCAACTCGTACCCCAACATGTATTAGAATTAAGGATATATGTTCTCGTCACGTCACTCATTTACATGGAGAGGCCTATCCATGTAAATGTCGTTGTATGTAAAATAGTAAGTAAGCTTATCGTCATAAGTTTCACATCCCTTTAGGGACTATCTTTAGAAAGAAATATTTTTAAGAAAGAATTGTTTTTTAAGAATAACTCCTAGAAGAAGTGGTTTGTTCGAGAATTGCTTTTGAGGATAAGCCTATTGTTCCTCGTCAATTGTAACACTAATGTATTTGAAAGGTACGAAATAAGATGCTCTCTCATTTATTATAATTAAGTTGTTTAATTTAACACCTTTATTTGTAACACATTTCCAGTTTTGTGACTGGTGGCGCCCTGAAAGTAAGTGATGTATAGACACCGCTTCCAACCTTCATTCACCGACGAGTAAGATACCTACCGGACTACGGTCTTAGCACCACAGGAACCCACGCGCTCTCCACTAGCCGGTAAACCAGCACAGTTGTTGGTTTAATGCAACATTGTGTAACTAGTTTTTATTGTATTACCCTCATCTTGTTTTGTTAAAGTCGTTAGTGTTTTTTGTAATAATAAGTAATTTGTAGTACATGAGAAGTGTGCTGCACTTAAAAAACCTATGAAGGTTTATAGTGTTAAGTTCCGAAATTGTAACATTAAATTGTGAGTAAATAAATAAATAAAAAAAATAAAAAGTACATAACCTGTATTTTCCTAAAAATGTATTAATATCCGAGAGGGGGGGGGGGGGGGGCAGGAGTCCATAGCACAGGGTAACCTAGTTTGGTCTCCTGTCTCCCACATGTACAAGTACTTTCTATTTTTACATTACCTTTAAGATTGTGTTACTACTTTTGTTACTGTACTTTTTTGTGGGAGAAAATAAAAAATTCATTGTGTAAAAGCAAAGATGTCGACATTTTTGCCGACTCATACATTTCATTCAAAAACGCTGTTCTACCACGCAAGCAAATAGCTTAATTTTTAATTTTTATATCTTTTAAATTTGTATTATTAATTTATTTTTTATTCGTATTTTTTTTTATTATTCAAATTTTTTTCTAATAAGGTGATACTACTTTTGTATACACATGTCGTAGTTGCCTGTAATTACAGTAGCATTAAGTCTCATGAATTTATATGTTTAAAAAATATATTTGATGTAGGTAACCTAATTAAATAAATAAAATAAATAAAAATAAATTTATTAATATGGATTTTGCTTTTGTTCAACAGGCTTTCGACACGCACGAATCGGATGTGACATCAGTGCGTTTCCACCCCGCGGGTGACGCGCTAGCTACAGGGTGTGATGACTCCGCCTGTCGACTGTTTGACCTCCGGGCCGACAGAGAAGTCGCTAGATACGCTAAGGACAGCATACTGTTCGCTGCTAACTGCGTCGAGTGGTCTGTGAGTATTGAAAACCACAAAATGTTGGACGAATATCTGACACAAGTGCAGTGATACACGGATCAGCACCATGTGCTGCTAGTGTATTAATAAATAATAATAATATAAAGTCATAACAAATATTGGAAACAAAGCGGTTTTTTCATAGGGACAAGACAAAAATTAAAGATAAGTAAGAGGGGGTAATAAACAGTGTCGTATGCCACTCTTTGTTCAAGTTGCCGCTTATGTGAAAGAAATCAAATGATTCTAATGATCCTTATGACGTGCAGAAAGATTTAAAAAGACTAACGAACTAAGTATGAGCAATAAGCTCTGAAGATTCAGGACTCAGGTCATGTGTCCAAGGACGGCTATTTATTAGATCTTCAATTTGAATCTACGAAGTGTTGGATTCTTCATAAGTAATAATTTGATTCCCTATCATTCGCATAAAACAATTTTTGAGTGATTTTACGTTACTCTCCTGTAATCCACCAAAATGAGGAGTAAGCGGAGGATTGCGTTTGAACTGGATGCGGGGATTTGACAATTCCGTCACAAAAGATGTGCATTATTTTCTAAAAACGTGTAAAGTTCATCGAGTTTTCCTAAAGCGGTGTAGGGATTTATTTTTGTGACATCAAATCGTTCTTTCAGCCAGCGCGTAGAAAGAGTGAGTTTTTTGGTTGCAATCAGAGTCAAAATAGAGGTTTTATAGAATACCTGAATCGGTAATCCACCTACGAGATAAACATGGATTGTTGCTCCTATAAAGAGAAAAACACCAACAATTGGTATGTTGCGGGCAGGTGAGCGGGCGGCTGCTGTTCGCGGGCTACTCGGACTACACGGCGTGCGCGTGGGACGCGCTGCGGGCCGTGCGCGTGTGCGTGCTGTGCGGGCACGAGCACCGCGTGCAGCGCGTGCAGCTCGCGCCGGACGGCACCGCGCTCGCCACCGCCTCCTGGGACGCCACCATCCGGGTCAGTAGCACGTCACACTCACTCACACTCACCACGAGCACCGCGTGCAGCGCGTGCAGCTCGCGCCGGACGGCACCGCGCTCGCCACCGCCTCCTGGGACGCCACCATCCGGGTCAGTAGCACGTCACACTCACTCACACTCACCACGAGCACCGCGTGCAGCGCGTGCAGCTCGCGCCGGACGGCACCGCGCTCGCCACCGCCTCCTGGGACGCCACCATCCGGGTCAGTAGCACGTCACACTCACTCACACTCACCACGAGCACCGCGTGCAGCGCGTGCAGCTCGCGCCGGACGGCACCGCGCTCGCCACCGCCTCCTGGGACGCCACCATCCGGGTCAGTAGCACGTCACACTCACTCACACTCACCACGAGCACCGCGTGCAGCGCGTGCAGCTCGCGCCGGACGGCACCGCGCTCGCCACCGCCTCCTGGGACGCCACCATCCGGGTCAGTAGCACGTCACACTCACACTCACCACGAGCACCGCGTGCAGCGCGTGCAGCTCGCGCCGGACGGCACCGCGCTCGCCACCGCCTCCTGGGACGCCACCATCCGGGTCAGTAGCACGTCACACTCACTCACACTCACCACGAGCACCGCGTGCAGCGCGTGCAGCTCGCGCCGGACGGCACCGCGCTCGCCACCGCCTCCTGGGACGCCACCATCCGGGTCAGTAGCACGTCACACTCACACTCACCACGAGCACCGCGTGCAGCGCGTACAGCTCGCGCCGGACGGCACCATCCGGGTCAGTAGCACGTCACACTCACACTCACCACGAGCACCGCGTGCAGCGCGTGCAGCTCGCGCCGGACGGCACCGCGCTCGCCACCGCCTCCTGGGACGCCACCATCCGGGTCAGTAGCACGTCACACTCACTCACACTCACCACGAGCACCGCGTGCAGCGCGTGCAGCTCGCGCCGGATGGCACCGCGCTCGCCACCGCCTCCTGGGACGCCACCATCCGGGTCAGTAGCACGTCACACTCACACTCACCACGAGCACCGCGTGCAGCGCGTGCAGCTCGCGCCGGACGGCACCGCGCTCACCACCGCCTCCTGGGACGCCACCATCCGGGTCAGTAGCACGTCACACTCACACTCACCACGAGCACCGCGTGCAGCGCGTGCAGCTCGCGCCGGACGGCACCGCGCTCGCCACCGCCTCCTGGGACGCCACCATCCGGGTCAGTAGCACGTCACACTCACTCACACTCACCACGAGCACCGCGTGCAGCGCGTGCAGCTCGCGCCGGACGGCACCGCGCTCGCCACCGCCTCCTGGGACGCCACCATCCGGGTCAGTAGCACGTCACACTCACTCACACTCACCACGAGCACCGCGTGCAGCGCGTGCAGCTCGCGCCGGACGGCACCGCGCTCGCCACCGCCTCCTGGGACGCCACCATCCGGGTCAGTAGCACGTCACACTCACACTCACCACGAGCACCGCGTGCAGCGCGTGCAGCTCGCGCCGGACGGCACCGCGCTCGCCACCGCCTCCTGGGACGCCACCATCCGGGTCAGTAGCACGTCACACTCACTCACACTCACACCACACCCAACAATATACTATCATCATAACACCATTGCCTTGGACCCCGCCATCCGGGTCAGACTCCCATATGCCACCTAACATGGTGAATATCGTGGGCAGGTGATCGGTCAGCTGCTGTTCACCGGCTACTTTGACAAAACATATGATTAAGATTTTTTTTCAGTACACAAAATAAAAATAATTACCATAAAATTAAATCTTAATGAAAAAAGTAATTATTTATTTATATTATCTTTGGCTTTATATAAAAAAATATTATTTTATTTTTATTGTCTCTGAGTGATCGAATCAGAAATGAGGAGATCCGCAGGAGAACTAAAGTAACTGACATAGCCCTGAGAATCGCTAAACTAAAGTGGAAGTGGGCAGGGCACATCGCAAGAAGAACCGATGGCCGATGAGGCGTAAAGGTTCTAGAGTGGCGACCACGTACCGGAAGACGAAGCGTTGGGAGGCCCCCCACAAGGTGGACCGACGATCTGGTGGCGGTCGCGGGAAGCCGCTGGATGCGAGCAGCGCAGGACCGATCGTCATGGAGATCTTTAGGGGAGGCCTATGTCCAGCAGTGGACGTCTTTCGGCTGATATAATGATGATGATGAATTATTTTATATTATTTTTATCTTCGGTTTGCTACTGCACCACTTGACTATTAGCTGTGTCTAGTGTGTCAAGATTACCTGCTAACTAAATATTCATATCTTTTTGCTTTAATAATAAATAATTTGTATTTTGTTTCTTTGTTGTTACAGATCTGGGCTTAAATCTTAGCGCCTTACACCCGGCGCGCATACCCTACAGGGCATGCTTCGAGCCCCACCTCTTCTATGTTATAGAGATTAGTGAATGTTTATTGTGAATGAGTAGGCATAATCCAGAAAACACTTGGAACAAAAAAGTACAATAGGCGCTCTGTAAGTTTAAGTTTATCCGGAATCTCATTTGTTGTTTATTTGTGTTTGATTCGGATATACGAATAGTATTGGGTGTTCAAGGTGTCTTTAGACGTCGCTGTTTCAGCTCGCGTTGAATTGGAGAAGCCAATGACGAAGGCCAAAAGTATTGGACTGCACGATGATGCAGATGTGCCTTTGAGATTTTTTTTTGTAACTGAATTTTAATTGACAAATCAAATATCATTTATTCATTGTTGCATCTTTTAATGACGTCAGCTAAACTACATCGCTTCACAAACAACACTCAACAGCACGTCAGTAGAAACACTTTTGGACCTTATGCCGTGGTAATAGAGTTGAAAAAGTTTCTACCGACAAGCGGTTGACCGTACGAACGAAAATATGTTTGCCTTTGTAACATTTGGATCACAAAATTCTTGAATTGCACTTGTGGGTCGGCTAAATATTTTCTGTTTATCGTCATGTAAATTGAGAAAGTTAGTGAGCTGAATGAGCGCTGTCTGGATTTCCCTAAAAAGGTAGCTACCGAAAACCGAAACACTTAACTCTGGCCTTAAACTGAACATTTTTCCCGAGGAAAGTGTGTCTAAAAAAGTTTTTTGACGCAAATAGTATATTATTATCTAAATCCTCTAGCTCGAGTCCTACTCGATAATTTCAGAAGCAGAGATATTTAGGTATTATTTTTGGACATCATAACGCAATACAACAATATACCTAAGCATCATAGTAAAAAGTAAAAGGAACAAAACAGATACAAGGTGTAATAGAAAGGGTATATCAACCCTGAAGGATTTGATTTTGCCTATAAAACTGAACAACTTTCTCAAAATACGAAAAAAAAAATTTGATGTTCCATTCAAAATGCGCTGTCAGCCGATTCAGTTTCTTGGGCAGATTTACGTCCTTCAGGTTTATTCCCATAGTTTCAGTTTTCGGGTGGGTTCTTTAAACACCCTGTACGAGTATTGTTACAAATCTAAGTACACTTGTAAGTTATAAAACTATGTAGAATTTTTAGTCAATAAAGTTTTCTGGTCTATGCGTGTAGTATTCCAAAGATCTAGATCTAATTGTATCCTAATGTTTGAATCTAAGTTAAAATGTGTTGTTCCAGTTAAAAGAGTTTCTTTTGGTCGAAATTTCTCGATCGACATTCCTGTATTATTTTTAAATACAATAATAAATAAATTACCTGATGTTTATTTCTGGTTTTATGAATTTGAAATTATTCAGCTAAATTCAGGACGTTCAAACAGGCTAAAAGTACCAGTCTCTGCCTGTCCCTCCCTGGCGGGGAGGCGTGGCGTAAACTTTTGAGTGCAGCCGTTTGCTTTGCTGCGTCTGTATGGATGGCGCAGGCAAATTGCTTTACATAATGCCTTGGCATTTTACAATTTTTTAAATCGTCCTTTTACATAATGCCTTGGCATTTTACATGACGAGTAGTTCGTTTCTGGCACTCGCCGGCCGCTCCAACGCACGCTCGACCCAACCTTATCGATCCTGTTCGGTATCGGTAGGTCGGGTTTGCCTTAACTAACAAACCTAAAGTGCACTAGTAGTGATCTAACTCGGTTTACAATATGTCGACGCCGTTTTAGAATCGTTTGTATTGTAAACGGCGAATCATACGATTTGCCTGCGACATCGACGGAAAAGAAGCTAAAGGTATGTTCGTTTGATTGAAAATCAGTATTGGTGGTGTGCTGTGTATCCGAATTCGAATGAACGATCGATGAAGAAGAAAGAACGAATGGATGTTGCCAGAATGACAAAAGATAATTAAGTTTGATAATTTTAACACTAATTGAGGATCATTAGTTGCCTTATGATATCAAACATTTACTAAGTTTAACAATACAAAAGTAACGACGACGTTTAAGAGGATATCCTAGCTGCATTTCTTCCATACAAATTTAAATAAATTTATTGCCCTAATTCCTGTAGAGCAATGGTACTTTGTTTTAAAATAAGGTCTTGACCCCGCCAGTTAGTTTTTCTGAAAAAGAAATAAACTCCAAAAACGCCCCGTTTTCCACTATATTTAGACAACTATCCGAAAAATTTGAAAAGTTTTCAAGTAAAAAGAAAAAGTAGGAGCGTAGACCTACATTTCCTTTAAATTTCGATACTAAAAATAATTGGGTCAGCTCGGTTTTAGAGAAGAAAACAGGGGAAAGTGGGACGTCAATTTGTAGGTAAAATTGGTTTAAGCTGGTCGGTCTAAGGTTGTCTCTATCACACACTATGGGAGGATTGTTGGGGCGCTCTGCGTTACAGCAATAGTTTGTACAAATAAGCTAAGCTGCTAGGCAATAAATAAATATTTTACAAGTATTAAACATCAACAAATGTTCTTTAAATGTGTAACATTCGAATTAAGAGTCCTAAATTCTTCGTAATCAGTACAGTAGCTTTTTTTAAATTGAGAGTTATTTCTGATATTTTTTTATATCAATTTGATTTTTGCGGTTATTATGTAAACGGTTTGGCAACCCTTCAAATGTCATTTCTCTCGAACGAGGACTTGAGGGAAGATTAGTCACTGCGCCATTTTTTATCTTGTTCCTTCTTGCTTTGTTCTTTTTCATTGTGCAGTGTAGTGATAACGTTTGTGGACTTTGCGGAGCTTATGCCGCGGCGCTGAACAAGGCTCGGCGCTTTTCCTGTAAAACTAGTGTAATCTTTCACCAGACAAGATGTCGCGGGCAGTTTTCTACTTCCCACTGGCTCTTCTATTTTTAGCCAGTGTAGTCCCTACGCACGGACAAAGTAAGTGAATTTCTGGTAATTATTAATAAAGTGAGGCGAGGATAGTTTTCGAGTGGCTCGGGGTAGGTGGTAGTATATAGGTCGGCGAGGGCTTTGACTACCGTTGGGCGGAGGTCGGCATCGATTGAATTGAATGATGTCACTCGTGAAGCTCCTTGAGACATTATTGCTCGTAAAATTGTCTTGTCTAGGTATAACACATGAAGAAAATTAAAAGACTCGTTTACACTTCATTATAGTAGCTAGAACTGTTATCTTTCATATCATTAAAGTAATCTCTTTGTAGAGATTTAAAACCATGCTAGAAGATGAAGAAACTCCTACTTATACACAAATTTTACTTCAAGGATTTTTATTAAACATTGAAATTGATCTGCATGTGCCTAAACATGGTAAAAATAGATACAAATTTGTATTTGGTCATCATATTACATGCATTAATTGATGAAATTGTAAGAGCTCTAAATTCTTTTCTAAGATTAGGAGTTAGTAAAATGAAATAAAAGTGTAATCTATACATAGCTATTTATCTATACTAGGTATTAGAAAAATCTGTACATTGAAGATATTTATAAAAAATATCACATTATGCTATTTTGATGCCCTTGAATTCAAATCTCTAATTTTCGGACTTTTCGTTTTTGTTTATTTGTTCGAGCATCATGCAAAAACTACTGAACCGATTTTAATGAAGCATTATTTGTTTGTTGGCTATCGCTGTGTTCCAAATTGTACAAACGCTGCTAAAAGCGTATACAGTACTGACAGACGGTCCAAATTGATTTTGCACGCTCACAAAGCTACCACTGCTTTAATGGCTGTAGTCAATTTGGAATGGATTTAACCGCGCTCACGTGTTCGTCTGTCAAAATGTCGGTTTTGTTTTTATTTTCTTTAACAAAGCCTAAGCTAATCCCTGAAAAATATGCGCCAAATCCACTCCCATTTCCATTAGAGACAAACTCATTATAATCAAAACTTGAGAAACATCAGCTGGCTGCAAATGTGTGGGATTATATATGTGTCAAATCGATTTTGACATTAGCGCTTTCACTGCTCCACCTATTTGACTAAAGCACTGATAGCAGAAACGATGACGTCATCAATGACGTAAGGCGGTGAACGAGCGAGTGCTTTAGAGCACGCTTTTGGTCAATTTGGACCGACTTAAGCGCGCTCACAGTGCTCTAAAGCAGTCTGTTAGCGCAAATTGGACCGCACAGTATTAGTTTGACTTTAACACTGTTATAAGGGTGTAAGGGACGGTGTACCGAAAACTGAAAAAGCGTGCTCAGTCAACAAAACTGAACAACTTCTCCAAAGAAACATATGTTGGGAAAGTTGTTCAGTTTCGTTGGCTGGGCACGCCCTTTCAGTTTTCGGTACACCGTCCCTTACACCCTTTAACATGCAGACAAAATTAAAGGCTAAATATACTGAGATGCTTTCGGGTGATTTTGAATGGTATTAGATGGGTTGGCAGTGTGACCAATTATAATTGTCCAGTAAAAATGTTGTCGAGTTTTTACTACCAAAAATGAACTAAATGGAATCTTTAATGAGTAAACCATAGATTTATATAGTCAAGATAGGGCCTTGGGAACAAGCGGTTCAAAATATTCCCATACAAGAAAAAATAGCGCCATCTGTGAAAAATTGCGTGAACTACGTTGTGTAGTACTTCGGTCGGTGCTAAATACACGGAACGAAAATAATATGGCGGGAAAAAACAAAACAAACTTTTTACTGTTTACATCTGATTTAGGCCTGGTTTTTGAGTTTCATTAATTGGATTATAGTCAAAAACAATAATAAGAAATAACAATAATAATAATAAGTTATATTGTTTCTTCAACTAAGAACATTTAATTTTGTTGGTAAGTTTATTTGCATCCAATGTTGACAATATGACTGACAACGACTGACGTTTGTTGGTCCTAAACGTCAGATTTCGGACCAACGAATTGGGGACATTGTAACGTGCCGATGGGCTAGTACTTATATATAAGTAAATGGAGTAAACTAAATCTCTGCTTTAGGATAGTTTACAAAACCTTACCAAATTATTAAATAAAAAGGTTTCAAAATTTTATTTTTATATCAATGCCTGAGTTTAATTCTGATTAACATGCAAAAGTGAGTTTTATTTAATTGTGGCATAAGGAACATATTGCTTTTTCCTTCGCTCTCAAAACATAATAGTCGTAGCTGGTAGTAACCCACTCCAAAATACCACACGCTTTTGCTGGAGTGTAGGAGGGAGTTTCCTGTCCTGCAGTGCACGTTTCATGGGATGTTATGACTTTTTGTTTTTAGGTTATAAATTAACTATGCCTTAAAGTAGATAAAAATATGGGTATGTTAAACAAAACAAGAAGGACCCAGTATTTTTAAACATTTTTAAAGTACTAGTTTTATTATTTTTGTTGTAAAGGGTTACAATTACGTGAAACAAATCAATTTAATTTAGTTGTCTTGTCTAAACTTGGTAATATAATATCTTTCATGCTAATATATTCTGGTTTTACCAGTTGTATAAAGAGTGAGGTATCAAATATTGACAGGAATGGTTCAGTTTATCATATTACTTTAAATAGAAGATATGCCTACTAAAACTATTGTAAAGTTTTTTCAAGATTCAGATATCTACAGGCTGAATTAACATTCATGAGGATTTAATTTTTAATTTTTTTCTATTAAAAAGGAAACTTATAAATATGTTAGTTAAAGTAAGGCCAATGTAAGAAGTCCGTTTTGATGTTTCTTTCCACATTTGTGTATTGACACAGGGTTAATTTTTCGTTGCAGTTCATAATTTAATTTTTCATTCGTTTGACAGCTGTCACAACACAAAAGACTTATTAGCAATATGGTTTCAAACCTGCATATGAGCGTTGTGTGCGGTTTTAGTGCGCTAATAGTCTGTTCAAAACTTGCTCGTATTCACTCGTTTAAGCGACGTGACGTCATTAGTGACGACACTTAAGCGCGCTATCATTGCATACGAAAATGAGGTAGTGCAGCGTGTGCAAAACGTCAAATTCATAAGACATTTGTCATCAATCTCGTTTTCGAGAGAATTTTTTCAACTTTTTTTGGGGTTTTTAGATTTAATTATCTTATTGAATAATCATTATCTCTCAGTAATTTCTTAAAATGCAAAACAAAATCAAAATTTAAAATTTTCTCAGTGACATGGACATAAACGCGCTCTAGTCTGGTTTAAAACTGTATTCGATCGTATTCGACGAATGCACGCATATAGAAATAAACCGACTATATTCAGTGAATGTAAAGTGTGCGTTGTATTCAAGAAACAAACCGTAATGTAGGAGTCTGTTCCAAATCAGCTAGAATTTACTCTGACAGCAGGATAGCGTTATTTATTATTTATTTATTTATTTATTACAGCCTTGTTTTCCAAGCTTTTTCTTTACTTATTTACATATTTTCTATAGTTCTATATTTATGTATCTTTATTGCTTGGTTCATCTTCTGACGAAGGCCTCCTCCAGAGCCCTTATAGAGAGGATAGCGTTATATGACGTTCTTATGTGTGGTTGAGACAGACTGCTGTCAAAAGTAATTATTACCCTTTTTGGAACCAAACCTAGGATTGCCTTATTTTTTATAACTTTAAGTATTTACCTTTTCTTTCTTTAGCTTTGAAATGGACAATTTATTTACTATTATTTGTTTTATTATAGTACTTGTCTGTGCTCTTATTAAATTAGTTGAATGTATTAGGTTGCAACCTGTATGAAAGATAAAATTATTTACTCTTGGTGATACTATTTACTTGAAATGATAAGGGTGTTGCTGCAGTGTTATCACAATCGTACGTCAATACAGATGTTTGGTTTGTACTGATTATTAGGATCTACTTCACTAAATCTTACCTATCTTACTGAAGGTTTTTGCTAAATGACTACTTCCGCGATTAAAATCGTCTAAATTGAGCGACGTTATATTTTTTTTAGCAAATAAAAGGTCTATCTTAATTATTTAGATAAATTATGTTTGACACTTAATGGTATGAGCTAAGTGAGTAATTAAAACAAAAATTGGAAAATAGGACCCGCCTACGATGTATTGTCATGTGGTATATCAAATGTACCGACTTTTTTAATGATAAGTTGACTTTTAATATTTTGATATCAAGGTGTGTTCTCATTGAAACGGAGCGGAGCGGGGACTTGCATAGACAGACCACACATCCATATGCCAGCCAGTCGTCGCGTCAACCGCGTAACCACGATCTGTAATCTGATTGGTCTAACTTTGCACAATTAAACTTGGCTATGCTTCAGTGAAAACGCACCCGAATATGAATTGCACCTCATTGCGAATCAAGAACCCTGAATAAATTTGGTAGCCTTTTGTCTGTAAACAATAAAAATTGCTCGCTGTTTCCGCGGGCAGTGCGTAGAGCGGAGCCAGAAGTGACGGGAGGCGAGAAAGAGGTGTCGGTGGCTTTGGGGGCTCCGCTGACTGTCGAATGTTCTCTACGGCCTGAGCAACGGGCTGAATGGAAGCTAGATGGAAAGGAGGTTCCATCTGACATGCGGCCGGCGGAAGCACCCGCGTCAGAAGCGCTGACTGCCCGTCTGACCGCAAACCAGGCTCGCGCGCATCACGCCGGCGTCTACACTTGCGCGAAGTCGTCCCCGCGCATCCGAGTTCGCGTCACCGGTACTAGGCTGATTTATTTGGCTCATGTTGTCTATCTACGATCCTAACGGCATACATTGGGTTAATTAACTAATGTTGGCTGGCACCGTACGAAATTGACGTAGTTCATTTGCCTTAGCTCGTCGGTCGTCGGACTTTTCACGAAAAGAGGTTAAGGCAACAAGTGGTAGTTGATAGTTACAATAGCTCCAAACTGAACTGTAGGTTGTGTTGGCAATTTTGTAGTTGGTAAAAATGAGTGGCATCTCCTCGTGTTGAATGAGACCGACCAGCACTATACAGAGAAGAATGCAGCAGTGCGAAAATAATGCATCTCTTTCTATTAGATTACTTACGTATTGGTGTGTGCATACGGTTCCAGTCTATTCCAACATACAAGATCCGGATGGCACGTAAAGTCTATAGCATCTTAAAAGTGCAATTACCAGTTTTAATCAAGACACGTTAGCAAAAGTCCAGCTAAAAGTCGAAATGTAACGTTTGATCTGCCTTTGACGATACAATCGAGCGGAAATTACCAATTAAAAAACTCAATGAGTAGGAATAAACAAGTAGCAATGTATGCCGTATAGGATTCTGGATACTGTAGGAGCGATTCTTTGCTTGGTAGTTAGGCTCGGTCCGCCATATTTTATTGCAGTATTATAATTTGCAGTCAGAGCGGATATTTTGGTCGGCTTATACTATAATTTTGAACCTATTTGGCATACATTACTGCTTATAAAATAATTCGAATGACTTGATATCTGTCTGTTATGTAAGAAAGCAACATTAGCGTCAGTTTGGAAGTAATTGAAACAAGCCTGGAAAAATCACGTTTAAGCAGTAATGTAAACCATATTTGACTAAAAAAGAGGAAGGTGTAATGAAAACTTAAAGTCCATTTTTAGGGTTCCGATACCAAAATGGTAAAAAAAAGGAACCCTTATGGTGCCGCTCTGTCTGTCCGTCTGTCTGTCACACCTCTATATCTCAGCAACCACTTATGCTATCAACCTGAAATTTGGAATAGTTTTAGAATATAGTTGCCCAACTTAATTGCACAAGAAAAAATTTTGAAAAAAGTATGATTATTAATATAAAGGGGGCCAAAATAGGGGGGGCCAAATTTCAAATTGTCGCTACTAGGTCGAGTGGGGTATCATATGAAAGGGCTTTACTTGTACATTTTAAAATATATTTTTGTATTTTTTTAAATTTCTTAGTTTTAAAGTTATGATGAAAAATGTCAAGAAAAATACCATTCCCCCCCCCTTATCTCCGAAGTTTGAGTAAGGAAAAATCTGAATTAATTACAGTTGACAGAAGTTTATATAAACTTTACAGCAAAAATAAAACGATCTTTCTAAGTTGCACAGTTTTTCAGAAATCTGCAAAAAACCTTTACAAACAAATTTAGTTTTGCGGTCCTGAAAATGGACTTTATTGCTTCCAAAAATACTATAGGTATATCGGAACCCTCGGCGCGCGAGTCCGACTCGCACTTGACCGGTTTTTTTTTTATTTTATAACTTATTCGCAGAACATAACTCGGTTCTTATAGAGCGAAAAAAATGCTAGAGCACACGTAAGCGATGCAATCCGGTGGGCTATTCATAAAAGACGGACTACCTTAGACTTTAGAGCCTTTTCACATTAGGCGAATTATTCGCTGTACCAGCGCAGTTGTCGCGCTGCTTTCACGCTACAATCGCGCGGCAGCAGCGCGGACGGCATTGCGACCACCTGACGCGAAGCCGCTTCGCGACTGAGCAGCGCTGAAACCGCCATAATGTGAAGGGATCTGCGGTTGCAGCGCTGCTGCCGCCGTGCTGCTTATCCGCCTATTGTGAAAGGTCTCTTAAGTGATAACCTTAAGCGCTCTCTCAAAAAATGGACTGTATCTATCTTCGTTGCTGTTTTCTGGGTATTTTCTGATTGAGTATTTAGTAATTGGCTGTAGATTTGAGCCGCTTCGTTATCGTCACTCGCATCGCTAATTTAGCTGTAGTTAGTAACCTTAATGTTATCTAAGATAAGTAATCTATTTAGTCTACATTTTCTGCTGTAATGTAGCACCCGACTTTGAAAAAACTGTTTAAGGCGTTGGCCAGAAAGAAGGTATGTGCTGCTCAGCGCACCCCTTTTGCCATGTCCCTTTCATACATTTTGAATGCAAGTGCATGTGGAGAGGCGCGCCAGCGGGCACACACACTTTCACACAAAATGTATGAAAGGGGAAGAGAAAGAAGAGACGGTGCACCGACCGGCGCGCCTCCCATCTGGCCTGCTGCGCCTTACATTCTAAACACTAGAGTTTTGGAGAGGGAGCTCCCTCTCCTGCAGTGTACGTTTCATGGGATGCTATGATGATAATGACCACCCCTCTTGCACTGCGCAGTTATCGCAGGAAGCTACTCTATTAAATGCAGCTTGCCAGTAGTTCGGATCTCAATTTTTTGCAGCATCGTCGGGTGCCGCTCTCAGAGGTTTTGTATAGTATCTTGAAGCTGTGTTGAAAATATAAGCTGATTTATGTTTGTACCCCCTAGCACACACTAGTAATCCAAAATACAATTTCTATAGCCCTTTATATGTGCCACTCTGATCGGAACGCTCGAAAACTCTGCCTATGCCTCTTGTTATTTTGTGCTTACGTTAGAAAGGCCACAAATCATATAATACTAGTAAACTAGGAAAGGCTCAAGACATACAAAAAGAAAAATCAATTAATTTCCCTAATTTTTTATGAATTTTGGTTCGTAAATGTTCATCATGTAACATAAAATTATATGTTTAAATTTATTATCTGCTTAAAAGAAAATGTATAGTTAACCGCACACCGGTGGAAACACTCGGACCTTTAGACCGCATTTATCACGTAGCAGTAGCGCCGATATTCGTAAAGTAAGTGTTTTTTACTGAAGTGCGGCTGACCGTACCATCGAAATTCTGATTTAGGCTTAAAATAAATGTATTGGCACTTTTTGTATGGCGGGGAATAGCGTAGCGTAATATTTAGTTTGTATATTGTATTGTTGTAGATATTTATATTGTATTGTTGTAATTAAAAAATTATGTAACAAAATTTGAAACAATAAAAAACCAGAGTTCAATAAATTAAAAACTTCTGAGCCGGGCTTTGAGACAAGCGGCTTTCTACTATCGCAAACGCTAGTAGAAAATAGTGAAAATGTATGGGATTGAATCCAACAACCACCGACCCAACCGACTAACGAAATGTTGCGTGACAGCTAATGTCAATCCCATATATTTTTATTCTACTCTATATAGAAAGCCGCTTGTTTTTGACACCGGAAGACCATTGTGAATCTGCTAAACAGCGTGCAAAATAACTCTGTCTGTGACCGTTAATGAGTCGCGGGGGTGAGCGCGGCATCCCCCCAAAAGCCGAGAGAATCGTTCATTGGCCCTCCGCCTGTCACCCATGCGCAGAAAATAACCGTCATAGACAGAATTGACCTGAACGCGCTGTAAACTCGATAACCCGGGCATTAGACGTTTCTAATGTTGCTTGGATCTTGTCTTGTCTGGATCTTGTTTATGATAAGTTTCTTTATTTGTACCCAATTTGTACCTAGAGATTCTCCTAAATGAGAACAAGCCACTTTCCGAAAATTAAAACATACTCTTAAAAAGAAAGTGGGTGGGTTAAATATATGCGATTTGGGGCCCTAGTACAGTCAACGACTGGTCAAGCTTGATACTCCCAGTGCGACTCTAGCCCGTACGCCTATTGAGTTAAGAACGGTTCAAAGTCCAATGTGTCAAGCTTGATGTGCTCTTGACTGTACAATGGATAAATTAGCAATCTAACGCAATATGAACATTTGTTTGGCAGGTACAGTCGCGCAGACGACTACGGAGGCGCTAGAGATCCCTAAGACCGAGGTGGCCCCCGGAGATGTCCTATACTACGAAGTGCGAGGCAATTTTCTGCTCAACTGTACCTCGCTTGCTGGCAGCGGCAAAATCACTTGGTGAGTTCTGGGATCCTGCCTGGTTAACGTTACTTATGTAGATTTTTACAGAATACTTATTAAACCTCATAAAATACAGAACACGGATGCGGCGGGCTCACTGCTCAACTAAAGGAAATTGAACAAACTGAAAAATTTATCTCTAAGAAACATACGCTGAGAAATAATAATAAAAAAGTCGTGCATGTCGGACTTGCGCGCCAAGGGTTCTAATATACCTTAGTATTTTTAGAATCAAGAAAGTATTTTTAGAACCGCAAAACTAAGTTTGTTTGTAAGAGTTATTTTGCAGATTTCTAAAAAACTGTGCTACTTAGAGAAATCGTTTTATTTTTGCTATATATTTGTATAAACCTCTATCGACTATAATTAATTCAAATTTTTCATATCGTAAGCTTCGGAGATAAGGCGGGAATGGTTTTTTTTTGTTTGACATGGCTAAGGAGTGGAATTCTCTGCCTGCGCTGCGTCTGTATTCCCGAGCTCTTATAACCCGAATCTATTTAAGTCGCGAGTGAATGGGCTTTTTCTGAGCAAGCTCGTTCCATCGTCGACCTCATCTCTGTCCTCAGGGCTAGATCGAGGTCAAGAGTAAGCCCATACACAGTAAAAAAAACCGGCCAAGTGCGAGTCGGACTCGCGCACTAAGGGTTCCGTACCACCACATAAACATAATTGTATTAGTTGAAATTTCAGTAAGTTAATGTGCTAGATTTTTTGAGTCCGACACGCGCTTGACCAAATTTTATTATTTGTTGTTATTTTATAGCCTATGCCCTATAAACATACCAATTTTCAAGTTTGTAAGTGTTCCCGTTTTTAAATAGAACTAAAACAAAAATCGTCTCAGCAACCATCCAACTTGACCCCTCTCTTATATGAATGTTCTTGAAACGGGAGCTCACCACAATTGGTTACCATTAGTTGTGAGAAAAGTTGTAATATTTAATGATTTCAGACTTTTCCCATTATTTGTACTGTGAGACCTAGCTTCTTGCCAAATTTCATAATTTTAGGTCAACGGGAAGTACCCTGTAGGTTTTTAATTTTTGAATAAATGTATGGAGATGAGGACATAAAATGCCATATCTTTTGATTGCGTCGTTGTAAAAAATTGAAATTTTCAGATCTTGTGTGGTTCACAGGTCCTAATATATGGTATTAATTTCAACCTGATACCTTTACCCGTTCGTGAGATAAAGGGTCTTGACAGACAGACAGACAGACGGACAACAAAGTGATCCTATAAGGGTTCCGTTTTTTTCTTTTGAGGTACGGAACCCTAAAAAAATACATTTTCATTATAACTCTAAAACTGAGTCGTAAAAATACAAAAATATGTTTTGAAATGTACACGAAAAGCCCTTTCAAATGATACCCCACACAACCTAGTAAAGACAATTAAAAATTTAGCCCTCTCCAGCCCAGTTTCAATAGTAATAAAAAAAATATTTCTTTCGTTTTCAATATTGTTGGGCAAGCATATTCTATAACTATTCCAAATTTCAAGACGATAGCGTGAGTAATTAATTGTTGCTGGGATAAACAGGTGTTACAGACAGACAGACGAAGTCGCACCATAAAGGTTCCGGTTTTACCATTCTTGTGTATAGAGGTATGGTGCTCTGATATTCCAGCGAAACACAAGAAACACATTGTAATAAGCCGACTCTTAAAGTAGGCCGTGCTGCAGTGGTTTCTTACTCTTGCCGTTTCTCTTACGCTGCCATAGCACGATCCGAAACGGCATAGACTCGCTCTATTTGCATTGTATTCCGCATGACATTCAATAAGTATTCTGTAAAGAATCTACATTGAATAAATAATCTGAATCTGAATATAATATAAAGACGTTTATAATTAAGTATGTAAATTGATCCCTTGAGCAAACTGAGCCAAACTCAGTGTAACACAATCCTTGCGGTGGTAAATAGGTCGATCTTTACTTTGACTAATTTATTTTATTAGTAGGTAAATTGATGGTTTATCTGTTCATTGGAGATGACGTAATCACATCCAAAGTATTTATTTCAAAAGTGTGTTACTGCTGCTTAAGCCACGATCACACCTAGCTGAATTCAAAGACTAATTCGGCATACATTGCTGGGAGGTTTGGTTATGTTAATTGCAATATCTTTACTTCAACAAGCAAGGTTTTAGCCCAGCCTAGAGTTTTTGCAGCAGATCCAATATGCTATTTTTTTTTTATTTTATAGAAAATGGGCTTACTCTTGACCTCGAGCTAGTCTTGAAGACAGAGATGAGGTCTACGATGGAGCGAGCTTGCCCAGAAGAAGCCTATTCACTCGCGACTTGAATAGATTCGGGTTATATGAACTCGGGAACACAGACGCACTGACGCACGCGCTATGCACTGATTTTCCTTTTTTTGTCCCGTGTGGTGCCGGCAAAGAATAGTACATCCCATACATACCCGTAAGTGTCTTAAGAGGCGACTAAGGGTTATAAACTGGAGGATGGACAGCAGCATCCTCCTGTGGGCAGCTGCATCATATCATCTTATTTACTGCGGTCACCTACATCCGCGGTCTATGGTGCCAGCCGTAACGCTGACAAGCGGTACTTCCCCTTGACAATATTTCAGCAAAATCTAGAATTCTGGAAGGAGCTGCCTGTCCTGTAGTGGACATTTCATGGGATGTTATGATGATGATGATTTTTCTTTTACAGGAAAAAGAACAACACCGCTCTAGAAAACTGGCCCGAACTAAAAGGTCATGTAGTAACCCAAGTTTCTGCCGACGCGGAAGACGCAGTGTTAACCCTCTCTGGACGCGCGACGGAATTCGACCACGGAAAATACTCATGCAGGTACATATTATCCCACCACAGGAACGACACCGCTCTAGAAAACTGGCCCGAATTGAAAGGTCGTGTAGTAACCCAAGTCTCTGCCGGCGTGGAAGATGCAGTGTTCTGGGCACGCGACGGAATTCGACCACGGAAAATACTCATGCAGGTACATATTATCCCACCACAGGAACGACACCGCTCTATAAAACTGGCCCGAATTGAAAGGTCATGAGTAACCCAAGTCTCTGTCGGCGTGGAAGACGCAGTGTTAACCCTCTGTGGGCGCGTGACGGAATTCGACCACGGAACATACTCATGCAGGTACATATTATCCCACCTCACGAACGACACCGCTCTATAAAACTGGCCCGAATTGAAAGGTCATGTAGTAACCAAAGTCTCTGCCGGCGTGGAAGACGCAGTGTTAACCCTCTCTGGGCGCGCGACGGAATTCGACCACGGAACATACTCATGCAGGTACATATTATCCCACCACAGTAACGACACCGCTCTATAAAACTGGCCCGAATTGAAAGGTCATGTAGTAACCAAAGTCTCTGCCGGCGTGGAAGATGCAGTGTTCTGGGCGCGCGACGGAATTCGACCACGGAAAATACTCATGCAGGTACATATTATCCCACCACAGGAACGACACCGCTCTATAAAACTGACCCGAATTGAAAGGTCATGTAGTAACCCAAGTCTCTGCCGGCGTGGAAGACGCAGTGTTAACCCTCTCTGGGCGCGCGACGGAATTCGACCACGGAACATACTCGTGCAGGTATATGAGGTGTAAAGGACAGCTTTACGAAAACTGAAGAGGCATGATCAGTTAACGAATCTGAACAACTTTTAACTCTATTTATTAGTCCGGTCCCTTATAGTCTTATATCGCCAAATTCACCAAATTGCATCAAATTTTTTTCCAGGTACTAGTTAGGTATGTATAGCTCTCAATTGTTGATAGGAGCCAATTCTTGATTTTTCTATGGAAATTTTTTGAAATTCATAGATTGGCTCCTATCAAAAATTTAGAGCTATGTACCTAACTAGTACCTGTAAAAAATTTGGTGAAATTGTAAGGCGTGTCTACGTGAAACAGCTAACTGACCGCACTATATCAACAAAATATGGAAATACAGTAGTAGAGATGACAAAAAGTGAAATTAAGTCGGCTAAGAAATACGGCCGATATAAGCATTTAAAACTATTATTTACGCTCCGATTAGACAGAGAGGTCCAACATGAACAGTGACGTCACATGTCACTACGGCCATTTAAGTCCGTGTTAAATTTCATTTTGCTAGAAAGAGACGGAAACAAATCTTCGATGGCTTATATCTTTTTAAATTTTATAGTTATTCGAAAAATTGTTTTACTTAACTGTTTATTACATGAATGAGGATAATTTTTATATAAACAAAAAACATGCATATTCCCTATTTTCCTGCCTTGTATAACGAATATACAAATTTTTACCAATAAAATTATAAGGTAAGCGAACTTACCTTACTCCTCGTAGCGACCTCTATTGTCCGTTTTGTGAACATACTTGTCCTCGCAAAGTCGAATCCATTCCACTCTATGGCCAAATTCAGCCAATCCAGCAGCTTGTTGATGGCGAGTTTAAAACTCTCGCCCAAACCATCGGCGTCGTTGCGACGTTCCGCCTTCGTGCTTGTCACTGTACCTAAAAATTTTTAGCTTACCAACACATTCTGCAGCTATATCAAGTTTGTAAAACAATGTTATTTTTTCGGTCAAATATACTTTGGTGCGTCTGGTTCGTGGTAGTTTGTCTGGTTCTATCGCTGCAAAATGTGTTGGTAAGCGTTTGTCATGCCAAAAAGTTTAGGTATAGTTAATTTTCTTCCATAAGTGAACATCAAAGTTAACGAAAATATTTGTATTTCATTAGATTTTTACATACATACATAACATCACGCCTTGTTCCCGTCGGGGTAGGCAGAGACCACAGTTCTCCACCTGCTACGATCTTGACATACTTCCCTTGCTTCCTGAACCTTCATCAATCCTTTCATACATGCTCGTCGGTTTAGGGTACTTTTAGATTAGATTTTTAGTGGTGTTATAACAATTTTTGCAGTAACGGAGCCAGCGAGCTGAGCTGGTTGGTGCAAGCGCGGCCTCACGCTAAGATACCGACCGACACGAATGTGGTAGAAGGGCAGAAGCTGAAGATTACCTGCAAGATTATTGGCCGCCCCTTCCCCGCTGTCAACTGGACTTACAGCAATACTTCTGAAGAGGTAAATTTGCATACACTCGGCATACTGACAAAATATGCGGAGAGCAGGCAGTTGGCAACCCTAGGTATAGTACGGTCAACCGCTTGTCGGTAGAAACTTATTCAACTCTATTACCACGCCATAAGGTCCAAAAGTGTTGCAACTGATGTGCTGTTGAGTGTACATGATACGATACGACATGACCTTTGGTGTGGTTGATAGTGTTGCTTTTCGCGCCGTGGGCCGCGGGTTCGATCCCCGCCCAGGGCAATCATTTGTGTGATGAACACAAGTGTTTGTTCTGTGTCCGGGTGTTATTATTAAAGTAAGCGATAATTGAGGTATTTTGGATAAATACAAAGGCTTTATGAAAATTATAAACAAATCGATATATTCAAAGACAGTTTTTTTTACATGAAGAATAGTGACAGTAAACAACGGTTGCTAGGCTACACTCATAGACCAAAAAGAGTATATACAAGGAGTATATTCTGGTCTTAACATCCACCCCTGTTTTTAATGCCTGCCATCTTCTTAAGCATTTCAATTCTGGGCCCATAAAGTGGTTTGGTGAGCATATCAGCAATCTGCCTGGCTGCAGGCACATGACAGATGCTAATGCTTCCATCTTGAATGCATTCTCGTATGAAGAATGACCGGATCCTGATGTTCTTAGTTCTTTGGTGAAACTCTGGCGGATTTTTAGCCAACTTGATTGCAGACTCATTATCCACACATAAGGTTGCTGAGCATTCTTCATCAGTGATGTCTTTAATTATTTTTCGAAGCCAAATGATTTCTCGAGCAGTTTCACTTGCTGCTACTATTTCAGCTTCGGTGGAGGAAATGGCAACGGTGCTTTGTCGTTTGCTACTCCAGGAAATGGGACCTCCAGCATACATGCATAAAATACCTGAGGTTGATCTTCCAGTTTCCATACAACCTCCATGATCTGCATCACTGTAGCATTCTAAGTTGAGGACTTTATCTGGTCTGTAGACAATGCCTTCATCTATTGTCCCTTTCAGGTATCGCATTATCCTCTTGACATTAAGAATGTCCTCATTTGTAGGTTTTTCCAAATTGCGAGATGCTACGCTGACTGCATAGGCTATATCTGGCCTTGTGCCAGTCATCAAATAAGCTAGGCTACCAACTGCTTGTCTGTATGGGAAAGACGTTATAATTTCTCCATCTGGTTGTGCAGCATTTGGCTTCAGAATTGGCGTTGGCACTGGCTTGCATTTTTCCATGCCAAACCTTTCTAACACACGTTGAGTGTACGCTCGTTGATGCAGCAAAATAGAGCCATCAGAGTCTCTTTTTATCTCCATTCCAAGAAAATAGCTCGCTGGCTTTACTGTTATCTTGAAGCGCGCTCTCATTTGTTCTAGAAAGCAGTTAGCCTCTTTCTCGCTACTGGACGCAATTAAACCGTCGTCAACGTATAAGGCAAGAACAATTTTCTCCTTCCCTTTTGTCCTTACGAACAGACAAGGATCATTTTGACTTTGTTTAAACCCGATCTTGACGATGTAGTCCGTGATGCATCTGTTCCAGCATAGAGGGGCTTGCTTCAATCCATATAAGCTTTTCTTTAACTTGAAGACTTTCTTCTCTTCGGTATAGCCTTCAGGCGGCTTCATAAAAATTTCTTCAGTTAAAGTTCCATAAAGAAAAGCTGTGGACACATCGAACTGTGCTAGTTTCAACTTTTCTTTTGCAGCAACGCTTAGTACTGCTCTTATCGTGCTGCTTCTAGCAACAGGGCTAAAAGTTTCATGAAAGTCTATGTCCTTCTTTTGTGAATATCCTTTAATTACTAGCCGCGCCTTATATTTTTCAATAGATCCATCTGGGTTAGTCTTTATTTTAAATATCCACTTACAAGGAATAGCTTTTCGTCCCTTTGGCAGTTCAACAAGCTCCCATGTTTCATTATCTCTTAATGAGTTTATTTCACTTTCTATGGCTTTTTGCCATTTATTTCTGTCTTTACACGACATAGCTTCCTTAAAAGTTTTTGGTTCAAGCATATCTTCAGCATCTATAGCCATTATGCAATCTCGGAACCTAATCGGTGGCTTGAGGTTCGCTCGATCTCTCAAAGTCATCCGACTTTCTTCTCTTTCAATGTCTATGTCGGAATCAGAATCATTGGTTTCAGGGATTTCATCTTCTTCAGAACGGATAGATTCAAACAAAGATTCATTTTGATCATCAATGTCATGATTTATGCCTGACGAAGATGGTTCTACAATCTCAGTTTCTAGTCGTTCTTCAGTTTCGATTACGTTGTCCCTGTCGGATGAGTTTACATTTTGTTCTGCGATCTCCATATAATCATCAACTCTTCTTTGGAGATTTGGAAAAGCATAGTAAAAAGTTTTCTGAGGAGCAGAAGCAGGAGTTGACCTTTCTGATTCAGGTATATTCTCGTCTGATTTTCCCAGTAGAGGTATTTCTTGAAATGTTACATCTCTGGATCTTATCAGTTTAGATGCTTCTTTGTCCCAGATTCTATAACCTTCGTCTCCTTCATAACCAATGAGTATTCCTTTTTGAGCTTTTTTCTGTAGCTTCTTGCGATTAGCTTTAGGAACATGTGCATAGCAATTGCATCCAAGGATTCTGAGGTGTTTTATCGCTGGCTTCTTTCGGTACCATAGCTCATGAGGTGATTTGCCTGGCACGCTAGTTGGCCCTGTACGATTTAACACATAGACAGTCGCATCTATAATCTCTGCCCATAGGCCATCAGGAATCTTCTCATGTGCATGCATGATTGCACGAGCTGCTTCAACAACAGTTCTGTTTTCACGCTCTACACAGCCTGCTTGTTCTGGAGTATGGGGCATTGTGAATCGTTGCTTAATTCCGTATTCAGTTAAGATATTTTTAAATTCTTCGCTGACAAACTCTCCACCATTGTCACTTAATATTTCTTTGACAACATGTCCCACAACCTTAGCTTGTTGAAGAAATATCTTAAGCTTTGAAGCTGCTTCAGACTTTTGACGTAGAAAATATATGTGTCGAAATCGTGTAAAGTCGTCTTTAAATAGAATATAAAATCGTAACTTATTTCCGATTGAATATGGAAAAGGTCCGCAAATATCGGTATGAATTAGTTCGCCAGGCTTAGTAGCTCTAACTCTTGTTCCAAATGGTTGCTTGTGAGCCTTTCCATATACACAGCCTTCACAAATGTCAGATTGTGTGTTGTCTATTTTCAATCCAAGTTCTTGTTCAATTACCTGTCGAACATGTCTTTTGTTTTGATGTGCTAGCCGTTCATGATACAATTGTAGTGGATTAGATAGCAATAGGTTGACTTCCAGATTTTCTGGTGCTACACATTTCATTTTAAGTTTATATAGTCCACCTTTAATATCTCTTGTCCCAATTACTTTTACTTCTCCATTTACTTTCAGTAAACATTGCTTCGGCGTAGACTCAAACGTACTTAAGGACGAGTTATCGTGTACAGAGAGAACTGAGAATAATTTTCTTTTGATATTTGGGACATACCAAACGTCTTTCAGCAGAATATGTTCAATATTGCCGTTGACATCTGCTTCAGCTCGAATATTTCCTATCCCAATGGCTTCGATTGACTGTCCATTAGCAGCAGTAACTGTATGTGAACTTTTGAAGTGTTCAAAGCTCTCGAAAAAATCGCTTGTGTTAGTAACATGGCTTGTCGCACCATTATCTACGTACCAGTTACTTTTATCCATTGGCAATCCTTCATCTATGGCTAACACTGTCAGGTTTACATTTTGGTTCCGCTTCTTATCAATATTTGACGGCTTTGGTGGACGTCCATCGTTCTTCCCTTTCTGGCATTTATGAACTGTATGTCCAAATTCTCCACAATAGTTACATTTGAAAACTTTCTTCTTTCTCTGTGTCTTCACAGTAAATACTTCTTCTGTATTATCTGTTTCTTCATTACAACTCAAGGCTTTTTCATAAGCACTAAGCTGCGAGGTGAGGTTCTCTATTGTTCGATCCTTTTTCGATACTAGGAGCCAACTCGACTTGAAAGCAAAGTAATCTTTTGGTAAAGTGCCAAATATTTTACAAATCAGTAATATTTCTGGCAAATTTGCGTTGAGTTGTCCATTCAGGTCATGCCAAATGTTTTTCAACTTAGATATGTGCTTCCTTATGTCATGTTCAGGATCCTTTTTGTAATCAAAGAATTCAAGGCATAGATCATAGCTTTTGTCTTCACTACTTCCACTATAGAGACGTTCTAGCTCATCCCATACCTCTTTAGCGCTTTTGTAACGCATTACCTGGTCGAGTATCTCATCCGTCATGTTCGTCGTCATCAAAGTTAAGACTGCACTGTCAATAGATCGATATTGTAGCAAATCTTTTTCATATTTTGTTTTAGCGGCAGCAACAGCAGCAGCATCGCCAATGTTATCAGGTTCATCAGGCTTACGAATCTTTCCAGCTAAAATATCTTCAGCTCCAGGAATCGCCCTGCACACTGTTTCAATCCTATACCTCCAATGCTTGTAGTTTTTTCCATCCAGGTGCATTACTTGTACTTTTGAGGCTTCTGCAATCGCCCTTTCCATGGTGACGTCAGACCAAGTAACAGGTTTGCGAGAATATTATTTTATTCTTTCCCAGACGAGGTAAAACTTTGAGCAAACTATTTTTCTCACTTTATATCTCTGCTACCATATTAAAGTAAGCGATAATTGAGGTATTTTGGATAAATACAAAGGCTTTATGAAAATTATAAACAAATCGATATATTCAAAGACAGTTTTTTTTACATGAAGAATAGTTACAGTAAACAACGGTTGCTAGGCTACACTCATAGACCAAAAAGAGTATATACAAGGAGTATATTCTGGTCTTAACAGTTATTTATCTATTTATGTATGTACAAGGTGTTACAGAAAGGGTATATCAAATCTGAAGGATGTGATTCTGCCCATGAAACTGAACAACTTTCCTTAAGGAACATAGGTCGAAATAAGAAAAAAAAAATTTGACCTCCCATACAAAATGCGCGATCAGCTGATTCAGTTTCTATGGGAGGTCAAATTTTTTTTTCGTATTTCGACCTATGTTCCTTAGGGAAAGTTGTTCAGTTTCATGGGCAGAATCACATCCTTCAGGGTTGATATACGCTTTTTGTTACACCTTGTATATCAGTCTCTGATACCCATAGCCTAGTTTAGGTGGCCTTGTGTGAAATGTCCCCCATTATTATTATATTATTATGTATACAGGATGTAAGGGACGGTGTACCGAAAACTGAACGGGCGTGATAAGTCAACGAAACTGAACAACTTTCCCAAAGAAACATTTTTGGGAAATGAAAAAAATTTTTCGACATCTCCATACAAATTGCTCACTTTGATCGAACAGTTTGTATGGAGGGCCAAAATTTTTTTTCATTTTCCGAAAATGTTTTAAAGATGACCTTGTATGAAATATCCCCCATTATTATTATGTACATAGTGAATCCTCCATGTAGATTGAAAAACTCGAAAATCTTTTTTTTGTTTTTAAGTTTTCATTACTTAGGTCTTCGGGATGACCGTATTAACTTCAGTAAAAACACCTATCATCATCATATCAGCCGAAAGACGTCCACTGCTGGACATAGGCCTCCCCTAAAAATCTCCATGACGTCGGGTCAGCGGCTTCCCGTGACCGCCACCAGCTCGTCGGTCCACCTTGTGGGGGTCCACCTGCCAACGCTTCGTCTTCCGGTACGTAGTCGCCACTCTAGAACCCTCACGCCCCATCGGCCCGAGGTTCTTCTTGCGATGTGCCCTGCCCACTGCCACTTTAGTTTAGCGATCCTCAGGGCTATGTCAGTTACTTTAGTTCTTCTGCGGATCTCCTCATTTCTGTTTTTTTTTATCAGAAAACACCCATATTAACCAGGAAATCTTTCCAAACAGGTCATAAACGGCACAAGCGTGTTCGACGTATTCGGAGGCCGCGTGTCTCTGGCCAAGAGCGAACAGGGCGTCGAGAACGGAGATATGATCATCGAAAATGCCCAGCGAACTGATGCCGGCTGGTACAAGTGTCTACCCTTAGCTGACGAGCGGGCCAATGCCACATCTTCTGTCTCTCGTCTGCGCGTCAAGGACATGTATGTAGCTCTCTCTCTAACAATGTAGGTAGTGACTAAAGCGTCTAGAACAGATGTGATTATCGTTGCTGCTCAGCGATCTGACGCCGGCTGGTACAAGTGTCTACCCTTAGCTGACGAGCGGGCTAATGCCACATCTTCTGTCTCTCGTCTGCGCGTCAAGGACATGTATGTAGCTCTTTCTCTAACAATGTAGGTAGTGACTAAAGCGTCTAGAACAGATGTGATTATCGTTGCTGCTCAGCGATCTGACGCCGGCTGGTACAAGTGTCTACCCTTAGCTGACGAGCAGGCTAATGCCACATCTTCTGTCTCTCGTCTACGCGTCAAGGACATGTATGTAACTGTCTCGTTCTAACAATGTAGGTAGTGACTAAAGCGTCTAGAACAGAGATTAGGTCAGAGGAAGGATCTGACGCCGGCTGGTACAAGTGTCTACCCTTAGCTGACGAGCGGGCTAATGCCACATCTTCTGTCTCTCATCTGCGCGTCAAGGATATTTATATAGCTCTGACTCTCTAACAATGTAGCGAATAGGGCGTCGAGAACGGAGATATGATTATCGAAAATGCCCAGCGAACTGACGCCGGCTGGTACAAGTGTCAACCGTTAGCTGACGAGCGAGCTAATGCCACATCTTCCGTTTCTCCTTTGCCCGTTAAGGACGTGTATGTAGCTGTCTCTTTGTGTTATGTGAGGCAGAGACGTAGTGTAGCCACGTTACTCGTCATGCCGCACATATTGCTCCTTGTTACTCCCATCGCTCCCTGTTTTGTCGGTTGTTTGGGCGCGAGTCAAGGCACCGGCAATACGAGCGCGAGTAGCCGGCCACATACTCGCGCGACTCTCGCATGGACGATTTACAAAAATAATTATGTGTTGTTGGCAGGTACGCGGCGCTGTGGCCGTTCCTGGGAATCTGCGCGGAAGTATTCATCTTGTGTGCTATCATCCTCGTGTACGAGAAGCGCCGCACCAAGCCTGAGTTGGATGACAGCGACACCGACAACCACGACCAGTGAGCGCGCACCCTTACTTACAGTAGCGTTATAGAGCCACAACCACGACCAGTGAGCGCGCACCCTTACTTACAGTAGCGTTATAGAGCCACAACCACGACCAGTGAGCGCGCACCCTTACTTACAGTAGCGTTATAGAGCGACAACCACGACCAGTGAGCGCGCACTTTTACTTAAAGTAGCGTTATAGAGCGACAACCACGACCAGTGAGCGCGCACCCTTACTTACAGTAGCGTTATAGAGCGACAACCACGACCGGTGAGCGCGCACCCTTACTTACAGTAGCGTTATAGAGCGACAACCACGACCAGTGAGCGCGCACCCTTACTTAAAGTAGCGTTATAGAGCGACAACCATGACCAGTGAGCACGCACCCTTACAGTAGCGTTATAGAGCGACAACCACGACCAGTGACCACGCACCCTTACTTACACTAGCGTTATAGAGCGACAACCACGACCAGTGAGCACGCACCCTTACTTACAGTAGCGTTATAGAGCGACAACCACGACCAGTGAGCACGCACCCTTATTACAGTAGCGTTATAGAGCGACAACCACGACCATTGAGCACGCACCCTTACTTACAGTAGCGTTATAGAGCGACAACCACGACCATTGAGCACGCACCCTTACTTACAGTAGCGTTATAGAGGGACAACCACGACCATTGAGCACGCACCCTTACTTACAGTAGCGTTATAGAGCGACAACCACGACCATTGAGCACGCACCCTTACTTACAGTAGCGTTATAGAGGGACAACCACGACCATTGAGCACGCACCCTTACTTACAGTAGCGTTATAGAGCGACAACCACGACCATTGAGCACGCACCCTTACTTACAGTAGCGTTATAGAGGGACAACCACGACCATTGAGCACGCACCCTTACTTACAGTAGCGTTATAGAGGGACAACCACGACCATTGAGCACGCACCCTTACTTACAGTAGCGTTATAGAGCGACAACCACGACCATTGAGCACGCACCCTTACTTACAGTAGCGTTATAGAGGGACAACCACGACCATTGAGCACGCACCCTTACTTACAGTAGCGTTATAGAGCCACAACCACGACCAGTGAGCGCGCACCCTTACTTACAGTAGCGTTATAGAGCGACAACCACGACCAGTGAGCGCGCACTTTTACTTAAAGTAGCGTTATAGAGCGACAACCACGACCAGTGAGCGCGCACCCTTACTTACAGTAGCGTTATAGAGCGACAACCACGACCGGTGAGCGCGCACCCTTACTTACAGTAGCGTTATAGAGCGACAACCACGACCAGTGAGCGCGCACCCTTACTTAAAGTAGCGTTATAGAGCGACAACCATGACCAGTGAGCACGCACCCTTACAGTAGCGTTATAGAGCGACAACCACGACCAGTGACCACGCACCCTTACTTACACTAGCGTTATAGAGCGACAACCACGACCAGTGAGCACGCACCCTTACTTACAGTAGCGTTATAGAGCGACAACCACGACCAGTGAGCACGCACCCTTATTACAGTAGCGTTATAGAGCGACAACCACGACCATTGAGCACGCACCCTTACTTACAGTAGCGTTATAGAGCGACAACCACGACCATTGAGCACGCACCCTTACTTACAGTAGCGTTATAGAGGGACAACCACGACCATTGAGCACGCACCCTTACTTACAGTAGCGTTATAGAGCGACAACCACGACCATTGAGCACGCACCCTTACTTACAGTAGCGTTATAGAGGGACAACCACGACCATTGAGCACGCACCCTTACTTACAGTAGCGTTATAGAGCGACAACCACGACCATTGAGCACGCACCCTTACTTACAGTAGCGTTATAGAGGGACAACCACGACCATTGAGCACGCACCCTTACTTACAGTAGCGTTATAGAGCGACAACCACGACCATTGAGCACGCACCCTTACTTACAGTAGCGTTATAGAGGGACAACCACGACCATTGAGCACGCACCCTTACTTACAGTAGCGTTATAGAGCGACAACCACGACCATTGAGCACGCACCCTTACTTACAGTAGCGTTATAGAGGGACAACCACGACCATTGAGCACGCACCCTTACTTACAGTAGCGTTATAGAGCGACAACCACGACCATTGAGCACGCACCCTTACTTACAGTAGCGTTATAGAGGGACAACCACGACCATTGAGCACGCACCCTTACTTACAGTAGCGTTATAGAGCGACAACCACGACCATTGAGCACGCACCCTTACTTACAGTAGCGTTATAGAGCGACAACCACGACCATTGAGCACGCACCCTTACTTACAGTAGCGTTATAGAGCGACAACCACGACCAGTGAGCACGCACCCTTACTTACAGTAGCGTTATAGAGCGACAACCACGACCATTGAGCGCACACCTTTACCTTCTTTCGAATACCGTCAGACCAAGCTCTGAAATGCGCCAAAGAGATTCCAGCTATATCTTTGTTCATTCCAATATTAAATAATCCAGCTCTCAAATAGAGACCGAAGAGATTCCAAGTACCAACTAGAACGTGCACGCGACCCTGACGTTTCCTAAGAATTCGCAGTCTAAATGGCCCTTGTCAGCATAACGTTTGTAAGGTTGCTAGTAAGAGATGACCCACTAAGATTTTTTCTTTAGAGATGAAAGTGTTCCTTTTCGTACGATCTCAGTCTGTTGTGCAGTTGCAAACTGACAATAAGATGATGCCTGAACTGATGATGATGAACCTTGGGATTTCAAACCATCATTATTCCTGTTCCTGATCTTGCAGAAGCATTCGACACTCACCTCCAACCTTGCTCAAAAAACTACTTAACTTACGCGTTTTTCCGATATTCATTAGATTGATTCTATTTATGATCCCTTAATCTAAAAAGGGTAATCTTTAAAGACAATTTTAGCAAATACACCAATATTTCATTTGGAGTTCTCCAGGGTAGCATCTTCGGCCCCACGTTTTTTGTTGTATACAACTTGTATTAATTACAACGGAAAGACAATTCTGTAGGATGTTAATCTAGCCATGAAACTAAACAACTTTTCACGTAAAACAGGTCGAATAATATTATTTTTACTTCCCATAGAAACTTTGTCAGCTGATTGATAGCGCATTTGGTATGGGAGGTCAGAACATACAACGTGTAACTAAAAGGTGTGATAATACTGAAGGGTGTGAATCTGTCCATGAAACTGAACAACTTTTCCCGAAGGAACATAGGTCGATTGGCCCCCTGCGCTATCAGCTGATGCAGTTTCTATGGGAGGTCAAAAACTTTCAGACCTTTTAGTATTATAACACCTATCCGTTACGCGCTGTAATTTTCGTATTTTGACATTTGTTCAGTTTCATGGTTAGATTCCACAGAACAACGATAGGGCCACTCCGCCTGCGCGCGCACCCCCCCATAGAAGCGAAAAGAGTAAAAAAATTTGGTTCCTTATTGACGAGGTGTACTATCCAATTTATGTAAGCGCTTATTTTGAATGCACATCACATTCATTGCCATAGAGACGCTGTCGCTGGTTTTTTGCATCTTACTTTCTCGCAATAATGATACTATTTTTATCGCGCTAGTAGTGTGGGTGCGGAAAGTGTGTTAGTTTTAGTATATGGTGACACTGATTTGTATTGAATGACATAAACAATTCGTCTCTAGTAGATGTAGAGCAAGACGCATGGACTTCAGAGCTCTTGTGTTAGATTCACATCAAAAGAACTGCTTTCTCTATAATTATTAAATGTATTATATTTCTTTTTGCAGGAAGAAGTCGTAAGCGCACGTGTGAACGGGGCCCTTAGCGCATTGTGATTTTTGAGTTTTTTTTCTTATTTCAAATTTTTAACCAAAACATTTTATTGTTAATTAGTTAAGGATAATATAAATCGAGATAGCTGTAATATTGTCCGCTTCAGTAGGTTTTTATATGCCTGTGCTACTTGAAATTTTGGTGTTCATTGCATCTCGAAAAGAAATTTCATATTTCAAATATTTTATTTATATCTCTGTAGAAATAAACAATTTATTCAAACATAAAGTGAATAAATAAAATATTGCCTATGTTAGTATAGAATGTTTATTTATATAAAAAATCTATGCAATGTGTATGTAAATTTTTAGTAGCACAGACATTGAATTGCGTAAGGCCGTTTTCTTCTTTAAATAATGTACAATGGTACAAAAGGGACATCTTAAACTAAAGTGCCGCAAAAGTCAGGCGAAATGTAACATCTCCAAGGATCTTTGAAGGCACAGATTTGTTCAAGATGTCATCTTTTAATTTTCTACTGTTTTCTTCTAACTTTATTAGATAAATACTCCCAAAATCAAATATTTAGAGTAGACTTTCGATTGTAAGTACTTAAAGGTTGACTAGGTTCAATTAGGTATTTTAAAATGAAGGTAAAAAAGGCATTACCTGGATCCGATATATGGCGCATTTAAAGGCAATTCTCAAAAATCTGACATGTATTAATATTGGACAATGAAGCAAGACAGTGGGATTTTTTAAAAGTCCTTAAAGTTAAAGCTCGTTTAAATTTATTGCTGACATGTTCTTTCTCAACAAAACAGAACAACTGGCAGACTGATTCCTGAATAAAGATTTTTTGTCAGAAAGTGTCAAAATTTTTAAAGACTTTTATTGACTTTTTTTGTGACAAACGGTAACCTTAATTTCGTGCAACGCCATCTATTGTTTAAAATAATGTCTTTTTGAACTGTCAATTTGAAATCGTACATAGTTTCTCGCTAATAGATAATTTATTCGAATTTTTTGCATAATTTCTCCCAACTAACAATATATCCCTTGCTGCTTACGAAGTGTGTTACAGTTAGAACCGGCGCCTGAGGCGGATTCTTAATTTTAACCGAATTAACTTTTTTATTTCGTTTTTAGATGAGAAAAGTACACTTGCGGTCTAGTTTTGAGATTTTCTTTTTATATTCTAAGAATCCACAAGTTTATTTTGTATGTATTTCTAAATATATGAATCGTAACCCTGGTTTGAAACTTTTTGACAGTGTAGTGACATTTTGAGTAAAGATATGCGAAATTCAACCTTATTATATTTGAATATTAAGGGTCATGATTCAGATGGTTTGGTTGTTCAAATAGAACAATTTAAAAGAAATGTCGACGAGGTCTGAGTGGGATGTACGCAGGATTTTTTTTATATGTTGTGCTGTACATATTTTGTACATAAGTGTATAGCGAGTAAGACTCACTCGTGTGCCACTCGCGGCGAGTCTAAGACCAACCATGCATAGTCCTTTGCGGCGAAGGGCAGGGAAAGAAGTAGTTATATCTTAGACTATATAATACTAACGTATAAAGTTATATTATACGAAAGAAAGTTATTTATTTAATGGCATCACATCTCATTAAAAGTCGTATTTTGCCAGTGTCAAAGTGTGGGTTTTTGTCAAGATCTGACAAGTTTAGGACACTTATTAAATAGCCCAACACAAGTAACAAGTATTAAAATTAGACACTTGTTGTGGAAATTTCGTGTCGCTTCTTTTTTCCTAGAGCCACTTTGTTTGTGATGAGATGTAATTTTTCTGACGGCTTAGCAGTACGTAAAACAAGGCATTCCTTTGAATTTTTTTATACAAAAATGCCCTTATTGTAAGGGCTTCCCAATATCTCTTTGGGGCTTCGCACACACCTTAGGTTTCGTATAAAAAATCCGGAGGTCCGGAGGCCTTTTGTTCTTCGACCCATATCAGAGTAACCTTCTGAAGGATTGATTGAAGTTACCTAATGTAATCCCAATACTAGAGATTTTGCCTTTTATTTTTAAAGAAATGTTTTATTACCTGTCTTTCACACAGCAGGACGCCGCGAAGGACAAGTGTATGGGCCGTCTAACGGTGCCCTTATACTGCCTAACGCCTTATAGTAAACTAATCGAGGTGATGCAATAATTATACAAATATTATGATTGCAAATTATGTGAATATGTACGTACTTTATTTTTGGTTAAATCACGCCGCCATATTGTATAAATGCAGTTAGAAACAAATAAATCACGTATTCCGTTAATATCGGCATTTTTATTTTAAACAGTAGTATACAACGTGTAGCAGAAAGGTGTGAAGGGTGTCAATCTGCCCATAAAACTGAAAATACGAAAAACCAAATTCTATGGGAGGTCAAAAATTTATTTTGATCATAATCCGTTCCACGAGTCAATGCAAAAGCTTACTTACATATTTTGCAGCCGTATAACCAGGGCCCTGAGTCAAGTGGCTTTCTACAATCGCAAACGCCAGTAGAATAGTATAAAACTCTATGGATTTAACATAAGCTGTCACGTGACATTTCGTTAGCTAATGTCAAAACCATTTTCATTCTATTCTACTGGCGTTTGCGATTGTAGAAAGCCACTTGACTCAGGGCCCTGACAAAGTACGACGAACCAGTCTATTTGGCGGAAAAAATAACATATAACAAATAACCAGGCGAGAGTGAATGGAAACGTTGGAAGGGGAAGGCCTAGGCGAACGTACCAGGACCAAATTCAGGACGTTCTGAATAAAGGCCAGGTTAAAAGTACCCTAAACCGACGAGCATGTATGAAAGGATTGATGAAAGTACAGGAAGCAAGGGAAGTATGTCAAGATCGTAGCAGGTGGAGGACTGTGGTCTCTGCCTACCCCAACGGGAAAGAGGCGTGATGTTATGTATGTATGTAAAAATAACATTGTCTTACAAACTTGTTTTTTCTGACAGCTTTAGCTGATTACTATTGATCATGGAGCACAATAGCCTTGATATAGCTGCAAAATGTGTTGGTAAGCTTTGGCATTGACTCGTGGAACGGACTATATAACTTGTGTTGGGGAAAGTTGTTCAGTTTCATGGGTAGATTCACACCGTTTAGTACTTTCCGTTACACGCTGTATAATGTCCCGCATTTTTTTCCGAGAAAATTATGTAAAGAAATCAAAAATGCGTCAAGTTTAGTAGACGAAACAATAACCTCAAATTCAGGTAAAAACTTAATATTTTGACTTGACTACGCGTTTATCTGTGTATTGTTGTTACTTTTTCTTAACTGCGAAATGTTTGTTAACAAAACGTGACGGTCTTTCGTGACCTCTGACACTCTAAGCGAGTTTAGGACGTAAAGCGTTTGAAATAAGAGTGGTGTACAAAATCGTGTGTCAAGCTTGACTTGTGATGCTCTTAAAATATACCTATCTATACGTTGTACAAAATAACTGGCTGTGACCGATGATGCGCAGAAGTCAAAAACTGAGCCGCGGGGGCAAAGAGATTTGAACCTCGCTGCGCTCCATTTATCTGAGCGCGGCAGGTGGGGGAGAGGCAAGTGAAACGTTCATTTGGTCTCCGCCTGTCAAAATAGCCGTCAGAGCCAAACTTATCCTGAACACTATACTATTGGCCGCTTAAGGGTTATTTTCCAGCAGAGCTGCGCGAAGTTGATAAGCTGGGCGCTGGAAAATTCAAACCAATAAGATCGCTCTATTTGAAAAGCTAAAAGAATGGTGCAATCCTATTGTTTCCCAGCTCACAGCTTAGATCCCTCGCATAGCACTAGTGGAAATTCACCATGATACTTTACATTCGTGTAGCTTCTGTTTGAGTGAACCGATTGTAATGAAACAAAGCTTGTAAGGTTGCACGTAAGTAAGCCAAATACACAAACAGCGTGATAATGAAACATCTGAATATACTTGAGCATGGTCCAAGCTTTCTCCAGGTCGAAAAATGAGAAATTTTTTGGTCGATTGTGTTGGGAAGCCTAGCTTATGTTTCTAGGGGATAGTTCAGGGGGAAGGTTGAAGTTTAATGTTCTAAAGACGTTTTATTACCCCGCTGTTTAGGCTTATATCAATAGTCATAGTCAATCTCTGTCCTTAGGGCTAAATCGAGGTCAAAGCCCTTTAATATAAATATTGGGGGACATTTCACACAAGGTCATCTGATCCCAAACTAGGCAAAACCTGTACTATGGGTATCAGAGACTGATATGCATACATAAATAGATAAATAACACCCAGACACAGAACAAACACTTGTGTTCATCACACAAATGTTTGTCCTGGGCGGGGATCGAACCCGCGGCCCACGACGTGAGAGGCAGTCTCACTACCAACCACACCAACGGGCTTGTCAAAAAAAGAACTACGAAGAAAGTCTCAATACCGTCCATCTACGAACGTAGCTAGGCTAGAAACCAAGAAAAAATAATCGATTTTTAAATAGCTTTACTTATAGTTCCATGAAAGCGTGGACATTAGGGCAGTATTCTGTCATAAGCTTGAGGTAGATCGAGCCCCTGCTACGACGAACTCGTGTACGATCCCACACGTAATACCTGTAACATCACGATAATGTTATGAAATGGAGGATTAACGACTAAATAAAGTAGCGTGTCACTCAGACCGTGAAACTAAACAACTTTTCCTAAGGAATAAATAGAAAAAAAATTGAACCCCCATAAAAACAGCATTAGCTGATAGCGCGCATTAGGAACAGTACGGGAAGTCAAATTATTTTTTTCGTATTTCGACCTATGTTTATGAACATAAAAGGAACCTTTTCTGAAAAATGTGCTGTCTAGTCTAAGTAACATGCTATAATTATGTTGACTACTTCATTATGACCCTATGGGCCGTTTGCAATAAACTTGAGAATCGCCCAAGTTCTTGCTTAAGGGCCGTCAAAGTATTGCTAGGAGTGTCGTAAACATGTAAGGGGCGATTCTTAAGTTTAGTGCAAACGGCCCTATATTTTTTACAAGACTGCGCGAAGCCAAAAAGGAAGTGTAATGTATTAGGCAGTCTACGTATGTAAGCAAAAATCGGATGTACACATCAGTAGAAACACTTTTGTACCTTATGGCGTGGTAATAGAGTTGAAAAAGTTTCTACCGACAAGCGGTTGACCGTACCACTCTAGCTCCTTAACTACTGAACCGATTTTATTTGTTACTAATGGAAGTTTAACTATAAGTGACGTCTGTGAGACGCGGCACTTAGCTACGATAGGAGGACATATTTTGACACATACCCGAACGGCCTCACTAAAAGTTGTCCGCGAGCAAACATCAAATGGTTGCTAGTTCTGTTGAAGGGGTAGAAGAATTCGGTTTCGTAGATTCTGAAGTCTGAAAAGTCATATACAAGATGTGAAAAAAAGGGACGGGTTGCACTCCGGGAGTGCCGGCAGAAGAGAAAATTTGCATTTTTGAATATTATGCTTTTTGAAAGAGTCAATCGGGCCATTGGTCACGTACCTACTTTGATGTCACTGAATAAAAACCCGTATTGTAATAACGATACGGTTGACAGTTGACGCTTTTTCGGTCAGGCTACAGTAAGGAGGTTTTACTACGCATCGCCGTAGCGTGGGTTAAAACCTCCTTGGGCTACGGATCTGGACATCTGATGCGAGTTTAACATTTTTTACCCTTCTAAAAAAGTGCCAAGCGCCGCTAAAGAAGTTTTCACTAAAAAAAAAATAGTAACCACACGTGCTCAAATAGAATTCTTTTTATCCAATGCTCCTGGGTACCGGTAGTACCCATGGCCAGTCTAGTAACCTTTTTTTATGTTACAAGTGAGCAAACGAGCAGGTGGGCCACCTGATGGTGAGTGGTCACCACCGCCCATAGCGCCCACTATCTTATTAATGGCATATTTTGACAACAATAAGAAAGAAATGCGCGTTTCTCTCTTTGAGAACTAAGATGGTATGTCTCATGTGCCGGTAATTTCACTGGCTCCCTTGCCCTTCAAACCAAAACACAGCAATGCAAACACTGCTTATTTACGGCAGAAAAAGGCAAGGGGGTGGTACTTTCCCAAGGCGGACTTTGCACAAAAGCCCTCCCACCAATAATTACTGTGCGCCGTACCACCAACATTCTCTGTTAAGTTGGCAAGAATTAGATCTTGAACTAATTTACAGTTAAATACATATAATTACTTACTAACAATAGTACCGACCCATGTCTACCCGCGGGTGTCGTAAGAGGCGACTAAGGGTATTAACCAGAGGATGGGCAGCAGCATCCTTCTGTGTATCTTTATCATCTTACATTCTGCGGTCACCAACAACCGCGGTCCATGGTGCCAGCCGTAACGCTAACAAGCGTGGTGACTATGGTACTTCCCCTCCACAAGGTTTCAGCTAAAGCTGGAATTTTGGAGTTCCCGTCCTATAGTGGACGTTTCATGAGATGTCATGATGATGATGATGAGTTACTTACTGGAACATCCTTTTACAGGTTTATCGTAGCACAGTTCCTTGAATGCTTCAGTGAGGGCCAACCCGCTGTTCACTTCTCCCAATTTAATTTGTTTTTTTAGCAACCTGAAATGCACATCAACTGTTGGAAATAGTGAGATATCGTGCAGGTAGGCAACGACTAAGGGTTATAAACTGGAGGATGGGCAGCAGCATCCTCCTTTGTATCTAACATCTTACTTACTGCGGTCACCTACAACTGCGGACAATGGTGCCAGCCGTAACGCTAACAAGCGAGGTGACTATGGTATTTCCCCTCTACATTTTTCCAGCAAAAGCTAGAATTCTAGAGGGAGCTCCCTGTCCTGTAGTGGACATCTCATGGGATGTTATGATGAGGCAACGATCAGCAAGTGGGAAGTTCATTTCATAAACCATACAATGTGATTTTGCTCCCGATACCCATTACTCAGTGATTCTACTCATGAAAACATGCAACTTTCCCGAAGTTTTTTTTTCTCCATAATTTTTTTTACTTCCAAATCAAAATAAGTCGATCACGTGACCACACTATCAAGTAATGGTTAACACACGGCCCCACGTCGCATCAATGGAAACAATTTGACCTTGAGCAGGTCTCTGGTTTCGGGCTTTTGTAGCACAGCGCTGGTTCAGCTTATACTGGTTTTGTTTTTACGTGCTTGCTGCGTGCGTACCTAAGATGGTTAGTACTCACTCGATAGATTTCAAGATTAAATTCTTTCCAATCTCCGTATCTCTTGATAATGCGAAAGCTGCAGAACCCAGCTCGGTACTATTAATTTTGACTCCCCAATTCAGTCCTAGAAAGTTTATTGGTTTTGCCATCACCATGTCCAAATCTAAGACAACTCCGCCATATTTAAACAGTACTGCAAACTTTAAGATCTCCGCTACACGATCGTACTTTTTCAAACCATAATCCAAGGCATTATCTTTAAAAATGCCTTTAAAAGGCGTATTTTCAACGAATTTGTGTAAACTAATTGTTACAAACTTTATTAAAGGTAATTCTTTAAGTTTCTTTACGAAGTCTTTACTACAAAGGCATTCTTCTATAGCGGTAGTGACGAAGACATATATTTTTTTCTCATAGCCATGCACATGTAAAGCTGATTCTAAGACGCACGCGTGGTGCATGCTTATTGACCTTTCGCAAGACGTAGAAATTAGATAGATGCCGCCTTTTCTAACTAGTTTTTCGCTATCATGTTTTTCAGCTTTATAGCAAGAAATATCATCAGGAATACGTAAATATTCTTGCATTACTATTTTCTTTACATTCTGAAATAGATGTGAGCAATTTAGGCGAACGATAACAGTTATGAAATATGTGAATAAAATCACTAGAATTAAGTAACTTAAGATCTGTCTTCTTGTTCGAATCCTGCGAGTCATCATATCATATGTAATAGTTGCAAATTAATAATACAAATAAAAATAAAACTGGTATTGAAATTGAAAATAATCAAAACATAAATTACTATATCTGTCACGTTTAGGACAGTCATGACAATGATATAATCAAGTTGAAGTTTGAAATATAGAGGTTGTTTTCTGGAGACGAATAGCAACTCATACATAAGCAGCCTTCGTGGTGTAATGGTTAGATCGTTCGGCTCTCAATCGGGTGGGTCTGGGTTCGTTAGATTAACGTTAGTATTATATAGTCTAAGGATTAATCTAAGAAACCACAGACCTAAGCTCTTTGTAAGAAACTGGAACGCCTAATGTGGTGCATAAATTTACAACACATTTTTTCGTAATAAGCGACTTAGGGATCCTGATCTGGAGGATGGATTGACTCTGGTCACCTACCAACGCGGTTAATTACGCCAGCCGCAACGCTGACAACTTGACTTGCGTGGTGACTACAGTATAATTCGCGGCAAGTAATCGTAGCTGACCGCTACTGCCCAGTATTGCGCAGAACTCAAAGCACAACGTGTTAACGGAATAAGCGAAACTGAGAAAATAGTTCAGAATCGGGAGTAGAATCAATTTCACGGGTTTTTGATAGGGGTAATTTTTTTTATAATAATATTTATTATTTAAACTTTTGCCACTTCAATTCTAAATCTAAATATTTCTGTGGATACGTTCATGAGCGGTGAGGAGGGGAGGGAAGTGGGCGTGGCATGCGCGTAGTGCGCGGATTAGAACAACGATGAAACTAGAACAATGATGAAGCTTTAAAATAACAATATCTAGATAAAAAAAAGTTTTTTTAAGTTTTTTTTACGGGAATGGATTTATTTTAATAAAAATCAGTTGGGGTGTATGAGGGTTTCGGTTATTCCATTAACACGTTGTATAGAAGGGGAGGGTGGGGCATGTGTGCGAATAGTTCATTAGCTCCCCGTGTCATCCATCATGCGCAGAAAATAACCGTCAGCACCGGAAACCATCCTTTGCTTGTATATCCCAAAATAAACTTTGAGTTTAATTCCCTGACAGTGTCCAGCAGTGTACTGTTAAATGGAATATAGTTTTTTTTTTATATATTTACCGTATCACTCAATATTCTGAGACGTTAGGACAATATTCCTTCATAATCTTCACATAAACGGAATTCCTCCTTCGTCGCACCAAAGTTCGGTCCCACACATAGAATCCATAGGGCTTCTCCTTCACTTCTCCTGGTTTAAACAGCATATGAAAACTACTGCGGTTGTATGGATAGAAATATTCAGTGCCGATAAGTCTGAAATCTAAGGAAAAAGGAAGGAAAATGCAGGCTTATTATAAAGTTCCCTTTTTTTATGTTACAAGTGAGCAAACGAGCAGGTGGGCCACCTGTTGTTAAGTGGTCACCACCACCCATAGCACCCACTGTCTTATTAATGGCATATTTTGACACCAATAAGACAGCAAAGCGCGTTGCTCACTTTGAGAACTAAGATGGTATGTCTCAGTGGCGGTTATTTCACTGGCTCCCTTGCCCTTCAAACCGAAACACAGCAGTGCAAACACTGCTGCTTCACGGCAGAAATAGACAAGGGGGTGGTACTTCCTAGACGGACTTTGCACAAAAGCCCTACCACTATTAAAATCTAAAAAAAGTACCCTAAACCGACGAGCATGTATGAAAGGATTGATGAAAGTACAGGAAGCAAGGGAAGTATGTCAAGATCGTAGCAGGTGGAGGACGGTGATCTCTGCCTACCCCGACGGGAAAGAGGCGTGATACGTATGTATGTACACACGGCCGCACATCAGTAGAAACACTTTTGGACCTTATGGCGTGGTAATAGAGTTGAAAAAGTTTCTACCGACAAGCGGTTGACCGTACTACTAAAATCTCCCTGGTTGGCTTAACCCTTGATAAGGTCGTAAGTTTTACGTGGATACGTGTATGTAGGTAGGTACAGTCAAAAGCACTTCAAGAACACACCCACGTCCACTCACCCATCCCCTCACCCTCTGACTCATTCAAAGCTCCATGTGGTACTAATTATTGCCGCCAGAGGGCTTATATCCACTTTGCATGAAATGACCCCCCAAACGAAAGCATGGACGCATAAATTTTGACATTTATGACATAAATATTTAATGTTAAAATAAAAGTAATTTAGATAGATAGATAGATAAAGCGTTTATTTGTGACATCAACACATATGTACATTGATAAAGAAGCATACATTTAAACAATGATTAGGACGAACTGAAGAACAAATCAAAACACATATGTGCTGTAGTGTGACAAAAAGGATGGTGTCAAAATATGCCATTAATACTTTATTTGACATTTCCTTTGACATTATTTATTATTGATTAAAATACACTTAAGTATTTTATATTTATTGGTTTACTTTGACATTTTTCATTTATTTTGACATCAAATATTATAATTACAATGAATTTGCTTTGTTTTACCTGTCTTTTGACATACTTTTATTTTGTTTGAATTATTTTTATTTTATTTCCGATTTATTAACGATCATATTATTCATTGACATCTGAACAATCATGTAATTTTGAATGTGATAATATGAAATAAAGAAATCTAAATCTAAATCATCTTTTACTTTGACGCGTTCACAAGGTATGAAAAAAGGTAAGTAATTAGATTTTTGTACCTTTCAACACAGTAAGAAAGGTACAAAAATCTAATTACTTATACTTATCTAAACATTTAAATGTTGGGAACTAGAATCTGCGTATTACTCAGACCGAGGAACTGAACAACTTTTTCCAAGGAATATTAGATCGAAATAAGAAAAAAAGAAACAAATTCCCAGGCAAACTGCTCCCCACCTGAATGCGCATTTGTTTGGAAGGTAATAATATTTTTTTCGTGTTTCGACCTATGTTCTTTAGGGAAAGTTGTTCAGTTTCATAACAAACGCTAAAATTGTGCTATTTTTTTTTCATCCAATATAAATGCCGTGAATTCCAAACACGTGGTACATTGCGCATTTGGGCCGGGCCGTGTAGCATTAGGCAAAGACAACACATTTGTTAAATTATATTATCTTTGATAAATGATACTCGTAAGTATACCTTGTGCTACGTGAGTGTCGCTAGTAGAGAATACTACCAACCTATCTCTACCCGTGGGTGTCGTAAGAGGCAACTAAGGGTTTATGAACTGGAGGATGGGCAGCGGCATCTCTCTGTGTATCGTACCATCTTACATACTGCGGTCACCAACAACAGCGGTCGCAAGCCGCAACGATTACAAGCGTGGTGACTCCCCTTCAAAGTACCAAGCGTTTCTGCTGAAGTTCTCGAGGAAGCTCCCTGTTCTGTAGTGGAAGTTTTATGGGATGTTATGATTATCTTTGATTAAAGCGTCCTTCTATACCATTTAATATCTGTGCCAGTTCTCCGAGCGATGCTGGGCGCCTATTTCGTCCATGTCTAAAGGTCTAAGGTAACTTTTTTACTAAAATTACGACTCACTGGAGCACCCAACATCACGCTTCTCGTAGCACAGTTTTCGAAACGCCTCGGTAAGGGCCAGTCCGCCATCGATTTCCGCTGAGTCGTGTTGATGTTTCAAATTCCTAAAAAAAACACAGACGTAGAAAAAAAAGCTTATAACGCGATCATTTAATGGAAATGATTACAGCAGTGATTCCTGTCGCCCATCAAAACGCAGTTCACTAGCGCCCCCATCAGTTAAAAAAATATTAATCACTAAATACATAACTTATCGAAAATCCGGAAAGACAGATTGAAGTAAAGGTACCCTAGTTTATTTAGAACCTATAAATTCTGATAAATATAGTCCACTGTAGTTACTGTGGTAGTTACAAATACAAAAACTGCGAAAAACGGCCACTTTTAGCAGTTTTTGTATCTGTAACTACAGTGAACATAATTGTACAGAGTTACTAAGTTATAAATAAATAAGAGTACCTTCACTTCCCGTGTGGTGCCGGCAAAGAATAGTTCCAACCCATACATACCCGTGGGTGTCGTAAGAGGCGACTAAGAATTAACTGGTGTAGTGTACACTTTCTGTTAGGAAAGTCTAAAGACCCAGTCAATGCGCTCAGGATAGCAAATAGGCCGACTCAAGTCGAGAAATATGCGATGGCGCGTCACTAGCCGAAGCGAGGTTTAACTAACGGCGCTGAGGAGCGCTCGGCCATTCCGCCGTCGATCGCTTGTAGGGTAACACCTACGTCCGCGCGCTTTCCGCGGCCATTTCTACCGGCTGTGCCGGATTATCATATAACAGTAATAATTATTTAAAAGTGCTCTAGGATCCCACTCTTTATTGGGTAAGTGTGAACATAATTTTAATAAACTATCAGTGTATTTCGTAGTGATTCTTTCTTTCCGTCAACCGTAGGTAATCCTCGATCTTTTGTTAATATTTCGTGTCGTATGTAATAATTGGGAGTAGTATTTTATGCTATAGCATTGTAATTATTCAAGGCATTCATTAAAAGCAGTGGCAAGATGCCGTGTTATTTTGATAACCGTCACACGACCGTTATTCATTTCTTCAAAATGACGTCATCGCGTCGTAACGGTTTTTTCATTGTCGTATCTATCATTTAGTATTTTATTTTGTAAATCTGCTCTGGTTTCGTGTACCGTTGTAGCAATCAAAGGTAGGTGAGACTCCCTTGAATGTTCTCACATTCATCGGGCGGATTGTACCACGGACACGAAACCCACGTAACGAGAACCGTCACTCATTTTCTAAACTGGTGCATTCCAGGAACAAAGAGCCTAACAAAGCTACAGCTAGAACCTGGATACAACAAGGCTACAGTTTCAACTAGCCTACGACTGAGCAAAACAAAGAACCAAGCTAGAACCTAGCTACGACCTAGCTACAACCTAGCTACAACTAAGCTACAGCTACTACGAAGCTAAGCTACAACTACAGCTGTGCCAACCTGAGCATCTGCGGGTCCCGCTACTCGACCAGCTCACCCGTGACCTTCCGCGGTGAACGCGGTCACGCCCCGTCTACGCAATACAGGACATACCAGGGGAGTCTTATTTTAAAGGAAGCACAGTGATAAATAATTAACGGACTTTCGTGGTAATCTCGTTCAATCACCAAACGTAGGGTTTACGGAACCACCCCTGTTCTTTAGTTTAGTGTAATGACTGCAAGAAACTACTTGATTAAAATATTAGTAGTGCTATGTTCAATAGGGCATTTTCATGCATACCTTCCGTGGTAACGAATATTGGTAACGGTCATTTTGGGTCGACCTCTGAGTCCGCCCCTGTTTGATTTTTGTATTAAGATAAGTTAGTTAGAATTAAACCTCGTATTTGAGAAAATTAGTTGTCGTATCACTTGAATTCTCCCTTACGTTTAGAATTCCCACGACAAAGTGGCGCCTCAACGTGTTTTTTTTTTGTGTGTATGAACGAGGTTACCATTTGTTTGTCACTGGCTTCTTTTGATTGCATGCACGGTACAATTTCTTTCTTTTGTGAAGTGTTATTTTTTTGTTTGTTTGATTTGATGTGTGACAGGGTCGTAATCAGGGATTTTTTTTTTTGGAAACGTTTTTTATTGGAATTTATTTTATGGTAATTATAGTTAGACCATCACGCATCAAATCAAATATTGTGTTTCGTTCCAGGTTTTTGTAATAATTTTGTGTTTTTTTTTTAATTTTATTATTTCGTTACGTGTGTATATTTTTTTTTAATTATTAAGGTAGTAAAAATAACGCTGCTAGGTTAGTGTTTGTAACGGAGCAGATATTAGGGTACGTTCACATTTACCCAAAGAGCAGTATATTTTTTTTTTCTTCTACCAACGCTCACTCATTTTAATTTATAATTCATTTTTTTTTTAAAACATTTCTATATTTTCTCTTCGCGAGGTGGTAGGGCCTTGTGCAAGTCCGCCTGGGGTAGTACCACCCTCTTGCCCAAACCGTTGCCAAGGGTAAGGGAGCCAGTATCCACAACTGCACGGAGACCTAACATCAGTCGTCTCAAAACACAGTGTCTACCGACACTGACTTTAAAGAAGCAACAACTTCTTTCAACTTTTTTCTTTGCTGATAATTATTAGATAATCACAATAACTTAGTTTTTTAAATTTGTTGACTTAATGATTTAGCAGCACAGCATAAAATGAGTGAGATTGAGTTTTTGTCCATACAAAAGGAGGAATTAACTTACGAGGTCGCGATACGCGGAGACGATCCGGGAACCACGGTAGAAGCATTACGTAAACAAATCGTAAAAACATATAAAGATTTGCCTTCAGATTCGATTCTGTATTCGCATTTGGAAACGACTGCTGACATCAAACAAGCAGCGAAATCGATTCAGAAACTACAGAATAAATTACCTTAAAGAAACATAAATACGGAAACAAAAATGTAAATAATTTTGTAAATAAACTCATAGTTAGGTCATCATGTAGAATACAGGTTAGGAACATTAAGGAAATAGGTGATTAGGATTTTTTTTGTTTTTTTTGTGTCAGCAAACGCAATGTTTTTTTAAATTGACAAAACGGTACCGAAATAGCAAGAGTGGGTCTTGTGAGTTTTTTTGTTTTGTCTACGCCCATCTGAAGGATGGCTCTTCCGTAGACAGGACGCCTAGAAGAAGATGTGTTTTGTTTTGTCTGTGCCCATCAATAAAGATGGCTCTTCCACAGACAGGACGCCTAGTTAGACGTGGAGAATTTGTTTTGTTTTGTCTGTGCCCATCAAAAAGGATGGCTCTTCCACAGACAGGACGCTTAGAGGATGTGGTCGTGTCAATTGGGTCCAAGATATGCTTGGCTCTGCCCCAATTGATACGCAAGAAGAGTTTCGTGTTTTTTTTTATGTTTTGTCTGCGTCCATTAGAAAAGTGGCTCTACCGCAGACAGAACATCAGACTATTTAGGAAGGTTCAGTTGGGCCCAAGATACTTGGCTCTATCCCAACTGGAACAGGTCGTGAAGAAGAACATGGGCACAATATATTTGGCCCTGCCTTATGTTACCGTTCTTACGTTATCAAGCAATAATACACTGTCAATACAAATTAGAACCTAAAGTTGCTGACACAAATAACTTGTAAATATTGTAAATAAAATAAGTAGTATTCACACTTACTGGGACAAACAACTCCAACCAATTACCTACAGTAGCAATATTTTAGCACAGAATTTTTCCGCAAAGTCTTCAGAACAAAAGAATCAGAAGACTTTAGTTTTGTGAATGTAGGGCATTATCATAATTTATTATGATATAGCCATAATGTAGGTTGTATGAATGAGGAAGTATGTAAGGCGGAACACAAGGGTTTAGTGGAAATTTCAAGCTAGAAGTTACGGATTTCATTTCTAAGGAAATCAAATCCTACAGGGGGGAGAGGAGGTAATGTAGTGTACACTTTCTGTTAGGAAAGTCTAAAGACCCAGTCAATGCGCTCAGGATAGCAAATAGGCCGACTCAAGTCGAGAAATATGCGATGGCGCGTCACTAGCCGAAGCGAGGTTTAACTAACGGCGCTGAGGAGCGCTCGGCCATTCCGCCGTCGATCGCTTGTAGGGTAACACCTACGTCCGCGCGCTTTCCGCGGCCATTTCTACCGGCTGTGCCGGATTATCATATAACAGTAATAATTATTTAAAAGTGCTCTAGGATCCCACTCTTTATTGGGTAAGTGTGAACATAATTTTAATAAACTATCAGTGTATTTCGTAGTGATTCTTTCTTTCCGTCAACCGTAGGTAATCCTCGATCTTTTGTTAATATTTCGTGTCGTATGTAATAATTGGGAGTAGTATTTTATGCTATAGCATTGTAATTATTCAAGGCATTCATTAAAAGCAGTGGCAAGATGCCGTGTTATTTTGATAACCGTCACACGACCGTTATTCATTTCTTCAAAATGACGTCATCGCGTCGTAACGGTTTTTTCATTGTCGTATCTATCATTTAGTATTTTATTTTGTAAATCTGCTCTGGTTTCGTGTACCGTTGTAGCAATCAAAGGTAGGTGAGACTCCCTTGAATGTTCTCACATTCATCGGGCGGATTGTACCACGGACACGAAACCCACGTAACGAGAACCGTCACTCATTTTCTAAACTGGTGCATTCCAGGAACAAAGAGCCTAACAAAGCTACAGCTAGAACCTGGATACAACAAGGCTACAGTTTCAACTAGCCTACGACTGAGCAAAACAAAGAACCAAGCTAGAACCTAGCTACGACCTAGCTACAACTAAGCTACAGCTACTACGAAGCTAAGCTACAACTACAGCTGTGCCAACCTGAGCATCTGCGGGTCCCGCTACTCGACCAGCTCACCCGTGACCTTCCGCGGTGAACGCGGTCACGCCCCGTCTACGCAATACAGGACATACCAGGGGAGTCTTATTTTAAAGGAAGCACAGTGATAAATAATTAACGGACTTTCGTGGTAATCTCGTTCAATCACCAAACGTAGGGTTTACGGAACCACCCCTGTTCTTTAGTTTAGTGTAATGACTGCAAGAAACTACTTGATTAAAATATTAGTAGTGCTATGTTCAATAGGGCATTTTCATGCATACCTTCCGTGGTAACGAATATTGGTAACGGTCATTTTGGGTCGACCTCTGAGTCCGCCCCTGTTTGATTTTTGTATTAAGATAAGTTAGTTAGAATTAAACCTCGTATTTGAGAAAATTAGTTGTCGTATCACTTGAATTCTCCCTTACGTTTAGAATTCCCACGACACTGGAGGATGGGCAGCAGCGTCCTCCTTTGTATCTTACATCTTTCTTACTGCGGTCACCCACAACCGCGGTCCATGGTGCCAGCTGTAACGCTAACAAGCGAGGTGACTATGGTACTTCCCCTCCACATTTTTCTAGCAAAAGCTAGAATTCTGGAGGGAGTGGAGTCCTGTAGTGGACGTTTCATGGGATGTTATGATGATGATGATGACCTTCACTTCAATCTGTCTTTCCTATTTTCGATATGTTTTGTATTTATCGAGTAATATTTTTTTTTACAAATGGGGGCGCTAGTGCACTGCGGGAATCCCCTTAACTGTTAATTTTTTACTAAGGAACTTCGGTCGATATACGAAAAAAATTTACTTCCCAACAGAAGCTGCATCACAGCTCACCCTTGACAACGCATTGTGTATCGATGGTATTTTTTACCTTGGGAAAACAAATCAGTTTCATGATTCGAATAAAGTTTCAGATATCACGAGATGCATTTTGAAACGTAGAAGGTGTGGATAGTTCAGTTTTGATACAACAAAATGAATAGCTAGTTCAAGTTCAACAAGCAACTTCACTAAAGCCGCAATCACACCATCCTAAATTCGAATACTAATTCAGCATACATTGCTGAGGGCTTGGTACTGTTAATTACAATAGGGAACATGCATAATTTTTTTAAGTCGCATTTATTAACAAAATATGTAAATACCGTAGTAGAGATGACAAAAAGTTAAATTAAAATTTTTATCGGCAAAGAAATACGGCCGACATAAGCATTTAAAACTATTTACTAAGCGCCTATTAGACAGAAAGATCCGACATGAATAGTGACGTCAAAGTTCACTACGGCCATATAAACTCCGTGTTAAATTTCGTTTTGCTAGAAAGAGACAGAAATAAATCTTTGCTGGCTTATGTCTTTTTTAATTTCATAGTTATTCGAAAAATTGTTTTACTAATTGTTTATTACATGAATGAGAATATTTTTTTTAATATAAAAAATCATGCATGTTCCCTATTCCTTACTTCAACCAGCATCAGCAATGTATGCCGAAGTAGTTTTTGAATTCAGGAAGGTGTGATAGCGGTTTAAGCCACGTCAAGAAAGCATACAAATCGAAAGCAACAATAATAAAAATAACACTTACTCAAAAGTTTCCGCCAGCAAACTCCCTCCAATATGAGTCCGTTTACTCAAAGCAACTATCGCGGAACCCAATTGCGACTCGTTAACTTTCACTGCCCAATTGAACCCTAGAAAATCTACAGGCTTGGTCAATATCATATCCAAATCTATAACCACACCTCCGAATTTGTATAAAGTTGCAAATTTTAAAATTTCCGTTACACGATCATGCCTTTTAATACCAGTCCTCAAAAACTTCTTTTTGAATATGTCTTTTAATGGAGTATCTTTTACGAATTTATCAATTTGGATTGTTATGAAATGTAAATTAGGTATTCCTCTAAGTCCTTTAATAATACTTTCGTCACAATTACAGAATTTTACAGGTTTGTTAAAAAACACATACACTTGCCTATCTGGTATATGAGTGTTAATAATAGATTCTATAGTACACGCGTGGTGTAAACTTATAGAATTCTCACACGACGTTGAAATTAAATAAATCTCATTCTTTTTAATATTTTCTAGATTATCCATATGTGTTTCTTTGTAATAGCAAGATATATCATCTGGTATTTTCATGTAGTTTTGCAATAATCTTTTGCTGAAGTTTTGATAATACACAGTGCAATGCAAACGATATAGCATTGTAAGAAAATAACTTGTTAGAAATACGATCATAAGGTAATTTAGTATTTGCCTTTTGGAGCCGATTCTTCGAAGTATGGCCATAATTTTTTGGTTTAGAACAGACATAATTCCGAAATAAAAATAAGTCCAAAACTAAAAATAAATAATCCAAACACCACCTTGTATGCAAAATGTCAATATGATCGGAAAAGTGACGTTTTGCGTAAAACAGGTTTCATCAAAGATTTTGGAAACTACGCGCAGCGTTTTTCTTACGTCAATGGGTTTCATTCAAGGAGGTTTTAATCCACGCTACGCTCTAGCGTGGATTAAAACCTCCTTGGTTTCATTAATTTGACAAAAAGTTTTTATTGGGTACAATGACACTATCCTACTGCCTACTAATATTATAAACGCGAAAGTTTGTATGTATGATGTATGTTTGTTCTTTCACGTAAAAACTACTGAATGGATTTTAATGAAACTTTACAATAATATAGCTTATACATCAGAATAACACGGCTAAGTCGCGGGCACCAGCTAGTATCCTATATTTTTAATTTTTTACACGAAGTATTTTAGAACTCCGAATCTCTGATGGACTTTCATTTCTTTCTAGCATACTGCTTGTACTTTTGCTTTCGGTCCGAGGTCGGGACTCATGCGCTTGGAGTCCAATTCTTAAATATCACAGTGATTTTTAAGATTTTATAATTAAAAAAGCCTACAAAATTTCTTAAAATGTAAATCGTAACGTCAAACACTAATGCTTCACTTTTGTAAAAAAAAATCCTGTAATTTCGAATTATTTGTGTGATATTTTATCACCCGATGATATTTAAGAATTAATTTGCTGATAAACTAATTTCTTCGCTAACCATATGAGATTTTTTTATTTTTGTCGAGCAAAACCACAATTTTAAATTCATTACATATTTAATTATGACTTAAAAAAATCACAGAACACAAACCATGCTTCTCGCACCAACTAACGACATAATCTAATATTAAACTAATTTCCAATATAAAAACGCAAATTACAACATTCATATTGCATTCTTTCTTACCATTGACTAGTCTTTAAAATGAATGAAATTTTTTTAACAGGGATTTTCGAGTGAAGCTTTTTTTTTCTTTTTATTGAAAATGGGCTTACTCTTCACCTCGATCTAGTCCTGAAGACAGAGATGAGGTCGACGATGGAACGAGCTTACTCAGAAGAAGCCTATTCACTCGCAACTTGAATAGATTCGGGTTATATGAACTCGGGAACACAGACGCAGGCAGAGAATTCCACTCTTTAGCCGTGCGCATTATAAAAGATGTTTCAAAGCGCTTTTCTTTCGTGTAAGAGACGGTGTACCGAAAACTGAAAGGGCGTGCTCAGTCAACGAAACTGAACAACTTTCCCAAAGAAACATATGTTGGGCAATGAAAATGAAAATTGACCTTTTCATACAAACTGTTCGACCAGAGTGGGAAATTTGTATGGAGAGGTCAAATTTTTTTTTCATTTCCCAACATATGTTTCTTTGGGAAAGTTGTTCAGTTTCGTTGACTGAGCACGCTTTTTCAGTTGCCATTTCGGTACACCGACCCTTACACCCTTTATAAAGAATTTTCTATGATCCACTTTTTCCATTTATTCCAACGCTCACCAATCTATTTTGCAGCCATGACATTAAAACCAGAGTATATTTGAGGGAAAGAATAACATTGTTTTACAAACTTATTTTTTCTAACAGCTTTAGCCGATTGCTTTTCACTTAGCTGCAAAATGCACAATGCCGCACTTGACTCGATAGATCGCAGAGCCAAGAAGCTCGTTGGTGATGAGATGCTGGTGAAAACCAAGTTTCACAGTCTGGCCCACAGTCAAAGTTGCATGTCTGTCGGTCTTCTACAGATTGTACTTCGGCACAGATAATATAATACTATACTAGTACAGATGCCTCACGTCAAAGAACGAATTTGTGCCGAAAATTGTTCGGGCTATTTTTTCCATAAGGTATTTTCTTGGAATAAATTGATATCTGGATGTTAAAATTTAATTAATGTCATAGTTTACATCTTTACCTACCAACCTAGTAGTAACATTTAGTTTAATTATTAGAAACAAAAGGGCCAAATGAATTCGGGCTATTTACTCCGTCGAAAAACGGTAGTACGGAATGAGACCCCATGACTTCGGAGAGTGTGCTCAAGAGCTTCACGAGCTTATTCCACCATCTCCCTTCTACCATCGGGAGTCCAGACGCACCGCAGGATATCACCCATACTTGGTTGATATTCCGCACATTCGCACAAAGCGGTTTGAAACATCTTTTATAATGCGCACGGCAAAAGAGTGGAATTTTCTGCCTGCGTCTGTGTTCCCGAGTTTATATAACCCGAATCTATTCAAGTCGCGAGTGAATAGGCTTCTTTTGGGCAAGCTCGTCCCATCGTTGACCTCATCTCTGTCTTCAAAACTAGATCGAGGTCAAGAGTAAGCCAATTGACAATAAAAAAAAATGTGTTGGTAAGTGTTTAAATAAACAATTCATCCAGTATTATACTTTGTGTCCAGTGACCTACTTACTGCACAAACTTAAACGGTAGATTCTGACCATGAAACTGAACAACTTTTCCCAAGGAATATAGGTCGAAATACGAAAAAAAAAATTCGACTTCCCATACAAAGTACGTCAGCTGATAGCTCATTTTGTATGGGAGGTCAAATTTGGTTTTTCGTTTTTCGACCCATGTTCCTCAGGAAAAGTTGTTCAGTTTCATTGACAGATTCACACCATTTAGTATTATCACACCTTTCAATTACACGTTGAATATCTCTCAAAGAAAAACTGCAATATGAATATTCCTAAAAATCTCTCGAGAATAATTGTGTTAGAACAAATATGCCAAGATAAATATTAAATATTGCACTAATTGAAGTTCATTACAGAGTATGCGTTTCATATTTCTGTACAGCAAAAGTCTGACTTATTTGTTCTAAAACAAAGTTAATACAAGTCATACAAACATATAATTAATTACATAGTATAGAAGAAAACGATAGACATTCGTGTTATTTTGATGTAATTTTCGATCTTTTTATAGTATCCTTGTTATTTATCAGGTTGTACAGGCTGGACGTCCCGTGTGGTGCCGACAAAGAATAGTACCATCCCATACATACCCGTGGGTGTCGTAAGAGGCGACTAAGGGTTAAATGGAGGATGGGCAGCTGCATCCTCCTGTGTATCGTACCATCTTACTTACTGCGGTCACCTACCACCGCGGTCAATGGTGCCAGCCGTAACGCTGACAAGCGAGGTGACTACGGAGGGCCACATTTTTCTAGCAAAAGCTAGAATTTTGGAGGGAGCTCCCTGTCCTGTAGTGGACATTTCATGGGATACTATGATGACTGGCTGGACCCCTGCATATACATACAGCTATGACATCAGCTATGTCCACCGTTTTACACCCATCCCTAAAGGTCTTATGGCATACAGCGGTTTTTTCATTGACGCTTGCCCCCATGCTTGTATGGGGGACATTCCACACAATCTAACGCTGCCAATACAAAGAATCTTTTATGTTAAGTTTTTATAAGTGTAGGTTTCAACTTCAAATAAAAAAAAAACGCCGTATGCAGAAACCCTAAATTAGAAAAAAAACCTAAGTTTAGTCCACACGTCGCGAAAGTTTTTAAAAAAATACGGACTAGGCTGAAAGTTAAGCTAAAAAACCTTAACAGCTTGACCAGCTTAATAACTTGCATCGCATCGACAATTTTAGTTAGCGAAGAAAGGTGAAAACCGGCTAAAGCGATTGTAAACGCAGTCAAATATAGGCCTTGTTCCTTTACATTTAGATTTAAAATACAAAAGCAACTCATCTCGCTCACCATATAGAAGAAAGAAAATCTCCTCAAAATATATGGTTGCAGCTTATTATGATTGTCAAGCTGTCCTTTTTTATTACTGTTGTAGAGTTGAAGTGTAAGTGATGAAATTCGAAATAATAATTAGATACAAAAATGCAATAAATATAAAATTAAATAAGACTAACAAGAAACAGTGAAAATATTATTTGATAAATTAAGTTTGGGTATTTTACACAATTTTATACTTATTTTTATAATTGTTTCTTAGCAAATAAAATAAAAAAACTAACTATTATTATCTAGCAAAAGCGTAAGGTCGACTGGGCATGTTTATTTAAATAGTTCTAATAGCTAAGATCGAAAAAAGTTTAGGAAACACCGCAGATGCACTTTTCACTCTAACAGGAATAATTGAAAAGAGATATAAAAATATTAGGAAAAAGTATATTTCGCGACGCATGGACTCGATAATCGTATTTTTTAAGGCTCTACACGTTAGGCCATAACGGGTAACTACGAGTACGTAAAGAGATAATGAAACAGAATGCTGAATATTTTCTGTATCACTCGCACCAGAAAGCAAGAAAACATAGCCAATTTACTAGTGAAAAAAAGAGGGAGAGCATGACTTTTTTTGTCGGTATCGGTAAACAACGTGGATATGTGACTCGTCCCTTATCTTCTGTCTCTTTCACTTTTGGGCCATTTAGTAAATTCCGTCCTTTGCGGGTGACTTGTTATTTATTTAGTTGAAAATAAGAACTATTTGATTCGATACATAGGTATTTGTGGTCAATACACAGTTTGTCCAAAAAGAAAACTTAAAATAATTTTTGCATGTAAGAATTCACAGAGCAGAGTCCGTCATATAGGGTGACTTTTAATTAGTTCTTGATAGAAAAAATTATGAATGTACTCAAGATACTGAACAACTTTCTACAAGGAACATAGGTCAAAATACGAAAATCAAGTTTTGACCTCCCATAGAAACTGCATCAGCTGATAGCGCATTTTGTGTGGGAGGCGAGAAGCCTGGTTATCTGTCAAACAGGGAAACCTAGTACGGAGACCAATCTCTCTCACAAGGAACATCTAGAAGATTACTCCATTGCTGTTTTAAATTCCTTTGTTTTACCTTTGTGAAGAGAGAAAAAAAAAACATATCTTTTCCTATCAAGAACTAATTAAAAGTCACCCTATATACATAGTCTGTATGAGATATGTGAAAATTATACACACAGTATACATAAATATGTTTCTTTCTGTGTTACTGTCATTTTTAGATCAAACCAGATTAAAAGGTCGATCTGAGATGTATATTAAGAGGAGCCTCTTTGTAGTTGCTCATCATAGCCCAATTTGAGAAGCTTTAAGTAATAATTGTAATATCTACCTACTAGCCTAGCGCCTACAATTCGTATTTGTTCTTCAGATCTGCTATTTCAGCGTCGCTGCAGTTTTCGACAGTCTTGCAATGGGTAAGGAGTTGAGTGACCACTGAAACAAGAAAACAACAATAATTTTCATATTTATTTTATGTAATTTAATTTTTATACAACTAGTGAGCAAGCAAGCTTGTGGGCCAACGGCCCTATTCAACAAAGCTGGCAATTCGACAAATTTGTCAAAAAGTGACATAATTGTCGAATTGTTGCGACAAGTGCCGTTCAACAAAATTACAAATATGTCAAATTGTGACAGGTATATACCTGTCGAATTTCTGGAATTGTAACTCCGTTCAACGAAGCTCGACAGGCGATCGAAACCATTGTCGGCCTGACATTGACAAATATGTAGTGACGTCACGACAAGTGACAGTTAATTGTCGCCTCTTGAAAATAGGTTCGCTTTTTTAAAAATATTAGGACCGTATTATGTTTCGAACGTGGTAGAGTTTTTGTGGAAAGACCGTCTGGGGAAGTACCACCCACATGAGAGATATTATCTTGGTTCACAAAGTGAGCAACGCGCTTTGCTGTCTTATTAGTGTCAAAATATGCCATTAGTAAGAAAGTGGGTGCTATGGGCGGTGGTGACCACTTACCATCAGGCGGCCCACCTGCTCGTGTGCTCATTGTAACATTAAATTTTTATATTAAATATTCATTATCTGTGTTTAATTCCCATCCGATAAATTGTATTATCAATGGAACAATTTTTTTATTTGTCTATCACTTAACTTTGTCTTTGCACCCTACTGACATAAAGCGCTACCGTATGTCGGATTTCTGTGACAATTCTACAAGTTTGTCAAATTGTCGCGACAATTCTTTGTTCAACAAAACAAATATGTCAAGTTTTTCACGACAACTTGTCACCTGTCACGAGAAAATGTTTGTTGAACAGAAATTTGACAAATTGTCGCGACAATCCCAGTTTTTCCACCATGACAAATTTGTTGCCGTGTTGTTTGTTGAACAGAAACTTGTCAAATTGTCGAATTGTCACCTGTCGCCTGTCGTTGTCGGCTTTGTTGAACAGGGCCCTGGTGGTAAGTGGTCACCACCGCCCATGGCGCCCAGTTTTATTGGTAGTATTACTGACACTAAAAAACAGCTAAGCGCGTTACCCACCCTGAGAACTAAGATCGTGTATCTCATGTGCCAGTAATGTCTCTGGTATTTACTTAAGAACCTATTGTGTTTTTTAGGGTTCCGTACCTCAGAAGAAAAAAACGGAACCCTTATAGGATCACTTTGTTGTCCGTCTGTCTGTCTGTCTGTCAAGACCCTTTATCTCACGAACGGGTAGAGGTATCAGGTTGAAATTGATACCATATATTAGGGTCCACGAACTACACAAGATCTGAAAATTTTAATTTTTCACAACGACGCAATCAAAAGATAGGTATGGCATTTTATGTCCTCATCTCCATACATTTATGCAAAAAAGCAAAACCTATAGGGTACTTCCCGTTGACCTAAAATTATGAAATTTGGCAAGAAGCTAGGTCTCACAGTACAAATAAAGGGAAAAGTCTGAAATCATTAAATATTAAAACTTTTCTCACAACTAATGGTAACCAATTGAGGTGAGCTCCCGTTTCAAGAACATTCATATAAGAGAGGGGTCAAGTTGAATGGTCGCGGAGGCGATTTTTGTTTTAGTTCTATTTTAAAAACGGGAACACTTATAAACTTAAACATTGGTATGTAAATAGGGCATAAGCTATAAAATAACAACAAATAATAAAATTTGGTCAAGCGCGTGTCGGACTCAAAAAATCTAGCACATTAACTTACTGAAATTTCAACTTATACAATTATTATTATGTGGTGGTACGGAACCCTCGGTGCACGAGTCCGACTCGCACTTGGCCGGTTTTTTTTTAAGAAGATTTAATGACTTTTATGTAACACACCTACAAAGGTATAAAATGTGAGACTATTTACATGTAAGACCATTGTAATAATATTTGAATGCAAATAAAGAAACATGAAATTTTCAAATAAAAACCCGATAAACGTAAGACTTCATAATACCTGTACATCATCATACACAAACCCAAAACACCCCTATACATAAACCCTAGCCTTATTACGTTTTTACCAATGGTTTTTCGGAGTCGGCTACCTAACCTAGGGGATTTTACGAGGGCACTGGTTTTTACGCAGAGCGACTGCCATCTGACCTCCGCAGCTCAGAAGGCAAACCAGACCCAATCCTAGATTAGGCTTTGCCAGGTTAGTGGCCAACTTGGCTGTCAGTTTTCAAGCCGCCAAAAGGCCTCTGACTTGGTTTAATGACTACGTTATTGGTGTCGATTCTGGCAGACCCAAACTAAAACTAAACTAAATTTGACAGATCTTAACATGATGCTGTTTTATTAGTCTAGTAACACAGACAGTAACACTTTAAGACCTGTCAAATTTAGTTTAGTTTGGGGCTGCCAGAATTGACACCATTGACAATAGCCGGGACCATTGTTTTGCGTGCCTTCCGAAGAATCTATTCGAATATAATCTAAGAACGGAAGCGCCTTGGTTGTTGTGCCAATAGCGGTCACCCATCCGGATTCTGACCGCGGCTAACGTTGCTTAACTTTCGTGATTGCATTGATCGCATCGCTCCACCATTAACCCGCCGCTACTTCGTTTATGTCTGATGGCAGAGTGATGTTTAGTCATTTACGTGTAATGGTGGAGCGATGCTATGTAATTTACGTATATGGTGAAGTGATGCTAGGTTATTTACGTCATAAGGCGGAGTGATGATTATTTATTTACGTCTAATGGTGGACCGATGCTATGTAATTTACGTATATGGTGAAGTGATGCTAGGTTATTTACGTCATAAGGCGGAGTGATGATTATTTATTTACGTCTAATGGTGGACCGATGCTATGTAATTTACGTCTAATGGTGGAGCGATGATAAGTCATTTACGTATATGGTGGAATGATACTTAGTCATTTACATCTTAAGGCGGAGTGATGCTTAGTCATTTACGTCTAATGGTGGGGCGATGCTATGTAGTGTACGTCTAATGGTGGAGCGATGATAAGTCATTTACGTATATGGTGGAGTGATGCTAAGTTATTTACGGCTTGAGGCAGAGTGATGCTTAGTCATTTACGTCTAATGGTGGAGCGATGCTATGTCATTTAGAGATGCTAAGGCAGTTATGTCTTATGGTGGAGCATTTACGACTTATGGCGGAGCAATGCCAAGATATTTACATGTTATGGCGTAGCGATGCTCAGTACTATACGTCTTTTAGCGGAGCGATGCTAGTTTATTAGCTTCACTTCTTACCAAGGAGTAATATTAATTTTGTATTGTTTGACGGAGTTTTCTGGTCACGCCATCCTTAATCCAGTTTATGCTCTGTTGAACCTGTTAATGTTCTCTGAATGTTCCAGCTGATGTATGCAGTACTCACATTGTTTATCAGCGGTGGAGAGACACATGGCGAGAGCGGAAAACCGCTCGACCCCGGCCAGCGCCTGAAGTGGTTAGGATCACTTGCTAGCAGGGACAGGAATTCCGACAGGACAGAGCTCTCTAAAGGTAGCTTACTAATGCGTCTTATGGAGAAGAAATGTATAGTTTAGATCTTATGGCGGAGAGATGCTACGTCATTCACGTGTTATGGCGGTGTGATGTTAAGTCATTTACGTCTTATGGCGGAGCAATGCTCAGTAATTTACGTCTTTTAGCGGAGGGATGCTAGTTTATTTGCTTCACTTCTTACAAAGGAGCGATATTTATTTTGTACTGTTTGACGGAGTTTTGATGTCACGCCATCCTTAATCCAGTTTGTGCTCTGTTGAATCTGGTAATAGGATCTAAATTGTGTACTCAATACTCACATTGTTTATCAGCGTTGGAGAGAAACATGGCGAGCGCGGAAAACCGCTTGACCCCGGCCAGCGCCTGCAGGTACGCTCGCACCGAGCGCGCGCTGAAGTGGGGGGGGTCGCTTGCTAGCAGGGACAGGAGCTCCGACAGGACCGAGCTCTCGAGAGCGTTGCAGAATATGGAGGGAATCTTCGCTGGGTCTATTATCTGGAAAAGGCAACAGTTTGTAAGAAAGTGTGAGCTTTATTACACCATGTTCCTGAGCATATGCATTCATTTTAAGAGTACGTTCAGTTAACGAAACTGTGCAACTTTCCCTAAGAAACATAGGTTGAAATAGGAAAAAAATTTTTACCTCCTAAACAAATTTTTTTTTTCGTATTTCAACTTAACGTTCATGCATAAAATACGAAAAAAAAATATGTATGGGAGGTCAAAAAGGCAGAATTTCGGGTTGTTGAACATTTTAAAGCCAAATCGTATGGTTATATTGTTTTGAAATGAAAAAAAAATGATAATAATATTTATTTACTAAAATACTGATTACAATTTAGATATTCCAGTGGTTCCCAAACTAGCACAACGCCTGTATCTTGGGAAATCAAATATGAGTTACAATGTAACAGATTTTCTTAACATATCACATTACGTCGTCGTCGTTTTGTGATGTCAATTCACGTTTCAGTGCACATTTTAAAAGCGAAATAAGTAGGTCGTTCATACTGCGGACATACTGTCGACATAAAATTGCGTGATTAAAATGATGGCAGTGTGATAGCAGGTCGGAGCTGTGAAGATATTGGAGCGACAGAGACACGTATCGCTCGGTCCTGCTCTCACGTATAGCTTTGTCAAGATACAATAGTTCTACTGCAGTGGTTCTAAGTTAAGTATGTGGTTTCCGCACTTAGTCATACATACATACATACATAACATCACGCCTTGTTCCCGTCGGGGTAGGCAGAGACCACAGTTCTCCACCTGCTACGATCTTGACATACTTCCCTTGCTTCCTGAACCTTCATCAATCCTGTCTTGCTTACATTAACTTTCATTCCTTTCCTATCAAAAGCCACATTCATCATTGTTACCATCTCCTGTAACTCGTCAGCAGATGACGCAAGTATAACTTGGTCATCAGCGTAGAGAAGACATTTGATGAGTAACTCATTCATTCTCAGTCCACACATACTCTCTTTCAGATCAATCAAACAATTATCCATGAACAGGTTAAACAGCCAAGGTGACGCTACACATCCCTGCCTAACACCTTTTTCGATGCTAAACCATTCAGTGTACGCCCCGTTTATTCTGACGCAAGCACTGGAATCCTCATAGAGAGATTTCAGTGCTTGAATCAGATGACTTAGTCATATATGGACCATTGTGAGTTGACCTATCTGGCCATCAATTTAGCCACCCTAACTGTTGCCAGAACGCAGTCAATACCACCCCCTTGCCTATTTCTGCCGTGACGCAGTAGTGTTTTCACTGCTGCGTTTCGGTTTGAAGGGCAAGGGAGCCAGTGAAATTACTGGCACATGGGACATAACATCTTATTTCTCAGGGTGGGCAACGCGCTTTGCTGTCTTATTAGCGTCAAAGTATGTCACTAATAAGAAAGTGGGGGCTATGGGCGGTGGAGACCACTTACCATCAGGTGGCCCCCCTGCTCGTTTGCTCACTTGTAACATAAAAAAAAGAGTCCAGTTTGTTTGGTAATTGATGTAAGGTTACGTCTGCTCCAAGTGTGTTTTCTCTGATAGTGTAAGTGCAGTGGTACTCACGCTCAAGTAGTGCATCTTGGCACGTCCCATGCCGCTGAGGTTCTTCCACTCGGCCATGAACTGTACGCTGGTGTTCGGAGGCACCAGGCTCTCTATGATCCTCTGCTCCGCTTCATTACTTAAGGTCTTCTCGGAAGTCAGGGTATCGGTCACCATTTTCTCCGCTTCTGGGCTCAGTTTTTCTTCCTATAGAGGATTTATTATATCAAAGTCGAGGAAACAGTCGCTATAAACAAATTTCTATCGCCATCAAATAGACTCACCGGCAGAAAAAACCGGCCGGTCTATTTTCTGTCGTACATTTTCATACAAGTAAGGGATCAAATGAAGCGTCATAAATATCCGAAATAAGCGAAATAAATATCCGTGAATAAACAGTGAGATCATTAAATAAGGTGTTAGACCTGTGCACGGTATCCAGGAAATTCCGTGCATCGACCAGAAAAAAATATATGTCATTTTGTCAGAAATCTCTTACATTTAGCGAATTAAAATGTTTTAAGAGTCGCACGGGTTTTCTTCAACATATTAGATATATCTAATCTTTGACAATATTGTTAATAAGGTTCTTATCTAAAGACCTCATCAATCAGATTTGTATTTTTATTCAATTTAGGTAAGATATTGACGCTTCGTTTGCCCCCATATTTGTATGAAAATATATGAAAGAAAACAGACCGGCTGGTTATTTCTGCCGGTGAGTGTAGTTTACACCTTATATGTATGTCGCAGGCAAATCGTACAATTTGCGGGCAAACTGTAAACGGTCGGCAAATTGTAAAACGGCGCTGGCAGATGGTAAACGGGTTTAGATCACTGATGCATTTAGGTTCGTTAGCCACGGTAAACACAACCTTTTAGGTTGCGTTAGGTTATTTTATCTACTCTCATATCGTTAATCCTCAATAATGCGTTCAAAAATTGTAGGTTAACATCTTCATAATGTCAATCTGTACTTAGAAATACTCTTAGCAGCATTTTTTTATCTGTGGGAGAGTATTATGAAGTATTGAATTTACTAACAGTCATCGCGGGAGACCTATTAAACAATTTTTTTATTTTTATAGCCGCGCCATTGACAGCTTGATGCGTTTGTAGTCTGTGGCTGCAAGGAGGTTTCATTGCAATAATGATAAACTCAGCAAACAAAAGTTGTAGTTACATAATTTTATTAGTTTTGTAATGAAATAAGTGATAAAATCATTTACGATTTGCCTTCGATTGTTTTATAGCAGCTATAGGAACTTCGCTTAGCAGTTATCACTGGAAAAAGAGACAAACATAAAGGTTTGTTTTTGAACATATTGTGTATGCAACTCCACATAATTAGGTATAAAACACTCGTGTCTTCTATTATGGAACTTGGCTCGCTACGCTCGCCTGCGTCCCATAAACCGACACTCGAGTTTTATACCCCTCATTATGTACCGTTGCATAAACTACTATTACGACCACATCTAACGAGCCGAGCGTGCCGCGGTAACGGCCAGCGAGATTACGCGCTGTTTTGTAAACTGCCACGGCATAATGTAACACGACGAATTTTTGTACTCAAATCAACCCGACTTCGCTGGCTCGACATAGGAAAAGAAAGATAGAACTAAGTGTGAGGGCAGGACGGAGCGATACGTGTCTCTGTCTATCCTGCTCTCACACTTTAATATTTTTAAAAATATATCGTTTACACACCTGTTTGCGTTCACTAGCTTTGTCCCCCTCCCCCTTGTTATAGACGTTGGCAACATTCTCGATCCTATTAGAGTCGTTGTTGTTGGTATCCCCATGTCCTTTTTCACCCTCGATCTCTATGATTTTTAGCCGCGTTGGGGGCTTCTCCGGCGCAGACTTTCCAAGAGGCACCTCTAGTATTGGCACGGGCTTCAAAGCTCTCTGGAAATTATAAAAACAATGATAAATGCAATTTTCAATGCACTTTTGTGTCCCGCTAATTAACATTCTCTATAATAATCATGGGTTGGCTGGAAGAAATATTTTGTAGAGATAAGCCCGCCTTTGTAAATGTCCTGTTGTTTGTATATTTCTAAGTAGTAATTGTGCAATAAAGTATATATAAATAAAGACAATCTTTATCCGAATGAGTATGAAAATCTATATGGTATAATGTCTTTGAAAACGAAAAGTTGAATGTTAATTTCACTGCCATCTGATCCCAAACTAAGCAAAGCTTGTACGGTCAACCACTTGTCGGTAGAAACTTTTTCAACTCTATTACCACGCCATAAGGTGCAAAAGTGTTTCTACTGATAAGCGGCCGTGTGTACTACGGGTACCAGAAACTGATATGCATACACAAATAGATAAATAACACCCAGACACAGAACAAACACTTGTGTTCACCACAACGATATTTACCCTGGGCAGGTATTGAACCCACAACCCATGGCATAGAGGGCAAGTTCACTACCAACCAACCACACCAACGGGCCAGATAGCCGGCCGTCAGCAGTGACGATTATGCTTACTTTGGTTGTCCATGGAGCTTTTTCGTAGAACAAGTCTTTTCCGAAGCCGAGAATGTAAATGCGAATAAAAAACACCAATTGCATCCAGATGGAGGCCAGTAACTAGAAAAACTTATAAGATAACTACGGTTGTAGACAGCCAGTTATCTGGCTGTCTACAACCGTAGTTATCTTATAAGTACAAACATCTTAAAGGCCGGAGGCGCACCTGTGATCCTCCTGGAGTTGCAGGTGTATATAGTCGACGGTGATCACTTATTTTATTACCATCAGGTGACCCATCTGCTCGTCTGCCTCCCTATTTTACAAAAAAGTAAACCCGTACCTTAGATCTCAAATGCGGTGGTTTCTTAACAGTCTTAATGATAGTAACATTTTCTCCCACACCGTTCCTCCACTTGTCATCCCGGTTAGCTTCTATTGGCCGAGGTTGTTCTTTTGGTTCATCGGGTAACTCTACGATCTTCACCTGGCCCGGAGACGGCTTGCTTTCCACTATCGGTGTGGATTGAGGTGAGGGCACTGGAGATGACTTGGATTTTGACTGGAAACAAGAATGGATTTCATTGATTAGTTTTGAGTTTAGACAAGATTTAAGGAGTGATCACACCTAGCTGAATTCAAAGACTTATTCGGCATACATTGCTGGGAGGCTTGGTTATGTTAATTGAAATCCTTACTTCAACGAGCAATGTATGCCAAATTAGACTTTAAATTCAGCTAGGTATGATCACTCCCATGATATCAGCTGAAAAACATCCCCTGCTGGACGACTTATGCTCTTCTAACCTCGTTCTGCCCCGAACAAAATTTTGATTTAGAATATTTAGGCAGACTAATTTATATGTCATTTTCAAAGGACAACAGTCAAGTGCCCAATGTCCTCTATGAATCACATAAAATCTACATCCAGCGGCTTTAGCTGTTGCTATAGTGTTGATGGTCGGTTGATGCTCGGAGTCTCTTTGCGCGATCGAATCAGAAATGAGGAGATCCGCAGAAGAACTAAAGTAACTGGTGGCAGTGGGCAGGGCACATCGCAAGAAGAACCGATGGCCGATGGGGCGTAAGGGTTCTAGAGTGGTGACCACGTACCGGAAGAGGAAGCGTTGGCAGGTGGACCCCCACAAGGTGGACCGACGATCTGGTCAAGGTCGCGGGAACCGCTGGATACGAGTCATGGAGATCTTTAGGGGAGGCCTATGTCCAGCAGTGGACGTCTTTCGGCTGATATGATGATGACAGTGTTGATGGTGGTGGATGGTGTGATACTTAATATATTGGAGAGACAGACACGTATCGCTCCGTCCTGCTTTCACGCATAGCTCAGGAGACGCATTTTTGAAGCGTTCGAACTTCAATTCGCATTCGGATTGGCAAGATTCGTATACGAATCCGTAAAATCGCAATTTTTGAATATTCATACCTGTGAATTCTGCAACGAGTGGTCCGACCCACTCGTTTTGCAATTCTACCACTCGAAAGTATGTATCTTAGACTATATAATACTAACGTATAAAAGACAGATAACCACGTTTTATCTCACTTCAACTAGAAGTGATTCATCGTAATAGAAAGAGCTAGAAATATATCGTCTGGTTATACTCGATTCTCCCCCGCCACAGGCATTTTTTGGTCGGATTATAATGATAAGCATAATCCGACTAAAAATGCAGGATCCATAAACATAGGACAAAACCCCTCCTGTAAGGTGTCACTTAATTTGGAAGGTTTATGCCTCCATTTTTCTGTCAGACTGTGCAAGTTGTTGTTTATTTGCTTAGTGGTTGTTTTTGCAAAATTTTAGTATAAAAGTGTGTTTCAGCCAATGTTTTGAGCTCAGAAATTGCTCAGAAAGTTAGTGAAAAATGTTTTGTTGCGTATTAGGCTGCAATGCCCAAGAAAATTACAAAGAAAACAGTGCCGAAGTCATATCGTATCATGCGTAAGTATTTTTTAGTTTATTTTTGATAATACGCAATATTTTGCTTCACGAAATATTGTGTAGTACTCAATACATTGTGGTATATTAGGTGTATGCTCAATATCGCATTTTATTAGTAAATTTTACATAAAAATATGATGATAAACATTGATATCAAAACATGATATAGTGATGGGATTTCTTACATCGATATATTTTTATCCAACTGCGGCGAAGCACAAATCTCGTACCTACCAAATGGCTTGATATATTATATTTTAATTTTATGAGGTGTTCAGCTAGGTTTTAGTAAAATTTTAAACACTGATGCCATATTTTCAACTGATGGTATTGTACATAAAATACGTTTTGTTAAAGGCTATTATGATTGTTTATCTATATTGAAAAAGACAACTGTTGGTTGTAACAATATCGTAGCCTGGGAGACCAATAAACTGAGATACACCCTTAACCCTTTGATAGCATAGTTTATAACTTATGACTTTGTACATAAAATATATTATGTTACAGGTTAATCATTGTTAATCAATAAGTACATAGTGAAAAAGACAACTGATGGTGGAATCAATATTGGAGAGGACAATAAAGTGAGTTATGTTTTAATAGTTTTTAACGGCAACAAATTAAATGATTCCCAAAATATTTTTTTATACCCCAATACACTACAGACAAAATGGATGAAAGTACACCAAATTGGCTGAACGTACACCAAATTTGGATAACCGTTTCGGTTAAGTTGTGTAAGGTTATCTTGCGATCACAACGCATGAGCCGAGCGAGCGGAGCGAGCGTGCCGCGGCCGCTGCCGGCGAAGTGCCAGAAGCAAATTCGGTGTACATTCATCCATTTTGGTAGACAAAATTTGGTGGATATTATTTGGTAAAAATTTACTCAAATTTGGTGGCACGTTAATACATCCGTTTTTAACGATATTGTACATTAAAATGTATTTTGTTACAGGTGTTTATGTTTGTACATTTTAAATAAGGAGAGAAAACGACAACTGTTGGTGGTATTAATATCGGAGCCTGGAAGGCCAATAAACTGAGTTTTGTTCTAAACCCTTTAATAGAATAGTTTTGAACTTATGATGATGTACAAAGTAGAAAAACGCAAAATTTTACAACCACAGGAAGGATTCGAACCTGCGTCTTCTCCGTCAGTACCGGAGACGCTTTACCAACTAGGCTACTGTGATCCTGCCTGATGTTGTGAAATCTGCGACCTCTATACGCATCTCAACGTTGTGTTTGTGCTACCACCTAGTAAGCATTAGCTGTACTTGACTACTAGCTCAAGTAGTCTATTATTGCAAAAAGAATTCAAGTCGAAAATTGGTAACACTACGTATTGATTGAAAATGATTTTATTTTAACATTTCCTGTGTTCGGATAAATCTACCAAGTAGAAAATTGCAAAATTTAATCATTTTGAATTATACGTAGTGTTACCAATTTTTGACTTGAATTATATTTACAAAAATAGGACTTGTTGAGCTAGTACAGGTAATGCTTATTAGGTGGAAGCACAAACGCAACGTTGAAATACGTATAGAGATCGCAAATTTTACAACATCATGCGGGACCCTGAGCCTAGTTGGTAAAGCGTCTCCGGTACTGAGAATTTGGCAATTGTCTACTTTGTAGATCTATCCGAACACAGGAAGTGTTAAATAGAATATTCTTATGATATTGTACTTAAAAATGCGTTTTGTTACAGATTATTATGATTGTTAATCTTGAGTACGTAGTGAAAAAGACAACTGCTGGTCATGAAGAATCATGAGTGAAACCTGTACTAATAATAGCTTTTTGTACATTTTATTTAAGTATTAGTAGTATTATTAAGTATTAAATACACTGCCTAATGGAAAATAATAAAATGATTATCCATTGTCATAATGATAGTTATTGTTAAGGATATACCTATTTAAGGATCTTTTTTCTTTAAGCTAAAAATAAAATTATAAACTTATATCGGCCTTTTTATTTACATAATACAAGTTTAAAAATAAGTAATCCATAATAATAAAAAAAATCTGATAGTATTTGTTTTTTTTTTCACAAATTTTGTCACCTGTATCCAAAATTCATCGATATAAAAATCGACAATACCTCATCACTACTTGATTATGACAGTTAAACAGTGTGACGTCACAAATGTCAGGCGCTGAAAGCATTTGAGACGGCTTACACGGGGGGTTTATCTGTGATGAGAATGACATTGACGTTTCCTTCACACATGACATTATACTGACATATCAACTTTTTAATTTGCGTTCCATTCCCTCGAAATTCATTACCGGTTTTTAAAATCAATGAGTAATTGCTTTCCGGTTTTGATTTTATCTGCGTGAAACGGAAATTAGATTGTAATTTAATAGCAACATTGCTTTCGAATGATTCAAAAATGCGTAAAATCGAGAGCATTAGAAATTAAATTCGTACACGATCCGTTTTCGTATGCGAACTAAACATTTACTTCGAACTCTTCAAAAATGCGTCTCCTGTTCTGCTGTCATTATAATATATTGACTAGGTGTGGGTGGGATGTATTCGCCGCCTCACCGATATTGTACGGCAGGAATAAACTAGCTACAGAGTAGTACAGTCGCTTTACTTCAGTAGGGCTTTGAACTATTAATTATATAGCCTGCAGCTGTATGCGGTTCATATTGTTATGTGGTCCGCTTCAACACTTCTTGCGGATCATACAAATCCACGCACGGTGTACAGAATAGCTTATTAAAGGAGTGATCACACCTAGCTGAATTCAAAGACTAATTCAGCATACATTGCTCGTTGAAGAAAGGATACTGCAATTAACATAACCAAGCCTCCCAGCAATGTATGCCGAATTATTCTTTGAATTCAGCTAGGTGTACTCCTAAACTGTAGCTGCAGCGTCATCATACCTAGCGAATGGATACATATATTGATTTGGACAATTATTTGCATCTGTGACTTACCCCTTTAGTCCCCATACGGGCTTTGATAGCCTGCAGTTGTTTCCTAGCCGCATTGTTGTTTGGTTCTAGCTTCAGCACTTGTTCTAGATCGTGGCTGGCAGCTCGCAGTGAGCCGAGACGCTCGCGAGCGGTGGCGCGACGCTGCAGCGCTTTAACGTAAGTAGGGTCTAGGCGTAGCGCTTCCGAACAGTCCGTTTCTGCTTGATGTAGGCTGGAGAACCGTTACAAATATTGTTCGCTTAATAGTAGTCGTTAGAGAACGATTTCGATGAAGTTTTGTAGACGGGGTTTTCTGGGACCAAAAATCAATCTAACTAGGTGTCTTGTCTGGGATATCTTCTAAATATATAAAAGAGCATGTCCTGACTGACTGACTGATTCATCAACGCCGAGCCATAACCGCTACAGATACAGATCTGAAATTTTGCACACAGGTTCTATGCACGTCAAAACTACTCACTTAGAAAGAATTTTGGAAAATTCGTCTCCCAAGGGAGTGAAATAAGGGATGAAAGTTTGTATGAAAGTCCTTTGTTTCTTGAGTTAGATTCACACAAATTTAACGTTATGCTTTCAGTTAAAAATAAAGAAACACGTATTTAAGCATTTCTTAAAAATCACCCCAGAAGGGGGTGAAAAAGGGGATGATATTTTTTCCGTATGTTGGTCTATAAGTCTTTTATTTTTAAAGGTAGAATTGTAGAAATTTGTTTTTGAGCTTTTGGTAAAAAATAAAAAAAGGACGTGTTTGAGAATTTTTTCAAAATTCATCACCTAAGGGGTGAAATAAGGGATAAAAATTTGTTTGAACGTCCGTCAGTTTTGAAGTAAGGATCTTCAAAATTTGTATTTAGACTCAGGACTAAAAATTAAGTTTTACGTGTGTCAGGGTTTTTGAGTATTCTACACCCTAAGGGGTGAAAAGGGGGATGAAGTTGAAACTCCTTCATTTCAAAGTAATATCCACTAAATTTAATATTTGTAATTCTGTGGAACAAATATCACTGATATTGAAATTCCACCCCAAATTCAGCCCCTTAAAGAGGGAAATGGGGTGAAAAAGTCTAAAAACCAATATAATATGTATGGTTTATCAGGTCGCAGATTACGAAAACTAAAACAATTTTGAAATCCAATGTGGTGAACGTGAAATACCATCATCCCCTGGGGATGGGGTTGGGGTGCGATAGGGTTGAAATGTGAATATGGGTGTCGTTTGTATGGTTTATCGGGTCGCTGATTACGAAAAATACAACAATTTTGAAATCCAACGTGGTGGACGTGAAGTACCATCATCCCCCTGGGGATGGAGTTGGAGTGCGATAGGTTTGAAATGTCTAAAAATCAATATGGGTGTCGTTTGTATGGTTTATCGGGTCGCTGATTACGAAAAATACAACAATTTTGAAATCCAACGTGGTGGACGTGAAATACCATCATCCCCCTGGGGATGGAGTTGGGGTGCGATAGGTTTGAAATGTCTAAAAATCAATATGGGTGTCGTTTCTATGTTTATATAAAGATAGGGATAGCGGTTAAGACGGCGTTAAGGACAGGGATAGGAGTAGGGGTAGGGTTAGGGGCAGGGATAGGGAGAGGGTGGAGAGGGAGTGGGGTGGAGGTAGAGAGAGAGAGGGAGTGGGAGAGAGTGAGGGAGGGGAGAGGGAGGGGGAGAGGGGGGGGGAGAGGGAGAGACTGCACATTGTCTGAATATCACGCGGGCGAAGCCGCGGGCACAGCTAGTACTGTATATGTATGGATGCAGACTGCTACTTTTAGTTAAATTTTTCGCTTTTTTTAATATAAAGATACAGCTAATGCACCGAAAGTATTAGAAAGTTTTTGTTAGCAATTTTTGGTTCAATATCACCATTATGGGTGTGCAATCCATATTGTCCCGTGTGGTGCCGGCAAAGAATAGTACCAACCCATACATACCCGTGGGTGTCGTTAGAGGCGACTAAGGGTTAACTGGAGGATGGGCAGCAGCATCCTCCTGTGTCTTACATCTTACTTACTGCGGTCACCTACAACCGCGGTCCATGGTGCCAGCCGTAACGCTAACAAGCGAGGTGACTATGGTACTTCCCCTCCACATTTTTCCAGCAAAAGCTAGAATTCTGGAGGGAGCTCCCTGTCCTGTAGTGGACGTTTCAGGGGATGTTATGATGATCCATACTGTAGTACTTTCGGTGCATTAACTAAAAATAGCATTTTACACTCGTTTTTGAACAGCATTTTATGTCCCGCATAAGAATGCGAGTCATTTGAATTTAGAATGGAAAACGGATCGCCCTGATATCTCTTTTTCCAGCTATGGACAGCAGGCTTCCAAATTAATGCGTATTCTCAGGAACACGGTTTATATACAGCGTGAATTTTCATTGGTTTTGCTCCCAAAGCCCAGTGATTCTACTCACAAAAACAAGCAACTTTCCTGAAGAAATAAATTTTTCGCCTTCTCATACAAAATGAGTTGATCACGTGACCACTTTACTATGGGGAGTTTTTGAAAGTTGCTCGTAATCATGAGTAGAATCACTGGGTTCGCGAGCATCAATGAAAATTCACGCTGTACAAGGTGTAACAAAAAGGCTATATCAACCCTGAAGGATGTGATTCCGCCCATGAAACTGAACAACTTTCCCTAAGGAAATACGAAAAAAAAATTAAAACCTCTCATAGAAACTGAATCAGCTGATCGCGCATTTTGTATGGGAGGTCATAATTTATTTTTTCGTATTTCGACCTATGTTCCTAAGGGAAAGTTGTTCAGTTTCATGGGCAGAATCACATCCTTCAGGGTTGATATACCCTTTCTATTACACCTTGTATAAAGGGTGTTAGGGACAGCCTTCCGAATACTGAAGGGGCATGATCAGGCAACGACACTGAACAACTTTCAGTGAACAAAACTTCCAGGAAACGAAAAAAAAAAATCCGCGTCTCCATACAAAATTGTAAACTTGATCGGGCAGTTTGTATGGAGAAGCCGATTTTTTCGTTTCCTGAAAGTTTTGTTCAATGACAGTTGTTCAGTTACGTTGACTGATCATGCCCCTTCAGTATTCGGAAGGCTGTCCCTAACACCCTGTATATATCCTTTAATACTGCTGTAGTATTTGTTCCTATCCGCTGAGTACTACCGTACCTGTCTTTCTTGAGATAGCAGAGTCCCCTATTAGCGTAGTAAATGGCGTCATCTTTGACCAGCTCTATGGCGCGGTTGTAGCAAGCTATAGCATCCTCCCACTTCTCACTCTTTACAAAATTGTTGCCCTGAAATTAAACATTTTTTTTTATTTATTTGGCAATCGTCCACCCATATTTGGGGACATTTCTGCCAGTGTCGTGTTGTAGAACATTGTTCAGTTTTTGTAATTTCTTCACTTTTTAGAAGTTAAAAATATGGCGAACCGCCAGTGTCGAGTGGGGAAATTGTTCATTTCTTCCCCGTAAAGCGATAGTGGACTTTACAAAGGAAATGTCCATGACTTTTTGAGACAGCACAAATTGTGCTCAAAGACGAGATCGCTTGAAATCTTCATCAGCTGCGCACTTCGTAGCAAATATACTGCATAAAACATTATCTTTATTATCCACTAAATCACTACATACACAAAAAACAAGATTTTCAACCGAGCAGGCAAGAGCCCACGCCGAGTTTCCGCCTAAAAGTCAATTAAACATTTAATTCAATCACTGCATATCGTGTACACCCAACAGCACGTCTGTTAAACACTTTGGACTTTATGGCATGGTAATAGAGATGCAAATGCTTCCACTAACGTGTGGTTGACCGTACATTTGGAATAATGTAGCTTGATTAGAATGACAGTAGGACAGGACGAAGCAATACTTGTCTCTGTCGCTACAATATCTTTCGTATCACTTCGTCCTACTCTCACATTTCTCACACTGCTGTCATTCTAATAAAGCTAACATTATTTTGACTATAGATTGTACTCGTATTATCAATGACCGACCTCACTAACCGTGGTCAGAGAATAAAGCAATAGTATACAGCGTACAAAAAAACTCGCGCAGGGGTGAGCGCGGCATGTGGGGGGAGACGAGCGAATCGTTCATTGGCTCTCCGCCGGTCACCCATGCGCAGAAAATAACTGTCACAGCCAAATCCATTCTGAGCACGCTATACCATCATACAGAACGGGACACTCTCCGCCCCTCTTGCAATCTCCCCCGCACCCCCGCGCGCATCCGCCCGTGAGATTCTCGTGCTCCTTCTGAGGGTCTTTTGTACTGAATATGCGAGCCTATGCGACCAATTTCAAATTCGCGCTCGATGTGTGATGTGTCCTGGTGAGCCGTGGTTGAGTCATCAGGGTAGCTACACACATGTTCGATTCGGCACGTTCGGTTCAACTTTTTCTTAGAACTTGAGCTGTCTGTTGTATAAAAAAGCCGAACATGCCGATTCGAACATGTGTGTAACAACCCCAGGCCTCATATAAGGCCCATTGACGACGACTTACGTAGATAATAGACAGGAACAACGGCGTAACGTGTCTTTCGAAGCACGGAATCATCTAACTTTTCGGACAATCAGGTTATTTATCCTGCAATGTCCTAACCACACTGCGAAAGTCTCACAAAGTGGCTATTTTTATAGTGTCTTCAAAGGGAATCGGATCCAAGTCCAGAAACCAAGAGCCGAAAACTCTAACTACTAGAACACGAACTGTTATTATTATAGTAAAAACATTATTAGAAAATTTTATACTGAATTCAATAAAAAAAATACAAAATTCAGCCAGCATTATTGCTCTCTTTAATGTTTAGATATTCTTTATTGCACAAAACTTGACAGAAAAGACTATAACTAAAGGATATACACAAAGGCGGGCTTATTTCTAAAAGAGATTTCTTCCAGCCCATCATAACATCCCATGAAACGTCCACTACAGGACAGGGAGCTCCCTCTAGAATTCAAGCTTTTGCTGGAAAATGTAGAGGGGAAGTACCATAGTCACCTCGCTTGTTAGCGTTACGGCTGGCACCATGGACCGCGGTTGTAGGTGACCGCAGTAAGTAAGAAGTTAGATACAAAGGAGGATGCTGCTGCCCATCCTCCAGTTTACAATTCCAGCCCACAATGGCAAAATTTCATAACTGATCCTAAAGGTTTACCTAAACACACAAATGACGAGTCATTGGAGGGTGAATTGCTTGTGGTAACTAAAGGATGGTTTAAAGTGTGAGGTTACAACAAAAAAAAAATTAAACCATAATTTCTTTACAGAAATGTGCCATGCCATGCAGCCATTGTACTCTTACCTATATAGAATGCAAAAACACTTGTATAATTTGTGAGCAGCATATTTTGATAACCTGCTTTTATTTAAAGTCTTTGTTTTCGCAATGAGTATGGGGTTCTGCAGTTACTATAACAATCAAACAATTTTGAAAAGCTATTATTGTTTGATCAATAAACTATAAGAAGAATGCAGTATTGCAGAAGTGTTGTTTAATCAATAACAAAGGGCGCGTCCCCATTAGGCTCATAGTGAGCGCCTAACAGTTTGCCTCTATTTCGCCTCCCTATTTCAAACGCGTGTCCATTCAGCGAGTACTGTACGCAGTTTGCGGCGTTTCGCTTGCGGATTCATTGAGTTAGCAGCTGAGTCGCTGCGAACGATGCTCGTGTTCTGCGGCTCAGTCAGCTCACTATACCCCCGATACGGTGCTCAGAGTCAGTCAGCGGACAGTCAGCCGTTCACTGTGAGCCTAAAGGGGACGTGTCCTAAGAGTAAGCTACAAAATTAATGCCGTATGTAGTAAAGTAGCTGATCACACATATACCATGGGACACCTAGGGAGTGCGGGCGAAACGTATGGCGCACCATACATTTTACCCGCAGTCCCGAGATGTCGCGTACTTTACATACCCTCTCTTTCTCAAACTGTGCCTCTTCTCTTAGCTTCCTCTGCTTGGCCTGCTGACTCTTCTTGCTGTCCAGGGACGGAGGACCAACTTCTGCCATATCTACTTCCTCACATGCTTTGTCCTATAATATCGGGTGTAAAAAATTTGTAAGAAACAGGTTGAAAATGAAAAATAAAATTTAAACTCATATATAAAATACATATTCAACTGGTGCTGTTTCTTATGAGAAGTTGATATCTTAAAAACTTGTTTTAAAAACATAAATTTGAGGAAACCACAATTTAGCTTAAAAACAGATTGGGCGGGCTTCTTATGATGGCCTTATTTTAGTATTCGAAGCAAAATACATTTTGACCTTAGTTATTTTAGAAAAGTTGTTCAGTTTCATGGGTAGAACAAAGGGTTTAAAAGATCACTCAGATCATCATCAACCTGTATTTCTTTCCCTATCAGTATCCCTTCCCTGAAGATGCTCGAACTCACAAACCTAGGCAGATTGTCAGCTTCTTTGAGGCTGTCGGTGTGGCCGAGGAAATGTAATATAAAGGGTTGGCTACAACAGGTTGCAGTGGCCGTTGGGAATTAGGAGCCTGGCCCCTTTACCCTCAAAACATAAACAAACATCCCTTCCTTCCTTCATGTGGAGGATTGCAGTACTTTATTTTACACCTCTTATAAGATCATCATATAAATAGATGGATCATTTGTCAGCATTTAAAGATGGTGATCATGTTTCTGTATATATAAATTTTTGCATTTCCTGTTTATAGTGCGACTAGGCTTATAATGAACATGAACGAGGGCGCTGCCGCTGCAGGTCAAGAAAAACCGAGAATATTTTTCAAAAATGAAGTTCACAAGGGGGTGAAACGTCAAAGCGGTGTTAGTTCCTCGTTTTGCCACGTTCATTATAAGCCTTGTCAGACTGTATTTGGGAGTTAAGTTTATAATTTTGATAGGGTGTTATCCAGTTAAAGCCTATCAAAATGAGGATTGTAAGAAATTCATTTTACTGTGAGTTTTGGATGGTAAAAAGCGTCTGTCATCATGGCTTCAATAATCTCACAACTTATTAGAGCCCGCGCGAACTTCCATACACACACACACATACAGACACACACACACACATACTTTAATACATTTACATACATTCTCACACACAAATTGTTGTTTTTACGTGTTTTTTAATTATTTTTTCAAAATTTTTATTATCCCGCATGTAGTTTAATTTCTCTTTTGAGTTACTTTCATACCTATCATGTACTGTGTCTGTCTCATAAGTATTTGCCTATCTTTATTTTCATAAGAGTGGTGGAGACCTGGTGACCTGTAATACAGGTTCTTTTTACCTACCATAGGCACCAGCGATCCACAGCCAAGACTTGTTAAAAATACTTTTTGTGACGTTATTTAATAATTTAATTTGGTTGTGGAGAGAAATAAAAAACTTTTATTTTTATTTTTTTTATCATAGTAAGGCTTAGAGTACATCTAGAACCCTCAAAAACTGATCCATGGGTTAGATGTACCTTTTGATAGCTAGGGCCAGATTCGCCCGAAGAAAATTCATGCAGACCTTAGTCCTTGTAATGTATGTATTCCATTATAACTTACATGGTTTAACAATATTTTGCATTCTGCCAAACTGCGTAGCAGTTTATTGGCAGACAATCTGCTCTGATTCCATTTTCTTTATACATTTACATGCATTTAGTAACAATTGCAATTTAAAATTATAATACATGCAACAAGTGCTTTGTGATATGAAACGAGTGCGCCACGTGCCAATACCAATTCAAAACTAAAATTTCGTCAAGAGTACACTCACCAGTGCTCACTTGTATCATACCACATTGTTCAACACACTTGCGAGAAAATATAAAAAAATAATAATAATAAAATAGTCTTTATTGAAAATCAAAGGTACAATGTTACAATGATGACAGACCAACCACTACTATAGCAACTACATACAGATTTACTTCTTGTAACAAAGAAAAAAAGAGTGGAATTACCAGATCCCTAAACTAGGTGATCCTGTATTTTAGGGATTTAGGTGTTCCTCCGCATGATGAAAGTTTTAACAGCTAAGAAATAAATAAATGAGACTAACTAAGTGTGTAGTCATGACACTAAACTAATGAATTTACCAATTTAATTATTTTTAAATAGTTAACTTACCTTTGCACAATATTAATTTACGATATAATTTTAAGGAGATTTTCGGTTTCATCATAGGTGAGATTCCGTAACCAATTCTGCAGTTTGTGTTTGACCTCATATTTGACAAGTGGATATAAACTAAGGATCTTATTAATTTTATTATAAAGCCGAGAACTTAACACGATAAATTGCCGACATGCAAAAGCTGTGCGGGCTGAAATTGATTGACATACAATATCACTTCTGCGTTTATTCATGATGTCAAGATTATAACTAAGCAATGAATGACGTCGCAATATTGAACGTTGAATATAGAGCTGCCTAACTGTAAGCACTCCTGCTAGAGAAAATAAGAGACTAGTGGGAAAGTCGCGTTTTTTCGAATGCATTACTTTCAACACAGCTCGCTGGGCTCGTTCGACATCGATCATTGCTGTCTTATAAGTTCCGCCCCACACCGGTATACAATAGGCTATTATTGACTCGCACAGGCTCTGATAAACTAGCAACAACGTGTCTGAGTCAGCCGAACATCTAAGTTCTTTGAAGAGATATATAAGTCTTCTTAATCGCGAACAAAGCGAGTTAATATGAGCACGCCAATCCAATTTGTCATCCACATGCACACCAAGATATTTAACAGAATTGTCCATATTAAGTACAAGACAATCACATCCTAACGTACATTGGTCACATGTATGTGCCTTAATGAAGTCCGAATCGATTGGTGGTTTTGAAGATCCTGTAATTGAGAAACGTAAGATTTTTGTCTTTGAGATGTTAAGCGTGAGTAGATTCGACGCTAACCATTCCATCACGACCCGAAGAGTCGATTCTGCACGCAATTTCGTCTGCTTCCAATTATAATCATATACCAACAGAGCTGTATCATCAGCATAAGTAAAAATATCACAGTACCTATTTTTTTTTGTTACAACAATTCATTTACAGCTATTAAATAAATAGGTATATGTGTGTTATGTGATGTGTTATGATGATGATAATGATGAAATAAATATCAAAGTATGTAATAATCATAACATCCTGTGAAAGTTTCACTTACCACATCAAACTTCTCCCACGCTGAGTAATCACCAGAAGTGATTCTTTTTTCCGGCTTCTTCTTCACCACCACTGGCTTCTCTTTCTTTATCTTGCTGCGGACTGGTGGTAGATCCTAGAATACAGGAAAAATTTCTTTATTTTTGGTGCACCACAACAAATGGGTTTAAAATGGACCTTATTACTAGGTGTCTAGAGTGTATGTCCGAGGGCTATATCTATTGAACAGTAACAAAACTAAACTATTATAAATGTTCGAAAAACTAGGAAAACTAAAAAATATGTGTTTCATAAATGACACTGGGCAGGACGAGGTTGTGGCGGATTGCTTAACAAGTAATAAAAAAAATAAAGTAAAAAGAAAGTCTTTTTTATGTTTGTTTAGCTCTATCCTGAAAACATTAACACAGACAAGCATCAAAATTACTGTGATTGTAGTCCTAAGATAAAGTAGAACAACAAATAGGTAATAAAATCTTGTAAAGAGCGAGTCATACTCAACAAAATTTTACCCAATGGTTTCGAAACTACGACAGAACGTACATCTAATACGTTTTATTGTGTGGTCGCGTCCGACTCACACTTAGCCGGTTTTCAAGATGAAACTGACAGGAAACAAATACAAAATACAGTGAAAACGTCTAAATGAAGTGTAGGTTGTTGGTAGTAAACGTGACAACGTTCAATGTAGGAATTTCCTACTGGAAAATTACTGTAAATGTGGTAGAATATGGTAAGAACAAAGAAAACTCTAGCAAGAAACGTGATGACTAACACTCTTTTCACAGCTACGCATCGATATTTTACATGAAAAATGTGGTAATGTACTACAAGAAAATACTTTGGCGAACTGTTTTGTACACAAAATCAACAGTAAATACAAATAAACCTGCTCAAAAACGCCATTCAGAGCAGCCTCTTTTCGCTTCATTTCCGACTCCCAGTTTTGCAGGTCTGTCATGTATGAATTGAGCGTTTTAACATCTTCACGGCATTTTCTTTGCATTTCCAACATTTTATCCACATGCTCCATGGTTAAAAACTTATGAATTATCCAAAATAATTGCTTTTTCGTTACCTGTTTGATCAATAGTTGAATTTTCGACGAATGATAGAGGGTTGCCAGATTCTATTTTTATGATTTACCCAAACGTACAATATTTTTTCCCTAAAATGATACGTTTTCGATACAAGTTCCCCAACATTTATTCATGGAAATGAAAGTGTCTACTCATGCTACAATATTTTTATATATTGCCATCAGATTGCAACGTAAGTAGGCAGATTGGGACTCACTTTCAATCAATTGTCAATCCAATCTTAGGTTGCGTTCCAAACAAGAATTTGTTCACTCGGATCTTTAGAAAGAGATGGCATGTAGAAGGAAAAGAGAAAAAAAGCATGGTTTTGAAACGCATTTGGGTAATCTTTGTTTTATAACGCTCTCGAATGACACCTAACAATAATGGTGCCGGCCGAGCTGAGTTAATAGAAGTAAGAAGCCCTTTTAGGATCTTATTCTCCTCGATGTCTTCGTCCTCGCTCTGATTACGAAAGACTACAGATTGACGATGAATTTGCTCTAAAAAAAATATAAAAATAATATTCTTTAATTCATCATTTTCACTTTCAACTTCAACTTTTTAACAAAAGTGGCAATCAACCATCTTAAAATTAAGCACTGACCATAGAAGCACATATGAACTCCGCTAAACAGGAATAACTTTAATTTGATTCAATCACGGTTTAATTCAATTCAATATTAAAGTTTTTATGGCTTTAATATTGATAACTTTTCGATTTCACAACATTTCCTACTGTCAATGTCACCACTCATCTGTCAGGTAATAATTAAAGCCAGAAAATAGGCGTGAATTTTTACTCCTGTCAGAGTAAAAATTAGGTACCTACCCTTCCCCCGGCTGTTTTGGAACGCTTGCGTGATTGTTCGGTTACCTTCGGTTTCACTCGGAAGTGTTTTGGAACGTCAGAGAGTAAATTTCGTCCGACGTCGGGTCACGTCAAGGAACGCATCTGTAGCCATCTAAAATCTGTCAAACAAATTGTCCTTAAATTGCAACGTGTGGAGCGTGATTGCATTCAATTAGTCTACTTTTAGCTCTATGATCGCGATCTTTGCGTCTTTATGCGTAGCTGTCATTTAATAAAAGCAATACTTTAACCTACTTTTTCACTTAACATCTTCTTTTCTATGCTCATTATACGTAATAGATGAAGCAAAGGTAAGCACAAGTCCCGTTTTTGAAATTTCGACAAAGTATCGAAATTTTTTGAAATTTTACGGCTTGAAATTATGGTGAAATTGTTTAGTTAGTAGAGCACAGCCAATATCGATTCAACAGATTGTCCCAACTAATTGTGACAGAAATTGTCACGTTAGAGAGCGCTTTAGCAATAAAACACACGATTTTAAGCATGATTTTATATATTTTTTTATTGTCAGACGAGCTGCTCTCCTGGCCAAACAGATGATTAATACCGACAGCTGGGTCGATTTCTGCATAGCCGCTAATTTTGAGGGTTAAATGTGTTAGGTCTACGAGTGTTGATATCTCTTATTCGGCTTGTAGAGGAAAACAAAGACAGCAGCCCTTTCAGACTCGTAAAACTTTAAGCTTAAAATTTGCGGTTACGCAGCAATCGACCCTAACTTGACTTCACCGGATATTTGATCGATTAATTTCTTTCGCAAATTGAATGGGAATGGTCGTTAAAATATGTTTTATTTGTTATGTGTTCTGAATGTAGTGCTACTAAGACTTTTCCACTTTCCAAAGTTTTCCCCAAGAATGAAAATTTTCCCCAGAAATGCAAAAATACCCGCAATCTGGCAGCCCTTATTCGACAGGTCGTCGGTCGAAGTCGAACGAACGTCGAACCGAACTCGGTTGAACAAACGAATGAATTCCTTCAGCAAAATAATAATTGCTATAAAAATTTTGACTGGCGCTTAGTGTAATTCTTAATTGCGAACGGTTAGAGAGTATATACGAGTATGTTCCTTGTTTGCGAACTAGCTCTGCCCACGACTTCGTTCGCGTGGAGTTTGGACTTTTACAGTACCTACACACAAATAACTGTAATACGCTTAAAACTTTGTACTTGTATATCTTCTGTTTGAGTGAACCGATTGAATTGATTCATTGCTTAAATGTTAAGCTAAATAGGTACGTGATTTGAAAACCCTGCTTGCCTCATTTTTCCAGCAAAAACTATAATTCTGGAGGGAGCTCTCTGTCCTGAGTAGACATATGAAGGCTTATTTTAAAGAATTGATACCCAGTTATTACTTAATAAGTAGGGTGAGGTGGTCGACATTGAACCAGGGGTACAAGATGAACCATAACGATATTGGCGGTATGCAACGTTGCTGGTTCGTGCAACGTGCACAATATAATTCGCCGCATGCTCTTGCTGATGCTTGCCTGTCGGCGGCACGCTACGTTGATTGTAGTTACTGTGAGACCTGATTTTGTGTTTATTGAGGAAAAAAGTAAAAAATAAGTTTAGCACAGTTTTCTTTCTTATTAAGGTTGGGTGCCTGTTAGTTAATTACAAATATAACGTGATTATAGAGTGAAGATTTGCGCTTCTTTTGAGATATGTCCTGCAGCCACCGCGTGTGTTTGTGAACGTTGACATAACTTAAAGCTTCTCGATGTAGGTATGGTACTAATTGAATCACTTTAAGGGGGTTGACAATGAACCGCGGTTCAATTAGTAGGTACCCATTAAAATTTGTAGCTAAAATAAATAATGACCGAAAAATCTGAAATTATTAGAGCATTAAGAGGCTTATGTAAATATCTCTAACTGGCACAGTTTGTTTAGAAATCGGCAAAAGTCCTTTACAAACAAATTTAATTTTACGGTCCTAAAATGAACTTTATTGGGTCCTCATAATTATATAAGTATATATCGGAACCCTCGACGCGTGAGTCCGACTCGCACTTGACCGGTTTTTTCTCTAGTAGTTCAATGAGTACTTATACTGATTCAATTAGTACCACTGCCGGTTCAATTAGTACCCATACCCGGTTCATTTAGTACCATGGGGGGTACTAAATGAACCAATTCTATTATTTTAAAAGAGTGAGAATTTAAAAAAAAACTATAAGAGATGCACGACTTTAACTAACTTTGCCAGTTTTCTAATAAAACAGGTTACTACGAGTATAAGAAACAAAAATCTTTTCATTTGGGCTACTAAACAAAAAGTTACAAGCGTTCAAAAATTAGGTGGTTCAATGTCGACCACCTCACCCTACACACAGGCGATCGTCGGTGAAAACACTTTGTCCTTAAGCGGGTCTCTGGTTTCAGGCGTTTGTACCGTAGCGATGGTTCAACTTACAATGGTTTTGCTTCCACTTGCTTGCTTCCGTGCGTACTATGACGAAATAATGATATCACCGTATACGGATATAAAGAACACACACGCATGCATATATATAACTTAAGTACCTATCTAGTCAAATATGTAAACCATGAATACCATTCCTAAAAAAGTTAATTAGGTCCTTTTTGCATCCACTCTCCTTGGACGACGAATATATATAATAGGTCTTTACCTATGAAATTGCCGAAATTTTCTTACAGATTAATGGGATCATAATTCCTATAATTCTAATGCTATTTTTAGGGTTCCGATACCAAAATGGTAAAAAAAAGGAACCCTTATGGTGCCGCTCTGTCTGTCTGTCTGTCCGTCTGTCTGTCACACCTCTATATCTCAGCAACCACTTATGCTATCAACCTGAAATTTGGAATAGTTTTAGAATATAGTTGCCCAACTTAATTGCACAAGAAAAAATTTTGAAAAAAGTATGATTATTAATATAAAGGGGGCCAAAATAGGGGGGGCCAAATTTCAAATTGTCGCTACTAGGTCGAGTGGGGTATCATATGAAAGGGCTTTACTTGTACATTTTAAAATATATTTTTGTATTTTTTTAAATTTCTTAGTTTTAAAGTTATGATGAAAAATGTCAAGAAAAATACCATTCCCCCCCCCTTATCTCCGAAGTTTGAGTAAGGAAAAATCTGAATTAATTACAGTTGACAGAAGTTTATATAAACTTTACAGCAAAAATAAAACGATCTTTCTAAGTTGCACAGTTTTTCAGAAATCTGCAAAAAACCTTTACAAACAAATTTAGTTTTGCGGTCCTGAAAATGGACTTTATTGCTTCCAAAAATACTATAGGTATATCGGAACCCTCGGCGCGCGAGTCCGACTCGCACTTGACCGGTTTTTTTTCATTTGATTTACATTTGAAAGTTGACTTCAAGGTTATCAATTTAGGTATAAAATAAAGTTTTTAATTTTAGTTTGATATATAAAATTAAAGGTTTGAAAATTGTTCGTCTTAAATGTCGTCCGATTTCATCATTAGATTTGTTATATTTTTTTACAGATAATAGTTTTCGAAAATTAAATTTAAGCTTCTGTTAGCTTAATGTCTTCCCAATAATGCTTTAAACAAAACAAAAAATTGGATTTATAATTCCTAAGAAAAATGTAAATATGTTAGTACTGAAAATTGAATTTACCTAAAATTCGCCATACAAAACGGCAATTTCATAGGTAAAGACCTAATATATAACTTAAGTACCTATCTAGTCAAATATGTTAACCATGAATACCATTCCTAAAAAAGTTAATTAGGTCCTTTTTGCATCCAACTCTCCTTGAACGACAAGGAGAACGGAAAACCAACCGCCGAAAATCCGGCGGTGCGAGAGTGGGATGCTGGATATCCAGTTTTCCCAGAAAGCCGTACGCAAGGCACTTATCTCCTTAGAATTAACACTAATTTTTACAATTTTAACATAAAAAATATTCTAAGCAGATGAAAATCTTTAGTCTAGTATCCTGTCCCTGTTCGCAACTGGTCCAAACGTACCCATGACGCTGGCCGCGTTACCGCGTTGAATGGCCAACGACAACTGTTACAAGTCCAGTTACGGAAGGCACCCGGCTGCTATTTATGGAAGCCGGCAAAGAATAGAACCAACCCATCTCTACCCGTGGGTGTCGTAAGAGGCGACTACGGGCTAATAAACCGAAGGACGGGCAGCAGCATCTTTCTGTGTACCTATCGTACCATCTTACATACTGCGGTCACTAACAACAATGGTTGCCAGCCGCAACGCTTACAAACATGGTGACAATGGTAAATACCCTCCAAAGTACCACGCGTTTTTTGCTGGAGTTCTGAATGGAGCTCCCTGTCCTGCAGTGGACGTTTCATGGGATGTCGTCATAATCTCTTATCAAAATAAATCACAATCTGATGAAATAATTGTTCAAATGTTCTTTAAAAATAAAAACCTTACATCCGGAACAACTATCAGCATCAATCATTTAAAAGTACAAAAAAAGCAGGCCAAGAGCGAGTCGAACTCGCGCACCGAGGGCTCCGTACCACTAAGGTAAAAATACTTACCGTCTTAGGGACGCGCAGTCGCTCAGAAGAGGGTCCCCTGGAGCAGTAAGTTCCCATACAAACTAACTTTTACGATAACTTCTAACTTTTAAGCTACTTACAAAATACATTTTGATAAAATTTTGTACTTTTGTGCATAGTCCGTCTGGGGAAGTACCACCCCCTTGCCTATTTCTGCCGTGAAGCAGTAGTTTTTTTTCACTGCTGTGTTTCGGTTTGAAGGGTAAGGGATCCAGTGAAATTACATTTAGTTCTCAGGGTGAGCAACGCGCTTTGCTGTCTTATTAGCGTCAAAGTATGTCACTAATAAAACAGTGGGTGCTATGGGCGGTGGAGACCACTTACCATCAGGTGGCTTGCTCACTTGTAACATAAAAAAAAACCATACAATTGGATAAAATATATATCAGGGTTTGAAATGGGTTTTAATTTACAACAATCAATCAATTTGAAGATAGAGCAAGTAAATTTTTTCATGCATATTTTCAACTTGCTTTATCTTTATATTGAATAACTAATTGTTTTCAATCAAAAACATATTTCAAACCTTAATAGATTATTTTTTGTCATAATGTGTTTCATAGTTTAGAAGTTATCGCAAAAGTTAGTTTGTATGGGAACTCCTAGCAGTATTTTCATTATTTTTATTATTTGCTAGGTAACCCGCCATAATAACACATGTTCTGTTACAACCATATTATAGGTAACTGCTATGTTGTAAAAGATACAGCCCTCTGACAAGCAGACGACGACGTAGGCCTCCGTTTAGACCCTTCGGGTATGGATCCCTAATAATTATGTCAGAAAATATACAAAAACTCTGTCTTAATCAATTGGCTTTAAAAGAAGCTTAATTTGATTAGTATTATGAAAATATACCACTTAAGTAGGTATTTGTTAGTGTTATGAATGGCATCGAAAAAACCGGCCCAACTTAAGGGGCTGATAAGACCTAAATACGCTTCACTTGAGCAGGTTTTTAACGAAAAGTGATGAATATATGGCCGACTCTGAAACACGATTAAATATATTTTGTACGCCATAAAAAACACAAAGTTACCTCTGTTTTTTGCTTTTAAACCGTTTTTCTTAAGTAGGTACATACCTACCCATTAATCTATGATGCCAAAACTTTTACACATTATTCAATATATTATGCATAATAACATAACTGTTTTATAATTAATATTATGGGTACAGATTTTGAGAAAAATGCAAAATGAGCGAAAAACGTAAAACAGCGCGAATCCGCTCCGTTCTGTCCTTTGTTAGAAAGGGAGGTAATTTAGCTTTTATCAACCCCTTAACTGGGAGTCTCGGGACGATGACGGTCTGCAGGGGGAGGGATACAGATGAGTACTAAAGTCTCATTTGGATATCCAAGTGAGACTCATCATCATATTGTGTTGGTTGCAAGGTCGATGACAGACCTCACAACCTGTCAGAGTAATAGAGCCGCCACAAGCCTCTGACATGGCTCATTAACCACTACGTCCGTAGATAGTAGGCGGGACCAACGGCTTAACGTGCCTTCCGAAGCACGGAAACATCTTACTTTTCGGACAATCAGGTGATTCATCCTACAGTTTTCTAACCAAACTGGGGAGTTCTCTTAAAAAGGTTTTTGTTTGACAGTGTCCCCACCGGGAATCGAACTCAGAACCTCCGGATTGAGAGCCGAGCGTTCTAACCAGTAGACCACAGAGGTTGTTAAAAATGAGACTAATCATCCGTATAAAGATGGATACAGATGAGTACTAAAATCTCATTTGGATATCCAAACGCCATGAAAAATTTGGTTCTCCATGTAAATTGACCGGATGAGATTTTCATTTTGTATGAAGAAAATTTTTTTTTTATTTTAATTTCCAAAAGTTGTTCAGTTACATGGGTAGAACTACCCCCCAAAAGGTTTTGCGTATTTGGAATTACACGTTGTATACAGGCTAGATTTGTTTAATGCCAAGAGGGAAAATACTCTAAATACAGGAAATAGAAAATTTTACTCAGAGGAAACATTCCTTTATTTATAAAAAGAAACAAAATTGCATTCAAAGATTTTCTAAAATTCGCTTGCCACACCCGGGAATGGAACCGGCTAAAATCTATAAAAATAACGTTCTGTACTTTTTGGCATCGATCGATATGGTCAATCATAAGGATCAAATCTCTCTAACAAGCTCGGTGAATGAAATGAAAGGAAGACCATAAAATCTAATAAAGAGTCTGCATTACAAACCAGAGCCAGTATTAAGAGTACTTTCCCTCCAGATGGCGTTAAAAAATTTCACCCTGTATTTCTGTGGATGTGGTGGGCCTATTTGGCAGAAAAGTCCCGTGTGGTGTCGTGGTGTCGTTAGAGGCGACTAAGGGTTATAAGCTGGAGGATGGGCAGCAGCATCCTCCTGTGTTGATAGTTGATACCATCTTACTTACTGCGGTCACCTACAACCGCGGTCAATGGCATAAGAATAAACAATAAATGGTGCCAGCCCGCAACGCTGACAAGTGAGGTGACTATGGTACAGTCAAGAGCACATCAAGCTTGACACATTGGACTTTGTACCTTTCTTATTTCAATATACGTACGAGTTAGAGTCGCACTGCGAGTGTCAAGCTTGAGCTGTCGTTGACTGTACTTCCCCTCCACATTTTTCCAGCAAAAGCTAGAATTCTGGAGTGTCCTGTAGTGGACATTTTCATGGGATTTTATGATGAGGGCCTATTTATTTGTATGGATAGGATTTTTTTAAACTATTATTTTCGACAGGTTCATAAGTAGCCTTGTAAAGTGCGACAGTTTGCCAACAATTCGCAATCAAGAGCAAAAACACGTTTTTAGCTAACATCACCGACATTATCATAACAATAAACTAAATGAAAACGTTATAACGACCTACGTTAAGTACCTTCCTATAAATTGAGTTGAAGGTCGAATTCCAGTTCGTGTCATGTTAATATTTTATGTTTTGTGCAGGCTGATTTATCTTAATGTAAAGATTAGGTTCTATTTTAGCATATTCTTGATTTTGTCATGATACTGTTGTCAAAGTTCTATGGCTGTCCGCTGGTGGAGAGGGCCTTAATAAGTTTTCCTGTGGTATGCAGAGATTCATATCGCACGTACCCGTATAATTAATATCAAATAGATAAGTTAGTAATGTAATCTAGAATAGATAGATAGGCCATCTTTTACCCTTTTAGCACGTAAGGAGCATGTCATAAGCTAGTAGGTATATAAGGTATGTTAAAGTAGTAGGGTTGAAAATTGTGGAGTAAAGATACTTAAACTTAACCGACGCGGGTGTTTCTCTTCTCCTACAACAAGTCCTGGGGACGAATTCTTGAATATCACCGGGTGATAAAATATCACTCAAAAAATTCAAAATCACAGATTTTTCTTTTCAAAAGTTAAGATTGACCTTCGTTAAATATAAAGCTGTCCTTGATTGTTAATTTTTATGTAATCTGATTTACCTTTCAACAGTTTATCAGGGTAAATGTGAATTGTTAAAGTCTCGAAAGTGATATTTTATCACCCGGTGATTTTCAAGAATTGAGTCCCTGACAGTCCGATTCCATGCATACTCCACGCTGGCGGCCGTTCCCGGGCAATTTTCCTAGCATCGCTCCACGACTGCCCTGCTACCTTCAGCTCCGTCTACAGAGCGCCTCCAAGTGTGGGTGGGACGGCCACGTTCCTTCTGCCTCCCGACTGCCATTCGAAGGCAAGCCTGGCTGAATTTTCCTCTCTTCTTAGAGTGTGACCATTTCACTTCCATTTGCGCTGGGACATTTCTAGTTGCTCTTTCGTTCAGACCACGATAATTAAGTAACGTTTTCCGCGGTCAGAACCCGGATGGGTGACCGCTAGTGGCACTAGAGCGTTTCCGTGTTTCGGAAGGCACGTTGATCCGTTGGTCTGCTACTGTCGATGATAGTAGTCGTTAAGCCAACGTAGGATATAAAATTTTGTTGAAAAACGAGTGTTATTTTTGTTGTTTATTTCCTAAACAAAACTAAAACCCATCATAACGTTATAAGAACCCGTCAAGCTATTATATCATTTTCTAATGAACTTTATTGTAGAGTTAATAAACTATATCCTGTTATCTTTTCAACACCCTAATCGTGAGGAAGAAGCTATATAAACAACTATTATGATACTTATCATTGAATCATATATCAAAATAGTTCTAAAAGTGTCATGTACAAGGCTGTAACCCCAGTAGCGATCATATCGATCGATTTTGTTTAATTGATCACGAAAATGACGAGTAATCGATTCTGATTACGAATAAAATATAGTATAAATCGTAATTTTGTGGGTGGGCCCGATGATCAAGGTGGTATTCTTGAAATCATCTGTTTATGATTACGAGTGACGGCCGTGTCAACAATATTGGGACTTAGAAAAACTGTTCGTTTTCAATCTATAGTACCTGGGCGACCGAGCTTTGCTCTATAATAGCCATCTCAACCTGAAAATATCATCGGGTGAGCAAGCTATTCTATTCGCCAAAAGATGGCGCTGTTAGTTTCTTAAACGCGCAAAGAAATTAAAAAAACAGTGAAAACGAATTTTCCCAGACATGAGACCTAGCTAGATCGATTTTTCGCCACCTTAAACCCCCGTGTGATAAATTTCATCGAAATCGTTAAAGCCTTTTTTGAGATACCGATTACAAATATATATATATATATTTATATATACAAATTTTGCTCGTTTAATAGTATAGGATTTGTGCTCTCGTAAATTTTATTATGCATTAAACTTTTATAATAAAGTGGTGTCGCTGCAGATTTTACTTTAAAAAATGGTTGTAAAAAGATTTTTAATGGTCGATTGGCCATATAGGTAATTATTTTTATTTACTTAGGTAGATATTTACACCGAAATATTTATTTTTTAGAAATCTAACGATTTAATGATGACGGTACCATGGCATTTTGGCGTCTAGAAATAGAAAAATAATTGCCATATAAAGAGCACCGTCAGAAACAGTTACAAGTCAAGAGTGACGCTCGATCTAGAATTGTAAATATGCGTAAGTACTTTTGTGCACTAATTGCAAAATAATCAGCAAATAATTTCGATCACCTTAAAAATTGCGCCCTGATCCACCTAACATCGGAAGTAGGAGATGCAGTCAAGGTGATTTTTTGAACCATGACCTGGCGACCAGACACATAACTGCTCGCTATTAACTGACATTGCAATAAAGATTGCCGTGATGAGCAAGTAGGTGGGTTTTTTAATTTGGTTAGTTTTTATTTGCTATATTGAGTAGGTAAAGTCGAAGGGCCAACTGAATAGGTGGCTTTCAAGGGGTAATCCCTCAATGGTATCGCATTATAGGAGTAGTGTGATAAGAGAACATTGTGGCTTAAAAGAAGAAGTAAAGACTAATGATAAATGCTGAGATGGTTTGCTCATGTAGCTAGGTAATGAGTTTAGACTAAATCTAAACCAAGATTGACGAAAGAGATTTACAGAGCGATGGTAAATGGAAAAGAAACGTGCAAGGGGAAGACCTCAGCAAACGTTGTAATACCAAGTTCAAGACGTTCAGCGAGTACGAAAGAGTGATGAGAGTAGAGGAAGCAACCAAGTATGTCAATGTCACTATGTCGAGGGGTGACACGTGTGACGTGATGTTTGTGTAATGTTTGTGAAATATTTAAATTTTTGGAGCATTCATGCATTTCAGAGAGAAACGCTGATGGTCAACTTATAAAATAATAATAAAAAGAAATAGTAAATTTTATATGGGAGTTGCAGTTTTTGTGTTTTATTGTTGAATTTCATGGACAGATTCACATGATTCTACAAGTGTGGCAGCACCTTAATTTTTTTGTGAAATTCTTAAAAAATCGTTATTTTTAGGGTTCCGATACCAAAATGGTAAAAAAAAGGAACCCTTATGGTGCCGCTCTGTCTGTCTGTCTGTCCGTCTGTCTGTCACACCTCTATATCTCAGCAACCACTTATGCTATCAACCTGAAATTTGGAATAGTTTTAGAATATAGTTGCCCAACTTAATTGCACAAGAAAAAATTTTGAAAAAAGTATGATTATTAATATAAAGGGGGCCAAAATAGGGGGGGCCAAATTTCCAATTGTCGCTACTAGGTCGAGTGGGGTATCATATGAAAGGGCTTTACTTGTACATTTTAAAATATATTTTTGTATTTTTTTAAATTTCTTAGTTTTAAAGTTATGTTGAATAATGTCAAGAAAAATACCATTCCCCCCCCCTTATCTCCGAAGTTTGAGTAAGGAAAAATCTGAATTAATTACAGTTGACAGAAGTTTATATAAACTTTACAGCAAAAATAAAACGATCTTTCTAAGTAGCACAGTTTTTCAGAAATCTGCAAAAAACCTTTACAAACAAATTTAGTTTTGCGGTCCTGAAAATGGACTTTATTGCTTCCAAAAATACTATAGGTATATCGGAACCCTCGGCGCGCGAGTCCGACTCGCACTTGACCGTTTTTTTTTTAAACCTGATTACCGATCGAAAATGAATCGATTGCGATTTTGTGACCTATGACCCTGTAGGTACCGATACTCTCTTACAGAAAACTTGCATGTTGCCTAAGTACGGAAGTAACTTTTCCAATTCCGTAACTAAAGCGCGATCAGATCGATCACCTTAAAAAATTACCGGTATATTGGTACTTTTTAGGGTTCCGTACCTAAAAAAAAACGGAACCATTATAGGATCACTTTGTTGTCCGTCTGTCTGTCAAGACCCTTTATCTCACGAACGGGTAAAGGTATCAGGTTGAAATTAATACCATATATTAGGATCTATGAACCACACGATCTGAAAATTTCAATTTTTTACAATGACGCAATCAAAAGATATGGCATTTTATGTCCTCATCTCCATACATTTATTCAAAAATGCAAAACCTACAGTACTTCCCGTTGACCAAAAATTATGAAATTTGGCAAGAAGCTAGGTCTCACAGTACAAATAATGGGAAAAGTCTGAAATCATTAAATATTACAACTTTTCTCACAACTAAAAGTAACCAATTGTGGTGAGCTCCCGTTTCAAGAACATTCATATAAGAGAGGGGTCAAATTGAATGGTCGCGGAGGCGATTTTTATTTTAGTTCTATTTAAAAACGGGAACAATTACAAACTTGAAATTTGGTATGTTTATAGTGCATAAGCTATAAAATAACAACAAATAATAAAATTTGGTCAAGCGCTTGTCGGACTCAAAAAATCTAGCACATTAACTTACTGAAATTTCAACTAGGCTAGGTAATACAATTATGATTATGTGGTGGTACGGAACCCTAGGTACGCGAGTCCGACTCGCACTTGGCCGGTTTTTTTTGTATTTCTACTTGATAAAAAAAAAGTTCTTATACAGGGAGTTAATATGATTGCGTGCCAAAAAATAAATTTGACCTTCCATACAAAATGCGCTATCAGCTGATGTAATTTCTATGGGAGGTCAAATATTGATATTCGTTTTTCGACCTATGTTCCTTGGGCAAAGTTGTTCAGTTACTGATACTCATCCCGCCCCTGACCTATCGCACGCAATCAAATTAACACCCTGTATAGTGCCGGCAAAGAATAGTACCAACCCATACATACCCGTGGGTGTCGTAAGAGGCGACTAAGGGTTAACTGGAGGATGGGCAGCAGCATCCTCCTTTGTATCTAACATCTTACTTACTGCGGTCACCTAACAACCGCGGTCCATAGTGCCAGCCGTAACGCTAACAAGCGAGGTGACTATATGGTACTTCCCCTCCACATTTTTCCAGCAAAAGCTGGAATTCTGGAGGGAGCTCCGTGTCCTGTAGTGGACGTTCATGGGATGTTATGATGATGATGATGATAGGCTGTGTGGTGACGGCCAAGAATTGTACCAACCCATCTCTACCCGTGGGTGTCGTAAGAGGCGACTAAGGGTTTATGAACCGGAGGCTGGGCAGCACCATCTTTCTGTGTATCGTACCATCTTAAATACTGCGGTCACCAACAACAGTGGTCGCCAGCTGCAACGCTTACAAGCGTGGTGGCTATGGTAAATCCCCTCCTTCTTTGTGTTTTAGTTTTCTTGGGATGTTATAATGACTTAAGTTCTCTATGGGTCGAATCCAATTTAGTATGTAAATAATTTTTAAAATACCAGGATGGAGGCGTTCCTAAACTATTGATGAATCCCTATAGAATCCTAGTATAAAAACCTCCTTTCATACCAATGAAGTAGGTACAGTGTGCATGTCAAGCTTGATACTTGCAGCGTGACTCTAGCCCCAACCGGGAAACGAGATCCAATCAAGATAGGGTCTTGGGAACAAGCGGTTCAAAATTTCTCTATACAAGAAAAAATAGCGCCATCTGTGAAAAATCGGGTGAATTACGTTGTGTAGTACTTCGGTCGGTGCTAAGTACACGGAACGGAAATAATATGGCGGGAAAAAACAAAACAAACTTTTTACTGTTTAAATATGTGATTTAGGCCTGGTTTTTCAGTTTCATTAATTGGATTATAGTCAAAAACAATAATAAGAAATAACAATAAGAGTATATTGTTTCTTCAACTAATTCCATTTTGTTGCATCCAATGTTGACAATATGACTGACAACGACTGACATTTGTTGGTCCTAAACGTCAGATTTCGGACCAACGAATTGGGGACATTGTAACGTGCCGATGGGCTAGTACTTATCCAATGCAATAAGCTTACCGTGCTCTTGACCGTACCTACCAAGAAGGTTTAAGAAGCAGCTCTTTCTGCTAAGGAGGGAGCCATAAGCGTTTCACTTTCTTGCGAGGGACCTCCATACTAAAATGTATGGAATTTTTTCAAATCCTAAAAACATAAAATTTTTATCTTTCTCTCTGTGAAATATGTGACATGGGACTAATAAATGCTACTACCACAGTTTTTCTGGTGAAAACACTTACCATTCAGGAAAAAAACGGTGTTAAAAATCACGCATAAAATGGCTATAACGGATTATTTACGCTTCCGTTCTTAGTATTAATGATCAATTCACAAGTAAAAAACGATATATTTTCACTTTTGCAAACAAAGTTTATACTAAAACATTAGATTTTTAAAGATATCTTGATTTTTGTAAAACTTAACTGAGTTTTTTGACCGATTAGCATGGGCGACAGTGCGACGCTTTACACTTCACTAGCTCATACAGAATATGTATATGGCGGACTCTATAGTTTTTTACTCTGAGGTACCTACTTAATTGGTATGCTAGAGGGCTTCTTATGCGAGGAAAGTAGTTTCAGTAATATTGGAGGTACGCCTCGAATTTTTCACGTAGAAACAAAACCAGTATAAGCTGAACCAGCGCTACGCTACAAACGTCCGAAACCAGAGACCTGCTCAAGGTCAAAGTGTTTCCACTGACGTGCGGCCTTATGTACCCTATTCATTATTATTATAATTGTTTGGTTTTACTTTTTGTCTCGTTATTATTTATTAGTCAATAACAAAATACATTTGTGTTTGACATTACCTTACAGTAAACTGGCCGGCAAAGAAGGCTTTTATTGTGACTTTTATTTTCAAACAATGACTGCATGATTAGCGGAAAGCCTACCTATTTATTTTACTACAGTGTATCTAATCTAACTTATTTTCCCGACAACGCAATAGGTTGTAATTGCTAACGAATCGATGAAGAAATTAAGTAGGTGGAGGAATTTTTTAATTTCGATATTTGATTGGACTGTAATTGAGCTTGATTTTTGGTATAGATACGTGTGTTGAAATTATCGTGAATTATTAGTCTTATACTTACGCCGGATCGGTACTTATATCAACTAATTGAGAAATATGCCCCGGTGTGGTTTATCATTTTAACTTTTGAAGATTGAAATGAAACACCCTTTAATAAATTAAAGTCCTCCACTATCTTGACATACTTCCCTCAATTCCTCTACTTTAATCGTGGGAAATATTTTAACTGCACATAAAAAATACTGACAGTACATCAACTGCATCAAAAATACCAAATTGCTAATTCTAAAGGGGCTACTTAAATGCACATCAAAAATAATGATTGTGAATCAAAAAACTTTAGGTTCAATCCGATCCCGAGTAGGGCCGTACAGAAAAATAAAGATACTTAGAAATAATTCGTCACTAGGTGGTGTAGGGCGTAGGCGTTGTTCTATGGATTTGATTGACAGGTTATTTTGAATATTTACTATGGATCATCTTGGGATCATCGATGATGGGGTTGTGACATGTTGGCAGATGTCATCCCCTACTGTAATAAATTAGCAAGGTATCTATTCCGAGCGAAGCAAGGAGGTCCGAAATCTTTGAGGGACCAGTTAGATTAGGTTATCTTGCGAAACATAATACGCGCCGTTTTGTAAAAGTCTGAAAATGCATTTTGTTTATTGGCCGGCCGTTTGTAATACGGCGTGTTATACGATATGGCTGGGGCATATTAATAGCGATGCGTCACTCACGAACTCAAATTGTTGCTGAAATAATAATATTTTGTGGTAACAATTTTACTGTGTATTCAGTATTTTTTATTAGGATTGGCATTTTCTTTATATTAAGATAGAAGATTTTTGATTTGCAGTTAAATACTACCCTTTCATCAAGCTCCTCTGTTTCTTTGGGAAAGTTGTGGATATAGCTAAGTTGTGCAGAATAAAAGAAAACAACAAAATTAAATACTTACAAGTTTATTATTTTCGTTAACAGAAACAATAAATAAAGGTACACTATAATAAAATATCCCATATTTTTTAAAATCCAATCTCCGGAACGCCTTAGTCGCCATTGTAGTCGTCAATCAGCTGTTCTTTTCAGGACTTCTGACAGAGGAGTAGTTTTTCAGCTTCGTTTTGTATTAATTTGTAAATAGTAGCCATTGTTTCATCGTTTCGGCAGTTGAGACTCCCAACCACGGAGCCGGATCTTTTTCCACCCCAGCTGGACGTGAAAGTCAGCTGCGCTTCGGTAAAAACCACACACGCAATAATGAAGAATATCACACAGAACTTATACATTTTAAACTGTTTTTTATTTAGTTTTTTTTATCTAAGGCTGTGTACTAAGGGCACTGGAAAAGTGTTGTGTGAAGCTGAAGGCAAAAGGACAGCTTTTATACAGCAGCTTGTGCGTCAATAATAATGAAAGAATCCTTAGAAAGTTAATTTGAAAGTTTAATTTGCGATGCGTAGGACTGAATGGTTGTTTTTTCATTAGGAATTGTTTGTGGATCGCCAATAGGGATATTTTCGTTTTAAGGAAAAAAAAATGCTCTTCTAAATTATTCCTAGTAGGTAGGTCGAGAATAGAACCTTGGTGTGCCTTGGTCACTCTATCGAACGCATCAAAAGAAAACGTAGTTATTTAAGCGATAAGGCATAATTTGGCATAAATTGCATTGCATTGTTCATTAATTTTAACTGGGAACTCTACAAGAAATTGACAAAGGGGTCATATGTCAAAACTTTATTGATGCTGATCGGATATTAAAAGTTTTCACACTTTATTGAGATATATAATCAGATAACGAAACTGCTTTCGTTGGTGCCGCTCGCAATCTATCAGAACTGTACGATTTTGCAGCCAAAAATAAGATAAGCTGGCACTTTATCCCACCAGCAGCACCTTTCATGGGCGGGTGCTGGGAAAGACTAGTTAGATCAGTGAAGGTAGTGGTGGTGGTTCTTTCAGGGTTGCTGATAGCAGCAACCCTGAAAGAACGCGCGCCCAAAGAAGAGATTTTACACACATTGCTTTTAGAGGCAGAAGCCACTGTCAACTCCAGGCCACGAGCTCAGTGGGACCAGAGGATGAGAAAGCACTAACCCCCTTTCACTTTCTTCTTGGCTGTGCTCAGGACGACAGGCAACTGAGTTCTCTGACGGATTCTGATTTGTGCAGTCGAGAAACCTACAGAAAGGATCTCAGGTTCGTTGACCATTTTTGGTACAGAAAATTAATGTTGCCTAGTCTCGTGGCCAGGAGACCTGCAGAGGGAGTTCAGGGAATTCGCTCTTGAGATTTGGTGCTAATCGTCGATGGATCTCTGCCAAGGGCCTTCTGGCCGCGTGGCAGGGTAATCAAAACTTTTCCAGGGCAAGATGGAAAGCGAGTGGAGCTATTGATAAGAGTGCATAAACAAGATCAAACGTGGGTTTCGAACGTTCTAGAATATTCTGGAATGTTTGGGAATAGTTTGGAGTGTTTGGGAATATCCCAGATTATTGTGGAACATTCCAGAACACTCTGGAATGTTATGGAATATTTTGGAACATTGTGGACCATTCAAAGCCTTTTTTGCATGAGTGGAGCTACCTATAGATAAGGGTGTATAAAGCAAGATCCGTCGTGGGTTTGAACGTTCCAGATCATTGTGGATTTTATGGGATGTTTGGGAATAGTCTGGAATGTTCAGGAATATCCCAGATCATTGTGGAAGATACCAGAACACTCTCGTATGTTGTGGAATATTCTGGAACATTGTGGGCCATTCGAAGCCTTTTTATGTGGGTGGAGCTACATATTGGTAGAGGTATATAAACAAGAAACATCCTCGAACATTCTAGATAATTTAAAATATTGTGGCATCAACCTCAAAGACTCCTGCTTTTCTCACGGTCAACTATAGGTACATAGCTTGCTCTCAAGTAGGGAATTCGAAACATTTATACATTATACACCGGGTAAAAAAAATTATGTTGTTTATAAACAAGTAGGTACCTATTGTAATTAAAAGTGTTGTAGATAGAATATCATCATCATCATCATAACAACCCATGAAACGTCCACTACAGGACAGGGAGCTCCCTCTAGAATTCTAGCTTTTGCTGGAAAAATGTAGAGGGGAAGTACCATAGTCACAACGCTTGTTAGCGTTACGGCTGGCACCATGGACCGCGGTTGAAGGTGACCGCAGTAAGTAAGATGTTAGATACAAAAGAGGATGCTGCTGCCCATCCTCCAGTTTATAACCCTTAATCGCCTCTTACGACACCCACGGGTATGTATTGGTTGGTACTATTCTTTGCCGGCACCACACGGGACACAGATAGAATATATTTTTAATCAAAAAAATATCTCATATGTTTTAAAGTTTAGTCTTTTATTCCAACTACCACATACTCTCATATCAACTCCCTGAGCAAAGCCGGGTACCCCAGCTATTCTTTAATAAAATTCGAAGTTCGCTTTAGTTTGTAGGTACATACATACATAAAATCACGCCCATTTTCCCGTCGGGGTAGACCACAGCCTTCCACGCTTCCTCTACTTTCATCAATCATTTGCAGGTAAAGCCACAATTACACCTAGCTGAATTCAAAGACTAATTCGGCATACATTGCTCGTTGAAGTAAGGATATTGCAATTAACGTAACCAGGCATCCCTGCAATGTATGCCGAATTAGTCTTTGAATTCAGCAAAGTGTGATCGTGGCTTAAATGGTGTTGTTTCCGGATAAGTACAAGTACAACATTGCAGCTTTCAAGAAACGAGCCTACAAATATCTTAAAGGCCGGCAGCGCGCCTGTGATCCCTCTAGAGTTTCGGGTGTGTCCATGGGCGACGGTGAACACTCGTCTGCTCGTCTGTCTCCCTATATTATAAAAAAAATGTTTATATTCTAGTTTTTAACACATTTTGATTTACCTGTGTAGGATGAATACGTCTTAATTAATTTTGACCTAGTCAACTGAGGAAGATGAATGAGTCTCGCATAATTAATACCAAAATCGTTCATTGAACTCGATAAATCTTAATATTGACATTGATAGTATCAGTTTGTTGGCTTTTTGTTTGTACCGTTAAAGCGGGTATGTCAAGGTGTCAAAATGTCAATTCGATGCTAGTCGCACTCGCACCAAGATTGGCATCTCTTGGAATTTTGACAGCCTCATATTTTTGACTGGGTATAAACCGAGTTGTTAATGACATTCAAATTTTCAAATAAAAAGGTCCAGAAAAAGCCATATAAGCTACGCTATGATGTTATGGGTTATAAAACCCCACATTATTGCCGCCAAACAAACAATATACTAATTAAATGTTTTGTATTTGTGACGCAATTTATTTCTAAAAGTGGCAGTCGCCTTAAAAGGTTAAACCATAATACGAGTATACGAAAATGAACAGTCAAACAATGCTTTGTATTAAACGAATTTTTTTTTTCACCTGACTTGTTCGGAAAACTTTGCTTGTAAAAATCTGTGTGAAAAAGTAATTTTTCGCCGCTAGTGTGGAAAAGGTTTTTGGAAATAGAACGTGATGATGGATTATTGTACGCTATTTGTTAGGATTATCTTCGCTGTAGTGAGGTGAAAAATTGTGTGTTTTTGTTTGTGCTCGTGCCTTGAAACCCTCGCTACGCTCAAGATTATAATGTTGCGAGCGAAGCGAGAATACTTGAATCCTTCTCTGGCTCGAGTTTCAATACTAGGCACTCGCGCCAATAACAATTTTGCTACCTTGTATGATAAATAACTATTTTGCATTTCGACCTATGTTCCTTGGGAAAAGTTGTTCAATTTCATATATGGCGAGATGACTTCTTACACCCTGTATTAAATACTAATGCATAATTTATTAACTTATTTATTTGCCTTATTAAACACTATAATCATAAATTGTCTTATAATAAGTTAATATAAACTATAAACTACCTACTTATGAAATCAATAAAACAAATATAACATGTCTATGTAAATATAATTGGAACATTATTTTAATCAATCACCAAACAGCATGCAAACGACAAAATAATTGATTCAAAAACAAATTAGGCACCCAATTGATCCAATTTACATCCGTAATTTTTATAACACAATGATAAATGTGGTTTTAAAACCGGCCAACTGCGAGTTAGACTCGCGCACCGAGAGTTCCGTAACACAACAATAATTTTCAATTATATATATGTCGAAGACACGAACTGGGGCGGAAGGGGATGGCACTATGTGGGCAAGGGATAGACATCAGGAATAGCAGAGAACACGATATTGGCCGAACTATTTGTAGCAGACATCGATAACATCTTTGACAATCGCCTAATTCAATCGAGTGTAACTTACTTGCATAACGATCATTCATCCTGACTTGCCATTGACCTCTCATACGGTATTCTCCTCAATCACGTCGTCGGTAAACACAGCGGTGTGCAGGACTGCTTGTGCCACCTGTTGTTTTAATGTAAAATTAACTAAGTGGCACAATCCTGTCAACCCCAAACGTTGGAGGCTTATTCTAAGATTCTATTCACATGTCCAACTACAGCAAACTCACAGTGCACCGTGTTTTACTATCACAAAAGGTATTCGCGTATCATAACCTAAAATATCACAGTTTAGAAGCAGACAAGACTATAAACACTTAGCTGTCGTTAAAGGGTCGCTCCTGTCATCGCAGAATTGCCACGGCTCATCCGCCAGCGGCTGCAGGCTTCATCTCGCGACCAACTATCACTTTAGAACTTGACGTGGTAAAATCTCGAACAAGAATGAGCTGTTGAAAATGGCGGCCTCGTCTTCACGTTGCTACGTGTTGGCTAAACTGACACAAACCACGCCCCTTTACGCGCCATTCATTGTATTACCAACCTCACGATCTAAATAAAGCCATCATTGTCAACATCATCGTCCAACATCGACAATCCACACTGGTACGGAAATGCAGTACTAATTTGACGTTTGGCGTAGCTTCGCCGTGCTTGGGCCACTGCATGGGTGCTGCTGGCACGAACGATTGTCTTTGAAAATACCGCGGGAAATTAGAAATGAGAGTCGCTCTACGACATATACTCGTAGATAGATAGATAGATAAACGCTTTATTGCGCACAAAACAAAATTACAACTAGTTTAACAGGACATCTTAAATATAATGTGAGCAAAGGCGGCCTTAACGCTACAAGCGATCTTTTAAAGGCAACCTTAAATAATTGGACAAATACAAACAAAAGCACTGCTATATATTTTTTAGTTTGAACTACCGTCCCAGGTCTTGGTCAGTGATTGTCAAAAAATCGGTCTTGGTTAGTCCCGTGTGGTGCCGGCAAAGAATAGTACCATCCGATACGTACCCGTGGGTGTCGTAAGAGGCGACTAAGGGTTATAAACTGGAGGATGGGCAGCAGCCTCCTCCTGTGTATCATACTCGTACCATCTCATACTTACTGCGGTCACCTACAACCGTGGTCCATGGTGCCAGCCGTAACGCTGACAAGTCAGGTGACTATGGTCATACTATGGTCAGGTCATATGGTAGGTACTTCCCCTCCACATTTTTCCAGCAAAAGCTAGAATTCTTGAGGGAGCTCCGTGTCCTGTAGTGAACATTTTTTCATGGGATGTTATTAAGAAATCATTCAACTGTTCAAAATTCCCTTAAAATGTCGGACAGACAGGCACTTAGTAACTGGGTCCCGTTAGCATGCATTTGGTGGGGAACCCTAAAAACCAGCTTATCGTAGGTGAATGAACTGAAAGTGATTTTGTTAAAAAAAGATTGTTATAGTCGAGAGGCGCCTTCCGACATATTTGGTTAAGCAATCTGCGTTGGTAAGATGCATCTCAATCTATTTATTTTTAGGGTTCCGATACCAAAATGGTAAAAAAAGGAACCCTTATGGTGCCGCTTTGTCTGTCTGTCTGTCACACTCAGCAACCACTCATGCTATCGACTTGAAATTTGGAATAGTTTTAAAATATGCTTGTCCAACTTAATTGCATGTGAAAGAATTAAGAAAAACATATGATTATTATTGTAAAGGGGGTCCAAATAGGGGGGGCAAAATTTCAAACTGTCGTTACTAGGTTGAGTGGGGTATCATATTAAAAGGGCTTTACTTGTACATTCTGTAATATAGTTTTGTATTTTTTTACAACTCTTAGTTTTCAAGTTATGATGAATAATGTCAAAAAAAATACCGTTCCCCCCCTTATCTCCGAAGTTTGTGAATGGAAAAATCTGAATTAATTACAGTCGATAGCAGTTTATGTAACTATTACAGAAAAAATAAAACGATCTTTGTAAATTGCCCAGTTTTTTAGAAATCTGCAAAAAGCCTTCACAAACAAATTTAATTTTGCGGTCCTGAAAATGGACTTTATTGCTTCTAAAAATACTAAAAGTATATCGGAACCCTCGGCGCGCGAGTCCAACTCGCACTTGATCGGTTTTTTAAATAAGGAAACATTAGTATAGTAATTTATTCACTTTTAAGTATATTACAATAGGTCTTTTAATGTATGTTATTGCATCATTCTAAACCACTATACTTTAGCTGAAATTGCTGAAACTACAACCTGTTATCATGACGCATACTTCTTTTGCAAATAAGGTCATATACCTACTTAGAATATATAATAATACTTAGTAATAATACTAACGTATAAGTCATATAGCAACAAGTTGCCCGCGACTTTGTTCGCCTTATCTGTGGAACTCGGCATCTGGGAATTTTTGACATATGACCCATTTAATTATATACAACACGGATCAACTCACGTTTAATATTGACGGCATGGGGCCGACAAGTTTCGACCCTGTTTCTATAATTATGTGTAACCCTCACGAGTCATTTAGTGATAAAATATGACCCATTTGTTAATTTCCCATAGAGTTCCCGGAAAATGCAAAATTCATGAAAAATGTATTGCCATTTTTTTTATCGTCAATATATATATAATACTCTTAATAATACTCTAATACGACGGAAAGATTGACGGCGATGTAGTCCACAGAACACAGACAGGCTGGATGAAATGGCGACAGCTTAGAGGCGTCTTATGCGATACTAAAATACCTCTGAAGGTGAAAGGAAACATCTACAAAACAGCATTTAGACCAACAATACTGTACGGATCCGAGTGCTGGGCCACCAACAAATCACACTTGGATAAGCTTCACACCACAGAGATGCGCATGCTACGCTGGTCAGCGGGCGTCACGGCGTCACCATGATGGACAAAATAAGAAACGTGTATATCCGAGGTAGTTTCAAAGTAGCCCCAATTACTGAAAAGCTAACTGAAAAACGGCTGAGGTGGTACGGCCATGTACAAAGGCGTCCAGATGACTACATGGTAAAAGTAGCGCTCGAGATACCAACGACGAAGCGACGACGCGGAAGACCACCCTCCACCTGGCGACAACGGTTCAACGAGACCTGAAAAATCTTAATATACTTAGACGACGACCTTGCTCTCAATCGTGCACAATGGAGGAAAAGGACAGGGAGGGCTGACCCCAAGTAAATGGGAAAAAGGTCAAGCAAGATGATATATATATATCGCCGCAGGAGGCCATAATATCATAATCCCAAGTCTCACAAGGATATAATGGGTTCAGGTATAATTAACCAGGATCGAATTATTGTCACATCACGTTTCGTGTTCCGGGCTTATGATGAGGCACCCGGACCCTTCTGTTCCAGTCTGACCCTGGGTAGCTATTACAGCTGACTCCATGTTTGCACATCCTGTGCTGTGATACTACTAATCATTAGTTCAGGAGTTGTTATTATGATTCGTTTTGGGTTCAGGACGATCGCAACCCTCCACCAAGATGGTTTGTTGTGACGTCCTTTCACCTTGACGCTTCATAAGATCGACAGCTAACTAAATACTCAGCTGCCAGTCTATTCCTGAAGCAAGGAGGCCTCACTCGGTGTCGCTAAGAAGGTGCTGCTAGTATGTGCCTACATATATAATACTCTTGACCTCAATCTAGTCTTGAAAAAAAAAATGCAATGCATTTATGCAAAATTATGCCTTATCGCGTGTTTTCTTTCCGATTCCTTTTAATTTTGACATGGGGCTTAAGAGGCAATATTTTCCCATGGTAGGTAATAAGATATTTTCCCGCGGTAAAAAGTGGCAGTGGTACAAAGTTTTACTTAAGCGCGATGTTTTTTCTTAGAATTTTTGTAATCGGTGTAGTACACACGTTTGCACGTCGGTGGAAACACTTTGACTTTGAGCAGGTCTCTGGTTTCGGGCGTTCGTAGCGTAGCCCTGGTTCAGCTTATACTGGTTTTGTTTCTACGTGCTTGCTGACTTACGTACTTGCATGGTAGAACGTTTTTCCTGTAGGAATGGGATGTTTTCCTACTGAAGAATTTCATTACTTAGTCCATGTTGGTCCTACAAACAAGATAATTATAGAGGAAAAATATATATTATTATTTGCCTTTTAAAAGAAATATCTGTATTTTGATCCTCATGGTCTCATTTCTTGAATATCACTTTTGAAGTTTCAAAAATTAAGATACTCTGATAAACTGATAAAAAGGAAAATCATAATTTACATGACAATAACAATTAAACATTTTATACTGTGGCTGACCATGTGTCCGGTGACCGCCTGTACAAACTTAAAGGGTAGATTTTAACCATGAAATTGAACAACTTTTCCCAAGGAACATAGGTCGTAATAAAAATAAAATTCGACCTGCCATATAAAATGTGCTATCAAATGATGCAGTTTGTATGTGAAGCCGATTTTTTTTTCATATTTTCGTCCTATGTTTCGTGGTTAGAATCTACCCTTTATGTTTGTACAGTCGGTCATCGGACACATTATTAATAGGTATCAATCTTCAATTTTGAAGAGAATAATCAATGGTTCTGAATATTTTTGGTGATATTCGAGAGTTGAGTCCTACGAGTATGATTGAGTCCCTAGACTCAATTACATTTGCATATGATAGATCACATGATATCTTTATTGAATCGTTTTTACACAGAAAATTATCCACATAAGTGGTATTAAAAGCTGGCGTCTTGTTTGACAAGAAGATTTAAACACTTCAAGGCTAAGGTTTGAGGATATACTTGGTAAAAGTAGTTTGGACAATGAAGCCTGGTAAAAATGCAGTAAGTGCCCTTGAGGAAAGTAAAAAGCTCCCGCACACATTATTTTTTGGTGATTAACATACACAAAGGATTAAAGAATATCATATTCATCATCATCATAACATCCCATGAAATGTCCACTACAGGACAGGGAGCTCCCTACAGAATTCTAGCTTTTGCTGGAAAAATGTGGAGGGGAAGTACGGTCAACCGCATGTGAATGGAAACATTTGCAACTCAATTACTATGCCAAAAAGTCCAAAGTGTTTCTACTGACGTGCTGTTGGGTGTACCATAGTCACCTCGCGTGTCAGTGTTACGGCTGGCACCATGGACCGCGGTTGTAGGTGACCGCAGTAATTAAGATGGTATGATACACAAGAGGATGCTGCTGCCTATTCCCTAGTTTATAACCCATAGTCGCCTCTTACGGCACCCACGGGTATGTATGGGATTGTACCTATTCTTTGCCGGCACAACACGTGAATATCACATTATTGACGATGATTTTTTAAAATCATAATTGTATTAATTGAAATTTCAGTAAGTTACTGTGCTAGATTTTTTGAGTCCAACACACGCTTGACTAGATTTTATTATTTGTTGTAATTTTATAGCTTAAGCACTATACACACACCAATTTTCACGTTTCGACGTGTTCCCGTTTTTAAGATAGAGCTAAAACAAAAATCGCCTAAGAGCCCCCCTTATTTTTATTTATTTTTATTTTTAGTATTTACTAGCTGTTGCCCGTGACTCCGTCCGCGTGGGGTTCAGAAAAAGTAGCTAATGACTTTTCCCATGGTTCAAACTATCTTCGTACCAAGTTTCTATCACAACCGGTTTATCGGATTAGTCATAAAAGCGTAACAGACAGACAGACAGACCGTGCAGTTCTCGCCTTTATATTATTAAGTATATATACAGAATACCGATAATACGGATTTTTGTAAATTAAACACCTCTTGTTTACGTGTGGACTGTTAGGTCGCCCACTATCCTCGTAAGTGTAAAATCATAGTCGAATTCCACGCGGAGTAACTATGATACGGGTTTCGTTATTTCTTATACAAAACAAAGCCTTGTCTTGCAAAGTCTCGCAATACTCAAGGAAAAACTATCAACCGCAAACTTAAATTTGTAATGCCATACACATAGTATGGAAATACAAACTTTTTTTACGTTTTTCCAAAAAAAATGTTCGAATGAAATATACAGATCAATTCAGAATTCAAATTGTCAAACATTAAAACAAACAAACATCAAACGATTTCGAGTAAATCACATGTTTAACTTTTGGTAGTACTGGAACACCTTTTATATGAATTTTCAAAGATCAGTAGATACTACCGTAGGATACTTGCATGGAGATTTTTTTAATTTCCCAACACATGTTCCTAATGGATTATTGTTCAGTTTAGTCTACTGAGCAAGCCCTTTCAGTTTTTGGTACACCTGTGTACTAAATTTTATTCAAAAAATCATAAAGAATATCCAGTCAGGTAGACAACCAATCCAGGAGTAATATTATATAAAATTTTAATAAACTCAATGGAACCAATTTTGGGTAAATCACATATTTACGATTTGGTGGTACAGGAACACCCCTTATATGAAATTACACAGATCATTTGATACTGGCGCAAGATATCTTACATGGAGATGCTTGGTCATGCAAAGTTTCATCAAGATTCTATGAGCCGTTTTTGAGAAAATTACAATTTATCATTTTCGTTGTATGACAGCTACCCTCAAAATGAGAGCCAGCCAGAAACCACTTAGAACCCTTCGATGGATTTGCATAAAACTCCTAAATTCCAAATATGGTGTCAATCGGACCATTCGTTTAGCCGCTAGGCCAAAGCGTGACGGACAGACTGACCGACCGACGACGGACCGACCGACCGACCGACCGACCAACCGACGGACGGACATTTTTGGGAGACTTGTTTTTATGATGTATAAGTGATATAGAACACATTTTTGAGAAAATTAGAAAAACTTTTTTTTCACGAATACAATACCTTTCTCGCTCCGCTCGAAAGTAAAAAGAGCGGTATAAAGTCCAACGTGTCTAGCTTCACATGCTTTTAACTCTACATGTACCTACATACAAAACTGTTGGACTTCACTTCCGTACAATTTTTGTAACTTATCTCCCCTTAAAAGACAATTCCTAAAAAAACAATGATTCTTTTCTGTCTTTATTTTTTGAAGTATTTCGTTTATAAGTACTAAGTTTTCAAAACTTTAGAACTTTCATAATTTTTTTTACATTTGTTGCACCGCCATGCCGAAACAGGAATTTTTTTATTATTATTTTTACGATAAAACTAAATCTAGATTTTACCAATCTTTAGCTGTACCCACGACTTTTACACAAACAACTGGACCGGATCAAACGGAATTTTCAACAACGTATTTGGCTTTCTTCCGTACAAAATTATAAGCTTGTTTGATTTCAGCTCGGTTTCACAGCTTGAAACTTTGAACTCGCCTATTATCGGTTTGAATGAACCGTTGGAAATAAAAAAGTTGGAAGATGGAAGTTCAAATATTGCACGAAAGCAACCCAATTACGTTATTTAAAACCCCGTTTAAGTCGTTCAAGTAGTTTGTGAGGTGTTGGTGCGGCCGCTTAAAATTTCGCGAATCTTCTGTCTGAGTGAACTGTTTGCAATGAAGTAAAGCTTATGTTGCACAGAAAGAAGCCCGACGCGTCATTGAAAACCTCGTTTGACTTTGAACCAGTTCAGTAGGGGAGTTCTTGGTTCTGCAGCTTGAAACTTTGCGTATCTTCTGTCAGAGTGAACCTACCTATCGCAATGAAACTAAGCTTATTTATTGCACAGGAGTAAGCCAAACGCGTTATTGAAAGCTATGTTTGAATCTGCTCAAAAGTTTTTGAATTATTCGCACCTTCGCTTGAAACTTTGCGTAACTTCTATCTGAGTGAACCGTTTTCAACTAACCTAAGCTTATATGTTGCACGAAAGTACCTAATCCAAGCACGTCATGGAAATGCCAGTTGGAGTCGGTACAGTAGTTTGTTCGCTATTGGTGCCGCCTATTGAAACTTCGGGCATTTTCTGTCTGAGTGAACCGTTTCCAATGAAAGTAAGCTTATACATTACAAAGAATTAAGCTAAACACGTTATTGAAAACCCCGTTTAAATCCGTTTAGTAGTTTGTGAGTTATTGGTGCCGCCGCTTGTAACTTAGTGTATTTTATGTCTGAGTGAACCGTTTGCAATGAAAATAAGCATACATGTTCCATGGATTAAGAAAAATACGTTACTGAAAACCTCAATTTAATCGATTCAGTTGTTTGTGAGATATTGGCGCCTCCGCTGGAAATTTCGCGCACATGTCTGAGTGAGCCGTTTTCAATGAAAGTAAGCTAATATGTTGCAAAGATGTAAGCTTGACAGTTTATTGAAAACCCCGTTTGAATCCGTTCAATAGTTTGTGAGTTATTTGCGCCGCCGCATGAAACTTAGCTTACCTTCTGTCTGAGTGAACCGTTTTCAATGAAACTAAACTTTTATGTTGCACAAAAGTAAGCCAAACTCGTAATTGAAGACTCAGTTTGAATCGGTTTGTAAGTTATTATCGTACAGGCAATTTGATACTTTACATTTGTGTAGCTTCTGATTGAGTGAACCGGTTTGAATTAAAAATAGCCTATATGTTGCTCAGAGCTAAGCTTAATCTATCTGTGAAAACCGCGAGAAAATCCGTTCAGTAGTTTCGGAGTTTATCGAAAACATACAGACAGATAGACAGACAAAAAGTTCAGAAAATATAATTTTGAGTTCTATTAGTCGTTTCTTATCGCCCACACTAATTTTTTTATAAATTTATCAAAATGTACTTTACACGCGGTTTCTACTCTTTTATTATATGTATAGATTGTTATAGCGGCAACGGAAATACATAATTTATGAAAATTTTAACAGTATAGCTATTACTGTTCATGAGATACAGCTCAAACAAGATTTTGTAAAAACAGCTGACTTTGGTGACATCTCATTCCTTCGTTTTTAAATATTTTTTAAAACAAAAACACAGTATATTTATCTACTTAACGAGCTCTAAACAACGATACCCCACTCGATGGGGTAGGTCAAACTTTTTTTTACTCTTAGCTATTTAGGAGCCCCCCTTAATTTTTTTTATTTTTAGTATTTGTTGTTGTAGCGGCAACAGATATACACAATTTGTGAAAATTTCAAATTTCTGCCTATTACGGTTCATGAGATACAGCCCGCTGACAGACAGACAGACATCGGGGGAATATCAATAGGGTCCCGTTTTTCACCCTTTGGGTACGGAACCCTAAAAAGTCCAAATACAACGTGTAACGGAAAGGTGTGATGATACTGAACAGAGTGAATCTGCCCATGAAATAAATTAACTTTTCCTAAGGAACATAGGTTGAAATACGAAAATCCAAATTTGACCTTCCATACAAAATGCGTTATCAGTACCTACTTATGAGCTGATGCAGTTTCTATGGGAGGTCAAAATTGATTTTTGTTACATGACCTATGTTCCTTTGGAAAAGTTGTTCAGTTTCATGGGCAGATTCGCACCCTTTATCACACCTTTCTGTAAAGGTGATCTGTTACGGCCAGCTTAGCCCCGAACGCAACTAGATGGAGCCACTGCTGCAAATATAAGGTTTTATTTTTTTATGCAATAAGTACCAACTATATATGTGCAAAAAGTTGATTCGCGTAAATTTCATCGTGCAACTTCAACGCCTAACAACAATTTCGATAAGAAAAATATCTCCATATGTCCACTAAAGTCAATTACTCTCGTCAGTCCGTGTTTACATGAGTACGATCACTCACACATGCACACAAAGCACAACCGTACAGTTTTGACCGCACGCCCACAATCGTAATATTGAACCAAAATTGCTAACAAAAATAGTATTTTCAGTACATTAACTGTATTTTTGTATTAATTAGCGAAAAATTTAACTAAAAATAGCAGTATTCGTTCGTTTTTCAACAGAATTTTATGTCCCGCGTAAGAATGCAAGTCATTTGAATTTTTGTATGGAAAACAGATCACCTTAAATCGCTGACATTGCACTCAATCGTGCACAATGGAGGAAATGGACAGGGAGGGCCGACCACAAGTAAATGGGAAAGAGGCCTAGCAAGTTGATGAAGATGAGAGATATTGGTCGTTATTTTACACAACCTCGTAAGACGCCACGCTGTAAAAATAGGACAGATTCTTTGAACTAAAACAAAACTTAGTTGTACTTGCTCCAATTTTTATAGGCTAAGCCTTAAAAGGTCAGAAAGCGCTTTGTTACAAAACGGAGCTAAAAGCTTGCTTTTTTGTTTCGAATAAGAAGCCGATTTTTTTTCCAGTAAATATTTTCTACGGAAAACTTAAAAGCCTCTGTGATCTGGTGGTTAGAGCGCTTGGCTCTCGATCCGGAGGTTCTGGGTTCGATTCCCGGTGGGGTGGGGACATTGACAAAACAAAAATCTCTTTGTGCGACCTGCCCAGTTTGGTTAGGACATTGCAGGATAATTCACTCGATTGTCTGAAAAGTCAGACGATTTCGTGCTTCGGAAGGCACGTTAAGCCGTTGTTCCTGACTACTATCTAAGGATGTAGTCGTTAATGAGTCATGTCAGATTTGGCGGCTCAATAACTATGACACCAGGGCTTATGAAGTCGGTTATCGAACTTGCAACAATGATGCTTGTTAAAGACTTCGAGAAATAAGAGAAAATATAAAGTTTCTGAAAATATTGTATTCGACCAACAATGACAGACAAAGGACCGGAGACACGGCCACGTCATAAAAAAATATAAACATCGAAACCAGCAAAGAGATCCTTAACATCCTCCGGGGCGAGGGAAACCATCCCTGGACACTTCCATGAGATATAAGTTCTGGACGGCCCTTGTGTAAACGCCTGTACACGTTTTTACATCGGCCACTCTTGCATTTCCGTCTCTCCCTTCATAAAGCTTCATAATCATGCCTAATGGCCAGTTCACCCTCTTATCAGAAGTTTTGATCAAGACGACATCACCTTCGTGTAATTTACAAAAGTTTTTCGTTTCCTTGCCTCTTTGAACCAACAATCCCAAATACTCGACACGGAAACGTGATCTTAAACCATCGCGGAGTTTCTGCAAATATTGAAAGCGTTTGTTCAAGTTAACATGATCAATCCTATCTAAATCTGGTACTTCGCTAGAGTACAAACTTTGCATAAAGCAAGCTGGGGTGAGAGGCTTTAAATTTTCGGTATCATCCACTATAAAAGTCAATGGCCTCGAATTGATCACTGCTTCACAGTCGCATAAAAGTGTCTCCAATTCTTCGTAAGTTACTGAAGCTCTGCCAAGATTCTTTTTCAATAGATCTTTGACTGAACGGATTAACCGCTCCCACCATCCTCCCCACCACGGAGCACTCGGAGGCGAAAATTTCCAAGTTATTTTATTTGCATTGGAAAACAAGGTTATCTGGTTCCAGTCAATAGCATTCATCATATTATTAGCTCCAACGAAATTCGTTCCGTTATCTGAATATAACTCTCTTTCGCGACCTCTGCGGGCTATAAACCTTCTAAGGGCCATCAAAAAGGTGTTCGTGGACAATGATCTCGTCAGTTCCAAGTGTATCGCTCTATACACCGCGCAAGTGAACAGCACAATCCATACTTTTCCACCACCACGTAGAAATAAGGGACCTGCTAAATCTACTCCTGAAACTTCGAACACAGCACCTGGTTTAACGCGGTCTGCTGGAAGTGGAGGCAACGGTGTCTGCAGCGGCTTGGCATTTATTCTTTTACAAATATTGCACTGTGATATAACAGACTTGACCATCTTTCTGATACCTGTGATCCAGTAATTCTCACGAATAAACGCAATCATAACGCCAGAACCAGCGTGCTTTAGATGTCGATGAGCTTCTTCAACAAGCCGTCTCAATATGATGTGGTTACCCTGCAAAAAAATTGGATTAGTAAAACTTGCGGGCTCGCCGCTTAACAACAACTTCGTGTGTAATCTGACAATGCCTTCATTATCTTTAAAAACATATTTGTTTTTCATTTTAATCTTTTCATCAACTGAGCATTCTCTTTGAATAAGTTTCATGAGAGTTTTTTCAGCCAACTGATATTCATCGCATGTAATTTCACCCTTCATCTTATCTTGCTTACAATTTCTGATAAAACGCAATATCCAGGCAATTAATCTTACTATTTTGGAGAATCTATTAAAGTAGGTAAGTCTTGAGATAAAAGAATCGTGGTTTGAGTCACTTAAATTGGTAACTACAGTAACAGTCTTCTTTCTTTCCTTTTCTACTTCTTCTGGATTGAAATCAACTGAAGAATGAGGCCAATCGTTGGGGTTCGCCTTAAGCCAAGTAGGACCTTCCCACCACTTACTTTCCTGGAGAAGCTTTGCATTACAACCTCTCGATGGAAGATCAGCAGGATTGAGATGGCCTGCTATATGTCGCCAATCCTCAACGTTTGAATTTTTGCGGATTTCTTCCACCCTATTCTTCACGAAAACTTTCCAATCTCCCTGAGTAGTAATCCAAGTTAGTACAATACTCGAATCTGTCCAAAATGTCGTTTTGTAATCAACATCTAGCGCTTCCTTGACTTGCAAATACAGACGAGTCGCAATCAAAGCTGCAAGTAGCTCTAAACGAGGCATAGATATTTCTTTCCGGCTGGGAGCAACTCTCGACTTCGATAACACGAGCTGAACAGAAACATCCTCATTTATTTCGCTTCTCAAGAAAATACACGCAGCGTAAGAAGCTTGACTAGCATCGCAGAAAACGTGAAGAGTATTTTTACAATTGTCTATAGCATGCTCAGTAAGTCTTCGTGGGATAACGCACTCTGATAAAAGATGGGTGTGTTTTTTCCAACTTTTGAATTCTTCACACAAATCACTGGGAAGTGTGGTGTCCCAACTGGATTCACGGTCTCTTTGAAAAGGTGACTCGCGTTGCCAAACTTTCTGTAAAATCAGCTTTGGAATCAGAGTGGTCGGGCAAGTGAAACCAACAGGATCAAAAATTTTCTGAGCTACTGACAACAATGTTCTCTTAGTTATCTTTTCGTGCTGTTCTTCTGTCAGGTTACAAAAACATGAAAGCTTGTCTTCTTTTATAAGCCATTTTAGACCAAGCACTGACATTGACTGTTCTGATCCTGTCATCTCATGATATTTTACTGGAGCTGTAATCCACCCTCTCAATTCAAATTTGGCTTCTGACATAATAGACTTTGCTTCTTCTATAAAGTTCTTGGCTTGCTTTTCAGTTTCTAAGCTTGTGACGCAATTATCCACATAAAAAGCTGCCTTCAATCGATCAGCAGAATCTTTCAAATTGCCTTTATATTTTGATAAGTGATGAATAATAGTCGCAGCAAGCAGGAACGGACTACAGGTGAGACCAAAAACGACGCGCCAATGACGATATTCAGTTATCTCCTTCATGTCTCTATTCTTCCACCAAAGAAACTTCAGAAATTCTCTGTCTTTTGGATTCACGGAGATCTGTAAAAATGCCTTTTTGATGTCAGAACTAATTCCAATAGCCCTCATCCGAAAACGTATAATCAATTTAAGTATGAGTTCTAGAAGATTGAGGCCTTTATCGAGACGAGCATTGAGGGAATTGCCGTTTTTGTCAACTGCTGAAGCGTCAAAAACTGGTCTGACTCTAGTCGTGAGGCTACTTTCTTTGATAACAGCATGATGTGGCATATAATGTCCAGATATAGACTGTTTGTCACCTTGGTTAACTTCTTCGATTATTCCTAAGGATAGCCATTCTTGGAACACATTATCGTAAGCATCCCATTCATTCAATTTCAAAAGTTTGTTAGTGGTTGACATAAGCCTCTTTTCTGCCATATCTTTATTGCTAAGAAGAGCCACACTTGTTGCCTTCCATGGCAAATCAACTTCGTAACGACCCTCTTTATTTATTTGAACAGTCGCTAAAAAGTTTTCCATAGCGTTACGTTCTTCATCGGCTTGTGACGTAACACCGGCTGGGTCTTTTATTCCGATGCTTTCCAGATCCCACATATCAGATAGTTGAATATTATTTGCAAGTGTAAATGAAGATGCAGATACGTTCACCTCATCAACTCGTCCTTGTAACGTCCACCCAAGTTTCGTCTTGATGGCTATTACGTTGTCATCAAGGGGCATCAAAGTTGATGTTAGTAGGGCTCCGATATAATCCGCACCAATCAATAAGTCAACCTCGGGCGTTCCGGATCCGCAGTCGCTCAAAACAATTTGCTTTGCATCCAACTGAATTTTTAATTTGTGAGTATTATGAAGCCTTGGAATTGAACCACAAATTGTATCTTTCGCTAATGCCGACATTTGGAGTTTATTTTCGCCGTCCAAGCTTGAGACTGTGAACTCGTAGACATCGTGAATCTTCTTGCTGGTAATTACCCCACCAAACAGGCAATGTCCTAGCGACTCTTGTCTTACGGGCTTCATTTTAAGTCGCTTTGCGACGTCACTGCGAATATAAGATTTCTGTGCTCCAGTGTCGATGAAAGCACGAACATTTGCTACATTATTTCCACTGCTAATATTTATTATCATTGTTTGTAGCAAAGTTGTATTACCAACTTTCTGTGAAGCATTGGCTTGTGCTTTTGGTTCCTCGTCATCGGTCGAATTTTGCTTCGGTTTGACGAAATTTGGACACAACCATACATTATGACGTTTAGAACATGCAATGCAACGATTCTTATTACGGCATGATTTCGTAGGGTGACCGGGTCGCAAACAATTGAAACAAATTCTTTTTTTTGTCAGTAATTCTTTTCTCTTCTCGTAGCCCATTTTGTTACCTTTATAACATTCGAAACTGTTATGTCCTGATTTGTCACACCAAACACAAATGTCTCCTTTTTTAGCCTCTTTATCCGTTGTTGACAGACAAGCAGCCGTCGGTGTATTGGCTTCAGACTCAACTTCATCCGCTTGTAAACCACTGCGAGCAAGCTTTATGCGTTCTTCGGATTCAACTTCAGTCTTAACAAATTCCAGAAGATTTTCAAGATTATCGTTAGTTGGCTGAGTTTTTGAACGTTGCCATGCGCGCAGAGTATCTTCAGGAAGAGCCGATTCCACGAGAGGAAAAAGCATGGCGGCATACTTATCAGTTGTTACTCCTAACGTCTCAAGGGCTTGTAACTGCGTTTTCAATTTGTCATATAGCTGAGATAACGTGTAAGAAATGGATTGCTTCGTTTGTGCAAGAACTAAATTTAAAAGTTCACGGACGTAGATTTCAACTAATAGATCATCACGGGCAAATCTAGCTTTGAGCTGCTCTATGGCTTTCTTATAGTTGGCACCAGAAGGGGGAAAACTATCAATGAGGTCACGGGCTGGAGATCCTGGGACAGTGGATTGATAAAGATAGTGAAACTTGTCATCATCATCTATGCACACGTCACTGTCAATTTTCTTAAATTGACCCCAAAAACCAAGCCATTCCTTTAAGTTACCATCAAATTTTCTAAGTTCAATCTTTGGCAGACGATTACTTTTTTTCGGGGAGTTGCACGACTCGCATTTTGAACTACAGCCTTTCTTAGCTCTACCCTTACCTTTCTCAGGTGTTTTCATGACGGTACTTGGTAGGTCACTACAGTCAGAAATTTCGTCATCCTCCTTTGCAGTTTTCAACATCACCTCATCGTAACGTGCTTTCATTGTTTCCCACTCAAGGCAGTATTTATCCATCGATTCCGCATCTTCCACATACCGATCCACATCAAAATCCGGGTCATCAAGCCACAACTCCTTAACACGTTCATCCACAGCGAACAATGACTCCGCCTTTGACTGCAGAAATTTGTACGCTGCTATCAGGTCAGTTTTTTGTTGTGATTCTAGGTTTGACAATTTTGCATCGAAATTACTTTTTGCTTTTGTGAAAATCATACGGCACACAGTTCGTTCCTTTTTAATTTTATCCATTACGGTCGCCACTTGTGAAAGACTTCGAGAAATAAGAGAAAATATAAAGTTTCTGAAAATATTGTATTCGACCAACAATGACAGACAAAGGACCGGAGACACGGCCACGTCATAAAAAAATATAAACATCGAAACCAGCAAAGAGATCCTTAACAATGATGATGATGATGACAGGAAAATTACTTGTTTTCACTATGTGTAACTATTTTTGGCTGAGGTAGCAAAACGACTAAAATTCCATATTATATAATGAGAATCTGATTAAATCGCTTGTGAATAAGCTTTATTTGGGTAAGCTATGTAAGCTCGTGACAGTGCGTATCAGCTGCTTGCACACTGACAGGTGGGTCAAGTTCGTCACCTATTCGGATCAAAGAATGCGTACCGACAGACAGTCACCCACGATGGACAGGCAGGTGTCGAAAACAATGGCTAGATGACCTCGATATTTTTTAAATAGGTCGTTGGAAAACCACAAAACAGAAATAGTCGGTAGTTGGAAAACCAATGCCAGTTGGAAAACCAAGTCAGAGATCTTGCTAGTTTGAAAACCAAGACAGAAGTCTTGGCAGTTGAAAAAACATGATAGCGAGGTCTTGACAGTAGAAAACTAAGACAAAGATCTTAGTAGTTGGAAACCAAGAGTTAATCTTTGCTATTGGCAAAACCAAGACAGTGACCTTAGCATTCGGAAAACCAGGACAGGGATTTTGGCAGTTAGAAGACCAAAACAAAGATCTTGGCTGCTGGAAAACCACGACAGAGATCTTGATGGTTAGATAACCAAGACAGTGACCTTGGCTGTTGAAAAACTAAAATAGAAATCGTGATAGTTATAAAACCAAGATAGAGATTTTGGCAATAGGCAAAACCAAGAGAGAGACCATAGCAGTTGGAAAACTAGGACATTTTTTCACTCGGAAGATCAAAACAGAGATCTTGGCAGTTGGACAAGCAAGATAGAGATCTTGTCAGCTCCAAGATTGATATCTTAGCAGTTGGTAAACCAAGTTAGAGATCATCGCAATTGCAAATATGACAGAGATTGTTAGAAGCATTTGTCCAGTTATGTGTTTTCGGATATTTTCCAAGCACATAACGAGGCTTGCTAAGATAGTCCAGTCAATCTACGATATGAGTTTGCATTAAATGCACATTTATAGAAATTAATTTTAAATAGTAATATAGGGTATTTGAAGCTGTAAATAACTAAATCCGGCAACCTTGTAAAAACACATTTTGAGGGTACCGTACCTCAAAATAAAAAAACGAAACCCTTATAGGATCACTTTGTTGTCCGTCTGTCCGTCTGTCTGTCTGTCTATCTGTCTGTCTGTCAAGACTCTTTTTCTCAAGAACGAGAAGAGGTATCAGGTTGAAATTGATAACCAATATTAAGGTCTATAAACCACACAAAATCTGAAAATTTCAATTTTTTACAACGACGCAATAAAAAGATATGGCTTTTTATGTCCTCATCTCCATACATTTATGCAAAAAAGCAAAACCTTCAGGGTACTTCCCGTTGACCTAAAATTATGAAATTTGGCAAGAAGCTAGGTCTCACAGTACAAATAAAGGGAAAAGTCTAAAATCATTAAATATTTTATTTTTCTTACAACTAATAGTATTCTATAAAAGAGGTCAAGGTGGATGGTCGCGGAGTTTTTAAAATCAAAGAGCAAAAGCTTTTAGTATATTATATGGCAGATAGGTACGGAACCCTTAGGGCACGAGTCCGACTCGCACTTGGCCGGTTTAAAAAAAAAATACCAGTATAAGCTACATGGTAAATATTACACACGTTGAGTTCACCTTCTACTGGTTTATTGAATATCAATGTTATGTCGGGGATTATTGTGGTTTTAAATTTTTGAATGTTTTTACTGGTAATTTAATAAATTAACCCCTAATGTGCATTTAATGCAACCCTCTCCATACAAACTTTCGTAGTATGACTGGACTAAATAGTTGATCTAGATAAATGAAAACCACGTAATATCGCAAATAGGCCAGCACTTTTACCTTATAAATGCTTTTATATTATTTCACAAATTTGTCACATTCTTTTATTTTATTCTATAGATTTATCAATAAAGCACATTCGGCATATGTGCCTCAATTTAAAACATGAGTTTATTAAAACGCATATACGAGGGCAGAATGCGCGTGCTAGAACGGAGCCGATTCGCGCTGTTTTACGTTTTTCGCTCTTTTTTGATTTATACGTACCTATATATAGTAGTATTAACATTTTGCTTTCGTGACAAGTATGGGAGGGGATATACACAAATTCATCTGCCTCCAAACTAGGCAAAGTCTGTACGATATACATACATAAATAGATAAATAAGACTCAGATACCGATTAAACACCTACGTTCATCACACAAATGTTTGCCCTAGGCGGGGATCGAACCCGCAACTTACGGTGCAAAAGGGTATTACCAACCACACCAATCGTATAAAAAATTATTTGCTTATCACAGCAAAGAGCGAACGATTGAACAAACTTCTACAGTACCTACAATTACGGCCTAGGTCTAGATCAGAGAGAAGGTAATCACTACGTTTTTCTAGACTTTAGACAGACAAGTTTAACATAACAAGGCAGATTGTAGCATCAATACTTCATCAGTTTATCGTTCGGGTTTGTCGTGATCTTCAAAAAATCACGCGCGCGCTCTAATTCTTATCCATCCATTGAACAAGTTATCTGTAAAGAGATACTTACTACGTGCTAAGCTGCTTAGGAACGATGATGTTTTAGGGATAATGAATTCTTTTACTTAAAAATCAAACTAACTGAAGGATGTCCAGAGGTTTAATAAACTCTACAGGTGTAAGGTACGGTCAACCGCTTGTCGGTACAAACTTTTTCAACTCTATTACCACGCCATAAAGTTCAAAAGTGTTTCTACTGATGTGCGGCCGTGTGTACAATGTACCGAAAACGGAAAGGTCTTGTTCAGTAGACTAAATTGAACAACTTTCCCTTACAAACCATATATTGAGTAAATAATAGGATAATACCTATGAAATTGCCGTTTTGTATGGCGAATTTTAGGTAAACTCAAATTTCAGTACTAACATTTTTGTACTATTCTTAGGAATTATAAATTCAATTTTTTTATTTTTTTAAGCATAAGCTAACAGAAGTAATCCCTATCTTCCCTATCTATCATCAAATCCCTATTTGTTTACCAGTGGTGGCCTTAAAAGGCATATTCGATGTAAACACAAGGATATACAAGCTGCACTTGATGCCGCGAACTTACCTCCACCCGCGGTTGGTCAGTTGGACGACCAGACTGTTTCCGCATCTTCTTCAACAGGAGACAGGAACCTAGACTTGGAAAGTCTTTCAGGTTTGAAGGCGAAGGTGAGGGTACTCAAACACATACCCAAGGGAGCAAGAAATGCGGCGGCAGGGAAATTAAGATGCCTCATTGATGATTGTTTGAGGTTTAACAGTAAGGAGGCCTGGTTCTCCCTTCTCTCATTTTCTTTCCTGGGACTGAAAGTCCCTGAGCGGGAGAATGGTAAATCATTGACGGCGACGGTGAAGGAGAATGTGACGCAGCTGTCCCCTTATCTCCCGACCGAAAGCACTTTGAGGGCGGTTTCTCAATATAGACGCATTGAGGCCAAAGTTCACGAAGGAGACCTAAGGGGTGCAGTGCGGCTTCTGGTCTCTGACAACAGTCTCGCTCCTGCAGGACAGGAAACCCTAAGGGCGCTCCGTGATAAACACCCTGCTCCGTCGAGAGCCTTATCAATCCCAGAAGAACCCGATGGGGCTGGCCTCGCCCTTACGGTGACCTGTGAGGACGTGGCGAGCGCCATCGCGTCCTTTTATAACAGTTCCGCTTCCGGCCTCGATGGTCTACGCCCGCAGCACTTGAAGGAGCTGATATCGCCGTCGGCCGGGGATAATGGGACTCGTCTTTTGGAGTCACTTACACACCTTTGCAACATTATGCTGCAGGGTGGAGTGAATCCGGAGGTGTGTCCATACCTTTATGGTGCCTCGCTCTGCGCACTTGCCAAGAAGGACGGGGGGATCCAGCCTATTGCGGTGGGGAATACTTTTCGGCGTCTAGTCGCCAAGCTCGGATGTCGCGCGGTAAAGGAGAGAATGGCTTCAATCCTTCAGCCCCATCAATTAGGATTTGGGACAGCGCTAGGATGTGAAGCAGCTATACACGCCACTCGAACTTTCGCGATGGACGCGTGTAACTCCAATAAGGTCATTGTTAAGCTTGATATATGCAATGCATTCAACAGTGTGGAGAGAGACACGGTTCTAGCGGAAGCGAGAGAAATGATCCCGTCGGTGTACCCGTTCTTGTACCAGTGTTACGCAACAACTTCGAGGCTCTATTTCGAGGACTCTCCCATTGAGTCGCAGGTAGGGGCCCAGCAGGGTGATCCATTGGGGCCTCTTATCTTTAGCCTGGCAATACACAAGGCTATAGAATCCTTGAAGTCACCTCTGAATATCTGGTACTTGGACGACGGTACTATCGGCGGGCCGCAAGATGTTGTGGAGCAAGACATCCACCACCTTTTCCCCAAACTTGAAGAGATGGGTCTCAGGGTCAATACCGCTAAGTGCGAAATTTTCCCGTGTGGGCCCGAAGCGCAAGCAAGTTTGCCAAGTTTTCAAGCGCTTATTCCGGACCTCAAAGTTGTCAACAGGGACAATTTTGCTCTTCTCGGTGCCCCGATCTTTCCCGACGCCGTTCCCGCCGCCCTTTTTGAAAAGAGGGAAATGCTACTGAAGGGGCACGCGCAGCTTAAGCATCTATCGGCTCACGTCGCTCTTGTATTGCTCAGGAACTGCCTATCCCTTCCAAAGCTCACGTATATGGCAAGGACTAGTCCAACGTGGTTGTTCCCTCAGGAAGTTGCCGCGCTCGATGATGTCCTGAAGTGTTCTTTGGAGGACGTTATCAATGTCAGCCTGGGTGAACAGGAGTGGCGACAGGCCAGTCTCCCAGTCCGTCATGGAGGCTTGGGGGTAAGGAGAATGCAGGACACTGGGCTGTCTGCTTTCTTGGCCTCCGCGAACGGCTCACTGGAGCTCGTCACTAGTATAATCTCTTTTGAGGGTGACAGCTTCAGTGTTCCTTTCGCGGATGAGGCTCGGACAGCTTGGACTGCACTTTGCCCTAATGCCGCACTTCCAGAAAAGCCCCAATATCAGAGACACTGGGATGATTTATGGGCTAAATCAGTAGTCGCGGATCTCATCGGGTTGTCGTCAGGGGCGGATTTGGCCCGGTTACGTGCGGCTACCTGCCCTGAGACGGGAGCATGGCTTCATGCTTTGCCTTCCCCGCATGTGGGTACCCTCCTGGACGACAACACGTTGAGGATAGCGGCGGCTCTCCGACTAGGGTGCAGGATGTGTGAGCCACATAGGTGCCGTTGCGGGAAGTTGGTTGACTCCAGTGGGCGGCATGGTCTCAGCTGCAAAAGATGTGCGGGGAGACATCCTCGTCATCACGCACTGAACGAGGTTATTTGCCGTGCACTGGTGTCAATTGACGTCCCGTGCAACTTAGAGCCACCGGGTCTGAGCCGCACAGACGGTAAAAGACCCGACGGACTCACACTAATCCCCTGGGAACGAGGGCGCGCCCTGCTCTGGGATGCAACCTGCGCGTGCACTTTTGCTGCGTCACATTTGCCTCGTACCACGCAGACTGCGGGGGCGGCTGCGGAGTGGGCCGCAATCCAAAAGCAGACGAAGTACGCGGACTTAACACGGACCCATCACTTTGTCCCTTTTGCTGTCGAGACTTCGGGTGTGTGGTGCTCGGCGGCAAAATATTTTATAAGGGCTATAGGGAGGCGCTTGAGAGTCCGCGGCAGTGACCCCCGCGCCGGCTCGTACCTGGTTCAACAAGTATCCCTGGCCATACTGCGCGGCAACGCGGCCAGTATAATGGGAACTTTTGAACCAGGTACGAGAGAAGGCGGGATCTTAGACTGTGTCTGATAAGACTTAATTTGACATAATATTGACATTGATATGTATACTTTTGACGAATTAAAATAAATTTATATCATTCACAGAAGTATAAATTTAATTTTAGAAAAATATTATCTGTAAAAAAATATAACAAATCAAATGATGAAATCGGACGACATTTAAGACGAACAATTTTCGAACCTTTAATTTTATATATCAAACTAAGGTGCAAGCCACACAGAACGGGCGCGGCGCGCTTCGGGTGCGCCCGAGGCGCGCTTCGAGCGCCCCCGTGGTACACTTTTCGGCTGGACGACGCAATCGATGGCAGCGGACTGTGCTGTGCGGCGGCGTGCCGGCGGTCACGCCGGCGGTGCGCCGGTGGTGCACCGACAGTGCGCCTTAGGCATGCCGTCTCGTCGCCTGTTCAAATCACATGCATACAAAATGTAGGAGAACGACGCGGTGCAAGCCAGACAGAAGAGGTGCGCTGAAGGCGTGCCGTGCGGCGCACCTCTTCTGTCTGGCCTGCGCCTAAAAGTTTAGTAAAATCTTGATTTTATGCGTAAATTGATAGGACTTAGAATTATAGGAATTATGATCTCATTAATCTGTAAGAAAATTTCGGCGATTTCATAGGTAAAGACCTATTATATTTTTTTCATTAAGTTTTTAATACAAGCTGCTTGAACCAAGCGGTAATTTTGTATGAAGTGGGCGATTTTTCTTTTTCATTTCCCGACACATGTTTTTGGGAAAGTTATTTCATTTAGTCTACTGAGCTTGAGCTTTCAGTTTTCGTTACGCCTTCGCTTAGTCAGCTGACGACGTCGTTGAAGATTATTATTGTACTTTTAGATAAATATTATTTATTTATTTATTGTTAAAAAAATATATATTTCATCTTATTTATTTTACTAATATAAATCCATGTTTCATGATGGTACAAAAAAAATAATGAAAAGATTATATTTTATATTTCTAAAATTCTATGATCAATACATGTAAAATAAACCCAGAACTGATGAAATAAATGATGGAAAAAACACGCAAATATTTATCAGGAAAAATGTCGATATTCAAATCAAGGCAATTGCGTCGCCAGTATTTATAGAGCTGCAATCTTCCTACATTGCTTAGTAAAGATCTTCTCGCTCATCTTCATATAAATGGTGCAGTCAAAGAGCAGCGGCAATATAGTATTATGTATGACCAAATCATTGAGGAACAAAATTCTTACCAACAACCTGTAGCTAAGTGCATGTGCATGTATGTATGAAGCATCGAATGTATGAAGCATCATTTGTTCCTAAGTGTTGTGTGTAATGAAATGAAGCGCTCGTGCCCGAGTAATTGTTGTTCTTTCTTTAAGAACACGAAATTAAGTAAACAACGGTGACCGCTAGTGGTTTGATACTTCGGAAGGCACGTTAAGCCGTTTGTTTCCACTTGGTTATCAATGTTCAGGATTATTTTGTAGAGAGAATCGGAACCGTTAGTTTAGTATTTAGTCAAATGAACTACAGTACTCTTTATTAATATTTGATCGCCATAACAGAAATCTTACACTATTAAACGAGCAATATATATATGTATGTAATCGGTTTCTCGATACAGCTCTAACGATTTCGATGAAATTTACCATACGGGGGTATTCGGATTAATTTCGAATTTAATGTTACAAAAAACGACGGCTAAAATTCATGACATCATAGTTCGTAAATTCCATTAAAATAGTACCTGGACGACCGAGCTTCGCTCTATTATAGCCGCCTCTACATTAATATATCATCGGGTGAGCAAGCTATGCTACTAGCCAACAGATGGCGTAGTAGGTTTTTGTTTAAAACCCGGTATTTAAAAAAAGGTTAAAAACACGGGGAAAACGAATTTTCCTAGACATGAGACCTAGCCAGATCGATTTTTCGCCCCCGAAAACCCCAGTAAAGTACCCGATTCGGAAAAAGTTAAATTTTTTATCAGTCTTTTTTAGTATTTTTCGAAAAGTGTAGATTGTGTGTTTAGAAAAACTTGACGAAGACGTGTACGAACCTTTTTTCACTTTTACTAATTCAAGCCTAACACTTTGAGAATAAATAATAATACTTAGTAATATGTTGAATAAATTTTTAATCAGCTGTCAATGGCTTAATGCTCTCGAAAAAAACGTGATGATATCGGCAGGTAAGGTTACTTTAGTCATATTGCGAATGTCTCATTAAATCTAAACGGGTGTTTAGAACAAAAGTAAGTGGATAAGAGATGAGAGCTATTGTTCATATCATCATAACATCCCATGAAACGTTTACTACAGGACAGGGAACTCCCTTCAAATTTCCAGTTTTTGCTGAAACAATGTGCGACGCTACCGTACCGGAAGACGAAGCGTTGGCAGGCCCCCCACAAGGTGGACCGACGATTTGGTCAAGGTCGCGGGAAGCCGCTGGATGCGAGCAGCGCAGGACCAGTCGTCATGGAGTTCTTTAGGGGAGGCCTATGTCCAGCAGTGGACGTCTTTCGGCTGATATGATGATGATGATGATGAATGTGCGACGCTACGCTTGTTAGCGTTACGGCTGGTACCAGTCATCGCGGTTGTTGGTGACCGTAGAATTAAAGATGATACGATACACAGAAGGACGCTGCTGCCCATCCTTAGTCGCCTCTTACGACACCGCGGGTTGAGATGGATTGGTTTGTTACTATTCTTTGCCGGCACCACACAGGTTGTTCATCTACTGAGACGTGACGTGCTTTACGAATCACGGAAGTGATGGAATTCAAATTACGATTGCAATTATTTTAAATGATACTCTTTTATTAGAGTTCACGAAGGAGCGTCACTTTTTGTAAACAAACATTTTGCAGTTAAGAAGAGATTTCTCTTCGATTACAAGAGGCATGCGTTTGTAACCACACAACGGAAACTAAAAGACGGTTTATTAGGCTATCTTATTAGGCTATCGTTTCACATGCAGCTAGTAAGGAATATTCATATTTTAACACTACACTTTTGAGTTTTTACTTTGTTTAAAAACATCACTGTTTTTCGTGAACTCGGGTATACTTACAGGTGTCACTGTTGTTATTCAAAGTACCTGGTCGACCGAGCTTCGCTCTATAATAGCTACCTCAAGATTAAAATATCATCGGGTGAGCAAGCTATGCTACTCGCCAACAGATAGCGCTGTAGGTTTCTGTCTAAAACGCGGCCTTTTTTTTATGCTTAAAACCACAGGGAAAACGAATTTTCCCAGACATGAGACCTAGCTATATCGATTATTTGCCCCCTAAAACCCACGTATGGTAAATTTCATCGAAATCGTAAGAGCCGTTTTCGAGAAACCGATTACAAATATTGCTCATTTAATAGTATAGAATTAGATTATAGATTTATAAACTAAGATTTGTGTAGTTAGGCGTAGTAGAGTTAGGTCCTAACTTTTTTTATGTGACATAATATGAGCAAACGAGCATGTAGACCACCTGATGGAGAGTGGTCACCACCGCCCATAGAGCTCGCTGTCTTCTTCATGGCATAGCTTGACACTAATAAGACAGCAAAGCACGTTGCCCAACCTGAGAACTATAATGGAGTGTCTCATGGGCCGGTAATTTCGCTGACTCCCTTACCCTTCAAACCGAAAGACAGTAGTGCAAACACTGCAATTTTACGGCAGAAATAGACGAACTTTGCACCAAAGCCCTACCACCTAACTCTACAAATCCTACATCTTGGTCAAATATCGCTCCCGAAGCCCGTGACTCTTCGTTTCGAGAAAAGAAGAATGTGTTTTGCTTCTATAGGCTCTTCACGGCGGGGATTAACTTTACTAGAGGTCGCGACCTAAGCGCAGCAGGCAGAGACACATCACAACCAACAGGCCTATCATAAACAACTTTAAAAAACTAGCTTTTGAAGTCAACCAATACAAAATACTTAAAGGACCAAAACCTAAATATATACTCTCGGTTGACCTACACTGATGAATTCGAAAAGAAACAAGGTCTAGCATAAGTAAGCGGAGAAGTTGGAATATATGTATACAAGGTGTAACAGAAAGGGTATATCCACCCAGAAGGGTGTGAATCTGCCCATGAAACTGAAAAACTTTTCCTAAGGAACATAGGTCAAAATACGAAAACACAATATTGACCTCCCGTACAAATAGCGCTCTCAGTTGATTCAGTTTCTATATTCCTTAGGGAAAGTTGTTCAGTTTCATGGGCAGATTTGCATCTTTCAGGATTGGTATATCCTTTTTGTCATACCCTGTCTGTATAAACAACGAATTAATTAATTGTTTTTCAACACATTTGCTCATAAAACAGCTCTATTTGCACTGTATTAAGGTCCATAATCCAGCTCATTAAACACGCGTGTTTTTGTCATAATATTACTTAACTAGTGTTTTATTTTTGTTTTTTTTTTTAAATCGACCAAGAGCAAGGAGTTTTTATGCTTATTATGTTACTAAAATTTTCAAGCTGACTTCGAGAAAATATCATAAATGAATGTTGATTTTATGAAATTATTTATAGTAACTAACTAATTAACAATAAATTTGTCATTTACGTAACAAGATATTCAATTTTTGATAATTTATTTCAAGGTTAATGGAATAGGATGTTTGGGTACAGAGTGACAATTACTTTTTTTATAGCTTGGTTACTAGATTGACTAATAATTGATAAAAGATTGATGGTGTAAGATAACATGGTAATGTTTTGGGGGCTCCTCACGCGACGTATAATCTGTGACCGCTGAAAAAGAAAGAATGCGCGCCATTTTACAAATATTTGTAGTGTTTATTATTGTAATTATTTCTAATAGTGTCGACTTCTACAAATAAAAAACTGATCCTGAAACGTCTAAAATACTCATACACGAAATACAATTTTGAAATTTGGTGAAACATGAACATATGCAGCCGACAAAATGTTCCGGTGGACGTGCGGTGGACGTAAGCAAAGTTTAGTATTTTAAAGGTAACCAATTTGATTTGTTTTTATTCGCAAATATGTTGAAAAACGTCGTAAAAAGCTCGTGCGCGTTGGAGATTACACACTCGGCTCCATTACGCCCTCGCCTGCGGCTCGGGCTGCAATTTCTGAGCCTCGGGTGTAATACTCGTATCCAAAATAGCGCACTTGCATTTTAATTTACTATTACGACGTTGTTCGTCTAAAATGCTTATTATTTTATTTTACCAGGATAAATCTTCGCGTTTATTTATCGGCTAATGTGTTTTTTTTAAGATATTAAGGTTAATTAGTTGAGCTTTATTTAACTGTCAAGTTGAAGAAGGCTCTCAGGAGAATAATAGAATGATTAAAGTACTTACTTATCTCTTAATCAATAGTCAATACAATGAGATAAAAATAGAATGATTTTGATAACCATGAAAAAGTTTCATTGAAGCCTAAGTGTTTCGACTTAAAATGAAAACAAACACATTATTAACAATACAAAAAATGCATGAATAACTTTTTTTAAACCTAATTATTATCTCAGATTATTGCTGTGTCAAAGTAGCACCCAGATACTGGCTATTGTACAAGAAGTAAGTGCGAGAGCGTAATTTTCTTATTAGAGTAAAAATTTACACGATATTATGATGATTGACTATGTAAGTGTGTAGGCAGTTTATGTATTTATTTCAGTATGTGTTAGTACATATAATAATAAATAGCTGTTGCCCACGACTTTGTGTAGATAGATTTCCGTGGATTCTGCTCGCATACGTTAATGTATAAACAAGTTGTATGCAAAGTTTAATAAAGTTTCAAGACCAAAGGGTTTGGGCTTATGTCTGTTAATTTAAGATTTGTATCTGTATATTAAGATATTTTGATTAAGATATATATTATATGCCTTATAGAATGTATTATTTTAGTAATTCAGCATGAGGGAAACAATGCGGGATTCTTTAAGGAGAGCTTTAAGAAGAATGTGATTAGGCTGTAATATTAAACAGTGGATTTCGTTGTTCGTTAGCCCGCATGTGGAAATTGGTGGCAGTCCCAGCATGCGGGCTAGCAAGCAAGTTTTCGACTAATGCAAACGCGTCCTTACAAAACATCTGAATTTAATAACAGAATTTTTTATATTGTACGTATGAAAAATGATTATTGAATGATCCTTCAGAACAAATCAATATTTCTAAATCAAAGTCCTACCGATATATCATCATTACCGAAGCGTGAAAAATATTATCGATTTGATGATTTGTTACCGTTTTTGTTTAATGATTAATCATGATTCATGATGCTATGCGACTAATGATTGATAGAGGAAATCATTAAATAGGTCGAAGGTCTAATTATGATGGATCAATGCGTATGCGCATCATTTGTGCATATCAGTGCTTTGTTTGACAAGGCCCAAGTTTTTATTCTTAATTGTTGGGTGCTATGTTTGTTTGTTTGATATTTCCTGAAATGGACTTCCTCTATGGGCTAGTAAAACAATTTTTGAAACTCTTCATCTGTCATATCGTCAGGAGGTCATGATCTTGAATCCCACCAGGGGATCGATTCTTAAAATCATTCAAAATCATTTTTTTTTCTTTTGTAGTGACTGAAATTGAGAAAGAAATTCTGAGATGAGATGGTTTGGTCATATAGAGAGAATAAATAAACGAAAATTGACAAAAGAGTTTCCAGGCATGAAAACTTTGGAAGGGGAAGGCCTGGGCGAGCATTCCAAAACCAAATTCAGGACGTCCTAAATAAAGGCCAGGTTAAAAGTACCCGAAACCGACGAGCGTTTATGAAAAGGTTGCGACTAAAGTAGAAAAAGTGAGGGAAGTATGGCAAGATCGTAGCAGGTGGAGGGCTGTGGTTATTGCCTAACCTCTGATAGGAAAGAGGCGTGATTTTTTAATGTCTTTTTACAAGTGAAGAATCTTATTGGTAATACATACATGAGCGTTGGAGTAATTATATTTCTTACATTATAAATAACCTTTTACCGTCTTACTACAAAAAAGTTAGACATCTGTTGAACACTTGATTAAAAAAATCGTACCAAATAACTCTGTCTTTGTCATTCATGCGCAGAAGTAAAAAATTACTTATTTTCTTATGACTTGACTTCTGCGCATCAACTGACATAGCCAGTTATTTTTTGCGCATTTTTTAAATCAAGTGTTCAACAGATGTCTAACTTTTTTGTAGTAAGACCCTTAAGATTTGATAGATAGATAGATAGATAAATTGTTTATTTAGGAATACAGCACAAATCCACAACAAAATATTTAACAATATAAAATGCACATTAAATCTACGAGTAAATCTAGTTATAGAGTGTGCCGCACCCCCAAGTAGGCCCTAACTCAGCATAATGCTGCAGCGGCAAAGCACGCCACAGCGCTGATATTCTGTCAGCGCCTGTAAAAGTGCGAGTGCGCAATCTAATAGAGGAAATGGTAATTTATCCAAACTTACCTGAGAAAAGTCTCACCAAAGCGGTCCCCATCGGCAATCGGTGACAGAACGAAATTCACGCCAGGGATGTTCGTGGGTTCGTGGAAGGCTCTGAAGTTGCAGTGGTGGAAAACCGTGGTGCAGATGGAACAGGAGCAAAGAAAAAGAGATGACAGTACTTACAGTTATCTAGTCCCGAAATTTATGAATAATGTCCCATTAGATATTAAAAGTAGTTCTGCTTAACGTAACGTACGTAACTTACTTCAGAGATAAGCAGGTGAAAGATAAGATTGTCGCTTCTTTTTTTTCCTACAATGGCGCCACATTGTTTGTGAAGCGATGTAGTTTAGCTGACGTCATTAAGAGATTTTAATATCCAACAACGAATAAACGATTTTGATTTGATTTGATAGTGATAAGGGAGCAGTATTCCAACTGCCAACAAACTGCCATGCAGTTTGGCAGATGTAATCATTTTAAGTAAATAGTATGCTAACCAGAATAAACTCCATTTTTCATTTTCATTTTTCATGCAGTAGTTTATTTAATATGTACAATGGTTCTTACAACATAGAGTGTAGACACTTGAAATGATATATAATATTAGTGGTCACTGATAATATTGATAATTTTCTAAAAGATAAACGAAGTAATAGCAATCACTTACCAATACTGGTGTCTACAAACATAAAATATAGATATTCAAATTAAAAAATTATAAACGATTGATCGATGCTAAGTGATGATCAACGTCAAAACATTGCGAGCGCGCAGAATAATTTTGAATTTGGAACGTCAGCTGATTGTAAACCGACACTGGCTGTATGAATTTTGTGGACAAAGCGTAACGAAACGCAAGTTACAACCTTCGGGTCGTGAGGCAAACGTTCTATTCTCTCGAATGCTCTTGTGCTTCCTAATCAACTGCGTTCCTATGGGTATGTCACTGGGACCATGAAACTGAAAAACTTTCCTATACGTCGAAATATAAATTTTTAGGGTTCCGTACCTCAAAAGAAAAAAACGGAACCCTTATAGGATCACTTAGTTGTCCGTCTGTCTGTCAAGACCCTTTATCTCACGAACGGGTAAAGGTATCAGGTATGATAACATATATTAGAGTCTATGAACCACACAAGATCTGAAAATTTAAATTTTTTACAAAGACGCAATCAAAAGATATGGCATTTTATGTCCTCATCTCTATACATTTATGCAAAAAAGCAAAACCTACAGGGTACTTCCCGTTGACATAAAATTATGAAATTTGGCAAGAAGCTAGGTCTCACAGTACAAATAATGGGAAAAGTCTGAAATCATTAAATATTTCAACTTTTCTCACAACTAATGGTAACCAATTGTGGTGAGCTCCCGTTTCAAGAACATTTATATAAGAGAGGGGCCAAGTTGAATGGTCGCGGAGGCGATTTTTGTTTTAGTTCTATTTAAAAAACGGGCACACTTACAAACTTGAAAATTTGTATGTTTATAGCGCATAAGCTAATAAATAACAAAAAATAATAAAATTTGGTCAAACTCAAAAAATCTAGCACATTAACTTACTGAAATTTCAACTAATACAATTATGATTATGTGGTGGTACGGAACCCTCGGTGCGCGAGTCCGACTCGCACTTGGCCGGTTTTTTTTATCTCCCTTATAATATTTTCCCTCTATTAGCTGATGCAATTTCTATAGGAGTTCAATTTCCTTTCGTATTTCGACCTATGTTCCTCAGCGAAAATTGTTCAGCTTTGTGGTCCAAGTAACTAAGGAACGCAGTTGACTAGGAAGCACCCTATATACATATTTACTTTCTCCAATTTACCTCGTACTAGAAGAACGGCAGGACCAAATCAAATATAGTTTATTCATTGTTGGATATTAAAATCTCTCAATGACGACAGCTAAACTACATCGCTTTACAAACAAAAAAAAACCCACGCGCTCTTTTAAACATGTTTGAATGTACCTACAGGGTTGATACAATAAACATAATAACTCAATTTGAATTTTGAATAAGCCTGTTAGAACAGTAGCCTAATCCTATGGATTTTTCTCTTCTAGATAATCTGATATTTTATAATAACCTTTTCTATATAATTTTTGCTTGATAACAGATTTGAATTTATCGAATGGTAAACTTCCAATATCAGTAGGTACCTTACGTATACATTGACCTTTATAAGTTTTACAAATTTTGTGAACACGGCTGACATGAGAAGCAAGTTGATTTTTGTTTCTTATGTTGACACTGTGCCTGTCACAGTTTTTCTCGAAAATATTGTATACTAGCTGTTGCCCGCGACTTCGTCCGCGAGGGATTCAATTCAATCTATCTGACCATCCATCCATCCACCCTTCCGTCTATCTGTCGTCCGTCCGTCCGTCCAACCATCTGTCCAACCGTCCGTCAAACATTCCCTCTCCCTGCCCCTCTCCCTCTCCCTCTCCCCCTCCCCCTCGCCCTCCCTCTCCCCCTCCCGCTCCTCTTCCCCTTCCCTCTCCCTGTCCCTCTCCCACTCCCTGTCCCTCTCCCTACCCCTACCTCTATCCCTTCCCCTATCCCTACCCCTAACGCCATCTTAACCGCTATCCCTGGCTATCCCTATCCTAATATAAACATAGAAATGACACCCATATTGCTTTTTAGACATTTCAACCCCATAGCACCCACACCCCATCTCCAGGGGATGATAGTATTTCACGTCCACCACGTTGGATTTCAAAGTTGTTGTATATAGTTTTCGTAATCAGCGACCCGATAAACCATACAAAAGACACCCATATTGATTTTTAGACATTTCAACCCTATCGCACCCCAACCCCATCCCCAGGGGATGATGGTATTTCACGTCCACCACGTTGGATTTCAAAATTGTTGTAGTTTTCGTAATCAGCGACCCGATAAACCATACAGACGATACCCATATTGGTTTTTAGACTTTTTCACCCAATTTCCCTTTTTTAGGGGTTGAAGTTGGGGTGGAATTTCAATAACAGTGATGAAAGTTGCATAGAATTACAACCCTAATGCCTAAATAATAAATTATGTGGATTTTACTTAAAAAAAAAAGGATTTTCAACTTCATCCCTCTTCACCCTTTAGGGTGTCGAATTTTCAAAAACCCTGAGATACGTAAATATTAATTTTTAGTCATCAGCCTAAATACAAAATTTGAAGATCCTAACTTCAAAACTGACGGACTTTTATACAAACTTTCATCCCCTATTTTACCCCATTAGGGAGGAATTTTGTAAAACCCTTTCGTAGTGCACCCCTAGACCTTATAAGAAACCTACATGCCAAATTTGGAATTTCTAGACCCAGCGGTTTTGGCTGTGCGTTAATATAAATATATATAAATAAATATTTCTTTTATCTTATCTTATATTAGCTGTTGCCCGCGGCTTCGCTCGCGTGGATTTCGTATTTATGTTGTTACCGGTTTTCCGAAGCAATGAGATATTTTCCCGTCATTTCAGGGTAATTTTAAACTTAGGAAAAACAGGACTTACCCTGCGCCAATCAATGAGTATAATTAAAGATCCAGCTGAATTTTATATAATATACAGACGTTACTCATAAATTACTCAGAATGGAGGAACTTAGTAGCAGTATCCTAACAAATGTAAAGAGAGAGATGAGAGACACCTTTATGTAATATTTCAAAACAGAGCCAATTCGCAGAAGTAATTGAGAAAAACTAAAACCCTCTCCCTCTCTTTCCATCTCCCCCTTCCTCTCCCCCTCCCCCTACCTTTGTCTCTCCCCCTCTCCCTCCTCCCTCTCCTCCTGCCCCTCCCTCTCCCTCATCCCCTCCCTCTCCCACTCCCTCTCCCTCACCGTCTCCCTCTCCCTCACCCCTCCCACTCCCTATCTCCCTCCCTCTCCCCCTTCCCCTCCTTCTCTCTCTCCCTCTACCTGTACCTGTACCTCTCTACCTCTCTACCTCTCTACCTCTCTACCTCTCTATCTCTCTACCTCTCTACCTCTACCTTTCCCTATCCCTGCCCCTATCCCTACCCCGAACGCCAATTTAACCGCTATCCCTAACATAGAAACGTCACCCATATTTATTTTTAAGACATTTCAAACCTATCGCACCCCACCATCCCCAGGGGATGATGGTATTTCACGTCCACCACGTTGGATTTCAAAGTTGTTGTAGTTTTCGTAATAAGCGACCCGATAAACCATACAAACGACACCCATATTAACATTTCAACCCTATCGCACCCCAACCTCATCCCAAGGGAATGATGGTATTTAACGTCCATCAAGTTGGATTTCAAAATTGTTGTAGTTTTCGTAATCAGCGACCCGAAACACCATACAAACGATACCCATATTGGTTTTTAGACATTTTCACCCCATTTTCCTTTTTTAGGGGTTGAATTTGGGGTGGAATTTTAATAACAGTGATGAACGTTGCATAGAATTACATCATTAATGCCTAAATAATAAATTATGAGAATTTTACTTTAATAATAAAGAATTTTTAACTTCATCCCCCTTTTCACCCTTAAGAGTGTTAAATTTTCAAAAACCCTGAGACACATAAATATTAATTTTTAGTCGTCAGCCTAAATACAAATTTTGATGATCCTAACTTCAAAATTGACGGACTTTCATACAAACTTTCATCCCCTATTTTACCCCCTTAGGCGTGGAATTTTGTAAAACCCTTTCTTTGTGCACCCCTAGGGCTCATAAGGAACCTTCATGCCTAATTTAGAATCTCTAGACCCAGGGGTTTGGGCTGTGCGTTGATATGTCAGTCAGTCAGTCAGTCACCTTCTTCTTTTATATATATTATAGATGTCAGTCAGTGAGTCAGTCACCTTCTTCTTTTATATATATATATATATATATAGATATAGCTGGTACCCGCGACTTCGTCTGCGCAGGTTTATAAATTGTAGCCTATGTGTTATTCTGATGGGTAAGCTACATTATTGTAAAGTTTCATTAAAATCCATTCAGTAGTTTTTACGTGAAAGACTAACAAACATACATCCATCCATACATCCATCCATCCATACTTACAAACTTTCGCGTATATAAAAGCTGCCGTTATTCATAATCTTAGATTTCTGCAAATTTCTTTCTAAGAGATTCTCTAGGCTTCATTTCATAAACCAGCCAGCTGCACTCCTCGAGCATGGAAAGTATGCCGAACTAGAGCGTGCCTATACTTTTGTGCCTTTTGCGGTGGAGATAGCAGTTATTTTATTTTTAAATTGCAATTTTTCTAACAAGTAATCCTGACAAATTTTGTGAGCTCCCGTTTCAAGTTAATTCATAAAAAAGAGAGGTCAGGTCAGTGGACGCGGAGTTTTTAAAATGAAAGGTACAAAAGCTTGAAGAATATGAAATGGTGGATGGGTATGGAACCCTTAGGGTAAGAATCCCACTCGCACTTGACCGATTTTTTCTTTTTATTTTATTTACATTAGGATCATCCATCATAAGTCTATCACTTACTTTCGTACTCGGAGACGTCACTCAAAGTTAATGCTTCTTTAAGTCTTTATGTTGTCCTTTTCGGTTTCATTGACATAGAAAGTGACAGCACGAGACTTAATGATGGATTAACTTTAACTCTGAGTGGGGAAGTTAATGAAGTCAGTTTCATTACATCGCTTTACAAAGTGGCGCTCATGAGGAAAATCATCACTACTTTGCGTGTGGGATGCAAGGTCGATGGCCGATTTCATTAGGGCCTCTGATTTTTAGGGATCCGTACCTCAAAATAAAAAAAAACGGAACCCTTATAGGATCACTTTGTTGTCCGTCTGTCAGTCTGTCACGACTCTTTTTCTCACGAACGAGGAGAGGTATCAGGTTGAAATTGATAACGAATATTAAGGTCCATAAACCACACAAGATCTGAAAATTCAAATTTTTGACAACGAAGCAATCAAAAGATATGGCTTTTTATGTCCTCATCTCCATACATTTATGCAAAAAGCAAAACCTACAGGGTACTTCCCGTTGACCTAAAATTATTAAATTTGGCAAGAAGCTAGGTCTCACAGTACAAATAAAGGAAAAAGTCTAAAATCATTAAATATTTCAATTTTTTTTTGTATTTGTATATGGTAGATAGGTACGGAACCCTTAGGGCGCGAGTCCGACTCGCACTTGGCCGGTTTTTTTGAAGTGAAAACTTCTTTAGCGGCGCTTGGCACTTTTTTAGATGGGTAAAAAATGTTAAACTCACGTGAGATGTCGCGTCAGATGTCGCGTCTGATGTTTAAGTTTTGAAGTGAAAACTTCTTTAGCGGCGCGTCAGATCTGACGAAGATTGTCTGTAATTTAAATTCTCATGTTTGTCTACGATAGCGCAGTAAATGAATATTGTATGTACTTTTATACTGATAAATAAAACAATTCGTGCGAAATTATTCCCTAACCATTCCAAAATATTCAAAAATGCACAACGTTGATGTTTAAGTTTTCACTTCTGCCGGCACTCCCGGAGTGCAAAACCGTCCTTTTTAGGGTTCCGATACCAAAATGGTAAAAAAAAGGGACCCTTATGGTGCCGATTTGTCTGTCTGTCTGTCTGTATCTCAGCAACCACTCATGCTATCGACTTGAAACTTGGAATAGTTTTAGAATATGGTTGCCCAACTTAATTACACATGGAAGAAATAAAAAAAAATAACTAAAAAAAGAAATAAAAATAAAATAAGGGGGGGGGGGTTATCGGTACTAGATCGAGTGGGGTATCATATGAAAGGGATTTACTTGTACATTCTAAAATATATTTTTGTATTTTTTTAAATCTCTCAGTTTTCAAGTTATAATGAAAAATGACAAAAAAAAAACCATTACCTCCAAAAGCCAACCTTATCTCCAAAGTTTGTAAATGGAAATAGCTGAATTAATTACAGTCGATAGCCGTTTATGTAAATATCACAGCAAAAATAAAAACAAACAAATTTGGTTTTGCGGTCCTAAAAATGGACTTTATTGCTTCCAAAAATACTATAGGTATATCGGAACCCTCGGCGCGCGAGTCCGACTCGCACTTGACCGGTTTTTTTCGATTTAGGGATGCGTTTGCGAAATATTAAGCTTGAAAGTGCAATTTTTTGTTGGAGTCAAGTGCCCCCCCCTCCGGCTAAACGGTTGTTATTGGAAATGTGAAACAATTCACAGTAGTAGCATATATGATGAAATGAAAAGAAAACTATCACAGTTAAGGAGGCTTTACAGGTTAGTGAGCTATAGCTGAAAAACTAAAAATAATAAAAATTGCAATAGAAATCAGGCGCTAGGACCTCGCTGAGCGTTGTTAAAAGTTTATGTTATAAACGTTATAAAATACTTACTCAAAACCCGCTTTGCGATAGAAATTGTAAACAAACCACGGAACCCTATACAGCGCGTGGAGGTATTCACTGTTTCGCCCGAGCCGCGTTCGCCCGTTCGGGCAAAACACTACCTTTTAATAAACCTAAATTTTGAATGGGGGGTTTCGCCCGAAGGAATTTCTCTACATGAAGTAACATCAACAACAAAATGTTAATTATAAGCATAGAACCACAATTATGGTTGAATCATGGCACTCAACTATAAATAAAAACATTAATGACAAAATTCGCAATGTAGCCCTTGACTTTATTAAAATCTGAAATAAATTATTATGAAGTTTTAGTAACAAAGGGGTCCAACATAACAAAAAAAAATTAAACGGTAGAAATGGATGAGCATGTCTCTTCTACCATAGCAGACTTCAAAAAAATAATCAGATTTCAGTTGGGCACTGTATTGAGCTATTAGTTTTTAATCTTTATTTTAACTAATTAGTCAATTGATGTAATTAAAGTGTGGATAAATATTATGATTCTAAATTACTGTGATACTGAGAACCAAGTTTTTGTATTGATTATTGTTGTAGTTTTTCTAGCACATAGTTTTGTTGATTATTTTTACGAAAATGTTTTTAGTATTTATGTAGATTGTTGATTGTTGTCATCAAAATGTAGACTATTAATATTACTTTCAATGACTGTGATATTTTGTATTGTTGATTATTATTATTTTTTGTGCATATATCAGTCTAAATAACTAGATTGTTGTATTTCTGGCAATATTGTTGATTATTGGTTACCAAAATATTATTTTTAGGTATAAAAACCAACGATTGTGATAACTTGTGCCCAAATTTACACTAACAATTTTTTTTTGTATTTATTTAAGTAGTTTTTAGCGCAGTACCAGTTGATTTCGATAATTAGTATGTACATATGACAAAATAATACTATAACTTACTACACAAGACTGCTTAAATGTTAGTAGGTACTTTATTAATATTTATTTTGTTTAATTTTTAAAAGAACTTCTTTTGATGTGAATTAATTGTTTTAGTTCAAATGATACAATCGATTCTGATGCTAACTGTACTAAAACAGCAATAAAAATTCCTTCGGGCGAAACCCCCCTGATACAGAAAACGCTTTACCTTATGATAATTAGGCTTTATTCAACTAGAAAACATGCATAGGAAAAATAGCAGACATAAGCAAATGAAAGACATGATTGACTACGTGTCAAATATTATTCTTCCATTGCCGAGGCTAGAGCGAAGAGTTCACATCATTCACCCTGGGCCTTTTAAAACGAGCCGGTATCATAATCTTGAAGATACACCGGCGGCCTGCGCTCTCGGGTTGACCGGCGTAACCCAGTTCCTTCTTGAGTCGGGCCTTCATTGTCAATAGCTTCCTCTTCAGTATCAGGAGTCATATAATCTTCTTCTGACGAAGGTTCATCGACCACTGGAAGTGGAGCTAAAGACCTGTTTGAGACAGATGTTTCGCGGCCATCTGATAACCTCACGAAAGAGTAATCCGGATTACTTTGCAGGAGCTCTACTTCTTCGACAGCTGGATCATATTTAGAATTTCTCACATGCTTCTTCATAAGAACCGGACCCTGTGAAAGTAACCATGTTGGCATAGATTCACCGTTCAGTGAACGTCTAGGATGATTAAACATTCTTTCATGTGGTGTCGTATTCGTCCCAGTAGATAGTAGAGATCTGATGGAATGGAGTGCTACTGGTATCGCATCCTCCCAATTAACTATATCCAGATTTTTTGAGCGCAAAAACAACTGAATTGTTCTCCAGAGTGTTCCATTAAGACGCTCAACTAGTCCGTTCCCTCTTGGATTATAAGGAGTAGTTCGGCTGCAGGCGATTCCCAAATTAGTAAGGAAAATTCTCAATTCGTCTGATAAAAATGAAGTGCCTCTGTCGGAGTGAATATATGCTGGCGTGCCGAAGATAAAAAATATTTCTTTTAGACATTTTATTACCGTTCCTGCTGTCATATCTCTGCAGGCAAAGGCAAAGGGAAAACGGCTATACTCGTCTATTATTGTGAGAATGTAACGGTTCCGTGTGTTAGATGGTAGTGGACCTTTAAAATCCATGTTGAGTCTTTCAAAGGGCGCTGTGGCTTTAATGAGTTTTCCCTCATTCTTGACAAATCTAGGTTTAATTTCAGCACAAACAGGGCAAGCTGCTGTCATCCTTTTTATTTCTTCGACAGAGTAAGGCAAATTCTTTGTACGAACCCAGTGTACCATCCTCGTGATACCTGGATGACATAAGGAATTGTGTAGTTCTGTTAATTTACTCGAAGCAATATTCATATGTGCACATACCCGTGAAAGTGCATCAGCGGCGATATTTTGTTTTCCGGGTCTATATATGATGTCATAACGATAGCATGATAATTCTAGGCGCCAACGCTCTATTTTTTCATTTTTTATTTTACTTGCGTGATTCTGATTGAACATGAAAGATACGGATTGTTGGTCTGTAACAAGTAAAAAGTGCCTTGCGATCAAATAATGGCGCCATTTGCGTAGCGCTTCTACTATGGCGCTGGCTTCTTTTTCAATTGATGGTTGTCGTCTTTCAGAATTATTGAGTGAACGTGAAAAGAAAGCTACGGGGCGTCCTTTTTGAGATAATGTAGCAGCTATAGCAAACTCTGAAGCGTCCGTTTCGACAGTAAAAGTCTCTTTCTCGTCTATAGCGACTAAAGCAGATTTAGTAACATCAGTTTTCAATTTATTGAAACAGTTGACTGCGTCATCAGATAATGGGAAACCTGTTTGCAGTAGTGGCTTGATTTTAGCAGAAAAATTTTCTATCCATTTCGAATAATGTGCAAATAAACCAAGGGCTCTTTTCAAGCTTGCCGCATCCGATGGTATGGGTAGACTTATCAGTGGTTCCAAACGAGACTTGTCAGGTTTAACTGTATTTTTATCAATTGTATATCCAAGGAGGTTGATAGATTCAGTTGCAAAGACACATTTGTCAAAGTTCAATGTAAGATTATATTTTTCTGCGGCATCCATGAATTTGCGTAGGTTTTCGTCATGATCCTGTTTATCTTTCCCGCAGATAGTGACGTCATCCAAATAAGCAAATGTTGCGTTCAGTTTCTCATTATGAATAATATAGTGTAAAGTTCTTTGGAATGCGGCGACTCCATTTGTTACGCCAAAAGGTATGCGAGTAAATTGATACAGATTACCGCAAGCTTCAAAAGCGGTGTAAATTTTCTCTTTAGGAACTATTGGTACCTGGTGGTAAGCACTCTTCAAATCAATTTGACTGAAAAAGTTATATTTGGCGACTTGCGAGACAATAGAGTCAATGCTCGGCAAAGGATAAGCATCTAATTCAGTATATCGATTTATTGTTTGCGAATAATCAATAACCAGTCGTTTTCTGTGGTTGTTTCCACCAGCAACAAGCACCTGTGCTCGCCACGGAGAGACGCTAGGCTCTATTACCTTGTCTTTTAATAAATTTACGATCTCGTTGGATATAAACGCCTGGTCTTCCTCTGAGTGACGGCGGGAGCGAATTGATATAGGCTTAATATCGGGCGATAAATTCGTGAAGACGGATGCTGGTGGTACAGTAGCCTCAACTACATTACATATCTTTAGTGGCTCCTTTTCTCCTCCAAATTGAAGTTCTAGTGAAGAATGATTTTTCAATAAATCGTGTCCAATGATAACATCCGCACAGAGATTGTTTACAATAAGTAACGGCTGGTGTTTATAGATATGGTGATCAATTTGTATAGTTGCATAGCATATTCCATCGACATAAGAGACATGATTCAGTGATGCGAGGTTCACGGCTTGTCTGCAAGGCCGCCTCTTTAGTTTCATTGTTTGTGCAAGGTTGTTGTCAATAAAGCTGATAGAGCTGCCTGTATCAACTAAGGCTTCAGCTCGATAATTGTTAACAGTTATAGGTATAGTGGCTTTGCGTAAGCTTGAAGGCGAAGCGGCCGAAATAGTCGATAAGTTAAGGACTTGAGAGTTCTCTTCCGAAGAAACAGCTGCATTTGTGTTGCGTTGCGTGTGAGCAGAGCTACGACAAACATTTGCAAAGTGGCCTTTTTTTGAGCATAATTGACATACTACATTAAAGGCAGGGCATTTTACCCTTTGATGAATACTGCCTCCACAGAAGAAACATTTACGACGTTGATTAGCAGAATTCGTGGCTGCTAAGTTTTGTTGTTGTGGAGGCTCTTGCGTAGTTGGTTCAGATATAGCGTTAAAGGAGATAGGGCTGGTATTGGACTCTATTATATGAGAGGTGCTTTCTGCACTTTCGAGAGAAATTGCTAAATTTAGTGTTTCGTCTAAAGTCATAGTACATTTTTCTAGTAATCGTTCTCTTATTTTATTAGAAGTCAACCCTGCGATAAGAGCTCCACGAATAGTTTCATTTTGGTGATCTTTGGCTGTGACTGCTTTAAAATGACAATCGTGAGAAAGTAAGGTAAGAGCTCTCGAATATTCAGCTACAGTTTCTCCAGGCTGCTGTTTTCTGGTAGTAAGACGATGCCGAGCTAAGGTGATATTTCGTCTTTTCTCATAAGTATTGTTGAGTACTTTGATAGCTTCGGTATACTTGTCGCACTCTCGTATGAAGTTAAATATTGTCGGTGAAATGTGATTCACGAGAAGTTTGTACTTTACCTCTTCGGTCGCGGAGCTGATCTCTTCCGAAAGAAAGTTTTCAAATGAAAATCGCCAATGCGTCCATTTTAGGTCGGAGCCAACCATCGAAGGCTCCACATCGAATCGCTCTGGACGAAGAAAGCGAGAGATCGTCGACGACATGACCGTGTGTTTCGTGTCTTCAGTTTTAACACTTTTAGGGCTTTTAGGCATAATTTCATAGAAAAAAAAAATTCTAGTTGAATAAATTGATACAGAAAACGCTTTACCTTATGATAATTAGGCTTTATTCAACTAGAAAACATGCATAGGAAAAATAGCAGACATAAGCAAATGAAAGACATGATTGACTACGTGTCAAATATTATTCTTCCATTGCCGAGGCTAGAGCGAAGAGTTCACATCACCCCCATTCTAAAAGTAGGCATTTTAAAAGGTAGTGATTCGCCCGAACGGGCGAACGCTTGACGGGCGAAACAACGAATACCTCAGCGCGTGGCTCGACACGCACTTCGCCGGTTTTTTTTATGGCCAATGGGCTTGTTCTTGATCTCGATCTAGCCTTTTGGACAGAGGTGAGGTCGAATCTAACTCGCACTTGACCAGTTTGTATTATTTGCTGTTATTCTATAGTTTACGTTTTACGATAGAGCTTATTTTTTAAATGTTTATTGTTTTTATTATTTGTTAGGTAATCAACCATACAATCATATATTCTGTAAAATATACAGCCCTTTAAAGTTAAGTTAAAGACAGACAACGTAGCCTTGTAATAGTGGCTCCATTTGGACCCTCCGTGTACAAAACCAAGGGGAATTCATATAAATAAATAAATGAATGAATGAATAATATAATGGTATATATTAGTTTATGCATATTATTATATCTATTGTAGTTTATTATTGTATGAGTAAGGATATTTATGTAGTGATACCATATGTAATGTATGTCAAATACGTATTTTATGTATATAATATTTTTATGTTGGTTTATTGTATAAGTAGCCACCAACCCGCGTCGCACTCTTCACCGTACAGATTTCAACACCTGAAAGGTTGCCTGGTAGAGATTGCTACCTTAGCAATAAGGCCGCCTTTTGTACATTCTTTTGTTTTAATGTTTCTTGTTTTGTAAATTTCTGTCCTGTGGTGTGCAATAAAGTATATTTGTATTATATGAATAAATAAATAAATATTGGGGAACAAATCAGACAAAGTCACCTGAACCCAAACTAGGCAAAGCCTGTGTTATGGATACCAGAGACTAATATACATACATAAATAGATAAATAACACCCAAACACAGAATAAACACTCGAGTTCATCACACAAATGTCTGTCCTGGGCGAGAATCGAACCCGCGACCCACGACGTAGTAGTCAGGTTCACTACCATCCACGCCAACGAGCCAGTCAATCACTGGAAATCCACTTCGTATACATTGGCGCCACATTGTTTGTGAAGCGATGTAGTTTAGCTGACGTCATTAAGAGATTTTAATATCCAACAATGAATAAACGATTTTGATTTGATTTGATTTGATTATGTTTTTTTTTACTGTCAATGGGCTTATTCTTGACTTCGATCTAGTCTTGAAGACAGAGATGAGGTCGACGATGAAACGAGCTTTCCCAGAAGAAGCCTATTCACCCGCGACTTGAATAGATTCGGGTTGTATGAACGCGGGAATACAGAACCAGGCAGAGAATTCCACTCTTTAGCCGTGCGCATTATAAAAGATGTTTCAAAGCGCTTTGTGCGAATGTGCGGAATATCAACAAAGTATGGGTGATATCCTGAGGTGCGTCTGAACTCCCGATGGTAGAAGGGAGATGGTGGAATAAGCTCGTGGACCTCTTATGTTTGACAATCTACGAGGCTCCCATGGTAGACCATCTGTGCGATCGACCCATCTTTTTTTGTTCTAGGACGTGAAGCCATTAAAGCCATAACACAATAAGTAGAGCTTTTTATGTCATCATTTGAAATAGTTTTAAAATTACCGTCGCCAGCCCAAGAAAGAAGGTACTAGGCCGAATTTTGATTGTAATGACCTAATTCATGAATATATGACATATCCAAGATTATCATCACACAACGCTTGTAATTGTCGTGATAAACGTTTTAAAGATTAGGAGTATAATTTTGTAAACAGCAAAAATATTTGGATTAGAACATATCACTATAACATGGATACAGATGATGAAAAAAAATTTGTTCAAAAACTAAAACCCGACTACTGGCAAATCTTGCTCTAAAAAGTATAAACAAGAAAATATTGTCTGTTGAAATGTTTAAACTATGGTATTTAATAAATATTCATGGTGATGTTCAGCTGCCGTACTCCGAAGTGAAACTACGATAATATCGCGCCGATAATTAGTCTATGGTTCGGCCTTTGACAAAGAAATTCCCATACAAAGTACTAAAATTTCCGAACGTAATTGTTGTTGTCAATCTGATAATATCGGAGCTCCGATAAAACTTCGGAGTACGCACCCTGATAATAGCCGTAGCTCCCTGCCTGCTAAACGGTTGACAATGGAAATGAGAAAAAAACACAAAAGTAGCATATTTGATGACATTAAAAGGAAAACTATCACAGCTAAGAAGGCTTTACAGGTTAATGAGCTATAGCTGAAAAACTAGAAATAATAAAAATAGCTAGAAGGCTTTACAGGTTAATGAGCTATAGCTGAAAAACTAGAAATAATAAAAATAGCTAGAAGGCTTTACAGGTTAATGAGCTATAGCTGAAAAACTAGAAATAATAAAAATAGCTAGAAGGCTTTACAGGTTAATGAGCTATAGCTGAAAAACTAGAAATAATAAAAATAGCTAATAAAATGGCCTAGCCACATTTAAACTAAAGTGAAGATTTTGTGAAGTTAGGGCATTGTATTGTATGTCACCGAATGAGAAAACATGACTCAAAAAAATTCAAAATCGCAGATTTTTCTTTTCAAAAGTGAAAACCGATATTAGTTAAATATAGTGCATAATAATTGTTTATCTTCATATGTTTTTATTTAGGTACTTTTAAACTTAACAAGGGTGAATTTGAATATTTGAAGTCTCAAAAGTGATATTTTATTAATGGTGATAAAGGACAAATTTCTATATGATTTGCTCATGTCTGCCACTTTGACTGATGATAAGGAGCATCCTCTAAAAGATACAAAAAATATTGGCGGACATCCACACCCCTGCGTTTAAGATGAATTAAGTTTAAACTATTTTGAAATTTGACAATCAAACGTATACCTGGCAGACCATGACTATCTGATTAAATACAATAGAACCCCAGAAAAATGGTCTGCCACCATAATAGCCCTGCGTCGTAAAGTTACAGCGCCTCAAAATGCGAAAATTCACTACTTCGTCCCGTGATAATGCAGAGCCCTGCGTGTCTGCCTTTTCGATTTTTTACATCTTCAGAAGTATTTTAAACAGGAGCCACAAAGACAGACAAAAAAAACATTATTTAGTATTTTATTCTTTTTTTTTTGCTTTAACTTAAAAACGCAGCGACGCACAGAAAAACTTGTAAGGACCAAATCGATTCGTATTGAGCTTACTCGTGTCTATCATCCCTATTAATATGAATAATGAGCAAATCATATGCCCAAATTGCAGCCAGCACCCGAACTATTTTATTACCCGGTGATATTCAAGAGCTTGACTTTACTTCCAGCTCAAATTTGCAAAGACGACATAAATTGACCGCAAAAAAAATCACCGGTTGTTTATATTTTAAACTTCCAATTTCAATGTTAATGCAGATCGGAAGCTAAAAAAATAATTTCGTATCATAAACATTGTATTTATGAGCTATACAAAATCTCGTGCCCTATTAAGAGACCGAATCACGAAATCGCTTACATATAAAAATATTATCAGATTCATTACTTTAAAATAATATATTTTCCAATTAAACTCGTATAGTTTTGAACTTGGGGTCTATGCGTGGATCTTCACCAAAGTAGCTTTGCGTGTTAACCTTCTAAAATCTCCGCAAGAGTAAGCAATTATAGCTTTTAGTACAAAGCAACAAAGACGTTCGAATTTTAAGAAGATGCTTTCTCAATGGCAAAGATACGTTGGTACGATAGTAGTAGCACATTTTTTGGTCGTCCACAGAAGGAGTATAAAAATGAATTCTACCACATATGGCCATCAGTACGTCCTCTCCTATCTTTGCAGCAGCATCGGGGATAGCAAAAAAAATGAATTTGGTAATTTTTTTTGGTAGTTTAAAAGTGATTGATCTAGTGAAGTGACAGTTATAGTTATTACGTTGTTATGCAATACAGTTAAAGTGATGATCGGATATGAATGGTTGTTTTGTATAGTGCTTTTTATGTTGTGAATTTGTGTTGAAAGCGATAGGAAGAAAATGGTCTTTTTGTGTTTATTGAGGTTTCAGTCAGTTCTGAAAGCTTTGGAAGTGAAAGTTCTAGTTTAGATATTTTGTACACAAAAGTGTCCACTTTTCAAAAGTCTACATTTTTGTAACGTTTTAAAAATCGTGACCGATACACGACAGATAATGAAGTTGATAGGTATACTCGTCGCGTACCTACTCATATTATGTTAATTTCTTTAATAGAAACAAAAAAAAGTATATTGAAAAAAATATATATGAAGATGATGATAGAAAAACTCTTCATCTACTTGAGGTTTACTGTTCATGGTAGATTTGTGCCTAATAAATAAAGAGAAGTGACTTAAAATGATTAAAAAATTGTTATTCTCAAAAATATTTGAAGATAAAAAACCCAACGTGCAAATGTGAAAATCTTATGAGGAGATCAACTCTTGAACATTTATTAGGTGATAAGATATCACCCAAAAATTTCAAAAACACAGGTTTTTCTAAGGTGTGGAACATGGTAGAACAATATTCGTTTAATATGAAGCAGTTTAAGATTGATAGAGGCTAAAAAGGCATATGAAAGTAAACCCACAAATACTAACTTTACCTGTCTCTTAAGCTCAAGTCACACAGAGGCGGTATGATTGCGAAAGCGGTCCGGGGCGGTTTGGCGGGAACAAAATACCGCGCCGCGACCGCTTTTCAATGTGACAGGGTGCATATGAACTCATACTATACAAAAAATACCGGCCCCGGAACGCTTCCGCTACCGCCTCTGTGTGACGCGGGCTTTAAATACGTTGAACATGGTATAAGAGACAAGTTTCCGATAACTGAAAGGCCATCATCGATCAGTCAATGTAACTGAACAACTTTCAGTGAATAAAACTTTCAGGAATTAAAAAAAAATAAACTTCTCCATACAAACGTTCAATCGAGTTTGCAATTTTGTACAGATAGGCAGATTTTTGTTTAATTCCCAGAAGGTTTTTTTCAATGTAAGTTGTTCAGTTACGTTGACTGATCATGCCCTTTTAGTTTTTGGAAACATTTCCCTAACACCCTCTATTAATGTGTTTATTTTATTAATCAAGAAATGAAGTAAACTTATTTTTAATATCTTCAATTATCATTTACGCAAAAGTTGTGTAAATGAATCAACTAGTCCAATTTGATTGATTTACCACATTACAACACTAAAATGTTTAGTTTTTAAATTTGTTTCATCAGTATCAAGTACCTTTGACCCTTGGATCTTAAGAAGTCACGACGTAGGTATCAGATTCGATTATGTGCATTTTGTATGGAAACTATTCGGCATAACACTACCTTGTGTCAAGTGGTCGTGATTTTCATTACCAAAGAGCTTTTGTCGATTATGAATTTAAAAGGTATCTCTATCAAGCTAAAAATATTGAGTGGCGATGACTCGTTGTATTATTCTAAATATATCTAGATGTTTTTTTGGTTATTCTGATAAATGATGATAGCCATGTTTGAAAATTTTAAAGCATTTTAGGATTTTTTGCGGCTTTATATATTCAACTTTACATAAAGGGTTTTAAATACCTAGCTTTTCTGAAAAAAGGAAAAAATGGAAACTTAGATTGTTGATAGGCCTCCTAACCTTCATTGAATAGAAAATTGTACTTCTCACATAAAAATAATTATCAGATAAACATTATTACGATCTGCTTTTTGTTTACGATCTGTGTTAAAGAGACTTATTGAATTATACTTAAACGGGACCTATACGTAAATATGTGTCCATCCTTAAGTATTTCTTTTTAATTCGCAGGTTATCCTAGCCGCCCTGATTGCGGCTTGCGGTGCTGCTAAACTCGACCGCACTTACCTCCCTCCGGCATCAGCGAAGACCGCTGGGGGCAGCCCAGGATCTCTACAGACACCCTTCACTCGTGGATCGACCAACTCCTTAAACAATGGCCTTGGAGGCTTACCTAAAGGAAGCTATGAAAATGACTTTGAAGGAGTAGTGGTCGATGCATCGGCTGCTGGTACTAGGACATCAGAACCTGGTGAAACTGGACTCGGAGCGCCAAGGATCTCGTACGGATCGACGAACTCTAGAGTTGGAGCAGCTGCTTTCAAAACTAGGCCATCGGCGTTTGCTGCTGCTCAAACTGACGAAACATTACAAGGGTCTCAAGGGTCTTCCCAAACTGGACCAGACTCTGCATTCGAACAAGGATCTTTCCAAACTGGAGCAAATACTGGCTTTCAACAAGGATCTTCCCAAGGTAGACCGAACTCTGCAGTCCAAAAAGGATCTTTCCAAACTGGAGCGAATACTGCCTTCCAACAAGGAACTTCCCAAGCTAGACCGAACTCTGGATTCCAACAGAATTTCCAAAACGGAGCAAACGATGCATTCCCACAAGGATTCTCTGGCCCTCAACAACCTGAACGTCAAAGAGCTTCTTTAGACCGTACAGCTTCGATCCTCAGGTATGAGAACGAAAACAATGTTGACAACTACCACTACGCCTTTGAGACTGATAATGGAATATCTGCTGAAGAGAATGGAGTAGCGACGAACGGAGTTCAAGCTCAAGGAGGGTTTTCTTACACTGGTGATGATGGTCAGGTTTACAGTGTGTCGTATACTGCGGACGAGAAGGGATACCAGCCTAAAGGGGACCATCTGCCAACGCCACCCCCTATTCCTGAGGAGATCTTGAAGTCGTTGGAGCAGAATGCGAAAGATGAGGCTGCTGGGCTTGTTGATGATGGTGAGTGCTTTTAAATTACCTATTTCTTCATTCATGAGATAAATGATGTTGTAAATGATGTTATAAATCTGAGAGGTAATTTTTAAAACTTTCGACATACTTTCAGGTATTTGTACTACTTGTAATAAAATATTTTTAAATAAAAAAGAATGCCTTTTTGCAGCAAAATGTCCACAAAGTCGCTCAAAAAGCATACAATAAAATATAAATAAATTAAATATTACTTTACATTTGAAGAATATTATTCTTTAATAATTAATACATTTCGTTTTAAAGTAATGTTTAAAAGGTATGATTACTTTTTCGTTTGATGTGACTTTTTATGGCTGTTTGAGTGATATTTTATCATAATCTTATATTTCACCAATATCATTGTATTTCACCAGATATTTTATCACTTTTTAAGAGTTGCTCAGAATGGTAAATTAATACAGTTTAAATTCAAATTTATCAGTAAAGTCGGGCTATTTTTTCAAGAAAATCGCTTACCTCACACATCCGTATTGCTACTTTTAAGATTTTTTAAAAATTCCATCCAAAAATAAAAATCTAACGAATCCGATAAAAAATATGTCAAAAGCTCAGGCTACACGTTTATTCAAAAATACTTTAAAGCGAAAAGATAAATGCCTGTATTTTATCATAGGGAAATTAGTCACTCAGTTCTACGCTCAAAAAAAACTATCGACTTCAAAGATTTATTTACACAATACAAGGTCCAATAAAATCTTTCAAAATACAAATTTTGTTCTAATCCAGTTAATGATCTTGTTCCAAATTTTAACGAGTGCGAATTTTGGACAATACGCAGTTACTTCAATTTGGCCTACAAAATATTAGAAGAATCTTACAACTCTATAATGTAATACTTCATATAAGACAATACACATTTTGCAATATCTTCCGTGTCTCGAAAAGATAGTGGTGCTACAGCGAAACTGGACTAAAAATAAAATCAAAATAAAATGATTCATTTTACTTTTAAATGTCACGGGAAGTTGGTAGAACAGCCAGTCAAGTTTGCTCGTTTCAAATAAAGGTGTTCTTTTTTAGGGTTTCGCACCCAAAGGGTGCTTATGGTACCCTATTACTTAGCTTTTGTCTTCTGTCTGCTTGTGTGTCTGTTCGACCTTTAAAAGTCTGTCTGTTTTAGCTGACATCTTAAAAAATTATACAAATACGGTAAAATTTACAATAAAGGTGGTTCATATACAAGACACGTTTAAATGACGTTTTCTAGCTCTACCGAAAAAACGGTACGAAATACTAGCGTAGAAATTGGTAAAATTGTCATAAGACACTAATACGAGTATGTAGAATCAGTCAACAACAGTAGGCTACACTCCACAACCGCGAGCTGGAATTCCCGTCCTCGCCGGCGGAGTCGTGGTCGCCCCTAATTTAGTCCAATTCCATACTTTGGGATCTATCGGCATATTCCAGGCCTTCAATCCCCGGCAACAACTTAAGCTGAGGCCCCACCCTTAGCCTTATTGCCTATTATTTATCTGGGTTAAGCCTTCCGCCCCCCAACCATCCGGTGAAGTTGTGACAGCTACTGAGGCTAACATCAGGAGTGCACTACAATAAAAAATAATTTGAACTGGTTGTCGTAAGCTCGAGAAGTACTCGACAAAAGATACAGTAGTTTTTAATCTATCACTGATCTTCTAACCTACCACGTGGGCTTGTTTGGTTAGCGGAACCCTATGTACGCAAGTCTGACTCACACTTGGAAGTTTTTTATTACTTTATGAGGATACTTAGATCTTAAGCAGGCTATATTAAATTAAAAAGCTCATATTTTACACAATAAAAAAGAACATATCTATTAACAACAGGAAACACTGAAGATTCATTAAAGATACTAAATTAAGGGTGTTATTAACTTGTCTGTAATCTACTTGTCTACAGAAAAACAATAAATTTTAATTAAAAAAACACAAAAATTTAATTCAATTAATTTTATCTGTTATTCGTTTTATCGACCAAGTGCGTGGCCGGTATTTTTCTTTTTATGTCATCAATTGAGTATCCGCAAGTAGATACATCTGATGGTTAGTTATAACCAGTAAGCTGCCGTTATTCATAATCTAAGGTTATAACCGTCGCAACCTCTGCTTATTTTCACCTACGACCTACTAGTCACATTTTGACGTCAACATCTCTTTGTCGACCCTGAGAAATAAAAAGGGAAAGTCGCATTTTAATAGCGAAATCCACTGGCGCCCTTACTCATCATACCTCAATAAGTATTATTATGAAGACAGTATGACGGGTTCTTATACGGGTTTTTGGAGGTGGTAGGGCTTTTGTGAAAAGTCTGCTATAAAGCATCAGTTTTTGCATTGCTGTGTTTCGGTTTGAAGGGCAAGGGAGCCAGGGAAATTACTGGCACATGAGACATACCATCTTAGTTCTCAGGGTGGGTAACGCGCTTTGCTGTCTTATTAGTGTCAAATAATTTCATAAATAAGACATTAGGTGTCATGAGCGGTGGTGACCACTTACCATCAGGTGGCCCACCTGTGCGTTTAGCCAATTTTGACATAAAAAAAAACCATGATATGGGTTTTTGATGAGCTCCCGATATTTCGGCGCTATTGCAAGCTCCGTGGTCACGGACGATAATAGTGTTGGTGACCGCGAATCTCTCAATAAAGTTAGTGCAAGCAAAAAGACCGATATGGGCACCCAAGTAAAAGACGTATTCAACATAGAGTAAAAGAAGCAAATGACTAAAATTTTATTTTATTTTTAAAACGTTTTAAAAAAAAGCTAAACCATACATCCATGACTTTTCAAATACGCAAAAAAAAACACTGCTGTTTCCAGTTGCATTTAGTCTCATTTAGCTTTGACGCTAAAATAGTATAACTCCGTGTATTAATACACTTACCCATCAATTTTTTTTGTACAACGATATAGTGACACAATGTTACATGAGGTCATTTACCTCCACCAAACTCGTATCGCATTAATAAGTGACGTAACTCAGTGCACCGTGAACCGAAGTACTTGTTCCTCTATTACGACCACTGATTAACTAAGTACAGTCAAGAGCACATCAAGCTTGACACATTGGAATTTGTACCGTTCTTATTTCAATAGACGTACGGGCCAAAATCGCAGAAGCTTGACATGTCGTTGACTGTAGAACCTGTTTCTATGGGAAGTGTTCCGTCAAAATGTCCGGGAATTTCGACAAGATATAATTAAGTATCGTAGAATATGAAGTGCTCTTTTCTGGCTTGAGAAATTGTGTAAGGAGAGTTATTCTGCTGATTACTGAGGAGTGAGCTCAGCTGACCCGTGTGGTTCCGGCAAAGAATAGTAGCAACCCATACATACCCGTGGGTGTCGTAAGAGGCGACTAAGGGTTATAAACTGGAGGATGGGCAGCAGCATCCTCCTTTTTATCTTACATCTTACTTACTGCGGTCACCTACAACCGCGGTCCATGGTGCCAGCCGTAACGCTAACAAGCAAGGTGACTATGGTACTTCCCCTCTACATTTTTTCCAGTAAAAGCTAGAATTCTGGATGGTCCTGTAGTGGACGTTTCATGGGATGTTATGATGATGATGAGCTCAACTAAGTGTTTGATGGCCTTTCCCACAGCCAGCTGGAGACCGATTCTTAAATACCACTGGGTGGTCAGATCACAAAATACTAAAAATATAAAATCATAGACTTTTCTTAAAAAATTAAAGTAAGGATAGTATTTTAACAATAATAAAAAAAAAAAACCGGCCAAGTGCGAGTCGGACTCGCGCACTGAGGGTTCCGTACCACCACATAAACATAATTGTATTAGTTGAAATTTCAGTAAGTTAATGTGCTAGATTTTTTGAGTCCGACACGCGCTTGACCTAATTTTATTATTTGTTGTTATTTTATAGCCTATCCCCTATAAACATACCAATTTTCAAGTTTGTAAGTGTTCCCGTTTTTAAATAGAACTAAAACAAAAATCGCCTCAGCGACCATCCAACTTGACCCCTCTCTTATATGGATGTTCTTGAAACGGGAGCTCACCACAGTTGGTTACCATTAGTTGTGAGAAAAGTTGTAATATTTAATGATTTCAGACTTTTCCCATTATTTGTACTGTGAGACCTAGCTTCTTGCCAAATTTCATAATTTTAGGTCAACGGGAAGTACCCTGTAGGTTTTTCATTTTTGAATAAATGTATGGAGATGAGGACATAAAATGCCATATCTTTTGATTGCGTCGTTGTAAAAAATTGAAATTTTCAGATCTTGTGTGGTTCATGGATCCTAATATATGGTATTAATTTCAACCTGATACCTTTACCCGTTCGTGAGATAAAGGGTCTTGACAGACAGACAGACAGACAGACAGACAGACAGACAGACAGACAGACAGACAGACAGACAGACGGACAACAAAGTGATCCTATAAGGGTTCCGTTTTTTTCTTTTGAGGTACGGAACCCTAAAAAACTCTTAAAAAGTAATCATTAATCCTTTAGAAATTATTAAAACATTACTTAATGACAAGCATATAAAATTCTTTATCTTTTAAAACCGAAAGTCGTTTATTTTCATATCAAAATGACAATTAAGTCTTAATTTTAAACAAGTTATAACAAAAAACAAAAATGTATTTGTTAGTCAAACAAACTGCCCCTTGACGTTCCTGGTGCAAAAGTGATGATCGCGGTATTACCACGTTGAATGGCTATGGACAGCCTTTGCACCATTTTTTCTTTTAAAAGAAAATTTCGCGATTTTAGATATTTAAGGTGATATTTTATCAGCGAATGATTTTTAACAATTGATCCTCTGTGCTTAAATTTGAATTTATAAGTAGGTACTTAATGAAAATTAATGAAAAATAGTTTATTCATGCATGACCTAACTTTATGTGTGATCACGAATCATATAATTTCGAACTTGATACTTAAATTTTAATAGGCATTGTGCTTGTGATTATTAACGTACATAAAAGATTTAAATAAATGTATTATTAATGTAGTGCACAAGTTAAAATAAAATGTAACTAGGTATTAATGCCAGGGCCTCGTCACGAGCGCTCTGGCTACTACTGTGACTGAAACAACTTTAAAATTTTACAACTATTATTTATTCTTGTAGTCGTAACAAAAAGCTAAAGCAGAATGCGTCAAAAAGGTAAAAAAAACAATGAAAATATCAAAAATAGAAAAATAATAAAGAACGCTAAAAACCTAATAAAAAGTATATAAAAAAGAGGTGTCGCCAACACTAGGATTTAAATAAAAATAATATTATCTTGTCATCAGTTATTTCTTCTTCCTTTATCTCTCTTTTTAGGGTTCAGTAGTCAACAAGGAACCCTTTTAGTTACGTCATGTCCGTCTGTCTGTCTGGCTGTCCGCGGCTTAGCTCAGCGATCCTAGTACTAGAATGCTGTAATTTGGTACGGATATACATAGCTCTCAAACAAAATAGTTTCATTAAAATCGGTTCAGTAGTTTTTTCGTGATGCTCGAACAAGTAACATACAAACATATTTTTGCTGGAGTTCTGGTGGGAGCTCCCTGTTCTGCAGTGGATGTTTTTTATGGGATGTTATGATGATACAGACATAAAGTCCAAAATACAGTAACTTAGATTCAGGAACACCAAAATAGAAAAACTTAATTTTTTAAATTATATCAAAATAACTTCAGGTACAGACAAAATCAATTTACAAAGAGATTAAACTTAAACTGTAAACTCAACCACTCGTCTTATTAAAGATTTATAAACAGTGACAGGACCATTTTGTTTTAATATTGTTTTTATATAGTAGAAAGAAAAGATATTAATAAACTAAATTATTGAATTAATAAATTATTATTGTGATTTAGGTTTCCAAAATTTAGACATGGTAATTTTTGAATTTCACAATCTGATAAAATATCAGTAATAATAGGTCTTTACCTATGAAATTGCCGAAATTTTCTTACAGATTAATGAGATCATAATTCCTATAATTCTAATGCATTTTTTTTATTTGTCTTGTATTTGAAAGTTGACTTCAAGGTTATTAATTTACGCATAAAATTTTATAAAATATAAAATGTTATAAGTTTTTATTTTTAGTTTGATATATAAAATTAAAGGTTCGAAAATTGTTCGTCTTAAATGTCGTCCGATTTCATCATTAGATTTGTATTATTTTTTTACAGATAATATTTTTCGAAAATTAAATTTAAGCTTCTGTTAGCTTAATGTCTTTCCAATAATGTATAAAAAAAAATAAAAAATTGGATTTATAATTCCGAAGAAAAATGCAAAAATGTTAGTACTGAAAATTGAGTCTACCTAAAATTCGCCATACAAAACGGCAATTTCATAGGTAAAGACCTAATATCACCCAAATCATTCAAAATTACAAGTTTTTCTTTTCTAACGATAAGAACGATATTCGTTATAAAAGAGTGTTTGATTAGTAATAGTTATTTTGTGATATCTAAATCTGTTTGACGTATAAAACATAACAAACTATTGTAATATAATATGATGACAAAGTGCATATTTTTGTATATTCCAATTTGTTTTATGCTAATCGAGGTCAATAGCTCTTCGATTCTTGGACCAGATTTTTCTCATATTGCTTTTTATCATGAATATCAAAATTGCAAATCAATGAAGAATTCTTAAGACAAATAAACCATGATAGTCGAGTCATTCTACGATATGAGGTTGCATTAAATGCACATTTAGATTAATTAATTTTAAATAGTAATATAGGCTATTTGAAGCTGTAAATAATTAAATCCGGCAATTTTGTAAAAACATATTTTTTTGTAAAAGTACCAGTATAAGCTACATGGTAAATATTATACAGATTGTGTTCACCTTATACTGGTTTTCAGAATATCAACGTTATGTCGAGGAATACTGTAGTTTTAAATTTTTGAATATTTTAACTGCTAATTTAACAAATTATCCCCTAAAGTGCATTTAATGCAACCCTCTCCTTACAAACTTTCATAGATTGACTGGACTATGAATGATTTAACATAGTTTCCTTATTTCACAATATCTTCTCGTGAGCTTGACAACCATACAAATTACAAACAAGAGTATGGTTGACAGTCGTGTGCGCACGTGTCATTACCTTTTTAAGGGATGTCAAAAGAGCAATTAAATCAGTTCATTAAATTCGCACAATGAAAACTAAGGTATAGTTATAATACAATGTAAATGCAGTAATTGTCGTATGTTTTTTTTTTCTTTTTTTTTCTTATTCTTTGACATGGGGGTCAGAGACTTTTGTCGTATGTTGTGGGTTATAAGATCGATGACCGACCTCACAAACCCTGGTGTCAGATTTGTTGAGCCGCCAAAGGCCTATGAAGAGCCGGGACAAACTGCTTAACGTTCCTACCGGGAATTATTATTATAAGCCTTTATTGCTGCTTTACAATATTTGCTACATTTTTGGTGTTACTGACAATCGGTTTTGGAACCACAGCTTGTCCTTCGACAAAAGCCGCCTCCAAAAACTTCCACCTATCTCTGTCTCTTGCGATTCGGGTCCATTCTGGACCAGCTACTTAAAAAAAAAAGTAGCACCGGGAAACACCACACTTCTAATCGTTACTAAATGTTTTGAATGGAGTACGACTACAAATCTACAACAGCCTCTGTGCTACTCAAATCACTTTGATGTCTAAGAAGTAAGATGATTTCGTGCTTTGGAAGGATATTAATGAGCCGTGGGTAAGGCTTTTTTGGCGGCTCGATAATTTTGATATCATAGTCCAGTCATCAATAAAAAAAAAAAAAAAATTGTTATTATGTTTTCATACCTATCTCAAGCATCTCAAGTAAATGCTAATTTGATAATAATTGGATTTGAAAATAATCTAACAATAAAAATAAAACAATTAAAGCAAAACTAGGGACTAAAATGGTTGGTTAAGAAAACGTCAAATGCAATTTAAAGCAATTTTTAGCTACTAAGCGATTAAGATACACAATAAAAACCAGGTCAAGTAAGGTACAAAGTCAATTTTTTAGTCAAGGTTTTTTGCAGATTTATAAAAAAAATTGCGATTTAGAAAGATTGTTTTATTTTTTACTATTGTACTATTTACGTAAACTTCTATCGACTGGCTAATCCGATTTTTCCTTTTGCAAACTTCGGAGATAAGGGGGGGGGGGGGGGAAATAGATTTTTAAAATTTGATCGGCTTATGACAAAGGGACTCTTGAGCACACTCTCTGAAGTACAATCTGTAAACGAACGACGGACATGCATGCAACCTTGCGACCGTGGGCCAGACTGTACACAGTATTTTAATATAATAATATTTTTATTGCAATAAAGTTGGGCAATCATATTCTACAACTATTCCAAAATTCAATTCGATAGCATGAGCGGTTGCTGAGACATACCGGTGTGACAGACAAAGTCGCGCCATAAGGGTTCTGTTTTTACCATTTTGGTTTGGACACCTAAAACTCGTAATTGTAGGATAAACATATCTCTAAATAAAATCAATTCAATCACATTGCTTCACTTACAAAGTGGTGCAATGCAGAAAAAAAGAAGCGACAAGTACCATCCCACAAATGTACTGATGATGGTGACGCTATTTATTTCACAGTTTTTCTCCTAATTAAGACCTATTGACCCAGATGAGATGTAATACTTGTTCCAAATTTCCTAATTACAAACGGAACACTAAGAAGAATTTCATTCACTGAATCATCGCCGTTACAGATCAGCCTTTCAAGTCTATTGTGCGTTTGACAAATGTATTGCCGACTGACATAGCGTCTGAACCGGCGTTGACAAATCGCTTAACACTTTCGTTTTTATTCCAGGCTCTTACGATGCGCAGCGGTACAATGCAGGGAGCGATTATGCCGAGAGCGGAGACGCGAACAGCAAATATACCCATCAGTCTTCCAAATTTGGAGGTTCCGAGGCGGATGCGGAAACTTTCAATCAGAACAAGCCATCTAGGAGACCTGCCGCCGGACAGTCTAACTTTGTCAGTCAAACTGGACAAGGGTCTAGATTCAACGGACAAAGTTCAAAAAGAAAAGGTTTTGGTGCTTCAAGTGGCCAAGAAGTTGATGATCAATCTCAGACATCAAACCGTTTTGGAGGGCAGTTCGATCAATCGTCAGAACCTTTGGAAGATGACTCAGCTTCTGGTCAATTCGGACAAGCTAATACTGGTGTACAAAATCAAAATAACGGTTTCGGTTCAACCTCCAGTGCTTCGACAATAGGTGGTTCTAAAAGAGGACAGTCAAGACCAGGTTTTGGAAACAGAAATGAATATTTACCTCCAGTAACTGGACCCAATGAAAGACCACAAAGTGGAAGACCGATGAAAGGCAGACCTCAAACTGGTAGACCGCAGAGTTTCTTAGCACCTAGTCAAGAAATAAACGATGATGAAGAAGGTTCTGGCAATGCTGTACCCCTAGGTCAGCAAAATCTCCAGGACGAAAGTCGTCCTCAACAGGCTCTGACATCTTTTGGTAAACCAATTTCCAGCGAAACCATGTCTCAAAATGGATTAAGTGCTTCAAGCAACAAGAATAAGCCAACTAATAGACCTAAACCTTCTTTGATTGGAAGCACCTTTGCTCAGGGACAATCTAGTCAGTCTGGAAGCCCTAATGAATATTTGCCTCCCAGACCAAGCAGTCAAAACCGTAGGCCTTTAAACACGCCCCAAAACGATAATAATTTTGTTGCGCAGCTTAACCAACAAAACGATGAAAACCCTGAGGAGTCAGATGATTCCCAAAATCAAAGCTTTTCTAATTCACTTTCAAACGGATTGCCATTTGGTACTCAATCTGGTCAGCAATCGACTAGCTTTAAAAAACCACAGTCCTATAGGCCAGGTCAGAATGTTAATAGCTTTCCATCTAAGTCAGAAACGACTTTCAATTCTGCAGCAGCTCAGTCATCGTTTGGTGTTAATTCTCAAAAGGCGACAGTTCAGCCGGCTACTGAATTAACTACGCCATTTGAATCAAGCAACGCTGAGTCCTCACTAGCTGATAGTCAATCAGGAAACTTTGCTCAATCTTCACAAGCCTCTTTTGATCGGCCAACGCAGCCTTCATTCTCCAATCAGAACAATAAGGCTCCAAATGCTTTTGGATCCCAATCTAATGCTCGTCCTCAAGCCTCGCGCCCACAAAAACCCCGACCTTTTGGAACACAGGCTCCTGTTTTCCCTACCCAACCCTCTGTTGAGGAATTCAATTCGAACTCTCAGTTTGCTAATCAGCCTTTAACGCAGAACTCATTCGGTCAAAATGAAGATACGCAGTACGCCTCTAGCACACAAAGACCAAGCTTTACTGGGCAATCACAAAGCCCTGATGATTCTTATTACTACAAACCACCATCAAAACCTTTTGGAACTCCACAAGCTTCCAGATTTCCAAGTGCGCCATCTAATCAGTTTGATAGAGTAACACAACAGTCTTCGTTTGCACAAAATCAGATCCCTAACGTTCCTTCAACTGGCTTTACTAAGCAACCTAGACCTCCAACATTAGCCCCTATATCACCGACTGCTCCAATTCAGAGTCAGTTTGGTAATAACTACCCTCGACCAGGATCAACAAAACAGCCAAGGCCTCCTACGCTAGCCCCCACAGTTCCTACCGGCTCAGTTCAATCTCAGTATCAAAGTAATACCGTAAATGGTGTGACGCAAGCCTCGATTTCTCCTTTCCCTGCTCAAACTCCAACTCAAGCGTCTCAAGGCCAGTTTGGTTCTTTCCAACAATCCCAGTTTACCCAGTCTGCTAGCCCATCTTTTGGTCAGAAACCCAATCCACCTTCATTCGGTCAACCCTCGCGAAGACCTTCTAGCTCGTTCCAGAGTCAGACCTTTGGACAGCAAGTTGAAAGCCTAGACGAACCAAGTAACGATGAGAATGAACAACCCGTACCTTCTCAGCAATACACTGGAGAAATTTACGAATATACTAAGCCTGCCGTGACTTTACCTCCTCCAGACAGCACACCTGTTTCCCCTAGTGGACAGTTTGGACAAAAAATGCCTGGACAGGGTCAGTTTACTCAATCTCAAACCCAGTTTGTCCAAGCCAATGAAGAAAAAGAACCGATGCCAGATTCTCAGTTCAACGGTCAATCTCCATCAAATCAGGGATCCAGACCACAATTTGGTCAGTCTAAACCATCTATTCAAAATAAGTTTGGTGGTCAAGCTAAACCAGATGAAGACACGAAACCATTCGGAGCTTTAGCCCAAAGTCAAGCTATGTTCGGTTCTCAGACATTCCAACAGTCTAAACCACAATTCGGACAGTCTCGGCCACAGTTCGGCCAAACTCAGAGTAGTTTTGACCAAAGTCAAAATGCACAAGATTCTGAAGAAGGTACTCAGCCTGAATCAGGTATTGAACTTAGCTCCGATGAGGACGCGGAATCGCAAACTCCTGAAGGACCGAAAAATCAGTTCGGCTTCGTGTCTGCTTGCTGCAAAGAGAATGCTAGTCGCAAACCTGTTCAGAGCCAATTTGTAGGTCAGAGTCAGTTTGCTCAATCATCATTCACTGGAGCACAGAAACAACCCACCAATAGCTTTTCAGGAATAGGTGAGCAGTTCGGCGGACCTAGAAAACCTCCAAGCTACGACGAAGAAACTGGTTACCATTATTAATAGAAAGCAGCAAGTGCCATAGATATAAGACTTGCTTCCTATTTCCAAGGTTTTTTTTTATGTTTGACCATTTGTCAAAGCTTTCTATGCTCAGAAAGCTCAATGGTTGATCCACCTCGGAACTGAAATGAGAGCAACGTAAAGGAACAATAGAAAATTAATAAAAAAAAACCGTCAATAAGTAACTTAATTTATTCTATAAGATAATCAAAGTGATAATTTAAGTTATATGAACTTGTATAATAAAACTGTATGATAAAAAATGACACTTTTTGCAAAAAGTGTAAATATTATGATAATAAATAAATTATTTTTGTAAAATATATGTATGTGATAGTTTTATTATTTTCTTTATATTTAAGATGGTTGTATAAAAACATTATTGCCAAAATTTTATCGTAGTGAAAACTATATACTAAAAAAAAGAAATTGTGATTTTTCGTGGTCTAGTGCTTAGAGAGTTCGGCTCTCGCTCGATACAGGAGATAAAGGTTCGATTGCCGATGGGGGGAAACCCTGTCAAATAATAATCACAGTTTTGTTAAGACATTGTAGGATGAATCACCTGATTGTCCATAAAGTAAGATGATTTTGTGCTTCGGAAGGCACGTTAAGTCGTTGGTCCCGGCTACTACCTACGGAAGAATGAGCCATGTCAGAAGTTCTTAACAGCTCAATAACTCTGCTCATGGTTGGTGCTCGAGCAATCCACACGATATGATTATTATACAACGTGTAACGGAAAGGTGTGATGATACTGAAGGGTGTGTATCTGCCCATGAAACTGAACAAATTTACTCAAGTCGAAATACAAAACCCAAATTTGACCTCCCATACAAAATGCGCTACCAGCTGATGCAGCTTCTATGCAATGGGAGGTCAAAAATTGATTTTGTTGTTCCTTGGAAAAAGTTGTTCAGTTTTATGGCAGATTTAAACCCTTTAGAATCATCACACTTTTTCGTTAAAGTTGTTCAGTTTTATGGGCAGATTTACACCCTTTAGAATCATCACACTTTTACGTTACACGAATCCAAATAATTTGGTAAAGTGGAAACTAAACTAGTTTATTTTTCAAGGGCTTATCGAGTCGATTTTGACGGTAATAATAATAAGCAGATCGACCGTGGTCTAGTGGTTAAAGCTTTTCATAGGTTCTTGGTTCGATTCCCGATGGGGAGAAATCCCATGATTATTTTATTCCGGCTCTTGGCGCGATAATAATTATAAGGCAATATAATCATGCCCGACCATGCTAGGACCCGAAATAAAATAATCATGTTTGAAAAGTGCGAAAAATTAAAACAAACCTTAGTAAACCGCTACGGGGAGAAATCCCGTCATACAAAAAACACTTTGTAAGACTTTCCCAGTTTCGTTAGGAAATTGTAGCATGAATCACCTGGGCCCGTAGACAAGTAGCTTTCTATAATCGCAAACGCCAGTAGAATAGAATAAAAATGTATCAGATTGACATAAGGTAATATAATGTTGCGTGACACCTAATGTCAATCCCAAAGGATCTCATTCTATTTTACTAGCGTCTACGATTATAGAAAGCCACTTGTCTAGGTATCCTGACTGTCCAAATAATAACGATGATTCCGTGCTGCGGAGAGCACATTAGTCGTTGGTCCTGGCTATTTTCTAGGCCTAGCAGCTCAATAACACTGCTCTAGTCTACTTGGAAAATACTAAACTAGTTTTTTTCCTAGTAATCGACTCGATTTTTTACGGCAATAATAATAAGTAAGTAGATTAACCTTGGATAGGTATAGAAGAATCTAAAATTATAAACGGTGCAACGAAAACTGAAAGGACGTGTTTAGTCAACGAAACTGAACAACTTTCCCAAAGAAACATTTTCGGGAAATTACAAAATTTTTGACCACTCTTAGTACAAACTATTCGATCAGAGTGAGCAATTTGTATGAAGAGGTCATAAATGTTTTTTTGGGAAAGTTGTTCAGTTTCGTTGACTGAGCACGCCCTTTCAGTTTTCGGTACACCGTCCCTTACACCTTGTATGCATACACTAGGTACCCTTAACAATTATGTGGGTGGTCCATGGCCTTAAATAAAGAGAATAAGCCTTAGTCATGTTAAACATTGGTAAATGAGGGGAAAAAAGAAGATAAAAGACCTTAGGCTGTTTTACGAGCAAAAACTTATGCGTAGAAAATTGCGTTTTTTGTATGCACATTATTGGCCAGTAGCTTTTTAGGGTTCTGTAATCAATAAGGAACCCTTATTGTTTCGTCATGTCCGTCTGTCTGTCCGCGGCTTACCTCAGAGACCTTTAATATGGACTAGAAAGTTGTAATTTAGTATGAGTGTACATATTAGTCACGGCAACAAAGTAGAAAATAAAATATTGAAAAAATAAAATAACAATATGTTACCTCCGAAAGACGTAAAGTGGTGATGAAATTCTTTTCCCATCTACCAGTGTAGGGTGTCATTCTGGTAATTATATACTCTAAGGTGTCATTAGATAGGCCTTTTAAAATATTGTATCTTAAAAATAATTATTTCTGAGGTAACTACGGAACCCTACACTGCGCACACACTTAGCCGGTTTTTTAACATTTTGGTTTGGAACCCTAAATATCAGCTTGTACTCGTAGAAAATGCTTACTTTTTTAGGTCGCTCGCCTCTCGGGCTAATACAATGTACAGGACCCTTATGACTGCATCTTGCCCTTATTAGCGTCTGTATGAGTATTTATTTATATCTTCAAATTGAAGACACGTGAAAAATGTAATCCGGTATATTATGGACCGTTATATATGTCACCAGAAAATGATACGGAATCGTAAGTTGATCAACTTTCGAAAAATATGTACCCAATTCGCTTCTGGCACTCGCCGGCTCCTGCCGCAGCACGCTCGCTTCGCTCGCTCGGCTCGTGCGTTTGGTCGTAAGAGCGCCTAACGTTTCCTAACGAAGAAAAAGTTTGCCTTACTTACCTAACGGGTCTATGGATCTACGTATTTCCTACGAGTTTTTTATTTTAAGAAAGATGATCAACTTTCGAAAGATCAACAACATGGTAGAAAGATGCGAAATGGTTCTGCAGTCTTCGGAAGATGCTTCTCAATATCGACGGCTCAATAATCAGATCTCTAAGTCTCTGACTCGCGACCTTCGGCTATTTAATAATTATCATATTAAAGAAGCGATTAGGCGGAACAAAGGCTCCAAAGTGTTCACAAGTCACAAGAGATCTGTCGATCGGGAAGAGCCAGTTGACGAAGCTGAAGACCGAGGATGGCAGAACCGTATCGTCCAAGCCTGAGCTACTGAGGGAAGTGGAGAAGTTCTATGGAAGATACACGTCAACCGGCCCACCCGTTAACAGTCTGGCCAACGATCCAAGAGCTAGACTAACCCGACACTATACCGATGAAAAAATGGATTATAATATCAATCCTGAATTTTATCAGAATACGCCCATTAAATTAATAAACTTTCCCTGATTACCATACTATGGGCACAGATAGACGAAATAGTTTTAAACCGACGAACAGTGAGGTCCAAATAACACAAAAAAATTACGAATTGTAGTTTTTATCGGGACATTTTTCGTATTTCGACTTATGTTTCAGTTTCATGAAAGACTTCGCCAGTTTTATGGGAGGAATCGTTCCTAGCAGGAATAACACCCTTCGGGATTATTTTATTACACCCTATTTTTTATTTTAATGTTGTATAAAAAGGCATGTAAAAGACCACAGAGTTGAAAAAAACATCTGAAGCGCCTGCCGTCAAATCTTAGCATGTAGAGATACTCGTATGGTAAGTTCCTGCAGCTTTACACTCGGCAATCTTCTTAACAAAGTTTATCGGTGCTATGCGAGATTAATTTTTATTGTTTTGATTTACGAATCCACTATATTAAAATAACTTTAGATCATGAAGGATAGATGGGACCTATCTCTACCTGTGGGTGTCGTAAGAGGCCACTTTTGGTTAATGAGGCGGAGGATGGGCAGCAGCATATTTCTGTGTGTTACCGGCAAAGAATAGTACCAACCCATACATACCCGTGGGTGTCGTAAGAGGCGACTAAGGGTTATAAACTGGAGGATGGGCAGCAGCATCTTCCTTTGTATCTTACATCTTATTTACTGCGGTCACCTACAACCGCGGTCCATGGTGCCAGCCGTAACGCTAACAAGCGAGGTGACTATGGTACTTCCCCTCTACATTTTTCCAGCAAGAGCTAGAATTCTGGAGGGAGCTCCCTGTCCTGTAGTGGACGTTTCATGGGATGTTATGATGATATTTCTGTGAATCGTACCATCTTACACACTGCGGTCGCCGCGTGGTGACTATGATAAATCTCCTCCAAAGAACCACGCATGTTTGCTGGAGTTCTGGAGGGAGCTCCCGGTCCTGCAGTGAATGTTTCAAGGGGTGTTTTGGTATTGAAGGATACCTAAATTGTTTTTATACAGAAAACATTTTAGTTTTTTGGGCGTTTCTGAACTCGACTTACTAAATTAGATACGTTTTTTAACTATTATTTTTTTAAGTAATATAATTATTTTGTTATTTTAGAATAATAGGTCACGCGGAGATTTTTTCCATAGAGAAATTACGCGACAATAAGTAATAATTATGCACTGGTTTAAAAATAACCTGAGTCGCATTTGTAGAGTCAACGTCAGGTCACGCTTGACACTCGCAGTGCAACTCTAGCCTATACGTCTATTTAAATAAGAACGGTACTAAGTCCAATTTGTCAAGACACATTGACGTCAATGTGATCCTAACTGTACCATTTTTGTCAGCCTAGTTCGTGAATTTAGCCTGCCCAGGCAGAGCTTTATTTGCCTTACGTAATTGTTATTTTACCCTTTAACGTGCGAGAGAATGTCAATAGTAAGATGAGTAACAGATCAGTAAAGTTTTCATGACATCATCGAAATACCTGCTGTTTAGGAAGGGTGTAAAGAAACTCGAAGAAGAAGAAGAACAAGTGCCGGCAAAGAGTAGTACGAACCCATCTCTACCCGTCGGTGTCGTAAGAGGCGACTAAAGGCTATGAGCCGGAGGATGGGCATCATCGTCTTTCTGTGTGTCATACCGTCTAGCACAGCGTTTCTTAACCTTTTTAGTCCACGGACCCCTAGGAATTCAAACACAACTTCAGGGACCCCTTAGTTAAAAGAAAACAATAAATTTATTTTAAGTTCTACAAATACAACAAAAATTACGTTAATGTGAAAGTTAGTGCTGTTTTTATGCAGCCAAGTGGGTGATATATGGGTTTATGTTACTACTGTTGTATTTTCAAATTGGATTCCACTTATAACCTCTTACATTTATTTATTATGGATTGTTAAATGGGACTGCGGACCCCCAGGGGTCCGCGGACCACAGGTTAACAAGCACTGGTCTAGCACATTGCGGTCACCAACAACAGCGGTCGCCAGCCGCAACGCTTACAAGCGTGGTGACTATGGTAAATCCCCAAGTGTAAGGAAAGTATAACGCGATTTGCTGGAGTTCTGGTTGGGAGCTCCCTGTCCTACAGTGGACGTTTCACAGGATGTTATGGATAAAAGTCCAATATTTCAAGTTTGACTTTTTTTACTGTAGGTACTATGGGCAAATATCCCATTATAGTATCACCAGGATCAGTAATGGTAACGGATTTGGTAAGAGGTACAAATACTTAAGATACAATGGTACTAGTGGTCCTGGACGATTAAGAGGTTTTACTTTTTTTTTTTTACTTTTCAGATTCATCATCATAGCATCCCACGAAATGTCCACTACAGGACAGGGAGCTCCCTCCAGAATTCTAGCTTTTGCTGGAAAAATGTGGAAGGGAAGTACCAAAGTCACCTCGCTTGTCAGCGTTACGGCTGGCACCATGGACCGCAGTTGTAGGTGACCACAGTAAGTAAGATGGTATGATACACAGGAGGATGCTGCTGCCCATCCTCCAGTTTATGACCCTTAGTCGCCTCTTACGACACCGACTGGTATGTATGTGATGGTACTATTCTTTGCCGACACCACACGGGACCAGCAGATTCACTAAAAGAAATTTAGCTATAAATTATCACAGAACAAGATTTGTAAGGAACGAAGTACTCTATTGCTATCTTTCATAGAAATAGCGATTGATGGGATGTCATGTAAATACAGTTAGGATTACAAAAAACGTGAACAAGGCATGATTCAAAATGAAGTCATTTGCACCAAATCCGTGTAAGATCGTGACCAGCCAGGATGTTTACTTAATGGAACAGATATTTGTTTTGTTTCTTAGACTATTATATTCATTGGTTGTTATGGAGATAATGGACACGTACTTAGGACAAGGAATCTTAGGTATAAGTGCATTTAATAATAATTTATGCGATAAAATTAAAAAAATGCGGATATTTAATTTTAGACCGCTATAAACAAAACCTTTATGGCAATAATGGACACTCAATAAGGATCCCTATAAAATCAGTAGGTCCGGAATATTATACTTAATAAATACTTAGTGAACTTTGCTCTATCAGCATTGTATTCTGCATTTATGATGTTCAATAAGAACAATTTATGTAATTAATGAAATCTCAATTTCTTTTATGTAGCATGTAGGGTGTCCCACTGCTGGGCAAAGGCCTCCCAGTCTCTTCGCCATCTCAATGATAAAATGTAAAAAAAACAGGAGGTAACTTAAACTATTATGAATTTCATAGGTTCAAAATGTCATGACTTTAACGAACTGAATCGTTGCAATGCCCAAATCGATAATTTCATCTCCTAATAGAAAATTGCGCACTTATTATTCTAGTTAGAAAAAAAAAGGTTTTGTTTTTTATTTTGGTAATTTTCAGAACCTCTTGTGACCGTCTGAGAAATTTTTGGTAACAATTATTTGGTACTGTTGTGTACACTATTTTAGGTTGTAGTGAAGTACTGTATCTGCTTTGATTTTTATTTCTTTAATTTTGAAAGATGTCGCATTTGCTATCAAAAATAAAAGGAAACTATACGGCGTACAAAATAACTCGGACTATGACCGTTAATGCGCAGAAGTCGAAAAATGAACCAAGGGGGTGAGTGCGGCATGTGGGGGGCGCTCGAATCGTTCATTGGCTCTCGGCCTGTCACCCATGCGCAAAAAATAACCTTCATAGCCCAAATTATCCTGAACGCGCTCTACGGTTTTATTTAAGGTCAGTCTGCTAAGCCTCAAGTCTCAACCTACACCTAACTTTAAAGACAATAGTAGAAATTATTGTTTATTCCCAGAGGAAATTATTCAAGATACTCGTATTTTTTTCTTATTTATTACTCCACAATAATTCAACAACAATAACAATTTTTATTGTTCTTGCATCTACGGCGCACTATTTACTAAGCACTTGAGGATCATTTATCATCTTAAAACGCAACAAAGGCTGGAGTAATAAGACAAATGGTTTAAAATTTGTTGGTTATTTGAGTGCGTAAAGTGAACAGTGTGTTAGGGAAGGTGTACTGAAAACTGAAAGGGATTGCTCAGTAGACTAAACTGAACAACTTTAACAAAAAAACAGTAATTACGACCTCTCCTTGGGAGCTAACGGGAGCTTGCAACGGGAGTTTAGTCGTGGCTGACCAGAAAAACTGCCAAGCTGAAAGCAGGCAACGCTATATATTCATGAACGGCACGTCTAGGGCAATCGATATGCATGAGTTTTATTGTGCCATCTGATGAGGTAATTGACCCCATTTTTGGGGCTCACAAAACATGGCTGACCTTGAAACCTGCCAGGGTTTGGGCTGGCAACCTATGCGGGTTGTTATCTCCAAATGTGTCTCTTTCGATGAGTAAACGTTTCGATCTGCCACCAGATGTAATTTTCGATCAAAATTGCGATACGACGACGAAAAAAAAAGTTCTTCCAGGATATGCAATGGCAACCTACGAAAATCCAGTGTTCCTAAGTAGTATCTATCACTATATTATAATAGTTCTTTACCTCAGAAATTGCCGAAATTTTCTTACACATTAAAGAGATCATTATTCCTATAATTCTAAAGCAATTTTTTTCATTTGTCTTATATTTGAAAGTTGACTTCAAGGTTATCAATTTACGCACAAAATAAAGTTTTTATTTTTAGTCTAAAAAAAATGCAAAAATGTTAGTACTGAAAATTGAGTTTACCTAAAATTCGCTTTACAAAACGGCAATTTCATAGGTAAAGACCTATTATTTTTTATCTGAGACCTTGTGAGGTAGGGTTTCGTGCAACGGGAGCTTATTCTATTAGCTATTCTTTTTCAATGTGTTGTGTGGCCAATGCGTGGCGTGACAGTTATTATTATAACAAACATGCGTGCTCTACTGTAAGAGCAACAGTTAACTCAATTTTAAACCGATTTTGCACGGTGTTGCTTCATTTAAAACAATTTGAGATGTAATAAGTAATTCCAATAATATAATACGTTGTAAATAAAGGCGTCGTTAAAAGTATCCTACACCGACGAGCGTGTATGAAAGAATCAATGAAAGAATTGATGAAAGTAGATGGAAGTGAGGGAAGTATGTCAAGATCGGAGCAGGTGGAGGGTTGTAGTCTTTGGCTTTGGAAAGAGACGTAATTTTATGTATGTTTTTGTCGGCAACACATACATACCCGTGGGTGACGTAAGAGGCGACTAAGGGTTAACTGGAGGATGGGCAGCAGCGTCCTCCTTTGTATCTTACATCTTACTTACTGCGGTCACCTACAACCGCGGTCCATGGTGCCAGCCGTAACGCTAACAAGCAAGGTGACTATGGTACATCCCCTCCACAATTTTCCAGCAAAAGCTAGAATTCTGGAGGGAGCTCCCTGTCCTCTAGTGGACGTTTCATGGAATGTTATGATGATCATGCCTTTAGTTCATAGATTTCACATCAGGGAAAAAAGGCAGGTAGTAATATCCCGCTCCGCTTGCTTTTGCAAGTGTAAATAGTAGGTATATCGTGTGCCGGATAAGTTTGGCTCTGACAGTTATTTTCTGCGCATGGATGACAGGCGGAGAGCCAATGAACGACTCGCACGCCTCTCTCCACCTGCCGCGCTCTTACCCGCGACTTTTTTTTTTACTTTTCAGCCAGTTTGTACGGCGTGTTTTGTACCTACTAAAAGCAACGTGGATGGGCGGGCCATGTCTTCTTAGTTTTTTTCTACCTACCGTTTTAATCTCTCCAACTTTCTATTCGAAATTCAATATTGAAATAAAAAAAAATCAAATATTGGCTAATAGAGTCAGCTAAATAACATAACTTTACAATCAAAAATAAAATTATCTCATTGTTAACGTGAGATATAACTTACGATAGATATTTAGGCAGTAGGTATATTTGTTTAATACATTGCAGTGCCTAGATGGTGTATAGCCAGATTTGTGTGTTTAAATTACGAGGATATTAATAAAATTAAAGGTTAAAGAGAAAAATCGTGGCCTTGAAGTTAGCGAATTTATTTAGTGGTGTAACGCTTAACCTCAGATGAATTAATACGATCAACCGCACTTCAGTGGAAACATTTGCAACTCTATTACCATGCCATAAAGTCCAAAGTGTTTCTACTGACGTGCTGTTGGGTGTACCTAAACTACAACGTGTTAACGGATTAAGCGAAACTGAGAAAATAGTTTGTTCAGAATCGAGAGCAGCATCAATTTCACGGGTTTTTGATAGGGGTAATTTTTTTAAAATTTTTATTATTTAAATTTTTGCCGCTTCTATTCTAAATTTTTCTGTGGATACGCGCGCTGGCGGCGGGGAAAGTGGGAGTGGTGTGTGGTGTGCGCGGAATAGAAATGCGATGAAACTAGAACAATGATGAAACTTTAAAATAGCAATATCTAGATAAAAAAAAACTTTTAAGATTTTTTTACGGGAATAGATTTATTTTAATAAAAATCAGTTGGGCTGTATGAGGGTTTCGCTTATTCCTTTAACGCGTTGTATAACGGTTCCTGTGTTAGGGGGAATTTCCACCAGAGCTGTGCGAGGGATGATGAGCTGGAAAATTCCAATTAATATGATCTCGGAGCAACTGAAGTGGGATGCTCCATTTGACAGGGCATTTGACCAGCTAGGAAAATGGAGCAATCCTATTGGTGGGAATTTTCCAGCTCACAGCTTAACTCCCTCGAACAGCACTGAGGGAAAAGCAGGCTTAAGCTCAAGTCACACAGAGGCGGTATGATTGCGAAAGCGGTCCGGGGCGGTTTGGCGATAACAAAATACCGCGCCGCGACCGCTTTTCAATGTGACAGGGTGCATAAGAACTCATACTTTACAAAAAATACCGGCCCCGGAACGCTTCCGCTACCGCCTCTGTGTGACGCGGGCTTTAATGGGACAGTGTAGTGCGCAGATATAAATATTTTTTTCTCAATTGACGTTTGACGTATGCCTCAATGACGCTGTACTTGAGATTTTATTTTATGTTACAAGTGAGCAAACGAGTAGGTGGGCCACCTGATGGTAAGTGGTCACCACCGCCCATAACACCCGCTGTCTTATTTGTGGCGTGTTTTGTCACACTAATAAGACAGCAAAGCGCGTTGCTCACTTTGAGAACTAAGATGCTATGTCTCATGTCCTACCGGTAATTTCACTGGCTCCCTTACCCTTCGAACCGAAACAGCAGTGCAAACACTGCTGCTTTACGGCAGAAATAGGCAAGGGGTGGTACTTCCCCAGACGGGCTTTGCTCAAAAGCCCTACCACTACTAATGATAGTTTTTCATAAATTTGCATGATTTTGCATCAACATATTAAAGTGTCGAAGTAGGTTCATACAAATTCTTTGTGATTTTGAGATGAAAATCGCACATTTACAGCTGATACGCTTTAGGATATTGAGAGCGATTCAGATTCAGATTCAGATAATTTTATTCAATGTAGATTCTTTACAGAATACTTATTGAATGTCATGCAGAATACAATGCAAATAGAGCGAGTCTACGCCGTTTTGGATCGTGCTATGGCAGCGTAAAAGAAACGGCAAGAAACCACTGCAGCACGGCCTACTTTAAGAGTCGGCTTTTTACAATGTGTTTCTTGTGTTTCGCTGGAATATCAGAGCACCATACCTCTTTGTCATTCATATAGTCATCCAATCTATAGTAAGCTTTTTTACATAACGTTTGCTTTACACATTCTTTAAACTTTCTCTCAGGTAATTGCACTATATTGTCAGGTATTTTGTTGTAGTATCGTATACACAGACCAACGAAAGATGTGTTGACTTTAGTTAATCTAGTATATGGTCGATCAATTTTATGCTTATTTCTAGTATTAAAATTATGCCTGTCACAAATTTTAGGTAATTGATGAATGTTCTTTCTAGCATACATTATATTTTCATAGATATACTGGCATGGCACTGTCATAATGTTGATTTCCTTGAACAGTTCTCTCAGGGAATCACGAGTCTTCAGGCAATAAATTGCTCTTATAGCCCTCTTTTGTAAAACGAATATTGAATGTATATCAGCTGCTCGGCCCCAAAGCAGTATGCCATAAGACATAATGCTATGGAAGTAGCTAAAGTAAACCAGCCTTGCAGTAGCTACATCAGTAAGTTGTCTGATTTTTCTAACAGCATATGCAGCCGAGCTCAATCGACCAGAAAGAGCCGTTATATGAGGGCCCCATTGAAGTTTAGAGTCTAGTGTTAACCCTAAGAAAACTGTACTATTTACAAAATCTAATGGTTCATTATTCAATACTATGTTATGTGAAGTAGACCTTACATTTGGTAGTGCAAATTTAATACATTTAGTTTTTTTGGCGTTTAGGACTAGATTGTTAACAGTAAACCATGCATGAATCTGTCGAAGTGCATCATTGACTTCGTTATAATTTTGTGATTTCCTACTTACATTGAATATTAATGAAGTATCATCAGCAAATAACACAATCTTTGACAGATTCTTCACCACAGAAGGAAGGTCATTAATATAAATAAGGAATAAAAATGGCCCCAATATGGACCCTTGAGGTACGCCAATTTTGACAACAGATCCCAGTGATTTCGTCCTGTTTACTTGTACCTTTTGAATCCTGTTTTCCAAATATGACCTAAGTAGTTTAAGTGAATTATTCTTAACACCGTAATGTTCAAGTTTTAGCAACAATGTGCTATGATCTACGCAATCAAATGCTTTGGATAGATCACAGAAGATACCAATAGCATCTTCAGATTTTTCCCACGCGCAAAAGATGTATTTTAAAAGTGCAGTCCCGGCATCCGTTGTACTGCGCCCTTTCGTGAAACCAAATTTATGGTCATGTAGTAAGTTATTTCTATTGAAGTGTGAAAGAATTTGATTGAGTATGACCTTCTCAAAAATTTTACTAAGTACAGGTAAGACTGATATTGGTCTAAAATTACTGGGATCCTTTTTGTCACCAGCTTTGAATAATGGAACTACTTTACTTTTTTTCATTAAGTCAGGAAATGTACCATGATCGACACAATCATTGAATATAACAGCTAAATATGGAGATATAGTATCAATGATCGCACTACAGACTTTTACTGACATTCCCCATAGGTCCTCAGTGGTTTTCATTTTAATACTTTTAAAGGCTTTAACAATTTCGTTAGGGGTGACATGATTAAACCCAAATTCAGTTTCACAGGCGTCCACATTCTTTTGAAGTAAATCGCTAGCAAGTGAAGATGATGAATTGAGTGACTCTGTTGTTTTCAAAGGAATATTAGTAAAAAAGGTTTCGAATTCTTGAGCCACTTCTACGTTTGAACTAATAGTTCCGCGATTTGTATGAAGTGTGATTTGATTGTCACGCGGTTTCACTTTTCCAGTTTCACTGTTTATAACATTCCATACAGCCTTAATTTTGTTATCAGCAGACTGTATTTTTTTCCGTAGAAAAAATGATTTTGCTTTTAAACAAACTAATTTAAACAATTTTGAATAATTTTTGACATATTCAATGAAATTGTCGTAATTTGAATAATTTCTAAGCTCATATAATTCAAAAAGTCTCTCTCTACTTTTGCGAATACCAGCGGTAGCCCAGTCACTGAATTTGAATTTTACAATAATTTGCTTTTTTCTAATAGTGAAAATTTTACTGAATTCAGTATTAATCAATGTGAATAAATCTTCATATGAGTTATTAGGGTTGTTAGTATTATAATTGTGACAGGGCAGTTTTTCTAGCAACGTGTTTTTGTACTTTTCTAACCTACCGCTCGTTAGGCTCCTGGTTTCTATATCTATATTCTGGGTTACTCGAGAATAATTAAAAGTAACACTTTGACCAGAGTGGTCAGACTGAAGCGAGTTTATGATACTTTTCTCAAAATAATCGCAATTACAAAAGACGTTATCAATACAGGTAGCCGAGGATGACGTCACCCTTGTAGGTTCAAAAAATACATGCTCTAAATTAAAACATTTGAAAAGACTTATAAGTTTGTTACTATAGGTATTATTTTCTAAGATATTGACGTTAAAGTCACCACACACTATCACAAACTTATTTTCTTTTGTCACTATTTTTAAAACATCTTCCATTACTAACTCGAACATTGAAAAATTTTGAAAAGCGGGAGGTCTGTATACGCATACTACAACATGCTTGTCCAGCTCAACACAAGATATTTCAATACATCTTTCAACCGAAAGTCGAACAATATCTTTACGGTTCTTTATCTTAAAACTGTTACGAACTAAAATCAGTGATCCACCGTGTAAAGCAGACTTTCGATTGAAAGCACTGGCTATACAATAATTTTCATAATTTATCAACATTTGATAGTCTTTTTGCCAGTGTTCTGTCAGACAAATAATGTCAAATTTTGTTCTTTCTAAGAATAATTCTAATTCTAAAATTTTTCCAGAAAAACCTTGAATATTTTGATGTAAAATTTTCAAAATATTAGATTTTTCCTTTGTCTTTGCTATAGGAAGTTTTTTGCCAGAAGGTTTTTTTTCATTTACTTCAGTAAAATTTTGTGTAGAAAAACCCTCTTTTGTCGTATGAACTAGTTTAAAGAATTGGTGTTAGTAATGTTACTAACTATAGAAGGTTTTTGTGTATAACTTCCTATAACAGAGTCAGATATATTATATGCTATCAATGTAGCCAGGTCTTTCTTAAACTTAAGAGGCAGATACATAGTATCCTTTGTCAATCTAAAATAACTTACAAAAATATTCATGTCAAGATATAAAATGTCACTATGACGACTTGTCAAATTTTGTAAATGTAAATTCATTCTGTGTATACATTTGTTGTGTTGCTCAGTAACATTTGAACAGTATGGAAAGTTACACAGAATAAACCTACACTTAGTTTCACTCTGCATCTTGTTTAACAACGTCACAAAATTGTTTAATTTTAATCTACTTATGTCAGAATGATTGCCTACCACGATAACAACAGTGGTATTTATGTCAAACTTGCCTACAGCAATCTTTCTTACAAGACCATCGAAAGTAATATCGGGACAGCAAATATTGGTCACCTGCTGATTATGGCAGTAATTAAAAATAGACCCTAGACCTACTCCTATCCTGTCTGAATATACAAAGGTCTTCTTTTTATTGGAAGTCGACGAAAAGTCCTCGCCATCCGTGGTCTCTGTGCTGTTATCGACAGGTGGCTGCTGTTCCACCGTGGCGCCACCAGCGGCGGAATCATGTGTTGACGACATTGGCGACGTGGTGATGTCTTGACTCGCAGTCACCACTCTCTCATCGATGTGCTGCCGTGGTGCCACCACGATGACGTCATTCACAGCAGTTTGCTCACGCGCGGCGGCATCATGTGTCGATTTAATAATACTACCTATCACTCGGTCCTCTTCTGCTTAAGATCTAATTTAGTGGCCACAAAATCAACAGTCAACAGTGCCAACATTCATACCTGGGTCTAACTGCAATATCGTGTACAGAGGATTAGGTGTCAAGAGTCTAACCACGAAACCGTCGGGATGGGAACTTGGGTAAATGGGAAATTACCCAAGTGTCTCAATCATTTAGGCCGATATTTCACTGGGACACCACGGTGGCGCGACTGGTTGCGCCACTGGTGTCCGTAACTACACACCAGTAAAGACACCAGAGTCGCCACACCCTTCGGCCGTAGTATTAAGGGCTATATTTCACTGGGAGTGGTAGCGCGACCAGCATCCGAACTGGTTGCGCTGCCAAATTGGTTGCGCAACCAAACGGACACCAGGTGAGTAACTCTCTATAGAGCTATATACATTTTGTTGGTAGCGGCGACTGGTTGCGCTGCCATGGTGTCCCAGTGAAATACCGGCCTTATTGTGCCTGGGCGACCGAGTAGAGCTATCCTTTCATAAAAATATTTTAATGGAAAGTTATGATGATCATGTGAGATTAATTATTAACAGCCTCCGTGGTGTAGTGGTTAGAGGGCTCGGCTCTCCATCCGGAGGTTCTGGGTTCGTTTCCCGATGGGGACACTGTCAAACAAAAATCCCTTTGTGCAACCTCCCCAGTTTGGTTAGGACATTTCACATAAATCACCTGATTGTCCGGAAGAGTTAGATGATTTCCTGCTTCGGAAGACACGTTAAGTCGTTGGTCCCGACTACTATCTACGGATTAAGTCGTTAATGAGCCATGTCAGAGGCCTTTGGCGGCTCAACAACTCTGACACCAGGGTTTGTGATGTCGGTCATCGACCTTGCAACCCACACGATGTAATGATGGATTAAATATAGGGTGACTTTTAATTCGTTCTTGATAGCAAAATGTGTGCATGTATAAATTTCCCAACGAAACAGGGGTCGACAAACAAGATTTTTTTTTTGGCTCTCCCATACAAACCTTGCCTTTTGTTTTCTTTTTCGTATTTCGACCACGGGAAAAACTTCATGGTTCTTTCATGGCAAATACAGTTCCAGACACATATCAGCCCACCTCGCAGTTGAAGGTTTTAATGGACCTTGCCTAGCTCACAAAAATGCATGGTTGAGCGAAAAATAATTATCCGATATTGAGCTCGCTCATTTGCCAACTCTATGTATTTTATTAAAACTTTTTAATAAAACTCAACCTAACAATTAAGTCTGGGTCTTCAAAACATAAATTGCAAGGTGGGCCGGTAGACGTGTCTGGAAGTAGTTACTCTATAATTTTTTTACACTATGTACACACGGCCGCACATCGGTAGAAACACTTTTGGACCTTATGACGAGGTAATAGAGTAGAAAAAGTTTCTACCGACAAGCGGTTGACCGTACCTTTAGGTTAAAAGCCAAATACCTAAGATACTTGCCCAAGCTAACTTACTAAAATAAAGAATAAAAACCCGGCCAAGTGCGAGTCGGACTCGCGCCCTAAGGGTTCCGTACCTATCTACCATATGCTATACTAAAAGCTTTTGCTCTTTGATTTTAAAAACTCCGAGACCATCCAACTTGACCCCTCTTTTATAGAAAAGTTCTTGAAACGGTGTGAGAAAAATTGAAATATTTAATGATTTTAGACTTTTCCCTTTATTGGTACTGTGAGACCTACCTTCTTGCCAAAATTCATAATTTTAGGTCAAGTACTTCCCGTACCTTGTAGGTTTTGCTTTTTTGCAAAAATGTATGGAGATGAGGACATAAAAAGCCATATCTTTTGATTGCGTCGTTGTTGTAAGAAATTGAAATTTTTAGATCTTGTGTGGTTTATGGACCTTAATATTCGTTATCAATTTCAATCTAATACCTCTTCTCGTTCCTGAAAAAAAGGGTCTTGACAGACAGACAACAAAGTGTTCCTATAAGGGTTCCGTTTTCAAGGTTCCGTACCTCAAAATAAAAAAACGGAACCCTTATAGGATCACTTTGTTGTCCGTCTGTCTGTCTGTCAAGACCCTTTTTCTCACGAACGAGAAAAGGTATCAGGTTGAAATTGATAACGAATATTAAGGTCCATGAACCACGATCTGAAAATTTAAATTTTTTCAACGACCCAATCAAAAGATATGGCTTTTTATGTCCTCATCTCCATTCATTTATGTAAAAAAGCAAAACCTACAGGGTACTTCCCGTTGACCTAAAATTTTGAAATTTGGCAAGAAGCTAGGTCTCACAGTACAAATAAAGGGAAAAGTCTGAAATCATTAAATATTATAACTTTCCTCACAACTAATGATAACCAATTGTGGTGAGCTCCCGTTTCAATAACATTCATATAAGAGAGGGGTCAAGTTGGATGGTCACGGAAGTGATTTTTGTTTTAGTTCTATTTTAAAAACGGGAACAGTTAAAAACTTGAAAATTGGTATGTTTATAGTGCATAAGCTATGAAATAACAACAAATAATAAAATTTGGTCAAGTGCGTGTCGGACTCAAAAAATCTAGCACACTAACTTACTGAAATTTGAAATAATACTATTATGATTATGTGTTGGTACGGAACCCTCGGTGCGCGAGTCCGACTCGCACTTGGCCGGTTTTTTTTATTTTGAGGTACGGAACCCTAAAAAGAGATCAGGTTATCATCAACCTTTTGATCTGTCTATTTCGCAGAAGTCTATCTATTAGATAATGACTTCATGAAGTACATTCGTATGTAAATATCGAAAATTAATCAATACCTAGCTATTAGGACCGTCAATGTTTAGTCAGTGGTCGTTATAGCCGACTGAATGCTAGCTTATGTCAGAGGAGCTGTAATTTGAAAACCAGGAAAGGTGAAGGTCCAATGACTGCTCTCGATTACAATAATCTGTTATCATAGCTTTATACAGGGTTATTTTAGAAGTTAAAAGAATAAAATTTTGTAGGTTTAATAATAAAGGATTTTTCTTCTGAAATCTGATAAGTTTTTTGTCATTGGTGAACATTTTCCATTTTGTGGGTTACGTCGACATGTTTCCTCACAAGCGTTGCTCATATCATAAGTCCCACAACCGCAATATGCAAATGTACAACTTCCCTGACAAATATAATATTTAAATCGAAAATTAATCAATAGCTATTAGTATCGTTAATGTTTAATTAGTGGTTGTTATAACCGACTGAATGCTAGCTTATGTCAGAGGAGCTGTAATTTGAAAACCAAGCATTGGTGAACATTTTCCATTTTGATTTGTAAAATTTAGTATGCAAATTTATTGCATGCCACAAACACCACCCAAGAAATGGCGCCAATTTGTTTGTGAAGCGATGTAGTTTAGCTGACGTCATTAATAATTTTAATATCCAACAATTAATAAACTATTTTGAGTTTTGAAAGGAATTTCCAAAACTCATCCCCCAAGGGGGTGAAATAAGGGATGGAAGATTTTCATTTTTTTTTACATAGCTTTAACTTTCATCCCTTACTTCACCCCCTTGGGGAATGAGTTTTGGAAAATCCTTTCTTGGGTGGTGTTTGTCCCTCCCTGTCATATAGTGGACGTTTTATGGGATGTTAAGATGAAAAGTTTTCTTTAGGAAACAAATCTGCTATTGTCAAATATAGCACTATATCTTTGAAGACCCTTTATCTAACTATAAAAGACGAGCAATGATTGGTGAAGTCATGTTTATGTCAGCGATATTGCAAATTATTAGGATTGTGTCCTCAGGCTACCAAGCCTTCGCTTCGTTACTCATCTACTACTTGGAATGCCATCTGCATTAGTCTGTTTTGGTAATAATATCTTAGGATTTTTCCCTTGGTAACCGCTAAAGAGTATTATGAACCCATTTCTTTCTATAGGTGTCGTAAGAGGCGATTAAGAGACTATAAATCAGATGATGAACAACAGCGATCATTTGTGCCAGCTGCTACGCTTTTACCAATGGTTTTGTAAAAAGATTGAGTATATTTTTTACCAACAAATTGACTCTAAATACATACATAATTAAAAGGTTGTAGACAATAATCTAAATATATAAAAGAGCTTGTCCTGACTGACTGACTGATTCAACAACGCCGAGCCCTAACCGCTATAGATACAGATCTGAAATTTTAAACACAGGTTCTATGCACGTCAAAACTACCCACCAAGAAGGGCTTTTGGAAAATTTATCTACCAAGGGGGTGAAATAAGGGATGAAAGTTTGTATGAAAGTCCTTTGTTTCTTGAGCTAGATTCACACAAATTTGAATTTAAGTTTCTGGTAAAAAATAAAGAAACACGTGTTAAGGCATTTCTTAAAAATCACCCTTCAAGGGGGTTAAAAAGGGAATGATTTTTTTCCGTATGTTGGTCTATAAGTCTTTCATTTTTAAAGGTAGAATTATAGAAGTTTGTTTCTGAGCTCTTGGTGAAAAATAAAAAAGTACGTGTTTTAGGATTTTTCAAAATTCATCCGCTAAAGGGGTGAAATAAGGGATGAAAATTCTATAAAAATTTTGGATTTAGGCTAATAAAAAGAAATAAATAAACGTGTTTCAGCGTGTTTAAAAAATCATCCCCCAGAGGGAGATCCCTCCCGAGGGAGAGGGAGGGGGAGAGAGAGAGACTGCACAATACTATACATTGTCTGAATTCCACGCGGGCGAAGCCGCGGGCACAGCTAGTAACATTATAATAATTAAAAAACTTCCATAACACTAGAATGTTGTACCCAGAAAATTGGAGACAAAATAAAACGAATCCAACAAAATAACTTAACCTAAGTGAACCAATTAAACCAGCTCTCAGCTACAAGTCATAGGTTACCAGATGCTTAAACCAGTACTCTGCTAGATGATTAGTCTAAAAAGCATGGAGTTTCATCATATAATCTGATAGACATGAGAAGGCCAGCAATCAGTTGCCTCACGTTCAAAGCATCCGGCATCTTGTACAAAATTACTTAGTTGGTAACTGAAAACTATGAACATCTTTATGACAGTGGTAATTAATTAATTAAAAAGGATTATAGGATGCTAAATTGAAAGGCAGAAAAGAGGACGAACCATAAAACTATTTTAATTTAAGTTTGTGTTGCGATCGTAACTTTCAGGGTTATTTACATAAAAGCCGGTTACGCGACCGATGCAAAAATAAATAAAGTCGATAGCCGTTGAATTCGACTCCTTTTGCATGACTTGGAGACAGAAAGTTCGTGACCGTCACCTTAGAAGCCTCACCAAGAAAAACCATCGAATTTCTCGATTCCAACTATGCCATAGTTTCGTTATGAAATTGTAGCGAGATCGTACATACCGGAAAGTTACGTCAGTACTATCAAAGAAATACATAGGCATTGGTGAGGCTTCGGCGTGACATTAACCCCAGCAGCCTCACCTTCGTACGCGTAAACGGCTGCAGTGACCAACACAATATCCATACAAAAATTTTGTAGTGAAATTGTTACGAATGCGTACACACTGCAAAAAACTGTAGTTCAGTATTTTCACAGAAAAACATAGACATTGTTGAGGCTTCTAGGGTGACGTTCACTCCAGAAGCCTCACCTCTGGTACATGAAAATGGTTGCAGTGATCGACATGATTACTATATAAAATTTTCGTAGTAAAATTGTAGCGAAAATTAGTAAAAGAAACAAGTACTGTAGTTTTCAGAAACATAAAGAAATAACGCCATAAACTTCTACACACAAATAAGTACAAGTTCAGTCACGCTGAAAAATGTATGAAACAATGAAAAATTATGATTTTGCGATCTTATGTATTGATTAAAATACATACATACATAACATCACGCCTTGTTCCCGTTGGGGTAGGCAGAGACCACAGTTCTCCACCTGCTACGATCTTGACATACTTCCCTTGCTTCCTGAACCTTCATCAATCCTTTCATACATGCTCGTCGGTTTAGGGTACTTTTAACCTGGCCTTTATTCAGAACGTCTTGATTAAAATATTTTGTAGAATAGTGTAATTTACATGAAGTACGGTCAACCGCTTGTCGGTAGAAACTTTTTCAACTCTATTACGACGCCATAAGGTCCAAAAGTGTTTCTACTGATGTGCGGCCGTTTGTACCATAAGAATTTACGTGAAGTATCTTTAATAATTCAAATGTGTCAGTTTCAATTTATGGGAACAAGTCTTTTTAGAATAGAATAGAAAATCGTTTATTTCACAAATAACATAATTAAGTTTTTACAAAAGTTTAACAAACATTTGGTAGCTGTTATAGCGAAAAAGGACATACTCAGCCTTGTGCCGCAACTGACGTCGCGGCGCTGATTTTCAGTATGCTTACTGGAATAAGTTTATTTCGCACCAAACCAATTAAATTTTCAATGTATATTTGAACACGACTGTACATTACTAACTAAAATAGTTTGTATGTAGCAGTTTGTGAAGTTATTTCTTTATGTTTTATTTTCAATTTTTTTATGTTACAAGTGGGCAAACAAGCAGGTGGGCCACCTGGTGGTAAGTGGTCACCACCGCCCATGACACCCACTGACTATGTTCCTTATAACTACACTTGTTTCTTTTACTACTTTTCGCTACAATTTCACAACTAAAATTTGCTGATCATGCTGATCTCTGCAGCCATTTCCTTGTACGAGAGGTAAGGCTTCTGGTGTGAACGTCACCCTAGAAGGAGGTAAGGCTTCTGGTGTGAACTTCAACCTAGAAGCCTCATTAATGCCTATGTTTCTCTGCGAAAATACTGAACTGCAGTTTTTTTGCATTAAGTACGCATTGGTAACAATTTCACTACAAAACGTTGGTATAGGAATCATGTCCGTCAATGCAGCCGTTTACGCGTACAAAGGTAAGGCTGCTAGCGTTAACGTCACGCCAGAAGCCTCACCAATACCCATATATCTTTGGAAGTACAGACGTAACAAATTTTTACGTTATGAACGATCTCGCTACAATTCCACAACAAAATTATGGCCTTGGACGAAGAATTGTGGCTCATTTTGCATGTGTGTCAAAAGCAATCGGCTAAAGCTGTCAGAAAAAACAAGTTTGTAATTTTTTTTATTCTCTCAAATATACTCTGGTTGGGGACCACCTGGGTCAAAGAGTACAGGGTGTACCGAAAACTGAAAGGGCGTGCTCAGTCCACGAAACTGAACAACTTTCCCAAAGAAACATTTTTGGGAAATGAAAAAAAATTTCGAAATCCCCATACAAAATGTTCGATCAGAGCGTCCTTGATCAGAGTGAGCAATTTGTATGGAGAGGTCAAAAATTATTTTAATTTCCCAAAGTGTTTCTTTGGGAAAGTTGTTCAGTTTCGTTGACTGAGCAAGCCCGTTCAGTTTTCGGTACACCGTCCCTTACACCCTGTATAATAACATAGGGGGAAAAAGAGTCGCACCATGAGGCTTTTTTCTTTCTTTTTAGGGTTCCGATACCAAAATGGTAAAAAAAGGAACCCTTATGGTGCCGCTCTGTCTGTCTGTCTGTCTGTCCGTCTGTCTGTTACACCTCTATATCTCAGCAACCATTTATGCTATCGACCTGAAATTTGGAATAGTTTTAGAATATAGTTGTCCGACTTAATTGCACATGAAAATTTTTTGAAAAAAGTATGATTGTGAATGTAAAGGGGGCCCAAATAGGGGGGGTCAAATTTCAAATTGTCGCTACTAGGTCGAGTGGGGTATCATATTATGAAAGGGCTTTACTTGTACATTTTAAAATATATTTTTGTATTTTTTTTGAATTTCTTAGTTTTCAAGTTATGATGAAAAATGTCAAAAAAAATACCATTCCCCCCCCCTTATCTCCGAAGTTTGAGTAAAGAAAGATCTGAATTAATTACAGTTGACAGAGGTTTATGTAAACTTTACAGCAAAAATAAAACGATCTTTCTAAGTTGCACAGTTTTTCAGAAATCTGCAAAAAACCTTTACAAACAAATTTAGTTTTGCGGTCCTGAAAATGGACTTTATTGCTTCCAAAAATACTATAGGTATATCGGAACCCTCGGCGCGCGAGTCCGACTCGCACTTGACCGGTTTTTTATGGTGTCGTGGCTGAAAAATGTGTTTGTAAGCGATGGAATAAACGAAAAATTTTTTTTATAGGTATAAAAAATGTATCCAGGTAGGTTTGACGGTATGTGTGGCGCAGTGTCCAATAATAATAAAATATAAATATAATGAATATTTGGGATATTTTATTTTCACACAAGGCATCTGATCCCAAACTAGGCAAATCCTGTACTATCGGCATACATAAATAGATAAATAAAAACGACACACAAAACAAACACCTTTATTTTCATTACTGAAATGTTTTTCCTGGGCGGGATTGAACCCACGACCTACAGTGCAAAGCCGAGGCACTACCATGGCACTACCGAAGTAAAGCTACCAGCTGCGCACCAACAAAATATACCTAAGTAATAGGTGCGCCGAAAGTTCTGGGATAGATTATCGGTTGGAGTAATTAACGAAAAGAGAAGTTTGAGTGGTGTTACGCGTAGTTTTTATTATGCCACAAGTAAGCAAATGAGCAGGTGGCCCACCTGATGGTAAGTGGCCACCACCGCCTGTAGCACCCACTCTCTTATTAGAGGCGTAATTTGACCCTAATATTAATTTGGCATAAGTGGTATTTTGCGGGGTTGGTGTTTTGCGTACAGGTGGTGTTTTGAGTATGTGGTGTTATGCGTCTACAGGGTATTCGCTTCCAGATCTGGGTGTGTCGATGAAAATCCATACAAAGGAGTTCCAAAGACAGCTAGGTGAGACAGGCTTGCCAGCTCTGGGTCTTTACATCGCTTTGTTTACCATAAATCATCACCAATCTAAGAGATAAAAATTTAGCAATGTTGTCATTAGTCTAAAAGCATTATTAAGTTTTCGACATTAGGTTTAATATGAACATGCTCATCTCCACTGCTATCAGGAGATATCAGATCGACAAACTCGCGCTTAGGGTTCCTCAGTCAAATAAATATACCTACTGAAACAATGAAGCAAGCTCTTTCAGCATTTGGTATACCCTGTTTACTAGATATTTGCAAATATAATATTTGCATAATATCCAGTCAGGTAGATAGATAACCAAATCAGAATCCAAATTATAATATATGTATTAAAATAAGCTTAATAAAACCTATATTGAGTACATTTTTGCATTATGGTAGTAAGGGAACACCCCTTATATGAACTACAACAGACAAGTAGATAATGCCGCAAGATACCTTGCATGGAGATTCTTGGTCATGCAAAGTTTCATCAACATTGTTTGAGCCGTTTTTGTGTAGGTAGATTATTTTTTTTATTTACTTTGTATACAGCAGCAGCAGGACAGCTACCCTCAAAATGAGAGCCAGATGTATAAGTTAGAATTAATGCAGTGGAAATGAGAGCGCAAAGGAGTATGATTGGTATTAAATTGAGTGACAGGATTAGAAATAGTGTGATAAGAGAACGGTGTGGCGTAAAAGAAGACGTGGTGACCAAAATCGAGAAAGGGATGCTGAGATGGTTTGGTCTTGTAGAGAGGATGAATGAACGAAGATTGACGAAAGAGATCTACCAGGCGAGAGTGAATGGAAACGTTGGAAGGGGAAGGCCTCGGCGAACGTACCAGGACCAAATTCAGGACGTTCTGAATAAAGGCCAGGTTAAAAGTACCCTAAACCGACGAGCATGTATGAAAGGATTGATGAAAGTACAGGAATCAAGGGAAGTATGTCAAGATCGTAGCAGGTGGAGGACTGTGGTCTCTGCCTACCCCGACGGGAAAGAGGCGTGATGTTATGTATGTATATGTATGTATAAGTTAAATGCAACACATTTTTAATAAAATTAGAAAAACTTTTTTTTTTCTAGAATACAATACCTTTCTCGCTCCACTCGAAAGTAAACTTGTCATGTTTGTTTCACCATCTTTGCCGTGGACTGCCACGCCTTCTTTCTGTCGGTGGCATCTATTGGATGATAATTTTCGCCCACAAGACATCGGGTACCTAAACTAGTCAAGTTGTGATTAGTAAAATAAATGAATTACTCATACGAAGAGCGACAGAAGGATCATTAAAAACTTAAACATTCTACAAGGTCTAACAGACAGGGTATATTATCAACCCTGGAGGATGTGCAACCATGAAACTAAACTACTTTCACTACGGAACATAATAGGTCAAAATTCGAAAGAAATTGTTTGACCTGTACTTTTTAGGGTTCCGTTCCTCAAAAGAAAAAAACGGAACCCTTATAGGATCACTTTGTTGTCCGTCTGTCTGTCTGTCTGTCTGTCTGTCAAGACCCTTTATCTCACGAACGGGTAAAGGTATCAGGTTGAAATTAATACCATATACGAGTATTAGGATCCATGAACCACACAAGATCTGTTTTTTTTTTTTTTTACAACGACGCAATCAAAAGATATGGCATTTTATGTCCTCATCTCCATATATTTATTCAAAAATGCAAAACCTACAGGGTACTTCCCGTTGACCTAAAATTATGAAATTTGGCAAGAAGCTAGGTCTCACAGTACAAATAATGGGAAAAGTCTGAAATCATTAAATATTACAACTTTTCTCACAACTAATGGTAACCAATTGTGGTGAGCCCCCGTTTCAAGAATATTCATATAAGAGAGGGGTCAAGTTGGATGTTCGCTGAGGCGATTTTTGTTTTAGTTCTATTTAAAAACGGGAACTGTTACAAACTTGAAAATTGGTATGTTTATAGTGCATAAGCTATAAAATAACAACAAATAATAAAATTTGGTCAAGCGCGTGTCGGACTCAAAAAATCTAGCACATTAACTTACTGAAATTTCAACTAATACAATTATGTTTATGTGGTGGTACGGAACCCTCAGTGCGCGAGTCCGACTCGCACTTGGCCGGTTTTTTATTTTTTACTGTGTATCGGCTTACTCTTGACCTCGATCTAGCCCAGTGATTAGGTCGACGATGGAACGAGCTTGCCCAGAAGAAGCCCATTCACTCGCGACTTAAATAGATTCCGGTTATAAGAGCTCGGGAATATAGACGCAGGCAGAGAATTCCACTCCTTAGCGCTAAATAACTTAATGCGCTATCAGCAGCGGAATTAGTTTCTATGGGAGGTAAATTTTTTTTTGTATGTTGACGTATGCTCCTTAAGTTGTTCAGTTTCATGGACAGAATCACATCCTTTAGGGTAAGTATACCCCTTTTTTGTTACACCCTGTATTTCTGAATAATTTGGAGTGCCACCTAAAAATTACCTACGGAACCATTTCAGAAACAATATTTATGCTTGTTAGGTGCTCTGACATGCACTTGGCCGAATTATTTCTATTAGTTTGAACTTACATAACTTTTAATGTGCGATGGTTATCGTTTGCTAGAACTTTGGCCCTTCCATCTTGTTCATTGGAAAGTATGACTTTAACCTTGAAAGTTTTCACATAAAATTCAAGTTCATCCAATCCATTTTTTTTTTACTTTTTGTTGTTTTCTTTTGGAATTTTGTTTTTGGTAGATGGATGAGCTTGTGGATGAGTCAAAAGGCAAAAATTAAATGATATGCTTTGAATTGGCTCCATTTCATAAATTATAATCTACAGTTCTTTTTTTATCACCCCCATCCCAGATATTTAAATTCCCAAGGAACATAGGTCGAAATATGAAAAAAATTTTCGACCTCCCATATAGTGTGCTGTCAGCTGATGCAGTTTTTATGGACCTATATGTTATTTGTTATGTTATATGTTTTTTGGGAAAAGTTGTTCAGTTTCATGGAAATACTCGGGGTGATAAATTATAAGGGTGCATTAAAATTAGATAGATAGGAAAATACTTTATTGTCACACACAAAACACATTAACAATAAAAGGAGACTCTTAAATCTAGGGTGACAAAGGCGGTCTTATCGCTAGGAGCGATCTCTTACAGACAACCTTTGCATGCAGGAAAGTTTGAATGAAAACTGTAGTAGTGTGCCAATATACTTATAATATTAATATACTACTGCAATACAATAAATATAAATAAATAATGTAAACATATAATGTAACTAAGTATAAGAATAAATATATATATATATATATTCTAATAAATATATAGATATATCTATATCTATAAATATATACAGGTAAATAAAATACATACAAACTTGTTGCAAACTATGGAAGAGTTTTATTAAGGAAATGATTATGTAGTTTTGTTTTAAAAACAGCAAGAGACTTCAACTGACGAATATCAGACGGCAAATCATTCCAAAGACTGATTCAAATAATTATAAATGGCTTACAATTTATAGCAAATAGAATGCAACTAGACTCTAGATAAACTTATTGAATCTCTGTTCAAGGGAACTTTTTTTAGCTTTAATATAGATCACACAGGTTAAGTTTTGGTATTGAAGATGATAGAAGCAGAAGCGAGAGTAAAATGTCAACTTCGTCGCAGGTCCCTTCTTCTTCCTCATTAATGATCATTCATCTTCATCATAACATCCCATAACACGTCCACTGCAGGACAGGGAGCTCCCTCCAGAACTTAAGCAAAAAGGTGTGGTACTTTGGAAGGGATTTGCCATAGTCAACTAGCTTGTAAGCGTTGCGGCTGGCGACCGCTGTTGTTGGTGACCGCAGTATGTAAGATGGAACGATACACAGAAAGATGCTGCTGCCCATCCTCCGGTTCATAGGTCCTTAGTAGCCTCTTACGACACCTACGGGTAGAGATGGGTTGGTACTATTCTTTGCCGGCACCACACGGGACATCATTACCTAAAATATAAATAACTTCTCCAAAAACTTGGCAAAAGCTACTGCTTTTATCAATGCAGCTGGGAGGGTGTGCGTGCAGTCTTTGCTAGTGGGTTTTTTACTGTCGCTTCTTTTTTTTCCCACATAGCACCACTCTGTTTGTGAAGTGACGTAAATGTAACTGACGTCATTAAGAGTTTTTTAATATCCTACAATGAATAAAGAACATTTAGATTTTTTTTTGCGGAAAGAGGCGTCATGTTAATGCAATAGATTTGAACGCTGCCTTTATCTGAGATGTTAATGTATGTATATATTTCACCATTCAAATTATTTTAAGAAGAAGAAAAGCGTTTGTTAATTACAAAAGCTTTGAAAGGTCTATCAGGGCCCCGATCGTAGTTTTTGAATGATAGTACCAAAACAAAATCATTAAACGGGATCAAATTCTTAAATACAAGGTGTAAGGGACGGTGTACCGAAAACTAAAAAGGCGTGCTCAGTCAACGAAACTGAACAACTTGAAAAAAAATGTTGATCTCTCCAATCAGAGTAAGCAATTTGTATGGAGACGTCAAAATTTATTTTCATTTCCCGGAAATGTTTCTAGAGGAAAGTTGTTCAGTATCGCCCTTTCAGTTTCGGGTGTAAATACCTTACTGGGTGATACAAATGTCACCAAAATTCAGAAGTATCTTTATAAGAATGACATTTGTTTATAATAGAGTAGTATTCGATTGATAATTTTCATAAATAATTTTCATAAATTTAAAAATTTCGTAAATTTTCATTTACCTTTTATGAGTTTCCCTGGACCTTGTCATATTAAAAAATCTGAAATCATTCGCATATTTTCAAAAATCAGGCTCCTGATTGCTCTATCGCTGACCCTGACCGTTTCACAAATTCGTCATCTTTAACAAGAAGCGTCAATAATGGCTTTAAAGACCATAGATTAAAAACCAACATATTAGTCCGGCTCACGACATTCGTGTACCGTTTGACCTGACATGACATGCCTGGAGCTATCAGCTCATTGATTCTGACCGGCACACATGCGCAGACGCAAGATAATTGTAACATTTGTAACACGTGAGCTTTTACTCACACTAGCAAAGGTGGTGAGAAAAAGGTGTATCTCGAAAAGGAAAATTTAGGGTTAACTGATGTAAAAGGAAGATGACGAAGACCGATCGTCGTAGAGATCTTCTGTTGAAGGCCTATGCCCAGCTGTGGACGTCTTTTGGCTGATATGAAAATGTAAACGGACATAAACGACTTAATTTAGTATGTTTTAGTTTAGTTTAATTAATCTTTTGTAATAAAAATAGGTCAAAATTTTTATATCTTTCACACAGTACATCTTGTAATAAACAAGGTGCCATAAAGAAGGTGTAACAAATAACCATGACGGATGAGAAACTTTTCCCGAGGAACATAGTCTAAGGCCGGTATTTCACTGGGACACCATGGTGGCTGGTGGCGCGACTGGTGGCGCGACTGGTTGCGCTACTGGTGTCCGTAACTAGACACCAGAGTCGCTACACCCTGCGGCCACAGTATTAAGGGCTATATTTCACTGGGAGTGGTAGCGCGACCAGTCCTGCTGCTGGTCGCGCTACTCCCTGTGAAATATAGCCCTTAATACTGTGGCCGCAGGGTGTGTCTTTACTGATGTCTTTACTGGTGTCTAGGTACGGACACCAGTGGCGCAACCAGTCGCGCTACCAGTCGCTCTATCAGTGTCCCAGTGAAATACCGGCCTAAATGTGAGTGGTTGACCAAAAAGGGACCTCAGGGAAAATAATTTGATTTCGAGTAAATCGCGTTTGAAGTTTCGTGTAGAGGCAGTTTTGCTGCCAAAGGCAAACTGCCTCGGCTCACAAATTAATTCATAAAAATAACACTACGGCACCTAAAAATATTCTGGTTAGACCAAAACAAAGCAAAAAGACCAGAGATTAAAAAAATTAAAAAAAAAACGTTTTCCAATCCCTCCAGGTCCCTTTTTGGTCACAAATATGAGAAAAAAATAACAACTTTCCATGCACTTTCGCATCAGCTGATAGTGAAATTTTTTTTTCGTATTCCCTCAAGTTTCTAGGGAAAAGTTATGCAGTTTCACAGTCAGATATGTCAGTTCATATCCCATTTCTTTTAGGATTGATATACCCTTTTTGTTACAACTTGTATTATGGTCATTCATTACAGTATGGTAATATTTAAGGAAAAACATAAAAGCTTTTAATTTTGATTGATAACTTGTAACCTTCAATCTTTACTTTATTTTCTTTCTAAGGAAGGCCTCTACTGTCTAAAACAATTACTAATCATTTTAATACTAAAGTAATTAAGAAAAAATAAATAAACATTCATTTTGTTTTATGAACTTCCTTTTTAGGATCTTCAATATTTACAGTTTCTAAATCATAGTTAAGTGGCGTATTTATCGCCGGCCTTAAAATATTTAAAGCCCGACTTACATCGTTGTGGATGTCGGAATTCATGTTCAAAAATAATTAGTGTATCGGCAATATCGATCGCGAAATTGAGCAAGATACGTCACTCACACAAATGCATAGTGGGAATCTTCTGTAAGAAAGGTTAGAGCCGTGAGGTTTACTCAGTTGCTCGGTGAACGAATATAGTAAACCATATAAATAGGTTGCACAGTACTACAACATTACATTCGGTGTTCATCCTTTACCTAAACAACAGCTTAGACATGAAGCTGGTAATTACTTTAATATTAAGTCTTTGAACTAAAGGGCGTAAACTAAGTTCTGCCTTTTCGTGACCATAATATTACAAGTTTGAAAAGTTTCGTTAAAATTAAGATTAATAATATGTCGTGTCTGTGAGTGCTCTGGGAACGTTAAATCAAAAGGAAATTGCTCCACAGCCTGGGAATTTGTACTTTGAAAGATTCTTTAGATTTCATCTTATCTCTCGACTGTCAATGAGATTAAAACTGATGAACTAAAGACGCCACAGCTAAGTGTTCCAAAACTATTTACCGCCAGTAACAAAAAGCGACTTTATAGATAAAGCTCCTTTTAATCTACTGCTGATACCGTAAAGGAAGTGTCAACAGGAACTTTATAATTACTTTTATATATTTAATCAAATAACTGAGATTTAACTTAACAAGCTTTTAGTAATTAGTTGTAAACATGGCAGCTGCTTTGTTTAACATATTTTTTTGTTGTCATCTGGTTCTGGAACACTTTTTAACTGTGGCGCTAGTAGTTACTAATTTTTAACGCTTTCGTTAAGTGATGATTGATTAGTGACTGTTTTTGTGTTACAGCTTATAGTACTGTCGGTGATAGCGTGTAGCTATGCGGCGAAGTTAGATAGGACGTACCTCCCACCCGAAAGCGCTGCTACAGCTGGAGGCAGCCCGGGATCTTTGAGCGCACCGTCTGGACCTGGATTTGGAGCGACTCCTGCTAGAGGCTCTGGAACTACTGGATTCCAGCCCTCTGGACCTTCCACTTTAGGACAACAATCTGGGCCTGCTGCATTTGGACAACAATCTGGGCCTGCTGCATTTGGACAACAATCTGGCCCTGCTGCATTTGGACAACAATCTGGGCCTGCTGCATTCGGACAACAATCTGGGCCTGCTGCATTTGGACAACAATCTGGGCCGGCTGCATTTAGACAGTCATCTGGAGCTTCTGATTTTGGACGTCCATCTGCTCCGTCTAGCTTCCCCGCCCAAACTGGGTCATCTGGATTTGGACAATCTGGACCAAGCCAAACTGGCCAGCCTGGTGCTAACTACGGACAGACTCCATCTAGCTTTGGTCAACAGTCAGGTGGCTTTAACCAAGGTGGATCTTTCAACCAGGGAGCTCAAGGTCAAGGAGCGTTCAACCAAGGGTTCCAAGCACAGCCACGTGCTCAATCCGCTGCTGAGCAAAGCGCTACAATCCTGAGATACGAAAACGAAAATGACGGAGAAACCTTCTCATACGCTTTCGAAACATCCAATGGAATTTCGGCTGAAGAATCTGGGGTTGCTACTAACGGTGTACAGGCTCAGGGTGGCTTTGCCTACATTGGTGATGATGGTCAGAACTACCGCGTGACCTACACTGCTGATGAAAATGGATACAGACCTCAGGGTGATCATCTTCCCACTCCACCTCCAATCCCTGAAGAGATCCTCAGGTCTATTGAAAGGAATGCTGCCGCTGCTGCTGCTGGTACTCAAGAAGGTATAAAATTAGACTATTTTTAGGGTTCCGATACCAAAATGGTAAAAAAAAGGAACCCTTATGGTGCCGCTCTGTCTGTCTGTCTGTCTGTCCGTCTGTCTGTCACACCTCTATATCTCAGCAACCACTTACGCTATCGAGCTGAAATTTGGAATAGTTTTAGAATATAGTTGCCCAACTTAATTGCACATGAAAATTTTTTGAAAAAAGTATGATTATTAATGTAAAGGGGGCCAAAATAGGGGGGGCCAAATTTCAAATTGTCGCTACTAGGTCGAGTGGGGTATCATATGAAAGGGCTTTACTTGTACATTTTAAAATATATTTTTGTATTTTTTTAAGTTTCTTAGTTTTCAAGTTATGATGAAAAATGTCAAAAAAAATACCATTCCCCCCCCCTTATCTCCGAAGTTTGAGTAAGGGAAAATCTGAATTAATTACAGTTGACAGAGGTTTATGTAAACTTTACAGCAAAAATAAAACGATCTTTCTAAGTTGCACAGTTTTTCAGAAATCTGCAAAAAACCTTTACAAACAAATTTAGTTTTGCGGTCCTGAAAATGGACTTTATTGCTTCCAAAAATACTATAGGTATATCGGAACCCTCGGCGCGCGAGTCCGACTCGCACTTGACCGGTTTTTTTCCTGTGTCCTGAGGACAAAGATGAGGTTGACGATGGAACGAAAGGTCAAATGACTGGGTTTTAGTTTGCTGGGTGAAGAAACATGACTTTAAAGTCATTATATCATCCCTTAACACGTCCACTGCAGGACAGGGAACTCCCTCCAGAACTTCAGCAAAAATGCGTGGTACTTAGGAGGTGATTCACCATAGTCACCACGCTTGTAAGCGTTGCGGCTTGCGACGGCTGTTGCTGGTGACTGCAGTATGTAAGATGGCAAGATACACAGAAAGATGCTGCTGCCCATCCTCCGGTTCTTATGCCCTTAGTCGCCTCTTACGACACCCACGGGCAGAGATAGGTTGGTGCTATTCTTTACCTGTCCCGTGTAGTGCCGGCAAAGAATAGTACCAACCCATACATACCGGTGGGTGTCGTAAGAGGCGACTAAGGGTTAACTGGAGGATGGGCAGCAGCATCCTCCTTTGTATCTTACATCTTAATTACTGCGGTCACCTACAACCGCGGTCCATGGTGCCAGCCATAACGCTAACAAGCGAGGTGACTATGGTACTTCCCCTCCACATTTTTCCAGCAAAAGCTAGAATTCTGGAAGGAGCTCCCTGTCCTACAGTGAACGTTTCATGGGATGTTATGATGATTCTTTACCGGCATCAAACGGGACTGACTTCATAGTACGATAACGAATTTACACTTACATTGTTTCATTGAAGAAAACTGTTAACTGGTATTTTTTGTTACAGGCGCCTACAACCCCGAAGAAGACGATGACTCTGTCTCAGTACAAGCGTACGGTTCTAACAGTGGATTAAATGGTCCATCTTCTTTTAACCAGCCACAGAACCTACCGGGACAACAGAGTGCTTATAACCAAGGTGGTGCATCGAACCAAGGTGGCGCTTACAACCAACAATCAGGAGCTTTCAACCAACAGGCCTCCAACGCTGGCTTCCCTGGAAGTAGAACTCCTCAGGGTCCCTCTAGTCAATCTACCTTAGGCGCAGCTGGACAGTACAGCCAAAACCAGGGACCTTCTGGACAATTCAATCAAGGCGCTCAAGGATTTGCTGGACAAAACCGCGTTCCTGGCCGTGGATCTCAAGCTCAGAACGACAACGGTTATGAATACAACCGCCCTCAGGCTAACACACAGATCGGATCGGGAGCCCAAGGCCCGTCTGGTCAATTCAACCGACCTACTTCCCAGGGATCTGCCTTTTCCCGACCTTCCGGACCATCAGGCCCTGCTGGACCTAGCCAAAGCTCTTTTAGTGCCCAGACATACAACCAACCCGCTAAAGGCCCTTCAGGATCCTTCCCTAGACCTTCTGGGCCTGCTGGTCCCAGTCAAGGATCTCTTGGAGCTCAGACTTACAACCAACCCGGTGCATCCAGACCACAGACTTACAACCAAGGTGCTCAGCAATCATCAGCTTTCTCTAGGCCTTCTAGTCCAGCTGGCCCTACGAGACCGCAGTTCAACCAGGCTGGTCAATCTGGATCTCAAGGATCTTCGGGAGCTCTCAGGCCTTCTGGACCAAGCCAGGGTAGCTTCGGTCAAGGACAGTACCAACCTCAAGCTGCTGGCAGGCCCCAAGGTGGTGCAGATGGATATCAATACACTCGCCCTGCTCAACTAGGAGCTCAGGGTGCCCAGAGACGTCCTCAAGGATCGCAAGCTCGTCCTCAGTCTAACTTCGGATCACAGGGTGCTCAACGGCCTGGTGCCCAGGGATTCCAGGGCTCCCAGGGACCTCGTGGCCAGACCTTCGAAGGGCCCCAACAACCCCCCAGCTTTGATGAACAGGAGGGTTACAAATACTAGAACCAAAACCAAAGTTTAGTGAAATTATTAGATAAATTAATTATGGCATTATAGAAAATTACAAAAAAAATAAATATAGCAAATATTTTGTACATAATAATGTATAGAATGCTAAGGTAGAGAGGGATCACTGTGTGATGAAAAGTGTAGGAAAATAAATTTATTAAATAAATGCGGAAAGCAAGTTCTTAAAATACAGTTTTTTTTCCTGCAACAAATACAAACCAACTAACGAATTTAGATCGATGTATATGTTACAGTCAAAACCCATAAACCAATCAATAAGCTTATTAGCCGGCCAATAACGTTATTGACAGAGGGTGTCGGTCAAACTCGGCTCGTGCGTGATGGTCGCAAGATAACCTGAACCAATATAACCGATCCCGTTGGGATCGGTTAGGTTGGGTTCACTTTAGCTAACGAAATCTAAACATAATAAAATCAGTCAATAAGGGTTTTGACCTACACCCTCAGTCAATAACGTTATCGACCGGTCAATAAGCTTATTGACTGATTAAGGGTTTTGACTGTAACTTATGCAAGTAAAACCTTAAAGCTCGATAGGTTGTTAATCTGCCCAATAAACTAATGAAAACCACTTTTTCCAAGGTCTGAATACGATAAAAAAATCTACCTTCGATAAAAACCTCACCATTTTTAGGGTTCCGAACAAAAATGGTGAAAACGGAACTCTATTGCGACTTCATCTGTCTGTCTTTCTGTCACACCTGTATATCTAAGCAACCGTTCATGCTAATGACTTGAATTCTAGATTCGATTTAGAATATGATTGCCCAATTTTATTGTAAACAAATGAATTCGAAAAATATTATTATTATTATTCTTGTAAATACCGCTATTTGGGCCCCCTTTATAAGAAACATATTAAATTATCGTTCGGTTGGGATATCATATTGACCTTTAATTCATTTACCTATTTGGCCATTCCAAAATATATTTTTGTATTTTATACGACTCTTAGTTTTAAGTTATGATGAAAAATGTATAAAAAAAACATTATCTCCGAACACACACCTTATCTCCGAAGTTTGCGAAAGGAAAAGTCTGAATTAATTATAGCTGACAGAAGTTTTTATATAACAGGAAAATACAACGATCTTTCTAAGTTGCACAGTTTTTTAGAAGTTGGCAAAAACCCTTTACAAACAAATGTAGTTTTACGGTCCTAAAAATGGACTTTATTGCTTCCAAAAATACTATAGTCCGACTCGCACTTGACCGGCTTTTTATTGTATTTTTATAAGTATATGTTCTTTGGGAAAAGTTACGATTAGGTAACGAAAGAGTTAACATTTTTTAGTATCTTTTGTACCGCGGTGTTATCTCACTTTAAAGCCAAACTTCACGAAAACGAAGTCGTAGGCATAGCTAGTTCAAAATAAATCTATTGGTACAGTCAACGACATGTCAAGTTTTACACTTGCGGTGCGACTCTAGCCCGTACGTCTGTTGTAATAAGGACAAGGAAATAAAAAGCATGCTTGATTTGCTGTTCAATAGTTCTTGCAAAGGTTAGGCTTAGGTTACAGTAACAGTCTAGCTAAAGGCATTTACAACTTGCGCAAGAGTAACTGTCACATTATTGTGTCTCATGCGCTCGCAAACCAGGAATCAATTATTATTTTGAAATATACACTTTATTTTATTTTTTACTCTAAATATTTCAAGTGGCTGTTCTGTTCATAAAAGTGAACAACTTTGACACAGAACGAATTTTGACATTTAACGAGCTAAAATATGACAGCAATATGGCTTTCCTGCCTGCGTCTGTGTTCTCGAGTTCATATAACCCGAATCTATTCAAGTCGCGAGTGAATAGGCTTCTTCTGGGCAAGCTCGTTCCACCGTCGAATGTCTGTCCTCAAGACTATTATAGGTCTCCATACCACCAACCACAGGATATATTCCGAGATATATTCAATCACCATGACATCCCATGAAAACGTCCACTACAGGACAGGGAACGCCCTCCAAAATTCCAGCTTTAGCTGAAACAATGTGGAGGGGAAGTACTAGGTTGATCAATAAATTCTTGAAAACGCAATGAAACTCTAGGAAAAGTATATGTAAATTGTATTTATTTTTCAACGTAATCACCTTTTAAGCTAATACATCTTGAGTAGCGTTTTGCAAGCTGGTTTATTCCCTTAGAAAAAAAGGCTTGATCCTGGGACTTGAAAAAGGCCTCTACAGCATAGATCACCTCATCGTCACCATCAAATTTTGTACCACGCAATTGCTTTTTCAGGTGAGAAAAAAGGTGGAAATCACTCGGCGCTAAGTCCGGAGAATATGGTGGGTGCTGCATCAACTGGAATCCAGCCGCTTGGATGGCAGCGCCTGCCACATCAGATCTATGGGCAGGGGCATTATCGTGATGAAAAAGCACTCCAGCACGCAATTTTCCTCGACGTTTATTCTTTATTTCTTCACGTAGTTTTTTGATTAATGATGCGTAATACTCTCCAGTAATTGTCTCTCCTTTCCTTAAATAGTCGATCATTATTATACCTTCCGCATCCCAGAAGATCGAGGCCATTATCTTTCCTGCGGACGCAGACACCTTGAATCTCTTGGCTGGCGGAGAATACGGTCTTTTCCACACCTTGCTTTGGCTTTTCGTTTCCGGGTCAAAATGGTGTACCCATGTTTCATCAACGGTTACGAAACGAGCACAAAAAGAATCTGAATTCTCTTCAATGATAGCTAAATTTTGCTTTGAAATGTCAACTCTTGTCTTCGGGGAACCCAGCGCGCGGCCACCTTTTTGAAATTTAAGCTATGAGTTAATATAGACTGAATTGTTCCAAACGAAAGCTTTAGAACCTCAGCTAAATAACGAATGGTCACACGTCGATCTTTCAAAACGATTTCTTCGATTTTATCAACATTTTCTTGCGTAGCGGCCGTTGTTGGCCGCCCGGAGCGAGCATCGTCATTGCAGGCGGTTCTGCCACGTTTAAATTCGGCGCACCAGTATGCTACTGTCGAATAAGACGGAGCATTGTCTGCCAAAGTAGCCTGCAATTCTTCAAAAACACATTTAGTAGAAAAAATTTTCAGGCAGAAATATTTAATAACCGCACGAAGTTCGAGCTTTTCCATTTTGTGTACGAATCGAATTCCCGCCATACGAGTATAAGAAGTTCAAAAAATATTATTGGTAATAGTTTTTTTTTCTTTTTTTTTTTTGGCTTTGGCTACTAATGAATTTAAGATTCGAACAAAATAGATCGCATGCATGTAACGCTTTTATAAGTATCCTCTTTCAAGAATTTATTGATCAACCTAGTACTATAGGCACCACGCTTGTTAGCGTTACGGCTGGCACAATGGACCGCGGTTGTTGGTGACCGCAGAATGTAATAATGTAATGTTGGGAAATAAAAGAAAATTTTTACCTCTCCATACAAACTGTTCGATCAGAGTGGGCAATGTGTATGGAGAGGTCAAATTTTATTTTCCATTTCCCAACATATGTTTCTTTGGGAAAGATGTTCAGTTTCGTTGACTGAGCACGCCCTTTCAGTTTTTGGTTGACCGTCCCTTATACCCTGTATTCAATACAGTCATTCTTTTGTAAATAGCTTTTTTTTTATTTGTTAGAGAATATATCTATGGTATTGTTATTTAAAAGATACAGCCTTACAGTGCAACACGGGTATATTGGTGGATTTTATTTTATTTTATTGTCGATGGGCTTACTCTTGACCTTGATCTATAAACAGATGCGCGTGAAATCAAGAAGTGAAGAAGCTATACAAGATCTCTTTACTTTGCGCAACCTGCCATTGCTGGTGACCCTTACAGTGATCCTAGTTTTGGAAGTGGTAGTGCTTTTCACCAGAAACGCCAGCATGAGCCGCTAGACAAAATTACATCTAAGATCAAATGTCACTTTCACAATTGTGTGCTTCGCTCGGTAGCAAAGTTATTCCACGCTTCGTGCCTTGAAACCCTAGCTTTTTCTTTGGAACCCTGAAATCCCAGAATTTTTCGCTTACTCCAGTTTCAATACAAGGCATTCGCGCGAAAAAAAAAAAATTGCTGCCTTGCTAAAGCGTTTATATGGGGCATCATGCTAGCGCTGCTGACCTTAGTTCGTAATGTACAATCACTTTTTTTTACGTCACAAGTGGACAAACTAGCAGGTGGGCCACCTGATGGTAAGCGGACACCACCGTCTATATTAACACCCACTGTCTTATTAGTGGCATAACTTGACAGTAATAAGACACTTCGTAGCTCCTCCAAGTAAGACACCCACCCACCCTGAGAACTAAGATGGTATGTCTCACTGGCTAATTGTACTTCAGAGAGTGTGCTCAAGAGCTTCATGAGCTCATTCCACATTCCCCCTTTTACCATCGGGAGTGTAATGTATTTGAATAAAGTTGCTCGACCGCGAACTTGCTTGCTGGCAACACTCCTGATGAGAGACTCGAGGCAAGCGGGTGTGCGGGACAGGCTCCCAAATAAATCTGTTTTAATTAATATATCACCTTTACCCGACCCTGAATAGGAGACACTAAACACCACAGGGAGTCCAGACGCACCGCAGGATATCACCTAAACTTGGCTGATATTCTACACATTCGCACAAATGATATTATTAAACTATGATAATATCGAAAAAATTGCAGTACCGGCCACACTATCTACAACATAATGTCTGCCATATCATCATATCATGTGGGTTGCAAGGACGACGACCGACCTCACCAACCCTGGTATCAGACTAGTTGAGCTGCCAAAGGCCTCTCGACTACATCAGTCGATAGTAGTCAGGACCAACGGCTCAACATGACTTCCGACGCACGGCATCATCTAACTTTTTGGACAATCAGGTGATTCATCCTGCGATGTCCAAACCAAACTGCAAAGGAATTTTTGTTTGACTGTGTCCCCACCGGGAATCGAACCCAGAACCTCCGGATCGAGAGCCGAGCCCTCTAACCACTACACCACAGAGGCTGTTAGTCTGCCGTCTGCTGTGCCTCTTACTTACTTTCAACAGTCCCTATCTACTTGTCCTTGATCAAATCAAGACCGTTATGGAATCCACAATGCTCTAAACGAAATGTCAATTGTAATCACAGCCAATAAACAAACAACCACAATTGAATTTTGATATTAGATAAAATGACATTGTGATGATACTTGATTGATCTCTTTGGAATGATAAATTTTCAAAGAACAATGCCGAACTTTATCCTAAGTCACTTTTTACAGTCAACGACAAGTTAACAATCGCAGTCCGACTTTAGCCCGTACGTCTATTGAAATAAGAACGGTACAAAGTCCATGTGTCAAGCTTGGTGAGGTCTTGATTGTACACTAGCGTTGTCAAATTAGGATACAGAAAAGACAACATATATTATATGTTACTAGCGAATACCATCATCATAACAACCCACAAAAAGTCGACTGTAGGACAAGGAGCTCCCTCTAGAATTCCAGCTTTTTTAGAACAACGTGGAAGGAAGTACCATAGTCACCACGCTTGATAACGTTGCGTTGCGACTGGCACCGTAGATCGTGGTTGTTGGTGACCGCAGCATTTAAGAAAGTATGATACACAGATGGACGCGGCTGCCCATCCTCTGGGTCATAATCCCTTAGTCGCCTCTTACGACACCCACAGATACAGACGGGTTGGTATTATTCATCTCTACATATGATACTAAGGGTGTAAATATACATGTCCCGAATTTTTTTATGGTCTAGTAACTATTGTCCGCGACTATATAAGGTCCTAATGAAATAGTGAACATAATTTTAGTATGTTACTCAGACCATCAAACTGAACAACTTTACCCCAGGGACATAGGTCGAAATACGAAAAACTAAATTTGACCTCCCATAATAAATGCGCTACCAGCTGTTGCAGTTTCTATGGGAGGTCAAAAATTGATTTTCGTATTTCGACCTATGTTCCTTGGGGAAAGTTGTACAGTTTCATGGTCTGAGTAACACACTAAATTATGTTCACTATTTTATTAGGACCTTATATACTTACCAGTGTTTACTTCAAACTATTAGCTTTTAAACAAAAAAAGTTTCATTATAATCGGTTCAGTAGTTTTTGCGTGATTCTCGAACAAACATATAAACAAACAGACAAAACATCCAAAAAATCAGACTTTGGATTCAGGGGTATCAAAAGCATACGTGATATTTTTTTAAATATCAATGTTCAAAGTAGAGATAGATAAAACCAGCTTATAATTTTCCTTAAGGAGTGATCACAGCTAGCTGAATTCAAGGACTAATTCGTCATACATTGCTGGGAGACTTGGTTATGTTAATTGCAATATCCTTACTACAACGAGCAATGTATGCCGAATTAGTCTTTGAATTCATCCAGGTGTGATCACTCCTTTACCTGCATCTTCCTCACACTAGCTTAGTTCTCAGCTGCTGTTTCTACATAGTACACAAATCTCGCCGAATCGGTCACTTTTGGTTCGACAACTCCAATTTGTCAGAAACCGTTTGGAGGTGTAGGGTTACCAGCTAACGTCAAACAACAATCGGACAACTTTCGTCCTTTTGTTTTGAATTTGACCGGCTATTTTTATGTTACAAGTGGGCAAGGGAGCTGGTGGGCTACCTGATGGTAAGTGGTCACCACCGCCCAAACACCTACAGTGGCATTGTATGTCACTCATAATACAGCATAGCGTGTTGCCTACATTGAGAACTAAGATGGTATGTCTCACGTACCGGTAATTTAACTGGTTTATTACCCGTCGAACCGAAACACAGCAGTGCAAAAACTGCGGCTTTACGGCAGAAATAGGCAAGGGGGTGGTACTTCCCCAGACGGACTAAGCACAAAAGTCCTACCTCTTTTTAAAATTACCACGATTACCCCCCACTTTCTGAGTTTGAATTTGTTTCTAAACCTACATTATTCGTATGGAAAGTATTCTTATCGTTTCGTTATGGTTACCCTACCTTAGAGGCATCTTTACAAACCCATCAATTTCCCTATTTACATACCAAACAGTAATCATAGTCCCCGGTGGTAGACCTATGAGCTTTAACGCCAGAAGGTAATTCATAATTTAACAGAAATCACAGGGAGGTGCGAAGCTTGTTACAAATATTTTGAAACCGTTTCATCAAATTGGAATGATGAAATGATAATTATAAGAGATCGTGTGAAGAAGCATTATAGTGTGGTCTGTAGGAATTGGCTGGTGTTTATTTTCTATTTTTTTTCTGTCTATGGGCTTACTCTTGTCCTCGATCTAGCCCTGAGGACAAAATGAGGTTGACGATGGAAGGAGCAGGGCCAGAAGTAGCCTATTCACTCGCGACTTAAATAGATTCGGGTTATAAGAGCTCGGGAACACAGACGCAGGCAGAGAACATGCGCATAATAAAAGATGTTTAAAAGCGCTTTGTGTGGATTTGTGTAATATCAACTAAATATGAGCCGCCTTTTGCCCACATTTTATTACTCGTTATTTGTAAATGTTTCTTTATTAGTGTGCAATAAAGTGTTATTCATTCATTCATTCATTCATGAGTGATTTTCTGCGGTGCGTCTGGGATTACCGATGGTAGAACGGGGATGGTGGGAAGGGGGACCTATACATTCTACTTATACTAATTTTTTCTTTACAAATTACTGCAAATTTTACGTGCCAATTTGAAACGCCCCAGTTAGTGTCCCGTGAACTAATTTTTAACCGACTTCAAAAAAGGAGGAGGTTCTCTATTCGATCGTATTTTTTTGGATTACATGTCGACTTGAGTTAAGTTTAATGGACACTACATCGATGCTTTCATCTTACAACGCCAAAATGGTTATTCATATTTTTAACACATTAATTTTCTATTTATGTAAGTGGCAAGATACAGATATTTTTTTCAATTTCTGAAACAACATCAGGCAAACACACAATTGAACATTCTATTTCCAAAATCCTACTTCCTACTAATCCTACTAATATTATAAACGCAAAAGTTTGTAAGTATGGATGGATGGATGTTTGTTACTCTTTCACGTAAAAACTACTGAATCGATTTTAATGAAACTTTACAATAATATAGCTTATACATCAGAATAACACATATGCTACAATTAATTAACCTGCGCAGACGAAGTCGCGGGCACCAGCTAGTAAAATATAATAAACATAATTGATATTCATTAAAATTCCTTAGTTTCTAATAATATAATCCAGATCTCTACTGATGCCGATGAAAATACCTGCAAGAACATTATAAGATGAGACACAACATAATTGAGTGGATAGCCGTGTGAAGTGAAGGCTTGATGTAATTATAGTAATTTCAGGAATTTTTTGATAGTTCAATATTGATTCTGGAGGAGTTGGTGTTATTGTTCCACGTTTATAGTAAGTACCTGGGCGACCGAGCTATGCTCTGTATGATTAAAATATCATTGGGTGAGCAAGCTATGCTACTGAACAACAGATGGCGCTGTTAGTTTCTTGAACGCACTGAAATACGCTAAGAAATACGATAAAAAAGACGGTGAAAACGAATTTTCCCAGACATGAGACCTAGCTAGAACGATTTTTTGCCCTCAAAAACCCCTGTATACAAAATTTCATCGAAATCGTTAGAGCCGTATTCGAGAAACAAATTACAAATATATATATGTATATATACAAATATATATATATATATATATATATATATATATACAAATATTGCTCGTTTAATAGTATAGGATTTGAGTCTTTTAAACATTAAATTTGATCTTCCAGCTCATTCATCATCGTCACGACATCCCATGAGACGTCCACTACAGTACAGGGAACTCCCTCCAAACAGCTTTTGCTGAAACAATGTGGAGGGGAAGTACCATAGTCACCACGCTTGTTAGCGTTACGGCTGGCACCATTGACCGCGGTTGATGGTGACAGCTGAATGTAAGATGATACGATACACAGAAGGAAGCTGTTGCCCATCGTCTGGTTTATTAACCCTTAGTCGCCACTTACGACACCCACGGGTAGAGATAGCTTGGTCCTATTCTTTGCCGGCACCACACGGAGCATTAGCTCATTATAAATCAGGTTAGTCTGGGGCCCGATTCTTGAATAAAACAGCTTCTTGCAAGCAGGATAAATCATGAAATATAGGTGTGACCTCTCAGAAGATTGACCACCCATGTAGAAACTCTCAAATTCTTTGTAACTTGAAGTATTTTTGTAGTAAATTTGCACGACTACATAAAGAATTCATTGACAAGTCCGTTCGTGATGCAGCAATACCAATAATTGAATCACGCATGTACAATCAACGACAGGTCAAGGTTGTAACTCGCAGTGCGACTCTAACCCGTACTTCTATTGAAATAAGAGCGTTACAAAGTCTAATGTGTCAAGCTTGATGTGCTCTTGACTGTACCTATAAGCAAACGTGCAATATTATCTCAATAATATACAAGGATGTAAGGAACGGTGTACCTAAAACTGAAAGGGCGCGTTCAGTAAACGAAACTGAACTACTTTCCCTAAGAAAAATTTCTAGAAAATGAAAAAATTTTTGGTCCTTTCCGTACAAATTGCTCAATCTGGTCGAACAGTTTGTATGAAGAGGTAAACATTTTTTTGTTTCCCGAAATTGTTTTTTTTTTTTTGGGAAAGTTGTTCAGTTTCGTTGACTGAGCACGCCCTTTCAGTTTTCGGTACACCGTCCCTTACACCCTGTATAAGTCGTACAAATCATGTAAGGTTTTAAGTCTCAAGATGTCTTTCTGCTTGCCTGCTGTCTCTCTGTGTAAAAACCAGTCTTTATAAAATCCCCTAGGTTAGGTAGCTGACTCCACAAAATGAAATATTACTGACTAAGCCAGTTGTGAGTGTGATCTACTTTATCATACATTTATTTATAAAAACGAATTAAATTTAACCTTCAAATAGTTATTAAAATCACTGAATAGGCACACATCTATTGTTTTAAACAATAAATGCTTCAATTTATACTGACCTCGCTCTTAAAGCTCATCCATAGTTTAGTTTATTCCACTATGTACCTATAAAGCTACATCAAATAAATTCGATTTCCTAAAACCACTGCCTTCAAAAATTTTACTCACTTACATATTAAAATTGTTTCTTCGTTTATTTTTCAATCCATGCGCATAACAATTTTAAATTTCAATGTTATGAACTTACGTAATTTTTTTTTTCATACAATATGAAAAAATGTCTACAACAACATAGCGAAGGTTTTTACACGATAAAACGAAGATAAGAAGAAAAATTTGATTTTAAGTTCATCATATCACAGAAAATATTTTCATCAATCTAAATTTAGTTTTGGCACAAATTTTTCTAAATATCACGGGTTTCGCTTCCAAAGTCCAGTTATTTAACTCATAAAACAAGCAACTTTCCCAAGGAAAAAAAAAATACTTACGTGAAAATGTTTTTTAGATTTCTCATATTAAAATGAATCGATTAAAGTGCAGAAAGTAAAAAAAAAATTGTGAGTAAAAGATTCTTTCTACATAAAAAAAATAAAACATAAAAACATCATTTATTTGTTAAAAATTGTTTACAGAGTTTTTGCATCCTGGCCCCCAAACTAGGATTCCCTGTGCTATGGGAAGCCAGCTCTTTCATCTAATTATAAACAATTTAAAGTATCAGTAAAATAAACTAGCTAAATACTGTAATCAAATCAAATAAATGTTCAAATTAAAATTTTGCAAAACTAAAAAAGAATAAATTTTGCCGAACATGGCCGAACATAAAATGTGGGTAAACGCAAATCAGAGCATCTTGTCTAGCTAGTTCAATACAATGTAATGTGCGAAATGTAGTATAAGCCGGGAAGTAAGATAAAACAGTAAAGTAAGTGAGTCAAGCGTTTTGGTATGATGTTTATGATTTGAATGTATTGAAACTTACAACAAAATTTATGAAATATATATATTGTAGTAGTGTTATTGTAATGTAATCTAATATTTATTTAGAATTGGTGCATAAGTATTAAAGTAGTTTGCGAGTGGGATAGCGGTATGTTGATTGTGATCTACGGGAAAGTTGTTTGTTTTCATTATTAGTAGAATCACTGGGCACAGAGAAAGTATTGAAAGTTCACGGAGCACGAATTTCTCAAAACTAATGTACAGTCAACTGTCAACGACAGGTCAAGCTTGACACTCGCAGTGCAATTCTAGCCCGTACGTCTATTGAAATTAGAACGGTAATAAGTCTCATGTGTCAAGCTTGATGTGCTCTTGACTTTACTATACACGTACGTCCGTAAACAAACTTTCCCGTCAGTGAAAACTGGAGACCACATCCTTCCACCTGCTACATCTTGACATATCCCTTTGCTCCACGAATAACCAGTATTTAATTTATTCCTTTTTGAGTGAGAGCTCGCGCTTTAATAACTCTCTATGAATTATATTTTTCGGAGCGCAGTGGAACATACCTATCACCAGTTATTAGCAGGCTCATTAACAACCCACTAGAAATGCTCACGGCAGATTCGAAATAAATTACAATTATGATCGATCATGATACAAATAACTCTACTCAAAGTACATTACTGTCTTCACAACTTGTTCATCAAAAATATAAGATACTATAGTCAGTTTTATAGTCGTAGAGACTGTCAAAGTAGTCAGAAATAAGTCAATAGGAGGTGGTGGTCAAGAGGTGAACAAAATACTTACCACTAGGTGGCCCAACTGCTTGTTTGTAGGTATGCCTTCTTTTGACATTTTTATATCAAAAATCTCAAAAATCTAGGTATTTGAAAAATAATATTATCCGAAGGATGTCCTCTGAAGACAAAACATGGTCTTGATAGACAAACGGATAGACAGACGGAGAACAAAGTTATATAACAAGGTTATTTTTTTTTCTTTCTGAGGTACATAATCCTAAAAAGGATATGATAATATATGAACAGCAATGGACGTAGCTACATATGTCGCCTTACTACCACTTTATCTTTGATTTAAACGTTCAGTAAATAGCAGCTAAAGCTCGACACTTAAGCACGACTAGATCCTAATGTGATTGAAATAAGAACGGTATCAAGTCTTATTTGTCAAGCTTGACTGTACCTAAATGATGAGTTTGTAAGTTAGATTAATAAGATTTTGAAATGCTAACCCGTTGACCTAAACCAATCAAATAATCTAGATTAGGATAGGTTATAGTTCAGATGAATCGACATAACTAATAGATGAGATTTATATTTTTTAACCCTTGACATAAATATTTCATAGCAATAAAAAATCTAGAGATACTCTCTGATAAGAGCAAGGTAAGTGATTAGAGAAAAAACCGGCTAAGTGCGAGACGGACTCGCACACAGAGGGTTCCGTAACACTATAACGGGTGTAAGGTACAGCCCTCCAAATACTGAAAAGGCATGATCAGTCAACGTAATTGAACAATTTTCAGTGAAAATAACTTTCAGGAAGCGAAAAACAAATCGGCCTCTCCATACAAACTGTCCAATCAAATTTGCAATTTTGTATGGAGAGGTCGATTTTTTCTTTCATTTCCTGAAAGTTTTATTCGCTGAAATATGAACAGTTATACTCGTACGTTGACTGATCATGCCCTTTCAGTATTCGGAGGGCTGTCCCTTACATCTTGTACAGTACCTCGAGCTACACTGGTTCAAACTATAATGAGGTAGTAATTAACTGCACATTAAAAAAAGTTAAATTGGCAAATCAAAGAAAATCCCATTCCTAATCAAAATACTGAAATATAATAATTAAATTGAGTTCGTGACGCATCGCTATTAATATGTCGCAGCCATATCACATAAGATGTCCCGTGTGGTGCCGGCAAAGAATAGTACCAACCCATACATATGACTAAACGTGTAGATCACAATTCCATCAAACTTGAAATTGGTAGAACTGACTTCTCTTACATCATTGAGGATCCTGATCCTAACACTTCTGTCGATCTTCTTGTATCTACTTCATCTAATATTATATCTAAACACACTCTTTTAGTAAAAGTACCTAGGAAAAATAGAAACATTAAGCCCTGGATCACTCCAGGCTTAATGAGATGCATTCGTAATAGAGATAAACTTCACAAAAAAGGAAGAAAGAATCCCGACAATCCTGTTATCAGGGTTACATACACACGCTACAGAAATTTCTGTAATAATTTATTAAAGAAATTAAAACGAGTTTATGAGAAAAGCGAGCTACTTAAGGCCAAAACTAGCACAAAATCAACATGAAAAGTCATCAAAACCATAAATAATACAACTAAAGTAAATACTCCACCAAAGGAACTTTTGAATCTAAGTGACAATGTAAAGACTTCACTTAATATGGTCAACAACTTTTTTGTTGACATGGGAAGCCACTTGGCATCCAAAATAGTCCCTCAATCTGATAACCTTTATCATCCCTATCTAAAACAAAATAATATTGCAAACTCATTGGCCTTAATCGATAAAGAAGTTAAATCAATCATAACATCTTTACGTTCTGATTGCGCTGCAGGTATCGATAATATAACTGCTACTACTCTTAAATTATCAAAAGATACACTGACTACGATTATAACTAACATCTGCAACAAATCAATAACCGCCGGTATCTTGCCTAACATTTTTAAGATTGCAGTCGTGCATCCCATCTTTAAGAGTGGGGACAAGGACAGTGTAACTAACTACAGACCTATATCCGTTTTACCTACCTTATCGAAAATTTTTTAAAAGCTTTTAAATTCACGCTTATTAAAATACTTAACTTTACACAATCTTATATCAAGTAAGCAATATGGGTTCAGACGTGGTATTTCAACTGAAGACGCTGTGCCTGACTTAGTGAACAGTGTTGTCAATAAATTAGATAGAAAGGTCAAATGCCTAAGTATATTTTTAGATTTGTCTAAGGCATTCGACACTGTCCATGTCCCCACCCTCCTGGCTAAACTGCAAGACTCTGGTATACGAGGGTTGGCCTACAATTTATTTAAGGATTATCTTACTAATCGCAAACAGTGCTTTAAAAGTGTCTCGCACTTTAGTGAGGCTGCATCCATCTCATACGGTGTCCCGCAAGGTTCCATTCTGGGGCTGACTCTGTTCTTGTTGTACATTAATCAACTTTGCAACCTCCCCAGGTAGCAAAATGACGTCTGGGACGAAAAAAGTACGTCATTTTAAGGTCAATTTAGGGTCAGTACTACATTCGTCGAGATAGGACGTAAAACTGACGTCATTTTAAGGTCAATTTAGGGTCAGTACTACATTCGTCAAGATAGGACGTAAAATTGACGTCATTTTAAGGTCAATTTAGGGTCAGTACTACATTCGTCGAGATAGGACGTAAAACTGACGTCATTTTAAGGTCAATTTAGGGTCAGTACTACACTCGTCGAGATAGGACGTAAAACTGACGTCATTTTAAGGTCAATTTAGGGTTAGTACTACATTCGTCGAGATAGGACGTAAAACTGACGTCATTTTAAGGTCAATTTAGGGTCAGTACTACACTCGTCGAGATAAGGCGTAAAACTGACGTATTTTAAGGTCAATTTAGGGTCAGTACTACATTCGTCGAGATAGGACGAAAAACTGACGTCATTTTAAGGTCAATTTAGGGTCAGTACTACATTCGTCGAGATAGGACGTAAAACTGACGTCATTTTTTGGTCAAGACAGGGTCGGTACTACATTGGTCGGAATCGTTCGTCTAACTGACGTCATTTTTAGTCAGTTTATGACCGTACTGTATTGGTCGAAATCGTCTGTCAAGATGTCGTCACTTTCAGTCATTAATGTACCTACTTGTGATCAATTAACTCTACGAATAAAATGTACCTTAGATTATAATAATACTAACATGTACCCAGTGTATATTGAAAAGCCATCGCCGCTCAGTCGGATCGGACCAGAAAGTTCATTCATAAATCATAGCCGAAGTAATGAATATAGCTTCCCGGCGCATAATGTCACGTTCGCAAAATGTCAATGTAGGGTACTGCATTCGTCGGAATCGTACGTCAAACTGACGTCATTTTTATAGTAATAAATATATGTAGGAGATGGCGCTGTACAAAACGCAGCATTTTGTATATCGTGGTATTGAGATTTTTTCTCGTAGAATGACCCTCTCGCAGTATGACGTGGTATGTAGCCGTGACATTTCCTTGGTGGTGGAAATGTGGGGTTATAGGTTATACCTATAAATAACGTTCCTAGATGGCTAGATTGGTTAAAGTGACTTAACATCACTTATAACATCACATCTTCAGTTATGCAGCTATTTATTTTTATTAAGCCACCTACAGCAGCGCCGCTTTGCCTTTGTCTTGAAGCCACGTCTACAGAATGAACTACTACAGTACGTCGTGAGTACGTCGTAAGAGACGTCATCAGTACGTCGTAAGAGACGTCATCAGTACGTCGTAAGAGACGTCATCAGTACGTCTTCAGAGACGTCATCCTACCGTCCTCATATGACGTCATAAGGCTGTGACAATAGTACGTCATTGGCTGGTCATACAGACGTCATAATATGACGTCTCCTACGTCGAAAATGACTGTATTATGACGTCATTTTGACGTCATTTTGCTACCTGGGTCTCTATCCCAAATTGTGAGTTCTTTACATATGCTGATGATACAGCTCTGTGTATCTACGGTTCAGACTGGAACGCCGTACGGATGAATGCAGAGTCTGCACTTAAAATCGTCAGTAAATGGTTATCATTAAATCGTCTTTCCTTAAGACTGCACTCCGCGCACACTAGCGCCCTCATCAGAATTTAATTAAATTCTTTGAATTGGAGACCAAAATGAAAAATTGAAGAACTGCTAAGTGTTCTTTGTCAGGATAGCGTTATTTTAAACTATTACAATAAGCTTTATGTTATCTTGTTTATTCAAAATCCTTTGAACGGAACGCAGTGGCCACCAATCTCCGTTTTAAGGATTTTGGCAGGGAAACTATAATTTGTAAATATTTGTACGAGCCAAAGAAACTTAAATTGTAAAAACATTAGTCAATAAATAAATTATTATTATTATTATTATATTATTATACATACCCGTGGGTGTCGTAAGAGGCTTGTAGACATAAACTGGAGGATGGGCAGCAGCATCCTCATTTGTATCTTACATCTTACTTACTGCGGTCACCTACAACCGCGGTCCATGGTGCCAGCCGTAACGCTAACAAGCGAGGTGACTATGGTACTCCCCCTCTACATTTTTCCAGCAAAAACTAGAATTCTGGAGGGAGCTCCCTGTCCTGTAGTGGACGTTTCATGGGATGTTATGATGATGACGATGATATCGCATAACACGCCGTATTACAAACGGCTGGCTATTATACAAAATGCTGAGAAATTTCAAATTCGCCGTTTTACATGATGGCGCGGCGGCAGCATTTCGCTGTTTTACATAACGGCGGCAGCATTTTACTCGCTTTGCTCGGTCGACTCGTGCGTTGTGATCGCAAAATCATCAAAACATCTACTGCACATCAAAACATCTACTGACGACAAGTAGTCTATATGGTGACTTTTAATTAGTTCTTGATAGCCAAAGATATGCATGTACTCATGAAACTGAACAACTTTTCCCAAGGAACATAGGTCGAAATACGAAAAACCCATATTTGACCTCCCATACAAATTGCGCTATCAGCTGATGCAGTTTCTATGGGAGGTCAAAACTTGATTTTCGTATTTCGACCTATGTTCCTTATCGAGTATAGTATAGTAGTATGATGAATAGATTTACAAAGATGATGACTATGCCATTTGTTCCACAATAGAAAGGCACGGACGGAAAGAGAGTGAAACTGGAAATTGGTATTGCTCCTAGGCACCTCTATCTACGAGTATGTGATGCAAGGGCGCCTAGGCCAAGCGGGAGGAGGAAAATTAAAATTTATTCTCTTTGTCTTATGCGCTGCATCGTCTGTCTCAGTTTTCAAAAGGTGGGCTTTTACTTGAAAGCTGAAATCTTATTTAGAAAAGATGCCGCAAAGAATAGTACCAACTCATCTCTACCCGTGGGTGTCGTAAGAGGCGACTAAAGGGTTATTAACCATAGGATGGGCAGCAGCGTCCTTTTGTGTATCGTACCATGTTATATACTGCGGTCAACAACAACCGCGGTCCATGGTGCCTGCCGCAATGCTAGTAAGCGTGGTGATAATGGTACTTCCCCTTCATATTGTTCAAGCAATTACTGAAATTCTGGAGGACGCTCTCATGCAGCGGACGTTTAATGGGATGTTGTGGTGATTGTAGATTAGATGACTACATCAAATTACATCAATGACAAAGAGGTATGATGCTTTGATATTCCAGCGAAACACAAGAAACATTCTTCATCTTGGAGTTGGGTCTCTTTGTGAAACATAACTCTGAAAAGTTCATATGAAAACAAGATACTTTCTCCTTCCATACAAGGTATCCTGATAGATTAGTGGTTGTACCGGGTACAACAACTTGTTTTCAAAGAAGCAGCTACAATATGGCAGTAAGAATATTTAACGAAATTCCAGATGACATAAAAACCTTGCCCAAAAATGGATTTAGAAATGCCTTTTACAATTTTTTATGTGAAAAATGTTTTTATAGCGTTGACGAGTATTTAGAATTTAAGTAAATTTTGACATTGTAATTTTGTAATTAAGAGTAATATAGGTTAATATAACATTCTTTAATAATATATAAATTGAAAGTGAAATGAAATGACATGCATGTATATTATTAATGTGTTAAATAATTGTAATATCATTGGTTAAATATAATCTTATCATAATTATTTGCATGCCAAATTTGTTTATTGGTTAAGTGTGTGATACTAAAAAAAATTTAACAACTTGTAAACCACATTTACTGCAAATAAAGCTTTCTTATTCTTATTCAAAGCCGACTCTCAAAGTAGGCCGTGCTGCAGTGGCATCTTCCAGTTTCTTTTACACTGTCATAGCACGATTCGAAACGGTAGTAGATTCGCTCTATTTGCACTGTATTCTGCATATTATGACTTTCAATAAGTATAATGTAAAAAATCACCATCGAATAAAATAATCCGAAATCTAAAACACCCTCATCCTTAAATTGTACAAAATTACTCAATATGTAAAACCATACCTCTTTAAGACAGGGATAATTCATAAAAGAAACATTTAAACCATAATTAAAACACAGAGGCTCCGTTAAAACAAATGAGAGGTATTAATCTTTTTGGGCTACTTTATGATTAGTTAGAGCCTTCTAATTACAAATATTTAAAACAAATGATCATAAAGTTAAAATGGACTCGATTTAATTAGTTTTTCATGCGTTTCATTATTGGAATATTAATCATAGTAATATTATAATTGTAGATTTTTGTAAGTTTTCCTCGCACAAACAGAAAATAACAAAAATGTGAAGCTTATTACACTATTGCAAAAAAAAAGTAAATTTTCATGTCATAAACCGGGAACCAAGAGACATAAATACAATAATCTACTAATGTAAACAGGTTTTAAAAAAAATAGTTTAAAAATTACAAATGGAGGCAATTTTTTATAAAAATCAGAAAGTTATTTAATTAGGGAAGTCGTTAACATTTGTTGTAGTTTTCCTCCGGAGTAAAATTTTAAAGAGTTTTTAAGTTTTTTATAAGGGAACAACATTTTGATAATAATAACTTCGACAACGTGATACTGGAAACTTGACTTCATAACCGAATTTTAAAATTGTGCCCCCTTAATCCCCCCATTTTAAGAAAATAATTATTTTATGTGAGTGACAAGTATTAACCAACAAGTATTAATTTATTACTAACCGATCTTCCCTGGTCCATATGGAAGTCGGTCGGAATGGCGGCGGTCGGGCTTTGGCAGATGCGGGGAACTCATGAAGAGGTGGGGCTTCTCCGATAACGACAAGTGTGAATGCGGTATTTTTCAAACCATGACACACTTGCTGTCGTGCCCTACCTCTCCAGTTTCCTGCTCTCAGAAGGACCTTTTTGAAGGCAACCAAAAGGCTATTGATATGGCTACTTTTTGGGCTAAGCTATTATAGTCAGTTTTGCAATTGACTCGAAAAGAAGAAGAAGACCACATTAATATTTGCTCAGATAAGTTGTGACTTTCGGTGTGACAAAAGTCGGATGAAGTTGGGCGTGGATTTGTATATAATATGTAGAAAACTGATCAATCTGTCATAAATCTGTTATCAATCCTTTTTTACGACAAGGTTAAAATAGAGCATCAATCAAGTGTGCGCGAGCCATACTTATTGTAATACGATCATTGAAGCTTTATTAAATGAGCTACAGATTATGTAAGAGTGAAGCAAAAATAAAATTGTAATGTATAATAAAATTAAAAAATATAAAAATAAATTTATTTTACGAATAAAGTCGTAAAGGTGCTGCCACAACGGTATTCAGACATTTTTAAAATAAAAGTAGCTAAAAGTTCAAGGTTTAAACAACTTTTGACCAATTTGCTAACGATACTCGTACGTATTAAAAACAATTATTTAAAGATTTATGGCGGTTCATTAAAAAAAAACTGTTAACATATTCAAATTAAGGCACCTTTTACTTGACAGTAGTTTAAACAATTTAGGGATATAAATAGTTTTATCCTCAAGTCCATATTAGTGAATAAGTTATTAGTGTTATTACCGTTATAAAATCTTCAAATACCAAGACAATTTCTTCAATAACTGATCAAATTAAAGAAAATCATCGTATCCGAAATTCAAGACCACAGATTCTACATATAAATAAAGTGTAAGTTTTGTCTTTGTTGCATTCTGCATAAGACCGTTTTAAACAATTAGACGTCCATACATATCGTGTGGCATGTTATGATTGGGCAACTCAAGTGCACGATTTTGAACATCTCCTATCAAAGTAGATCAAGTTGGAAGCTCCAAGTATAAATATAGTACACGATTACTGAACACTATCAGTTATCTTGTGGTCTTCTGGAAAGTGCATCGTAAAATGAAAAGAGAACTGGTGCGTAAAAATACTATTTTTATGATTTTTGTTTGGTGGATAGTGCAAATGGTGATTGATTTTATTATATCTAGACAACGATCATTAATTTTCATACATAAACATAGTCACATTCAGGATTCGAACGAAAAAGAGTACCTGATTTTATTTTGATAGACCCTGTGTTCGGAATAATCTACAAAGTAGAAAATCGCAGAATTTCAAAACCACAGGCAGGATTTGATCCTTCGTCTTTTCCGTCAGTACCGGAGACGCTTTTGCCAACTAATGTGGTCCTGCCTGATGTTGTGAAACTTTCGACCTTGGTGCATAGCGATGCTGGAGGTTTGATACATATATTAGGGTTGCTACACACATGTTCGATTCGGCATGTTCGGTTCGGCTTTTTTAATACAACGGACAACTCTAGTTTTAAGAAAAAGCCGAACCAAACATGCCGAATCAAACATGTGAGTATAAACTCTATTTGTAATGACATTCAACTGGGGATCTTCTAGTGAATATCACGAATTTCTGGGGGTTGCTGTGTCACTGGACATCTCGAAGACCTTCGACAGGGTGTGGGATGCTAGTCTGATGAGCAAACTTCCTGCATACGGCATTCCCGCTGACTTTGAGTGATCGGTCGCTCCGAGTAGTGATTTGTAGAACAAAAAAAAACCGGCCAAGTGCGAGTTGGACTCGCGTACCGAGGGTTCCGTACCACCACATAATCATAATTGTATTAGTTGAAATTTCAGTAAGTTAATGTGCTAGATTTTTTGAGTCAGACGCGCCCTTGACCGAATTTTATTATTTGTTGTTATTTTATAGCTTATGCACTATAAACATACCAATTTTTAAATTTGTAAGTGTTCCCGTTTTTAAAATAGAACTAAAACAAAAATCGCCTCCGCGACCATCCAACTTGACCCCTCTCTTATATGAATGTTCTTGAAACGGGAGCTCACCACAATTGGTTACCATTGGTTGTGAGAAAAGTTGTAATATTTAATGATTTCAGACTTTTCCCATTATTTGTACTGTGAGACCTAGCTTCTTGCCAAATTTCATAATTTTAGGTCAACGGGAAGTACCCTGTAGGTTTTGCTTTTTTGCATAAATGTATGGAGATGAGGACATAAAATGCCATATCTTTTGATTGCGTCGTTGTAAAAAATTGAAATTTTCAGATCTTGTGTGGTTCATGAATCCTAATATATGGTATTAATTTCAACCTGATAACTTTACCCGTTCGTGAGATGAAGGGTCTTGACAGACAGACAGACAGACAGACGGATAACAAAGTGATGCTATAAGGGTTCCGTTTTTTTCTTTTGAGGTACGGAACCTTAAAAATTAGAAGAAATATAAGCGCGTTGATTTGATAAAAAAAAAGTTAAATCAGTAAAATTATTTTAATATTTTATTAATTAGCGGAAAGAAAAAAGCAAGTTATCATATCAATCTTTGGATATTTTGGACCGGTTAGGGTCGCGTTTTTATTTTTTATTTTATTTTCATTTATTTTTATTTAGTTTTAAAACAGTGAGAATTTTCCTGACAGCAGGTTATCTTTATATTACATCCACATAAATTGGTAAAAATGTTAGTGCATACCCTGTCTAAAATCTCTGTGCACGCCACTGCTTGATGGCTGCTCCTCTGACCTCATGGCTATTGACGCCGGGGTTCTTAAGGGTCTGTTCTCTCCGCGACTCTTTTCCTGCTGCACATCAACGACCTACTTGGTCCTGGTATTGTTGTGTACGCAGATGACAGTACTGTCGTCGAGAGATATATGTCTAGCGCAAAAGCCAGCAGACACGAAATACGTTCTTTGAGAGAGGCCATGGTAGAGCGAATAAACTTGACCTTAAGTCGTGTCTCCTAGTGGTGACAAAAATCTGGTGAGTTTCAACACCACCAAAACACAGGCATGTCTGGTTCACCGCCAAAAGGAGTCCGTACAATCTGGCTCCTACTTTTCCAGGTACAACTGTACAAGTTACCGACAGCCTCGAGCTTCTTGGCATGAAGTTGTCTGCAAATCTGAACTTCGGCGCTAACATTGATTCAAAAAGCTGGGCATCCTCAAAAAGGTTAAGCGATACTTAACTCCTGGACAACTTTTAGTTTTATATAAAGCCCAGGTCCGATCTTGCATGGAAAATTGCTGTGACCTTTGGGATGGCTCAGCTAAATAACAACTAGACGCACAAGACTCGATAGATCGCAGAGCCAAGAAGCTCGTTGGTTATGAGATGCCGGTGAAAACCAAGTTTCACAGTCTGGCCCACCGTCGCAAAGTTGAATGTCTGTCGGTCTTTTACAGATTGTACTTCGGAGATTGTGCTCAAGAGCTCCACGAGCTTATTCCTCCATCTCCCTTCTACCATCGGGAGTCCAGACGCACCGCAGGATATCACCCATACTTGGTTGATATACCGCACATTCGCACAAAGAGCTTTGAAATATCTTTCATAATGCAAATGTCTAAAGAGTGGGATTTTCTGTCTGTCTGCGTCTGTGTTCCCGAGTACATATAATTCAATTTATTTTATTTATTTGGAAAAGTTAACAGTTATGTACACAAGCGTAACTTAATGGTATTTGCGAGTGAATAGGCTTCTTCTGAGAAAGCTAGGTAAAGCCTGACTATGGGTGTCATCAGAGACTGATATACATATACATAAACAGATAAATAACACTCAGACACAAATCAGACACTCGTGTTCATCACACAAATGTTTTGGGTGGAGATTGAACCCGCGACCCACGGCGCAGAAGATGTGGTCACTCACTTCCAACTACACCAACGGGTCATTCAATTGTTCCCTTTCTTATCAAAATAATGCATTATATTTTGAATAGTGATTCGTAATCCATTGTTTAATTACGTTAATTCCAATTCAGTACTATCCCAGATTCGTGTTTCTGAAGTACAGTTGGTGTTCAAACGAAGTTATGGTCAGAACGAGAGTAAGAAATTTTCTAAAAATAATTTCTGGCTAAAATTATTGAATAAAATAAAAGTTTTAAACGATTAAAATAAGACAAAAATATACAGGGTGTCAGCGACGTTGTACCAAAAAACTGAAAGGGTCAGTTAACAAAACTGAACAACTCTACCGAAATAACTATTTTAAGAAATGAAAAAAAAAAAAATTGACCTCTATACAAATTGCTCACTCAGAAAAAGTATATTTTTTTTATTTCCGAAAAATTTTTCTTTGAGAAAGTTGTTCAGTTTCGCTGACTGAGCACGCCCGTTCAGTTTTCAGTACACCTTCCCATACACCACAAATCGAATCATTTTTTTCCATCAATTCAATCAATGCTGTGGAAATGAAAGCGTTTAGGAGTATTATTGGTGTGAGATTGAGTGGCAGGATTAGAAATAGTGTGATTAGAGGCCGTTGTGGCGTAAAAGAAGATGTAGTGAATAAAATTGAGGAAGGAATAATGCTGAGATGGTTTGGTCAAAGAAGAACGAAGATTGACGAAAAAGATCTAACTACCAGGCGAGAGCGAATGGAACGTTGGAAGGAAAAGGCCTCGGTCATCGTAACTGTACCAAATTCAGGATGTTCTGAACAAAGACCAGCTTAGTAGCAACGTAAACCAACGAGCGCGTATGAAAGGGTTAATGATAGAGGAAGTGTGTCAAGATCGTAGCAGGTGGAGGGCCGTGGTCTCTGCCTACTCCAACGGGAAAGAGGCGTGGTGTTATGTATGTATGTATTTATTTGTATTTTTTTAGGTTCTGCTGCTGTTTTTGGCAGTCTGGTCGAGTGCTGCGAAGCTGGGCAGAGGAATATATCTCCCACCTGATATCTCTGGTACTTCAGGAGGCAATGGAAACATCCTCCAACCCCCGGAATTACCTCCCGTTCAAGTAGTTTCAAGTGACTTTCAACCCAACAATAGCTACGAACCAAGCAATAGCATTCCAAATTACATCGCGAACTATGCCCACGAGTTTGGGCCAAACGGGGTTGGCTTTAACGTAGAGCCAAATGTCTCTAATAGCAACTACACAGCTGACCCTTACTTTACCCAACGTGGTAACATCCCGCCCAACGTCCCGAATGTAATCCCTAACCCTCCAAACCACATATCAAGCGCTCTTGCCATTCCTGGTTTTAACAACTACCCGTCTCCCCAAGTAGCTTTTGATAGAAACGCAGCAATTCTGCGTCAAGAGAACCGGAATAACGGAGATGGTTACAACTACGCTTTTGAAACTGATAACGGCATATCAGCTCAGCAGAGCGGAGTGGCTGCTAATGGAGTTCAAGTTCAAGGTGGTTATTCGTATACTGGTGATGATGGCCGTTTGTATAACGTAAGGTAAGTCTTCTTATTTATTTTACCTATTTTAACAAAACACCATTATAAAAGCGTTTGTAGTTTGGGCCAGGTCAAGTCCTATATATTGATTTCTTAAAATTTGCAGCGTTATACATTGTGAATTTTCATTGGTTTGGCTCCTGAAGCCTGCCCGAAGCCCAGTGATTCTACTCATCAAACTGTGCCCGAAGAAAAAAATTTATGGTTGAAAAACAATTTACGCCTTCCCATACAAAATGAGTCGATTTTAGAAGTAAAAAAAATATTTTGGAGTAAAATTTTTTTTTTTCGGAATTTGGTTTGTATTTATTAGTAGAATCACTGGGTTTCGGCCATGGTTTTGGGAATAAAACCAATGAAAATTCAAGGTATGTAGTCATCCTTTTGAGATCTCCACGATGACCGGTCCTGCAGTCGTTTTCCGAAGTGACAGTTCGATAATATCGCTCCATAGATTTAGTACTTTGCAGCGCTTTTAACCAGATTGCGCACTCCAAAAAAAAAATGCGAGCCGAGTAGGATGTGAGATGAGATGAAGCTGTCCCTTTCTAATAGGGTGAACACAATATTTTTGTTGAGTGGGACAAATATTCTGACGATTTGTTTAAAAACAGAAACAAGGGAAGTAAACTGAAAATAAAACTGGAGCGAGCTGCGTCAGAAAGGTTCTTTCAATCATCTATATGTATTGAGACCTACAGTGCAACATGGCCATTTTGGCAGCGAAATGACGTTGATTTGACCGGTTGTGAATTTTGGTTCCATCCCATTCAGTACTTATTATAAGTAAATGTCGCAAAATTATTGTTGTTCAAGTTTTGTAAATTATTTATAAAATCGCAAAGATTTGAGGGATATAAATAAATCAGGTTGCCATGATAACATCAACAAAATGTCATGCAATATCTTTGTTCAAAATAATTTTTACCAAGGAGTTTTTAATCCAGATAAATCAAAAGAAAGTGATATTTTCTGCATTTATCAATATGTAATTAAAACTGAGAGAAAGTTTTTACTTTGCACGCTGAAAATTATTCAATTAAGTATTTAAAAATACGTAAAAATATAAATTTGTGTATATGAAACAAATTCAGGACGTTCTGAATAAAGGCCAGGTTAAAAGTATCCTAAACCGACGAGCATGTATGAAAGGATTGATGAAACTACAGGAAGCAAGGGAAGTAAGTCCAGATTGTAGCAGGTGGAGGACTGTGGTCTCTGCCTACCCCGACGGGAAAGAGGCGTGATGCTATGTATGTATGTATGGAAGTTAACTTTTTGCACGGAAATTGGGCAACTTCATTAGTATGGCAATAATTAGAAAGGGACGAGGTTCATCGACTATGCTATCTTGCTCTGCTCGTTTTGCCGTATATGTAGGTATATGTAAGATCATTGTATCGCGCCGATAATTAGTCTATGGTTCGCCCTTAGACAACGAAATTCCCATATAAAGTAAATTTCCGAACGTAATTGTCGTTGTCAATCCATATTGCTCCGTTGGCTCCGATAATATCGGAGCTCCGACAAAAACTTCGGAGTACCATTTCGGAGTCCCAGCGAACGCATGGGAGCGAAATAAACAATCTATGACCCATTTTTCGTTTATTCCAACGCTTACCAACATATTTTGCACCTATGTCAAAAGCAACCGGCTAAAGCTGTCAGAAAAAACAAGTTTGTAAAACAATGTTATTCTTTCCGTCAAATACACTCTGGTTTTAATGTTATGGCTGCAAAATGTGTTAGTAAACGTTGGAGGAAACGCAAAAAAAAATGGATTACAACTCGGTATTAGTCCGGAAAGATAAAACTTTAGCGTTATTTAGAAAACGCTCAAATTACAAATAATCTACACGTGCGTCTACAGTACCTCTTAACTATGAGGACACAAGATTGATTTTTGAATGCTCGAACAGCAACATGTAGACTTACACAGAACGGCAACGTCGCACTTCACATCATGCATTCAAAATTTTCGGCGGGAAAATGATTTTTGTTTCTAGCACCGAAACCGTTAGACCTAGGGACTCACTTTTCTTGGTGCTTATTGCATCAAATATGCACTCTCTATTGGTATATCGCTCAGCATTCTACGTGCAGTACTTTTTGAGTGAGCGAGATGTCTCCACAGCAAGCCCATGAAAAAATACAAATATCTGAAAAGTTAGTGGAGCTAGGACTTTGAAATATTTGCTTCCTACTGTTCCGAGTAGGTAGTAAATATTAAGCTTTGTTTTATCCTCCTACCTACTATATGTTCCGAAGTATCACCTGGGATGGCTGGGAAAACGTCTCTCCAGCCACCCATAATTATTGATGAAGTGCTCCTACCATATGGACATTTTCGATTCGGCTTTTTTGTGGAACTGTTTTGCTTTTATGTAATCTTCGTAGTTTTCCCTGTATAGAATGGGCTGGCTGACGAGACGTCTCTACAGCCACCCAAAGTTTTCACCTAGTAGTGTGGTCAGTTTTGATGCACTGAATCTGACACTTTACTGATGGAATGAACCAATTTCCACTAAATTTTGGTGTATGCCACTTGGCCATATCTCGCACGGGTTTTCTGGGAAGACGGACACCAAAAAAACAGGCCAACTTTGACATACATGTGTGCGTAACACATGCGCATGACAGCTACGTTCTACATACGTTTCATGTCATAGGGATACGAGGTATGTAGAACTTTTTTATCGCGTTGGGAAAAATTGTTTATGTTGGAAATTGTGTCCTGTTATTTAAATAAATAAAAATTATAATTGATTGAGTATTTGTAGATTTCATTTCAGCGGCTTCATGTGATAGAAGGTTGTTCAGTTAGTAAAGTCATTCAGTTTGAAAAGGTTTTATCAGGTCCTGTCTAAAATTAATTCAGTTTTAATAGCTGTTCAGTTCTGGTGGTTGATCAGCTGGGAAGGTTGCTCAGTTTGGAAGGTTGTTCAGGGAAATGCCATTATGTATTATTTTATGTTATAAGTGAGCAAACGAGCAGTTGGGCCACCTGATGGTAAATGGTCACGACCGCCCATAGCACCCACTGTCTTATTAATGGCAAATCTTGACACTAATAAGACAGCAAAGCGCGTCGCTCTCTTTGAGAACTAAGATGGTATCTCTCATGTGCCGGTAATTTCACTGGCTCCCTTGCCCTTCAAACCGAAACACAGCAGTGCGAACACTGCTGCTTCACGGCAGAAAAAAGCAAGGGGGTGGCACTTCCCCAGACTGACTTTCCACAAAAGCCCTACCACCTTCATCACAAAAGCCCTACCACCTTCATATAGTTGCTTGTAAAGTTGTTCAGTGTATAAGTTCTTCATTATGTAAATTTTTAAAGTTGTTCAGTTTGAAATTTTGTTGTTTGTAAAGGTGTTCAGTTTGTGAAGTTGTTCAGTTTATAAAGTTGTTCAGTTTGTAAAGTTATTTAGTTTGTAAAGTTGTTTAGTTTGTAAATTTGTTCAGTTTGTAAAGTTTTACAGTTTGTAAAGTTGATTAGTTTGTAAAGTTGTTCAGTTTTTGAAGTTGTTCAGTTTGTAAAGTTGTTCAGTTTGTTAAGGAAGGTTAAGTCACTCATTCGCATTTTATGACACATGGGCTGATAAAGACACTTAGTCGCCTTTTATCACGCAAGGGCAGATTAAGATACTTAGCCACCTTTTATGACACAAGAGCAGATTAAAGACACTTAGTCGCCTTTTATGACACAAGGGCAGATAAAGTCACTAAGTCGCCTTTTATGACCCAAGGGCAGATGAATACACTTAGTCGGCTTTTATGACACAAGGGCAGATTGAAGACACTTAGTCGCCTTTTATGACACAAGGGCAGATAAAGTCACTTAGTCGCTTTATATGACACAAGAGCAGATAAAGACACTTAGTCGCCTTTTATTACGCAAGGGCAGATTAAAACACTTTGTCGCCTTTTATGACACAAGGGCAGATTCAGATAATTAGTCGCCTTTTATCGCACAAGTACAGATTAAGACACTTAGCCGCTATATATCACACAAGGGCTGGGCAGAAATAAAATCTAGTATTTCTAAATCAATTATTATTTTTATTCATTTAAAAACCCGAAATAATTATGAAAACCGAACGGCCCCCTGATTCTAATGAGAGCTTGTCAAAATCGATAAATGAGGGTTCATTAAAATTCGCTAATTTGAGGCGTTCCGAATTTAATCATTGGCAACACTAAAAATAAAATGGCGGGAACATTACGGAGTTTTGTATCAACCAAGCAAAAATTTTCACGGTTTATTTTGTCAGGTACGAACATTGGTACGAAAGTAAGTATGGAATATTACTTACCGAAGGAAATTATTTTCTTTTAATGATTTTAATCGCCCTTCATAGTTTCTACACACTGATACTCGTAGAATACATTTTTTCGGCATTTTTAAAATGCTGCATGACACAATCGGTACTAAATGGGCGGAAAGAACTTATAACCGAAGAGCTCGGTTCAAAATTTTTTGACACTTTGGCGCGTTTAACTAGCCGTCTAGACAAGTATGTAGTCTTAGCCGACAAAATGTTCCGATGGACGTGCGGTGGACGTAAGGTTAGCAAAGTTTTGTATTTTAAAGGTAACCAATTTAATTTGTTCTTATTCGCAAATGTGTTGAAAAACGTCGTAAAAAGCTCGTGCGCGTTGGTAATTACACCCTCGGCTCCATTACGCCCTCGCCTGCGGCTCGGGCTGCAATTTCTGAGCCTCGGCTGTAATATCCAAAATAGCACACCTGCATTTTAATGTACTATTATAAAATACAATTATTTTGTAAAAGCCATAATTTAGATAAGTGTCTTGAAGAAGAAGGTTCATATTAATAGGAAAAGTTGCCCAACTTAATAAATGCAGCACTGAAAAATTAAATAATTAAAAAATTTTGTTATGTTAGTCGGACATATTAATTTATGTAATACATAAATAAGTTGATATCGATATATAGGGTGACTGAACAACTTTCCCCAAGGAACATAGGTCGAAATAACGAAAATCAAGTTTTAACCTCCCATAGAAACTGCATTAACTGATAGCGCATTTTGTATGGCAGGTCAAATTTTGTTTTTTGTATTTCGACCATGTTCCTTGGGAAAAGTTGTTCAGTATAATGAGTACATGCATATCTTTTGCTATCAAGAACTAATTAAAAGTCACCCTATACAGGGTGTTAATTTGATTGCGTGCCATAGCTCAGGGGCGGGATCAGTATCAGTAACTGAACAACTTTTCCCAAGGAACGTAGGTCGCAATACGAAAAACCAAAATTGATCTCCCATATAAAATGCGCCATTAAATGATGCTTCTACGGGAGGTCAAAAGTTTGGTTTTCGTATTTCGACCTATGTTCCTTGGGAAAAGTTGTTCAGTTTCATTGTCTGAGTTATGATTACTATTTCATTAGGACCTCATAATAGATATTTACCACACTTCCTTTCAGTTTTATCCTTACGGGCAATTGAAGTAATCTTGTATAGTACCCCTGAATTGTAATAAATTTCCTCAGATTATCAACCGCTGGCAATTTTATAGTATCGTATTAAGATAATTAACTCAATTTAAATAGTGCTAAGCGGCCTGAAATGGAGTTGGAGCGCATGTTGCAAAGTTTATTCCTATAATTTGAGTCAAAATTAACTTTACCCGATTTCCTAATTTAATTTCTAAGGGTTAAAAAAGTTCGATGATTCTTTTAAGGGGTGTTTCTGTAAAAATAGAAAGAAGATAAGGGTGTGTAGAGAGGTCAATGACCTCTACGATTATTAACTAGGAAGTAGTTTTTTACTTAAAAAGCCAAAGAGTAAAAAGCGTCTAAAGAGTGGAATTCTCTGCCTGAGCCTGTGTTTCTGAGTACATATAACCCGAATATTTTCAAGTCGCGAGTGAATAGGCTTCTTCTGTGCAAGCTCGTTCCATCGTCGACCTCATCTCCGGCTTCAAGGCTAGATCGAGGTCAAGAATAAGCCCATTGATAATAAAAAAACGCATTCTTTAATCATCATCATCGTTTTTATCAATGGGTTTTTCAGAGTTGGCTACCTAACCTTAAATATTTTATGATGTTCCTCAGATACACCGCAGACCAGAACGGCTTCGTACCCCAAGGGGACCATCTCCCCACCCCCCCGCCGATCCCTGAAGAGATCCAGAGAGCGCTGGAGAATAACGCCATTGATGAAGCTAACGGCGTCTTTGATGATGGTATGTGGATGAATTAGGGTGCCAGCAAACTACGCTTACGTGATGCCACGTCATGTTACGCTAGAAACACATTCGCCGCGTCACTATTCAGCCTCGTCACCCATTGAAACAAACTAAGCTTACTTACGTGATATGATAACACACAGATTTCGTTGTAAACACACTAGTTATACGCCGCAAAGCGACATATTGCATGTCAACATACAATTCACGCGATCTGACGCATACGCAATATACTTACGTAGACTGAGATTTAGGTAAGTTATCGATATCACATCGATTCACATCGATTCTAAATTATGATTTTTAATATATTTACTATGATAACCGATTTCTTCTGATGTGATGTAACATCACGTAAGCTTAAATGGCGCGCGCATTTATCATCATTTTACTTGGAAACTGTGGTTGTTATTCGTAGATGTTTCTCTAGAAACGTCTCTGAATGACACCATAGGTATTTGTACGCTCTTTTTCTTACATTCTTCTCTTGCAAGGTCACATATTACAATATAAATATGATATGCCCTTGTGTTGCCGGCAAAGAATAGTACCAATCCATCTCTACCCGTGGGTGTCGTAAGAGGCGACAAAGGGTTAATGAAATACAGGATGGGCAGCAGCATCCTTCTTTGTATCGCACCATCTTACATTCTGCGGTCACCAACAACCGCGGTCTTACATTCTGCGGTCTGCGGTTTACCAGTAACAGCGGTCCATGGTGACAGCTGTAACGCTAACAAGTGTGGTGACTATGGTACCTCCCCTCCACATTATTCCAGCAAAAGCTGGGATTATGGAGGGACCTCCCTGTCCTGCACTGGATATTTTATGAGATGCTATGATGATGATGATATTAATATTAGTAGTAGTACCTTTATGTCGGTCGATAAAAATGGATACAGATAAAAACACGTAAAGCTTGTTTCAATAGCATGAAGACTAAAGTAGCTTTCAAGTGTAAAGCTTGAACTCTTTTTGACTGTACTTTCAATCTAACGTCTTCATATGAAACATTATACGCGTAGATTATAAAATATGGTATTAAAATTGATTCTTTATTGCAGTAAGAAATCAGAACCTACCTTGAGTTTAAAATTTGCAATGCTACCGAGCCGCACCAATAGTTAAATAACTTCTGCATGTTTATGTTTGCAATAAATCTTCATAATCGGATAAAAAGTTTCTCAAAGATTCAGCAATCCGTCAATATATATTTTATGGTTCAATTAAAACCTCCATAGATGAGTAATTAGTTACAAAATGAGTGTAATTAGAACTTGTAATATAAGATGACTTGTAGCCTGAAAATGCACCCAACCCCAATTTGTTCCAGAGTTAATAAAAAAACCGGCCAAGTGCGTGTCGGGCCGGGCCAAACGCAGTATAGGATTCCATAGTTTTATAGGACTTTTTTTTATCGCAAAGCAGGTTTTGATAAGTATTTATAACGTTCTTAACACAAACTTTTCACCTCCTAATGCTCTATGGGAAATTAATTGCTTTATCTATGGTCCTTAGGAAAAGTTGTTCAGTTTGATGGTCTGAATGCACAGTTTCAAGGATCACATGTTTTACCCTATTTTTTAGGGTTCCGTACCTCAAAATAAAAAAACGGAACCCTTATAGGATCACTTTGTTGTCCGTCTGCCTGTGTGTCTGTCAAGACCCTTTTTCTCACTAATGAGAAGAGGTATCAGGTTGAAATTGATAACGAATATTAAGGTCCATCATCATCATCATCATATCAGCCGAAAGACGTCCACTGCTGGACATAGGCCTAAGGCCCTAGGCTTAAGGTCCATAAACCACACAAAATCTAAAAATTTCAATTTTTACAACGACGCAATCAAAAGATATGGCTTTTTATGTCCTCATCTCCATACATTTATGTAAAAATAGTTTTCCCAAAAACTAATCACCTCCTTCAAAATTTTTTAATGAATCTATTAGCATTAAAAAGTATGAATTAACCATAGAAGTTAATTATCAGCAACGTAGTGACATAATAGAAAAAAACAAAGCCTATGTTTTTTTATTTGCCGGCACCACACGGGCTATATACTTGTATAGCTTTGAAAAATATATGAAAAACGTAATAAGTGCCAATAAAATTTGAGGGTTGCCCTCGATTTCCCAAGGATCCCCTCATCAGATCCTGACTTGGTGACAATGGAACTACTTCAGGAGTATACCCTTTCGGATAAAAAAAGAATTTAGCAAATCGGTTCACAACTGACGGAGTAATCGGTGAACATACACAAAAAAAATACATACAGTGGAACATAGAACCTCCTCCTTTTTTGAAGTCGGTTAAGAAGCAAAACCTACAGGATACTTCCCGTTGACCTAAAATTATGAAATTTGGCAAGAAGCTAGGTCTCACAGTACAAATAAAGGGAAAAGTCTAAAATCATTAAATATTTAAATTTTTGTCACAAAAAATAGTAACCAATCAAGATAATCAAGAACTTTTCTATAAAAGAGGGGCCAAGTTGGATGGTCGCGGAGTTTTTAAAATCAAAGAGTAAAAGCTTTTAGTAAATCATATGGTAGATAGGTACGGAACCCTTAGCGCGCGAGTCCGACTCGCACTTGGCCGGTTTTTTATGTAATAAGTGAGCAAGCGAGCTTGTGGGCCACCTGATAGTAAGTGGTCACCACACCACAGCCCATAGCCCCCAGTAACATAATTAACTAACAAGACAGCAAATCGCGTTGCCCACCCTGGAACTAAAGTGGTGTGTCTCATGTGCCAGTAATTTCACTGGCTCCATTGCCCTTTAAACGGAAACACAGCAGTGCAAACACTGCTGCTTTACGGCAAAAAAGTAAGGGGGTAGTCCTTCCCAAGACAGACTTCCGTGCTTAGCACAAAAGCCCTACCAACTACATCTTTATACAAATTTTAAACTTTATTGGACAGTTTGTATGGGAAGGCTGATTTTTTACCACTTCCTGAAAGTTTCATTTAATGAAAGTTGTTCAGTTTTGTTGACGGATCAAGCCCTTTCAGTTTGCGGAAAGCTGATTCTTACATAAATATTATCGTTACAAGCTCAAAATAAGATACTTACAGTTATTTTATAATTAATCGTTATTTATAGTTAACGTTATAACATAGTTTACTGTTACAGGCTCCTACAAAGAACGCAAGTACGACGGCAGTTTTCTCGACCCCATAGGTTATTCCCACGCAATGGACGAAATGCAGTTCTACCGTGGAATTTTAATCGACGGCAGTGTTTTCCACGTGGATGAACCAGAAGACCAAGTAGACGTATCGAAAAACGAGGACTCCGTACTAATTCATTCCCACGAAGAAGTACAATCAGGTGTTGGAAAACCAACTGGTATTGAAAAGGTTTATCTGCCAGCTATGCCGTCCGTCTCCCAAAGAGTTCAAATTCGGAACGATGGCTACCCTACAGCATCAAGCAGATATAGTCCGAAGAGTACTATGCTGGCCTACCTTCCTCCAGATCGTGGACAACAAACCCGCTTACCGAAGGCGACAATCGGCTTCCCATGGAATAGAGATCGCCGAGGTGAAGGGTTAGAAAGATCGTATTTACCCCCGTCAGTCAGAAGGTCACAACAGCCAAATAGCTTGGTTAAAAACCTTGACAACCAAGGCAGAAATCGATACTTACCTCCATCCTTTGGCCGAAAAAGAAACGCTTTCGTGAACTTAATGTTCAGATCTGACAATAACTTCAAATATTAGAACAACTAAAGGAGAATGACAGTCTTTGTATGGAACTTGGGCCCAGTGCTGCTCAGATATCAGCGTACTTGCGATAGGTTCTACATACGAAGATAAGTGCATATGCCAAATATTACGAAATTAGGTTCCAGTAATAAAAAAAATTGTGTCATATTCGTTGATGATTTCTCTGATAAAAGTGAATTACTTTCACAATGTTAATGCGTAGGACAATAAGCCTCTTCAATATTTAAATAAGTATGTATTTATGTGTTTAAATGGTAGGACTGCTTCAGAAATATTTGATTAACCACTTCTGCATTATAAACTTTTTTTTCAGGTAAGGTGCGTAATCTTTTTTCGTAATGGCTGTCGGGACTTCCAAGTAGGCGACTATAAACTTGGCAACTACAAACATACTTGGTGACTAAAACTGGTGACTACAAACGATGCGTCTATAAACGTGGTGACTATGAATATGGTGACTACAAACATGTAATTATAGACGTGATAACTACATATATGGTGCAATAGTGGTGACTATAAACGTGGCGACTACAAACATAGTGGTGAGATGACTGTGATGACTACGAACGTGGTGACAATAGAATGTTAACTTCAAAGGTGGCGACTTTAAAAGTGACGACTACAATATGGAGTGAATAGACGTGGCGACTCTTATTATACATTATTCATTATAATTTTATTAAGTTTAAAAATTGGCAGGTTGTTATTATTTTTGAATTTTTAGAAAGAAAGGATAAAAGGATTACAATTTTTCTCCCATTGACATATTTTTTCAAACAAATGAATGAAGCTGAATATTATTTTGACTTGATTATGTGGAATGTCAGTTTGATCCAAAAAGTTTAGGACTATCATTACGTGCCGTAAAGGTTCTATTTCGTAATTTATTTTTTAGATACTCATGGTGCTACGAATATTTATGAAAATTTACACACACGCCGCTTTCGTACCGGTAGTTCTACTAGGTACATATTGAAACTGGTTGGTTCATAATAACATTAAACAGCATTCTGTGAGCCGAAAAATTTCCATAGCTGGAAAAAAAACCTCCTCTAAAGATCGGCTTGACGACCGGTCCTGCGCCACCATTAGCTTCCCGTAACGTTGACCAGACTGTCCGATTGATTTTTACTTTGTATATAGTAAAATCCCGTTTTCAGAAATTCAAATTCCTTAAGTGCCAAAAATGGCAATATTTTTAAGTAATGAGCAAACGCAATTGGCAGAATAAAAGGTAGTTGCACCGAGAAAAAAGTGCCCGCTGACAGTCAAGAGAAACCATCACAACCTAACCGATTTGCATAGTATGCTTTTAACATGGAGGGCGTCTGCGTATACGAACCTGCATGTCATCAACACTCTTGGGATGTGGAAGGGTCAAAGGTTTTAATCGCTCGGCTGGTAAGCGCTACCATAGTGGTCGATCGCGCAAGACTCCAAGCGGTGTCGCGATCCAAATCCCGAGCAAGTTTGCACGCGCTACCCCCTCAGCTAGGAAACCTTCTCAACGACGACTCTCTGTGCGTGGTGGTTATTTTCGGCCTGGGCTACTGTGTTGTGTGTGAACCACATCGATGCATTTGTGGCAACGGTGGAGGTGACAGCGTCCGGAGAGATTTCATGTTTGTGAAAATACCATGAGGGTTGAAGCCGCAGGGGCTCATCTGCTTTTACGGTAAGAAGCCCAATAGGTTGACTTTGGCTGAAAGGGAAGTATATCTTGTGGGACGCCACATTAGTTACAATACGTAAACAGTATGTGCAGCAGCGATGTTGGAAGCGACAACCAAGCGAAGCAAATATGGTGCTTTCCTGGACCTTTACGTACCATTCGCGGTCAAAATGGCTGATAGCAAGGTAGTGGCTTCCGCTTCGGATCTTGTGTCTGTCGCTAAGCTTTTTGGATCAAACTGACATTCCACATAAACTAGTAAAAATACATTCATTTGTTTGAACAAATATGTCAATGTCTTCATTTTGCTATCCAATGTCGATAATGTCACAAGCACTTTTTTGCTCGGATCGATCAAGAATGACTTATTTGACAAAAATACTTTTGAATTATATTTTTCGGATTTTTTGTATTAAAAACAGTTACTTTAGAAAATTAACTACTACGTTAAGTAATTTTAGAACACGGTGGAAATATTTGATCACCGTAGTAGCAAGGTAAACAAAACACTAACAAAAAATCATCAACATATAAAACAGAACCTATCGTAAGTACCCACATGTCCGGGCAGCACTGGGCCCGAACCCTGTCAATCTCCTTTATATTTACTGTAACCAATAAATATTTATTTATAGCAAGCATTTGGTTTTATTTTTTTCAATCAAAAAGATGGTCGCTGTATCCTTGATAAGATTGTAATCTTTATATGGATCTTTATATGTTACTTTGGGAAAGTTGATCAGTTCTACGGTCCGAGGAACATATTCAGAAGCTCACAATTGATAAGGAAACACCCTGTATTTTCAATATCACATAGCCATACCCAGCTTTTAAAAGTTCCATACATTATGTTTGTATAAGAAGCGTATATTGACTCAGCGTCAACGCAAATAATGTGCCTGTCTTCATATTTCATACTCTTTTAAAGCTTGTGTGGGTTCATTGATAAGTTTGTTAAAGAGAAGTTCTATAATGACTTTAGTGGTGGAAAAATAAATTAGAACAAGCCAAAAGAACCTACCCTAAACCTTAGCGCAGGGTGTAAGGTACGGTGTGCCGAAAACTAAAAGGGCGTGCTCAGTCAACGAAACTAAACCACTTTTCCAAAGAAAATTTTTGCAAACAAATTGCTCACTCTGATCGAACAGTTTGTATGGAGAGTTCAAAATGTTTTTCCATTTCCCAAAAATGTTTCTTTCGGAAAGTTGTTCAGTTTAGTTGAGTGAGCACGCCCTTTCAGTTTTCGGTACACCATCCCGTGGGTGCGTACTGTAGTGATCCTCCTCGAAAGCCTTCTTTTAGCAGAGCTGGCTGGCGAGTATTTCTAAAATTGAATTTGATTTCGAATAATGACGTCACGTTCTGAAAACAGTCGCCAGTCAACTCCTGCCCACGGCTGGGTACGGACGTTGCTATTAGCTTTCTATATAAAAAAAAGAATATAAAACATAAATGCGAACCCACTGCGTTTAAATTAACCCCGGTCCTCGTGTTCGCTATAATGGTGGAGGCGCCGCCGTGCCCCTATTGCCATTTTATGTAGTGTTACAGTTACGCGGTCACCGGTCCTAAGTAAGACAAGAGGATGCTAATAAAGAAGATGATGCCCTGTATGTGAAGAAGATGATGCCCTGTATGTGAAGAAGATGATGCCATTTGATGACCACGACGCGTCATACTTTATGAGTGCCAATTTTTATGGACACGGCACGCATAACACGTGCCGTACAACTGTAAGCTATTTTTGTATTGTCTAAAGCAGAGAATCACCCTCATCAAAGTTTTTTCATATTGTTCGTCATGCTTGAATTGGTTACAAACGTACCAATTTCGTATTCATTTGTGTTTGCAAGTCTCCAAGGCGACGGATGGCGACAGAGTAACTGCGCATGTCTTTTGGATGACAATCTGACAAAGATGTCATGTCATATTTTGTTTGTTTATAGTATTTGTTCATATTGCGTAGATAATATTACGTGTACAATATTATTCCTATAATCACGAAATATTGTCCTATAAAAAAATATAGATAAGCTCATTATGATTATAAATGCATTGTACGCAATATTGTAAATGTAAAAAAGATATATGTATGATTTTGTACTAAAATCTTTGTTAGCAGGTTTTCACTATATTTTTCAATTTTCTAGTCAAAGAACCTCTCATATAGTTAAAAGCGTGAGTTATAAATGTTTTACTTGACGATGTATGTATAGATGAAAGACGTCCAAAAACGTATTCATGGTGTCCTAACTTTATTTTGTACTTAACACTAATTCTCTTTTTCATGTTATACTATGCTCAATGAGTTGTGATATCGAGTGTCGATATCCTTGGATGCGCTTCAGCGTGTCCACATCGGTGATCGCTAACCATGAGCGACACCACTAAGATGGCTATCCTGACTGACGACTGATGGCGGACGTGCTACTTCCGACCATCGCATCGCCAGCAGAGCTAGGCTGCAAGCAGCTCTTCAGCCATCTCAAAAAAGAAGATTGTTTTATTTTTGCTATCCATGTATTAATAAATTTATTTTTTGGGTTTGTTCATTAGGGTTGTAATTGCGAACGATTGCAACTTTATTGATCATCTGGGAAAGAAAAACGGGGTGTTTTTTGGATGTTTGTAATTATGATTTAATTACAATCATTCCTTGGTTTGTTTATTTTATTCTACTACCTGGTAACAAAAAAAAAAATTGGTAATAAAAGATTTTTCAATGGTAAAGTTCTAATAATGGTATGGTATGTCCTATGGACGGTATTATTGTTTGGTAATCTACAGGTAACGTGTTATGATGACGGTAAACAAGTAAGTATCGGTATTTTCTTTAAAGTCTATACTACAGACATAACTTTCTAAAGATTTTTCTAATAATTTCAATAAAGAGTGGGTTCAGTTAGGATAAATGTCACAGTTTTCATTATCGGGGAAGAACATAGGTACAACTATTATTAAATCATATGTATTTAGATAGTGGGTCTGGATCAGGCTCAAGTATCGTGTTTGTAGCTGATATGACTACGTGTATTTTTCTAGCTTTGCTTCCGCTTTACATCGGCCGCAGGCCATATGATGTTAACTAGATTTCAAATCGAGATGCTTTTGGAAAATCACTTTTTGGGGTTAAACATTAGTTTTTGGGATTAAAAATATAGGTTGGCTTGATGGGATATATTGTTGCCACTAGTTGTTATCTTGTACAACCACTTTTATGCCCATAGGGTTAGTGGGTGGCTTTTGTTGGGTCACAGTATCTTGGGAGCATCTTAGGGTAGCTTTTGTCTAAATTTAGCAACGCCTTTATTTTGTTTGAAAGAGAAAGGTATATCAATAATGTCACTGACATTATCCAGCCGCAGGCTGCATAAATTAACGCCTAGCGTTTTTCAAGCGCTTTCCTTATGTCAAATTGACTTTCATCAGCCGCAGGCTGCTAGACAAACTAAGAGCGTTTTTTCTATGTCATGGGAACATTTTACTTTTTTAGGATGAGCATAGAGTAGGAAGTTTTCTTTTTTAATTTATGTAAAGGTTCCATGAATTACGAAAGAGAATGTTATATTATTGGATGTCAAACTTTATTTGTCAAAGAGCATAGTATCACTTATTTTATTATATAGTTTAAGCTTATTTTCTTAGAGACGTAACTAGTAAAATAATTTTAGATTTGATCTAAGATAGTTCTTTTTTCAAAATTTTTACCATTGTATTTTTTGGTTTAGCAAGTAGTAAAGCGTAACACCTGTTGTGGTGTAATTTTCGGTGGTTTTGTGCACCGTAGTTCATGAGATTACCGAAACTGAAAGCAACAATGTTTTGTCACATGAGCTAGATATTAGCAATATTTTGCAGGGTTATGTTATGCTTACATTTGTAATATTTTCCACCATAGGTAGGTAGATTAGGGAATTTTTTGTACAAGAAATTTCCAAGCTTCACTCGGAAATTTCTTTGCCCGGGGGGAGGATAATGTAGTGATCCTCCTCGAAAGCCTTCTTTTAGCAGAGCTGGCTGGCGAGTATTTCTAAAATTGAATTTGATTTCGAATAATGACGTCACGTTCTGAAAACAGTCGCCAGTCAACTCCTGCCCACGGCTGGGTACGGACGTTGCTATTAGCTTTCTATATAAAAAAAAGAATATAAAACATAAATGCGAACCCACTGCGTTTAAATTAACCCCGGTCCTCGTGTTCGCTATAGTACTTATCAACTGAGTTCCTTTACGTACCTATGTAAAAACAACTTCCCCGAAATACGAAAATCATTTGATCTCCCATACAAAATGCGCTATCAGCTGATGCAGTTTCTATGGGAGATCAACATTCTTTGTTCTTATTTCAACCTATGTTCCTTACAAAAAGTTGTTAAGTTTTATGGCCCGAGTAACAAAGGAAGGAAGGAGTACTTAAAGGAAAGCTGTTCATTAGGAATCACCATAAGGTGTCCATGTCCCAAAATCTGTTATATGAAACTGAACAACTTTTCTCAAGGAACATAGGTCGAAATACTACTTTCTCTTACTTCCTTTACAAAATGCACTATCAAGATCATCTCAAGTGATGCAGTTTCTATGGAAAGTAAAAAAAAATCATATTTCAAGCTATGTTCCTAGGGGAACGTTGTTCAGTTTCATTGTTATTGCCACGGCTTCAAATATAAGAAAAAAGCTAGGTTTTGAAAATTACTTTTACGATTTTTTAAGTAATTCTTGAAAATAGCGCGATTCAGAAACCCGACAGCGCCTTCGGATGGTGAACTTTGATTAAGATTATCAGAGCAAAGCTGGGTTGAGTTGATAAGAGTAAAAACTTGTTGAGATCGTATATAGCAGATCGAATCCTAATAAGGATGTGTCTATGTATGATACGCAACAAGCGCCAAGAATAAGAACCTGCCCATAAAACTGAACAACTTTTTCCTTAGGAACGTTGGTCAAAATACAAGGATTTTTTTAATACAGCATTTTTAGGGAAAAGTTTTTCAGTTTTCAGGGTTTAACAAAAAGGGTATACCAACTCTAAAGGATGTGATTCTGCTCATGACACTAAACAACTTTCGGACCATAGGTGGAAAAACGAAAAATCTTTTTAGACCTTCCGTACAAAATGCGCTTCCAACTAATGCAGTCAAATCAAATCATTTATTTGCTATTTATAGTGGTACATTTAGTTCCATAATATGTTGGTCATTTAAGTATATATCCGACACTATTTTCACCTGAATAGGTATACAAAATTCAAGCGAACAAAAAAAATAAGTCAATTAAAATACAAAACATTAATAAAATTGAAAAATTGCAGCAACAGTTTTTATACATACGAGGGCCACACCGAAATGATCGGGAATAGAAAAAAGTACAAAAATAATACAACAATATTTACTTTCATTGTTTTTCGAAGTATTCTCCGTGACAATCGATGCACTTTTGCATTCTATCAAACCAATTATTATAACAGTAATTCCAGTCTGAAGTGGATATAGTCGAAACGGCCGATTTGTAAGCTTCGACTGCCTCTTCTGGGCCTTGAAATCGTTGACCACGTAGCATATCTTTAATTCTTGGGAATCTAAAATAATCATTGGGGCTCAAGTCAGGGCTATACGGTGGATGGTCCATTAACTCCACGTTTTCCTGATTTAAAAACGCGATCGTTTTGCGAGCGGTATGTGAGCTCGCATTATCCTGGTGAAGAATGATGCGACGATTCGGATTAATTTTACGAAGTTCTCTTATGACTTCCGGCAAACAAACTATTGTGTACCAATCAGCAGTAACCGTTCTGCGTTCTTGTAAAGGAATCGTAGCCACATGACCAGTTTTCGATACAAACGAAGCGACCATTTTTTTCGACACGCTACGAGAGCGGACAACTTTTGTTGGCTTGACCTCGCCTTCTGGTATTCACCCAAACAGCCGATTGATGTTTTCTTTCGGGCTCATATGAATAAATCCACGATTCATCACCAGAGACGATATTGTAAACTGCATTTGAGCTCCCTCTATTGAACCGTTGCAGAGTAGACCGACACCAATTAACACGAGCCGACTTTTGTTCCTCGGGCAAACGATGGGGCACCCAGCGGGAAACTAACTTCTTGACACCCAGTTCATCATGTAAAATAGTTTGAATCGCTGTCATACCAATGCTGAGAGAAGCCCGAATCTGCTCGTATGTCACATGTCTATCTTCTTTTATTAATTGGCGCACAGCATCGATGTTATCTTGTGTTACCGCTGTTTTTGGTCGACCAGTAGAAGGAACTGTCGTGAGAAGGAACGTCCACGACGAAACTCAGAATACCAACGATATATAGTCGTTTTACTGGGTGCTTCAAGTTCATAAACAGAAACAAGCTCGGCGAGACATTGTTCTTGAGATAAACCTCGACGAAAGTTGTGAAAAATTATGGCACGGAAATGTTCCCGCGTAAGCTCCATTTTCCCCACTGACTTGTCAAATTCAAATGGCTACTACTCTTTTCTTTTTTACTTTTTTTAAAATTCAAAAATGGAATTGTGTTTGAAATAATACTACATGTCATAAACCAAAAAGGTTTTAATCAAATTTATTCCTGAGTATTCTATTCCCGATCTTTTCGGTTTGGCCCTCGTATAAAAAAATGTTCCTTGAGATAAGTTGTTTAGTTTTATAGGTATATTCATATACTTCGGAGATTTAATACACTTTTTGTTCATCTTGCATATGTAATTTTAATAGTAAAATTACGTAAAGAACAAAGTCGCGGACAAAAATTAATTTAAAAATCATACCCAAAAACATCACACCCTTAACAGGGTCAAAGTTCACGGATAGCTAGCGATTAGTAAAGACAATAGTACTATTACTATTAATATAATATGCTGACCCTACAGTCGTGTGCCATGCGACCTTACAACTAATGGCCGAAAGAAGTAGATCCATGTCATCGGCCACAATACAAATGTAATTAAAATTTTGAAACTAACGCATATTGATAAGATTGTTGAATAGTTTCTAACAGATGGTATGTTAATGTTTGAGGCTCCCGAAAAATTTGCAGCTAAACTAATGTCTGTCTTTTTCACACGTCTATTGCGTTTGTAAGTGCCATAACGTGGCTGCTACCAGTGGCGTATTTACCCTATGGACAAGTGGGACAATCGCCCGGGGCGGCAGACTGCAAGGGGCGGCAGACTGCAAGGGGCGACACCAGCCCCCTTGGACACCTGAACCTGGCATTACAGAGTCAAACATCGCAATTTTTTGTTAGCTCCATTGCCGATATCGAGGAGTCCAAAGAAAGCCAAGTACCTTCATATAAGCTGACAATCTGCCTTGAGAATCCTGGCATCCACAGGCTGCAATATTATGCATGTCCTCAATATGGCCAAGAATATTATGATTACAGATCTATCCCCTGCGGTCGTATAAGGTTCATCATCATAACATCCCATGAAACGTTCACTGCAGGACCAGGAGCTCCCTCCAGAATTCCAGCTTTTACTGGAACAATGTGGAGGGGAAGTACCATAGTCGCCATGCTTGTTAGCTTTGCGGCTGGTACCATGTACCGCGGTTGTTGGTGACCGCAATATGTAAGATGGTACGATACACAGAAGGACGCTACTGCCCATCCTCTGGTACATAATACCTTAGTCGACTCTTACGACACCCACGGTTAAAGATGGGTTGGTACTATCCTTTGCCGGCACCACACTGGACGTAAAAGGTTAGACCTGAAACAGAGAATAGGAAGCAGCATCCTTCTGTACATCGTCAAAGATGAAATAATGGTTTATATCGTACCACAGATTAGATAATAGTAAATCGTACCATTTAACTGCGGTCACCAACCACTGCGGACCATCGTGCCAGCTGCAACGCTAACAAGCGTGGTGACTGCGGGACTATCTCCTCCATATCAAGCAGTGGAATGTTTCATGGCAATTTTGGTTTGAGTGATTTCATTAAAAAATTCTCGATGACGTGTCTTTCTGCTACATTACGCTTAGCTTTCAGACCCTTTGAAGTCTTTAAGCCTGATTGCTCTTAATTAGCTTAGAGCCGGAATCAAAGCGGTGACCTCGATAAGTTCGTTATGTCACTCTTGTCACCATTGTTTCATCCCTGATCATTCTCAACATTAATAGCACCAATCAATGTCACTTTCATACAACATTACGTCTCAACGGGGCTAATTCCTATACGTTTGTCACCAACAATTACACTCCTGGCCACATTAAATGCCAAGGTCACTAAAAGCACATCTCATGATCAATGACGAACAATAAAATTTCGAAATAATAAAATAAACACTCTTAATAACTTGTTTAGGTGTTTGACAGCTACAATTAGGGTTTCTGTCACGCTTACGTCTGTCACGTCCACACGTACGATAAGTTATTAGAGGCATATTTTAAAGATGGTATAAATAATATTTTTTTGTTGGAATATGCCACACATCCCCAGTGGATCCTGCAGTGGATACATCGTGCGAGATGAAGAAGTTTATGGTTGGTGCATTTTTTGTGGCCTGAAGTGTAATGTGTATCAGTGATGATAAGTGAAAGTGGTTTCAAATTGTCAATCGTGAATAACAATACCTCAAATAATATTTAACTAATAAACAGACCTCATTAAGTATTACGATAGCAATACCTTCTTTTTGTTCTGAGTTTGAATTATTACTATTATGTCAGTGTTATAAAACTTGCAAAGCAAACAGTAAGATGAGTTTTATCTTCCGCAGTTCCTCCTAGCCTTTGGGCTAGCGGCTTCTGAAAAACTGGACAGGACTTACCTCCCACCACCTGGATCTAAATATGCTGGTGGAGAGCCTGGAGACCTTCAAGCTCCACTGGAGTACCCTAAGGACGCTTACACAACTACAGCACCATTCGAACCTGGACCGAAGAACGATGGATTGATTACTATTGGTGATACTCAGCTAGTGCCAGGTTCTGATCGAGGAATTAGTGCAGAATTTCCAGGCATATCAAAGGATATCGTACCAGTCACACCAGCAAATAAACCTACTTCTAACTTCTACCAACACAATGTTCCCACCACAACTACTTCTTATGCTTTCACTCAAACCACAACTTTCCCACCACCAGAAGGCTTTGAAACTACTCTTAGTCCTTTACCTACTGGATTTCCTGTTGATGGAACGTTCAGCAATCAACTTGGTTTCGTTAATCAACCTTTAAACCAAGGGCAGATCGTCGATCATTCGACAGGTCAAATTTATCCTGCTTTTCAGCCTGGTAACCAGATTCCTCAAAGGCCCGGGCTTCCGATTGTTCCTTTTCCTGGTATAAATACATCTGGAGTTCAGACCTTCCCAATTCAAACTGTTGACGGTCGTCCTGGTTATCCTCAAACTAAATATGAAAATCAATATCAAGGCTTGCCAGCAACAAAAGTTACTTCAATTCCTAGCAGCGCTCAGCCAAGAAGAGAACAAGGATTTACTCAGCATTTAGGAGTTCAACCACCACGTCAATTTATTCAGCAAGTATTCCCTGCTACTCCGGGCTATCAAAACAACTTACCATACCAGTATAATGAGAATATTCCGAGTGTTCAGGGCATCCTCAATAGACAGCCTGTTTCTCCTACAGTAGGTCCACAACAAAGCACAACTCAGTATGTCGATAAATACGGAAACATTCAAAACGCTCTTCCTACTTATACTGTTCCTCAGCAAGAAGGCAACCGTCAGCAAATAACAAGTCAAGGATCTAAATTTCAACCAGGTCAAACTGGATACGGTGGAGATTTGAATTCGTACGCTGGTACTTCTGGTATTAACACAAGTCCTCAGCAGGGTGTACAAGGTCTTCAAGCATACGGATCGCAGGGTTCTGTGCCACAAAATGTAGTGCCTCAAGGAACTGGTACGGGTTTACTTCCTGCTCAACGGGAAGAAAATCTGCTACCTCAATATACTAGTCAGCAGGATGGTTATCAATATAATCGTCCTTTGGGAACTAAGATTCAGCAACAAGGGGAGAATGTGCAGCTGACTGGTCCGCTGCAAGGACTTGCTGCAGGACAACAAGGATTAGTCACTGGCCAAGGCAATCAGCGACCACAATATATCAACCAAGCCACTAAAACTTCTACAGGAACTATTCAACCTGGTACATTCGGTGAGGCTCCAAAAGTTCAACAACTGCAATCCGGTGGACAGCAAACCCTATATCCTTCTGCTGAGATTGCGCAAGGCATTCCTGGTCAACAACCATCTGGTCAACAATCCCAATTCGGGAGTGAAGAAAGTTTGATCGCTACAGGTTTTACTCCACAATATCCTGTGCCTGGTCAAGTACTTCCACAACAAGGACAGCCTCAACGTAATGGGCAACAGGGATCGTTTCCTTCCATCACCACGCCACAAGTTAGTTTGCCTTCAAGCCAAGGGATTTATAAACCACAAGGACAGCAGCAACAAGGTCAACAAGATATAGTCTCATCGACTGGATTCCCTGAAAGCTCTTCTCAACAACCTTTCGTTTATGAAGATTCCTCTAACGTACAAACAAGCAACACTATTCCAGGATTAAATAAACTACAAGATGTGATCCCTGATCAGCAACAATTTTCCCATTCTGGATCTCGACAGGATCTTTCTCCAAATAGTCAATCACAGATCTCTTCTCAAGCACCTATTGCTGTAAGACCTGGAGAACAAGGTATCACAAAGAGTGGCCTTCCGAATATTTACAGGCCTGGAACTCCAGGTTATCAACAAACATTATCTCCAAGCACGACTCCTAGTTCGATCTCACCTTATGGTACCATGTCTGGAAGCTTAGCCCCATCTTCTACTCCTGCGTATTCTACTGCAACATCTACCGTTTATCGCCCTGAAAGACCTCAAGCAGAATCTGAACGAAACGCCGTCATTCTAAATTACGAGAATGTACTTTCACCTGATGGATACGCATATAGTTTTGACACATCTAATGGAATACATGCTGATGAGAACGGAACAACCATTCAAGGCACAAGAGCCAAAGGGTCTTATTCGTATATTGGAGACGACGGCAAGCTGTACAATGTTATGTATACAGCTGATGAAAATGGCTTTAGACCTTTCGGGGATCACTTACCAACACCTCCACCTGTTCCTGCAGCTATTCAGAGAGTTATCGATCAAGCTGCTAAAGACAAGGAAGCCGGAATTTCACATGACGGTAAGATCAGTATCAAATTATATTATGAAATTAAAAATCCTATACAGAACGAGCAATATTTGTATATAAATATATATATATATATATATTTGTAATTGGTTTCTCGAAAACGGCTCTAACGATTTTGATGAAATTTACTATACAGGGGTTTTCGGAGGCTAAAAATCGATCTAGCTAGGTCTCATATCTGGGAAAATTCATTTGCCCCGTGTTTTCAAGCATTCGCGTTTTAGACAAAAACCTACAGCGCCATCTGTTGGCTTGCTCACCCAATAATATTTTAATGTTGAGGCGGCTATTATAGAGCGAAGCTCGGTGGCCCAGGTACTAAAATATAATCTAAGAACATAAAATTAAGAAAGAGTCCAATTTGAACAAACTGCCCCTTGAAGTTTCCGGTGCAATGGCTATGGATAACCTTTGTACCCGAAACGACTCAGAGCAGGGATCATATCCTTTTTGTAAATCTGTTTTCAATAAATAAAACTATCGACAATATGTTTTGATCGTACATCAATAAAAAAATATGAATGTTCTGTTTTAGGATTTTACGACGAAGCTAAATATGGGCACAAAAAGTATCAAGGTCCCAAAAACCGTCGCCCAGAATCGCAAGACAGGATCTTCAATGGAGTGGATATCCCTGATGAACATTCAATTAACTTTGACAAAACTGGCAATCAGAAAAAGTTTAGACCTAAGGAAGAAAGAAAACCTGTAAGTTCTACAAAAGATCAACAGTATTCGAAAGGGAAAAAAGAAAATGAAGAAATATCTAATGATAGAGGTTCTAAAGTATCTGTTGCGGACAGATATGATATGGTTTCAAAGCCAATAAACAGAAAAATGCCTTTTATACAATCTGTTACTAAAAGGCCAGGTAAAGATATGTATGAAAGTGAACAAGGTATGGATCAAATAGGTGGAATAGATGAAAGAAGAGAACAACAGATTACAGGACAAAGAGCCAGCCAAAGAAAGCCACAGCAAAAAGGTAAGAACTCTTTTGTACCTCGTCCTAACAAACCTGATCAAAGAAGGCCAGTATCACTTAAAGAAAGATATAATGGTGTTCAAGATGACGATCAAGAAACGACATTTGAAGATAATGGAGGTTTCGGCTATGAACCTAATCAGAGTTATGAATATAATATAAAACTCCCTACAAAGTATACAAAAGAAGAGGAAGATTCAGGTAGAATGGAGTTATCTGGAAAACCTCTTAAGCGACCTGGTTACTTTGGTACCCAACTTGATCTTCAACACAGTTTTAACAAAGAGGGTAAGCCTCAAAAACCAAGTTATGGCTCGCAACACTCTTTTGGAACGAATTACTCTGTAACTGATCAAACTAATCCCCAAGTATCAGAGATACCTGATGAAAAAAGACGTGTTACTGGCAGGCCTAAAGGAACAAAGAGACCAGACTCTGAGACTACAAGATACGAGCAATCTAAAAAACAACTAAATAAGGTGGATGATCTTAGGGACAATTATCCTGAAGGCATAAAATTTGAACAAAAGGGACGGCCACAGTATAATCAGGATACTAAAGACTACAAGTATCTTGAACAAGACGAAGAAACTGGATATCAGTATACTCCACCAGAACGTAAATTTTATCAAGGTGAGAAACATACATTTCCATCTAGATTTAGTGATAAAGTAACTTCTATGAGACCATCCACAAAATATGAAACAGCTGACCAGCAAACAACAGCTCAGCCTTTTATCACACCAAATGTGCATCGGGATGAAGATGAGAGTTACGAAGACGTCTCTGAAGAATCAAAACTACCGAAAAAACCTGGTAAAGGCTATTTTATGTCTACAACTCCGGAATATGAGGAAGAAACTAGTGAACAAAAATCTGAACTTTTCAATGGACAAAATGAATCTATTGGTGATCAAGATAGTAGCGAAGAGATGATTTCTGAAAATAAACGCCCAGAGACTCCATTTAAGGTTAGTAAAACTCACCGTCCTGGATACCAGGCTAAAAAGACAACTAGTAAACCACAGGATCATGAAACAAATATGCCAGAGGATTATAATATATCTCAGCGCAGATTGCCGAGACCAGGTCAAAAGCTCAGAGACAGATATCCATCGGATTCTAGTAACAACACCTTAGGTAGGCCAGGACAAGGATACTCACAAGACAACATAGAGACTTCCGAAACACCAGAATATACTTACATACCGTCTACTACAGCACCATCCAGAAGGCGCTACCGACCTGGCTCAAAACAACCTTCGGAACAAGAAGAAGATCAGTCTAAAGGTACGACAGTTTTTGAAACTTCAGACACTTCTAGTACTGAAGATTACTATACTGATGATACGACGCATCCTGAAATTACAACAACCTATCCAAAATATAGTAAGAAGCCAGCAATCAAGCCTGATAGTTCAACAAAATTACAAACGGATTCATTTTCTAGACCTACTACTCGTCCTAACTATGACTATTCTGCGGAAGAAGCGATTCCGGGAGCACCAACAATTAGGCCTGGACTGTCAGAAAATGCATTTGGAGGACCTTCATTTAGACTTAGTAGTTCAAAAAAACCTAGTTATTCGACTGCTACGCCTGTATTAGAGACAATCAGACCAGAAACTTCATCAACATTACCTGATAGAAGTTCAACTTCTGTAGATAGATATTACAATCAAAATAAACCTAGCTCCGTAACTTTCCCATCAAGATCTGCCATACAAGGTCCTAACTATCAAGATATGACTCTGTCTAGTGTGATGACAGATCGACCTGGAATTTCTCGATATCCTGATCGGCCTAGAACAGAAGGCCTTCCAAGTACGACTTACAGACCAAACTACTCTATAACTAGCATTTCTCAACCAAATTCAGATTCTGTTGATAATTTTGGAAGACCTGTACAGCCGGTACAAGCAAAAGGAGCACCTGTTAATCAATCTGGACAATATGGAACTACTGGGCCTGATTATTACTCATCTATAGGTCCAAAAGCTCCTGCAGCTGGACGACCGTCAACTGGTTATGAAGATGCTGCTGTGAATAGACCTGGACAGCCTGGAAGTCAAGGCCAAGCTTTCAAGCCTAATGAATCTCGCTTTGGAAGTGCAGTGCAAGGTGCTCCAGGACCGAAACCACTTGAGTTCGGCCCATCTTCTATCACCACTCCAGGATATTTGCAGCCTTATGGTCCATCAACTAAAAAGATTATAGGAGAAGACTTTAGTGGACCAAAGCAACCTCAAAAATTTGACCAAGAAACGGGTTACTACTATTAGAATGCTTTTCAAATTATTTTTTGGAAATCTTACTGTTTTGTGTACCAGTTTAATTTATTTGAGCATGTTAAAGAAAACTTAATAAAAAATATAAACGTGACCTTTTCTCGTTTTGTTTAAGAACTTACCTATTTATTTCATATTACAGGGTGACTTTCAAGACATTAAGGCCCGTATTGATAAATCCCTCTCAAAATCTTCCCCAAGACCATGTCATGCAATTAGCATCTCAAGATCTTGCTAACTAATAAACTACTCTCCAAATACCAATCTCAAGTGTCCGTCTTTGAGTAAAACGTCAAAAGAGCAAAAAGAATTTATGTCTGCGTTTTGCTTTTTTTTTTCGTTATATTTTTTTGCTAAGTTCACTTTTAGGCAGGCAACGGCCAAAGAATATACAGCCTTAACAAAATAATACTCAATTCACTATTTGACAGCATCAACAATTTTGAGTTAAGTTTCGTTTGTAAATTAGTAAGTGTGTTTTTAACACTCAAGTGATAATTGCTCCGATGACAGCTACTCAATTTCTGTTTATTAATTAATGCAACGCCTCAAGATGCCCCTTAAGGACAATCTCACACTTAAGCGGGATTTATCAATTCGACCCTAAGATTATAGATAGATTATATTAAGACGACACGATATACATCAATAAATTTTTATAGATTTTGTAATTTTATTAAGTTAAACATACTTGAAAGCGATACACAAACTAACTTGTATAAAAAAGAAATTATAAGATTAGCATTAATTATGCATTTATGCTTTAGGCCCCGTGTTGTGCCGGCAAAAAATAGTTCCAACCCTTACATACCCATGGGTGTCGTAAAAGGCGACTAAGGGTTATAAACTGGAGGATGGGCAGCAGCATCCTCCTTTGTATCTAACATCTTACTTACTGCGGTCACCTACTACCGCGGTCCATGGTGCAAGCCGTAACGCTAACAAGCGTGGTGACTATGGTACTTCCCCTCTTTGTTTTTCCAGCAAAAGCTAGAATTCCGGAGGGAGCTGGACGTTTCATGGGATGTTATGATGATGCGTAAAAAATTCAAATACATCAAGTATTTATGCTTATTTCAATTTTTTTTATGTAAGTACTTTTGTGTATCGGTTTCAAGAATATTTAACTTATTAAAAAAATTCTTCGAAGATTCCAAATTGGAATAGTGCAATTATCTGCCTGCGTTCCCGAGTTCATATAACCCGAATAAGTCGCGAGTGAATAGGCTTCTTCTGGGCAAGCTCGGTCCATCATCGACCTCATCTCTGTCTTCAAGACTATATCGCGGTTGACCTCGATCTAGTCTTGAAGAAAGAGATGACTCTTAAGAGTAAACCCATTTACAATAATAAAAAGACATACTAAATTAAAATAACAGAACTTACCCTCAAAATGTTTCGAATGTCTTTAAAGTCACCTGTAGATGGTGCAAGGTACTTACCTTTTTAGGGTTCCGATACCAAAATGGTAAAAAAAGGAACCCTTATGGTGCCGCTCTGTCTGTCTGTCTGTCCGTCTATCTGTCACACCTCTATATCTCAGCAACCACTCTTGCTATCGACCTGAAATTTGGAATAGTTTTAGAATAAAGTTGCCCAACTTAATTGCACATGAAATAATTTTGAAAAAAGTATGATTATTAATGTAAAGGGGGCCAAAATAGGGTGGGCCAAATTTCATATTGCCGCTAATAGGTCGAGTGGGGTATCATATGAAAGGACTTTACTTGTACATTCTAAAATATATTTTTGTATTTTTTTGTGTTTCTTAGTTTTCAAGTTATGATGAAAAATTTCAAAAAAAATACCATTCCCTTTTCTCCGAAGTTTGTGTAAGGAAAAATCTGAATTAATTACAGTTGACAGAAATTTATGTAAACTTTACAGCAAAAATAAAACGATCTTTCTAAGTTGCACAGTTTTTCATAAATCTGCAAAAAACCCTTACAAACAAATTTAGTTTTGCGGTCCTGAAAATGGACTTTATTGCTTCTAAAAATACTATAGGTATATCGGAACCCTCGGCGCGCGAGTCCGACTCGCACTTGACCGGTTTTTTTTCTCTTATTCCTACTTAGCTGAATACCCTTGAGATAGATAGATAGATAAATACTTTATTGTCACACACAAAACACATTAACAATAAAAGGAGACTCTTAAATCTATACTAGGTTGACAAAGGCGGTCTTATCGCCTTTATACATTGACGTAAGAAAAACGCTGTTTCCAAAATCTTTGCCTTTATATCATATCTGACTTATTTTATGTATCACAGCTCCATCTCTCACAATCGAATTGAATTACTAAGCCCGTCGTTCGAAAGGTTTAGACCACGGTTGGAAAACAATTGCGAGTATTGCGACTTATAGTCAGTTACGATATTGAGGACACAGATGGCGCCTGTTTTACCTTAGCTCATGAGAGAATGAGTCCAGAGAGTTCCATTGATGAACCAATGTCTAGGACAGGGCACAGATAATCAGGAATAAACTACAAATATCCCTTAGTCGAAAGAATAGTACCAACACATCTCTACCCGTGGGTGTCGTAAAAGGCGACTAAGAGCTTATGAACAGGAGGATGAGCAGCAGCATCTTTCTGTGTATTGTACCATCTTACATACTGCGGTCACCATCAACAGCGATCGCCAGCCGCAACACTTACAAGAGTGGTAACCACAGAGCAGAAATAAAGTGGTAACTATGGTAAATCCTCTCCAAAAAGTTCTAAAGGGAGGTCCCTGTCCTGAAGTGGGATGTTATGATGATCCTTTTGTCGTGTTTTACGACACATGTGTATCGTAAAAGGCGACTAACGGATTCTAAAACGGAGAATGGGCAGCAGCGACCTTCTGAATACACCGCACATCTTGCTTGTTATAGTACACACGGTCGCATATCAGTAGAAACACTTTTGGACCTTATGGCGTGGTAATAGAGTTGAAAAAGTTTCTACCGACAAGCGGTTGACCGTACCAACCGCATTGTTAACATAATGTAAGTAGTAGCAAATTATACCACACTTTTTTTACTACAATGTTCTGTGGGCCAATTCTTGAAAGTCATCGGGTGTTTTTCGAAATTTCTAAATAAAAAAAAGCCTCGATAAACTCATAAAACTCAAATTGTTTTGATGGAAATTTTAAAATTGAACGTTATTTTATAATTAACAAATGTTGATCCTTACTTTTAAGGAGTTGAACAGGGCTTATTTAAATTTAAAAAATCTCGAAAATCACCCGGCGACTTTCAAGAATTGGCCCCCTGGAGGGATCTATCTGACCGAACAGTAGTAATGGACTTTTAATAATTATTTTCATGTCAGCTGTACCGTAATCAATATTGTTTGTATGTTCGTAAAATGAAATCAGACATAAGAAAATGTTCTCATAACAAAACAATACAGGACTGCACTTGGCTGCCTATTTAAAAGCCAATACTAACGTATTTTTCAAGTTCTGAAATTCATCTTTAAGATCTTTTTAGGGTTCCGATACCAAAATGGTAAAAAAAAGGAACCCTTATGGTGCCGCTCTGTCTGTCTGTCTGTCCGTCTGTCTGTCACACCTCTATATCTCAGCAACCACTTATGCTATCAACCTGAAATTTGGAATAGTTTTAGAATATAGTTGCCCAACTTAATTGCACAAGAAAAAATTTTGAAAAAAGTATGATTATTAATATAAAGGGGGCCAAAATAGGGGGGGCCAAATTTCAAATTGTCGCTACTAGGTCGAGTGGGGTATCATATGAAAGGGCTTTACTTGTACATTTTAAAATATATTTTTGTATTTTTTTAAATTTCTTAGTTTTAAAGTTATGATGAAAAATGTCAAGAAAAATACCATTCCCCCCCCCTTATCTCCGAAGTTTGAGTAAGGAAAAATCTGAATTAATTACAGTTGACAGAAGTTTATATAAACTTTACAGCAAAAATAAAACGATCTTTCTAAGTTGCACAGTTTTTCAGAAATCTGCAAAAAACCTTTACAAACAAGTTTAGTTTTGCGGTCCTGAAAATGGACTTTATTGCTTCCAAAAATACTATAGGTATATCGGAACCCTCGGCGCGCGAGTCCGACTCGCACTTGACCGGTTTTTTTATTGTCAATGGGCTTACTCTTGACCTCGATCTAGTCTTGAAGACAGAGATGAGTTCGACGATGGAACGAGCTTGCCTTGAAGAAGCCTACTCACTCGCGACTTGAATAGATTCGGGTTATATGAACTCGGGAACTCAGACGCAGGCAGATAATTCTTTAGCCGTGCGCATTATAAAATATGTGTCAAAGCGCTTTGTGCGAATGTGTGGAATATCAACCAACTATGGGTGATATCCTGCGATGTGTCTGGACTCCCGATGGTAGAATGGAGATTGTGAAATAAGCTCGTGGAACTCTTGAGCACACTCTCCGAATAACAATCTGTAAAAGACCAACAGATATGCAATATTTTCTCATTGTTAATGTATTTTCAGGTGTTTTTGCAAAGGTTGTCTAAGCATATTCGATATTTGTTCAAAACCTCCACTACAGTACAGGGAGCTCTCTTCTGAATTTCTATAGCTTTAGGGGAAGTAACATAGGCTTATTATCGTTGCGGCTGGCACCATGGACCGCGGTTGTTAGTGACCGCAGAATGTCAGATAGAACGATACACAGAAGGACGCTGCTAATCGTCCTCCGGTTCATGAGCTCTTAGTCGCCTCTTAAGACACCCACGGTAGGAGATGGGTTGGTTCTATTCTTTGCCGGCACCACACGGGAAACTTTTTGTGCTTATGTGCGTCCTAATCAACTGGGTTTCTTTGAGTATGTTTTCCCAAAGGAACATAGGAATACGAAAAAAAACCTCTCATACAGAACCCCATTTCTTTCAGTATGTTACTCAGACCATAAAACTGAACAACTTTACCTAAAGAAAGTAACAATGGGTAGTAAAAAAAGACGGGTTGCACTCCGGGAGTGCCGGCAGAAGTGAAAACTTGCATTTTTCAATATTATGCTTATTGTAAGGGTTAGGTAATCGCGCCATTGCTCGCGTACTTCTTTCAGATTCAGATAATTTATTCACGAATAAAGGTTTTTACAATAGGGTCTTAAAATTTAGCATGCACATAACATTATTCTGCCAGTTTAGGCGTGTAAATATAGGTAGGTATTAATTAAATATATTATTTGGCAAATAGGAAATTTAACAAAATTAAAAATTTAAGCATACAATTCATATTCATCATTAAAAACAATAAAATAATAACAATAATAAAAAAAAGCAATAATTAATTACATTCTTTGATGTCAATGAATAAAAACCCGTATTGTAATAATAATACGGTTGACAGTTGACGCTTTTTCGATCAGGCTACGGATCTGACGTGACATCTGACGCGAGTTTAACATTTTTTACCCACCTAAAAAAGTGCCAAGCGTCGCTAAAGAAGTTTTTACTTCAAAATTATTTCCTCCCGGCGCATAATGTCACGTTCGCAAAATGTCACACTTAATCCTGACATTGTGCGAGCGTGACTCAGCCTACACCATTTTTAGGGTTCCGATACCAAAATGGTAAAAAAAAGGAACCCTTATGGTGCCGCTCTGTCTGTCCGTCTGTCTGTCACACCTCTATATCTCAGCAACCACTTATGCTATCAACCTGAAATTTGGAATAGTTTTAGAATATAGTTGCCCAACTTAATTGCACAAGAAAAATTTTTGAAAAAAGTATGATTATTAATATAAAGGGGGCCAAAATAGGGGGGGCCAAATTTCAAATTGTCGCTACTAGGTCGAGTGGGGTATCATATGAAAGGGCTTTACTTGTACATTTTAAAATATATTTTTGTATTTTTTTAAATTTCTTAGTTTTAAAGTTATGATGAAAAATGTCAAGAAAAATACCATTCCCCCCCCCTTATCTCCGAAGTTTGAGTAAGGAAAAATCTGAATTAATTACAGTTGACAGAAGTTTATATAAACTTTACAGCAAAAATAAAACGATCTTTCTAAGTTGCACAGTTTTTCAGAAATCTGCAAAAAACCTTTACAAACAAATTTAGTTTTGCGGTCCTGAAAATGGACTTTATTGCTTCCAAAAATACTATAGGTATATCGGAACCCTCGGCGCGCGAGTCCGACTCGCACTTGTTTGTTATCACCCCGAATATTTTCAGAGGTGGTTCTGCCCATAACACTGGACAACTGTTCCCAAGGAACATAGGTCGAAATATGATAAAATATTTCATATTTCCCATACAAACTGCATGAGCTGACAGCACATTTTGTATGGCAGGTCAAACATTTTTGTTCAATTTCAAACTATGTTCCTCGGGAAAAATTGTTCAGTTTCATGTGCAGAACCACCTTTGAAAATATCCGGTGTAATAAAAAAAATCCGCTGTATTGAAAAATACTGGTCGTTATTGTCAATTAAAGCAACCTGGTTCATTAATTTATTCGAACACAGATCCACTATTTTATCATCATCATATCAGCCGAAAGTCGTGCACTGCTGGACAATAGTGGACATAGGCCTCCCCTAAAGTTCTCCATGACAACCGGACCTCGCATCCAGCGGCTTCACGCGACCTTGACCAGATCGTCGGTCCACCTTGTGGGGGGTCTGCCAACGCTTCGTCTCCCGGTACGTGGTCGCCACTCTAGAACCCTTACGCCCAATGGGCCATTTATTCTTCTTGCGATGTGCCCTGCCTACTACCACTTTAGTTTAGCGATTCTCAAGGCTATGTCAGTTACTTTACAATTTATAGTTATTTGCAAATCTTGCAGATTCATCACGTCACGTTAAGATATTGATCTATTGATGCCATCAAATACTTTGCAAACGTGCAAATCCATCTTTGAGATCGATGAGCACATGTTCTGTAATGACCCTGTTATTTCGTAAGATACCTTAGATGGTTAAATAGTATCAACGCATCTCTACCCGTGGGTGTCGTAAGAGGCAACTAAGGGCTAATGAACCGGAGGATGGGCATCTTTCTGTATATCTTACATACTGCGGTCACCAACAACACCGGTCGCCAGCCGCTTCGCTTACAAGCGTGGTGACTATGGTACCCTGCGTATTTGCTGGAGTTTTGGAGCGAGCTCCCTGTGCTGCTGTGGACGTTTCAAGGGATGTTACGATGATATTAATTTACCTTAGACTACAATTTTCATCGGTAAAGATCTGAATCAACTGCCTTATAAGACAAAAAACAATTTTGTAGTGATATGATAGTAGATGCATAGTAACACACTTTAGTAAACACTTCGGAGTCACGGTTACCGGCACCTCAGCCTTAAACCATATAATTCTATTCCTCATTTCCAAGGTTGTAAAAGTACTAAAACACAATCGTTTTAAAAATATGTTTACGCAATCATTTCATCGAACTATCAAATCGTATCATCTGTGACCTTTCTTTCGGAAGGAACCAAATACCGAGCCATCCCCATCGATTGAAAAGAATCGTTGTGAAGTGCCTCCCATACAAAAAGAGTAAATCCCTCAACCGGATTGCTTGCCCTCTGTTTCGCTTACTGATTTGCAGAAAGATATAAAAGACATGTCTACTACCACCAAATCTGAGCAAGCATATCTCTCCAGCCTTGTTGCTAATCAATCTGATTTAATTTCACGCTTGATAAGTGATATGGCTGAACTTAAGGCACAAAATTCACAAATACAGACATCCAACGCCGAAATCGTTAAATCCATGAAATTTATGAATGAGCAGTACGAAAGCATGAGAAACGAAATCCAGACACTGAAAAAAGATAACTTGCGCAGCAAATTACACATGGAAGCATTGGAAAAAAAGGTGATTGATCTTCAACAAAAATCTCGTTCATCCAGTATCGAACTTCGTAATGTCCCAATTCCAACCAACAGCAACGAAACTGCATCTGATCTGACAAGGATTATCACCGCGGTTGGAAAGACCATTAACTGTCCGGTCTCCACCTCGGACCTTCGAGATGTATATCGCATTCCTGGAAAGCCTGGCACAATTAGACCTATAGTTGCAGAATTCACCACAGTTCAGAAAAAGCTGGATCTTCTTGCATCGGTGCGATCATTTAACATAAAGCAATCAAAGGGCCATAAATTAAACACAACACATGTTGGTGTCACTGGAGAGCAGAAGCCCATCTACGTGGACGAGCATCTACCTAGCACAACGAAGAAACTATTCGCCTCTACTAGAGACTTTGCCAAGAAATTTGGATACACATTCTGCTGGACTTCTAATGGCAACGTTTTTCTACGAAAGCAATCCGGAGATAAACATATCCTAGTGAAGTCTGAAGAGACCCTTACCGAACTTAGGGAAGTAGAACACCCGAATAATCAATGACTAGAAAACACCACATCTGCTGTCTGCTTTTTGATTTTGATTTCCTACTGTTGTTATGTCATTCTTTTAAAACCTTACCTCTTTTGTATTTTTGCATACTTCTCTAGATTTTTCTTGAATATTTCTGTTACTAACACACACACGATCCTACCTTACTTTCCTACTTACAATCTCAACACACTTACACTCACACTCAAAGATTTATCCACAATCTCTCACAGTCACTTAGTAAACAATCATACGGCACTTAAACCTCTTCAGAACTGCCATTCAACTAACTTAAAAGTTTACTCTTCAAACATTGACATGATGTATACTCTCGCCTCAATTTTGATCTGCAATATTTCTATTTCCAATGGCTAATGATGTTATCGATATAGTTGCTGATATAGAATCGTTCCAAATAGCTCAATCCTTTATTTGCACTCCAGAAGATTGCTCTAATTACATTAACATCTATAAGAATCCTGTAAAATTTCTTCACCTTAATATTCGAAGTATAAATAAAAATTTTGACGAATTGTGTGTACTACTAACTGAAATAAGTATCCAATGTGATTTTATAATATTGTCCGAATGCTGGTTAAGTAAAGCGTCCACGCTACCCAAACTTCGGAATTATACATGTCATCATACTATGAACACCTTCAATCAAAATGATGGTATCGTATTTTATGTCAAATCTGAAATTGACTGCGATGTTGTTGAGCCCCTAATTTCAAAAAGTAACGGATTAGTCTGCCGGTGTAATAATAACTTAGCTATTATAGCACTATATCGCCCTCCTTCTTTTAATACGCTATCAGATTTTAATGATTTTATAAATAGTCTCAATACAACACTTTCAGAGCTTTCAGGTTATGAAGACATAGTTATAATAGGGGATATCAATATTGATATAAAACCATCCAATCAGGATGACCGTGCATCTGAATATCTGACGCTTCTAGCTGGACATGGCCTTTTGCCAGCTCATCAAATTCCAACTAGAATGAATAATTGTTTAGACCATATTATATTGAAAACGAGAAAACTAGCCACTGCACTTGTTGTAGAATCACATATTACTGATCATGCTCCCATAATCCTTGCCATCGAAAACGCGAGGCTCTCTATTATACCTCCTCACACTCGCATTCGAATAGATCATCATGCTGTCACTGAAGAAATAATGAACACAGATTTCTCTGATGTATATGCTTCGAATGATCCTGATTCATCGGTTAATTTGCTATTGGCTACATTAACAAACGTACAAAGTAAGCACACTCAAACTGTGACTATTCGAAAAAAGGATAGAAACATAAAACCATGGATCACCCCCGGATTAGTTCGATGCATGCGTCACAGAGACCGGCTCCATAAGAAAGCGAAGAAATCTCCTGGAAATTGCGTCCTTAAGTTAACCTACACAAGATATCGTAATTTCTGTAACCGTCTACTACGGAAATTGAAATTTGCTTATGAGAAGAATGAGTTAGAAAAAGCAAAATATAACCCTAAGGCATTGTGGAAAACAATTAAAGACATCGCCAATTTAAATAAAGCATCTTCTCCTTCTATTAAACTTTTGAATTCCGCTCCTGATCCCAAAGAGTCCTGCAATAATGTATGCAAGTATTTTGCCAGCATTGGAAAAAATCTTGCTTCAGCTATTAGTGGCAATACTCATACGGTAAATACATGTTCTCCTAGTTCCTTAGTTTCGAATTCCTTTGTTTTATTAGCTGTTGATGAATCTGAAGTTGAAACGGTAGTAATGAACCTGCGCAGTGATTCCGCGGTTGGATGGGATAATATTTCATCTAATCTCCTAAAAGCATGTCGTCAAGTTCTTGTTCCTCCCATCTGTCACATCTTTAACTGTTCGCTTTCTTCAGGTATAGTCCCTGAGGCATTCAAGAAGGCAATAGTTCATCCAGTTTATAAGAGTGGGGATAGAGAAAGTCCTAACAGCTATCGACCCATCTCTGTGCTTCCGTCTCTGTCCAAAGTCTATGAAAGAATAATCAATTCTCGTTTGATCAGTTACCTTAACCGTTATGATATAATTGCAAGAAGTCAGTATGGTTTTAGGCCAGGAATCTCAACCGAAGATGCAGTGGTTGATCTGGCTGAAAATGTAGCTTGCAAATTGGACAGTAAACAGAAATGTATAGGCATATTTCTTGATTTAACAAAGGCGTTTGACACTGTCCACGTCCCCACTCTGCTTGCGAAATTACATGATATCGGTATTCGCGGTGTATCTCAAGAAATTTTTAAAAACTATTTGTCTAATCGAAAAATAATGGTAAAAATTGGTTCACATGTAAGTAATGAAGAATCTATTGCTTTTGGGGTGCCTCAGGGAAGTGTGCTAGGTCCTACTTTATTTTTAGTTTATATTAATGAGTTGTGTAAACTTTCCCTCCCAGACGCTCAAATTTTCACCTACGCTGATGACACAGCTATCGTTATATCAGGGAAAACATGGGATGAAGTTAAAAATTCTGCAGAGCGATCCCTAAAAATTGTAATGGAGTGGTTCACTTCTAATTACTTAACATTAAATGTTAAGAAAAGCGGCTACATTCCCTTTACAATTTCATCTACTACAAAACCCCCTGATACTTACTCTATAATAGCACATACTTGTCATCTTAATCAACACAGTCTCCCTTGTTCTTGTCTCTCAATTAATCGTATGTCACACACCAAATATCTTGGAGTCCTGATCGATGATAAACTAAACTGGTATTTACAACTGAATTCTCTTATGTCGAGAACTAGGAAACTAATATTTGTTTTCAAACAGCTTCGTAATTGCGCTAATGCTTCAACTTTAAAAATGGTGTACCTTAGTTTATGTCAATCCATCGTTGGGTATTGCATAGCAGCGTGGGGTGGAGCTGCAAAAACCAAATTTATAGGGCTGGAGCGTGCGCAAAGAGCTGTACTGAAAGTAATGACAAGTAAACCATTCAGATATCCCACTACGCAACTATATACTGAGTGTAATGTTCTTACAGTGAGACAGCTCTTTGTGCTTAGATCCGTTCTGAAAAAGCACCGTTTATTACCTCTACCGAAATACACGTGTTTGTGCTAGCGTACCCCATGCTACGTCATTTGCAGGTAGACAATTTTACGTCCTAAGCACTATACTGTATAACGAGGTCCACAAAAAATTAAATATTGTTGGCTGTAATAGGTTTGAGGTAAAATTTAAACTAGAGAAGTGGCTTAAAACTCTAGATTATGCATCCACTGAACAACTTTTAAAAATTGAATGCTAAAACACACACACACACACGATCCCACTGACACTCATACACACACCCACATATACATAAACACATTATTACTAACACATAATGTTTTAATATATATGTATTTTTATTTATTTATCTATTTTTATTCTCATCCTATTGTTTTCAATAACCTTTACCTGGTACGTACAATGGACATACTGGTCTCATTAACTGTACACTGTCCCCTAAGATACAGGCTATGCTTAGCTTAGTTTAGGTGGCAGAGTTTTACTATTTGCAAATGTATAAATTCATTTATTGTGATTTTGTTGAAAAACAAGTGTAGAATGAATAAAAAAAAAAAAAAAAAAAAAAAAAATTTATCAGATTTTTCTATGACAGTGATTAAAATAAATAAATTTGAAACAGTAACGCATTCTCTGAATATTAGAGGAGCCGATGGTGAAGATATAAATGGCCCATATACCTACTACCCGTCATGTGGGATATCAAGATAGATGATACTCCCAGGACCCTGATGTTGGGAATTCGGTTTGATGGATGGTGATTCACACATATGAAACCCTCTTGAGTAAAGGACAGATCGTAATGCACATGTCAGCAAAACCCCCCAGACTGTAAAAAAACGGAACCCTTATAGGATCACTTTGTTGTCCGTCTGTTCGTCTGTCTGTCAAGACCCTTTTTCTCTCGAACGAGAAGAGGTATCAGATTGAAATTGATAACGAATATTAAGGTCCATAAACCACACAAGATCTGATAATTTCAATTATTTACAACGACGCAATCAAAAGATATGGCTTTTTATGTCCTCATCTCCATACATTTATGCAAAAAAGCAAAACCTACAGGGTACTTCCCGTTGACCTAAAATTATGAAATTTGGCAAGAAGCTAGGTCTCACAGTACAAATAAAGGGAAAACTCTAACTCACAACTAATAGTAACCAATTAAGTTGAGCTCCCGTTCAAGAACTATTCTATAAAAGAGGGGTCAAGTTGGATGGTGCTGAAGTTTTTAAAATCAAAGAGCAAAAGCTTTTAGTATATCATATGGTAGATAGGTACGGGACCCTTAGGGCGCGAGTCCGAGTCGCACTGGGCCGGTTTTTTTGTAGTGGACTCCTGTTGTTAGCCCTAGTGGCTGTCACAACTCTGCCACAACTTCACCGGACGGTTGGGGAGCGGAAGGCTCTACCCAGGAAAAACTTGGTAGGCTACAAGCCTAACGCCGATATTTCACTGGGACACCATGGCGGCGCAACCAGTCGCCGCCACCAACAAAATGTATACAGCTCTATAGAGAGTTACTCACTGTCCGTTTGATATCCAACAATGAATAAACTATTTTGTGTTTGAGTTGATTAAATGCAGTATGAAAAATGATTCCAAATCAAAACTTCTTCAATAAACAATCTTGATTGTTGTATGAATGCATTTGTCTGTTCAACACATAATACGCATACCCACAAGAATCTGTCACTATTTAAGGCGAGGTCAAAGGGTCATGAGCGCCAATTTAGTGCAGGTGGAGTGAATAGATTTTTACCACATAGAAACTCCAGTAAAACATTTCTATAAAAATATACGCTGAAATAATTTTGTTTAAGTATATTGCAAATACATTCAAGTGGAGTCAACTTTTCCTCTTCTACCCTACAGAACCTTGGATGTCTTTGAATTTGCGGAATGATTGTTTTCACGTTTCTAATAACTACAGTTTAGCTGAAAGGGGGGGGGGGAAGGGGGAAACTCGACTCCAACAAGAAACTGCGCTTTCAATCAAAATTTTTCGCAAACAGTTCCCTATATCGAAAATTTATCTGTGCAGACTCGCATTATTCTAAAAGACCTATGAAAAGACCTATCCAATGACATGACATCACACACGATGGGGAGACGAGAAACAAAAAAATTACACCCTACTTTATTTGTAAACAGGTATATTAAATTTCTTTTTTCAATATTTTGTTTTACCACTTTTACGGCGTGGACGAAATGTATATCTAGGCATCTGTAATAGGTTTGCCGGCTCCAGATGGGGCCTGAAGCCTAAGCATTCACTCTGGCTATACACAACAATAGTGAGACCCATTGTTACCTACGGATGTATAGCCTGGCACAAAAAGGTAGAACAGGTGACAACCATCAAGACCCTAAACAGCCTACAAAGACTAGCTTGTCTTATGATCACTGGTGCCCCTCTCGTCAACTCCCACCTTGGCCATGGAAGCGGTGCTGAACCTAACACCGCTGCACTTACATGTCCAAAAAGAAGCACGAACATCGATGCTACGGGCCATAGAAGCAGGCAAGATGAATTGGACATCAAAAACCTTGGGAAATCTGTACAACAGCCTCACCAAACTCCCTATCATGGCAATGCCTTCAGATGTCATGATACTAACTTATAACTTTGATAAACTATACGAAGTTATAATATCCCCAAGGGATGAATGGCAAAATTCTGTACCCGAACATTTTAAAACGGCAGAGCTAGTCTGGTTCACCGACGGCTCGAAACGTGACGGCCTTGCTGGAGCAGGCGTGTTTGGCAAGCGGCCCATTTTAAAAAAAGCCACGAGCCTTGGCCGCTATGCAACCGTCTTTCAAGCTGAGATGTATGTGATACTGGATTGCGCGCACGAAAACCTCAATTACTCCGGTAAGAAAACAGCAATCCTATCGGACAGTCAGGCGGCCCTAATGTCACTGAAATCCGATACGATTACCTCCAAACTCACTAAGGAGTGAATAAAAGCCCTCAACCAGCTAGGTGCAAAAAACAAAGTTACCCTAGGTTGGGTTCCTGGGCACTCGGGAATAGGAGGAAACGAGGTGGCAGATGAACTGGCAAGAGAAGGCTCTGGATCTAAATACACATCTGAAGCGCTCAAGCTAAATCGGAATCAATTTAGGATACTCATAAGAGCCCTAACGGTACATTGTAGGTTGTGCAAGCACCTAAACAGAATGGGCCTATACGAAAACCCATATTGCAGATTCTGTGCAGAAGACGATGAAACGCCTATACACCTGATCTGCCACTGTGATGCACTAACTCACAGTAGAATTCGGGAAACGGGAGGACACATACTATACCCTGAAGATGCTCGAACTCTCAATCCTAGGCAGATTGTAAGCTTCTTTGAGGCTGTCGGTGTGGCCGAGGAAATGTAACATAAAGGGTTGGCTACAATAGATCTGCGCAGGTTGCAGTGGCCGTCGGGAATTAGGAGCCCGGCCCCTTTACCCTCAAAACATAAACATATCCAACGACATGACATCACACACGATGGGGAGACGAGAAACAAAAAAATTACCCCCTACTTTATTTGTAAACGAGGTATATTAAATTTCTTTTTCAATATTTTGTTTTACCACTTTTACGGCGTGGACGAAATGTATATCCGTACCCATGATCCGTACTAAATTACAGTTTCCCAGTAATAAGGGTCTCTGAGTCAAGCCGTGGCGGATAGATAGACAAAAAATCTAACAATATACTTTATTGTAAATTTTTTACTACACGCGTTGTTTGAGTGTACAACTTTTTTACTTGGTAAGATATTTTGATTATAGCTTCTTACGGATGTATCCTAATGTAATAGTAATGGGTGATGAAGGACAAATTTCTATATGACTTGCTCATGTCTGCCTCTTTGACTGATGATAAGGAGCATCCTCTAAAAGATAAAAAAAATATTGGCGGATATCCACACCCCTGCGTTTTTGAGGAATTAAGTTTTAACTATTTTGAAATTTGACAATGAAACGTACACCTGGCAGACTATGACTATCTGAATAAATACTCGTACAATGTATAAAACGCCAGAAAAATGGTCTGCCACCATAATAGCCCTGCGTCGTAAAGTTACAGCGCTTCAAAATGCAAAAATTCTCTACTTCGTCCCGTGATAATGCAGAGCCCTGCATATCTGCCTCTTCGATTTTCTACATCTTCAGAAGTATTTTAAACAGGAGTCACAAAGGCAGAAAAAAAAAAACATTATTTAGTATCTTATTTTAATTTTTTTTGCTTTAACTAAAAAACGCAGCGACGATGCACAGAAAAACTTGTAAGGACCAAATCGATTCGTATTGAGCTGATCTATCATCCCTATTAATATGAATCATGAGCAAATCATATACCCAAATTGCAGCCAGCACCCTCACTATAATAATGAGTACCATAAAATCATATTTCATCCCTTTTTAAATAAAATAAATAAATCATCAATCACACCACAATATTATACCATTACAATGCCTTATATTAACTTTAATACAAGTTATCAACAGATAATCAAGAGATACCGTAAATAAGATATTTTAGATTACTGTAATATACTGACTCTATCATTAATCTAATATCTAATAATCCGTCCATGTGGTGCCTGCAAAGAATAGTACCAACCCATCTCTACCCGTGGGTGTCTGAAGGGGCGATTAAGGGCTTATGAACCAGAGGACTGGCAGCAACATCATTCTGTGTATCGTACACACGGCCGCAGATCAGTAGAAACAGTTTTGGACCTTAAGGCGTGGTAATAGAGATGAAAAAGTTTCTACCGACAAGCGGTTGACCGTACCAATCGTACCATGTTGCATGCTGCGGTCACTAACAACAGCTATCGCCAGCCGCAATGGCGACAATTGTGATCCCATGTACAACGCGTTTTTTGCTGGAGTTCTGCAGTAAACGTTTAATGGGATGCGATGATCCCTAAGTAGCTGTTATCAATAGGTTTTCAGAGGTCAAGAGCAACAACTTTTGTTCTACGAATTTGCTAATAACGCACAAAAAATTTTGGACACCCCATACTAAAGTGGTCACGTGATCAACCCATTTTGTATGGGAAGTTGAAAATTTTCGTGAGTTGTTAGCAAAATCGTAGAACAAAAGTTGTTGCTTTTGACCTCTGTAATAAGGTGGGCATACGCATATCAGGTACAGAAAAATAACCTTGTGTAAAAAAATATTTTTTTGTCGATTTTTAGGTAACACACAAAAGAAACAATCGCTTCTTTCGAAGGTTTGCCTTCAGTTAGTCATTGTGCATTTGACATTATAATTTTAAGCGACATGATTGGTTACGGGGCTTGGCTACCAGCGGCGGAAAGCGATGACTCACTGCAGTCTGCATTCTTACGATGAACGAACTATTAGTGTGCTGCGCTGTACAATGTTTTGTACCGCATCAAAACTTTTCATCCACAATAGCATTCGTTACGAAACGATTTGTTCAACTTTTGTTCGCCTTGATATTTTAATGTTATCTTGTTTATCTATTTGTAATTGTTTCACTTTACACAAAATAAAATCTTAGGTCATTAGTTGGCTTTTTCATTTTGTTCTTGGGAAAAGAAAATCCTACTCGAAAGATAAACAAAATTTTCCAATAGATTTAATAGAGTTTCACCTGTAAACATTATACAACGTGATTTTGTCTTGGACGAGCTAGGGTTTTGTAATGCCTGACTATACTTGAATATGGTAATTAGTACATGAAACAACTTTCCCCTAGAAGCATAGGTTGAAAGATGAGATTTTTTTTGGTCGTTCATACGAATTCCAGTATTGACGGCGCAAGGTTTGTATGGGGAAGCCAAAATTTTTTTTCATTTTCCAACCTATGTTTCTTGGGGAAAGTTGTTCAGGCATTACAAAATCACGCTGTATAACTGAAGGACATTCATAAGAAGAAAATTAAAATACTTGATACAAAAGACATCAACGCGTTCGGTTTAGCAAAATTAATTAATTTAGTGAAAATTGCCAATATTTCAGAGTTCATCATAACATCCCATGAAACGTCCACTACAGGACAGGGAGCTCCCTCCAGAATTCTAGCTTTTGCTGGAAAAATGTGGAGGGGAAGTACCATAGTCACCTCGCTTGTTAGCGTTACGGCTGGCACCATGGACCGCGGTTGTAGGTGACCGCAGTGAGTAAGATGTAAGACAAAGGAGGACGCTGCTGACCATCCTCCAGTTAACCCTTAGTCGCCTCTTACGACACCCACGGGTATGTATGGGTTGGAACTATTTTTTGCACCACACAGGACATTTCAGAGTTAACCCAGACAAAATTGTAGTCTCGTTGCCTTGACTATAAAATTGAACCATTTTTTCGAAAATTATAAGTCTTAAAATGATTCATTTTCTGGACATCAGGGTTTGTCGGCAATAGATTTTATGGAAGAAGAATTTATATGGATGACCAAAATATTTTTTATTTTCCGACATTTGTTGTTGTTTTTTTTTTTTACCAAAAAGTTGTTCAGTTGTTTTATTTATTTTTAAGATTCCGTACCCAAAGGGTAAACGGGACGCTATTAAGACTAGGCCTTCCTGAATGGCCTCTTGACTGAATAACTTCGTAACCACTTTTTATATTAAATATAACATTTATCTTAGCAGAAAAATAACGTAGTAATAAAGAAAATGTAAGAAGTGATGTAGTCGAGACAGAATTTTAATTTAATTAGTATAACTGCAGAAAAAAAATTCTAAAATGACCCACATTTTGTCTATTTTTTCCCATTTGTAACCATTTTACTGCTACATTTTTTTATCAAAAATAATTATATATTTACAACATTTTAGGCAAAACAAAATTTTATGATGTGGTTCATCTACGTTTTTGATATTTGTAAAATAACATACCAGAAAAAGTACTTTGCTCTCTTTTTTGTGAATTTCGGGATCACCGTCGGACGTAAAAGCCACATTTTGTTTACATGCACGTGAAGTCTGAGCTGCTAATTTTAAGGATGGTGGAACCTTAACATGCCTCCGATGTCTGTCTGTTATAGATAAGCGCAGCGTTTTTCTTGCGTCATCTAATAGGTAGACAGTTGACATTTTCACGGATTATGTATTTCCGTTGGCGCTTTAACAACAAATAATAAAAAAAAAGTAAGGGGGCTTTACTAAAAACGTATTTTAGGCAGTTTTTGCTTGATTTTTGTTTTAACTCTATCGTAAGAACGGGTGCATTTATAAGCGTGAAAATTGGTCCGTTTATAGTCATAGCTTATAATGCATAAGCTACAAAATGACAAGAAATTATGAAAACTGGTTAAGTGCTTGTCGGACTCGCTCGCAGTTAAAAACCTTCTGCGTGACTGTGGGTCCATAACTAAGACGGAATTTTCACTTAGTGGTACGGAACCCTCGTTGCGCAAGTCCGACTCACATTTGACCGGTTTGTTTATTTATTAATACATACATTATAATTTAAGATTTAAATTAAAAACCCATAGTCAAAATATTATTTAGTCACATAGATTATACAAAAACAATTTATCCATAATCTAAAAGCAGCACTACAAATTGCCTTAAAAACTTGCAGACCCGTAAAGATCGGCTTCCTGAAAATGGGCAAACAATGAATTCAGGGTAATGTAGTCCGGTCGCTTAACGTCTTACATCGCCAAATACACCAAATTGCACCAAGTTTTAGGGTTCGGTACCTCAAAATAAAAAACGGAACCCTTATAGGATCACTTTGTTGTCCGTCTATCTGTCTGTCTGTCAAGACACTTTTTCTCCCGAAAGAGAAGAGGTATCAGGTTGAAATTGATAACAATTGTTATCAATTTCGTGTGGTTACACAAGATCTGAAAATTAATTTTTTTACAACGACGCAATCAAAAGATATGGCTTTTTATGTCCTCATCTCCATACATTTATGCAAAAAAGCAAAACCTACAGGATACTTCCCGCTGACCTAAAATTATGAAATTTGGCAAGAAGCTAGGTCTCACAGTACAAATAAAGGGAAAACTCTAAAATCATTAAATATTTCAATTTTTCTCACAACTAATAGTAACCAATTAAGGTGAGCTCCCGTTTCAAGAACTTTTCTATAAAAGAGGGGTCAAGTTGGATGGACCCGGAGTTTTTAAAATCAAAGAGCAAAAGCTTTTAGTATATCATATGGTAGAAAGGTACGGAACCCTTAGGGCGCAAACCGACTCGCAATTGGCCGGTTTTTTTCCAGGTACTAGTTAGGTACATAGCTCTAATTTTTGATAGGAACCCATTCTTGAATATTCGATGGAAATTTTTTGAATGGAATTTTTTTTTTCAGGTACTAGTTAGGTTCATGGCTCTCAATTTTTGATAGGAGCCAATTCTTGAATTTCCAATGGAAATTTTTTGAAATTCAAGAATTGGCTCCAATCGAAAATTGAGAGTTATGTACCTAACTAGAACCTGGAAGAAATTTGGTGAAATTGTAAGGCGTGTCTACGTGAAACAGCTAATTGACCGCACTAATGGGAGTTGTATCGGCCTTTGTCTTTGAGGTTTTGGCTTCGAATCTCAAACAAAAATTTATTATGTGAGATTATCGACAGTTCAATTGTAGATTTTCCGAAAAAAGTAAGGTATTTTTTTGTCAATGGGCTTACTCTTGACCTCGATCTAGTCTTGAAGACAGAGATGAGGTCGCCGATGGGACGAGCTTGCTAAGAAGCCTATTCACTCGCGACTTGAATACTTACCCTGAAGGATGTGAATCTGGCCATGATACTGAACAACTTTCCCAAAGGAACATGAAAAAAAATCACTTCACAAAAGAATCAGCTGATAGCGCTTTTTATATGGTAGGTCAAAAATTTATTTGCGTAGTTCGGAAAGTTGTTTAGTTTGACGGGCAGAATCACATACTTCAGGGTTGATATAGGTACCCTTGCGTTACACCTTATATAAGGTCCTAATGACATAGTGAACATAATTTTAGTATGATACTCAGACCATGAAACTGAACAACTTTCCCCAAGGAACATAGGTCGAAATACGAAAAACCAAATTTGACCTCCCATACAAAATGCAGTATCAGCTGTTGCAGTTTCTATGGGAGGTCAAAAATTGATTTTCGTATTTCGACCTATGTTCCTTGGGGAAAGCTGTTCAGTTTTATGGTCTGAGTAACATACTAAAATTATGTTCACAAGTTTGGCGGCAAAGTAATTTTGACGTAAGGGATTTTGAAAAGGGTCATCGACCTTGCACTCTACACAAATGATGATGACGCATAAAACGTCTTATTTTATGAATATTTTTTTTCTGCAAACACCGGAATTGAAACTTTTAAGTTTTTACTGGACACACATTTATTAAGTAGTACTTTGTATTAAGAAGTGTAGTAATTTATTGTTAACTTTTTGCTTTTAAAGCAAGATGATCTCAGAAAATCCGGGTAGGTGGGTTATATTGAGCCTTTATACCACAGAATAATCAAGTTTGACCTCGCTAGAAAAGGTGTTTGTTTCACACAAAATTCGATTTCCACTTATTTTCATGCGATTTTTCTTTGTTAATGCAAGGCATGGTACTGTAGAGGTTTCAAACTATTATTTTGAAAACTCTTCGTTGATTTTTAGCCTTAAAAGACTAATGACATCTTTTAAAAAATTCCGTTCATCCTTCATCGAACGACTTTTGAGCATTCCATTCAGAAAGGAGGTAAATCACTTACGTTATAATTCCATTGTTGACTGCAATAAGGATTAGTTGTTTTTGCGTTTCTCTTGTAGAGCAGCGTTTATGTAAAACGTTTATTAAATGAGTCCGGAGACCGACTGCAGATTCAGATTCAGATTCAGATAATTTTATTCAATGTAGATTCTTTACAGAATACTTATTGAATGTCATGCAGAATACAATGCAAATAGAGCGAGTCTACGCCGTTTCGGATCGTGCTATGGCAGCGTAAAAGAAACGGCAAGAAACCACTGCAGCACGGCCTACTTTAAGAGTCGGCTTTTTACAATGTGTTTCTTGTGTTTCGCTGGAATATCAGAGCACCATACCTCTTTGTCATTCATATAGTCATCCAATCTATAGTAAGCTTTTTTACATAACGTTTGCTTTACACATTCTTTAAACTTTCTCTCAGGTAATTGCACTATATTGTCAGGTATTTTGTTGTAGTATCGTATACACAGACCAACGAAAGATGTATTGACTTTAGTTAATCTAGTATATGGTTGATCAATTTTATGCTTATTTCTAGTATTAAAATTATGCCTGTCACAAATTTTTGGTAATTGATGAATGTTCTTTCTAGCATACATTATATTTTCATAGATATACTGGCATGGCACTGTCATAATGTTGATTTCCTTGAACAGTTCTCTCAGGGAATCACGAGTCTTCAGGCAATAAATTGCTCTTATAGCCCTCTTTTGTAAAACGAATATTGAATGTATATCAGCTGCTCGGCCCCAAAACAGTATGCCATAAGACATAATGCTATGGAAGTAGCTAAAGTAAACCAGCCTTGCAGTAGCTACATCAGTAAGTTGTCTGATTTTTCTAACAGCATATGCAGCCGAGCTCAATCGACCAGAAAGAGCCGTTATATGAGGGCCCCATTGAAGTTTAGAGTCTAGTGTTAACCCTAAGAAAACTGTACTATTTACAAAATCTAATGGCTCATTATTCAATACTATGTTATGTGAAGTAGACCTTACATTTGGTAGTGCAAATTTAATACATTTAGTTTTTTTGGCGTTTAGGACTAGATTGTTAACAGTAAACCATGCATGAATCTGTCCAAGTGCATCGTTGACTTCGTTATAATTTTGTGATTTCCTACTTACATTGAATATTAATGAAGTATCATCAGCAAATAACACAATCTTTGACAGATTCTTCACCACAGAAGGAAGGTCATTAATATAAATAAGGAATAAAAATGGCCCTAATATGGACCCTTGAGGTACGCCAATTTTGACAACAGATCCCAGTGATTTCGTCCTGTTTACTTGTACCTTTTGAATCCTGTTTTCCAAATATGACCTAAGTAGTTTAAGTGAATTATTCTTAACACCGTAATGTTCAAGTTTTAGCAACAATGTGCTATGATCTACGCAATCAAATGCCTTGGATAGATCACAGAAGATACCAATAGCATCTTCAGATTTTTCCCACGCGCAAAAGATGTATTTTAAAAGTGCAGTCCCGGCATCCGTTGTACTGCGCCCTTTCGTGAAACCAAATTGATGGTCATGTAGTAAGTTATTTCTATTGAAGTGTGAAAGCATTTGATTGAGTATGACCTTCTCAAAAATTTTACTAAGTACAGGTAAGACTGATATTGGTCTAAAATTACTGGGATCCTTTTTGTCACCAGCTTTGAATAATGGAACTACTTTACTTTTTTTCATTAAGTCAGGAAATGTACCATGATCGACACAATCATTGAATATAACAGCTAAATATGGAGATATAGTATCAATGATCGCACTACAGACTTTTACTGACATTCCCCATAGGTCCTCAGTAGTTTTCATTTTAATACTTTTAAAGGCTTTAATAATTTCGTTAGGGGTGACATGATTGAACCCAAATTCAGTTTCGCAGGCGTCCACATTCTTTTGAAGTAAATCGCTAGCAAGTGAAGATGAAGAATTGAGTGACTCTGTTGTTTTCAAAGGAATATTAGTAAAAAAGGTTTCGAATTCTTGAGCCACTTCTACGTTTGAACTAATAGTTCCGCGATTTGTATGAAGTGTGATTTGATTGTCACGCGGTTTCACTTTTCCAGTTTCACTGTTTATAACATTCCATACAGCCTTAATTTTGTTATCAGCAGACTGTATTTTTTTCCGAAGAAAAAGTGACTTTG